>CM066031.1:1732431717-1734831717 GCA_033557465.1 Ichthyophis bannanicus | reverse complement strand
TATTTGACAGATAAAAGAATCAATAAAACGAGACCAATTAAAAAAGGAAATAGTATTAAAACTGGAACATTGCCAGGGCAATATTATTCTCTGAAAATAAACCTATTACCAATCCCCACACTATACTAATAATTGTATTAGGGCAAAATTATTGGCACCCTTATAAACAATTCAAATCAGTTTGAACAGATGAACCACATTCCCATTGCAGTAAAATTAAATGCACCTGTGATCAATTGTCAGTATTCACATGATCCGTATCAACTAATGAATGATGGCTCTAATGTTTAAAATGGCCACATTTACTCCCTGTTCCATTTTCACAATGGTGAAGAGAGCTGCCTGAGACCATCAGAAGAGCCATTATCATCAAACTTCAAAAGGGTACAAGGCCATCTCCAAAGACCTTGGGATTCCTGTGTCTACAGTTTGCACTGTTATTAAGACATTTTCTGCTCATGGAACTGTCAAGAACTCCCAGGATGTGGAGGGAAGAGGAAAAAATCCAAGAAGTCTTAAGGCTGACCTGGAGCATTCTGGAGTGGTGGTTTCAACCCTCACCATACGCCATGCACTAAACAAAGAAGGACTTCATGGGCAAAGGCCAAGGAGGACCCCTACTGCTCGAAGACAGACATAAAAAGGCAAGCCTGATCTTTACCTAAACCCACCTTGAGAAACACAGTCTTTCTAGGAAAATGTTCTGCGGACAGATAAAACCAAACTTGAGTTCTTTTGCAATGCAGACTATAAATTTATCTGCGAAGAAATGAAGCTTAGAAGGAAAAACACCCTTCCTACAGTTAAATATGGTAGAAGTTTGTGGGGCTGTTTTGCTGCCTCAGGAACTGGAGACCTGGAATGTATTAAAGGAATCATGAAGTCAGAGGACTACCGAGGTATTTTGGAGCGAAATGTGCTATGCAATGTCAGAAAGCTAGGTCTGGGCTGAAGGTCATGGGTCCTCCAGCAGGACAATGACACAAAACATACATCCAAGAGTACAAAAGAATGGTCAAAAAGGAACAAATGGACTGTTTTAAACTGGCCAGCAATGAGTCCTGATCTCAATTCCATCAAGAACCTTTGGAATGAGCTGAAATTTGCCCTTGGTAAAAGGAATCATGGAAACATTCATGAGCTGGAACAAATCGCAGTTGAAGAGTGGGAGAAACTACCAGCAGACAGATGTACAAAACATATAGATGGTTTGGAGGCTGCCACCACTGCCAATAGTTATGCAACCAAATATTAGTGAAGGGTGCCATTAATCCTATCCAGGTCATATTTTGTTTTTTTTTTCTCAGAAATAACTATATCTATGTTGCACAGACATCTTTTTTTGTTCTATACCTTTGAACATACTATTAAAATATTTTGTTGACATACAATTGGAATACTTCCAATTATTTCTCAAGATATTGTACACAACATACCTAAAATGCAAAGATGCCAATAATGTTGGCCACAATTGTAAATGCTGGCTTCACTCTGAAAAGTCTTCAGCTCATCCCCAGTAGCCAATTGAGTACCTTCCGACCTGGGGGGTCTCATCTTCCGGCACTATTCCAGTGATCCACAGACTCTATCCTCCGAACCATTGCCCTTATCTGCCTCTCCTCCTCGTCTTCCCTTGCATACTTGGAGTTCTTTCATATAGTCTCCATCTCCACTTTGTCACAACTCATTTTCACCTCTCAGAAAACTACTTGCCCCCTGGACCCCTTTCCTTCTGCTTAGCTCCCTGCTGACTCACTTGCATGCCTACCACCTGCTCTTTCCATTATCAACAACAGCCTAACCTCAGGATCTTTCCTTCTGACTGGAAGAAAACTCTTGTTCATCCTATCCTGAAAAAGCACTCCCTGGACAAGGCAGTCTTAACAAATTGCAGGCCAGTCTCTAACCTAGCTTTTCTGTCTAAAATCCTAGAAAAGCTTGTCTTTGCTTAGCTCATTTCTCACCTGAACAGTAGTAATACCCTTCAACCCCGCCAATCTGGTTTTCGTCCCGGCCACAGTAAAGAAACCATCTTGCTTTCCCTCCTCAGCGAAGTTCATGAATCCCTCGACAGAGGTAATATTTCCCTTGTGATATCCCTGGATTTATCATCAGCTTTTGACGTTGTCAACCATTTCATTCTACTTTCCTGCTTACAGGATATTGGCCTCAGTAACACTGTTCTTCTCTGGTTCAGGTCCTTTCTCTCTACTCAGTGTTTCTCTTTTCTTTCCGATGCTTCAACCTCCCCCGCTTTATCCTCTTGTCTGTGGCATCCTGCAGGGATCGGTCTTGACCCCGCTTTTGTTAAATATCTTTCTCTCCCCCCCCCCCCCTTGCTGTACTTGTAGAACAACTAGGAATTTTGGCATACTATTATGCTGATGATATTCTTCTGCTTTTTCATACAAATTCTCTGTCCCCAATCTTATACTTCTAAGTACATATCTTACCTGCCGAGCCTCCTGGTTAGAAGAGAACTAGCTTATTCTCAACTCCAAGACTTCAGCCACCTGGCTAACTGGCTCCACTTCATCACCATCATTGTCACCCCTCCTCTTTGGTACTCCCATCACCCTGCTCCCCACCTTTCATTATCTTGGCATCACTCTTGGCTCGTCACTAACATTTCATGATCACATCAGTTCGGTCATATGCAGTTCCTTTTTCTCCCTCCATCAGATCAGAGCCTCTCATCCATTTCTATCTATTTCATCACTGACCACTCTTCTCCTCTCTTTGGTTATGTCATGACTGGATTATTGCAATGTGATCTATGCTAGTCTCCCCATTTATCAGCTTCAGAGACTACAACTTATCCATAACACAGTTCTCTGACATTTGGCCCAAGCTTCTTGCTTCGATCATGTTACCCCTCTCTTAATTCATTATCTTTATCTTTATTTAATTTCTTGATATACCACCCAGGCTGAAAGGCATTACAGCGGTTTAAAAACACTACACTGACTTCCTATACAGTATCGCATTCAGTTTAAGCTCCTCACTCTGGTTCATAAGATCCTATAAACAGATACTCCGGCATATCTCTCCTCTCTCATCATACTCCATACTCCCCATTGTGTTCTTCGCTCACTTCACTCCAACCATCTTCACTTACCTTCTGCCATGCAAGCTACACTCAAATCAACTTATCATTCTGCTTTTTATTTTCTAGGTCCTAATCAACAGTCTACATCCCTACCTCCATCTAGAACCATCTCACTCCAGATTCAAATCCCAGCTGAAAGCCCTACAGTTTCACAATGCTTTTGACTTGCCCATTAGTTGACACTATCACCTGCCTGTAATGGGAAGATTCTGTTCTATCCTTATCCTCTTTCCATCATGTGACTCCTTCGGTCCTCTTTAGTATGAATGTATCTCCTCTCCTATCATTTTTATGGAGTTCCTTTCTCTTTCCATTCCTTTATGGAAAGTGTTTTCATTGCCGCCCTGTCATAACCATGAAGGGTAGTATATCAAATTTTAATAAACATAAACATTATAGTGCAATTTGTTTTGTTGTGATTATTCATTGGGTTTTTGTGGCAAGATACAGAAGTAGATTGCCAGGTCTTTCTTCTGCCCAGGTAATACCAGTGGTGTTGTCATCGTCACAGAAATGTGACCCTCCGCTGCCAACACCATACTGTTCTGCTGCTGCTGCTGCCCAGATGGGTGGTTTGTCTTAGTCTCATATCTCAGCTGAGATCTGGCCATGTTGGAAGACCCTGCCAGTACTTAAGCTACTGATAGCTTAGCTCTCAGCATCACTGATGCACACAAGCTCTCACAGCATGACAAGCTGAAAATCAAATGAGGGATGGGAAAAATATTCAAAATAAAAAACTAACATTCATATTCCTCTACAAATATAGTAAATATGATCCAGTGCAAACAATGAAAGGAGGTGTGCTACATTGGAGAAACAAGCTAAAAACTGAGGACACACTTCAACCTTCATAGACACACCATAAACTGTTACAGAGAAAAACAGAATGAGCCCAGTTAGTGAGCACTTCTCAAAGGAAAGCACCTGAAACTCTACAATTCCAATGACTAACAATTAGCAGAGTAACTCCGTGAAGTGAAAAGCATTTCTGATGACATCAGGATGACTTTTGGCCTTGACAAATATATTAAGGCAACTTTTTTTAGAGGAAAACTGAGCAAAATGGAAAACATCTCCCTCACTGAGGGCTGTGAAATCAAGGAACTTGAACAGGAAGGCATATATAAATATCTCGAAGTAGAGGAAGGAATGACACTCAAGCTGAAATTACTGAGAGAAAAGATCAGCAACGAATACCATAGAAGATTGAAATTGATATTGAAAAGTGCTTTAACTACAGAATAAGATACAAACCATCAATCAGCTGACAATTCCTCTACTCATACAACTTTGGGATTGTAGGCTGGCCTCTTTATTTTAAAAAAACTGGATGTGCAAACAATAAAACTCCTCCATGTCCATGAGGTAATTTACAAGAATCAGTCTAGGCCAAGACTGCACATCCTTATAACTGAAGGACAGCTAGGCCTCATAAAGGTTGATTATACATACAGAGCTACTATTATAGGCCTCCAGGCCTACCTAACAGCATCATCAGATCCAAATATGCAAAAAATGCTGAAATATGAAAGTAGAAATCCAGAATCTGCTTACATCATCAAACATGGACAAAGATTCTGACGACTAGAAGAAACAAGTAAGATTCCATAAGCACACATGGGAAAGGAAGCAACAGAATTTGCAAAACAAGAGAAGAAACTCTTCAAAGAATTAGATCAGCAAACAAGGAAAATAAGTGGTAAATGCACAAATACAGTGGGAAATGCAAAGTGTTATTCCAGAAACCCTTTGTCGATCAAGAATGTGCACATGATTGGTTAAGGAGAGCTGAAATTGATGGATAAGAGATTGATAAGATGTAGTTGCAGCTCAGGACAGCGGATTATGGATGAGATGGTTCCCATCGAGCATTGAAAAAATTGGCAAAACAGACATATGTTGATTCTGTAAGAAAGAGCTAGAAACAGGGCCCCACCTCATAGCTGGCTGTGATGATTTGATGGCAGAAAATTTCTATACAGAAAGGCACAATAAAGTGCCTCATTCATTGGAAATTCTGTAAACACTATATCACTGTAATTCTCTGTAAGAGAATTACAGAGAATGGTTATGATCACCTGGGATACTCCCATTCCGACTGATAAAAAGCTGGATGCAAGGAAGCCAGACATAGTGGTAAAGGAGAAGAACACCAGAACGGCATTAATTACAGAGATATCAATCCTAAGTGACTATTCTGTGAATCACATTGAGAGGGAGAAGATCTTCAAGTACCAAGAAATGCAGTCAGAGATGAAGAAAGTGTGGCAGAATGATACCAAGAAGGATTTAGATATATAGGTGACTGGAGAAACAAATGGATCAACAAAAGGCTATACTGTGCTGATGGACTCTATCTCTCTGTCACAGGGAAAAGGATCCTAAGTGAAAAATTCAGGCAGTATGTGGACAGGCATTTAAACTAGGAAAAGGGGGTGATGGATGGAGAAGGACAAGTTCAGGACGTCACTCCCAGCAAAAGCATAATAACATTGGAAACAGCCACACTTTTAAACCACACATCAATGGCAAGTAGGAAGAGGTGTAGAACAAAATCTATGCAAAATACAGGCAAGCCAGTCAACAAATGCTGGAAAGCAATGAGCACAAATGCTTGAAGCCTAGCCAGGGTGCTTTCAACTTCGTTGACCACCGCACCCTTCTTTCCCGTCTTCGTTCCGCTGATCTATCTGGCACAGTTTTACACTGGTTTCACTTCTTTCTTTTCAATCGATCTTTCTCGGTTCTCTCTGGCTCTGATTCCTCCCCTTCGACACCCCTTCTTTGTGGTGTTCCCCAGGGTTCTGTCTTAGCACCTCTACTGTTTAACATCTTTTTGGCCCCCCTGTCCCTACTAATCCAACAATATGGTATTTCTGCGTACTACTATGCAGACGATATTCTTCTCCTCTATCACTCTGATTCACTCACTCCCGAAATTGGCCCACTTAACGCCTGTCTTTCTGCTGTAGCTTCCTGGTTCTCTGATAATTTTCTACACGTTAATATCTCAAAAACTTCAGCTATTTGGTTCTCTGCTGGTAAACCTATCCCCTCTCTTGTCCCATTTCTCTCATCTGCCCCGATTCCTATTGTCACTTCACTATGATATCTTGGTGTTACTCTTGACTCGGCCTTGACTTTTAAGGATCACATTTCTTCGATCGTCCAGCGTTCTTTTTACACCCTAAGGCAACTTTGTGCAGTTCGCCCCTTTCTTTCTACGTCTTCTTTAACCACATTGCTTCTCTCTCTTGTTCTCTCACGTTTAGATTATTGTAACGCATCCCTAGCTGGTCTCCCCTCTTCCCAACTGTGTAGGCTCCAACTGGTATACCACACCGTCGCCCGCATTCTGACTCACGCCTCACGGTTTGATCACGTCACCCCCCTTCTCATCCGTTTACACTGGCTTCCCATTCCTTTCTGGATTCAATATAAGATTCTCATTTTTGTACACAAATCACTTCACTTCAGTATCCCCTCTACCTCTCTGATCTAGTTCATTTCCACTGTCCCCCTAGAATTCTCAGATCAATTCACACCAATTGGTTATCTCTTCCTTCCCCTTCCCAGGCCCATCTGGAATCCACACGCTCTTCTGCCTTTTTCTTTCTGGGTCCCCGCTTATGGAACTCTCTGCCACCTTCGCTAAGTCTCAAGCTCTCTTTTTCCACCTTTAAAGCTAGACTCAAGACACATCTTTTTTACATGGTTTTTGATCTCCCCCCCCCTTCTTCCCTTCTTTCCCCTCCCCCCCCACCCCCCCCACCCCCCCCCCCACCCCCACCCCACCCCCCCCGTTGATATTTAGTTCTGTCTGTTTTGCTCCTGGCTGTCCCCCCTTTTTTCTTTCTCCCTTTTCTCTCCGAATATCTCTTTTCTATTTATTTTATGGCGTTCTTTTCCTTTCTTTTCAATAGTGTTTTTTATGATTTTATTGTAAACCGCTATATGCCTATGGTTTCAGCGGTATATTAAGTTTTTAAATAAAGATAAAGATAAACAAAGTTCCTAGTTGTGGAAATGGACTTGGACATTGTAGCCATTATAGAAACAAAGTTTAACGAGTCATATGAATGGGATATAGCCATAGCTGGCTATAATCTATTTAGAAAAGAGAGAGAGAGTAGAAAAGGAGGAGGAGTAGCCCTATATGTCAAAAGCAATATTAAAGCTGCTGAAATGCAGGGGACATGGGGAAAAGAAGAAGCTCTATGGATTGTGTTGGAAAGAGAAGATGGCACTTTCTACAGGCCTCCAACTCAAACTGAAGAAATGAATAGCAAATTGATTATTGATATTGCAAAGATAGCCATGAAGGGGGAAGTGATCATATTGGGTGACTTTAGTTTACCTGATATAGATTGGAGTATTCCTTCTGCAAATCTGGAAAGAATTTAAACAATTGTGGATGCCTTCCAAGATGCATTACTTAGACAAATGATGATGGAACCAACCAGGGAAAGCTCAATGCTGGATTCAGCGCTCACCAACGGAGATAGTGTGTCGAATATCCGGGTGGGTGCCCATGTGAGCAGCAGCGATCATCACACAGTGTGGTTTGAGATAAAAGCCAAGGTGCAGTCCAATCATAGCAAGCTCAAAGTCCTAGGCTTCAAAAACACTGACTTCTGTAAAATAGCCAAGTACCTGAAGGAGAATTGGTAGGGTGGGAGGGGATAAGGGAAGTGGAATTGCAATGGGCTAAACTAAAGGAGGCAATAAATGGGGCAACAGATACATATGTAAGGAAAGTAAATAAAAAGAAGAGAAAAAGGAAACCTATTTGGTTCTCCAAAGAAGTGGCTGCACAAATAAAGGCAAAAAACACAGCTTTCACAAAATTCAAAAGTTCGCAGAGGAACACAGAAAAGAATACAGGATAAAACTAAAAGAGAAAAAATAGAAATAAGGATAGCAAAATCAAAGGCAGAAGAAAAGATGACTAAAGATGTGAAGTGTGGCAACAAAAGTTTTTTCAGGTATATTCTGGAGAGGAGGAAAATCAGTGGTGGAATTGCAGGACTCAAAAGTTCCGGGAACGGATTTGTGGAAAGTGACATTGAAAAAGCGAAAATGCTAAATAAATGCTTCTGTTCTGTTTTTACTACAGAAAATCCTGTAGAAGGACCACCTATGATTGACAAATATACAAATGGAAATGGAGTAGATACCACACCATTCACAGAAGATGATGTGTTAGAACAGCTTGCAAAACTGAAAGTGGACAAGGCCATGGGACTAGATGGAATACATCCCAGGATACTGAAAGAGCTCAGAGAGGTTCTTGCAGGGCCGTTAAAGGATGTTTTTAATAGATCCTTGGAAACAAGAGAAGTTCCACAGGACTGGAGAAGGGCTGATGTGGTACCTCTTCACAAAAGTGGTAATAGGGAAGAAGTGACAAACTACAGGCCAGTAAGCCCTACCTCAGTGGCAGGAAAAGTAATGGAGGCGCTCCTGAAAGAGAGAATAGTGGACTTTCTCCAGACCAACAGGTTGCATGATCAGAGGCAATATGGTTTTACCAAAGGACGATCTTGACAAACAAATCTGATTGAGTTCTTTGACTGGGTGACCAGAGAACTAGATCAAGGGCATGCGATGGATGTGATCTACCTAGATTTCAACAAAGCCTTTGATACTGTTCCTCATAGGAGGCTTATCAATAAACTCAACAGCTTGGGGATGGGTCCCAAGGTGGTGAACTGGATCAGAAACTGGTTGACTGACAGACTACAGAAGGTGATGGTAAATGGAACTCACTCAGATAAAAGGAAGGTGATTAGCGGTTCAGTCCTGGGACCGGTACTGTTCAATGTATTTGTGAGTGATATTGCTGAAGGACTGAATGGAAAAGTCTGTCTTTTTGCAGATGACATGAAAATTTGCAACAACAAGAGACTATACTGTACTGATGGACTACAACAGAATGGACTCCCCTGAGGGAGTGGATAACATGAGGAAAGATCTACAAAAGCTGGCAGAATGGTCCTAATGCTTGGCAGTTAAGGTTTAATGTGAAGAAGTGCAGTGTCTTGCACTTGGGAAGTAGAAATCCAAGGGAATTGTATGTGATAGGGGCGAGAGGTTGGTGTGCATGGACCAGGAGAAGGACCTCAGAGTGATTGTTTCTGAGGATCTCAAAGTGGCAAAACAGTGTGACATGGCGGTGGCAAAAACCAGAAGGATGCTGGGTTGCATGCAGAGAGGAATTATCAGTGGAAAGAAGAGATACTAATGCTACTGTACAAGTTGCTGGTGTGGCCTCACTTGGAATATTGTGTTCAGTTTTGGAGACCATATCTCGCAAAGGATATAAAAGCACTGGAAACGGTTCAGAGGAAGGCAACCAAAATGATTTGGAGCCTGCGTCAGAAGACATATGAGAAAAGACTTTAAGACCTAAATATGTACACTCTGGAGGAGAGGAGGGACAGGGGAGATATGATTCAGACCTTTAAATACTTAAAGAGTATTAATAAACAAATAAATCTCTTCCAAAGACAGGGAAAATGTAAAACTAGAGGGTATAGCATGAAGCTGCAAGAGGGTAAACTGAAAGGCAATGTCAGGAAATACTTTTTCACTGAAAGGGTGGTGGATGCTTGGAATGCCCTCTCGATGGAAATGGTGGGGGGCAAATAGAGTGACAGAATTCAAAATGGCATGGGACAGACATAGTGGATCTTTTTATACCAACAGGGTAAAATCAAAATAAACATAACTATCTCTTATATCTCAAAAAAAGGGGTGACCTACACAGAGCAGTAGGTAAGCCCCTAAACCAAGGCATGGGAAGGGGTGACTTGCATGGAGTTGCATGTGCACCTACTTTTGCCGCCTTGCTGGGCAGACTAGATGGACCATACTGGTCTTTATCTGCCGTCATATACTATGGGGGTTATACTGATGCCACAAATAGCAGGGATGAATGTCCCGCCAGTTGTGCAGGGAAGTTAGACGAGGGTGGGAAATATACGGCCCAGGGGCGTAGTCTCAGTGGGCAGTGGGTGGTCACCGGCCCTGGACGTACAGGGCCGATTCTAATGTTCAGGGAAGTTATTCCATCTCCAAGGTGGAATAACATCCCTAGACGTGTTTTTTAGAACATGCATGGGCGCGGATGGGGCAGGGGGGACCAGGGGACATTCCCCGCAGGCCGACCCTGGCCTTAGGAGGCCAGATCAGGGGTTGGGCTGCAGGGAATAAACAGTTTTTGCAGGTGGCTGGCATCACGGCTTTTAAATGGAGCCGCGGTACCATGGCAACATGATGCCATGGCGCCGCAGCTCCATTTAAAAGCCCTGACTGACTTAGCTGGGCTGTGCATGTACGTGCAGGCCAGACTGAATTGCAGTTTCAACCTGCACGTACATGCCTGTTCGCGATTCTGATCCCGTGGGGCTAGATGTGCCCTGAGGGATCAGAATCACTATCCGCTCTGTAGTCCGGCTCAGACCAGATGTACAGAGGGGATCTACATATGGGATGGAATCGGGCTGTATGTTACTATGTTACTATATATATTTCCCATCATGCAGGGTGCTAAAGGGCTTGATTAAGAAGAATTTCCAAGCACCCCTTGATACATTACCCATACACAAAACATCTTATGAACTCCAGAAGGAGGCTCTCTTTGGCACGATGGAAGTAGTTCGCCAAGTATTAGCACATAACAGTAGAAGTGAGGTTCATGACTGTCATGGTATGCGCAAAACTAACACTAACAAATAAAATATACCCTTAGTAACTATCAAAAATTCACCACAATCTTCAAAAATACTGATATTATTTTTATTATATTAAAACATCATAAATTCAGTATGGCATTAGTGACCTCAGGATGGAAGATCTACGGTGTACAGTATTAGAATATGTCCCTTTAAATATTTGAAGAGGCAATAGAGGACATTTACTATTACAAAAGGAGCAGAATGGATTTATGAATTAAACACCTTAGACTCGTATGGGTTGAACGATAAAATCAATTGGATATTATTTATGTGAGGCTGAGTTGGGTATCTCTGAGGTTCCGATCTCCTTCTCTTTTTATTATTTAAAAATACAACATTTTTTTAAATTGTATGTGTTATTTGTAGTGTGTAGGGATAAGAATAAAGTTAGTTGAATAGATGACCTTAGTCTTCCTGTAAGCGATTCTATTGGTAGTAGGTTGGTTTAAAAACAGCTGACATCAGACGCTGAGGAAACGGTAATGGTAAGAAGCATATTGTATGCTCGAAGATATTCTTTGCGTTTGGTGAAGCAATTGTATTTATAATCCCTGAAGAAGCCTATTTGGCGAAACAAAAGATTTTGTTTGGTGAAGTAATTGCATTTATAATCCCTGAAGAAGCCTATTTGGCGAAATGAAAGCTTTTGTTGGATAGTTTGCTGTGGAGACTGACAGCTTGGGCTGTCTGTTCACCACGGCATGCAGTTATAATTGAGTTAAGCAGTTTTCAACCATCGATATGTGCCGGACACAGAAGTTGCTCAGATAAGTGACTATATATCTTTATTGGATGTACAGATATGCTGATCCTTAAGAATCTTCTTCTATTTTGTTATAGGTAAAATGGATTGCATCAAAATGGAGTGGAGGAGTGGCCTAGTGGTTGGGGCAAGGTACTGCAGGCCGGAAGGTTGGGGTTCAAATCCCACTAGAGGACAGCAACCTTGGGCCGGAAGGACTGGGGTTTCTAGTCCCACAGGTGCTCCTTGTGGTCTTGGGCAAGCCACTTAACCCATGTTCCCTGTTAAATAGTTATCTCCAAGTTATAATGCCCTGTTCAATGTAATTTCAGTTTGTTCAATGTAAACCACACTGATGCAGAATAGCACAGTATATAAGAGAATGTAAATAAAATAAAAAAATCTTGTGAGTTCTGGTATTGGGTATATATTCCATATACCACATAGAAGTGCAGACACCTTCTTTTAATTTTGTTTGTGTGTTGTTTAGTTTTGAAGGATCCTAAAAAGTACTTTTGTGGATATATAATAATTTATTTGAGGTGAATTTGAACAAAGGGTATATAATTGGCAAAAATTATAAGGCTTTAGACCTATTATGTGAGCGTCTGCCATTTCCCTATGGTGACTACTTTTGCCAAATGTAGGGGTAAGGCCATCCTGAGGTCACTAATGCCATATTGAATTTATGATGGTTTAATCTTATAAAAATAATATCAGTATTTTTGAAGATTGTGGTGAATGTTTGGTAGTTACTAAGGGTATATTTTATTTGTTAGTGATAGTTTTCCCTTAGGCAGTTATATTTATTGATGCGCAAAACTAACCCATTTGGAGAAACTGTCCCAAGACAACCATTCCCTTAACAACCTTACAATCAAAGTCCTGAAAGGAAACTTCAACTACATACATAAAAGGAAAACATTTTAAATAAAAATAATCAAATATTTCAGCACTGACAAAAAAGGACTGATTTCCTTACCCACTGTGTGTGTCATCAAGTCAATGCTGACTCCTGGTGACCGAGCATACCAGACATAAAACACTGAGATGCAAAGGGCTACTGTCTCCTTCCCTATTCCTTTTATTGTAATTTAATGACAGATGCAGACTGCCTAAGATCAGGCAGGACCTGTGTGATGTAAATTGTCACTCTATGCCATACTCTGCTTTGATATGTAATGACTTATTCAGACAACCTAGAGCCTAGAAGAATTTGTACTTATTGAACCCCGTTTAACTGCATTGTCCCTTCATAGACTTGATGAAAAGAGTAACGTTTCTGAAAGCTTGTCAAAAATATATTGTTAATCCAATAAAAAGGTGGCACCTACAACTTATTTGTTGACCTTTATTTGCACATATCAAGTGGACTAACAAGACAATTACAATTTGCTGCTCAAGATTGGATGTTTCAAATGATTCCGCGGCCATTTTATTGAATATTGACCACATAATATAAATTTATTTGTGCTTGCATGTATGTTAGCACAACTGTCAGGGAACCGGCAGTAACATTAATACACATGAAAATAATTTGTGTTAAAACAGTTAGCATATGGGTGTTAGCCAGTACCCCACATTAAAGCACATTTTACACAGGCACTAATACATTATTATATAGGTCCTCAAGTGTCATCAGTGATATTTGAAAATACTGGACTTGGAATTGTTTTTCTCTTCACAATCAGGTAAATAGCACAGGGTTCAGAAGGTTAGGCTTTTGGGGATTATTACAAAACAAAAAGAAATAATTGGCCTATAAAAAACAATTCTAAAAATAGTTTCAAAGTTGACTCCTTACCCTCCATTAGCAAGAGCAAGATATCCCTCAAGGTGGTGATGGTGGTTGCCAGTACAAAAACAGAGAACACAAATGTGCAGATTGGGTCCGCTAGTTTGTATTCCGGCTAGAAAGAAGAAACACGTCATGTAAGTGCTGTGAGTTTATTGTATTTTATCAGATTCCATCAAAATGATTGCCTGTCAACCCTTCTAAACTGAAAGGTTTTCTATTAATACAGAAGTCGGTGTAGATCCCAAAATAATAGCTTTTTTCTGAGTCAATGTTAAAAAAAAAGCAGCTGGAAAGTGAAAATAACCATCTCATTTTAGCTTGTTATTTTTAAGAGAATATTCAGCTGGATCTCACTGGCTAGGTTTTCAGCTAATAAATCACAGAAATCTAGCTGGTCAAAATTTGACCATTTAAATTGTGGACTCTTAATTTTGCGATTGGAGTTGAGTGACTAATCTTATCCCGTGAAGACTGAAAATCAGCACTGACTACGTCATAAGCCCACTCTGGGAATACCTCTGAATCTGTCCCTTTTTTGCACAGCTAAATATGACTGTTTTGTGAAGCTAGCCAGTTAAACCTTTTGAAAATCTAGGTCCATCACTCTGGAACGCCCTACCCCCTGACCTCTACCTAGAACCATCCTACATTAGATTTAAATCATTATTCAAAGTTTATCTCTTCCAGACTGCCTTCGGCGTGCCTCCTCCCTAGATCTCTTGACTCTCTGACCCTCCCTCCTCCTTGTATGACTGTCTGCCTTTCCTATTCATTATTTGGCATTTTTTTTCCTCTCTCTCTTCTATCTTTTGTTTTTATTGTACACCACCCTGCTGCATAAAGTGATGAGCGGAATATCATTCAGAAAGCAGGGCGGCCACTCCCCTGATTTTTTGGATGCTCTGTTTTGGATATCCCAGATTTTTCCTAGTCCTCCCTTCAAAAATGCCACTTTTTGTTGCTCAAATTGCTTGTGTGTGCATATGCCCGTGAATCAACACACAGAGAGTTGATTTGCACATGCAAAAAAAAGTTGTTGCACATATGAACGTGGCACAGTTAACACAAATGTGCAAAATAAAAAAAACAACAACATGAAAATCAAAAGAATTGCATTTAAAATGAAGACTAAGGGGTATGTTTACTAAAGTGCAGTAAGTTTTGCACTTACCATGTGTTAGGAGAAAAAACGAACACATGGTAAGTGCAACGGCCCTGTGCTGCCAAGGGCGTACCCAACATGTTCTCTGCAGTTACTACACTGAAAAGTTCCCTTGACGCATTTGCAATTGAGGCAGATGCGCTTAATGTCACTCACTGAGATGCCATTCAGTGCATCCAAGCTAACTGCAGCATTGACAATTAGCACGTATTAACGATCCCCATGCTAACCTCAGTGTGCAGTCAACATCCATCCTCCGCCCCATTAAACAGTTGGCATGGGATTTTTACTGCGCTGGCTGTTTTTAAAACACAGTAGCCATTACTGTGCCATCCCCTTTGCATGCACTAAAGCATGTCTTAACCATTTAATGCACTTTAGTAAACATGCCCCTAACTGAACTCTTTTTAGTGGTTGAACACATCCCTACTGAACTGGCCAGTTGTTCGTCTTATCATCAGCTGAGTTACTACATTACTATGCAAACTCTTGATTCCTACTCCATAGCTCCGGCCATTGCTGTCTCCTCCCTGGGTTACTTTATGCACATCTTTAAACATATTGGACATACTGCCCATTCCAAAACAGAAGGTTTTGCTACCAACTCATGTGATTTATCTTCAGGATAACCTCTAAAGAGACAAAGAAACAATGATGTGATTATTCAGTTACAGCTGAGTAAACCAAGGTACAGTCAGTAACAGCGACCAGCCCTAGATCACCGAGGCAGTGGATAGCAGGGCGAGAATCAAAACTTACAGATTCCAGGAGCTTGCCCGATTCACATCTCTGCCCTAATCACTAGTCTGTGTCTCTCTTTGATAAAAATCTATATACTGAAAGAAGAAAATGAAAACACTATCTTCCATTCATACCAACGAAATAATATTCAGCTCCTTAAACTATGTGGCAGAAACGATACTTCTCTTAAAAATATGATTCACAGTAAGGGAAAGGGAATGAGCTAAAGGCTTTAGCTCATGCCTTTTCTCAGGAGTTCAAGGCACAGTAGGAATTTAGGGACCCATATTCAAAGGCATTTACATGGTTTACAAACCTGTAAACTGTGTAATTGCCTCTAAGCGAGATATCCAGTGGCACTAACATGGTTAGTATCAAGGCGTTCTGGGGCAGTACCCATTGCTAACTGGTCAGCAGTGATACTGAGGCACTGTCTGGTTAGCAACCCATAGTTAAAGATAGGCATGGGAAAGGCAGGTCTATCTTTACCCACGGGAGGTAACTTGGTAACAGCTCAATAACGCCACTGCCTGGTTAGCTTCTGGGCTGTGCGGCTGACCTGGATATTCAATGTCAGTGGCCAGATATGGCCCCGGCATTGACTGTCCAGGTTTTGTGTTTAGCAGGAATGGCTAGGGGCTGTAATCCTGTTAGCCGCCTCCATTGAATATCAGGCCCTTAGAACATATTAAATCGAAATCTAGACATGACAGGCAAGATAGTACCCAATGACAACTACAACTTGAAAATAATTGTAATTCTAGAGAGCAGTTATCAAAGGAATCTAGCTAGCTAAATCTATCTGGTGCACATCTACCCTCACTGAGCAGTAAAACATAGCTGCCTGCAAGGTTGGCCCATCCACTAGGCAGGCTAGGTGGCCACCTAGGGCGGCAGAACTCTGTGGGCTGCAAGCTATGTGCTTTGGCACACATAGCCTGCCCTCCCCCCACCCACACACTGAGCCATGTCGCCCCCCACCGCTGCTGCTGATTTTGGCATGGAGGGGGGCAGCTAGGTTTGGCAACAGTGGCCCATGGCAGGCCATGCTCTTCGACACACATGGCCTGCTGCGTCTAACCCCCTGAAGTTGTGTCGGAGGGCAGCCAGAAGCCAAAGAACTTGGCCTGCCACTGCCACCAAACCAAGCTGCCTCCCGCCTTCTGACCCCGCCACCGGAATCAGCAGCAGCGGGGGGGGGGGGAGCAGTATGGTTCAGCACGGGGGAGAGGGCAGCGTGGCTCAGCATATGGGGGGGGGGCGGCATGGCCAGAGCTTCTGCCTGGGGTGGCAGAAACCCTTGGGCCGGCCCTGGCTACCTGGTCTCATCAGGGGGCCTTTTGTAGATTACATTAGATTTGGTTATTTGAGAATTCTTTTATTTAGAATTGTTTTCTTCTATTTTTAATGTATTTTATTTAGATAATACTGTAAACCGTTTTTTAGCCTCCTTGGGAAAGGTGATCTAGAAATCTGGGCAAAAAATATATAAAACAGTTGTCTGCAACCTAGGAGTTACTGGACAAATCTTACCTTCTGAATTTCTTGTCCTGCAGGCCAACTTTTTATCTGGACAACTTGTTGTGTTGTTAGGATAAAATGTATCCAATTATCTTTGTAAATGCATAGAAGCATGCCAAAAGTGAAATTAAACTTTAACTGGACAGTGCCAATGTTCAGAGCATTTTTTTATAGTTATCTGGTGAAGTCTAGTTTGAAAATGCACCTATCCTGTTAATATTAGCTCAATATATTTATTTATTTATTTATTTATTTAACATTTTTTTTATATACCGTCCTTCTACAAATCAGGACGGTTTACATAGAACAATTTATAGCAGTATGTTTCAACTGTTTACATAGAACAATGAACAGGGATAAATATATGTGCCAGAAAATAGAAACAATATATTCACTGGAGAAGCTGACTGAATACCCCAGTTAAAGCTAACCAGATACATTCTCTGGTTAACTTCAACTGAATATGTCCCACTGAATATCAGCCTCCATGTGCTATATTTAACGGCTCCAAAAATAGGTATTATGGGAGATGGGAGAGAGGCACCAATCACATCTTCAAATATATACATGCATTTTCTAGTGCACACTCCATCTGAAAATACTGTATAGCAGGTGGAAAGTGTGTATTTTTATCCCCACATAACTATTAGCAATTTTTCAAAGTGCTTGCCTCCTCAGTGCTTTGTAAATGATGAAACACAATGAAACTGACCTTAAAGAATATTATAAGTGCACTGATCAGCACACTGATGCTCTGAAATAGATCTCCAGTGGTGTGTATGAAAGCTGCCCGTACGCTGGCATTGGCTTGAGGTTTGTACTCAGATGATGGGCTGTGCTCATGGGCTGCTGTTCCATGGCTGTGTCCATGTCCCCTCTGGTGAAGAATTAAGCCTAATCTGCAACAGTCATATCATCAGGAATGTTCATACAATTCATTTCTTTAGAACAAAAAGCTTGCTTTTCTTCCTATAAAGCGTACATAATATGGAGGTAATTTTATAAAAGGGACTTTATATAAAATATAAATAAAATCACACCTATTCTATGGCTATTTTTTAAAAGCCCCACAGGAAAGTTTGGCATTGGGGAGCAGCTAGGCTTGGCCTCCACAACAATAGAGAGAAAGAATTCAAAAAAATAGAAGCAGACTTCCCAAGCGTTTATCAGCTTACAGGCCCTTTTACTAAGCTGTGGTAATAGTTCTGTGGGATTTAGCATGAGCTAACTGTTAGCAAACGCCTACAGTAATTGTTACCATGCTGGCATGACTAAACGCTATTTCAAGAGCTAAATGAATGCCCTGGAATGGGGCAGGATTAGGCAGATTGTGGACATGCCGGCCGGTGACAGTTAGCACAGGAGGATGTCGCTGCCCGCTAGCTGTCATGACTGCCAATAGCAGGGCTGCACCTAGCTTCACCTCAAGAGATGATGTTAAGTGCAGCTGTGCTACTGGCAGCCCAGTAGCATGACCGCTGCCGATATAAAAAATACCCCTATCATGCCACATTTGCTCCCCATTCCCCCTCCAAGTACCAATCCCAGCTCCCAACATCCAACCACCCTCATGATTAAAATCCCCCAACATAACCCTCCCCCATGGATCACAGCTCTATGATTCCCCTCGACGATCACTGATCAGCACTCATGCCTTCAGCACTACCCCCTCAGAAGGCACCCCAACAATGGAGGACCTCTCACAAGATCCCCATCCTCAACCAGCCCCTCCCAACAAGGCCCTAAACTGGACCTTACCCCACCCCCTGAGCACATCCCCTCTGCTCCTGCCTTGGCTCCAGCAAATCTCAAAATGATGCTGGTGACCCTTAGTGATAGTTTTGTGATACTACCACTAGAGAATGACTTCTAGTGATAGTCCCACAAGACTACAACTAGGTGTTACCTGCACCATTTTGAGACTTGCCAGCAATGGGGCAGGAGTGGAGGGGGTTCACTTCTGCCCCCTTCCTACTGCGACCATCAGGTAGCCCAGGGTAAGACCTGGGGGACAGGTCTTCGTTAGGGCCTTGTGGGGAGATCTGATTAGGGAGAGGGGTCTTGCAGGAAACCTTCTATTGTTGAATTGCTTTCCCAGGGTGGTGATGAACAGTGATCCGTAGGGGAGGCAGCAGCCTGGGGGGGGCTTTGATCAGTAGAGGGGGGGTGTTGGAGGGACTTAGACTGGGGGGAGGTTTGGTTGGTGTGGGCTGTGATTGAGACATAGGGGGGTCCAGACCATCGCGGCTGCTGCCACTGTCTTCTTGCCATACTCCTGTGGCGACGGGCCCACGTTCCCTGCCTCGGCAGGTAGTGCAGGTGCTCCTGTGCTATCAGCCGAAGCAGACAACATGGTTCCCGTGCAATAAGTGAGCCCTTTCTGCAGTAAATGAAGGGCAGATGCTTGTCATGTCCCCCCACCCCTTCATTTACTGCACAAGGTTTGCTCTTATCACATCTTAACTTTGCCGGTTAAAGTGTGGTCAAGGCAAATACTTATTGCAGTTTAGTAAAAGGGCCCCTTCACCATTAATTTGATTAGAGATCCTTTAAAATTTTCTTTTATAGCTAAAACGTCCATTATGAAAACTGTATTGATATTTTTTCATTATATCCTTCATAGTGATGTTATCTATTTTATTTTAGTAATTTTCTATTTTTAAATGACTTATATTTTTTGTTTGTCTTATAATATAAAAATTCACTTCATCTCGATACAATAAATGTAATGCCACTTATCTTGAGTTGTAATTTCTGTTGGCTCCAAACAATGTGCAACACCGCCTCTTCTTGTGACCCTCCTTCAGTCTGAGCCCTTTCTGTCCAAAGGTTGGCCTCAGGGTATCTGACCAAATGCAGGCAGTGCTGCCTTTCCCTGTGGCCTGCCTTTTCCCTTGATCGCATCGCTTCCTGTTCAGAGGTAAATTGCAGCAGAAGCAGCATTTCCTGCACATGGTCAGAGTCTCCCATGGTCTGCCTCTGAATAAAAAGCACCTGGATCAAGGAAGGAAGTGGCTACAGGAAGCGGCAGGGTTACCTGCACATGGTAGAGACCTTGCGGCCCACTTCTGAACAGGAAGTGCCAGAATCAAGGGAGAAGGCAGGACACAGGATGCAGGCAGCACTGCCTCTAATGCTCAGAGATGTCTGTGCCTCATGCTGTCTTCTACTGAAACTCAGGGGGAAAAAAAGAAAAGGAAAGGGTTGACGGAAGTAAAAGGGGGGAAAAGTGGAAGAAAATGGAATGGAGGAAAAGAGAGATGGAAGAGAGACAAGGGAGAAAAGGGTGGAGGGGCGAGAGAAGAAGAAGAACTGGAGAAGGGAGGTGGTGGGGAGGGCACGGGGTGAAGAAGAGAAGAATGGTTGGAGCAGATAAAAAATATGGGAAAATGGATATGTTGTGTGAGAGACGAATAGATGAGCAGTATGTATGTATAAGACTTGGTAAGGAATATGTGTTAGCAGTAAGGGAAGTAGAATGCGTATGTGAGAGAGGGAAAGTAAAGGGAAGCTTGGTTAATTACCATGAAGTAAGGTAAAGAAACAAACAAGAGTAATACATGAGAATTACATCATGAATATTAACATTGTTTGGGAAAATTAAGTAAATAGCTGAATGTTAGGCCCCAAGCAATTGCCCGGTTTGTCACCCCCTAAAGGTATCACTGGTACTAGGGTTAATAAAGCACTGGATAGAAGGATGAAGGATGTTCTACTCTCTTGGGTGATGTAGCATGCGCTTGATGTATTTGAATCCAGTTTTCAATTTTTACAGTAATATATCATTTGTGATATGATATATAGTAATGTGTTTGCTTCATTAGATCAGTGGTATACAGCACTGGTAACAGTAATAGCCCTGGAGAAAACTGGAGTCATTGTAGGTTATGAGATTGGGGAGTTTTGCCAGTATCTGAAATGTCCAGAAAAAGGTAGAAAAATCATTTTATTTTGTTGGTTTGGCTTTAGGAATTTTGCTGTCAGTTTTGGAAATTTGAATGTGCAGCATCTCCTCTGTCTTTATATATTGCAGAATGCAAGAGGAAATACATTTCTTTTTTGTGATTTAGTTTGGAAAGAGGGAATGGATAATCTGTTTACATTGTTATGATACCTCCCTCACAGGCAGAAGAAATAGAGAGATTTAATTGAAGACTTTCACAATATTGCTACAAAAGGGGATGTGCTGGTGGTAGGAAATTTCAAATTGCCAGATATTGATTGGGACATCCCAGCTGTAGTGTCAACCAGAAGTTAGGAGATCCTGGATTCTCTAGTGAAAACCTTTCCAACAAATGGTAGCCAAATCCACATAGGAAGGGGTGATACTGGATTTGGTTCTTTCAAATGTGGAAAAGTGTTTCTGATGTAGGAGTGATCATCTGGTATCCAGTGATCACTAGAGGGTGTGCTTCAGTATTAGGATGAGGATGGAGATGATTCATTTAAAAGTGACGGTTTTGAACTTCAGGAAAATTAATTTTGACAATATGGAGGAATACCTCAAGGAGTTGTTAGCTGGATGGGATCATCTGGGGGAAGTAGAACAACTATGGTCAAAACTGAAAGAAGGTATTTTGAGGGAAGCAAACTTTTTTTGTTAGGAAAGTAAATAAAAGTAAGAGAAAAAAGAAGGCCATTATGGTTTTCAAAGAAGTAGCTGAAAAGGTAAGGAAAAATAAATTAGCCTTCATTAAGTACAAGAGATTGAAGAAAGAGGAAGGTAAGCAATACTATCTGGAGAAGCTAAGGGAAGCTAGGAAAAGTAGAGAGGAAAGCAAACATGCAAATGGAAGAAAAAAATAGCCAATACAGTAAAATATGGGGAAAGACTTTTTTTTAGGTATATAAGTGACAGAAGGAAGTGCAAAGGTTGCATTATGAGACTCAAGGGTGAAGTGGAGGAATATATGGAGGGTGATGAGGATAAAGCAGAATTTTTTAACAAATATTTCTATTCTGTGTTCACAGATGAAGGGCTGGAAATGGAACCTCCGAAAAAAAACATAAATAGAAATGGAAGTGAGGCAGATCTCAAGCAATTTTCAGAAGACTGGGTTCATCAGAAGTTATACTAAAAGAAGATAAAGCGATGGGGCCAGACAAGATATCTCCAAGGGTACTAAAGGACCTTTGACACCCTTCTGCTTTGGTAACTTATAAATAAACTGAGTGCTCATGGGGATGGACCTTAAAGTGATGGACTGGCTAAGAAACTGGTTGAGTGGGATGCAACAGACTTTTAACTTAGCAATCTTGCAGAAGGTCTGTCGGGAAAGGTATGCCTCTTTGTGGATGATGCCAAAATTTGTAACATGATAGACCCTTGCAAAGTGTGCATAACATCAAGGTGTATCTAGTAAAGCTTGAAAAATGATCTGGAATTTGGCAGCTAAGATTTAATGCTAAAAAAAACAAGGTTATGCATTTGGGTTGCAAAAAAATCAAAGGGGCAATACAGTATAGGAGGTACAGTATTCCATTGCATGAAAGAACAGTAGTACCAGAGGGTGATCATATTGGATGATCTTAAAGTGGCCAAACAGGTAGAAAAGGTGATAGAAAAAGCCAGAAGGATGCTTGGGTGAATAGAGAAAGGAATGGCCAACAGGAAAAAGGAGGTGATAGTGCCTCTTTATATGTCTCTGGTGAGATCTCATCTGGAATACTGTGTGCAATACTGGAAACCACACCTAAAAAGGGTATAAAAAGGATAGAATCGGTACAGAGGGCAGCTACCAAAATGGTCAGTGGTCTTCGCCATAAAGCATATGGAGATGGACTTAAATGGGGGTATATTTAAAGGCAGGCCTGCAAACAATATAAATGCCACTCACTAGGATAGTCAACGGCACTAACCTGGTTAGTCCCACTGAATATAGAAACATAGAAACACAATAGCAGAAATAGACCACATGGCCTATCTAGTCTGCCCTTCCATATCATCCACTACAACTGTCCCCTCTTTTCCTTTAGAGATCTTCTGTGTTTGTCCCATGCTTTTTTAAATTCAGATATGGGGTCATTCCAAGGCACGAATAGTGGGGATGGAGGTCCCATTGGGGCATCCATCCCTGCTATTCGGGCCCTCTGCAGACCTCGACTAACTTCCCTGTACTTTGTATGGGGAGGCTAGACAGGGGCGGGAAAGGGGTGTTGCGGGGGCGGAATTAGGGCAGCAGTGGGCAGTCGACAGCCCCAGATGTACAGGGCCGATTCTAATGTCAGCCCTGAACATCCGGGGCCGGCGGGTTGAACGGGGAACTTATTCCACCTCTGAGGTGGAATAAGTTCCCCTAGTTGGTGGGGGATGGCAGGCCCGGAGCGCAGCACAGGCAGGAGGGGGTAGAAGTGATTCCCCGCTGCCCAACTCCGGCCTTGGGAGGCCAGATTGGGGGTCTGGTGGAAGGGAATGAAGATCCTGTTCCGGTGGCCAGGGATCGCAGCTCCTGAATGCCTTGGCACTGAGGCTCCATTCAGGAGTCTTGACTGTGTTAGCCGGGCTAGGCCTGTACGTGCAGGCCGACCAGAATCGGGATCCTGGCCTGCACACAATGCTGATCCCACGGGGCTAGGCATGCCCCGCGGGATTAGAAGCCCATCTACCTTTGTGCATCCGGATCCGACTGGGTGCATAGAGGGCCGGGACGTCCAGGACAAAATCGGGCCCATAGTGTCCTCATTTCTACAACCTCCACTGGGAGACTATTCCATGGCATCCACCACTCTTTCCACATATTACTCCTGAGTCTATCCCCTTTCAACCTCATCCTAGGTCCCCTCATAGCAGAGCTTGCTTTCAATTGAAAGAGGCTCTCCTCCTGTACATGGAAATATTTAAATGTCTTAATCCTATCTCCTCTATCCTGCCTTTCCTCTAAAGCATACATAGCAACCACTCACTGCACCAACTCCAACCTGTTTATATCCTTTCGGATGTTTGGTCTCCAGAATTGCACACAGTGCTCCAAATGAGATCTCACCGAAGACTTATACAGAGGCGCTATCCCCTCACCTCCTTTCTTCTGCAGGCCATTCTCTCCCTATTTATTTAGCCAGTTTGCAATACTACCTTATCCTTCAAGGAAGGCAGTTTATATTATGTAATCACTACAAACAGGTACTAGATACATTTCCTTGTCCCCAAAGGGCTCTCAATCTATGTGTACCTGAGGTAACAGAGGGTTAAGTGGCTTGCTGAAGGCCACAAGGAGTGCCTATAGGACTAGAAATGCTAGTCCCTCTGGCCTGAGATTGCTGAACCAGGTAGAACTTGAACCCCCAGCCTTCTGGCCTTAAAGTACTATATCCTAACCACTAGGCCGCTCCTCCCTATGCACCTGAGCATCCTTCTAGCTTTCGCCATTGCCTTTTCTACTTGTTTAGCTACTTTAAGATCATCAGACACAATCACGTCCAAGTCCCGCTCTTCTTTTGTAGACAGAAGTACTTTATCCCCTACATTGTAGTGCTTCCTTGGATTTTTGCAGCCCAAATGCAGGACCCTGCATTTTTTAGTATTAAATCTCAGCTGCCAAATTCTAAATCATTCTTGAAGTTTAGCTAGATCCCTCCTCATGTTATCTACACCTTCCTGGGTGTCTACTCTATTGCAGATTTTGGTATCATCCGCAAAGAGGCAAAGCTTACCTGACAGCCCTTCCGCTATATCACTAACAAAGATGTTAAAAAGAATCGGACCAAAGACAGATCTCTGTGGCGCACCACTGGTAACTTCCTTCTCCTCAGAGTGAGCTCCATTTACCTGTATCCTTTGTTGCCTCCCACTCAAGCAATTTCTAACCAAAGTAGTAACTTTAGGGTCCATCCTTAGGGTGCTCAGTTTGTTTATAAGTCACCTGTGCAGAATGGTGTCAAAGGCTTTACTTAAATCTAAATACACCACATGTAGGGCTCTCCCTCGATCCAACTCCCTGGTCACCCAGTCAAAGAAATCAAACAGATTTGTCTGAGAAGACCTGCTTCTGGTGAATCCATGCTCCCTCGGATCTGGTAATCCAATGGACTCCAGAAACCTTACTCTTTTCTCTTTCAGCAGTGATTCCAATAATTTACTCACCAGCGAGGTTATACTAACCAGCCTGTAGTTTTCAACTACATTCTTACTTCACCTTTTGTGTATAGGGACCACCTTTGCCTCTCTCCAGTCCTCTGGCACCACTCCCGACTCCAAAGAAGCATTGAAAAGGTCAGTCAGTGGAGCTGCTAGAATGTCCCCAAGTTCCTTTAGTATTCTCAGATGTGTCCTGTCCAGTCCCATTGCTTTGTCTACTTTTAGTTTAGCTAGTTCCTCATGAACATAGTCTTCTGAAAATTTTTCGAGATCCCCCTCGCTTCTGTTCTTGTTTGTGGGTGTTTTCTGAGGTCCTGCTCCTAGCCCTTCATATGTGAACACAGAACAATAATATTTGTTAAGCAAGTCTGCTTTATCCTCATCAGCTTCTACATATTCCTCCCCTTTACCCTTGAGTCTGACAATACCACTTTTGCTCTTCCTCCTCACTCACATATCTGAAAAATGTCTTAACCCCCCATTTTATTGCAATGGTTATTTCTTCTTCTTTTTGTATCCTTGCTTTCCTGATTTCTTTGCTAGCTCCTCTAAGTTTTTCCAGATATAGATGCTATCTTCCTCTCTCTGTGATCTCTTGTATTTCATTGAGGCCTCCCTCTTTTTCTTCACCTTTTCAGCTGCTTATTTTGAGAACCATCATAGCCCCCTTTTCTTTTTACCTTTATTTACTATTCTAACAAAAAGGTTGATTGCCCTTAAAATATCCCCCTTTCAATTTTGCCCACTGTTTTCTACATCCCCAGCTGTTACCATCCCACTAATGACTCCCTGAGATATTGGCCCATCTTGGCAAAGTTAGTTTTCCTAAAATCTAAGACCCTCACTTTTGAATGGATTTTATCAGCCTTAGTCCTAATAAGAACATAAGATATGCCATACTGGGTCAGACCAAGGTCCATCAAGCCCAGTATCCTCTTTCCAACAGTGACCAATCTAGGTCACAAGTACCTAGCAGTTTCCCCAAAAGACACAGGTTCCACAATGCTTGTATTAATGAACCTTACCATCTGGTGATCACTGTATGCGAGATGATTTCCCACTATAACATAAGAAACACTTTCACCATTGGAAAGCACCAAGTCCAGTATGGCCCCTTCACGTGTGGGTTCTGTTACCAGTCGGCTGAATAGTTCTCCCTATAGAGAATCCAGGATCTCCTTACTTCTAGATGATACTGCAGCAGGTGTGTGTCAATCTACATCTGGCATATTGAAATCCACTATCAGTAGCACTTCCTCTTTCCTGGCAATGCTGTGTATGTCTTCTATTAAATCTGCTTCCTCCTCCATGTGAAGGAGGTCTGTATATCACGCCAATGCAAATGGATTTCTCTTTCCCTCTTTCTAGTTTAACTCACAATGCCTCCTCTCTCCCTTTTAAGCCCTGTATTTCCATAGCTTTAATATAATTTTTTACATGTAGTGCCACCCCTTGTTTCTGCTACTGAACACCATGATGCTAAGTGGCTGGTGTCGGGGTGTTCCAGGGCGGTACCGTGGGTTAGTCAGATAGTGTCAATATTCAGCCACTGCCAGTTAGCCATAGCCAGCTAAAGTTTAGCTGGTTTTGCAATTTGGCCAGTGGCTCACTACTGCAACTGAACAAATTGCAAAAATACGATCCAGGCAACCTGGATTTGGCCCAACATTGAATATCCAGGACAAAATTAAAATGGTGATGGCCAGCTGCTTTAAGTTGCTGGCCTCTGCCACTGAAAATGTGTCCCAAAGATCTTAATGTGCATAATTTGAAAGAAAGGTAGCAGAGGGGAGACTTTTAAATACTTCTGTGGCATACATGCATAGGAGGAGAGCATATCCTGGCAGGATGTGCAGCCCCATTAGCTATTGGGACCATATTCTCCTTCCTGCTCTCCCTGCATGTCCTGAGCCATAGGACGAGGAGAGCTGGCGGGGGGCAGGAGGGGATGAGGTCAGGGTGGAGTGGGGGCAGTCCAGCCTGGCTGAATGTACAGGGCCGATTACGGTCACAGCCCTGTAGGTCCTGCTGGGTCAAAGGGGACGTGCTGCTTATTCCATTTTGAAGGTGGAATAAGCAGCACTAATGCAGTGATCAGGCCTGGTATCCCCCCCCCCCCCCCTGGCACCAGGTTGGGCAATGGGAAAGAGGGGGGCCTAAGCCGTGGGAGTCAGGGGCACCTGCGGGGAAGATGTCCCCGCAGGCGGCAGGGGCACGCCAGGCTGTCCACAGGCACAATTCTGTGTACATGGAAACATTTAGTTCCCACAGTCCAGAATCGGGTCCTAACGGGCCCGTCTTCATCGGGGACATCCAGGTGGCTTGGATGGCACCCTTTCTGAATCAGGCTCCATGGAAATATTTCTTTATGGAAAGGGTGGTGCATGCAAGGAAGGGTCTTCTAGCAAAAGTAGTGGTGAAAGGATAATATCTGAATTTAAAAAAGTATGGGACAAGCTGCAGCACAAAGGATCTCTGAGGGGGAGGAGGAGATTGTAGAGCTTAGCATTGAGTATGGATGGGCAGACTGGACGGGCTTCATGGTCTTCATCTGCCATAATCTTTTTCTGTTTTTATAATTGATTAAAGTGGCTCTGTTAAAGTATGTACAAACCTTAAAACACTACCCAAATGCCACCTCTGGGAGCCCCTTCGTGTGGTCTGCTTAAAGGTGCACATGCTGGTGTCGGTACATCTACTGGTATATGCAACAGCTACTCCCTGCATGTAAAGCATACTATACATATAAAAAAAAGCCTTATGGAAATGCTGTAATGTCCATTTTTAAATATAGGATCTTTCAACAGGACAAGATGCCAGTGTGATGCTCCCTCTCTCCTTTCAAATTTGACAACATTCATTATACCTTTGCACAAAGTAAATGTATGAGATATGATAACTGATTTAACAAATGAATAGTTATGAGAAATGAAACATGCGACTTCTGCTGGACTTGCTGCTACGATAAGACACAGAAAGGGTGCACCTTGAACTCCGTCTTGAATTTGTCTTTGCCTTGCAAACAAATATTGCAATGTTATATAGAAAGATAACTTACATGATGTTGGCTAGGAGTGCACAAACAGATGTAATGAGCATAATCTCTCCCTCTATTTTATAATCTGGATGTAACACCCTTTCAGAAGCCAGGTACACCAACACCCCTGTTACCACCCAGATTATGACCATTGACAGCAAGGCACCCAGGATTTCTGAGAATAAAAACAATTGAACACAGAGTTACCTTTATTAATATATTAATAATATTCCTGTATATATGTTATAGACTTGTTTGAATACATTGTATTTATTATTGTCCTATGCTGCCTTTTGATTGGCTAACCAGTTGCAATGGTTGTCCAATCAGAGAGCATTTCAGGTACAGGAGACTCAGAGCCACCATTCACTGTTTGGGCCCAGTCTCTTGTCATAGGAATCAAAGGTTGTACAACTCCTTGCAGACATGTGGAATCAAGGTGATGTTAAGGAGCCAACTTCTCTGAGACAGAATCATTGTTGCAACTGTGCACCGATTTTTGCCTTTTAAAGTGAAACAGAACATAAACATTTCCACCCTATAAAGCAAAGTAGTGCATTTCATGGGTTAAGGTAACAAAGGATCATAGAAACCTGGGGTATAAATCTCTGCAAGAATGCAAGAGCTGCAGAGAAAAATTAGAAAATCAGAAAACAACAAAATAAATAAACAACAAGATGCCTCACAAGAGACCTAGCTCAAAGACATTCCCAGAAGCTACATTATAATCCTAGACCTGGCATGTTTTTCTCTTGTGATGACCCCCTTCCCTCATTTTGTCATGTTTTTCGTTTTAGAATTATTCTCCACGGCCTTTCCTTTGGCGCTTGTGACAGCAGTTCACAAATGTGACCCATTGCCTGACATTTCGTAAAACCTTCTGTCCTTAGACTCTGTCTCAAGGGCTCCTCTTGTTAGAAGGAACACAAACATATTTATGAAGCCAGCTGCTGCAGAGGGACTTCGGAGATTCAGGTCTGCATGTCAACAGGATGATAAATCCTGTCAGAGGCATGAAACAAAGCAGGATGCCGCGTAGGCTGGAGGAGCTGACTCCAGCGTATTATAAATTCTAGGTTTAAAAGCTTGGCTTATTTATGTTGTCAGGAAAAGATCAGGCGAAGAATTAGATGACAACCAACTCCAGCCCTCAAAATAAAACTAAAAACCCCTAAACATCAAGAAAACTGCAGTGATGATCATCAGTCATCACATCTGGATCAAATAAAGTCCAACTCATTTTTCAAAGGGGGAAAAAATACATTCCCAGCAGAGTAATTTAATTATGCCATAAAGTTATACAGACAACACAACCATACCGAACAATGACTACATCCTTCAGTCCGGCAAGCATAACTCATTTCCTCTTTGAAATAATACGTCAACTCAACAACTCTGATTTAATCAGAATAGGATAATACAATCATTCTATTGTCTCTAGAAGGAATACATCAGAAGATTCACTGTTCCCTGATAAATCCTCCAGTACACCCTTTGCCAAATGTACTGAGTTGACTCTCCAACAAAAGCTCAGCATTGTGATAGTCAAAAATCTATATTTTTTTAAATAAAAATGGATACTGCAATCTCTTATGTGCACATACACATCTAGCAATGCCTTCTCTTGTGGATATGGGAAGTTATGAAATTTTTTAAGATGTAGAATTTATTAAATCTAATCAATTGCTTTAGAAACTGGTAACGTAACACCAAACTAAAACCAGAGAACTGTACTATTATGATTCTGCATGTAATCAAGAACAGTAATATCACCCAGTTTTGGGCAAGTTTCTGGGAGTTGGATCTATTTCCAGCTATTAGCCAGATAGACTTGGGCAATGCCACCTCTTATTGCTGGGAGGGGAATGGATCTCCCGCCATTGATTACTGGGGTGCCTTTCTTAGCTGACATAGATTGATCACTGTTGGAGAGAGGATGTCGAGCTTAATGGCCATTGGTTTGACCCACTGTGGTATTTCTTATGCTCTTACGTCCTTCAGTCCTTAGTGGAAAACCAGATCTGGTGCAAGAAATAAGGGTGTTGGGACCACTTGGCAATAGTGATCATAGCATGATCGTGTTTGATTTAATTAGTGGAGGAGGGACAGTAAAGAAATCCACAGTACTACCTTTTAACTTTTGAAAGGGAGACTATGATAAAATGAGGAATATAGTTAATAAAAAACTAAAAGGAGCAATTGCAAAGGTTAAAGACTTACATCAAGCTTGGGTGTTGTTTAAAAATACTATCCTGGAAGCCCAGACCAGCTGTATTCCACGCATTAAGAAAAGTGGAAGAAAGTCCAAAAAACTGCCAGCATGGTTTAAAGGTGAGGTCAGAGAGGCTTTTGCTGCCAAAAAAGCATCTTTCAGGAAATGGAAAAAAGAGCCAAATGACGAAAACTGGAAATAGCACAAGCACTGGCAAGTTAAATGCAAAGCATTGATAAGGCAGGCAAAGCGAGAATTTGAGAAGGAACTTGCTACGTAAGCAAAAACACGAAATAAAGACTTTTTCAAGTACATTCGTAGCAAAAGGCCTGTGAGAGAGTCAATTGGACCATTAGATGACAGAGGGGTAAAAGGGGCAGTAAGAGGAGACAAGGCTATAGCGGAGAGACTGAATGAATTCTTTGCTTCGGTCTTTACTGAGGAAGAGGTAGGGATGTTACCCAAGACTGAAGTGGTATTTAAAGGTGATACTGCAGAGGAATTGAGAGAAATATCGCTACACCGGGAAGATGTATTAAAACTATTTGATAAACTGAATAGTAGCAAATCACCTGGACCGGATGGTATACATCCAAGAGTGTTGAAAGAACTGAAATATGAGATGGCAGACCTGCTATTAGTAATCTGGGAACTTTCATTAAAATCATCTGTAATACCTGAAGATTGGAGGATCGCCAATGTAATGCCAATTTTTAAAAAGGGTTCCAGGGGTGATCCGGGAAATTACAGACCGGTGAGCCTGACGTCAGTACCGGAGAAAATGGTAGAAACCATCATAAAGAACAAAATTACACAGCATGTAGATAGTCATGGCCTAATGGGAGACAGCCAACATGGCTTTAGACAAGGAAGATCTTGTCTTACTAATCTGATATGTTTTTTTGAAGGTGTGAATAAACAGGTAGACAAAGGTGAGTCGGTTGATATACGACTCATAGTGTATCTGGACTTTCAGAAAACCTTTGACAAGGTCCCTCATTAGAGACTTTTGGCAAAACTAAAAAGTCATGGGATAGGAGGCAGTGTACTATTGTGGATCGGGGACTGGTTAAAAGATAGAAAGCAGAGGGTAGGGCTAAATGGCCAATTTTCCCAATGGAAAAAGGTGAATAGTAGAGTACCCCAGGGATCTGTATTGGGTCTGCTACTTTTTGACATATTCATAAATGACCTGGAAAAGGGAATAACTAGTGAGGTTATCAAATTTGCAGATGACACAAAACTGTTTAAAGTTGTTAAAACCCAAGAGGACTGTGGAAAACTGCAGGAGGATCTGGATAAATTGGAAGACTGGGCATCAAAATGGCAGATGAAATTTAATGTGGACAAGTGCAAAGTTATGCACCTAGGAAAGAACAACCCACACTATGGTTACACAATGCAAGGTTCCACATTGGGAACCACCACCCAGGAAAAAGATTTAGGAGTCATCGTGGATAACATGTTAAAACCTTCCGCCCAGTGTGCAGCGGTGGCCAAGAAAGCAAATAGAATGCTAGGTATCATAAGGAAAAGAATAGAAAATAAAACAAAGGATATTATAATGCCTCTGTATCGTTCCATGGTACGACCACACCTTGAATATTGGGTGCAATTCTGGTCGCCGTATCTTAAAAAGGATATAGCGTTATTAGAAAAGGTACAGAGAAGAGCCACCAAAATGGTAAAGGGGATGGAAGGCTACTCCTATGAAGAGAGGCTACAAAGGTTAGGGCTCTTCAACCTGGAAAAGAGACGGCTGAGGGGAGATATGATAGAGGTCTATAAATTAATGAATGGAGTGGAACGGGTAGACGTAGATCGATTGTTTACACTATTAGAATATAGAAAGACTAGGGGACATGTAATGAAGCTACAGGGTAAACTATTTAAGACAAATAAGAGAAAATATTTTTTCACTCAACGTGTAATCAAACTCTGGAATTTGTTACTGGAGGATGTAGTAAAGGCTGTTAGTGTAGCTGGGTTTAAAAAAGGTTTGGACAAGTTCCTGGAGGAAAGGTCCATAAACCATTATTAAGTAGGGACCCAGGATATCAATGCTTGACCCAATACAAGCATTGTGGAACCTGTGTCTTTTGGGGATACTGCTAGGTACGTATGACCTAGATTGGCCACTGCTGGAAACAGGATACTGGGCTTGATGGACCTTGGTCTGACCCAGTATGGCATATTTTATGTTCTTATGTCCTCGTATTCTTAATCCATAATATATGGGATTTGGGATTTAACTCAAGCCTTTTTCAGGAGTAGGTCAAGGCAAGTTTTATTCTTCCTATCTCCAGAGGTTTTACAATCTAAATTTGTACCTGAGGCAATGGAGGGTTAAGTGACTTGCCTAAAATCACAAGGAGCAGCGGTGGGAAGTTCCATTCCATATATATAAATGAAATTGCCAATATGTTGCTTCCTTGAGAAGTATATCGTCTTTTAGAGAATTCTGCGAAAGCTGCTCTTAAGATAAAAACCCAATGACTTGAGTGCCTATAATATTTACAATAACATTACTTACTGTGGTATACATGTAGAGCCCAATTCCATAACATGCACGCCCAGCCCGCAGGCACGTCCAAACTGAAATCAGGCCCGATTTAAACCTAATTCTGCACCCACGGTTATAGACACATCCATGGTTCCGGAATCGGGGACATAAACATTTCTGACGTGGGACAAAAAAGCACTATGGCCTGCAAGAGGTAGGTATACACAGCAAGCAACCATAGACACCCCCCACGTTCACTGTATTCTGAAAAGCTGGATGTTTCTGATCATGCCCCTCTCTGCCATATACCCGTGAACGGCCATGCCTCCTCTGCAGAACATGCATCTCCTAAACTGCTCCTCTCACTGACAATGTTGTGCTGATGCAAAGTACACATGAATACTGAAGATACATAAATGTTGATGCAAACTAGACTATATATACTAGTCTGTTGCATGCCCAGAACACTGCAAAGTAATCTCAGTGCACTCTAAGATAGTATAAAAGCAAGTAGAAAGTGATCTGTTTGTCATTACATACCTGGCATCGCAACATACATGGCAGTAGTAGAACTCTTTACTTATTCCTGCATTGGTCATCTCTGAAAAATGTCTGTACAATGCTAAGTATGGACCAGAAAAAAATCAGAACAGGTTCTGTATAGCTAAATGTCAAAACATATCCCAGTCAATAATAAGTGACCCTCAGAATGAGAGCATTCAAAAGTGCAAAGAGCACTAATACATGCCCAAAAGCGCCATTATCAGTCTCTAAAACTGTGCATTTTCAGATGCCGATGATGGTTCTTTTGGGCACCTATTAATGCTCTTTGCACTCTTGAATGCTCTCATTCTGAGGGTCACTTATTATTGACAGAGATATGTTTTGACATTTAACTATACAGAACCTGTTCGGATTTCTTCTGCCTGATCAACCTGGAACCTGGTGACGCTGTGATCATTGATACGGGCCAGGTTCTGGCCAGGCATTCATGTTCTCCCAGAATTGCAGATGAGCACACCAGATCCTCCCTGCAACACTCAATCTACACACACATATACACACACACTCACTTGCAGTCACCAAAAATATACATCTGCCAAAAATGCCCTGCACCTATCAAGAACAGCTGATCTGAATTTCTCACCCAAACCAGAATCTTTTCCTTACTCACTCGTATACTATCCCTACATCAACAGTCCCATTTTTCAGAACATGGGAATTGTTAGGGAATCCTAGATAAGCTCCTTCAGCACAAACAGCAAATGTCAGCATAGCCAGAATGAACACTATTGCTCTTGTTAATATTTCTGTAGGGGTGTTTATTAATGTTTCTTTACCTTACAACCTTCCCACACCTCTGCTTTCTGTTCCTTAAAACTGCATCTTGTGTTTTTCCAGACTGCAGACACACCAGTTCAAAACATAATTGTCACAACCATTCTTCAATATGGGATGCATTGAAGTGCAGAGCAGAATATTTTCTAAGTGCTGACCCTGTTCCACATTTCTACAGGAATAACGGGAACATTTGTGGGAAACACTAAAAATGTACATGAACCTTTCCTGAATACGCTTTATATGTCTCCATGGCTGACCACGCCCCCATTCCGCCCCACTCTGGTATCTCTGTGCTAGCTCCGTAGACATGCAGGGCTGTAGGGGTTTCAGAATACGGTCTTAGACATTTTCACTAAAAAAACATCTATGGCGCATGTCCAACAGCCTTATCATGTTCTGGAATGACCTCCATATTGAATTTGTCATATCATGTCACAATGAGTGCTACAGGCACATTTGTAAACAATATTAAGAACAATGCTGAAAGGAATGGAACAAAGGATAAGTTATATCAGGCTAGAATCTATTATTTATTTATTAAACAGGTTTTTTTTCTACTGCCTTATCATATATTCAAAGCAGTTTACATTGTAACATTAACTGAGAAGCTTAGATTATAACAAAATATTGAACTTGGATTATACAGATCTACAGGCATAACAGGTAGGGTTGTTGGAACATAAGGTTTGGAACCTAAGGTGGGAACGTGGCGTAATGTTGGTGTGTCATGTGCTGGGTCCATAATGTTCTATGAAAAGGAATGTTTTTAATGTCTTTCTGAAGTCTCGGAGGTCTTTGATGGATCATATGTTTTCCTGGAGGAGATTCCAAAGGGACGGCGCATATACAGAGAATGCCCTTTTACATATTGACTGCTTGGATTTTGTTTTTGTGTTTGGGATGACCAGCAAGTTTTTGTTGTTATTTCTTTTTATTCTGTTCCCTGGGTCTTTATGTATCAGTGGTTGGAGGGTGTCTGGAGATATTCAGTGATCTTCAAAACAGTGAGTGAGAATTTTAAATTTAGTGCATGCATGCACTGGGAGCCAATGTAGTTGCTGTAATGTAGGCACTATGTGGCTGTGTCTTGCGGTTCCTGATATTATGTGTGTAGTTGTATTTTGAGCCATCTGGAGGGTGTGTGTTGTGTGTTCTGGGAGGCCCAATATCGGTGTTATTGTTGCTTGGCATACTGTTCTGAAGCCGTGGCTGCTGAGAAGAGGTCTGAGTTTTTGTATTATTTTCATTTTGTGGTATGCTGCTTTAGTTGTTTTGTTTATTTTTTATTTATTTATTTAATTGCTTTTCTATACCGCACTATTTATTATCAGCGCGGTTTACAGTAAACTTTTGTGCAAAGAGGGTATTTCAATGCACTTACAATAAACAGGGTAAATAAACATGGATAACAGGCTAACAGGTAAAAACAACTATTTACAATTTAGTATGAAGGCTTGTAGAATTATGAAGCTTGATGTGTGATTAGAGGCATGAATTTTGGTATTTTACCTCAGGCTTGGCTGCTAGCTCGGTATGTAGTATTCGTATGGCCGGTGGTGGGGTGAATGTGGAGTTCCTAGTGATGTATGGGGCTTCTGTATTGTTGAAGTTAATGATTAAGTTTTGTGGGTTGAGCCTCTTCATCATTGCTTCATTTTGTTATTGCTCTGTATTCCAGTTGTTCTGTGTTGAAGGGTGTATAAATCCATAATATTATCTGCATATATTGGATTAAAAAATATTGCGATCTTTTATTATGGCACAGAGCAGTTGTAGGTATATATTGAAAAGTAGTGCTGATAGAGAAGAGCCTTGTGGGATACCCTGGGGTGGTAGAATGATCTTGATTTGTATGGATTGCTTCTGACTTGCTTTTTTCTGTGTGTAAGATATGATCTGAACACTTCAGGGTGGTGTTGCAGAGGCAATTTCTTGGAGTCCTTTGTAAGAGCGTGAGGTGGTTTACTGTGTCAAAGGCTGCTATAATGTCAATGAAGATCAAGATGAAGCCTTGCTTTATATTATATATGCCTGTCATTAGTCTGTCGAAAAGCAAAGTGAATAGTGTTTCCAAACTATGGTTGGGTTTGAAGCCATGTTGGTGCGGGTCAAGGAGAGCATGTTGATCTATATGATCTTGTATTTGTTGTTGCACCATTTTTTCTATGAATTGGAGATGGGTCTGTATGCATTGAAATCCTTTGTGTCAAGTTTGGAGCTCCTGAGCATTGGTCTTATGGATACTTGTTTGAGGCTCGAGGGCATGTGACCTTGCAAGTGTGATAGTTGTATAATTTTTAGAAGGGTTGGTCCTAGTTCTTTTCTTGCAAGTTTGATCCATGGCGCTGGGCATGGTTCTAATGGAGATGTAGTTGTGTTTATGTTGGAAATGATGTCATCTAGTTGTTCTGTGGTAGGTGTATGAAATGAGCTCCATTTGCTGTTGCTGGATTGGTGTGGGAGTGCGTTATCAATAAGTAGTGGGGTTTTGGCAAGTATGATTTTGCATTTCAGTTCTAAGAAATCTGCCATTTCTTGTGGGTTTATCTGCTGTTATCTTTTTCCTGTGTGGGTTCCTTTGTTAGTGTGCATGCTATTTTGAATAGTTCCCTATGTTTGTTGAGGAAGCACATTATAAGGTTGGTGTGGTATTCTGTTTTGCAGTTGTTGATGAGGTTGTTATTTTTGAGTTGCTTGGTTTGACCTTCCCCCGCCTGCCTCCCCTCCTGCCTCTCTCCTGCACTGATGTCTTGTTCCCTTCCCTTCCTTTTCCTCCTCTTAATGTTTTCTTCTTTCTATCTCTTTCATGTCTAATCATTGGGGTTCTGTTTTCTTTTCTATGCAGCATTTAACTTAACTATATTGTAAACCACTCAGATACTTGTGTGTTGGGTTGCATATTAAAAATTGAATAAAGATAAAGATATGTGGATAGCTGATATATAAATAGTTCAATTGTATTATTGTTTACAACATCGTTCTATATAACTGATATTTGTTTGATGTAATCCGTCTCTGATCGTTGGAAGGGGCAGTATAGAAAAACAGTTCAAATAAAATAAATAAGATAAGGAATAAAGATACTCTTGTAGGTGTTCCTGTTTTTTGGTTTGTCGCCATTTGTGTTCTATTTTTCTAAGTTCCCTCTTTAGTTTGTTGATGTCCTTGGAGTTCCATGGTGTGGAATGTTTTATGTTTTTGGGTGCTCTCTTGTATGGTGCCACTACAATGTTGCCTATAGTGTAATTCCTGTTGTTGATGATGGCATCCAGATCCATTGTGCTGTGTTCCAGGTTTGGTATCACGTGTTGCATGAAGGTTTCTTTGTCAAATTGTTTGAATCTCCTACATTTATTCAGCATGTCTTCTTGCTCGTCTGTTGTGGATATTTTAGGTCAAATGTGAGCATGTAATCGTCAGGGAATCGGTGAGACTGTAGGATAAGTTGTGAGGTTTTGGTCCAGTGTTTAGCTACAAAGATAAGGTCTACGGTCCTCCCTTTCCTGTGTGTTGGGAGTTTTGTCAGCTGAGTATATTGTAGAACTTCCATCTCATTCAGGAAAGAGCAGGTATCCTTGGAGGATGATGATGCTAGGTTTAAGTCTCCTAATGTTATGAGGGGTGACCCTGTGAATGGTTGTGCCCATCCCCAGGGTTTTCACAGCAAGGTATGACAGATTGCCAGGCCTTTCTTCCATATGATAAGTCTACAGCACCTGATATAGCATAGTTACTCACCTGTAACAGGTGATCTCCGGGAACAGCAGGAATTTAGTCTTCACATATGGGTATCGTTGGTACCGAAGGAGCCTGTGCGGGAACGCTCCCCGGCGTCCAATTAGAAAGCTTTTGGGAGCATCCCACAGCACCTGCGTGCTGCCTTCCCGCCTTTCCCAACTGCCTCTCTCCAGTTGAGTTTTAAAGCTGAGACAAAGAGAGAGAGAGGGAAAGAGAAAGAGATAGATAGAGAGATACAACTCCTAGGGGAGGTGGGCGGGTTGTGAAGACTAAATTCCTGCTGTTCCCAGAGATCACCTGTTACAGGTGAGTAACTATGCTATCTCCAGGAACAAGCAGGAATGTAGTCTTCACATATGGGGACTCCCTAGCTTTAGATGCCAGGGAGAGACCTCAGAAGTTGTGCGTCCCTGTGAAAGGGCTCCACTTCCCCCCATGGATCTCCGGCATCCTACCAGGGATGGTGGGTAGGAGTTGATTAGGTATGGAACAGGTGTTAGAGAACAGCCTGACCAAACAAGGCATCCCGGCGGGAGTCCTTGTCCAAGCAGTAATGGGCTGTGAAGGTATGAACCGAGGTCCAAGTGGCTGCTCGACAGATGTCGTCGATAGTCACAGAGTGCAGATGAGCCATTGAAGCTGCCATGGCTCTCACATTGTGAGCTGTGACATGGCCCTCCAGAGGAAGATTCTTACTCTGATAGGCAAAGGAAATACACTGTGCAATCCAGTTGGACAGTGTTCTCTTGGAGACTGGAAGTCCCAGATGAGAAGGATCAAAAGGAACAAAGAGTTGAGAGGACTTTCTATGTTGCTGTGTTCTTTGTAAGTAAAAAGCTAAAGCTCTTTTACAGTCCAAAGTATGAAGATTTCTTTCTGCACTTGATACATGAGGCCTTGGAAAAAACACAGGCAGGTAGACCGCTTGGTTCAAATGAAAAGGCGAGACCACCTTTGGCATAAAGTGTGGATGAGTCCTAAGGACTACCTTGTCATGATGGAACCTTGTATAAGGAGGATCAGCCACTAGTGCCTGCAACTCACTGATGCGACGTGCTGATGTGATTGCAATGAGAAAGATAACTTTCCAAGAAAGGAATTTCAAGGAGGTAGTAGCTAAGGGTTCAAAAGGTGGCTTCATGAGCTGGCCAAGAACCAGGTTTAAGTCCCATGCCACTGGTGGTGGCTTAATGGGAGGCTTAGTTAGAAGAAGACCTCTCATAAATCTTGCTATAAGAGGATTGGAGGAGATAGGTTGTCCATTTAAAGGCTTGAAAGAAGCTGCAATTGCACTTAAATGGACTCTTACTGAGTTAGTTTTAAGTCCTGCATTGGATAAATGAAGGAGATACTCCAGTAATGATTCCAGAGGTATCGCAAGGGGGCTAAGACCCTTCTGCAAGCACCATATGGTAAACCTATTCCACTTGAAAGCATAAGAGCGTCTTGTGGAAGGTTTTATAGAAGCATAAAGGATATCCCTTACTTGCTGAGAAAGGTTAAGATCTTGAAGATCTAGGCCTTCAGCAACCAAGTCCTGAGATGCAGAAACTGGGGATTGGGATGCCATAACATTCCATCCTCCTGGGACAGGAGATCTGGAGCTGACCCTAACTCCAGAGAGGGAGCTTGAGAGAGATGTAGAAGCAGAGGGTATCACCTTTGCCGTGGCCAATGTGGAGCTATGAGAATCATACGGCCTCTGTCTCTCTGAAGCTTGAACAGGGTTTTGGGAATCAGGGGAATGGGTGGAAAGGCATAAAGGAAGTCTTGACCCCAATGAAGGAGGAAAGCATCCCTGGCCTGAGAACCCTGAGCCGGAATTCTGGAACAGAACTGGGGAAGTTTGGCATTCAACGGACTTGCAAAGAGGTCTATGTCCGGGGTTCCCCAAGTTTGAAAAATCTTGGCCACCTGGTCTGCATATAGAGACCATTCGTGTGGAAGCAGAACGCGACTGAGTCTGTCTGCCCAAGAGTTTTGTATACCTGGAAGATATACTGCCAGGAGATGAATCTGATGCTCTCTGGTGAGGGCCCATAGTCACAAAGCTTTGTTGCAATGCGACAGAGAGCCTGTTCCTCCCTGCTTGTTCACGTAGAACATGGCTACTTGGTTGTCTGTCTGAATGAGGACTGTCTTGTAGCTGAGCAGGATGTGGAACACTCGCAGAGCAAGGAAGATTGCTCTGAGCTCTAAGAGATTGATGTGTAGATGAGTCTCCTGTGGAGTCCAAATGCCTTGGGTGGAGAGGTCTTGCAGATGAGCTCCCCAACCCATTGGTGAAGCATCTGTCGTGAGAGTTGCCTGGGGTAAAGGTTGTTGAAATGGGGACCCCACCAACAGGTTTTGAGTGGACTGCCACCATTGGAGGGACAAAATAAAGTGTTTTGTGTTTACTATTTTGTCTGACAGGCACCCTGATGGCTGGGTCCATTGAGTGGATAAAGTCCACTGGGCTGCTCTCATATGGAGGCGAGCATAAGGAACCACATGCACAGTAGATGCCATGTGGCCTAGTAGTTGTAACATTTCTCGAGCAGTGAGATGAGGCTTTAGCACTGCTTGAGAAGCTAACTGCACCAAGCGAAGGCAACGGGCCTGGGGGAGATAGGCCCTTGCTTTCCTGGTATCCAGCAAAGCTCCTATGAACTCTAGAGACTGAGTGGGAGTTAGGCTGGATTTTGGGATGTTTATGACCAGACCCAAATACTGAAGGATACGCATTGTGCAAGATAGAGAAATCCTGGCCTCTGACTCTGATGGGGCTCGAATGAGCCAGTCGTCTAAGTAGGGGAAGACAAATATTCCTAGAGTGCGAAGAAATGCTGCTACCACAGCCATGCATTTAATAAACACCCTTGGTGCTGAGGCCAGGCCAAAAGGAAGCACCCTGTATTGGTAGTGCTTTCCTTGAAAAAGGAACCAAAGGAACTTTCTGTGAGTTGGATGGATGAGAACATGAGTGTACGCATACTTGAGATCTAGAGAACAAAACCAGTCCTGACTCTGAAGGTATGGCAGCAGTGTTCCCAGAGAAATCATCTTGAATTTCTCTTTGAACAGGAATTTGTTCAGTTCTCTGAGATCTAAAATAGGTCTGTGACTCCCTGTTTCTTTGGAATACAGAAATAGGGGGAGTAAAATCCTGTACCCTGTTGAGGAATGGGTACCTCTTCTATTGCCCCTTGGGCAAGAAGCATAGTGACCTCTTGATCTAACAGGTTGATGAGAGAGGTATGAGAATTGAACTGTCTTACCATCGGGGGAGGGGGCATGCAGAGAAAGTGAAGCTTGTACCCCTCTTTTATAATGGAGAGAGTCCAATGTTCTGCTGTTATCTGCCCCCATCTGGGGGCAAAGTGACACAACCTTCCTGGAATGGTGGAAGGTTCTGGACCGTTGAGGGCCAGGAAGGCTACGTTCTCTAGTTGGAAGTCAAAGGCCTTGCGGAGGCTGAGACTGCTGAGACGGTTGAGGCTTAGCAATCTTTGCTTTCCTTTGTTTAGGTGGTTGCTGACTCTTCCAGGCAGGTTGACCTGCAGAACGTCCCTGCTGAGAATAAGAGGGATAAAACCTCTTCTTTTTGGAGAAGAATGGTTTCTTGAAAGATTTCTTCCTTGCAGGATCAGCTGTGGCTTTGGATAATCTATCCAAAGTGGAGTTGTCAGCATCCAACTCATTGGCTTTTTCTTGCCAATTTTTGCCAAATAGATTCTCACCTGTACAAGGGATATTGCCCAGTTTGTCCTGCACCCAGAGCTCCAAATCAGACGCCTGGAGCCAGGCAATTCTACGTGCACCTATGGCAATGGCAGAGGTTCTGCTTATGCACTCAAAACAGTCAAAAGCTGCACGATTGACAAACTTAGAAACATCCTGGGCATGTTTAACCAGTGTGAGAAAATCTTGCCTCTTATCATCAGGAAGAAGAGGGCTCAAAATCTCTAAATCTCCTGTGACTTACTTAAGGAACATCCCAATATATAAAATATAGGAACTGATCCTGGCAGAAAGCATGAAAGCCTGGAAAGTACGACGTCCAAAGGCATCCAAAATTCGACACTCACATCCTGGAGGATTAGAGGCATGCCTCTTTGCACTCCTGATCCTTCTCATAGCTGATTCCACTACAATAGAGTGGTGAGGAAGCTGAGTTTTCTGGAAACCAGGACACGGAGGTACTCGATACATGGTATCCAGTCTATGAGAGTGAGGAGAGGTAGTAAGAGGTGTTTCCAACATTCTCAACATGAGATCATGTAAGATCTCATGGATAGACAAAGTAGCTGCCCCCTTAGGAGCCTTGGGATATTGTAGAATCTCCAACTCCTTTGCCCTGGGCTCTGTTTCAGGAACCACAGTAATGGAAAGACCTCAAGCCACCTCTCTGATAATATCCTGAAAGGAGATATCCTCTGGAGGAGACATCCTACGTTTAGGAGAGGAAGGCTCCTCCGGGAGAAGTACTCCGGTACCGACGGAGCTGTCAGAATCCTCAAACTCCTCCGAGGATTCAAAGTACCTTCTGTCCGGATGCTCTTGTAGAGCCCGATACCCGTACCGACCGAAGTCGGTACCGGGGGGAATCGGTACCGGTGTATCGGTACCGGAAGGCATAACTTGACTGGGTGCCGGCAATGCAGACACCGATGTTGATACCGATGCTGTCGGTACCGGTACCGATACCGGTGCCGGGGTCGGTGCCGGTACCGGTTGAACTGTCTGACGTGGTTCTGAGGGTGTTGATGCCGCAAGGAGAGCCGCCAGACTGAGTTCAATAGCCAGGAACCTCTGGTCTATCGACGCTGTCGATGCCTGGATATCGGTACCGGAAAAACAGCCGGTACCCCAGAGGATGGCACCAGTAGTTCTGCCGAAGTTGAGGCCTCGAGAACATCCTGGAGCCCCGATAAAGCTTTGGAAGCCAAAGCCTCCCGACGGGGCAATTTTGCCGGTACAGAACCCTCAAGGGCAACACCAGAGGCATCTCGATGCTTGGAAGGAGATCTACCCTTTGAGGACCGGCCAGACTTATGTTTAGTTACCTGAGATCCATGGGAGGAAGATGAAGCCCTTGAAGACATCAATGCCACAGAGGCTGCATCGGAGGGAAAAAGGGTGCTGAGCTTAGCAGCTCAGTTTTGTCGACCCCTCTTGGACATCATGGCACAGGCCATACACTCCGAAATGGAGTGGTCAGGACTTAAACATTTAAGACACCACTCATGGGTGTCGGTGACGGAGATGGTACCACCACACTTGGTGCACTTCTTATAAGAACATAAGAACATAAGATATGCCATACTGGGTCAGACCAAGGTCCATCAAGCCCAGTATTCTGTTTCCAACAGTGGCCAATCTAGGTCATATGTACCTAGCAGTTTCCCCAAGGGACACAAGTTCCACAATGCTTGTATTGGTTCAAGCATTGATATCCTGGGTCCCTTCTTAATAATGGTTTATGGACCTTTCCTCCAGGAACTTGTCCAAACCTTTTTTAAACCCAGCTACACTAACAGCCTTTAGTACATCCTCCAGTAACAAATTCCAGAGTTTGATTACACGTTGAGTGAAAAAATATTTTCTTTTATTAGTCTTAAATAGTTTACCCTGTAGCTTCATTGCATGTCCCCTAGTCTTTCTATATTCTGATAACGTAAACAATCGATCTACGTTTACCCGTTCCACTCCGCTCATTAATTTATAGACTTCTATCATATCTCCCCTCAGCCATCTCTTTTCCAGGTTAAAGAGCCCTAACCTTTTAAGCCTTTCTTCATAGGAGTATCCTTCCATCCCCTTTACCATTTTGGTGGCTCTTCTCTGAACCTTTTCTAAAATCGCTATATCCTTTTTAAGATATGGCGACCAGAATTGCACACAATATTCAAGGGGCGATCTCACCATGGAACGATACAGAGGCTTTACAATATCTTTTGTTTTATTTTCCATTCCTTTCCTTATCATACCTAGCATTCTATTTGCTCTCTTGGCCGCCACTGCACACTGGGCCGAGGGTTTTAACATGGTATCCACAATGACGCCTAAATCTTTTTCCTGGGTGGTGGTTCCTAATGTGGAACCTTGCATCGTGTAACCATAGTTTGGGTTGTTCTTCCCTAGGTGCATAACCTTGCACTTGTCCACATTAAATTTCATCTGCCATTTTGATGCCCAGTCTTCCAATTTATCAAGATCCTCTTGCAGTTTTCCACAATCCTCTTGGGTTTTAACAACTTTAAATAGTTTTGTGTCATCTGCAAATTTGATAACCTCACTCGTTATTCCACTTTCCAGGTCATTTATGAATATGTCAAAAAGCACAGATCCCTGGGGTACACCACTATTCACCTTTCTCCATTGGGAAAATTGGCCATTTAGCCCTACCCTCTGCTTTTTATCTTTTATCCAGTTCCTGATCCACAATAGTTCACTGCCTCCTATCCCATGACTCTTTAGTTTTGCCAAATGTCTCTGATGAGGGACCTTGTCAAAGGCTTTCTGAAAGTCCAGATACACAATATCAACCGACTCACCTTTGTCCACCTGATTATTCACTCCTTCAAAAAAACATAACAGATTAGTAAGACAAGATATTCCTTGTCTAAAGCCATTTTGGCTGTCTCCCATTAGGTCATGACTATGTACATGCTGAGTAATTAAATTTTTTATGATGGTTTCTACCATTTTTCCCGGTACTGATGTCAGGTTCACCGGTCTGTAGTTTCCCGGATCACCCCTGGAACCCTTTTTAAAAATTGGTGTTACATTGGCGATCCTCCAATCTTCAGGTATTAGAGATGATTTTAATGGTAGTTCACAGATTACTAATAGCAGGTCTGCAATCTCAGTTCTTTCAACACCCTTGGATGTATACCATCCGACCCAGGTGATTTGCTACTCTTCAGTTTATCTAATAGTTCTTAAAACCCAAAGCGGGTTTTTCCATAATAAGGAAAGATTTTTGGGGCCTAAGGCCCAAAAATGGCATGTGCACCTGAAGAAAAAAGGTTTGGAAAAAATATTATATATATATATTTTTTAAGAAGAAGAAAGAAAGAAAGAACCGGCGGTAGCGGTATAGCGTCGAGGAAAGGCAGACGCGACCACAAAAAAGAAGGAGAATAAGAAAAAATTTTCTGCAGTGACAGGAACGACAACCTGCTGGCTCCGCGGAAAACGAAGAACTGGAGAGAGGAAGTTGGGAAAGGCGGGAAGGCAGCACACAGGTGCTGTGGGATGCTCCCAAAAGCTTTCTAATTGGACACTGGGGAGTGTTCCCACGCAGGCTCCATCGGTTCCAATGATACCCATATGTGAAGACTATATTCCTGCTTGTTCCTGGAGATTCCACGGTAGTCTCCCATCCAAGTACTAATCAGGCAAGATCACACTCACTGAGGGTGACGTAGGCATAGCTGGTCTAGTAGTGTAATATACAGATCTCCTTCACAGGCCATAGAAACAACTAGCAATTTATTTGAAGACATTCACAAAATTGCAATAAAAGGGGAGCTTCCATTACTACGTGATTTTAATCTGCAAGATGTTTGATTGGAACATCCCAGTTGTGGTGTCAATTAAAAGCAGGGAAATCCTAGATTCTATGGAGGGGGGATTGCCCTGGCAACAGGTAGCAAACCTCACACTTGAGGGGGGTGATACTAGACCTGGTATTTCCAAAGGGAGAAACTGTTTCTGATATCATAGTGGGTGGTCAGTCACCTGGGATGCACAGGCAGTAGTGATTCACTCAAAGGCTTGCAGCCTAGACATTAATGACAGAGTATCTTATGGATGAGAAAACTAGGAGAAGAGGAAGAATAATGGAAAAATTCAAAGGATATACAGTTTTAATTATAAACGTAAATAAAAATAAGAGGAAAAAGCGGCCACAGTTTTCAAAAAAGTATCTGAAAATGTAAAAGCAGCAAGGGATAGCATTCACAAACTATAAGAGATCACAGAAAAAGGATGACAGTATCGGGGAAAATCTAAGAGAAGCAGGGAAAGTAGTGAGGACAGCAAAGATGCAAATGAAATTAAAAATAGCTAATATAATAAAGCCAGGGGACAAGTCTGTTTTTTGGTATCTTGTCATCATAATTTATTTATTATATGTTTTTACAACTGAAAGTGTATTACAGCAAAATTTTAAGACACTGAATTATCTACATAAGATGCAGAATTTGCAGAAACCTAAAGGAGAAGTCATTTGAGGAGTTCAGCTTGAGACCCATGAAGAAAGAGAGAGGGAAAGAACCTGAGGACTCAAACTACCACCATTTGGGATTCTGGCTGATTTAAATCTTATTTTATTCCTTCATTCTGTTGCTCTAATTTTCCTGTGTAAGTACTTGATTTCTGTAGATCACCAACTGGTGCCCACTTTTTATTTTTCAGGACGTTTTGCATTTGTTCTCACTTCAGCTTAGGCCCTGAGGCTTTGCTTCCCCTGCACCACTAGTGGTTCCTAAAACTGTACTGGGGATCTCCAGGCAGTTGGGTTTTCAGGATATCCACAATTACTAGGCATAAAATTGTGTTGTGACCACTTTGATTGAAGGATAAGGTGGTATCCAAAACTGTCTAAATAAATAAATAAATAAAATGAATTTGTATACAGTGCATATTCATTGTGCATATCCTGAAAACCTGACTAATGGAGGGTCCCCTGTGATAGGTTTGGAAACCACTGGTCAACAGTATTTCATGTCACTTTATTACATTTGTCAATCACCTCAATAAGCAATTGGAAAGTAATGTGCAACATATAGGAATACAAAAATAAAAACAAATAAAGAAAATACACAATCTATGGGACCATTAACCCTCACCCTACTCTACATATCTGATCAAATCCCGCAGTAAAAGCCATACACTATGGCTAGTTATTTCACACTCATAAACTTGAAAAAATAGCCAAAAGTAAATCTTTCTCGTCCCTAAAATCATAAGAACATAAGAACAAAAGAAAAGACATGCTGAGTTGAACCAAGGCCCATCAAGATCAGCATCCTGTCTTTAACAGTGACCATCCTGAATCACAGGCACCTGGCAGATCCCAAAAAGTAGATCTATTTCTTATAGCTCATTTACAAGGATGAGCAAAGACTCTACCTAGTCAATCTGGCTCGTAATAATTTATGCACCTTTCCTCCAGGAACTTGCTCAAAACCTCTTTTGAATCCTACCATGTTAGTCACCTTGACCACATTTCCTGAATATAAGAACATAAAATATGCCATACTGGGTCAGTCCAAGGTCCATCAAGCCCAGTATCCTCTTTGCAACAGTGGCCAATCTAGGTCACAAGTACCTAGCAGTTTCCCCAAAAGACACAGGTTCCACAATGCTTGTATTGGGTCAAGCAGTGGATATCCTGGGTCCCCTTTAATAATGGTTTATGGATCTTTCCTCCAGGAACTTGTCCAAACCCTTTTTAAACCCAGTTACACTAACAGGGGGGCCAGGGTCAGGCTGTGGAGAATAAACCCTGGCCCCCCACCCCCCCCCCTCAGCCCCTTTCGTGCCCCGGGCCACTGAAAAACATACGACCAGGGAAGTTATTCCACCTCAGAGGTGGAATAACTTCCCCAGCCATTTCACCAGCCCTGGACAAACAGGGCCGACATTAGAAATGGCCCTGTATATCCAGGGCCGGCGACCGCCCACTGCCCGCCCACTCTGCCCCCGGGCTGCCTCTTCCCCGCCCCTGACTAACTTCCCCACACAACTGGTGGGTGAAGTTAGTCGAGGGCTGCTGCCAGCACGAATAGCGGGGATGGACGTCCCATTGAGATGTCCATCCCTGCTATCCATGTCTCAGAATAACCCCCAATATGTTTAATGGACTTTGTTCACCTCAAGCTTAATTAATCTCAGGTCCTTAATGTATGCCTGTGGAGGATAACAGCTGCACCTGAGAGTGAATATGGCATCTCCTTCCCTTTCAGAGGTTTAAGCACCTATAAATTTACAATTATCCTAGGGATGGATGGTAGTCAGGAAGGGAGGGAGGGAAAGAAGACTTATTAAAAGTTTACTGCTACACAGTACCCTGTCCTGTGATTCACATAGCCCTTGCTTGGATAGAGGGTGACTTTCAAAATGCCCCATTGATCTGTCACTTGGCTTTAGCACCTATTTAAAACAATTTCAAAGGTTTCTTGTCCCCTATCTAGAAGGCTTCTTTGCTCAAGGAATACTGACCATGTTTTTCCTTTTATGCTAAGTTATACTCTGATTTGATTTGATTTAAATTAAAGCTCTTTGCTGCTACTAGGCCCTGATTGAGTATGAAATTTAAACTAGTTCTCTGCTGGGTTTTAAATTTAACCAGAAAGTTCTCTGCTGTGTAGAAGGCACATTTAGATAGTACATGGAGATCAGAATTAAAATGTAGATGTCAAGATGTACACAGGAAGTGCATGAACAAACATAGACTGACATCTCTATGCAGTGGGAGATGCCGTGTTACAAATTTACATGTGGGAACATTTAATGGAAGAAACCCAGCAATTTCCATAGGTAAGTGACGGGAATTCACAATTTGCACATTTATTTATTTATTTATTTTATTTAACGGTGTTTATATATCACCTTTCTACAAGGCAAGATGGTTTACATTTAAGAACGTGAATAAACACGAACATTGCAACAGATGTGCTTTTTACATTGGACAATGAAAGGAGAGGAGAGGGGTTGCAGGTTAACTATTTACAGCATGCATGTAGGTATGGAAACAGCGTCTGTTCTGAAAATCCAAATAGACTGTATCAATCTGCTCACTGTTATCCACTTGCTTAGTTTACACCTCCCTTTGAAACTCTGTTCTGAAACCTCTTACAAGAGGTTCAAGAAACAGGTGAAAACCTGTCTGCTCTAGCGGGCCTTTCACAACTATTTGTAGGGTTCTTGCGCGGAATGTCCTATCCCCTTTCCCCCTCCCTTGACTGCACTTGATGTATTCAGAGTCCCTGCAGAATTATTGCTGTTCTACTTACTTCTCACCTCCCTCCTCCCGTCCACCCCTTGACTATACTATATATGCATCCTTGGGGTTTTTTTTTAACTTGTTAGTTGTATGGTTAGCTTTGTCCATGTTCTACTCACCAGTATTGTATACTGTTTAGATGCATCTCCTATGAGACTGCCACTAGCAGTATAACAAATGCTTCAAATAAATAATAAACAAATAAAATATCAAATAAATTGGTAAGGCAATTTGTATTTATTTTCTTTATACATTTATACAATGCTGATCCATGACTTTTCCTTAGTGCATCATAAAATAACGAGAAAAATTTGGTGTCCCCCAAAGTCTTCAAATCTGGAGAAGGGCATAGGTCCAATCTGCTAGTGGTAGCAGAAACCTCAGCCATTAAAACCGCCATTTGTTTTGCTGATAGCTGAGAGAGCTAGATCTAAACCCACTCCCTCACTAAACTCAGTTTTAGTAGTCTTGACAAGTGTCAACAAATCCAACTGTCTCCCTCTGTCACAAGCGGTAGTTCAGTACACTATCACACCATAACGTATATATGGACAGACATAAAGATCTACAGTAAGAGACCAAGTCCGTGCTGTACATGCCTGGCCTGTCCGGGCATTCAGAATCAGGATGTTCAGGAGTTGCAGCCAATTCTGATCCCATGGGTGCTAGAAGTCCCTGCAGGATCAGAATTGGGTGCAACCAGCCTGGACATTCAGGTCTGGCCTGGACGTGCAGGCCGGGCCCCAATTCTGGACTCCCGGACGTCTGGCACACTACCCAGCTAACTCAGCCAGGCTCCTGCATGGAGCGACAGTGGCATGGTGCCCCATTGCCATGCCACTATGACTCCATGCAGGAGCTGTGATCACCTGCCCCCTGCCAGACCCTTCTTTCCCTGCAGCCCAATCCCCGATCGGGCCTTCCATGGCTGTGTGGAATCCTCTGCACCCCTCACCTTTCCTTTGCACCCCGGCACCGCCATCTCCCGATGTCCACAGGGACTTATTCCACCTCCGAGGTGGAATAAGTCCCCTGTCTATCCTGTTGGACCCAGACTTATAGGGCCATGACCAGAATCGGCCCTGTATGTCCGAGATGTGCACCCCATCCCCAGCCTGCCCACTCTCCTCTCCATTGCTGCCCCTGCCCGCCCCCATCCAGAGTTCCGCATACATCTCCTATGTACGTGCAGGGAGCTTTGGGCAGGGAATATTTATTTTATTTATTTATTTTTCATTTGTATTCCGCTACTTCCAGCCATGGAATATGGTCCCGAGCATTTAGCGGAGATGGACGTCCGAACCGGACATCCATCCCAGTTAAACACGACTCAGAATGTACCCCTAAAGGCTCAATATTCAAAGGATTTATGATCCTAACTTTGAGACTTATACTCCTAAATTGGTCTCTTTGAAAATTTACTAGGGCTGAGTTCCTCAATATTTTCTCAAAATTTCATTGAATTCCTAAATTTGTTGTTATTGTTGTTAAGTGCCTTTGAGTCGGTGTCAACTCATGGCAACCCTCTGGATAATTCTCCTAAACTGTGTTCAGTCTTCAGTCAGGCGGCTCATTGTTGACAGACTGGTACCAGTAGCTACTGTTATTGTATTGATCCATCTCATTGCTGGCCTTCCTCTTTTGGGTTGATTTTCTATCTTGCCAAGCATGATGTCTTTCTCTAATGATCTCTCTCTTCGCATGATGTATCCAAAGTATAAAAGTCAAAGTCTTGTCATCTGAGCATTTAAGGAAAGCTTAGGTTTGATCTTCTCTGACTGGTTTGTTCTTTGGGCAGTCCATGGTTTACACAGTATCCATCACCAGCACCATAATTCAAAGGCATTGATTTTCTTCCTATCTTTTTCACTGTCAAACTTTCACATCCATATGACATTATTGAAAATACCATGGCTTGAACAAGTCAAATCTTTGTATGGAGAGAGACATCTCTGCTATTGAGAATCTTGTCTAGGTCCTTCATAGCCATTCTGCCAAGAGCAATGTGTCGTGGGATTTCTTGACTGCTTGTCTTTTCTTTATTAACAGCTACTCACGTTGTTTCTGTGAATTTCTTCCTATATTGCTAGTCTGTTGTCCATTAATTTTCTTCTCACACATTTTCAAAGTCAAGCTATGCCAGTTTTATCAAACCTCCATGTTCAATCAGATTTTACATGCAACTGGTTTCATTATCCTTTTACTGTTTTTTTACGTTTTATTTTTATGGGTTATGGGATCCTATACCATCACCTCGTTTAAATAAGAGAAAAGAAAGAAAGAACAGAGAGGGATACTCACTGCGATCTAGAAACTGAAAGGATCTGTCTACTCCTTGAGATTGATGCTTCACTCCGCCTGAAAATAAACTCTGAAGAAATCACACTCCTGGGCGGGAATGAGGACTAAACTGTCGTAACTCAAGGAACGACAATTACCAGGTAAGTGTAATTTCTATTTCCTTATCGTTCTTCCAGTTTAGTCCTCTACTTCTGGGTTGTGTGTCCAGTGTGTCCAGTCTCCTTGCAGCAGGAGGACATAGTGAGCCTAGCTTCTGGGCTCACTTGGGGGGGGAACAGATAGGAGCATTTAGTGTGACAAATTCTGATTTTACTTTTGATTTTTACCTTTCATTTACTTTTAATTTTACTTTTAATTCAGTTACCTTTGGTTAATTGACAATCAGGGATTAGTTCCCTTTAGTTAAGAGCAAATTTACTTATTTACAGTAATTTTAAATTTGAGCCTGGTTCTTTAAATTAGTAGCAGTTCTCGCCTTCCCTCCTTGTCAGTGATTTTCACTTGCTGCAGGCATTTGCCGGTGCGGATCTCTCTCCCTTGACTGTACGGGAGAGAGCTCCGGGACCCGTACAGCCACACTGAAGCTGTGTGAGACGGAGCCTCTCCGTTGCTGCGGGATTTTAATTTTACTCTGTGGAACCGGCTGAGCGATCCTAGCTGCGGCTGCCAGGCACATCAGCGCAGCTTGAGGATCGGAGGAATTCAAGGAGGTAGGAGCAGGCTGTGTGGCTTTTGGCCCTGCAGGTAAGGCCTTCGGGGCTCTGTTGGTCTGCTGAGGCCTCATTTTTGCAGCGGCGGCTGTTCTTGGCGCCAAAATTCATTGGCAAAGGGGCGGCCATTTCCTCTCTAGGTATTTGGACCGCATCGCGAAAGTTGCCTGCGTGAGGAAAACAACAGGCAGAATAGCTAAATTTTTGGGCCTAGTGTTTGTTTCTTTCTTTTGTTTGTAGTTTTTTTTTTGAGGCCAGGGGGTTCCTCAGCATTAAGGGGGACTGTTGTCAATCCTCTTTATAGAATAAATAAGAATAAACTTAAAAACAGGACAGCAGTTTTGGCATTGATCCCTGATACCACATGTTCTTTCCCTCCTAATCAAGTCTCTGAGGAGCATCTGTTCAGGCCCAGGATATTAGGCAAATTGCCAGCTTTTAGTTTCAAGGGCAGAGCCCTAACTTGTAGTTTGCAGGAGGGAAAGCCTAGAAGTGTGCCTTTATGTAGTCTATAGTGAAAGTTGCCCAAAATTCACAGGGACAGGTTTAGCAAACCTTAGAATGTACAAAAATAGACTGGCAGTTAAACTGCCAACCGGGAAGTGCCTGTGCTACGGTCTATGCCCACCAGAGGGCAGCTGGTACACTCAATAGAGCAGGGGTCTCAAACACGCGGCCCGCGGGCCGCATGCGGCCCGCGAGACAACTTTGTGCGGCCCGCGACGGCGGAAAACCAAAAATCCCCCAAAACCCTGGCTTCTGCTGCTGCCGTTGCCGCCGTGGCAGCAGCAGAATCAATTGTCAAATTAAAAAAAAAAACTTACTTCTGCTGCTCAAGCAGCTGTCCTGCGGCCCCTTTCCCTCTGCCCGGAGTTCCGACTCTGCTCTCTGCGGCGTGATTTTCAAGCCGCGAAGAGATTATTCCCCTCTCGCGCGGCTTGAAAAACCGCGCGAGGGGAATACTCTCGTCGCGGCTTGAAAAGCACGCCGCTGATAGAGCAGAGTCGGATCTCCGGGCAGAGGGAAAGGGGCCGCAGGACAGCTGCTTGAGCAGCAGAAGTCAGTTTTTTTTTTTTAATTTGACAATTGATTCTGCTGCTGCCACGGCGGCAACGGCAGCAGCAGAAGCCAGGGTTTTGGGGGATTTTTTGTTGGCCGGTAATGAGCTATGGAGGGGCTGACTGAACTGGAAGTGGGCTATTGGCAGAGGGGGGAGGGGGGGGGTTATGACTGGTAATGGGCTGGGGGGGGGTTATGACTGGTAATGGGCTATGGTGGGGGCTAGGACTGGAAATGGGCAGATGGGGGTTAGGACTGGAAGTGGGCTATTGGCAGGGGGGGTTATGACTGGTAATGGGCTGGGGGGGGTTATAACTAGTAATGGGCTATGGTGGGGGCTAGGACTGGAAATGGGCAGATGGGGGTTAGGACTGGAAGTGGGCTATTGGCAGGGGGGGGGTTATGACTGGTAATGGGCTATGGTGGGGGCTAGGACTGGAAATGGGCAGATGGGGGTTAGGACTGGAAGTGGGCTATTGGCAGGGGGGGTTATGACTGGTAATGGGCTATGGTGGGGGCTAGGACTGGAAATGGGCAGATGGGGGTTAGGACTGGAAGTGGGCTATTGGCAGGGGGGGGGTTATGACTGGTAATGGGCTATGGTGGGGGCTAGGACTGAAAATGGGGTGATGGGGGTTAGGACTGGAGGTGGGCTGATGGGGGGGTTAGGACTGGTAATGGCCTATGAGGGGAGGTAAGACTGAAAATGGGGTGATGGGGGATACGACTGCAAGTGGGCTATGGGGGGGACTAGGACTGGTAATGGGCTATGGGGGGGTAAGACTGAAAATGGGGTGATGGGGGGGTAAGACTGGAAGTGCGCTATGGGGAGGTTAGGACTGGTTATGGGCTATGGGGGGTCTAGGACTGGTAATGGGCTGGGGGGGTTGCTAGGACTGGAAATGGGCTGAGTGGAAGGGGGGCTTGAACTGCAAATGGCTGATGGGGAGGGGGGCTTGGAATGGAAATGGGCTGTGAGGGGAGGGAGCTAGGATTGGAAATGGGCTGATGGTGAGGCTAGGATAGGACTGGAAATGGACTGATGCAGGGACTAGAAAGGAGCAGATGCTGGGTGGGGCTGGAACTAGAAGGGAGCTGATGTTGGGGGAGGATTAGAATGGGATGGAGCTGGGAAAGTGAAATGGAGAGGGGAAAAATATTTTGTCTGGAAGAGAAGACAAATCTACAATTGGCCAGGTATTGGGAGAGTAAGTGGGGATTGAGGATGGAGGGGTAAAATTTGAGTGGATGAAATAGGAATGAGGAAAGAGCAAAAGGAGAAAGATTAGTATGTTAAAGCAGATGTAGAGAGAGAGAATGGAAAAAAACTAGAAGAGAGAAGAAAGGACAAATGGACAGCAGACGATGGAGATAGCAGAAGACACGAAGAAACCAGAAGTGGCTGGAGCAATTGCAACTGAAAAAAAATGCACAAAAGGTAGAAAAATATCTCTTTATTTTGAATTTATTAACTGGAATATGTCAGCTCTGGGAAATGTGCATCATTAATGTCTGTGCTTTGGTACAAGAAATTATTTATAGTTTTATTTCTACAGTGCTGAGGTATTCTGTGTAATTCCTATTTGACATTGCTACTTGTTCTCTTTTCCCAGTAGGTCATGTATTGTTCTCTGAAATGTATTGATTTAATATTTGCAGTGTTGCCTTTTGATAGGTAGGGTCTGGTGCTTTGTGAGTCCTGGTAGTGCAGTTAGGATACGGCGGGTTTGCTATGGGTTCCAAATGGGCAGTGTTAGTAGTAGTTCCTAATGTGCCTGGCGGTTGGCACTGGATTATAGTAATATAGAAATTTTCTAGTCTTTCTTTATCCATGCACTCATTATGCAACATTATGCAAATATTTATGCAAATGAGGCCCCTTATGCAAATGAGGCCCGTGTCTTATGCGGCCCCCGGGTTACTTTACAAGTCCTCATTCGGCCCTCAAAGCAATTTGAGTTTGAGACCCCTGCAATAGAGCCTTTCTATGACTGTGCAGGCAGCCATTATCTGCAGATCAGGAAAGAAATCACCACAGAGCCTCGGTGATGTGATGTAAGGTCTGAGAATCCAGTTTATATGACCAAGATTTAAAGCTCTTAAATTCTGTATCATTGGTCGGGCTCTGCTGCCCTAAAGGCCACCGAATGACAGCGCTGCTCATGAATCACATAAAGTATTCAGTGCCCCCATTCCTGGGGGGTGAGTGGTACCATACAATATCATATTACTCATCAGGTTCACACAGGCAACAACCTCTCAGACCTCCATTTGCAAGGTGGTCAGTGTATACCACTGCTATTTCTCTGACTGCAGGGAGGCCTGGTGAGGTGCTTGTGGATTTCATAGCAACACTTAGCAGGCCCTTCCCAAGAAATTCTCATCTATTACTAGAGCAGGGTTTCATTTCATTTCTCTGGTTGCGGTTAATGCACAGCGTCAGGGGCTGTGTTCGAAAGCTTGGGTCCCATGGACTTCGGTGGGATTTCAAAAAGAAAAAGAAACTCGCTTTAGTGAGAGATAGCCTTGTTCATTTTTAGCTAACACTGTTGATTTTATTTTATTTATTTATTTATTTAATTTATTTTACTTTCCTATATACCGCACTCTTTAGTATCAGCGCGGTTTACATGGAACAAGGAACCATAAATAACTTTTGATTTTTACCTTTTGCGCCTGGATCCCAAGGATGGGACATTGTTTGCTTCCAGGGGTACTTTCTATTTTGCTCTTCAGCTCCCTGGCAGATGCAGTAGGCTGGGGGGGTGGGCAATGCCTCCTGCAATGCAGAATCTCCCAGGATAAGGGGGGGAAGGACCACTGGGTGCAGCAGGGGCTGGTAGCTTCTTGCAAAGCTATAGTAGCAGTTTGGGTAATTTTAGCGGATCTGCTTTGATTTCATTGGAGTTGGCGGAAACTTGGTTTTTGGAGTCCTATCTTGAAAAAAAAAAAAAAAGGGCATAGCTATGTTGATTTACCAGAATCTCCTTCCGCTATCCATAGAAGGTCCTATACAGCGTTAAAGTCGATTTATATGGTAGGATAATATTTTGGCTTAGCTGCTGTGATATAGCGCTATGTTCCGCTGTAAACCTATTCAGGTCAAAAGGAATTATGGTGATAACTCTCTTGGACAGTTGTAACAGATGTTTGGGTGAGCGCCATGGCCAGTCCACAGATGTGGAATGCTCTGCCATAAGCATTATGTCATGGGAAGAATTTTATAGTTGTGTGGTTTCTTAATGGAAAATGTTCCCGTTTAGTTTGACTTTGCCAAATTATAAGATTTTATGGTAGATTTGTAATGTCTTAATTTTGGCTATATGGGGTTTAATTTTACATATGGAAAAGGTAGCTCAGCGGAGAGGGATTGCGAAATAGAACTCTGGCCTTTGGAGCTATCTATGCTCCCATTCCATTTATCAGAGGTTCTCCAGTACGGAGAGTCTCTGCTAGTGTTCAGTGAATGCCTTAATGGGGGGCCAGAACAGCTAGGCTAGTTCTCTAGCAGCAATGGCAGCAGCTCAGACTCTAGTAGGCATACTTCATATGCTGGGCTTACAGGATGGCTTCTGCGCTGATCGGCATCAGCCAAGGTGACTGCCGGTTTAGACTGTGAATGTGGAGTCAGCCTAGAGGAGGGGCCTTGCGTTCTCTGGACAATGCCCTGCATACACTGAATCCCTTCAATTCGATCAGCTGCTGGCAGGACACAAGGCACGCTCGCATGCTTTTTTTGCTTCAGTGGTCTAAAAGTGGAGTCTTTACCAGGTGGTATAATGGGAACTTGTCTGCAGTTTCTCGGCTTCTTTATTGCTGACTCAATTGCCACTGCAGAATGAGAGCTGTATTCATATCACCAGGTGCTAGTTGAACTTAAAATATAAAGTCCATCTTTGTGCAGTCAGACGGAATGGGGCGTTACTCTAGCAGGACGGCCGTGGATTAGTATGCCTGTGTTTGGGAGTTCTTTCTACTTCATATTGTTGGCACGGAAAGAGCGTCTCTTAACATATGCTGAAGGCATTTTTGGTTTAGAGGTGTCTTTGTAAAAATAAATAAATAAATAATAAAAATAAATAAAGAAGGAAGGAAAATAAAGAAAGTATTCAGAAGTCCTGAATTCGCCTGTTCTTGATTGACATTTTGAGGCTAGGCAGGGGCACGCCTGGGTACCACGTGGCTGGGTGCACACCTTGCACTTCCAGGGTGTGCGGACTCACTGTATGGAACAGAGCCCTAGCAATCTTCTTTATCGCAAGATGGGAAAGTAGATGGTTCACTGAAGCGATCGTTGGGGGCATTGCTCTGGCCTTACAAGCTCCCATTTTTGGAGCCTGGGGAGGCGAGAGCATGCTTCCGCTGGTCGCAGTGTTACGGCAGTCTACTCGCCTGGAACAGGAAAGGATCAGGGAGTTGAATCGACTACAGCCTGATTTGCTTTATGGGGCAAATGTGCATTATGGCTTGATTCAAGCGCTAGCTAATATTATTGGCTTCCTTGGGGTTCACCCAGAGGTCTCTCTGGTGGAGGAATGGGGCAGCTGATGGTTCGTCCCAGTCGAGGGTCAGTAAGCTCCCATTAAGTCTGTCTTGTCCTTTCCCCATGGGCTCTCATAGGGCAACTAGTTGGCGTATCGGGGCTTTAGGAGAAAGGTGCTCTTGGTAGCGCCTGGTTGGGCGAGACGGCCGTACTAGGCTTTTCTCATTCATCTACTCGACAGGCTTTTCCTAGAAGTTGTCGGTAGCGGACGTTCTGCTGCGGCTAGGTCCGTGACGAATGTCTCAGGTGGATTTGTGCCCGCCTACGGTTTGGCCTTTGTATGGGCGGGGCCCAAGTAGAAGGGTTATTCTGCGGCAGTCTTCGCCGCCTTGTTGAGAGCAAGGAGGCAGGCTGCTTCTGCTACGTAGGTCCATGCTTAGCGCCTTTTGGAAGGCTGCTGTTCACGGCGGCAAGTCCGGGCGACAAAGGTGTCTGTATCCTTGGTCTGAGTTCTCTGCAGGACAGTGTCTGAAGGAATTAGCGTCCAGTTCCTTAGAGGATCCAGCGGGCGACTGTTTCCGGCTGTAGGAGTCTGTGAAGGGAATAGCGCTAGGTGTTCGGATCGATGTGTAGCGTTTCCTTAAGTTGGGATCCGACTGCGCTACTCAAGGAGAGTTCGGGTGCCACCGGAGGATCCCGATTGGGCCTTAGAGGCGTTAGCTAAAGAGTCCTTTGATTCTTTACTCCAGGCGTCGGTAAAGGATTTGCTGTTATAGACAGTGGCTTTGATAGCTCGTTGTTCGGTGCGACGAGTTTCGGAGTTTCAGGCGTTGTCATCTAATGAGCCGTTTTCACCCTTTCTGGATAGAGGGTGGTGTTTGCGAGCAGTCCTGTCGTTCTTCCAAAAGGTGGTTTTCTGATTTTTCTCCTGAGCCTATTGGTTTCTCTTCCAGTTCTCGGTTTTTCTGGAAGGGGAGGTTTTTATTCGTAGCTTACACCGATAGGAAACATTACATGCAGGGTGCGATGTTCCTTTCTTTGTTTTTGTGTGCTGGTTGGAGGTCCCCACAAAGGGGAAGCAGCAGCGAAGGCGGCCATTTCGCACTGAGTTAAGGCGGTGGTTGCCTCAGCTTTCTGCTGGCGAGGTTGTATGATTCCGGGGGGCTTTCTGACTCTTGCTACCAGGGCACAAGCGGCTTCATGGGTGAATCACCGTGTCATTCTACTAGGAGGGATTTGTAGAGCAGCTTCCAGGTCATCTCCATTTCCTCAGTAACCACTACTGCCTAAATGTTTTGGCAGTAAAGGAAGCCTGTTCCGGGTCGGCAGTGTGGTGAGTTGGCTTGATAGGTCCCTCCCAATGATTACTGCTCTGTTACATCCCAGAAGTAGAGGACTAAACTGGAGGAACGATAAGGAAATAGAAATTACACTTACCTGGTAATTGTCGTTCCTTGAGTTACGACAGTTTAGTCCTCATTCCCGCCCAGGAGTGTGATTTCTTCAGAGTTTATTTTCAGGCGGAGTGAAGCATCAATCTCAAGGAGTAGACAGATCCTTTCAGTTTCTAGACACCTTCTTATAATCATGGGTTGATTAAAACATTTTGGACTTAAATAGTTTTTTGCTCTTGTACACTCACCCTCCCCTCATATTATTATTTAAACTTAGATATACTGTAGTGTTACAAGAACCTTTTGGTTTTATTTATGAGAATCCAAACCTGTGATTGGCCTTATTTTTCAATTCTCTGTTTATATTTGGTAGAGCAGTGCCTGTGACTCTTATTAAATTCTACCAAAGTAATCGTTTGTCCCAAAGCTGATGAGTAAGTTCTCTATGGTTCCTTCAGTCTCCCTCCTGTCAACACGCATGGTATTGTCTCATATTATTGGATGAAATGTTTGCATGTGTTTTGGATTTCACTTCCATTGTCAAATATTTTCAAGATTATGGGGTATGTTTACTAAACTGCGGTAACGTAGCAGCGGCTACGTTAACGCGCGTTAAGTAACGTTAACGTCACCGGCTGTGGTAAGTCCTGCAGAGGGTGGAGAGAGGGCGGAGAGAAGGGGTCAATGGGTGGGGAGTGGGCAGGGAGAGGCTCCTTTTACACTAAAAATGGGGAAATGAAGGGCCGAACATTACCGGGACTGAAAACCTGTCGTTAGATGCACATTTGCAGGAGGGTGAAACAATTTAAGCATCAGCAATGTACAACATAGGCAGGGAGCCCAAGAAAAGTGATAGTAGTGCTCCATTTGCCGCAACAGCATAGTGTCCAAGTATGAAAGGCCACTATGGCCAGGTGCAAATGGGACATAGGGGGCTGCAGGTGGTACATGTAGTGGGGGCAGCTGGGGCACAGGGTGGACTACGCAGTCACCAAGGTGGCACATAGGAACTTAGAAACCGGACATCAGCAAGACAGCAGCTTACAAAGGCCAAACACAATCCACCTACATCTACCTGGTCCACCCTAGCTAACAGTTGCCAGGGCACTGACCTGACATCCCCCCAGCCAACCCTCCCCCAAGCAGAAGGGATTTAATATTGGTAGGCGGTGATGGGGGGTATGTGAGGATGCCCATGTATACTTCCACACCCCGGACCCCGCTCCCTAGGCGACCGCCTACCCACACAGTGGATGGCGTGGGACTGCGCACTACCAGCACCAACAGCATATGGTCATGTCAGCATGGCAGGGGGTGTGTGCCTGTGCTGGAGGGGGCAGTGGCACCTGCCTGCAGTGGACCTAGGCCATGCCCTGTACCAGTACGTGGTGTGCAGTGCAAAATAAAAGGTCTAGCTGAGGAAAAGTACAGGTAGCTCCAGGGACTACTGTGTATTTGTGGCAACAGTGTGGTGCAATACACACAGCTAGTGTGTCCAGAAGCAGAAGGTCACAGGTTCAAGTCCCAGCCATGGATCCTGCAGAGCATGTCCCTACACTTTACCCTACAATGCAAATACAACAGCAACATGTGCAAAACACAAAGCAGCGGCAAATAGGGGTACAAACACCCACTCACACAGGCTCCAAAATCCAAAGCTGCATGGAGAGTCTGGCTGTTGGCCCCAGCACAGAGCTGCAGTTATCACCAGAGCACTACTACTACCTCCTCCACAGTTTAGCAAGGTCGGCACTGTGATCAGGACCAGTGTGGCAGGCAGGGTTGCCAACCACCCCTATCTTTGCACAATGCTGCAATAGGAGTGTGTGTGTGTGTATATCTATTCATTGTTTTGTGGCTGCCCACACCTCACTGGGCCGACAATGTCCCACTGTTACCAGCGTTAGCCTGAATATGTCCATAATGAGGAGCAAGGTATTGTGGGTATGTCCCAGACAGGGCGGATTGGGGGTACCAAAGGAGAGCAACTGGTACCTGCACACTAGATAAAGAACTAACCAAGCAGGTACACAAGGACTGATGACAATTCAATAGGTGAAGAATCTCTTTAATTATTATGCCCCGACGCGTTTCGGCTAAAAAGCCTTCTTCAGTGGGTCTTTAAAAAGAGCACACCTTAAATCTGTCACATGGTACACTAAAAACGTTCAATGCGCACTGCACTGCTATACTGCTTGCAATGGAGAAGTGACCCCCTGAAGAAGGCTTTTTAGCCGAAACGCGTCGGGGCATAATAATTAAAGAGATTCTTCACCTATTGAATTGTCATCAGTCCTTGTGTACCTTCCCAGACAGGGCAGATTGGCCAGGATGCATCTTCACAGGGTGTGGGGCAATGGCTGGGACACTGTAGTGCCTGACCACCGCCTGCATGGACAGGGTGGCCACAGCATGTCATGCTGGGAGGACACTCTCACTCTGACCGAGTAGTGACCATGGCATGTCTAGGTTCCCACATAGCGTTCTACATTATTTGCTTCCAGTGATACTTGTGTGTTCTCAGTGCTGGGGCCCACTCACTGAGATATCTGCTTGGTGCACATAGTTTCTCTGTGAGCATGCACTATGGACTGCCAAGTGGACTGTCTGCAGTTAGTCTGTGTATGGTTGGAACACCTTGTAGGGTGCTGCAGGTGCAGTCTGACTGTACTGTCTACTGGTGAATGGCAGACTGTGGTGTGAGGCAGTTTAGATTTTCCAGACCTAACCCCAGCATTATTGCTGGTCTGCCACTGCCCCAGTCACAGGTATGGCTCTGGCCCACCAACCCTGGAGGGCTGTCTTATACCAGCAGGATAGAAGTTGCTTCACTGGGGCTCAGGCACCTGTCCCTTACCTACAAAAAGTGTGATTGTGGGCCCTTTTGGGTATATAGTGTATACCACTTTGACTTGTAGAGGCACTGCTACACAAACCTCATGCAAGTCTAGAAACCCCTCTGCCCTAATAACAGGTGCCCATGGCAGCCAGACCTTAACACTGGGTACACACTAATCGGGGTGGTGTCTGGTCCCAGAGGGACACATGTGACTGCAGAATACAGATGGATACCAAATTACCTTCGGATGCACTGCAAGGAACACCTGTCACACACTGGTAGTGATGTGGATGTACAGCAGGACCTATCTCTAGCACCACATGTACTGCGGATCTAGTGCTGGCCGCCCATCCTATCCCTCAGGGTGAACACAGAACCTGCACAATGGCATGGTCTGTAGCTACTCTGTGCCAGTATCATGCACTGTCAGTTCGTCTTTCCAAGTTGAGGTACCGGAGAGGTGCAGACCCCATTTGGTGATCAGCTGTAGACAGCTATTCAGCATGTGCATTGCATCATGGGTACTGGTGGGGTTGCCCTATCCTGGCACTCAGAGCAGACAGGTGCGGTGACCTGCAGTCCTTCTGTACCCAGCCATTGTTGTGACATACACCACAGAGGTATAGCCTATTGGTTAGTACAATGCCATTCTCAGCAGTGTTCATGGGTTCAATTCCTCCTTGTTCTCTTCTTTCATGCCTGTCCTACTCAAATAGTGTGCATGCCTGTAACAGTCATATTTTTGCAGATCTGTGCTGCCAGTCCATAATACCCTCACCACAGTTGCCAACATTCCTTCGGTCCATCTATCTGCGTCTGTCAGCTGTGTAGAGTTCTGTCTTCGTATGCAGGCTGCCACCCCATGTCCTGCCCTGCTACCCTTTCCTGCATTGCGCCTCTTCATGCTTGCCTTGCCTGTGCCTGATCTGCATGGCACCACAACTCCTCTGTCCACCCATCATTGTAACTATCCTGCCACCTCCGCCTCCACTGGGGGACACATATTCCCATCATCTGCCACCCACTGTCTTTCCAGTACTTTACATTGCCAACACCCTGTGCTGTGGTACAGTTGCCCTCAACATGTTTGTCAACAGTAGCTCCCAGCTCTCCCTCCTTCACTCACCTGTTCATTGCCTTTCCTCGGTTCTCTATCTAGTGTTAGAGCTACATCTGTTTCTATGCCTCACAGGTCATGCATGTCATCCTGAAGCACCTTGCAGCTCTTAGAGCACACTAACTTCGGGCACCGTAACCTTCTTAGGCCACCTTAACCTATGGTTCCATAGCCCAGGGTGCCTTCTAAGGTGCCTTGTCCAGGGGTGCCTAATACGGCACTTAGCCTAACTGGAGCCCTATAGGGCACCTTACAAAGCGCCTTATGAGGCACCTTACAAGGCACCTTATAAGGCACCTAAGAGGGCACCTTATAATGCACATTACAAGGCACCTTATAAGGCACCTAACAAGGCACCTTATAAGGCATCTAACAAAGCACCTTATAAGGCACCTAACAAGGCACCTTAGAGGCCACCTTATAAGGCACCTTATAAGGCACATTACAAGGCACCTTATAAGGCACCTAACAAGGCACCTTATAGGGCACCTAACAAGGCACCTTATAAGGCACATTACAAGGCACCTTATAAGGCACATTACAAGGCGCCTTATAAGGCACTTTGTAATGTGCCTTGTAAGGTGCCTTATAAGTAAGGTGCCTTATAAGGCGCCGTGTAACACGCGTTAGTCTAAGGCGCCTTGTAACAAGCGTTAGCTGAAACGGCTTGCTGTAACGATGCAATGCCCACACCTTTATATGGGTATTTGTAACACTACCGGGGAATTTAACGTTGGTACATTACCGGAGTTTAGTAAACATACCCCTATTTCTTCCCTTCCCTCTTCATGCCACAGTGTAATTATGGATACTAACTTATATTTATGTCAATGTTTTTATTATATTTATCATTTTATGAGATAAGCTTTCTATTTCCTATGGTTTTATCGTGTATCTTTTAGTTTGATCTTTGTTTTTATGCTTTTATGTCATTAAAATATATATTCCATTTTATTTAATTTACAGGTTGTGATATTTTTATGTATGCTATATATATTATTTATTATTTATTTTTGATTGTATCAATGTTCTCTTTGAGGTTCCCCCTGACGAAGCCTTTGCCGAAATCTGACCGTGTTGGGGTCATCGATAAAGGATCATGTTTGTACTTCTCACTTCCTTTGATTTCTTATATGGTGTATAATACATAGACAATACATCAAATTCTTCTGCTCAGTGTATGGCAGACACCAAAAAAGTAAACAGAATGTTAGAAATTATTAGGAAAGGAATAGAGAATAAAACCAAGGGGCTTGTTTCCAAAGCCGCGGTAGCGGTTTCCGATCGTTATCGGAGCCGCGGTCAAATTGATTTCCGATAACGATCGGAAACCGCTACCGCGGCTTTGGAAACAAGCCCCCAAAAATATCATAATGTCTCTGTATAGCTCTATGGTGCAACTGCACTTTGATTATTGTTTGCAGTTCTGCTCATCACATCTCAAAAAAGATATAGAAGAATTAGAAAAGGTACAAAGAAGGGCAACCAGAATGATACAGGGGATGGAATGACTCTCCTATGAGGATAGACTAAAGAAATTAAAGCTCTTCAGCTTGGAGAAGAGACAGACGAGGGAAGGATATAATAGAGGTCTATAAAATCCTGGGTGGAGTGGAACAGGTAAAGGCAAATCAATTGTCTACTCCTTCAAAAGATACAAAGACTAGAGGATATGCCATGATGTTACTAAGTAGAACATTTAAAACAAACAGGAGAAACTATTTTTTCACTCAATGCATAATTAAGCTTGGGAACTCATTGCCGGAGGATGTGATAAAAGCAGTTAATGAAGCTGGGTTTGATGGAGTGTTATCTTCTCTATGTCCTCTGAATGTTTTTCAGAGATAATAAGCGCTTTTTCTGCCTGGAGCAGGTCTAAACTTAGGGGTATGTTTACTAAATGGAGCTAACGGCACAGTGGCGGTATTATCGCGCATGATAAGTGACGTTATCACGCGATATATCGCATGGTAACATCACTTATCATGCGATAACGTGCCTGCGGCGTTAAGGCACCCTAACGCCGTGAAATCTGGCGCTAAAGGGCGGAAGAAGGCTTCCCAGAGGGCGGAGACAGGGGTCAATGGGTGGAGAGTGGGAGGGGAGAGGCTCCATGCACACTAACACTGTGGAATCCGTGTCTGAAAACTAACGCCAGTGAAACCCTGGCGTTTAGGCACATTTGCAGGAAAGAGAAACCATTTCGTCAGCAATGTACAGCAAAGCCACGAAAACCTAGAAAAAGTGATAGTTGTGATACATGTGAACGGAACAAAAAGGCACAAAAACACAGAAAATGACCTGAACAAAATTTTAAATCCCCAAAACCAAGCTGGCCAATAGTGATATTAATGAGAAACATTAAAAAACACTACTGAGAAAGCTAAAAAAAAAAAGATATCATGTCTGGAAGGGTTTATGCTCTGTCCCCCTACAAGGTGAATGATCCCATATTGAAATAGCGCTGATCAGGGTTTCCGCTTTATGTTGGGCAGCTTTTTTATGGCGTGCACATGTGCCGCAACAGCAAGGTGGGCATGTAGGAAAGGGCAACTGTACAGATGCTGGAAATGGGATACAGAGAGCTGCAGGCGGCACATGCTGTGGTCCAGCTGGGGCACAGTGTGGACTAGGCAGATGCCTAGGTGGCACATAGGAATGCTGAAACTGTAGAGCAGCCAGACAGCAACTGATGAGGGCCCAACATGGGCACGAGTGTCTTTCTCACAGTGTCACAGGGGATAGTACCCAGCAGGTACCCCCAAGGGCACAGAACATTGGCAGGCGGTGGTGGGGGGGAAGCGCGGATGTCTATGCAGGCACCGCTACCCCAGATCCCACACCATAGGCAGCTGCCTACCGGCACACTGGATGGCCTGAGACTACGTACCACCAGCACCACCGGCATAATGGCATGTCAGCATGGTGGCGGAGGGGTGCTGGTGGCAGAGGGGGCAGTGGCATCTGCCCACCGCAGACCATGGCCTAGCCCGATTAGGTGGGTGCCGCGCACTGCAACAGACAGGGTCTGTTTGACGAATAGACATCGTATCCCCAGGGAATAAACCATCCCTGTGGCAACAGTGTGGTGCAGTACACACAGCCAGTGTGTTCAGGAGCAGAAGGTCACAAGTTTAAGTCCCAGCTATGGCTCCTGCCAACCCAGTCCCCATATTTTACCCACTACTAAACTGTGGTAATAACGACAGAACCTTTATTGCAGATAACATAAACATGCCTGAAACACCTATATTTTACCCTACAGAGCACAGACACCATAAACGTGCAATACCTAGAGCAGAGTTTCCCAACTCCAGTCCTGCAGGGTCAAACACCATTCAGGTGTCATGCTTTCTCTAATAAATATGCCTATGCTGCATTTACATGCGCCGCCCCCATGGTATGCAAATGTGTCTCATGCATATTCATTAGGGACAGCATGAAAACCTGAACAGTGTTTGGCCCACCAGGACCGGAGTTGGGAACCCCTGCCCTAGAGCAGAGGCCAACAGGAGTACAAACACCCACACCCACAGGCTCCACTATCCAACGCCTCATGGAGAGTCAGACTGTTGGGCCCTGCGTGCAGCAGCATCTCCCAATACTAGCACTTGCATATCTTAGCAATGCTGCCCTAAACCTGGGAATACGTTACACAAATATCAAAAGGTTTCTATGATAAATGGCAGATAGCAATTCCTAAGTTAAGCACAATTTGCTGATTGAGCTGCATCATAGCAACCTTTCTGATATCTGTGGAGTGTGTTTCAGTTCTGGTTTCTGACAGTGTTTACCATCCCGGGGAGAGACCCAACAGTATTGCATACCATAGCCATGCCTGCACCGTGCTCAGGACTGGTGTGGTGGCCAGGACTGCCAAAAGCTTCTATATTTGCACAATGCTGGCATAGGTGTGGGAGTGTGTGTCTGTCTATCCAGTGTGTGGTGGCTGCCAACACCTTACTCGGCCCACACTGCTTGCACTGTTTCCAGTGTTAGCCAGCCAATGTGCATAATGAGGAGCAAGGTACTGTGGGTATAGCCTGGACAGGGCGGCCTGGGCAGGATGCATCTGCACAGGGCATAGGGCAATGGCTGGGACGTTGTAGTGCCCGGCCACCACCTGCACCGACAGGGTGGCCACAGCATGTCCTGCTGGGAGGTCACTCTCACCCTGACTGAGCAGTGACCAGGGCATGGCTAGGTTCCAGGGCCGGCCCGTCCATTGAGCAAGAATGTTTTTTGTACAGGGCCCTGCGTTTCAGGGGGCCCTGAGCATTCTGCTTTTTTAAAAACTAAATTAAAAAAAAAAAAAAGCTGGCTGCTGTCGCTGCTGCCGCGGCAGAATGTAGTGTCCCGTGGAGCCCCCTCTGCCCGGCTGAGCCCCTCTGCGCCAGCTTTCAGATACGCGAAGGGAGAGTGTCTCTCTTGCGTCTCTGTTAAGTCCGCAGGGGCTGATGGGAAATTTCCCATCTGCCCCTGCGGGCTTAACAGAGACGCAAGGGAGACGCTCTCCCTTTGTGTATCTGAAAGCCGGCACAGAGGGGCTCAGCCGGGCCGGGAGAGCTCAGCCGGGCAGAGGGGGCCCCGCGGGACACCCCATTCTACCGCTGCTGTGGCGGCAACGGCAGCAGCCAGCTTTTTTTTTTTTTTTTTAACATTTTCCATGAGCCGATGGGGGGGGGTCAGGACTGGTAATGGGCTATGGAGGGGGTTAGGACTTGACTTGAGGTGGGCTGTGGGCTGTTGGGGGGGTTAGGACTGGTAATGGGCTGGGAGGGGGTTAAGACTGGTAATGGGTTAAGACTGGTGATTCTCAGGCCGCTGCAAATGGCTCAAAACACGGCAGCCAGAATAATCACCGATTCTCCAACACAGACACACATCACCCCCATCCTAAAAGACCTCCACTGGCTCCCAATCAGCCACCGCATCAAGTATAAAATGATACTAAACATATTCAGAATCAAACGCAAGATCTCTGCACTGAGCCTCCAAGCTCTCATACTCCCTGACCCCAGCACTAGACCTAGAAGAAGAACCACAGCAGATGCACTCAGCACACCAAGCAACTACACAAAAGCATGCAATTCCACCACTCAAAGAGCCCTTTCACTGGCAGCTCCGACAATCTGGAACAAACTCCCAGACGACCTGCGATCAACTGAAGATCAGAAGGACTTCCGGAAACTCCTAAAGACAGTACTCTTCACTAAGCACTACGGCACCAACACATAATCAGACTCCACAATCTTGTGCCAACCTCAGACTCCATGAAGATGAATCGCAGCCTGCTGTGGATCCAGCAAATCTTGTATATAGCTGTAAAGAGCCCTCATTGTAAATAGCTCACACTAATTAGCACACCTGCACCCACGCACCCTCACTGTACATAGACTGATCCAACATAAACTCCACTGACTTTGATTGTTTGCTGTGTACACCGCCTTGATTGAAGGATAAAGCGGGATAGAAATACCCTTTAAATAAAAAATAAAATAAATGGGCTGTGGGCTGATGGGGGCTGTCTGGAAATGGGGTGTTGGGGGGTTAGGACTGATAATGGGCTATGGGGGGGCCAGGACAGGAAATGGGCTGATGGGGAGGGGTTAGGACTTGAGGTGGGCTGATGGGGTTAGGACTGGAAATGGGCTGTGGGCTGATGGGGGCTGTCTGGTAATGGGGTGATGGGGGGTTAGGATTGGTAATGGGCTATGGGGGAGTTAGGACTGATAATGGGCTATGGGGGGGCTAGGACAGGAAATGGGCAGATGGGGAGGGATTAGGACTTGAGGTGGGCTGATGTGGTTAGGACTGGAAATGGGCTGTGGGCTGATTGGGGGGGTTAGGACTGGCAATGGGCTATGGGGGGCTGACTGGAAATGGGCTAATGGGGTTAGGACTGGAAGTGGGCTGATGGGGGGTTAGGACTGGTAATGGGTTATAGGGGGGGCTTAAACTGAAAATGGGGTGATGGGGGGTTAGGACTGGAAGTGGGTTGATGGGGGGCTAGGACTGGTAAAGGGTTGGGGGGATGCTAGGACTGGAAATGGGCTGAGTGGAAGGGGAGGCTTGAACTGCAAATAGCTGATGGGGAGGGGGGTTGGAATGGAAATGGGCTGTGAGGGAAGGGAGCTAGGACTGAAAATGGGCTGATGGAGGGGCTAGGATAGGACTAGAAATGGGCTGCTGGGGGGAGCTAAGATTGGAAATGGGTTGTGGTGGGGGCTTGAATTGAAATGGACTCATGGAGGGGCTAGAACTGGAAGTAGGCTCATGGGGGGGGCTAGAAGGGAATGGATGCTGGGTGAGACTGGAACTAGAAGGGAGCTGATGTTGGGGGAGGATTAGAATGGGATGGGGCTGGGAGAGTAAAATGGAGAGGGGAAAAATATTTTGTGTGGGAGGGATGAAAAATCTACAATTGGCCGGGTATTGGGAGAGTAAGTGGGGATTGAGGATGGAGGGGTAAAATTTGTGTGGATGAAATAGGAATGAGGAAAGAGCAAAAGGAGAAAGATTAGTATGTTAAAGCAGATGTAGAGAGAGAGAATGGAAAAAAAACTAAAAGAGAGAAGAAAGGACAAATAGACAGCAGACGATGGAGAGTTAGCAGAAAACATGAAGAAACCATAAGAAAGTGGCTGGAGCAATTGCAACTGAAAAAAAAATGCACAAAAGGTAGAAAGATATCTCTTTATTTTGAATTTATTAACTGGAATATGAAAGCTCTGGGAAATGTGCATCATTAACGTCTGCGCTTTGTTTGGTACAAGAGGAAATTAATTTATAGTTTTATTTCTACAGTGTTGTTGTACATTCCAAGTTTGGCTTTTGGGGTTCCCAGTTTAATTATTGCCTTCCTGTTTCTAAATTGTGATTCCTTGTTTGGTGATGGTCTATGTTCTGCATGTATAACTGAGCTGAGATATTCTGTTTATGTAATTCCTATTTGACATTGCCACTTGTTCTCTTTCCCCAGTATTCTCTGAAATGTATTGGTTTAATATTTGCAGTGTTGCCTTCTGATAGGTAGGGTATGGTGCTTTGTGAGTCCTGGTAATGCTGTCAGGATACGGAGGGTTTGCTATGGGTTCTAAATGGGCAGCGTTTGTAGTAGTTCCTAATGTGCCTGGCGGTTGGCACTGGATTATAGTAATGTAGAAATCTTTTAGTCTTTCTTTATCCATACACTCATTAAGAGACATGTTTACTAAAAGTTAGTGTATGGTAACATTATGCAAATAAGGCCACTTATGCAAATGAGGCCCCGCACCGAGTCTCCGCACATGGCCCCGCACCCCCCTTGGGCCGCCCTTGCTAGGTTCCCCCATAGTGCTATACAAATATTTCTCTCAAGTGATATTTATGGGTTTTCTTTTCTGGGGCCTAATCACTGACTTATCTGCTTGGTGGGTGTGCTCACATCTCCTCCAGGAACAAGCATGATGGACTAGCTAGCAGACTGTCTGCAGTTAGTATGTGTATGGCTGGAGCACCTTGCAGAGTGCAGCTGTTGGAGAATGTCAGATAGTGGTTGGGGGGCAGCTGAGCATTTCTGGGCCTACTGTCTGTCATCCATTGCCTTATGGATGTGTACAGATCTGCATGGACTGCCCTATAGTGTGTCTTTTCCCCAGCAGGACTGGGGTTGATGGTCCCCTCTACTGCCACCATTGCAAGGATGTAGAATGTGGATCTGTTGGTGGGAGATCCTGTTCCCCACCCTGAGCCACACAGGGCGGGTTGGGTGGTGCTACATAAGGGTGAACACAGTACCCCCACAATGTGACGGTCTGTAGCTACTCTGTGCCAGTAATACACACGGTCAGTCCCTCCTACCAGGCCTAGGTGCTGTGGGGGTGCATACCCAATCTTGTGATCATCTGTAGACTGCTGATTTGCATGTGCAGTGCATCATGGGTACAGGTGGGTTAACCCTATCCTGGTAACCATAGCAGACAGTTTGTGTGGTGACCTGCAGTCCTTCTTTAGCCAGCCAGGGGTTTGCTAGCAGCTATAGAGATGTAGCCCACTGGTTACTTCACTCCCTGTGGAGCCAGCGGTCATGGGTTTGATTCCACAGAAGTGTTACTTGATAGGGCTGTCTGAGGCATTTTTTTTTTTAATTTAAGACGATTTAGTAAACATACCCCTAAGGGACAGCCCCAGCGATAATGTGCAGGATGCCATAAAAGGAGTGGGCGTTCCGGTCTTAACGTAGTAATCACGTTATCGCGCGATAAAGTGCGCCACGCACATTATCATGCGATAGAGGGAGCCGCGCACGTTACCGCGCATTAACCTCAATTAGGCACGCTGACTTATAAACATAGTAACAGAAGTGTAGCACAATGGTTAATACACTGACTGATGGTGCAGGGGTCATGAGTTTGATCCCCCAGTGGGCTTAATGAATAAGGCTGTCTGAGGCATTACCCTTTACTTTAAATCAGTGCTGTCTGAGGCATTTTCTTTTTTAATTTAAATTACTGCTGCCAGCAAACACACCCTCACAGTGCCGTAACTTAAGGTGCCACATAAGGAACCCTTTAAGGCACTCCAGAGGGCACATTATAAAGTGCACTGTCTGCCAAGGCACCCTATAATGTTGCCTATAGGGTGCCTTATAAGGCACTTTATAGGGCGCCTTATAGGGCGCTTTATGGGGCGCCTTATGAGGCACCTTACGGTTACAGCACTCTGAGTGTGTTTTTGATGGCAGCACTAATTTAAATTTAAAAAATGCCTCAGACAGCCCTACAGTGAGGTGGGGCGCCCAGCACCAGGTCCGCAGCACCTGGCATGGCTGAGATAGGCCATGCTGCAGGTCCCCATCAGTGCCAGTGTGTGATAGGTAGTTCCTGCAGACACACCTAGGATACACCTGTGTCCATCTGTATATCTCAGTCACATCTAGACCTTATGGACTATGATGCACCCAGAATAGTGCATATCCTGTTTGGTTGCCATGGTCACATGATTTAAGTGAAGGGGGGGTGTTTGGACCCATAGGCAGATTATGTAGCACCACCCAACCCGCCCTGTGTGGCTCAGAGTGGGGAACAGGATCTCCTACCAATAGATCCACATTCTACATCCCTGCAATGGTGGCAGTAGAGGGGACCATCAACCCCAGTCCTGCTGGGGAACAGACACCCTACAGGGCAGTCCATGCAGATCTGTACGCATCCATAAGACAATGGATGACAGACAGTAGGCCAAGAAATGCTCAGCTGCCCCCCACCACTATCTGACATTCTCCAGCAGCAAGCACAGTGAGTCTCCAGCCATGCACATACTAACTGCAGACAGTCTGCTAGTTAGTCCATAGTGCATGTTTCTGGAGAAAATGTAAGCACACCCACCAAGCAGATAAGTCAGTGATTGGGCCCCAGAAAAGAAAACCCATAAATATCACTTAAGAAAAACATTGCAAAGCACTATGGGGGAACCTAGCTATGCCGTGGTCACTGCTCAGTCAGGGTGAGAGTGACCTCCCAGCAGGACATGCTGTGGCCACCCTGTCCATGCAGGTGGTGGCCGGGCACTACAATGTCCCAGCCATTGCCCTATGCCCTGTGCAGACGCATCCTGTCCAGGCCGCCCTGTCCGGGCTATACCCACAGCACCTTGCTCCTCATTATGCACATTGGCTGGCTAACACTGGAAACAGTGCAAGCAGTGTGGGCTGAGTAAGGTGTTGGAAGCCACCACACACTGGATAGACAGACACACACTCCCACACCTATGCCAGCATTGTGCAAATATAGAAGCTTTTGGCAGCCCTGGCCACCACACCAGTCCTGAGCACGGTGCAGGCATGGCTATGGTACGCAATACTGTTGGGGTCACTCCCCGGGGTGGTAAACACTGTCAGAAACCAGAACTGAAACACACTCCACAGATATCAGAAAGTTTGCTATGATGCAGCTCAATCAGCAAATTGTGCTTAACTTAGGAATTGCTATCTGTCATTAATCATAGCAACCTTTTGAAATTTGTGTAACATATTCCCATGTTTAGGGCAGCATTGCTAAGGTATGCAAGTGCTAGTATTGGGAGATGCTGCTGCACGCAGGGCCCAACAGCCTATCTCTCCATGAGGCGTTGGATAGTGGAGCCTGTGGGTGTGGGTGTTTGTACCCCTGTTGGCCTCTGCTCTAGGGCAGGGGTTCCCAACTCCGGTCCTGGTGGGCAAACACTGTTCAGGTTTTCCTGCTGTCCCTAATGAATATGCATGAGATACATATGCATACCAGGCATATTTATTAGAGAAAGCATGACACCTGAATGGTGTTTGACCCTTCAGGACTGGAGTTGGGAAACTCTGCTCTAGGTATTGCACATGTTTATGGTGTCTGTGCTCTGTATGGTAAAATATAGGTGTTTCAGGCATTTTTATGTTATCTGCAATAAAGGTTCTGTCGTTATTACCACAGTTTAGTAGTGGGTAAAATATGGGGACTGGGTTGGCAGGAGTCACAGCTGGGATTTGAACTTGTGATCTTCTGCTCCTGAACACACTGGCTGTGTGTGCTGCACCACACTGTTGCCACAGTGTTGGTTTATTCCCTGGGGATACCATGTCTATTCGTCAGACAGACCCTGTCTGTTGCAGTGCACTGCACCCACCTAAACGGGGCTAGGCCATGGTCTGCTGTGGGCAGATGCAACTGCCCCCTCTGCCACCAGCACCCCTCCGCCACCATGCTGACATGCCATTATGCCGGTGGTGCTGGTGGTGCGCAGTCTCAGCCATCCAGTGTGCCAGTAGGCAGCTGCCTATGGTGTGGGATCTGGGGTAGGGGTGCCTGCATAGACGTCCGCGCTTCCCCCCCCCCCCCACCACCGCCTGCCAATGTTCTGTGCCCTTGGGGGTAACTGCTGGGTACTATCCCCTGTGACACTGTGAGAAACACACTCATGCCCATGTTGGGCCCTCATCAGTTGCTGTCTGGCTGCTCTACAGTTTCAGCATTTCTATGTGCAACCTAGGCATCTGCCTAGTCCACACTGTGCCACAACTGGACCACAGCATGTGCCGCCTGCAGCCCTCTGTATCCCATTTCCAGCATCTGTACAGTTGCCCTTTCCTACATGCCCACCCTGCTGTTGCGGCACATGTGCACGCCATAAGAATGCTGCCCAATATAAAGGGAAAACCCTGATCAGCACTATTCCAATGTGGGATCATTCACCTTGTAGGGGGACAGAGCATAAACCCTTCAAGACATGATATCTTTTTTTTTGAGCATTCTCAGTAGTGTTTTTTAATGTTTCTCATTAATATCACTATTGGCCAGCTTGGTTATGGGGATTTAAAATTGTGTTCAGGTCATTTTCTGTGTTTTTGTGCCATTTTGTTCCGTGCACATGTATCACAACTATCACTTTTTCTAGGTTTCCCTGGCTTTGCTGTACATTGCTGACATAAATGGTTTCTCTTTCCTGCAAATGTGCCTAAACGCCAGGGTTTCACTGGCATTAGTTTTCAGACACGGATTCCACAGCATTAGTGTGCATGGAGCCTCTCCCCTTCCACTCTCCACCCGTTGACCCCCTCTCTCCACCCTCTGGGAAGCCTTCCTCCGCCCTTTAGGGCCGGATTTCATGACATTAGGGTGCCTTAACGCCGCAGCCATGTTATCGCGCGATAAGTGACGTTACCGTGCGATAAAGCACCATTATCGCGTGATAACATCACTTATCGCGCGATAATGCCGCCACTGTGACGTTAGTGCCATTTAGTAAACATACCCCTTAGATGCCATGCCAGACGTCCATGATGTTTCTGAGGTCAGGTGGGGACATGCAGGTTCCTGAGAATGCCCCAGCCACACCTCCATTCATGCCCCTGGTCAAACTTCCAAAATGGCTCTGAAGACATCTCTGTGCTGTGGAGTCTCTTTGCCAATTTTTGGGAGTCCAAAGCACGAATTGGGCTTCCAAAATGGCCCCTTAGTGCTGTAGACATTAGCTTCGCTTTTATCTGATGGTCCTCACTCATCATTATTTACATTACACATAATAGCAGCTTGGTGATATCATGTCTTAAGCATGCTTCATTTTCCTCTTAGACATGGTGGTGATGTGAAAAGAGCCACTTTGCATATCTAAAAAGAAATAATTAGGCTCATGTATTATATATTATAAGGAAATTGATAATGAATTACATGTTGGGATAGAAAGGACTATCTTTTCGTAAGGAAGTTTTCTAAGTAACAAATGGGGTGAGCTCTGTCTGAAATCTATATTCACTAAAGGGTAGAAAGATGCTAATATCCAACACTTGCAGAAACATCTATTTGCACTGTGAACCTGTAATTGAATTATACCTTGGTGTGATTTATGACTGAGCTCTGTGCTCTAACTTAATAAGAGTTTGGAGATTTGTGCATTTTAGAATGCCATTTTTAATATGCTTCTCACAGTATCTGTAATGAATTAGCTTTTCCATTTTGCGCTTGACATATTACCACTGTGATTAAAAGGCAAAGTTTGTACCTGCTCTTTGCCACCCAAAATTCAGTCTCTTTGTGGCAGGTTTGCAAGACACCCAGAGGGAGCTGAGGCTGATCAGGAAGCTTGTCAAATCAACCAAGAGGTGAGCTGCATCGGTTATTACAGCCAGACTTCCTGCAATGTAGCCACCTACAGAAAAGGGAGATAGCTCTATGTTATGTCAATCAACCAGAAGTCTGAAAAAGCAATGCTGATAAAGTATGACATGATTCAAACCTTTATATCATCAGTATATTAAGATGCATTAATGGAAGATAGCAAATTAACCAATCACATTCATCAATTCAGTCTTTCCTAATGAATATAATCTAGCCACATGATCATAAAATGTTTGAAGGGCAAGCCACAAGATCTTTCATTTTTGCATGGCATATTGTAATCCTCTAGATATGCATTCAACATAGTTCCATGGTCCTAAAGGCTCTCCTCCTAGCCGCTTCAAGATTTGAAGGCAAAAATCAAGCTTGGATTTATTTGATAGTGTGCAAAGCTAGCCACTGGGCTGTCAACTTGTATCATTAAACTTTCATTTATTTGCTTAATGTTCAGTACCTTGAATAACAGAACAGTAAGTGTAACTAATTATACTGACAAAACTGCCACAGTCGTAAGCCTACAGTTTATAATGGATGGAGTAGTTAATATTTCTTTTGAGAAGTAATCAGTTACGGATTGTGCACCAGAGAAAATCTCCCTGAGAGAGAGTCAAACATCACTCAAAATTAGCTTTAATTTGTATATAGTATAAGAAAATGGCACAGGCAGAATATCTCAAGATAGTTAACCATTTACAGGTCTCTGGAATTTTGCAGATTTGATCTATTTATTAAGGTGAATTTTCCAAATCTAATTCCTTGTAGTAATCTGTTACTTGGAAAAGCAATCAGGATACTATTTTTATTTATTTATTTAACATGATTTTGATGCTGCTTTATCATAGATTCAAAGAGGTTTACATTACAACATGAATCAGGAAATGTACAATGAACAGGGTAATTGGAAACTTGGAACATTATACGAGTATAGGGGGTTACAACTACAAGGATTAAGCAAAATAGAGTAAATCAACCTATAGCAACCCTGACAATGAGAAGTATAATAAAATGATATAGCCTGCACATTTTTAGAAAGTTTTTACGGAGCCAAAGGTACAACTGTTATTGAGGTGCATCTATAACCTATTCTACATCCTGATCCATTACTGAACAGAAATGCATAGGGTTGCTGACATCATGTAGCCTTTACTCAAAAACTGCTGGCCTCTGCTCCACAACATGCCTACACACAGGTCATGTAAAAAGTACATGCCTTGTTGGCACTATGAATACTATGAATTTTATTTATGCAACCCCTGTGGTAATTTTATAATTTCATAGACCTCTTATAATGCCCTCTTTTATAAAGGTTTTATACATGAAAAATTCTTTATAAAATTACCTCTAAAGGGACAATTTTATAAGATTTCTTGTGGAAAAGGAATCTTATAAATTTGTGCACAGGTATTCATGTGTAAAACATAGGCACACCAAAAAGAGGGCCTACTTTACTGTATGTGGATTGCACATTGGCCTTCTTTTAATGTGGGTAGAGTTGTGAAATATACACATATTTTATACACAAGTATATGCATAGTGTAAACACACACATTTCCATCTTCAGAGAAGGTGTAAATTTGTACATGAGGATTTGTGTGCTAGTGGGAATAATTCTGAGTGTCTATATTATAAAGCACATAGGCATCTATGTTATACTTGTAAAACAGGACTAAAATAAATGTAATTTTATATAGGTTGGGCATGAAGAAATGTTTCTATGTAAAAGGGGTGACCTAAATGGACACCTGTATTATATACACTGTGGAGAAGGAGTCACACGTGTATGTCTGTGCACAGATTTGTGTTCATACGAGTATCATACATTATGTACACTGATGTGCAGGTATAGGGGCATCAGTAAGATCGTACCTAGGGCTTGTAAAACCTATTTTGAATAGTTTGATACCATTCTATTGGCCCAACTAAAGGTGTTTTCTAAGGCTAAATCAGAGGAAGAATCACAAGGCAATGATCTGGGTTTCGCTCCAGAAATGATTTAATAGATGAGCTTCCTTCAGAATAGAGGTGAGAGCCGATGAGGGGGTGTACTTAAGAGCTACTGTCTTACAATAAAGAGAAACATGGAGGGTAACTGGAAGGAAATGGCCATGTAGTATGGGCTAGGAGTCACCATTCACCACCAGTAAGGACCCAAACTAAACCAATATCCTACATAGACAAACATCTGGGAGGTGGACACACTCTGTCTTTGGCAACTTGCTGTTGGCTTGGCCATAATAGCATGGAGGGATAGAGATGAAGATCACAGAGCTTAGCATCTGTGTTAGGATTGTATTAAGCATAGACATAGCTGGTAAAAGGCTAGATGGATTCCCCAGGGACATCCTGCTGTCTGAAATGGCCAAGTGACTCACTGAGTGTGTGGCCAGAGTACATAAAAGCAACACATTTTAACAAGGGAAACCTTGCCACACAGTCACTGTGGTCTAGGTTGTATATGCAAGATAGGAGTAAGGCCTAATCGATCTTTGACTCAAAATGATCTCTTTCTTTCTCTCTCCTTCTCTTTATAAACTGAGGATCTTCAGAAGTCGGCTCCTTACCTATGCCTGACTATAGGAGGTGCATGAAGATACAGGGCAGTGGAGAAGTAAGTACACCTACAATAGAGCACCAAGAAGCATTACGTACTATGTATGTTTATTGACATAGTCAGGAATGCCCATCTCAAAGCAGTAACTTGCAGAGAGTCGTATCTGTGGACCTAGTTCAAGGTCTGCTTATATGTAGAGATAGTCGCATCTGTAGGCCTAGTTCAAGGTCTGCTTATATGTGCAGGGTTTCCACAGCAATGTAGGCTTCCTTCATAGGCATCCTAACACCTCAATACATTGTAAAGACTGTTCACAAAGCATCTACTTATTATTATATAAAAACATAAGAACATAAGCTTTGCCTTATGTCTCCACAGACTACAGCTTCAACTCCTCAAAGGATACTTGATCACAACATTTTAGAGCTGCTACTGCAAGTAAGAAATCAGTGCTAGTTTCCCAAACCATCCCCTTCAAATTCCCTGTTTTGCAGTGGAGGCTTTGCATGATCTTCCTTGCCAAATCTACACCTCTTTACCGTCACTGTCTCATCAACAGCAATGCTTTCCCAGCTCTGAGCACAGCAGCCCACTCACATTTCACATTTCAGTTGTATTTGATATACTGTAACAAATATCCAAAATAAAACTTACACGGTTTGCAAGCAGAGTTAAGAGGGGAAATAATGACAATAAACTCAAAAGAGACTAAACATAGGGAAAGGAGACAATAGGGTATAATGTAAATTTTGAAGTAGATACAAAAGGAAGAATGGACTAGACGGGTCCTGGCTGAGCTGCAATAGGCTGGCAAGAAAACGCACGTAGCAGGTGACATTCCCCTGTTTCTATGACAACCCCACTCTTACTACAACTACTACTATTAATCATTTATGTAGCGCTACAAGGCATATGCCGCACTGTACAAACACATATAGAAGATAGTCCCTGCTTGTAGAGCTTACAATCTAGTTAAGACAGCACAATACAAGAGAAATAAGGGGTTCAATAGGGAGAGAAGACACAAGGGGAACAAGAGATTAGGATCCAAAGGCAGCCTCAAAGAGGTAAGCCTTTAGCATGGATTTAAAGAGGGAGAGAGATGAGACTTGATGTAAAGATACAAGAAGTTTGTTCCAGGCATAAGGAGAGCAAGGTAAAAAGATCGAAGTCTGGATTTGTCAGTAAAAGAAAAGGGCATAGATAGAAGAAAGCTAGAGGAGGAGCAGAGTTCACAAGGAGGGGTGTAGGGAGAGAGAAGAAAGGAAAAGTAATAGTAATGAGGGGCAGTAGAGTGAATGCATTTTATAGGTTAGAAGAAGAAGTTTGAAATGGATACGGAAACGGAAGGGGAGCCAGTGAAGTGATTTCAGAAGAGGGGTTATATGAGTGTATTGGGGCTGGCAGAAGATTAGCTGCACAGCAGAGTTCTGAATAGATTGAAGAGGAGAGAGATGACACTGAGGGAGACCAGCAAGGAAGAGGTTACAATAATCAAGACAGGAGGTAACTAGAGTGGACAAGAGGTTTAGTAGTGTGTTCAGAGAGGAAGGGGTGAATTTTGTTAATGTTATAGAGAAAGAAACGACAGGTTTTAGCAATCTGTTGAATATGTGCGGAGAAAGAAAGGGAGGAGTCAAAGATGACCCCAAGGCTGTGGGCTGAAGAAACAGGAAGAAGAAAAGTATTGTCAACAGTGATAGAGAAAGGAGGAAGGGGGGAGGAGGGTTTAGGGGGAAAGATAAGTGGTTCGATTTTAGCCATGTTCATCCATGAGACATCCAGGCAGTGATGTCAGATAAGCAGGCAGAGATACAAGCTTGGAGTGTAAGAGAGATGTCAGGTGAAGATAGATTTAACAGTTTTCAGCATGAGAATGATACTGAAAGCCGTGGGAAGAGATGAGGGCACCAATGGACTGGGTGTAAAGAAAGAAAAGGAGAGGGCCTAGAACAGACCCTTGGGGTACACCAACTGAAAGAGAGATGGCAATAGAGGAGGAACCAACAGAACAAACATTGAAAGAGCAATTGGAAAGATAAGAAGAGAACCAAGACAGCACAGAGCCCCAAAAACCAAGATAGCATAATGTGTCGAGGAGGTCGTCAACAGTATCAAAAGCAGCAGAAAGGTCAAGAAGAATGAGAACTGAGTAAAGCCCTTTGGACTTAGCCAAGAACAAGTCACTGGAGACTTTGACAAGAGCCATTTCAGTAGATTGAAAGAGACAGAAACCCATGAGAACTCATTCATCCCTAAAAAGGTAGTCCTACTCGCCTACATTTTTGTCTTGTGCATTCATCCTCCTTCTTTCTCTTTTCACAGTTCTGTCCTGCATCTCCTGTAGTCCAAGCTGAGGCAGATGCAAAACTGGTCCTAGTTCCTCCAGAAGCAGTAGCTGCTGGGCCTCCCATTACTAGAGATGTGGGGCACAATGTCACTGGGCCTCCTCCAACCTTCAAGATGGTAGAAGCTGCCACCAGGACAGCAGAACAGCCTCCTCCTTTTGTTTCCTCCTCCCTTTGTTCCTCTCCCTGTACCCAATATTTTTCCCTAGGAGAGGATGGGCTCCTGCCTCTTCCTGAAGGCATCCAGCTATCGTTGTTTGGTCCAAAGGCAGCCACTCCACCATCCCCTATTGTTGCTTTGGAGGGATTCTCCTGGACCCGGTGGAGAAGGGCATCAGATCACCATCATAGAGGAACAGGTCTATGCAGAAGGAGACAATGCAGAGGATGCTCCATGTTGAGAAGCAGAGCAGACAGACACTGGATCTGATGACTCAGATCATGTCTGCCCTTGAGCATGAAGACCTCTTCTCCATGGCTTCCCCCTCACACCAGCCCCCTTAAATCTACCTCTACCTCCTTGGACCTATCTTTCGCCTTTCTATGGCATTCTTTTTATTCTCCTAGGGTTGACCTTCCCTTATCCGCTCTTCCCCCTATTTTTATATTGCATCAGAATAAATACTTATATTCTATTTCTGTTAAAACTGCTGTCAGGAAGCTTCTTTTAGAATATTATTATTTAATTATCATATTTTAGTATTCATCAGCACAGAGATCTAAGTATGTTGCATACAAACCAATTGCAGAATGTCATATATAAAACATTCCCTAAACCCTCCTATAGTCACAGTTACCATCCTCTCTGTTAGGGGACCTATTTACTAACCTGCATTAGCTGTTGACATGGCAATCATTGCACACTAACCATGTGGCCTCCGTGTTAACAGTTAACATTGGCAATTAGCATGTGTTAAACTTAATATGGAAGGAGACAGAAATGGGCATGACTGCGCCTTAGTTAACAGGAAGCTAGTTACCCCACATTAACTGTTAATGTGGCAGAAAACACAGGCCACCTGAAATGATGTAGTTAACACATCACGTTCTCTGCAATGCAGTTAACACACGGTAATGCCATTTCCTCTGTGGGAAACCTCTGCAGATACCATCAGTTAATACAGAGGTCTTGAAGTTCTTGCACGTTAACTTTGTTAATTAGTGTGTGGTTACTGCAAAATCTTACCATACTTTAGTGACTAGGGCCCTGAAGGTCTTCTAAACAGGACCACCTCCATACTAGGACTCTCTTTAGATGCTCTGCTGAACACTGCTGGGATGTGCAGAGGGTCAAGTATCTGGAGCAAAGCTTTACTGAGGATATAGAGGCTAGAAAAAGTATCTTAGCCCTCTTGCCTTCTAGTCCCTTTCCTGATTCTAGTAGAACCTTGGAATGCCCCCTGAAATCATTACCACTCTGATATGATGGCCATATCTGCAGGTGTTACGGTCACTGACAGTGCACAGTAAACACTGTTCATATTTGTCACCTATATATATTTGCACCTGCTTTGAAGCAGGTTCAGCACACTCCATCATTAAGATGTTGGGTGTAGAAATGCAAAGGAGTTCTATGCGATAGGGGAAGAGTAGTTGATATGAAAAGACCAGAGGTGAGACCTTGAGGTGAGAGTGTTTAATGATGTAGTTAGTAAAACAGTGTGATAAGACAGGGCTGCATTGAAAGAGGCATAACCAACAAGTTGAAAAGTGCACACTTATAGTGTGTTAAAATTATGTGTTTCCTTTCTTCCATTTGTGAGTGTGTGTCAGAGCGGGCTTAATAGGTGAGCCAGTGAGGCACCACAATAGGAGTGCAGGAAGCCTGCCTCATTCACTCATTCTCTGCCTCTCAAGCCACAGATGTTTTAAACATTAACACAGCTGTGGGAGAATTTGCTTTTGCTCCCACAGCTGTGCTATACTCAGTGGGGACAAGGTGATTGGTTGAAGGATACGAGTAGGGCTGTGAGACCAAGTGCAGAAATATAGGGAGGGGAAAAGGTTTGAAGGAGCTCGAGGGTTTGGGGAGGGGAGAGGTTGCGGGCGGTTAAAAATGATAGAGTGCTACGGAGTGGCTGAGAGTCACAGGAAGGGACAGGCCTTCCTTGAAACATATGAAAGAGGGTAGAAATGGGAGAAGCGAAAGGGGAAATGGAAGCCCTGATGGGTATAAGACATAAGAAAGGGCCTGGAGAAATGATAAGTGTTAGGGAATTTGTTTATTTAGATAGTTTTGTATACCACCTTTTCCTTCAATCAAAGTGGTCACAACACAATTGGGGGGATACATTTAACTTGAGGGGATATGAGACATATATACTAATACTTACAGGGAGCATGGGCAAAGGAGGGTTAAGTGGCTTGCCCAAGGCCACAAGGAGCACCTGTAGGACTAGAAACCTCAGTCCTTCTGGCCCAAGGTTGCTATCCTCTAGTGGGATTTGAACCCCTGACCTTCTGGCCTGGGGGTTACTTACCCCAACCACGAGGCCACTCCTCCCTAGGAAATGAGCTGCGGCTGGTAAAGGAATGAGAAGCAAAAAGTGATAAATGAGACTGGGGAGGAGATGAGTACAGAGCGAGGAAATGGTGAACCAGAAAGTGGGTGAACAACAGGGGGAGGAGGGATAGGAAGCTGGCAAAGGAATGAGGCATATGTGAAATGGAAGGACTCAGGACCATACCAAGCTAAAAATGTGCTCTTTATTACTAACAAATCTGGTGCCCTACACCCCCCCTCCCCCTGTTCAGTAATTCATTCTTTTTGAGCTTTCTGGAAGCCCAGTGATGGTATCAGCGCCCTCTTCCATGCATGCTTGTGCCCTGTGTGGCCACACCACTCTCACAGCCCTTGATACGATCCTGGAAGGACTAAGGAAGTAAGATTAGGAAATGGAAAGCTGGTAAATAGGTGAATGTGAAAAGAGGAAGACTGAAGTTTGTAGGAAGAAGAAAGAGGAATGGAATGAAGCTATAGTTAGGTAAAAGGGAAATGAGAGAAATAGAATCAATGTCAGAGAGAGAGATTTAGCAAAGAAAAGGACAAAGAAGACAGGGAGTGAAGAAATAGAAAATGGAAATGGTATCTTGAAAAAGGACTTAGAAGAAAACCAACAAGAGGAAGTAGAAAAGAGAGACTGGGACCAACTCAACAGGAATAATAAGGTGATCAGACAAGAAAGGTACGACAGAATGTCAGTTTTGAGAGAATGAAATATGTCAGCTTTGAAAATGTGCATGTCTTAAAGTTCATTACAGGTTTCACAACTCGGTGTCTGATTTGGGGGTTTTCCATTTCAATTTGTCTTTTGTAGTTTCTTAGGGCTCGATATTGAATTGAGATGACTATGCTCTGCTATGAAACATAGCCATCCCCACCATCCTATAAACCCGGATATTCAATGCCGGGGTCATATGCAGCCCCGGCATTGAATATCTGGGACCATCACACATGCCCCGGAGCCGCAGAAGCTAACCGGGTAGTGGCAATATTACACCACTGCCCAGTTTTACCCACAGGTCACTAACCAGGTAGTGATGAAATATCACTGCTACCCGGTTAGCAACTGTCGCCCCCTCTGCTCCACCCCAGAATGCCCACAACACACCCCGATGCTAAGTCATTAGCATCAGGGCGTGTAGGGGACATAATTTTGGATATATCCCATTCAGTGGCATTAACACAGTTTCCAGGTCTGTAAACCGTGTAAATGCCTTTTGAATATCAGGCCCTTATTCTTTAATTGGGAGTGGAGAAGTAGCCTAGTGGTTAGAACACTGGCTTGGCAACCAGGGTTCAATTCCTACTAGCATTCCTTGTGGCCTTGGGCAAGTCACTTAACCCTCCATTGCCTCAGAAGAAAGGCCTGGCAATCTACTTCCAGTGACACTGCCAAGAAAACCCAGGAGCTTCTGGGTCGCCAGGAGTCAGGACTGACTCAAAGGCACACATTGCATTCTTTAATTGGTGATGATCTAAGGTTTTCATGTGCAGCCAAAATAAGGGATTCTGTTAACATGTAGGTTCTTTCTAGGAATCTGTAGTAGTTCAGCTTGTTCTCTTTTCCAACTAGGGGTTAAATGTGGTTACTTACCTGTAACAGGGGTTCTCCATAGACAGCAGGGGTATACAGTCACACTCAGAGATGAAGTTCATGGACTTTGTTGCTTCACTGAGCATGCATGCCTGCTTCCTGCTTGCCTGTGCCCAGAGAATCAGTTCATACAGAGCACAGAAGAAACTGAGACAAATGTTCTGAGAGAAGAGGTACCATAGAGGTACTGTGAATTGATGATGCTAGTCTGTTTGTTGATGTTGATTCCTGTGTCTTTTGCGGTTTTTCTATTGTGGGAAGGCGGGTGGGAGAGTGTGTCTGCATGCACCTGGTGTTTATGGAAAACCCCCGTTACAGGTAAGCAACTACACTTTCTCCAGATGCAGTCACTGAGTTAGGGGCCGCCCTCATCATATAATTGTGTTGTCTGAAATGTCTGTGTAGTCGGTGCAGCCTCAAACTTAGCTCGGATGGAGGAGTAGAATCAGGTAGCAAACAGATTCCGGAGGACAGCCGGGCAAAAGGCACTACATGTACAGATGCCGCCATGTGCCCCAGGAGAAATAGAAGCAGGTGGGCTGGTGCTGATCAGTATGTGGCAAGAGTGCTGCTGAGGAACTGCAAGACTTGAATCTTCTGATCGGGAAGGAAAGCTTTGACTTGGAGAGTGTCTAGATGCACCCCAATGAAATCCAGAAATGCTGAGGTATGGGCTCGGACTTCTCTGCATTGAGAACGAATCCAAGGGTCTGCAGTGATAGCATTGTCCCTCACAGCTTGAGCTGCTATGTCTTGAGAGGCACCTGAGATCAGTGAATCATCTAGGTAGGGGTAAACGCAAAGGTGGGCTATGACAACCGCGAGACACTTGGTGAAAACGTGAGGGGAGGAGGAGAGCCTGAAAGGAAAAACCTTGTACTGATAGTGATTTTTGAGGAAGATGAAGCGAAGGAACTTCTAGTGGAGAGGGTGGATGGGGACATGGGGATATGAATCTTTGAGGTCTAACGAGGCGAGCCAATCCCAAGGACTGAGCAGGGGAAAGATTGTACTCAAAGAGTGCATTTTGAACTTTTCTTGCTTGATGAAAAGACTGAGATGAGAGAGGTTGAGGATCAGCCAAAGGCCACCAGACTTCTTGGGGATCAATAAAAACCAGGAATAAAACCCCTGACCACTCTCGGGAAGTGGAACAAGCTTGATGGCAGCATTGAGGAGGAGCTGAGCTATCTCCTTTGCCAGCTGGGGCGCATGCTGCTTCAGGGAAGGAGGCGAAGTGAAGCTTATACCCTGATTTAACAATGGAGAGAACCCAGCAGTCCATGGTGATGGGCTACCATGTCTCTGCAAAGTGTCAGATGCAACCCCCCACTGGCAGGTACTCAAAAACTAGGAGAGGGCTTGGAAAGGGTAGTCTGCAGGAGCGCCTGGGTTTTCCTCTCTCGTAGGCAACCCCACTGGGGCTTTAATTGATAAGGCTGGCCCTGAGTCTGAGGGGGGTGCTGCCGCGAGTAGGGTTGGTAGAGCTGCCTTGATTAAAATTGTTGAAAGTAATTGTAGTGGAAAGCAGAGCAATAAGATGGCAGAGAGGAGTGACAAGTGGCGGAAACTACCTCTGCCAGCTGAGCCAAGAGTTCTCGGACTGTGGTAGAATGGTCCTTACTTCTGAGACTGCCTCCTGAACTTGGACCCGAAGAGGCTGTCACCTAGGCAGGGAGCATCTGCCAGGTGGTCGTGAAAGTTCTCATGGAGACCAGATACACAAAGCCATGCAGTGCATCTGGCTGAAATAGCCGTAGCTGTGGACCGGGCCACGGAGTCGTAGATGTCATATGTGGCACAAATAAAATGTTAAAGGGATCCATGCAAATCAGCAGCCAAAGGAGGTGGATCTGCCAAGTAGAGGTCATCCAGCTGCAGTAGAAGATCATTATGGTAGTGTAGCATGTGTAGCTGATGAGCTACTATGCACATGGCAAGAATACTGCTCTGGTAAGATTTACGTTCAATAGCATCTAAGGTCCGCTGCTTCTTCCCTGGAGGCATCTGGGATGGCAGCTTAGTGCTCTTGGATTTTGTAAGGATTGCCTCAGATATGACTGACTGATGGGGAGCTGAGGATGATGGAATCCCAGAGCCGGCAGGACCTTGTACTTAAGGCCAATGCTGCAGGACAGAGCACTGCCTGAAGAAAGGGTCTTCTTGCTGGAAGATTGTAGATTCTAAAAGATCTGAGGCACAGAGAGGGGACCTCCTTGGGTGTACTGCAAGCTTTCAAATAGAGTGAAAATCCTGCTTGTTGGTCGGGGACTGCAAGTCACTGAAAGTCAGAGTGCGGGAGAGTTTCTGGAGGAACTTCGGATAGAAAAGATCAGAATAAGGGCCTTCACATAGGGCGAAGGCTTACACTGGTCAATGAGTGGAAGGGATCCCAAGACTTCCTGTGTGGGGGGTATCCATGGATCTGAGGGAGCGTTGGGTGGCACATCAATCCTTTGGAGGGAGGTTTGCAAGAGCGTGGAACTATCCTTAAGGAACTTCTATAGAAGAGAGGAGGGAAGACTGAGAAGCCTATGGGTACCCCAAGAAGGAGGAGGGCTGTCAGACATGGAGGGCAGGGGTTTTCATTTTGGATGGTGCTTCCCCAAATGTGCTGGTGGAGGGAGCTGATGTTTATGCTTAGCCTTAACCTTTTGACCCGATGCAGGCATGTCCCCCATGGGAATAGAGGAGGAAGCCGAAGTACTGGGAGTCAGTTCAGGAGGAGGAGGAGGAGTACTACTTGACGGTGAGGGAGAACCCCAAACTCCACAGCCGAGCATGGAGATGACAATATTGGTGCTGAGGCTGCCTTTAAACTCTCCCCCCCCCCCCCCCGAGCCTGTGCTTGGTCTGGTGGGGGGAGAGAGGAGGAGGAGTCTGACACGAAAGCTGGCCCTGTGGAGGCGGTAAACACCGAGCAAGGCCTGACTCTAATACAGTGAAAGATACAGCTCCTTGTGGTTTTCTGACTATAACTTTTCTTTTTCCTGTCAGCCAACAAAGACAGCACGCAGTCTAAGTTCAAAAAGCACTTTGCCGCGGTAATGCAGTGAAGAGAAGGTAGACATGTTATCTTTTGTTGGCTACATGGTAAAGTGAAGGCAGACACGTTTATCTTTTTTACTGCCCAATTGCTCAAAATTCACACGGGCTGAAAGAAAAACGCAGCGGAAGCAACCCTGTGTGAGGACCGAGCAACAGAACTGCAAAAAAAAAAACAAAAAAAGGGAAAAATGGAAGAGAGACCCATGCAGGCTTCTGCACGGTGAGAGAAAAAAACTGATTATCTGGGCACAGGCTGGTGAAAAGCAGAAACGCATGCTCAGTGAAGCAACAAAGCTTCTCTGAGCTGTGGAAGATCTGGCGCAAGGCTCAATCTAGGGACTTCACCTTTGAGTGTGAGTACATCCTCCTGCTTGTCTCCAAAGAACTGGTGTTCCAGAAAATTTGCAGTCTTGATTTTCCATAGGTAGGGTTGGTGCAATTTGAGTTCTTGATACTGATGTCAAGTGTTCATTTTCAGGGTTTTGTGTTATGACACACAGGGGGTCATTCTGAACCACGAATAAGCCACTTGTACGTGCGGGATAGATGTTTATCTCACTAAAATGTTCAGAACTGTATTCTGAACATTCACGGCCCTGCATATACATGGCACTTAAATGGGGATTGCAGAATGTGGGTGAGAAGGGGCAGAAATGGGGGTGTGACCTACCACGGAGACATATAAAGCATATCCCGCAGATGTTCAGGTTATACTAGCAAAAACGTGGCATAAAGGTAGGACTTAGAAATATTACTGCTCCTCAACCCAATGTAGCCAATAGTGTTGAATGGATGTGTAACCTACGCTGTGCACTGGTGTGACTGCAGTTTGGAAAACCACAGCAGGCAGCGTCATGGAACAGAAGCAGAGGAGAGGGAGGATGTAAATCAAAGCAGCAGAAATAAACACCCCCACAATGTATGCAGTAGAGCACAGGTGCTCAATCCGGCTATGCTGACATTTACTGTGTGAGCTAAAGGGGCACAGCTAGGGCTCCCCAACAATGCCCACGTCCTGGAAATGATACTGGTGACGGAGTCCTAGTATCCCATGTGAAAATGTGAACCCAGTCATCGGTGCTATGTGCAGCACCCAGCCAGCTGGAGTGTTGCACTCCACACAGTGAATTTGTACAATATGCTCTATGCAATGAGTACAATCCCCTGATGCAGATAAGATCATATCTAACTCCTATTGTATCACTATATCGGGGATATCATACGCCGATGGCTACTTGGCACATATCTTGTGTACAGGTCACTGTTGTGGTTGTTTACATATGTGGGACTATGACACATACGCATATGCGCATATGGGGTTTGACCCTTGAGGCTGATATACTGCAGCTCTGTATCTGTTAGAGGTCCACTATTGTAGTAATTGTGTATATAAGTAGCCAAATGGCAATGCAGTGTGCAGGTTTGAGGCTGAGTTGGAAGAACTGATTGCTATGGTTTCCTTTCCATTAACTACGACATTCGGTGCAGGGCAGTCTTTTGACAGATGGCTGTTTCTGTGGGACTGCAAGTGAGAGTGTATGTATGTGCATGGTTGGAGGGTTGCCCGGGGCAGTTGCTCATCCATGTATCCGGGGAGAGACAGGTATGCCTGGCAGGTACCTGGCCCATAGGGCTGTCTGCAGCATCACCAGATGCCACTGCATACAGGCAGGAGTGAGCAGGATGGTTCTGCAATCATTTCCCTGTCCAGACACTTCCCTGTCACTGCTCAGGGGGCCTCAGAGGGAGGGCGTCCAAAAGTGCAAAAGTGCACAGCTCAGTACGTCATTCCTAGGTGCACCAGCATTGGTCTCTACTAATGTGCACAGTTGTAGGGAGCGCCAATAGTGTCTCTGGGCATGTCTGTGTGGTGCTTGCACTGTTGACTGCTGTCATTCCAATGGCCCTTTAGTAGTGCTGGGGAATGTTTGGGTAGTTCACTATCGGGTGTCTGTTCTGCTGGGATCATGTCCTTACTTGCATTGTATAGTAATGTTCCTGAGATGTTCGCAACGTGCATACATCGGAAGATCATCTACTGCCATGTATGTAGTGCTGCCCTGCATCTTGTTCCAGTAGGTTCACTCTCTACCTGTTTTCCTGCTACATTACTGTGCACTGCAGTTGCTTTGTAGTGCTCTGGGCCTGCCACAGACTAGTTTCTATTGTCTAACTTGCATCTACCTATAAGTATCACCAACTTTCATTGTCATTCAGCCAGTCATTCAGCCTGTGTCCATGCCCACAGCAGCTTCACAGCTGCACATTTTAAATGGGGGTATGGCTGTTCACGGGTATAACGCGGAGACAGGCAGGTTGCAGACTTACATCTTTTCAGAATACGGTGAGCGCAGGAACGTACAAAGCCATTGTCGGCCTGTATCCGTCTTTGTACAACGTAGAACTGTGTGCGGGTCATGCCTAGCACATCTAGAGGGCTGAGTAGCCTAGTGGTTGGGGCAAGGTACTTCAGGCCGGAAGGTCGGGGGTTCAAATCCCACTAGAGGACAGCAACCTTGGGCCGGAAGGACTGGGGTTTCTAGTCCCACAGATGCTCCTTGTGGTCTTGGGCAAGCCACTTAACCCTCCATTGCCCATGTTCCCTGTAAGTATTAGTGTATGTGTCTCATATCCCCGTGTGTTAAATGTATCCCCCAATTGTGTTGTGACCGCTTTGATTGAAGGATAAGGCGGTATACAAAACTGTCTAAATAAATAAATAAAATCTATGTGGGCGATTCTGTACATGCAGCTGCATCTATCCCCATGTGTGCAGAATCGGGTTCTATTCCTGCATGTTTCCATTTGGACATGCCCGCTGACCGGACGTGCACATTTTCGGAACTGACCTCACAATGTCTAGCTGTGGAGGGAGTTGGTGTTGTTGACACTGATGTAAGACTAGAATTTGAATAACATTATTTTGTATGTTGAGATAGTGAAACATCCTACGTCTGGTCTGCATCTGTTGTTGGGAGAGTTTTATTGGCGAGTCTGGGAATGTTCCATATGAATGAATAATTCTGCCATACCAGACTGATATTCACAGTCAATTAGGCATTCACTTGCATAATTAGCCTAACCGTGTATTTTCAAAAAATATACTGATAATATCAGGCTTTTAATTTACAGAATGGCCAGCTATTGGTATATTTGTGGGGCATATTAGGGGAGGAACAAGGGTAGACCAGAAATTTATCCAGATAGTGGCAATATTCAGCCAAATTACATGTTCAGTTTTGGTGGTTTTTAAGTGCCGTCAAGTTAATGCGGACTTCTGGAGACCCAGCAACCCCTGGGTTTTCTTGGCAAGGCATGATTGGAAGTAGATTGCCAGACCTTCCCTTCTGAGACAATGAAGGGTAGAATGAGTTGCCCAAGGTCAAAAAGAATGCCAGTGGGAACTGAGCTGTGATCGCTTTGGTATAAGGCTGTTGCTCTAATCACTAGGCTACTCCTCCACTCTATGGGGTATGTTTACTAAAAGCCCGGTAAAGTGCGGGCCGCGTTAGAGTGCGGGTGCCATATAAGGAGTGGGGTTTCACGTTGAAGAAGGAAATCCTTGATTTGCATATGCGCTAAGGTGCGCGGCGCCCATATGCGCCCCACACCTTAGCGCATCAGATGGCTGCGCGGGAGACATATGTGGTACGCTGATGGGCAAGCAGAAGAGCAGAACCACAGCACAATGGTTAACGCATCTACCAATGGTGCAGGGATTGGGGGTTTGATCCCCCACAGAGCCCAATAAAGACAGCTGGCTGATGCAATAATTTAGGTGGCATTGAAATAATGGGCGGCATGCTAATGTTTTGGAGGCAGTCGAATACTGGGTGGCATAAGGCGGCGCGCTAATGGGCATAAGGCGGCGTGTTAATGTTTTAGGAGTCATCTCAATATGGGGCGGCATAAGGTGGCGCACTGCTGAGCAAACAGAAGAGCAGAGCCACAGCACAATGGTTAAGGCACGTACCAATGGTGCAGGGATCAGGGGTTCAATCCCCCACAGTAGCCAATGAACAAGGCTGGCTGAGGCATTGTGTATTATGGGCATGAGTGCTTTAGGGGGCATGTTATGTTTATTTTAAATATCAGTACTAGCAAACGCACCCTCAAAGCGTGGTAACATAAGGCGCCCTATAAGGCACATTTTAAAGTGCAATGTCCGCCAAGGCACCCTATAATGTAGCTTATAGGGCGCTTTAGAGGGTGCCGTATGAGTTACCGGAAGGGCAGAGTACTGTTTATGATGGCAGCACTGTGCAGTTTAAGGAATGAAAAGCATTAGTAGGTGCACTGACATGCAAGGAGGAGCAGCAATGGAGCACAATGGTTAGGGCACTGACTGCTGATACAGGGGTCATGAGTTTGCTCCCCAGGGTGCCTAATATGTAAGGCTGGCTGTGGTATCAGCTTTGCAATGTACATATTTTTTCCTGCAGCACCGTATGTTTATTTTATTAATTGCTGCCAGCAAACATGCCCTCACGTGCCGTAATTGAAGGTGCCGTATATGGCACCCCATAGGGCACATTAGAAAGTGCACTGTCTGCCACGGCACCCTAAACTGTCACCTATAGGGCACCCTATAAGTTGCATCACAGGATCATGTATAGTGCACCTTATATGGACGGCAACCATAAGGTGCCCTATAGGGTGCCCCATAAAGCGCCCTTAGAGGCACCGTATGGGTACAGTATGCTGAGGGTGTTTTTGCTGGCATCAAAATATGTACATTAAAGAAAAATAATGCATTCCACAACCCTATCAAATAACCCCACTGTGGGTTTCAACCCATAATCTCGGGCTTCACAGGCAGTGAAGTAACCATTGGCCTACAGCTGCTAGCAAACCCCTGGCTGGCTGCAGAGAGCCTGCATGTCACCACACAGACAGTCTGCTGTGTTCACCAGGATAGGGTTAGACCACCCGTACCCATGATGCACTGCACATGCAAATCAGCTGTCCACAGATGATCACAAGATGTGGAATGCACCCCCACAGCACCTCGGCCTGGTAGGAGGAAGTGACCGGGTGCACCTACACAGCACCTCGGACTAGTAGGAGGTACTGACCATGTGTTCTACTGGCATTGTGCGGGTACTGTGCTCACCCTGAGTGTGCGATGAGGCGCCTAGAACCGGGTGCACCTACACAGCACCTCGGACTAGTAGGGGATACTGACCATGTGTTCTACTGGCATGGTGCGGGTACTGTGCTCACCCTGAGTGTGCAATGAGGTGACTAGAACCAGGTCCACAACACCTCCCATGGTTGATGGAGGCCATGCGGGAGGTCCAAAGCAGTGTTCATATGTAAGATAGGTAGTGTCTGCACAAACACTATGGATATCTCTGTCTGTCTCAGTCAGGTGTAGCCCCCCCATGGACCCCCAGGTGGGATATGCACCACCACCACCACCATTCCCCCCCCCCCAGGGCTGAGGGTGGCAAAACATGGTCCCCCATCAATAGATCCACCCTATACCTCCCTGCAAAGGTGGCAGTAGAGGGGCACATCAACCCCAGTCATGATGAGGAACAGACGCCCCACAGGGCAGTCAATACAGCTCTATATACATCCATAACACAATAGCAGACAGACATTAGACCAGGATATGGTAAGCCTCCACACCACTATCTGATATTCTCCTGCAGCAAGCCATCAGCCACTGCACCCTGCAAGCCACTCCATCTGGACACATACCAGCTACAAACAGTCTGCTAGCTAGTACATAGTGCATGTTCCCAGTGGAGGTGCACACACAGCACACAGATAAATCAGTGACTGAGCCCCAAAAGAACACCCATATATATCACATGAGAGAAATACTATATAGCACTATGGGGGTGCCTAGCCATGCTGTGGTCACTGCACAGTCAGGGTGAGAGTGATCTCTCAGCAGGACATACTGAGGTCACCCTGTCTGTGTAGGTGGTGGCTGGGCACCACAATGTCCCAGTCAGTGCCCTATGCCCTGTGCAGATGCACCCTGGCAAGGCCACCCTGTCCGGCCTACACCCATGGTACCTTGCTCCTCATTATGCACATTGGCAGCCCAATACTGGCAACATTGCTGGCAGTGTGGGCTGTGGAAGGTGTTTGCAGCCACCACACACTGGATAGACAGACAGCAACCCCCACACCTATGCCGGCATTGTGCTACTATAGAGGGGTTCAGCAGCCATTCACACCACACCAGTCATGGACACAGTACATGCATGGATATGGTACTCATTACTGTTGGGGGTCACATCCCAGGGTGGTAAACACTGTCTGAGACCTGCAGCACACACCGCAGACATCTGACTGATTGTTATGGTGGAGCTCAATGAGCAAACTGTGCTTTACGTAGGACTGGAGATCTGCCAGTTATCAAAGCAAACGTTTGATAGCTGTGTACCCTATACCCAGGTGTAGGGTGGCATTGCAGAGGTATGCAACTGCTAGTATTGGGAGATACAGGCAGGGCCCAATGTCCAGCCTCTCCAGGAGGCATTGGCCAATGGGGCCTGTGGGTGTGTGTGTGGGTGTGTGTGGCCCTGTTGGCTGCTGCTCTACGGCAGGGTTTCCCAACTCCAGTCCTGGTGTCCCGAACACTGTTCGGGTTTCATGCTGTCCCTCATAGATATGCATGAGCTACATCTGCATACCATGGGGATGGTGCATAGCTATGCAGCACAGGCATCATTCTTAGAGGCAGCATGGAACCTGAATGGTGTGGGGCCCTCCAGGACTGCATTTGGGAGACTCTGCTCTAGGTAATGCGCCTGTTTATGGTGTCTGTGATTGGTGTGGTAAATATAGGTGTATGAACCATGCATATGTTCTTAGCTATACAGTTCTGTCCTTACTATCACGCTTTAGTTGTAGGAAAAATATGTGGCCTGGATTGCCAGTAGCCCCAGTTGGGCTTTGAACCTGTGACCTTCTGTTCCTGCACACACTGCCTGTGTGCACTGCACCACCATGTTGCCACAGATATGCTGTGTTCCCTGGGGGGTCCATGACTGTACATCCGACAGAGCCTGTCTGTTGTGGTGGACGGTGCCAGCCTGCACAAGCCTAGGCCACTGTCTGCTGTGGTTTGCAGCCACTGCCCCCTCCACCACCTGTACCCTTCCGCCAACATGCAGACATGTCCCTATCTGGGTAAAACATATGACCTGAGTGAGTTGTAGCACTCCAGGACTGACTTTGGGGGACACGGCTGTAGGTAATGCCCATTTGTTATGGTTTGTATGCGGTGTAGGGTATAATATAGATGTTGGGACCATGCTTATGTTCTCTGCAATAAAAGAGTGTCTGTACTCTCACTGTTTAGTGGTGGGTAAAACTATGGGGACTGGGTTGTCAGGAGCCCCAGCTGGGATTTGAGCCTGTGCCCCTCTGGTGCTACAGGTACTGGCTGTGTCTGCTGCACCACACTGTGGCCACAGATACAGTGCAGTCTCTGGAGATAGGAAACCTGGCCGCAAGAGTCAGACACCCTGTTCTGCACAATTTTACTGTGGGCTCGTTTACCTTGTATGGGGACAAAGGTGCACAAAAAACTCAAATATGCCCTCAAAAAAAGGGGAGAAAAATAAAACAACAAGCAGTGCAACAGTGATATCGATGGGCAACCTGAAATACACTCCCAGGAAAGCTCCATTACAATGCAGTGCTATTGAAAGAGTCTACGGAGCGTAGACCCTTCCAAAAATCATTTATATTTTATGGGGCTTTCCTGGGAATGTTTTTTAGTATTGCCCATGTATATCACTGTTGCCCAGCTGGATTATAATTTTCTTCAAATTTGTTGTGGTCATTTTCATATTATATTTGCTATTTTGTTCTATGCACATGTATCACACTACTAACGTTTTTTAGGTTTCCCCGGTTTTGCTGTACATTGCTGACGGAAATGGTTTCTCTTCCCTTTACATCACCTCTAACGCGAGTGTTTCACTCGCGGTATTTTTTACTTGTAAATTCGGCCCCGCTCCTGTGCGGGGAGCATCTCCCTTCCCACTCTCCACCTATTGACCCCGTCTCACTGCCCCTCGGGGGCCTTCCTCCGCCCTCCGTTAGCCTTTCCCCGCCTCTATCGCACATCAGCGCACCGCAAACGTGCGTGTTTTCGTCGCACGTATGCAGGGCCCATTAATGTGATGCGCACGCGTGCGGGGCGCTTAAGAGCACTTAAATGCATCATTTTAGAGCGCTCAAGTGCGCCCCGCACAAGTGCGCAGTTTAGTAAACATACCCCTATGTTTGGTTTAAGTCTTCAGAATATCAAGCCTAGCCTAAACAGATAATACAATGACTAAGATTACCAGATTTTTTGCAGGCAAATCTGGGACACTTATCAGAAGTGAAGGGGAGGCGGTAAGGACACCTTAGGCTTGAGCCACAAGATATGCAAGAAGGAAGAAGAGCCATTACCCTTCTCTCCCCCCGCCTCCCCCACCACACACACACAGCCATCCCATGACAGCAACAATATCACTTCCAAGCAGACAAATGGCAGAGAAATAGAAATAATTATGCATTCCCCCCATGCTGTGCAAAATATAAAGATAATGGATGTATATTCTAAAAACTGGCATTCAAATCACTATATTGAAAATAATTTTTTCTACCCCCTCTATCCCCATTGCTGGAATCAGGGACAAGAGGCTACCAAACAGGTAGGATTAGGGGACACAGCTCTAAAATCCGGGGCAATCCCCAAAACTCAAAGACATCTGGTAAAGGATGACCACACTTTCACTCTCTATGTATTCAGCAAGCTATCTATATGGATAGTAACACAGAATACACAGATTACGTTAAATGAGAGGGTGGCATTTAACAAGCCAGTGGGCAGAAAAGGTACCCCTATTTGCACAGCTTGCACTGCAAGATTGGATCCAAGGGAAGGGGGAGGGGCACAAAAGCAACCTCTTGAATCAGCCCCGGTGTGTGTACGGGTGGGTGTAGGTGTGTGCGTGCATGCTCATAAGAGGGTAGGAGTGGGTGATAGTCTAGGTGTGAGTTGGTACATATGTCTGTGTGTGTATATATGTGTGCGGGGAGGAGAATGTGCTAAGGGGCTGTGTAAGCATGTGGAGGGGGGGGTAGGGGCTTGATGTATGTGTGTGTTCCTTTTGCATACTGAAGCATTTTGACCCACCACTGCATTCAAATGCTGTAACCCCCAGCTTCTTGCATCTTTCCCTCCCTTCTCCCACACTATCTCCCTCTGTTCTCCAGTCAGCAGCTTCCCCTGGCTCCTGAATCTCCCCTTCCACCCTTCTCTCCCTTCTCCCTTCCCTTTCTCAGACATCTAACTTTTTTTTAACAAGCAGTATAGACTTAAAATAGTTCTTTACCACAGCCATTATCATTAGAGCTCCTCTGTCCATTACAGATGCAGTCCTCGGGGAGTGTTGCCTGCAGCCTAACACGCCGAGGAGGGGTGAGAACAGCTGGTGTTGGAGATCAGCCGGCCCGTGAGGGGCAGCTAAAGCCAACATCATTCCAAGGCCCCATAAAAGATCTGAGCACGGTGCTTCTCTCTGGGAGCATTGCCTGCAGCCTAACACGCCGCGGAGGGGTGAGAACAGCTGGTGTTAGAGATCAGCCAGCCCGTGCGGGGCAGCTAACACCAACGTCATTCCAAGGCCCCATAAATCTTGTGTATTTTACGGTGCTCAGCCATCGGCGCCTTGTTTGGGCGTCTCCTAAGGGGCGTATCCAAAGGGGTTTGTATGCCCCTTGTGAGCCCCTTGGGAGAACATTGGGAGCAAGTGTAGAACTGCGGAGCTGCGATGCCCGGTGGTAAGAAAAAGAAGAAGCCCCTTGCGTCAGTGTCTGCAGGTGGCCCGATGGATAAGCATGTAGTATCTGTGCCGCAGTCCTGCCTTTTGAGTCCTCAGATGGACAGTGTGCTCCCCAAAGCTGTATCTTAGAAGGAGCCCTCTGTCCCCTCTAATGACTCACAAGTCTCCTCCGTTTCACTTCTGGATATCTGGCAGGTGGTTAATCGGACTGAACAGATTCTTGCTGAGACTGTTCCCTCCTTATGTCAATTTACTAGGGACACGGTTCTTAAATTTCAGAATTTCGATAGTCAGATTGGGACTTTGAATTCAGGTATTTCGAATATGGATATTCAAGTTAAATCTTTAGCTTCTTTTCAGTCTACTAACACGAAGGATAGTCTTATGCATCAAAAACTTGAGAATTTAGAGAATATGGCTAGGAGCAAGAATTTGAGAGTGCTTAATTTTCCTTGTAGTAGTTTATTGTCTCCATTAATATTGTTTAGGAAGTACTTGAAAGATGTTCTTCTCCTTCCCACTGCCGATGCCTTTGTGTTTGTTAAATGTTACTATATTCCTACTAAAACTGTCTATCAAAGTGCAGTGGAGGGGGAAGTAGCTGTCCTTGAGGATAAAAATAATTTTGATCTGACTGCCTTCTTGGAAGACACTCAGGATATTATCTCTACTAGAGCCACATTATTAGTAACCTTGGTTTCTGAAGAAGATAAAATTGCCATCCTTAAGGCTTATTTCAGGAAAACAGCTAATCTGTATTGTGGAGACAAGCTGTCTATTTTCCCTGATGTGTCATGCTTTACACAAACCCGTAGGAAGTCCTTTCTTGCTCTCAAACCTAGAATTCTAGCCCTAGGAGCTATTTTCTTCCTGCGCTATCCCTGTAAATGCTTAATATCTCTTGGGTATGATAAGTTTGTCTTTTTGTCATCTTCAGATTTGGACAAGTGGATTCTTGATAAGGAAAAGACACGGTGATTTTCCCTTTTCTTGTTCAACTCAGAGATGATGGTTATCGTCGTCAGGCGGAGGGAGGGTTATTGATTGATGGGCTGGATTTTCGGCAGCAGCACTTTTCCTTTGGGTTTTGTGATCTCTTGCCTTGTTTTTCTTATTATTATTCTTTATTGGTTCTACTTTGCCCGAGATGTGGGCTAATGTATTTTGTTTTCTATTTTCTTTTGGCATTTATTATTGCTGATGTATTGTGTTGCTGTATACTTTACTGATATTGTATAGTTTGAAAATCCTAATAAATAAAATATTTAAAAAAAAAAGATGCAGTCCTCACCTGAAAGCACCACTGACAGCTGTGGCCTTGCACACTGTGTGGGATGGGGGGGGGGGGGATCCCTGCCAGCATATTCCAGCAGTTAAAGCCATTACTGCAGCCTTTCAGCCTTTTACTGCCTGCAGGGGATGGGGGTCCCTCCTGGCAGGCACCATTGACAACCTTGGCCATTCACACACAGTTCTGCCAGTGAGAATCCCTCCTGCATATATCGCCAATTTAGGCCATAGCTGTGGCCTTTAATAAGAACATAAGAAGTGCTATACTGGGTCAGACCAAGGTCCATCAATCCCAGTATCCTGTTCCCAACAGTGGCCAATCCAAGTCACAAGTACCTTGCAGGTTCCCAAAAAGGCACATAGGTTCCACAAAGCTTGTCCCGGAGCAAGCAGTGGATTTCCCGGGTCCTCTTTAATAATGGTTTATGGACCTTTCCTCCAGGGACTTGTCCAAACCTTTTTTAAACTCAACTACACTGACAACCTTTACTACATCCTCCGGTAACAAATTCCAGAGTTTGATTATGCGTTGAGTGAATAAATGTTTTCTCTTATTAGTCTTAAATGGTTTACATTGTAGCTTTATTGCGTGTCCCCTAGTCTTTCTACTTTTTGATGGCGTAAACCAGTGGTTCCCAACCCAGTCCTTGGGTACCCACAGGGCTGTACCGAGCCAGATTCGTGCCCTGTGTGACTTGCACATTGAGCGCGTCCCCCCCCCCTGCATAGCTCCGTCCAGCCACCGCCTGTTCCTGCCCTGCTGCTGCCGCCCTCTGTTTTCTCCACGGTGGTACTGGCAGAAGAGGTAGAGGTTAGGGAGGCGATGCGTGCCCAATGCTCAAGTTACGGCAGCAGCAGCAGATCTGACCCCTCCCTGCTCTGACGTAGCATCAGAGCAGGGAGGGGTCAGACCTGCAGAAAGACCCGCAAAAAGGCTTAAGGGGCGCATTTCCCTGTTGCCCTGCTGCCACTGAGAGAACAAAAAGTGGTTCGGCAGGGCAACAGCAGGCAGCCAAAATGTGCCCCCTAAGCCTTTGTGCCCTGTGCAGCTGCACCACTCGCACAGGGCTAGGTACGGTACTGGGTACCCAGTCAGGTTTTCAGGATATCCACAAAGTGATAGATCTGCATGCACTGCTTCCTTTGTATGAAGATCTATCTCATGCATATTCATTGTGGATATCCTGAAAACCTGAGGACTGGGTTGGGTTATAAAGCAGCGAACCCAGCCCAGATCCCTGGAGTACTCTACTATTCACCTTTCTTCGTTGAAAAAAATGGCCATTTAGCCCTAACCTCTGCTTTCTATCTTTTAACTGGTTCCTCATCCACAAGAGTATACTGCCTCCTATTACATGACTTGTTAATTTTGCCAAGGGACTTTGTCAAAGGCTTTCTGAAAATCCAGATACCAACTGGCTCACCTTTGTAAATGCAATGTGTGCCTTCAAGTCAGTCCTGACTCCTGGTGACCAAGACGCTCCTGGGTTTTCTTGGCAGTGTCACTGGAAGTAGATTGCCAGGCCTTTCTTCTGAGGCAATGGAGGGTTAAGTGACTTGCCCAAGGCCACAAGGAGTGCTAATGGGAATTGAACCCTGGTGGCTTGGTTACCAAACGAGGCTACTCCTCCACCTTTACCTACTTGTTTATTCACACATATTGTTAGGGCCAAGTCTTTGGTCTTTACAATCCTTCATATGCCACACCCCAGTCTGAATGGGGCACCAAATATGACTCCTAAAAAGTACTACAAGTTATCTGAGAAATGGACCACTTTGAACATAACTCAGATTCGCCAAAAGGTTTGTTTTATAAATCACAATGTTGCAGTAAATATAAAGAAGGTTATCTTTAGTTTTAGTTCAGGCAAACTGCTGACTTGGCTTCTTAGAAAGAAATGGTTTTAAGGTCTAAATACCACCACTGCATTGAAAGAGTAAATGAATCAGAGCCTTATGTAATCTTTAGAGCTAACTCTCACGGACGTTTGAGAAAATGCTAGTCCTCAATGACAGAACTCCAAGATATCTAGCACAATTATTTATTAGACCTCGCTTCAGAAGTTTAACTCATCTGTGGGGAACTACAGGCTGGCCAGAAGAACTTTTAGAGTAGTGGTCAGAACAAAGCAGAGGCAAAGAGTCAGAGCTCAAAAGTGGAAAAAGCCCATGATGTTCCATCAGGGCCCTTTTTTAAGACATTTCTCTGGCCTTATCAGTCTTGCATGCAAAAGTCAGGATTCTAGTCACCCTGATCGGCTGTACCAGAGCTCAATGGTATGGAACGAGCACATAAGAAGTTGTTTTTTATGGCCGAATCTGGTGCACAGCAGAGGAAAAATCGTTGCTGGTGAGATATTTACTTCTTTAGGTTTTCTTGGTGAAAGCATTGTTTCTTCTTTGAGGTCAGCAATACTGGGCATAAACACCTTCATTTCCTGTGAGATCATCGTGTTTGGGGTGTGGGGGATTACAGTACGAGGAAGAGTGCGGGATATAGGGCGTGTATAATATGAACAGAGGTATACATGATAAGGGGGTATGGGGATGCATGTGTGTATATGGGGGTGTGGGGTAGAGAAATATCCTAGTGTTTAGAATCATAGACTGAGAGTCAGGGAAGCTAGCACTGAAAATCCATTTATCTCGCTAATGTTTCTTGCAGTCATGGACAAGATACTTCCCTCTCTATTACTTTAGGTTTCTGCATTATTCTCTGTAGGGCCGATTATGCATTTAACTCAAATTAACTAATTTATAGTAAACTATCTCATGGACATGGATAAGGCAGTATAGAAAAGTGTTAAATAAATAAACAGATAAATATACCTTAATGTCCCTTTGATTCTTCTGCTGGGAGCTTTTTGTATTTTATGGTAACTAATGTGCATTAACACACACTTTCTACAAAGGAATTAAAGAACTGCCATAGTGGGCCAGAGCAAAGGTCCATGAAGCCCAATATCCTGTTTCCAACAGTGGCCAGTCTAGGTCTCAAGTACTGTACCTATTTGGGAAAACAGATATTTACCTATGCCAAAAACTGTGAAATTTGATCTCATATTGTATAATCACTAATAACACAGTATTATGGTGTCAGTAGTTTGCTATAAGTAACAGGTAAATCTATGTATTGACACACTGACAGATAATATAATATGCTGCCTATGAACTCTGTGAGTCAAATGTTATTACTAGCTGTGCCAGTACCCGAAGCTGTCAACCCTCCTCCCCCCCCCCCAACCCGTCAAGTAACTAATACCACTTGCTTTACACATACATGCCTCACTCACAACCCTACGCCACACACTCTCACTTCTTACCCAGGATTGGATTTAATTACTTGTTTTTTCTAAACCCAAATTTGAGGCAGATTACCTCCTGCTGCCCCAAAGGGTTTAAGTTCTAAGGCCCCCATTTACTAACTAGTTTAATGTGTGTTAATACACAATGAGGAGGAACGACTAAGGAATGCTTCTGTATAGCGTACATGTAACCCAGCTGGTGTATTGCTAGAAAACTAGCAGTTGGCAAGCCAGGTACTTAGGACTCAGCCTGATTGTTGCGCAGGTGGCCTCCGTGCAGGCCAAGACCTCAAACTCTCACTAACCCTATTAGTTAGGGTCAATAAAAAGGAAGAGAATAATGAGGTGACCAGGGGCAGAATGAGATTACTAGATTCAAAGAAACTGAGGCGAAGGTTGAAGTTGCCCAGGGTAGGAGCAGGAATGGTAAGATTAAAAGTTGAGGTAGGGAGGATGTCTAGATCTATAGGAAGGATAATCAATATCGGATTTCTTCTTTTTGTTGGTATACTTGTTTGCTGTGTCATGTGCCATCTAAGGTTGGAATACCTCTGATAGAATGAGTACAGTATATATTGTAGCACATGAGTTTCAAGATGACATAGATCCTTTCCTCTGATGTGATTGCAAGACGGAAAGATAGAAGCTTTTATATCCAGAGAACGTTGTAGGATGAGAATTCCCACAATAGAGATCCTTGGGAAGTGTTGGGTGGGACAATTTTCGAAACAGTGCAGGTAGCTGCAAAGTCTATAGATCCTGCTAGCTATAGATATGGCACCAGTTTTCAAAGGAAAGCATGTATACACTTTCTTTAAGAAATTTGTCCAGGAAACATTCCCAGAGAGATTTGCCCTTCCTTTATTTGTGGTTATAAATGGATTGTGGCATTCCCTGCCTTAACCCCAATTCCATGAACACGTCTGTTGAATGCAGTCAAAACTATACACATGGAACAATACACATCCTTTGACCAGCATAAAGGGTGGGCAGTTTTCAAAGAGCCTATTTACCCAGGCTTTTAAAATTGTACTCCTCGTTAACATCAAATAAAAACAATTAGCACGCACTTAGTCATTGAGGCAGAAGAATTACTGTGACCAGTGTGTTGAGATAACAGCCCATCAGAACTGAGAACAGAAGGTGTTCAAGGTTTAACAAACTGAGTCATGAATCAACGTATCGACTTTATTTCCTTTATCAAATACTACTGACCTGCAATTTCAGCAATCATAAAAGCAAGACAAACTGTTGCTGCTATATAAAGCTTTTGCTTGGCTTGGCTCTGTTCCAGCTTCCTGATTTCATGAGCCTTGGTGTTGTTGTGGCAGTGGTATACTCCATTGCTCTTTGAAATGTCGTCTTCGTGGAGTTTCTCTTCATTTGATTTATTCTCTTCTGATGCATTTTCGCAGCTCAAACAGAGTCAGAAAAAAAGGGGTGTTAAATTCATTATTTACATGATTAAGCTTTCATCTGAGAAATAAATTGATGTCATATGGTACAGGTTTACTATTTTCTGATAACTTTCACAGGAGCCAATTTTACAAAGCGTGTATCACACATAAATCATGCTTGGCATGCAAAAATGACTTTTCTCAAATTACATGGAAGTATACATATACAATAAAAAGCAATTGCATAGAAACGTGGAACCTGATTCAGGTAAGGGCACGTCTGGCCCATCCAAACAGCCCCAAGCAAGATGGACCTGTTTGGACTTGATTCTGGACCGCAGGAACAAAATGATCCCACGATAACCAGAATCGGACCTGAGGATAGCCTGGCATGCCCCCGACTCCTGCGGCCTCGGCTCCCATTTTCCCCACTGCCCGACCCATGGTTCACCTGCCGTGGCCCCTGCCCCCGGGGGGGGGGGGATCCCTGGGCCCGATTGCTGGTTTTGTACTGCTTATTCCACCTTTGAGGTGGAATAAGCAGTATGCCCGTGACCTGAATCGGCCCTGTATGTCCTGCCGGACTGGCCCATCCCAACTCTGCCCCGATCTCACCTCCTCCCGCGCCCCACCGGCTCTCTCTGTCCTGATGCTCAGGATGTACAAGGGGAGAAAGAGGGGGAATCGGGCCCAGACAGCTTGTGGGGCTGCATGTCATAAGAACATAAGAACATAAGAAATGCCATACTGGGTCAGACCGAGGTCCATCAAGCCCAGTATCCTGTTTCCAGCAGTGGCCAATCTAGGTCATACGTACCTAGCAGTTTCCCCAAAAGACACAGGTTCTGCAGTGCTTGTACTAGGTCAAGCATTGATATCCTGGGTCCCTTTTTAATAGTGGTTTATGGACCTTTCCTCCAGGAACTTGTCCAAACCTTTTTTAAACCCAGCTATACTAACAGCCCTTACTACATCCTCCGGTAACAGATTCCAGAGTTTGATTACACGTTGAGTGAAGAAATATTTTCTCTTATTTGTCTTAAATAGTTTACCCCGTAGCTTCATTACATGCCCCCTAGTTCTTCTATATTCTGATAGCGTAAACAATTGATCCACGTTTATCCGTTCCACTCCATTCATTAATTTATAGACCTCTATCATATCTCCCCTCAGCCGTCTCTTTTCCAGGTTAAAGAGCCCTAACCTTTTTAGCCTCTCTTCATAGGAGTAGCCTTCCATCCCCTTCACCAATTTGGTGGCTCTTCTCTGTACTTTTTCTAATAACTCTATGTCCTTTTTAAGATACGGTGACCAGAATTGCACACAATATTCAAGGTGCGGTCGTACCATGGAGCGATACAGAGGTATTATAATATCCTTTGTTTTATTCTCCATCCCTTTCCTTATGATACCTAGTATTCTATTTGCTTTCTTGGCCGCCGCTGCACACTGGGCGGAGGGTTTTAACATGTTATCCACGATGACTCCTAAATCTTTTTCCTGGGTGGTGGTTTCTAATGTGGAGCCTTGCATCGTGTAACTATAGTGTGGGTTGTTCTTTCCTAGGTGCATAACTTTGCACTTGTCCACATTAAATTTCATCTGCCATTTGGATGCCCAGTCTTCCAATTTATCCAGATCCTCCTGCAGTTTTCCACAATCCTCTTGGGTTTTAACAACTTTAAACAGTTTTGTGTCATCTGCAAATTTGATAACCTCACTAGTTATTCCCTTTTCCAGGTCATTTATGAATATGTCAAAAAGTAGCGGACCCAGTACAGATCCCTGGGGTACTCCACTATTCACCTTTTTCCATTGGGAATATTGGCCATTTAGCCCTACCCTCTGCTTTCTATCTTTTAACCAGTTCCCGATCCACAATAGTACACTGCCTCCTATCCCATGACTTTTTAGCTTTGCCAAAAGTCTCTGATGGGGGACCTTGTCAAAAGCTTTCTGAAAGTCCAGATACACTATATCAACCGACTCACCTTTGTCTACCTGTTTATGCACACCTTCAAAAAAACAGATCAGATTAGTAAGACAAGATCTTCCTTGTCTAAAGCCATGTTGGCTGTCTCCCATTAGGCCATGACTATCTACATGCTGTGTAATTTTGTTCTTTATGATGGTTTCTACCATTTTCCCTGGTACTGACGTCAGGCTCACCGGTCTGTAATTTCCCGGGTCACCCCTGGAACCCTTTTTAAAAATTGGTGTTACGTTGGCGACCCTCCAATCTTCAGGTATTACAGATGATTTTAATGAAAGTTCACAGATTACCAATAGCAGGTCTGCAATCTCATATTTCAGTTCTTTCAACACTCTGGGATGTATACCATCTGGTCCAGGTGATTTGCTACTATTCAGTTTATCAAATAGTTGTAATATATCTTCCCGGTGTAGCGATATTTCTCTCAATTCCTCTGCAGTATCACCTTTAAATACCACTTCAGTCTTGGGTAACATCCCTACATCTTCCTCAGTAAAGACCGAAGCAAAGAATTCATTCAGTCTCTCTGCTATAGCCTTGTCTCCTCTTACTGCCCCTTTTACCCCTCTATCATCTAATGGTCCAATTGACTCTCTCACAGGCCTTTTGCTACGAATGTACTTGAAAAAGTCTTTATTTCGTGTTTTTGCTTCCGTAGCAAGTTTCTTCTCAAATTCCCGCTTTGCCTGCCTTATCAATGCTTTGCATTTAACTTGCCAGTGCTTGTGCTGTTTCCAGTTTTCATCATTTGGCTCTTTTTTCCATTTCCTGAAGGTTGCTCTTTTGGCAGCAACAGCCTCTCTGACCTCACCTTTAAACCATGCTGGCAGTTTTTTGGACTTTCTTCCACTTTTCTTAATGCGTGGAATACAGCTGGTCTGGGCTTCGAGGATAGTATTTTTAAATAACACCCAAGCTTGCTGTAAGTCTTTAACCTTGGAACCGCTCCTTTTAGTTTTTTCCGAACTATATTCCTCATTCTATCATAGTCTCCCTTTTGAAAGTTAAAAGGTATTACTGTGGATTCCTTTACTATCTGTCCTCCACTGATTAAATCAAACATGATCATACTATGATCACTATTGCCAAGTGGTCCCAACACCCTTATTTCTTGCACCAGATCTGGCGTTCCACTAAGGACTAGGTCCAGTATGGCTTCCCCTCTGGTTGGTTCATGAATCAGCTGCTCCAAGAAGCAGTCATTTATTTCATCTAGAAACTTTATCTCTTTAGCTTGTCCTGCTGTGACACTGTCCCAGTCGATACCGGGGTAATTGAAATCACCCATTATTACTACTCTGTTGTGGCTTTTGTTAGCTTCCTTGATTTCTTTGAGCATTTCATCATCCATTTGTTCATTCTGGCCAGGCGGTCGATAGTATACTCCCACTGCCATCACCTTCCCCTTCATAAATGGAATTTCAATCCATAGAGATTCTACAGCAAATTTTGTTCCCTGCAAAACTTTAATCCTTTCTGACTCAATGCCCTCTCTAACATAGAGCGCAACCCCTCCACCAATTTGTTCAGCTCTATCATTACGATATAGTTTGTATCCAGGTATCACAGTGTCCCACTGGTTATCCTCCTTCCACCATGTCTCTGAGAGTGCAATCATATCTAACCTCTCATTTAGTGCTATATATTCTAATTCTCCCATCTTATTGTTTAGACTTCTAGCATTGGCATACAAGCATTTTAGAGACTGTATTTTATTAATATTAATCTGGCTATTGGTAGGCATGGGTAATTGGGAATCTTTATGCTCTGTCTGCTCCTTACTCAAGGGCATTTGGGCTACTATACTCCCTTTTGGAACCTCACTGCTTTTGGTAGTATCCTTCAAGGATACCTTTGTCCGAACCATGCGCTCTTGGGTGACTGTCGGCTTTCCCCTATTTTCTAGTTTAAAAGCTTCTCTATCTATGCAGCCCCTCAATTAGCATCCCAGAATCAGGCCCATAGGGGGCAATATTCAAAAGATGCATCTGGTTAGCAGGGCCTGCTTCCTGCTAAGAGAGATATTCAGTGATGCTACCTGCATAGTGCTTCCCAATATCTCCACAGACCATCTCAGCACTATCTGCATAGTGTCGGGGCGGTCTGGGGGTACTGCTGGGGCAGAGACTTACATTATCCAATTTTCAGCACCGCTTTCTGGATAACTATCCAGATAACTCAGGACAGCAGAAAAGATGAGCTAAGTGCTATCCAGAGAGGGCTTGCATCTCACTGCTTTATCTAGATATTCAGCAACAGCCACTACCCAGACACTGCTGCTGAATATCTGGATTTTTTATTACCCGTGTTGGCCAGTGTTTTCATAAAATGCTAACACTTGTCACGGTATGCACTTGCTGTCCTTATGGGTAGAATTTTCCTGGAAAAGAGCAGGCAGTGAGTTCAAAATGCCTCCCCCAACCAAAACATGTTCCCAGGGTTGCCTTCCCCTTTTCATAAAGCCATTAAAAGTCTGAATGATGTGGAGCAGCGCATAGACCTTTAGCCACATTGAGGGAGAGTAATTCTCAAAAAGCCCATTCACGTAGGTAATACGATGGCAGCATATTCAAAGTGATGGGAGGGGACTCTTCTCTGATGTCACGACTAGGAAGTAGTCTCCCTCTGATAAGCATGGCCCTAAGGGGGATGATCATGCTGTAGCTTACTTCTGCCGTTGACATCGCAGAGCACTTCTGCAGCAAAGCAGAAGTGCTACTGTAGGCTGGGGACTTGCTGTCACACCCCTGGCTTGGTGCTCCAGATTATCACTCATCTTGTCCACTCCTTCTGACTGTCCTGCCTGTGGACACCTTTTACTCATTGACCTACATGCTCATTTTCTAATGGAAACACCCATGGATGCAAAATACATGCTCAAAGGTATACATGTTGACTTTAAAATGAAAGCAGCATGTGTACTTTCCCTCCCGATTTTTTACATGGGTAAAAGAATGCACATTGTGAAAGAGTACTCCTACTTTCCCAACACTAAAGTGGGAGAGCATTATTCAAACCGAGCTTTTATGCGGGTATACATGTTTGCCTGCACAAAAGCTTTAGTCGTGGCCCTCTTCCTGCTTTACCTAAGTACTCGTAATATTGTTGTTTTGAATAATTTATAACTCATCCACCTAATATTGTTTTTGGTGATGCATATACAACATAGGAAATAATCTATTTGACAAAACATCAAAACAGTCCATTGACTCTCACAAACCTCGTCACACTCTACTAGGATGTGCTTAGATTTCCCATATTTATAACACCTCAAGTGATTTCAGCGGGGATGGTCAGTGATTGTAAAGTGGCTGGCCGCTGCCACTGAAATTAAAACCAGAGCCTATCCACTTCCAGAGCTATCTGATTTCGAAGGTGACCGGATTTGTTATCCAGTTAATGGCAATATTCAGCCTCGAACCAGATACTATGATCCACATAAAGTTAGAACAACCCACTGATCTAACTTTATGCAGTTTGCCACTCTGCTTAGCTACTGAATATCGCTGTTAGCTGGATAGGCAATGGGACCACTCCAGTTCTGCTCATGGATCATCCCGGCACGGCCACGGTGGTCAGAGAGCTCTGTCCGGTCAGTGCCTCTGAGTATTCCTCTCAGCAGGGTTTATCTGGTCTGTAGGTCCTGCTGACCGAATAAATCCCTTTGAATATCTGCCCAAATATTTTTATTTTCTACAGAATGCCAGGGCACTCTCCTCCCATCTTAACTGAACTGGAATCACTTCCAAAATACTGCCCCAGCAATAGATATTACCAACACATGAGTCTCGCCGAAATGAAATATTTTTGCTATGGGGACTTCTAGCAGAGCTGCTTCTGATGATCTAAATGAGCAAAATAGCATTCAAAACCTAAAAGCCGCTTCAAAACTCACGCCTCAAGCCTTTAAAAATCCAAATTAAAATTTTAAGTTTCACTTGCCAGATGAAAAGGTGCCAATGTAATGCCACAAGTTTGGGTGTAACGACCTCTTGAATACCACTACCTGTCAAAAGATGCGCTGCCAAATTTTGGGTTGCCTGTAATCCTTTCAAGTGTGAGGTAGGGGGTCCTATAAACAAAGTATTGTAAAAATCAATAAAGGAAAAAATCAAAGTTGCGACATGGTGCCGAATTAATCTGCCATGATAAATAGCCTCAGCCTATACAATAACCATCACTTGAAAAGGACCCCTTTTATTATCCATCTAATATAAGCTTACATAGTTAGCTTATTATCCAAAATAATGACCAAATTTTATACAGTACTTCGTTCAGAATCTTGGTTTCATGATTTTTTAAATGGATGCATGTTATTAAATCAGAAATAATTATGACTAAAACAAATTAGTTCAGTATTGTTCAAATTTAACAATAAACTATTAGCAGACTTCTACTCAGACACTGTGCTAAAGTATTTCTTAACAGTATCAAGTGGAGCTTCAAGTCCACCCTCAGCAGGCACAAAGAAGTGTATTTCATCTGCATCAATGCAATAATGTACCCCCAGGCTCTTCAAAATAGGACAAAGATATATAGTAAATAAAACAGTTGATAGTACTAAGCCTTGAGGAGTATTTGCTGCTGGTGAATTCCAGTCAAAGATGTCATCTCCCACCCTGAGATGATGGCAGCAGTCTGACAAGAAAGATTTGAACCAGCCAATTACTGTGGGTCCCATCCCCAATTGCAATTAATTGATGGAATGCAGAAGTGGTAGTCAATAGAAGCAAAACAAATTACTCTCTCTTATCAAAACCCTGACAAGCCACATCAAAGTTTCCTTGTTAAGACCCTTCCAAAATCACATTGAAAAGAATCAAAACTTTTAGGGGTATGAAGTCAATGCGGCCGCAGCTCCAATATCGCATGGAGGCCGCTATCGCTGCTCTGTAAACATACTCCTTAGCTTCCTCCAAAATAAAAGCCGGAAATCGGTGAAGTACTATCTGCTGTATGATTTTTCCCTAAAAAGGCAGATCTGTTACTAGGTGATAATGTGCATGTTGAGAAGGATCTAAGCGCAGCTTCTTCAGTGTGTTGCAGGAATAATGCATGTTATTTGTCCTTTAACAAGCATTAAAGGGCAATAATGTATGCTTTTTTACCATAACACATGTTAGTTTACCCAACACGTATTAAGTAATAATGAGATGCAAAGCATGTAAATGCAAGCAAAAATATTGCAAGCTCAAAGCTGGTGTTATTTTTCCCCCTGAGAAAATTGTGCTGCTAACACGTGGCCTGACGCTCCCAGGCATCATCTTAAAGGAGCGGAATCATCCACAAAGCCATTCTGGGGTTCTCCTCCCCTTTCCCCCTCCAAAGCTAAGAGGGGCCTCCAACCCCCAACCCCCCACTACTCTGAAGCCAAAATGAAAGTCCCCACTCTTGAAAATGCCCAACCCTCCGAGCCAAAATCAAAGATCTCCCTCAAGACATCAGACCCTCCAGATCCTCAATTAACCCATCCTCCACCCCTCATAGGACACCCCAGGCCTAACTTGTCCCCCTGTCACTCTTTCCGGGGCCAACATTGGGTTTAAACTAATGCCCAAGATCCCTAGTGGTAGTCTGGTAAAGTCCATCACAAGCTACATTATTCATTTACCACAGGAGTTACTGATCTATGATACTGAGTTACTGCAGATTGCTGACTCCTGTGATAAATTAAGCTACAGTAAAATGTGAGATTTTACTGCAGCTTAGTAACTAGCCCCATAAGTATCACTTTTATCAATAGCATCAGTACCTTGCATAGGGCTGCCAACCAGCAGAGCTAAGTACACTGACCATCCTACATCCCTTTTCAAGGAGCAACACTGGCTTCCTATTACTTACTGGATCTTAATTATGACTAATCACATCTTCTTGAAGGATTTGAGGAATGAAGACCAGGATCTGGGTCTGACAGCCAGGTTTCGGTAGCACAAAATAAGGGTAATTTTATAACAGGGCACCTAGGTTTGGAGAAGGTGCGTGTTTTTAGCTTATTTTGTAAAAATACATAGGTGCCTTAATAAAATACTAGCATATATCCTGCAGAAATAATGCCTTGATATTTATGTCTGCTCAGGAGTAGATTTCGTATTTGCACAAAAAGTATGCACAAACATGCATATTTTTGAAAATACACATGCAACACACAATTCTGCCCAAGTTCCACCCAAACTCCTCCCTTGAGCATGCCTGCTTCACAAATATGCACCTTCTTGCACCATGTGTACTTTTAGGGGCATGTTTACTAAACCTTCTTAATGTGCGCCCGGCGTTAGTGTGCAAGATGCCATATAAGGAGTGGGCATTTCAGTCTAAAGTAGCAAAACGGGATTAGCGCATGATAACACGCGCTGCTGCGCACATTATCGGGCAAAGCGCCGCTAAGCACGTTACCGCGCGGTAATCTTAAGTAGGCGCACAGACATCAACACATAGAAACAGAAGTGTAGCTGAATGGTTAATACACTGACTGATAATACAGGGGTCATGAGTTTGATCCCCCTGTGTGCCTAATGCATAAGGCTGGCTGAGACATCAGCTTTGACATGTAAGTATTGTTTCCTGGGGCATTTTATTTGTATTTTAATTATTGCTGCCAGCAAACACACCCTCACGTGCCGTAACCTAAGGTGCCACATAAGGCACCCTATAAGGCACTCCATAGGGCACATTATAAAGTGCACTGTCTGCCACGGCACCCCATAATGTCCCCTATAGGGCACCCTATAAGGCGCTCCATAGGACACCTTATAAGGCACCTTATATGGACTGTAACCATAAGGTGCCTCAGAAGGCGCTTTATAGGGTGCCCTATAAGGCGCCTTCTGAGGCACCTTATGGTTGCAGTACCCTGAGGGTGTTTTGCTGGCAGCACTAATGTACATTAAAAATAGACAATGTTTTGGACAGCCCTATCAAATAACCCCACTGTGGGTTTGAACCCATGCCCTCTGGCTCCACAAGCAGTGAAATAACCAGTGGGCTACAGCTCCATAGCTGCTAGCAAGCCCCTGGCTGGCTGCAGAAGGACTGCACATCACCACACAGTCTGCTGTGGTCACCAGGATAGGGTTAACCCACCCATACCCATGATGCACTGCACATGCAAATCAGCAGTCTACAGATGATCACAAGATGGGGTATGCACCCCCACAGCACCTCGGCCTGGTAGGGGGAACTGGCCGTGTGTGATACTGGCACAGAGTAGCTACACACCATCACATTGAGCATGTACTGTACTCACCCTGAGGGTGAGGTGGGGCGCCCAGCACCAGGTCCACAGCAGAAATAGGCCATGCTGCAGGTCCCCAGCAGTGCTAATGTGTGAGATAGGTAGTCTCTGCAGATACATCTTGGATACATCTGTATTTCTCAGTCAGGTTTAGCCCTTATGGACCCATAGGAGGATTATGTACTGCCACCCTCCCTGGGGCTGAGGGTGGTAAACAGAGTCTCCCACCAACAGATCCACATTCTACCTCCCTGCAATGGTGGCAGTAGAGGGGACCATCAACCCCAGTCCTGCTGGGGAACAGACACCCTACAGGGCAGTCAATGCAGCTCTATATACATCCATAAAGCAATAGCAGACAGACATTAGGCCTGGATATGCTAAGCTGCACCCCACCACTATCTGATATTCTCCTGTAGCAAGCCTTCAGCCTCTGCACCCTGCAAAGTGTTCTAGCTAGACACATACCAGCTGCAGACAGTCTGCTAGCTAGTCCATAGTGCATGTTCCTGGTGGAAATGCGTGCACCCAGAACTGGGATGTCAGCATACACACCAAGCAGATAAGTCAGTGACTGAGCCCCAAAAGGAAACCCATAAATATTACATGAGAGAAATACTATGTAGCACTATGGGGGAACCTAGCCATGCCATGGTCACTGCTCAGTCAGGGTGAGAGTGATCTCCCAGCAGAACATGCTGTGGCTACCCTGTTTGTGCAGGTGGTGGCCGGGCACTACAATGTCCCAGCCATTGCCCTATGCCCTGTGCAGATGCATCCTGGCCAGGCCACCCTGTCCGGGCTATACCCATGGAACCTTGCTCCTCATTATGCACATTGGCAGGCCAATACTGGCAACAGTGCTGGCAGTCTGGGCTGTGGAGGGTGTTTGCAGCCACCACACACTGGATCAGGGGTTCTCAACCCTGTCCTCGGGACCCCACTAGCCAGTCGGGTTTTCAGGCTATCCACAATGAATATGAATGAGATATATATGCATTAGAAATAGCCTGCCAAACTGACTGGTTTGTGGCCCTCCAGTGCTGGATTTGGGGACCCCTGCCGTACACATCTGTCAAGTACGATTGTGAGTGGGCAAGGTACAGATGTCCTCGACATCAAAAGGGTAAATAGAATGTGTCACATCCCTCCTAGTTTCTCACCACCACCAAAAAGTTGTCTAATAGGCAATATTTTGGTGGTGGTGAGAGGCGAGGAGGTATGTGACATATTCCATCTAATCTTTTATTATGAGCACTGCACTAACATTTAGAGTGGGACCCTATGCTAAATATCCCAGTGCATGATTTGGTGGGAACTGGGAAGGTTAAGGGCATAACATGGGTGTTGATGGCACATCATGTTACCATGGGCATTTTGGGCATGCGCTAACTGCTCCTCTTGCTGTTAGCATGGGTGGGCCTGAAGCCACCTCAATAGATAGTTTTAAGTGCACCCACATGCCAGCTAGCTCAGTGCTGCACATTAACATCGTACTATTGGCAAGGAGTTGGATGCATATGCCCCCAAATATTAGCATGTGCTTCCAGGCTAATTTGATGGCACAACTGCATGCTATTGGCATGTCCTTTAGTAAATATACCCTTAAGTTCATTAGGTGTTTTACATGGATTTTAACACACGTTAGGTGCTTAACGTGCATTAACAAATACTTAATGACAAAAATTGCAACCTAAATGGACTGTTAGGTTAATGTGGGAAAGGGGTGAAAAAGAAGTGGGGAAAAGGCAAGGGGGACAGTACTAACATTAACATGCATTAATGTGGATTAATGTTGCAGCTGTTACTTCTCAAATAATAGGCATGCCCTCTTGAATACTGAGGTTTTCCTGCTAATTTATTTATTTTTATTTATTTAAGAGTTTTTCTATACTGCCCCTTCCAGAGATCAAGTGTGGTTTACAATAAACAAAACCAGATACATTAAACTTTGTAGATGTTACAATGAACTGCTCAAAATATTTATAGTGAACATATATCTGGTTCTCCCACGGTGCCCCTTCCCCTTCGCTGGCCCCCTCTTTTTCTGGCTCCCCTATCCCTCTGGTCTCTACCTTTCGGTACCTGGGTGTGCTTTTTGACTCTGACCTTTCCTCTTTTTTCTTTCTCCGTCAGATCCGTGCAGTCCGCCCTTTCCTTTCTTCATCTGCCCTTACAACCCTATTACTTTCCCTTGTCATGTCACGCGTCGATTTTTCCAACTCTATTCTCATTGGCCTTTCCAAACTCCAACAGGCACGACTTCAACGAATTCAGAATACTGCCGCCCTCCTCATCACCCACTCCTCCCTCAGAGACCATGTTACGCCCCTCCTCTTTCACCTTCCGCGCTCAATTCAAACTGCTCTCTCTTGTGCACCGGGCTCTCCACACCAGCACCCCACAATATCTTGCTGATCTTATTGCATTTCACACCCCCAGACACACTCCTCACTCTTTTCACCTCAACCGCCTCAACCTCCTCTCCCCCTCCCTTGCTCATTTACATTCCACACGTTCCTCTGCCTTTTTCTTTATTGGTCCAGCCCTCTGGAACTCCCTCCCCCCCTCCCTCCGTTTAGACCCTGACTATGCCTCCTTCAAGCGCAACCTCAAGACCCACCTCTTCTCCCTGACCTTCGACCTTCCCTCACCCCTTACTTAAATGTCTTACTTTTGTCCCCTCATCCTTTACTTAGCTGTCTTACCTATGTCTTGTCCTCCTCTCCCTGTTCTTCCTCTGTCCTGTCACTGATTGTAGTTCCTTTCCTTTTCTACCAGGCCTTGTGCCTCTACTGTTCCTTTTATGAATTGTAAACCGCCCTGCTTGTCACGGAAGGGCGGTATATCAAATTGAATAAACATAAACATATATTACAATATTTACATTATGCAATTATTGTTGTCAACATATTTACGATCAGAGTCTGCAATAGGGCAGCAAGAATGCAGGATTCTCCTGTCCCCCCACCGCTGACGTCAATCAGGGCTTACCTCCTCACAGGACCGGAACTTTTAAAATGAGACACGCGCTCAGGCACACCACCGAGGATGCCCGATTGGCGTCTGCAATGGGGGAGCAGGAAACAAGATAGTAACAACAGTCCTCAACCAAGGCTATATGCCAAATGCACTCAAAAATGCTACTATACATCCAATTCTAAAAAATTCATCACTCAACAAATCCGACCCTACATCCTACTGCCCTACACCCAGTCTACCTCTTATGGCTAAGATTATTGAAAAAGTGGTACAAAGGCAGCTACAGGACCACTTAGACCTGCACGCCCTTCTAGACTCCCATCAACATGGTTTTAAACCAAACCATAGCGTCGAAACACTATTAACTTCACTTCTGGACACTGTCATTAGGGGAATCGACAACATCAAATCCGGATTCCTTCTCATATTTATGGACATATCAGCTGCGTTCGACACAGTATCCCATAGTATCTTGTTGCAAAGCCTTCAGGAAAATGCTCTACATGGCACAACACTAAAATAGTTCCAGTCCTATTTCAGCAACAGGCAATAGCAAGTAAAATGCGGCAAGTGCAAATCCTCTCCCTTCACTCTGACCCAGGACATCCCTCAAGGCTCATCAATCTCATCTATGCTCTTCAATATCTACAGACAATCCATCTGCAACATAATCCAGCACCACAACATACAGTACAAAATATACTCTGGTGATATCATGGTTTTCACTCCAATCGACTTTCGTAACCCTGATCTCCTGCCCATAACAAACTATATGGAAGAAATGATCAGCTGACTAGGCACCAATAACCTTGCAGTAAACGACAACAAAACAGAGGCATTAGATACCTATCATTCACACCCCCACAAGAAATCTGCCTTTTACACCATACCATTAAAGTACAAAAAGAAGTCAAGTATCTTGGCATCATCTTAGACCAAAACTTCATGCTAAAACCTCACATAAATAAAATCAATGCAAATGCTTACTACAAGATGAAATTCCTCAAGAATTTAAAACCACTACTCAGCCAAGAACATTTTTGCACAATATTTCAAACAATTGTCACACCGACTTTGAATTACTGCAACTCGATATACCAGAGTTTATCCAAATGCTCCATTCACCCCCTACAGTTGGCACAAAATACAGCCACCCGTATACTCACTGGTAGCCCCAGACAAGATCACATTACGCCCACTCTTACCAATTACACTGGCTCCCAATGCACTCCCAGGCCAAGTACAAAACAATACTCTTAATTTTCAAGATCATTCACAAATCTCTGCAAATATCCTACAGGAACTGATCACTTGAGACACCAGCACCTGCCTCAGGAGAACCAACAATAAAAATATGATCATCACCCCTTCTGAATACAAGAAATCCAACTAGACTACCTCCGCTAGAGCACTTTCTCTCTCTGTCCCAGTGCTATGGAACTCCCTACCAGAAGATATCAGGTCGACCATGGATATCAAGGACTTCCGCAAAAAGCTAAAGACATACCTCTACACTGAACACTTTGGTCACACCACATAAACTATACATAAACAATGAACCTCACATCACACTAGCATACTATTGTAAAGGCCAACGTAACACACTACATTCCTAATTAATCCAAGCTCAACTCCCTCCCATGACTGTCCTGCATTGTATATAGTTCACCTTTATACCAATTTTTATGAGTTTACAAGTATGTTACTATGTTATCGACTCTGTTTAATATGGCAGTCAGCATTGTGATTATCTCCCTTGTCGTCTGCATCAGATACTGTTTTGTGTAAACTGCTCTGATTGAAGGATAGAGCGGTATAAAAAAACACCTGTTAAATAAATAAATCAATCAATCATGATTCAATGAATGCAGTATGAAATCTCCTGTGTTACCAACAATGTTGTGTTGATGGGGATTTCATGGGCAGATTCATAATGGTATCGTAGTTAGGTCGGATAGATGCATGTTAAAAATTGACATTGGTGCATATTAATGGCAAAACGGTATCACAGGTTATTATATAGAGCCCTAAATCATTTCCTTGCATTTCTGTTTACATATGAAATTAGCCAACAATTCTTCAACAATCTTCCTTTGATCAGGGAGTTCCCTGTATAATATTATATATAATGAGAGCCAACTTGCTTGTCCTGTAAGTGGCCAAGTGGTTAGAGCATCTACCTAATACCTAGAAGCTCAAAGGTTTAATTCCCACTAGCATTCCTTATGACCTTAGTCAAGTCATATTACCTTCCATTGTCTCAGATAAGAAGAACTGGCAATCTACTTCTGGTGATACATTGCCAAGAAAACCCAGAGGCAGCTGGGTTGCCAGCAGATGGCACTAAAAAAAGGTTTTTAACAGACAAGTTTCAACAATAATATCAAGCTTTAAGAAAGGGCTGTTTGAAAGGAGGGACTTTATTTTGAACTACAATTCCCCATTGACTGTTTTTTTTTTTATTTAAAAAATGAGAGAAAATAGACTGAGAGTGGCAAGGTCAAAATTATTACTGCAACCAACTGACCAAAAAAATAGGTCACTTGGGGGATGTTTACTAAACATTCTTATCGTGCGGGGCCGCGGTAGTGTGCCTGTGCCATATAAGGAGTGGGCGGATCAGGCTGAAAAAAGAAAAAAAACGGGAGTAAGCAACCGGACGTGTGCGCGTCGCGCTAATGTGCGGGGGTCGACATTAGCGCGTGGAAAGGCAAAGTGGCGCGCCGTTGAGTATAGAAAACAACAGAGCCGTAGTACAACGGTGAAGACACTGACCAATGGTGCAGGGGCCATGGGTTCAATCCCCCATTGTGCGTAAGGAAAAAGGTCAGCTGAGGCAGCAACTGTAATGGGTAAAATTGTTTTAGGAGGCAAATTAATTTGGAACGGCATAAGGCGGCGCACAGTTCTTTTTGGGCGGCATAAGGCGGCGCACTGGTCCTCGGGCCGCAGAAGGCAGCACGCTGATAGGCACAAGGCGGCGCGCTGATGCACAAGCACAGGAACAGAGCCACAGCACAATGGTTAAAACACTGACCAATGGTGCAGGGATCAGGGGTTCAACCCCTCACAATGCCCAGTGAAAAATGCTTGCTGAGGCAGTATGTATTATGTTGTGGAGTGCTGTAGGAGGCATGATAATTTTATTTTGTTACCACTACTAGCAAACGCACTCTCCCAGCATGTTAACATACGGCGGCCCATAAGGCACATGTTACAGTGCACTGTTCGCCAAGGCACCCTTGAATGTCCCCTATAGGGCACCATGTATGTTGCGACACAGGATAATGTATAGTGCACCCTATATGGATGGCAACCATAAGGTGGCCTACAGGGCGCCCTATAAAGCACCCTCAGAGGCACCTAATGGGTATAATAAGCTGAGGGTGGTCTTGCCGGCATAGACATATTACAGTAAATAAAAATAAAGCTGTGGACATCCCTATCAAAGGGCCCCACTGTGGGTTTGAACCCATGACCTCTGGCTGCACAGGCAGTGACATAACCATTGGGCTACAGCTCCATAGCTGTAAACAGGCCCCTGGCTGGTTGCAGATAGCCTACACGTCACCTCACAGACAGTCTGCTGGTGTAAACCGGATAGGGTAGGCCACCCGTACCCATGATGCACTGCACATGCAAATTAGCTGTCCACAGATGGACACAAGATGGGGAATGCACCCCCACAGCACCTCGGCCCTGTTGGGGGAAGTGACCAGGTGCACCCACACAGCACCTTGGCCTAGTAGGGGGCACTGACCGGGTGTTTTACTGGCACAGAGTAGCCACACACCGTTACATCGTGCGGGTACTGTGCTCACCCTGAGTGTGCAATGAGGCGCCCAGGACCAGGTCCACAACACCTTCCATGGCTGATGGAGGCCAAGCGGAAGTTCCAAAGCAGTGTTAATGTGTAAGATAGCTAGTTTCTGCACAAACGCCATGGATATCCCTATCTGCCACAGTCCCCCCCCCGGCAAACATGGTCCCCCATCAAGAGATCCACACTCTACCTCCCTGCAAAGGTGGCAGTAGAGGGCAACAGCAACCCCAGTCCTGCTGAGGAACACACCCCCCCCCCCCTCCCAGCTCCACAGCCATGACACAATAGCAGACAGACATAAGCCCAGGCTATGGTAAGCTGCACTCCACCACCAGATATTCCCCTGCAGCAAGCCAACAGCCACTGCAAGCCAATCCAGCAAGATACATACCAGCTACAAGCAGTCTGCTGGTTAGTCCATAGTGCATGTTCCCAATGGAGATACATGCACCCAGAACTGGGCTGCCTGCATACATAGCAAGCAGATAGATCAGTGACTGGGCCCCAAATAGAAACCCATATCTATCACATGAGAGAACTACTATACAGCACTATGGGGGTGCCTAGCCATGCTGTGGTCACTGCACAGTCAGGGTGAGCGTGATCATCCAGAAGGACATGCTTTGGCCACCCTGTCTGTGTAGGTGGTGGCCGGACACTACAATGTCCCAGCCAATGCCCTATGCCCGGTGCAGATGCATCCTGGCCAGGCCACCCTGTCCTGGCTATACCCATGGTACCTTGCACCTCATTATGCACATTGGCTGGCCAATACTGGCAACTGTGCTGGCAGTGTGGGCTGTGGAAGGGGCTTGCAGCCAACACCCACTGTATAGACAGACACACACTTCCACACCTATGCCATCATGGTGCTACGATTGAGGGGGTAATTAGCCTTGCCCACCAAACCGGTCCTGAGCACGGCAAGGCATGGATATGGTACGCATTACAGCTGGTGGTCACTCCCCAGGGTGGTAAACACCATCAGAGGCCAGGCCTGGAGCACACCCCGCAAACACCTAACAGATTGTTTGGATGGGGTCAACTAGCAGTATGTACGTAACGTATGGATATCTATCTGCCTGTGCTCCTAGCAAACGTCTCAGAGCTGCTTACCGTACACCTCAGGTGCAGGGTGACATTGGTAAGTTATGCAAGTGCTAGTTTTGGGTGCTGCATGCAGGGTCCAATGTTCTGCCTTTCCAGGAGACATTGGCCAATGGGGCCTGTGGGTGTGGGTGTGGGTGTGTCTGCCCTTGATGGCTGCTGCTTTACGGCACAGATTCCCAACTCCAGTCCAGGTTTGCATCACACTGTTCGGGTTTTCCTGCTGTCCCTCATGAATATGCATGAGCTACATCTACATGCCATGGGGGTGGTGCATAGATATACAGCACAGGCATTTGTATGAGTGGCATCATGGAACCTGACTGGTGCGTGCCCCACCAGGACTGCATTTGCGTGATTCTGCTCTAGGTACTGCCCCTGTTCATGGTGTCTGTGCTCCGTGGGGTAAAAGATAGACGTATTGCCATTGCATATGTCCTCGCCAGGAAAGGTGTGCCCTTACTATCACTGTTTACTTGGGGGAAAAATATGTGGGCAAGATTGGCAGTTGCCCCAGTTGGGCTTTGAACCTGTGGCCTTCTGCTCTTGCATGCAGTGTCTGTGTGCACTGCACCACCGTGTAGCTACAGATTGGGTGGATTCCCTGGAATGTCCATGACTGTGGATCCGACAGGGCCTGTCTGTTGCAGTCTGTTGCAGTGGACGGTGGCAGCCTGCACATGGCTAGGCCTCTGTCTTCTGTCGCTAGCAGCCACTGCCCCCTGCACCACATGTACTCGTCCGCCAACATGCTCCCATACAAAGCAGGTGACCTGATTGGAATGTGGCAGTACGGGACTGCATTTGGGGTACTTGGCTGTGGGTAATGCCCATTGTTGTGGTGTGTGCGCGTTGTTGGTTAAAATATGGGTGTTATCCCCATGCTTCTGTCCCCTGCAATACAGGGGTGTCTGCGCTATCTGTGTTTAGTGGTGTGTAAAATATAGAAACTGGGCTGGCAAGTGCCCCAGCTGGGCTTTGAACCCCTGACCCCCTGGTCCTAGAGGTACTGACTTTGTCCGCTGCACCACACTATGGCCACTGAGACAATGCAGCCCCTGGAGGTAGTAAGCCTGGCAGGATGGAGTCACAAACCCTGCTCTACGCAATTATACTGTGGGCATATGCACCCTGTCTGGTGGCAAATGTGCACATAAACCCCGGAATTGACCACGGGAAATGGGGGACACAATATCACCACGCTGGGCAACAGTGATATTAATGGGCAACCATAGCAAACACTCCGAGGAAAGCTCCAAAAAAGGAAATGTTTTTCGGAAGTGTCTCCGCTCCGTAGGCCCTTCCAATATTCATCTCTTTTTTCTGGAGCTTTGCTGGGTGTGTTTTGTATATTTGCCCATCAATATAACTGTTACCCAGCTGGATTTCTATTTTTAATATCTTTGTTGTGGTCATTTTCGGGTTCTATTTGCAATTTTGTTCTGTGCACATATTTCACACTGCTCACGTTTTTTAGGTTTCCCCGGTTTTCCTGTACATTGCTGACGGAAATGGTTTTCTCTTCCCTTTAAATGCCCTCTACCGCGAGTGTTTCACTCGCGCTATTTTGTACATGAAAATTCGGGCCCGATACTGTGCGGGGAGCCTCTCCCCTCCCACTCTCCACCCATTGACCCCGTCCCTCCGCCCCTCCGGAGCCTTCCTCCGCCCTCCTTTAGCCGTTCCACGCCTCTATCGGACATTTGCGGGCCCGCACTTGCACGGGGCCCGTTAGTGTGCCGCGTACCTGTGCGGGGGTGACACGCATGTGTGCGGGGCGTTTAAATGCGTTTCTACGCGTTTCAATGCCGCGTTGCCGTGCGCTATTTTGCGGCGCACAAATTTGCGGACTTTAGTAAACATCCCCCTTGGAGGGTTATTTTGTAAAACCTTTTTCACATGTATGTTGGCAGAGGAACATGGGCAAAGTCACAATGTATGCTTTACAAGGGTGATTATATAAGGGGCGCCTCTATCCCCTTCTGCAAATCAACTTGCCAGGTATCTAGAGGAAAAAGTCTCTACCCTAAAGCAAGATTCATCAGGGCAGTATTAAAATGCGAAACTAGGATTCTGGAAAACTGGGAAATAGATGGTTTGTCTAATAATTTTGGCTCATCAGAATTGAATCTCACTAAAGGAATTAGTTCAGATTGTTACAGGAAGGTATTTAAGGAAATCCCATATTTTGACGTTTGTCAGTTCATAAATAAATTTAGTACGGGAAATTATGAGTTGGATCCATGTCGTTCACTGTTATTGAGAGAATGTGGAGATTCATTAAAGAGCAGGCTGGTTTCTTTTATTAACCATGCTCTGAGATTGGGAAGTTATCCAGAAGCATTAAAAAAGATTCTGATGTAACCTAAAATTAAGGATGAAAAAGGTGATTTGCCTTATGTTCTAATTATAGACCAATGGCAAATTCCCCTGTGTTGGCTAAATTGATGAAAGCAGTGGCTGCTAAACAATTTGATCTGCTCCACTATCTTTAATTAGGATTTCAATCTTCTCACAACACAGAGACAGTATTAATTTCCTTTACATGGCAAGGTATACGCTATATGGGTCATTTTAAAAGTTTTAGTCATGATTTGGACGTACGAAGGCATGCATGTGGATGGCAAAATCACAGAGACGTCTCAGGATCAATTTCACAAATGATGTTTACAAACATCTTGGGCAAGGGGGCATGGTGGAGGCATGAATGGAGAGTTGAAATTAACTTAGATATCCCTGTTCAATTTCAGAAACATCGGAGACATCTGCAGGCTTGTCCACATTTAGACCTGCTCTAGGCACTAACAGGTATCAGGAAAGTGCTTGCTGTGGTCTTAAAACATCCAAAGAGTGTAGAGAAGATGAAAGATTAAGTGACTAGCCTATGATCACAAAGGCTCACATGGGGATTTGAACCCTGACCCCACTGCTCCTAACCCACTACTTTAACCATTAAGCGACTAGACATCCCTGAAATACTGTTCTGAAGACGTCTATGTAGACATCTCCATAGACGTCCATATCGGACACATCCTTGCACTTGCCTGCTTTTTTTTTTCAGCAGTTCTGGCTTTAAAGTCCCAGACTGCACTTGGACATCCTTTATAAAATATGCCTTTATAGGGTTATAGTGAATGGCGAGAACGGTGCTATGCTGAGGCAATCAGATCTTCCATCAGTTTTTGATTTGATTGAATGTGAAATGCTATTATGGAATCTGGATAAGATTGGCATTTTAGGAAATGTATATGTGGTGTAAGGAATTCTTAGTGAATTGCCAGCATGTGGTGCAGAAGGGATTGGCTATCTCAGAAAATATGGTGTACGCTAGGGCTCTCCACTCTCACCAATCTCATTTAATGTCTATATGAGATCATTGGGGCAGGTACTAGATGAATTGGAACTACTGCACCACATTTAGGCAGATGATGTACAGGTAATTGTCCTGGTTGTGGATGGGATAGAGGATGCTTATCGAATTCTTGATAAATGTTTCACGCAGATGTAGAAATGGATGAGATCTAATTATCTTTAAGATCAACCCAGATAAAACAAAAATTCTCTGGGTAGGAGGGTCTAAAATCCAGAAAATTTTAACATATCCAATGTTAGGTCGAATAACTATTGTTCTGCCCTCATCTATTCATAGATTAAGAGACATCATGGACACAGATTTGTCCATGAAAGAGAAGATTACACAGGTAATACGAAAATCTTTGTGGAAACTAAGGGTCATCCAACAAAGAAGCTCTTATTTATCTGCTCTAGATTTGATAATGATATTGCAGAATGTTGTAATTTCTCATATTTACTACTGCAATGTAGGATATTTGTGAATATCAACAAAGTGTAGTCACTAGATAGGCTGCAAGTAATGCATATACAGCAACTAAAATATAATGCCTATTTTCCAAAGTTTACCTGGAAATGGGGGTTAAGCCATCTTACAAGGGTAATCAAGATGCCTTTTTATTAGTTTATTATTTATTATTATTCAGAATGTAAGCTGCTTTTCTTCAAAATGACAAGACTTTGACTTTAATAATTTGGCCACCATGCAAAAAGAAAAATCATTAGAGAAAGACATCTTGCTTGGCAAGGTTGAAGGTCAACCCAAAAGAGGGAGGCCAGCAATGAGAAGGATCAATTATAATAACAGCAGCTATGGATACCATTCTATTAACAATTAGCCACCTGACTGAAGGCCAGTTAGCCACCTGATTGGAGGACAACTATCCACAGGATCACCATAAGTCAACATCAGCTTGACAGCACTTTAAAAAAAAACAACTTGCCTTTTAATAGTTTTTTATGTATATTGCTTCAAACTCCTATGAGGATTGAAGTGGATAACAAATGCCCAATTCAATTAAAATGAATCAAAATTAAATTAAAACAAAAAATTAAGGGGGTTATAAATGCCCATTTTAAAAAGAACAGTAGATGCCTAACTTTCTTTATATAATACTAGTGTATAAGGCAGAAAACGTAGGTGTGATTGTACATATTTTATGCACCTACAGGCATAGATCAAAGTATTTTATAGTCTACACATGAACTTGCATGCCCATCTAAGATCCACCCACACCCTGCCCTTACGCATGCCTAAGTACGCCCCATCATGCCACACAGCACATACTTTTACACTGATCGGTAGTTTACGATATACACACAAAATGCACAAAAGTACCTGGAATTAGGCATATTTCTTGCTGTGTAAAGTTACCCCTATGTGAGAACATGTACTCCTGGCTCTCGAGCAGGTATGAATGTCCACAGCTTCATTTTAGCTGCAATTTCTACAGGATTTGTGCTAGTATTTAATAGACACATACTTTAGATACCTTTCTGTCTTTATAAAATATGGTTGGAATAGATGCCTTTTTGGCCTGCTTACATGGGCACCATGTTATATATCATTCTCTGAACAGATTAGAGGGATAGTCGAGTGGATTGAACAGCAAGTTCAAATTCTGCTTCTCCCACTCCTGCAACTTGGGCAGGTCACTGCATCCTCAGTTGCAGACTGAAACCTGTTTTCTCTGTGGAACAAGGAACTATCTACTGTGCCTAATTGTAACTTGCTTTGGGAGGGCAAGCTAAGAAATCTAAGCCTTATTTTTATATCAGAAGTACAGGGAAAACTTTAATCTGCAAAACAATTTTTAAGGATTCTCATGGTTTCATTGGACCCATAGCATTATGGCTATCATTTAGTAACAAGACTTAAATTTGCATTGTGTAATCACCAAAAACACTTCCCTTGATCATAAATGGGGAAAAGCTTTTACTAACATAAAGGTTATTTAGCCTACATGACTGATATCAATTTAGATGCCTACCACATTAAGGGGCATAAATACTAAAGGTTAATGCGTGTTGATGAACTTAGGGGTATGTTTACTACACCGGGCTAACAGTTAACTCGGGCTATCTGCAACTAGGTCCCATTGAATAATATGGGACCTAGTGGCAGATAGCCCGGGTTAACCGTTAGCCCGGTTTAGTAAATATACCCCTTAGTGTGCGTTAAATGCCAGTGAGCCCAAAGAAATAAAAAGGCTCTGGACACGTGTGTTAATTTGATTAACACACAATAAATCCTTTAGTAAACATACCCCTAAATGTATATTACACAGTACAGGTAAGAAAAGAGAGAGCAAGCATGGAGAGAGAAAACGCAAGAGAGTGCAAAGCAACAAAGAAAAGTAGAGAGTGAGCTTTTAGACAGTGTAATGTAACTGACTTACATTAATTCAATATAGCTTATCATTAGTTATAAATATTATGGGCATTAGATATGTTTAAAATTATAACTCTTTACAGCATAAACTAAATGCTATGATTGGAATCAAAAAGTGACTGGCAAATGATATTAAATATTGAACGAAATCAAAAACTACTACTAAAGAGTGGGTAAATATCCTTTATATCATGAGAACATTTATGAGGCTATACTTTATTGGAGATCTTTCTCATCTATATTCCGTAAAAGAATTTCAAACACAGTGTATCAGTGATCCATTATTCAGTTGCCCAGGATAGATCACTATATATCATTTTCAGCCTTAATGCTGTCAATTTTGTATATGAACGCATAAGTCAAATTGGCCTGTAAATTCACCACAAAAACAAAACAGACAGATGGCCGTATTACCTGTTCTCAGTTACGGAGTACATCTTGATGGATTTTTCACTCACCAAGTAAGTTTTTTCCAGACCCTTCATTTCAAGAAAGCTCTTTCTGCTCAGTGCCTTCACTTATGGGAAAGAGAGTGGAAACACTTCCACTCTTTAAGAAAATATTCCCTCCAAAGTTAAGACTAAAGAACGACGCTAATTTCATTAAAACCCAAGTGCAGTAAGAGATGAACTGTAGGTCCTACTCAGCTTGAGTCACAGTCTGGGCTCAGATGGTCTGTCTCTTTCGCTGGTATGATGCAGTTCTCTGTTCCTACCTGGCCATTAAGAGTCTGCAGCTCTTTTCCATAGCACACCCGTTCTCCTAGACACACAGGCACACACAGATTAAAACAGCCTTTGTTTAACTGAAACAGTATGCTCTAGTGTACTTAACCCCTCTCCCTTCCCAGTTTGCAGAGAATCTCTACTTCTCCCTCTACAACACAGTTTGCCTCTACAGCAGGACCGTTTCAACATGTTATTCTTTTTATTTTTTCCTGCTGTTAAGAAGTTCAGTAATTTTGATTCAAGTACAGAGCCCTATAAAAGTCTTCTTATACCTGAACATTTTTCACATTCCGTTGCCTAAAAAATACAATGCAAAATGCATTAAAGAGCTTGTTTTACTAGTCTGCAGTAAATACTCTGCACTTTTAATGTAAAAGAACAATTATAGTAACTAACAATAAGAAACCAAAAGTCTTCACTGCATAAGTCTTCAAACCCTTTGTCATAGCAAGCCCAAATTAGCCCCATTTTCAAAAATAGCCTTAAAAAGACCCATAATACGCTGTACAGAGCCCACCTGTATCTAATTGTATGAAGTAAATCTGAAGCAAAGATCTAAACATGCTGAACACAGAGCTACTGAAAGAACTCCAGAATAAAGTTATTCAAAGGTGCAGATAGGGGAAAGGCTAAGACAATTTCATTGTGTTTGAATAGCCCTTGGGGTCCTCCTAATGAAGTCTATTACTGTAAATTAGAAACTCTTTGGCAACACCAAGACACTGTTTTGATCATGTCACCCTTTCCAAAGTTAGCAGCTGTGGACTAAGGAAAATATTGAGGAAGGTCATTGTGCGGCCTAGTATTACGTTGAAAGAGATAAAAAGGTCATGGACTGATAGTAGGAAAAAACGTTGATTGTCCAACATTACTCCACAAACAGCCTGTAAGTGAGAGTGACAAGAAAGAATACACTGCTGAAGAAAAGACATATGATGCCCCATATAGAGCCCAATTCTAGTAGGGGCACATCCGGGCCGTCCGGATGGCACCGAGCAGAACGGGCCCATTAGGATCTGATTCTGTACTGTGGGAACAAAACATTCCTGCAGCATACAGAATTGGGCCCGAGGATGGCCCGGCGTGCCCCTGCATGCCTGTGGGGATGTCCTACCTACAGGCTTTCCTGGCTCCTGCGGCTCAGAGCCCCCTCTTCCCCAGCACCCGATCCACGGCTAGATCAGATAGCAGGGACTAACCTGCACCCAATCCTGGCCTTCGAGGTGGAAAAATCAGCACGTCCCCCATAAAGCCGCAGGATGTACAGGGCTGTGACTGGAATCGACCCTGTACATCCTGCATCCTCAGCCTGCCCCTGTTCCACCCAGACCCCACCCCATTCCGCTCCCCGCTGGCTCTTCCCATCCTGCTGCTCTAGCCGTGCAAGGAGAGCCAGAGGAGGGATAGGAGCAGGATGGCTTGCAGGGCTGCACATCCCATCGTGATGTGCAGCCCCACAAGCTGCAACTCAGAATCGAGCCCATAGTGTTTAAAGGAGAAAAACACCAGAACAGTACTAATAGAGAAGTTGATTCCAACTGATTATTCTGTGAATTACGTAGAGAGGCAGAGATCCTGAAGTACCAAGAAATATAGTCAGAGACCAAGAAAACGTGGCAGAAAGATACAGAAATATTTCCCATTGTATTGGGAGCCACAGGCTTGATAAAGAAGAATTTCCCAGCACATCTTGACAAATTATTCACAGATGTTACATCTTACGAACTCCAGCAGGAGGCTCTCTTTGGCACGATGCAAGTACTACACCAAGCATTAACACTACATTTGAGAGACTGAGAGTGAGGTTCACGCCTGTCATGGTATGCGCAAAACTAATATTACAAAAATACCAATCACCTGTTAAAATCTCCCAGTGTTATTTATTGTTACCAAAAATTATGATTAAATACAGTGATGACTCATCCAAAAAATTTTTTGCAATTTTTATACATGAGAAAATATATATGAAGGGGAAAAGGCCTGAGTTCGTCCCTTGAAACCACAATGGATCCTGCTTTGCAGAAAGTGGGCACAAATCCTCACAGGTCAGAAAAATGCTTTATTAGTATAAAAATTAATTTTTATTTACTTAAACCCAGGAGCTTCTGGGTCGCCAGGAGTCAGGACTGACTCGAAGGCACACATTGCATTTTGCATTTTCAACTTGATAAAAAGCCTCACTTAATTAATACTGTAAAGTTGTTGATTGTTAAGTGCCATCGAGTCAGCGTCAACTCATGGCGACCCTCTGGATAGTTGTCCTAAACTGTGTTCGGTCTTCAGTCAGGCATCTCATTGTTGACAGAGTGGCACCCATAGCTACTGTTATTGTATCGATCCATCTCATTGCTGGCCTTCCTATCTTGCTTTGACCTGCTACCTTGCCAAGCATGACATCTTTCTCTAACAATCTCTCTCTTTGGATGAGGTATCCAAAGTATGAAAGTCCACACTCCACCCAAAGTCCACCTCAGAACACGCCTACATTGTAGAGGCAATTTTGTAATTTTGTAAGGGGCATTTTACTGACATATACTGGCATATACATATGAAAACTACTGCTATGGAAAAAAGAGCCAAATGACAAAACCTGGAAACAGCACAAGCACTGGCAAGTCAAATGCAAGGCATTGATAAAGCAGGCAAAGGGAGAATTTGAGAAGAAGCTTGCTGCGGAAGCAAAAACATGAAAGAAATTTTTTTTCAAATACATTCGTAGCAAAAAACCTGTGAGAGAGTCAGTTGGTCCATTAGATGATAGAGGAGTTAAAGGGGCACTAAGAGGCGACAAGGCGATAGCGGAAAGACTGAATGAATTCTTTGCTTTGGTCTTTACTGAGGAAGATGTAGGGATGTTACCCATGACTGAAGTGGTATTTAAAGGTGCGGAAGAATTGAAGGAAATATCGATACATCGGGAAGATGTATTACAACTATTGGATAAACTGAAGAGTAGCAAATCACCTGGGCCGGATGGTATACATCCAAGGGTGTTGAAAGAACTGAAATATGAGATTGCAGACCTGCTATTAGTAATCTGTGAATTTTCATTAAAATCATCTGTAATACCTGAAGATTGGCCAATGTAATGCCAATTTTTTAAAAGGGTTCCAGGGGTGATCCGGGAAACTACAGACCAGTGAGCCTCACGTCAGTACCAAGAAAAATGGTAGAAACCATCATAAAGAATAAAATTACTCAGCATGTAGATAGTCATGGCCTAATGGGAGACAGCCATCATGGTTTTAGACAAGGAAGATCTTGTCTTACTAATCTATTATGTTTTTTTGAAAGTGTGAATAAACAGGTGGACAAAGGTGAGTCGGTTGATATAGTGTATCTGGACTTTCAGAAAGTCTTTGACAAGGTCCCTCATCAGAGACTTTTGGCAAAACTAAAGGGTCATGGGATAGGAGGCAGTGCACTACTGTGGATCATGAACTGGTTAAAAGATAGAAAGCAGAGGGTTGGGCTAAATGGCCAATTTTCCCAATGGAGAAAAGTGAATAGTGGTGTACCCCAGGGATCTGTGCTGGGTCCGCTGCTTTTTGACATATTCATAAATGACCTGGAAAGTGGAATAACGAGTGAGGTTACCAAATTTTCAGATGACACAAAACTATTTAAAGTTGTTAAAACCCAAGAGGATTGTGGAAAATTGCATGAGGATCTTGATAAATTGGAAGACTGGGCATCAAAATGGCAGATAAAATTTAATGTGGACAAGTGCAAAGTTATGCACCTAGGGAAGAACAACCCAAACTATGGTTACACGATGCAAGGTTCCACATTAGGAACCACCACCCAGGAAAAAGATTTAGGAGTCATTGTGGATAACATGTTAAAACCCTCGGCCCAGTGTGCAGCGGCAGCCAAGGGAGCAAATAGAATGCTAGGTATCATAAGGAAAGGAATGGAAAATAAAACAAAAGATATTATAATGCCTCTATATCGTTCCATGGTGAGACCGCACCTTGAATATTGTGTGCAATTCTGGTCGCCGTATCTTAAAAAGGATATAGCGATTTTAGAAAAGGTTCAGAGAAGAGCCACCAAAATGGTAAAGGGGATGGAAGGATACTCCTATGAAGAAAGGCTAAAAAGGTTAGGGCTCTTTAACCTGGAAAAGAGACGGCTGAGGGGAGATATGATAGTAGTCTATAAATTAATGAATGGAGTGGAACGGGTAAACGTAGATCGATTGTTTACGTTATCAGAATATAGAAAGTCTAGGGGACATGCAATGAAGCTACAGGGTAAACTATTTAAAACTAATAAAAGAAAATATTTCTTCACTCAACGTGTAATCAAACTCTGGAATTTGTTACCGGAGGATGTAGTAAAGGCTGTTAGTGTAGCTGGGTTTAAAAAAGGTTTGGACAAGTTCCTGGAAGAAAGGTCCATAAACCATTATTAAGAAGGGACCCAGGATATCAATGCTTGACCCAGTACAAGCATTGCGTAACCTGTGTCTTTTGGGGTAACTGCTAGGTACGTATGACCTAGATTGGCCACTGTTGGAAACAGGATACTGGGCTTGATGGACCTTGGTCTGACCCAGTATGGCATATCTTATGTTCTTATGTTCTTATAAAAATTACCCTTTACGTGTGTTCACTGTGATCTGCATATTCATTGCAGAATTTATTGAAATGTTAAGATATGCAGCCATTGCTACTTGTGAATGATTCTCCCTGGGTGAAACTCAAGTCATGGACTGATCTTTAGTGCTTTTGGGGTCATTTGCTGTTGAAGCTAAGCTGAAAAATTTTTAACCTCTATTGCAACGTGTTCTGTTCTGCTGATGCTTTGAAAAGTACCATATCAAATATTTTTTGGTTTAGTTTAATATGCTCGCTAGACCATCATTTGAGCAGTACATCCAAATGGCTTACATCGACAGAGCAGATACAAAGAATCAGAGGATAAAATCATGGAAACTGGGTTGGAGTTACAATCATGGAGACCAGAACAAACAGACAGCATAACAGAGATAAGTTACAGTCGTGAAAGAACCTGAGGAGGGATGCATAAAAGAGAAAAGTAAATGAGCAAAACACAAGATATCTTTTTAATGCATGCCATGATTATCCAGTATCCTTTGCTCAAATAATCTGTGGCAAATGGTGCGGGAACATATATTTTTTCACTTTGCTGTTTGTGTTTGTCCTTGTCAGATCCAGTCTTCTCCCAACGGACCTCTGTACCCAAAATCTGGTTGATATAATCTCTGTGGAGAGCAGGCAATCTGTCCAGTTACTCCCTGATTCTCTTCCATGAAGTGGGATTTTTTATTCACCAACATGCTCAGGAAGCTAGTTATTGGCTCTGCAGGGCCGGTGCAAGGATATGAGGCAGCCCAGACAAGCCCTTAATCCTGCCACCCCGCCTCCATTGCCACTGCCAGGGCCAAAGCTACCATTAGACAAACTAGGCGGTTGCCTGGAGTGATGGCCATTGCTGCCATTGCCGCTCCTCACCAAGACTTACCGGGGCAGCAATGGTCTGAAACAGCCCCGTGGTGCTTGCCTTAAAATGTTGGTGCTATGTGGCTATTTTCTTCCGCCTCCAACAAAGCCCAATGCTGACTTCCTGTTTGTGTGGAGCAGAAGCAGCTTCCGCACCCATACAAAAGGAAGTTGGCATTGGTGGGGGTGAAAGCAGATAGCCCCACAGTGCTGAAGTTTTGAAGTAAGCACCGTGGAGCTGCTTCAGGCCATTGCCGTTGCTGTACGTCCCATGAAGGGGCCAGCGGGGTGCAAGGGATGAGGCTCGCCTAGGTTGCCTCATCTCCTTGTGCCAACTCCCCCAGTGAGGAAGGGGTGCATGCAGGCATTAATAATTTAAAACAAACAAAAAAAAAAGATTGAAAAAAGCAGCAGCTGGAGGTCTCTCTTTGAGGGTGTGAGAAAGGAGTCCTAGGGCTTAAAGCAGAAACAAAAGATGGAAAAACCAGAGAACTTGAAGTCTGATTTGAGACAGTGAGGAAGGAGTACTGGGGCTTGCTAATTGAAAAACCAAAAAAAAATTTGAGAAAAAAACTGTTCCTTCCACCCTGTTGTAAGCTTAGAATTAAGACTGATGTCTGCTTTTACAGCTAGGAGTTTGAAAGCTACATAGAAACATAGAAAATTACAGCAGACAAAGATCATATGGTCTACCCAGTCTGCCCAAACATGAGCACTGTTAAATTCTACAGTCCCTTCCTCTCCCTCAGAGATCCTCTATATTTGTCCCATACTTTCTTGAATTCAGATAATTTCTCATCTTCATCAGGTATGTACCTCCACTGGGAGGTTGTTCCTTGCATCCACTACTCTTTCCATAAAGAACTATTTCCTCAGATTACTCCTGAATCTATCCCCTTTCACCTTCAGCCTATGAACCCTCATTCCAGAGCTTCCTTTCATCAGGAAGAAGGCCGCCTCATGTGCATTTATACCATGGAGGTATTTGAATGTCTATCATATCACTTCTCTAGATCTTTAAGTTTATCCCCATGTGCCTTTTGATGAAGACCACTGACCATTTTAGTAGCTGCCCTCTGGACCAGCTCCATCCTATCTATATATCCTTTTGAAAGTTCAGTCTCCAGAACTGTACACAGTGTTCCAAATGAGTTCTCATTAGAGACATACAAAAACACTATCACCTCCTTATCCTGCAGGCCATTCCTCTGTCTATGCACTCAAGAATCCTTCTGGTTTTTGCCCTTGCCTTTTCTACCTGTTTGGCCACTTTAAGATCATCCAATACTATTACCCCAGGTCCCGGTCTTTTTCTCATACACTGTCGTACTTCACCTCCTATACTATACTGCTCCCTTGGTTTTTGCAGCTCAAATGCATGACCTTGCATTTTTTAGCATTAAATCTTAGCTGCCAAATTCTCAACCATTCTTCATGTTTTGCTAGATCCCTCCTCATGGAATCCACATCTTCCAGTGTATCTACGCTGTTGCAGATTTTAATATGACCTACAAAGAGGCATACCTTTCCGGACAGATCTTCCATTACATCACTTACAAAAAACATTAAAAAGGTCAGGACCAAGGACCAATCCCCTTTAGCATACCACTGGTAAGTCCCCTGTCTATAGTGTAAACTCCATTTTCTACTACTCTCTAGTGCCTCTTACTTAACCAGTTTCTTACCTAGTCAGTCCATTTAGGGTCCATCACAAGGGCATTCAGTTTATTTACAAGTTGCCGATGCAGAATGGCGTCAAGGGCCTTGCTGAAATTTAAATACACCACATCTAGCGCTCTCCCTCGATCCAAGTCTCTGGTCACTCAGTCAAGAAATCAATCAGATTCGTCTGACAGGACCTCCCCCAGTAAAGCTATGCATTCTGGTCCTGTAATCCTTGGGATTCCAGAAACTGCATCATCCTCCGCTTTAGCTGCATTTCCATTAATTTATTCATGTAGAGGTCAGACTAACCACTCTGAAGTTATCAACCTCTTCCTTACTTCTGCTTTTGTGGAAAGGAATCTCATTCGTCCATATGGAGTGGAGTTCAGAAGCCCCGTCATAGGGCAGGTGGCAAACAGCATCGAGGGTGGTGGCACAGTGCATCAGAAAACAATAGCCATGGTTGACCATCACCTAAAGATGGTTGAGAAGGTGAGGTTTAAGAGGCTGCTGCATCTCTTAGTTTCTGATTACTGAGTGCCCTGCAGGACAACCTTTAGTAGACAGGTGATTCCTAGCCTGTACAACCAGTTGCATTGCCACCTGCAGGCAGAGTTGTCAAAAACAGAGGCAGGTAGTAGCATGAATTTCACCACTGACATCTGGACTAGTCCAAGCACTACACATGCCTACCTCTCCCTGACAGCATACTGCTGGCATCTGGATGAGGCAGAAAGAAAGGAACCAAAAGTAGGAGAATACAAGTGGGCTATGCTACACAGCCAGGTAATGGATGACAGCCATACTTGGACCCATATCTTAGAAATAAGGACAGTGCTGCAGGGCTGATACATTGGACACAGGTAGCATGGGTGGAACTAATGCCACCTCAATGGGTGGTGTTAGTTGCACCCCCAGCAGGTTCGCCACATTACAGCATGGAAACTGCAGGGGATGGATGTACATGCCCCCTCCCCCTTGCAAAATCCCACGCTGTTAACACGGCCCACACATGCGCTACAGGTGCAGGACTTAGTAAACATGTCTCAAAGTCCTTCGCTTTATTTTTTAGCACTGGCTAAAAGTCAGAGTGCCTTGCCAACAGGTAAAGGCAGCTTAGTTCTAAAAATATCTCAGCTCTTTTTAGCACCGCTTCACAATGGCTTTTGAGAAATAAAGTGAAATTGTCAAGTGGATTCACATTCCCTAATTTCCTATAGAAAAAGAACAACCTAATTCCCACTATGAGTCAGATTTATAGCAACCTATCTCACCACAATTATTTCAGCCTAGAGATATCAAAAAGGCGATGAGATGTCAGCATCCAGGAAATGGTCTGGAAAAGTTAGAGGAAGCAGATACAATAGATAATGCAAAGGCATGTCATCAAGTGATTGGGATCTAATTTCGAACTGTAAAAGAATGCAGAAATTTTATATAAGTAGTAGATAATTTTTTGACTCATCACAGGCTGTGCATGATCACCATATCCAATTAATTCTGGTATTTACATCCGTTTATAACATCAAGTGAATCATGAAATTACTTTCTGAAAGTTAGCACTTTTATTTTTAGTAGAACTGCAATCCACTAAATTTCCACTTGAAAGATATTTGCCAGATTAAATGAACAAACAAGTTTAGAATTTCATAGCAATAGAAAATTGTGTTTTATGACTCCATGATCTACATGTTTATGGTACAGAAGCTGTGGGGAAGCAGGGAGGAGGAAAGTCCTTCCTCTCGTTCTCAGAAATCATTGGAGGATGTGGGAGCCTCTGCCCAAATTTTTCTCTCTCCCCCAGGCGCTCCATGTTGCATCTCCCTTTATATTTGGAGATCATGGGCCTGAAATTCAACTGGGCAGGCTATGCACCGCTACGGCACATAGCCCTGCCTGCTGACTCCTAACCGTGGATATTCAATGCCACATTGAATATCCAGGTTCAACGCAAAGCAGACATCGCCACAGAGCCTAAAAGGGAAGCAGCAATAATTCACTGCTAAATGACTAGCATCCGCTTTTTGCTGGCCTTGTTTTAGCCACGGATCACTAACCAGGTAGCAGTGCAATATCACTGCTATCCAGTTGGTGGCAATCCCTGCCTCCGCTCCACCCCAGAACACCCCCGACACATCCCGATGCTAATAGGATAGCATCGAGGTGCGTAGGGAACAGAGACGGGGATATTCAACGGCACTAACCATGTAGATGCTGTTGAATATCCTCATTTAAGGCAGTTACATGGTTTACTGGGCTGTATACCATGTAAATGCCCAGCCGGGCAAGAGGGTAGCCATGCCTCCCCATGTGCCCCCCTCACCCCCCCCCCCTTTTTCTTCAATAATACCAAGGCTCGTTTTCAATATCAAATCACAAATTAGTTTATTGGTGTTACTTGGCCGCAGCATCGCATACTTACATAACCATTAAATATCAACACCCAACCCACATATACAACCAGTGCAACTTTACATTTCAACTTACAACGATCAACAAACATTTTAATAACCAGATTCATGAGGGACACACAGCCTTGGTGCCAAGCTATTTGAAGCCCGCCCCTTTTCTTTCTATCATTCTTGCCCATCACGTAAGCCATGGCACCAGGGTAAAGCAGGCTGTAAAAGCACTCTTTACCCTCATCACAGCAGGGGTCATACTTCCCATTTCTGATCCTGACCCGTCAAAGGTCAGTTCAGAGCCGCTCGCTCCTGTGTCAGCAATGTGCCCCCCCCCTGCGCCGTGTAAGTGTGGGGGAAGTGGGGTGGTGCCATCCACCCCCTGTCCCTGCTGCAGCCCATTGACCTGTCTGTGGGAGGACAATTCCCTCTGGGCCACTCCCCCTTTTGCTCCCTTGCATGGCTGTGCACCCCATCTCGTGACCCTAATTACTGCCATGCTGCGACAAATGTCCCCTTTTTAGAGGGTGGGTAGGTGGGAAGCTGCCACACTGTCTTCGTCAAGAGGGGCAAGAGGGCAATCTTGGTCCTGCAGGCTACTAAAATAGCCCTTCCCCAGGCCTGCCCTCCTGCCCCTCCATCCCCCTGCCATACTTAACCTCTCCTGTATGGCACCCTCTGCCCCCCTGTATCCCACAGCCTCTATTCACTGCTGCGGGGGCCTCAGCCGGGCAAGAGGATAGCCATGCTTCCCCATGGTGCCCCCTTCTCCCCCTTTTTCTTCAATAATACCAAGGCTCTTTTTCAATATCAAATCACAAATTAGTTTATTGGTGTTACATGGCCACAGCATCGTATACTCACATAACCATTATCAACACTGAACCCACATATAATATATACAATCAGTGCAACTCTACAATTCAAATTAGAAGGATCAACTTATACATTTTAATAACCAAGTTCACAAGGGACACACAGCCTTAGTCCCAAGCCGTTTGAAGCCCGCCCCTTTTCTATCATTCTTGCCCATCACTTAAGTCAGGGATGGGCAATTCCAGCCCTCGTGCACCACAATCCAGCCTGGTTTTCATGATGTCCCTAATGAATATTCATGAGATCTATTTGCATCCACTGCCTTCCATTGTATGGAAATATGTTCATGAATATTCATTAGGGACATCATGAAAACCAGGCTGGATTGTGGTGCATGAGGGCCGGAATTGCCCACCCCTGAGGATAAAGTAGACCTTACCCTCATCACAGCAGGAGTCATACATTCTGGCTTCGATCCTGTCCTGTTCGCTCCTGTATCAGTGATGTGCCCCTCCCCCCACACTGTGTAAGCTTGGGAAACATGGGGTGGTTCTGTCCACCCCCCTATCCCTGCTGCGGCCCATTGCCCTGTCCGGGGAGGACAATTCCCTCTGGGCCATGCCCCCCTTTTGTTCCCTTGCACTGCTGTGCACCCCGTCTCATGACTTTTATTACGCCACTGCCCACTAACAGCGATTCCTCGCTTGCAGGTGGGCCCCCACCTATCCTTAGCTATGGCCAAGCCTCGCCCTCCCCCACAACACTTCAATCGTGTCATGCATTGCACAGAGGAAAATATCCATGCCTATGTCCAATAGGTACACCCCATCTGAGCAATACAAACCAGGGCATTTCTCTTTGATCAGGTCATGCCTGATGCAATACCCCCCGATGGCCTCTGCAAATTGCATCATCCATCAATTAACTTTGCGGTGGGGTTTCTCCATGGCCCAATTTTACCATTCACCCTTCCTTACCCTGTGCAGTATGATGCAGGACCACACTAGCTGGGTGCCAGGAAGGCGTCCATCAGTGCACTATCACTGCCCAAGGGGCTCCACATGCCCTCTTCTTATGCAGAAGAGTGGGTACTAGCTGGTCCCACAGCATACTGCGCAGGTCCATCCAGACGATGGATACCTCTGCCGCGTTCATCCCCAAGTTAATTCCCTGAGGTCAGTCCCTGGTCCTCCTCTGCGCCCAGTGTATTAAGGAGTGGCCACAGATCCTGACCTCTTGTACCACTCTTGGCATATACTCACTTAGAACAAACCAATTAAGAGATGTGAGTTAAAGCAATAGTATTTCCTAAAAGCTGCCGCAGCTTTGCTGCAGGAACCATCATGGCTTCCCCTTCGGGCGAACATATAACTCTGATTGCCACCTGCCAATTGCAATGATCTGCTCCCATGTCATGCCGAGCCCCGCCACAGTCGTAGCCGCCCCTATCCTGAAGGAGTGTGTGCCATATTCCTCCTAGCCCAACCCTAGGCCGACAATACACATTTTCAGGACTCTGGCAAACTGGAACCGCAAGAGGGGGGTTCGATCCTCATGCACTAGGAGCTGCTCCCTTCCTTGTGGCCAGATTCTGGTGTACTACCAGATGTTCCACACTGGATACATAGTGTCCCCAAGGCAAGGGGGCCAAGGACACTCGAACACCTCTACTTGCCGGGTTGACCTTAGATCTGCAGATGTGTATCTTTAGCAACCCACGCCCAACTGTGATGTCCTCCAGTTGAAGCCCCCCACTTCCCCATGCGTGCCTTGAGGGGCCACCAACTCACTCACTTTCATTGCACCGAAGATGCCAATACAATGAATGCCAGTACAAAGGCACATTGGAAGAGCCATGCCTCAAAAGCATCGTGGCAGAACGCATCCTTGGCCCTTAGCATCTCCTTCAACAACTCATGTGTAATTGGACGTCGGTGATTTGGTGTGCGGCTATGCCCAGCTGACCATCCCTTCACCACTCTAGCAATGACAAAGTCAGCTGACGGGCTCCGATACCCCATCGCTCTGGCAAAGAAGGTGATGGCCGCCAGGTGCATCTGAACCGCTGATTTGCTCAGCCCATCTTCCCTACAGGAAAGTAGCCATTGGAAGATAGTGCTGGTCCAAAACCGGTCACCGTTCCTGATCCCCTTCATCTGGCAGAACTCCTGGAACTGGCCCCATGCTCTCAGGTATCTGTGTCTGGTCGGCCTGGTGAGGGAATCCATCAGGAAGCTCCATACTTCAGTGCAGACCGCCGCTAGGATGAGGGTCTTGGCCACGTCCACACCTGGAGCACTGCTCTAGAAAAACACCATCTTAAAATGAGAGAGGGCATCAGCCAGGATGTAGTAATAACCAGGGACATGCTCTGCTCTAAAGGTGATCTTGTGTACCAAGCATAGTAGGGCTATTTAGTGCAACAACACCACCACCCCTCGCGTTCTGGCATTCATCCCATTAACAGCCCGGACCACTGCCATATTGTCCATACGGAACGTGATTGCCTTGTTCGCCAATTGGGGGGCCCATAAAAATATTCACCGCCACAGGGGCCTTTTCAAATATCAGGCCCCATATGTCCTCTTCAGCCAGTCCTAAGCTAGAACTTGAACCAAATTCAGACAGAGTCTATGAACTGGCATGCAATCTCTTAGACCCTGCCACCCTCTGAGTTCTTGCAGCAGGCCTGTTTAAAGTGGATAGTGGAGCTAGGCCTGGATGGCAGCATGGTAGTAACAGTGATGTTCTTGAACCTATCCTCTCTTTCTGGGAAATGTAGTCTCTTTATGCTATAACTTGTACTCTGGTGTTTACCGATGTTTGTGGGATCCACCTTCTATGCTTTGTAACTTTTGAGGATTCCTATGTCCTCTGGGAACTGTAGTATCCTCATAATAAAGCTTTTGTCTGAGATTTTTCCTATAGTGTGGAATTACAGATTCTTAAGAATATTAGAACATAAGAAATGCTGTACTGCGTGAGACCAAGGTCCATCAAGCCCAGTATCCTGTTTCCAACAGCAGTCAATCCAGGACACGAGTACCTGTCAGGTTCCCAAAAAGGTACACAGATTCCATGTTGCTTATCCTGGGGTTAGCAGTGGATTTCCCTGGTCCTTTTTAATAATGGTTTATGGAAATTTCTTCCAGGAACTTGTCTTGTAAACCCAGCTTCACTAACAGCTTTTACTACATCCTCCAGTAATGAATTCCGGAGTTTGATTATGCGTTGAGTGAAAAAATATTTTCTCCTTTTAGTCATAAATGAGCTACATTGTAGCTTCAATACATTCTTACCTTACTTTGAACTTTGTTTTACCTTTTGCTGTCACTTTTCTGTTATTCTTCTGGAGAAAAATAGTCTCCACATTATTTGGTAAAGGAAAAAGAACACAAGAAGAGAACTGCTGAGTGGAAGAGTGGTCTAATGGTGAGAGCAGTGGTCTGAGTTACAGAATTTAACATAGGGGGACATTCAGCGAGAGCGGCTAGCACCGATAAAGTGGCTAGCCATCACCACTGAACCCTGAACCTGAATATTGAATATCCAGGTTGGCTGGCTAGCACGTTACTAACCACCTAACAGTGATATTCAGCCGCTGGCTAGTTAACTAAAGCGGCTAACGTTAGGCTAGCCTTTCAAGTACCTAACTTTAGCCACTGTAGGATAATTGTCTAGCAGCTGAATATCACTGCTAGCCAATTATCCCCGGATGCCACCTATGCTCCGCCCCCAGAACGCCCCAATGATAGCTGGTTAGCTTTAGGGTGCTTTGGGGCTGAAACTGGAGATATTCAGCTGAATATCTGCTGAGCGCCATTTAAGCAGTCTGCAGGTCTGCAAAGTATCTAAATAGCTTTGAATATCCTCCCCTAGTGTCTAATGACTGGGCATGGCTTTTCTAAGAGTGATACTAACCTACCAAAACAAAATATGTATCCAAATTAATTCTGCTGGGATAAGTATAGTAACTGGATGAGGTTTAAAAGTCTTCGCTTATAGCACCAGGGTAAACGTCAGCCATGCTCTTGCCAGACTTTAGATTATAGGCATTTTCCATGCCCAATTCACTAGAGGCCATGCAGGTTTTACTCAAATGGAACCAAAGGAAATGTCTACCTTCCACACCTCTGTTTCTGAATCAGAATCACCACAAGTCACTGGTGGAGCCATCAGAAATATGATCAAATGATGCAGAGTCCCATTGCCTGCATTCCCACTAGCACACCTTGGGCAAGTCATTTAACTTTCCATTGCCTCTGAAGAATCCAAGTTATCAATGTCCCTGTTCAATGTACATTACCAAGTTTAAGTCACATTGTAAACTGCTTTGACTAAATGATAAAGTGGTATAAATGCTATTATTTAACATTTCTATAGTGCTACAAGAAAAACGCAGCAGTACATTTATTTATTTATTTATTTATTTAACATCTTTTATATACCGCACTCTTCGTCATCAGCGCGGTTTACATTTTAACAAATTGTACTTAAGCATGAACATATGTTAAGTTTACAGGTAACAGGGAATGAACTTGGATAACTGGGGATTAAATAGACCACAAGAATTCAAACTATTTACATATCTTCAACCAGCCCATGTTCACACTCCAGTCAAGGATTTCCAGTCTATTACCAAACACAATCATCTAGAAACATGAGCCCTCCCACTGAAAAGCAATCTCGACCTCTAAAGCCTGAAGGGCATGGAGAGCCTCTGCAGCAGGAGCACTGATTTAGACCGGATAGTCCCTGTGGCTGTTACTAGACTCGGGGACAATTTCCCCCACTCTCCTTCCTTCGCATCCAGTGATCTGTAGTGGGACTGGTGCTTTTTAACATATTTATAAATGATCTAGAATATGGGAACAAGCGAAGTCATCAGATTTGCAGGTGGAACCAAATTATTCAAAGCTGTTAAATTGCATGCAAGTTGTGAAAAATTGCAGGAGGATATTGTGAGACTGGGTAACTAAATGGCAAATGAAATTTAATGTGGATCAGTGCAAAGGGGGACGCACATAGAGAAGAATAACCCAAACTGTAGCCACACAATGCAAAGCTCCACATTAGGACCCAGGAAAAGTGTCAAGGTGACATTGTGGACAATACGTTAATCTTCTGCCCAGTGTGTAGCTGCGGCCAAATAAGCAAACAGAACATAAAACAAAGGATATCGTAATGCCTCTGCGTTGTTCTATCATACATCTGCATCTTGAGCAGTGTGTGCAGTTCTGATCTCTGCTTCTCAAGAAAGATATTGCGTAATTAGTAAAGGTATAGAAAAGAAGGGCAGCCAAAATGATAAAGGGGATGAAATGACTGTTCTATGAGGCAAGGCTAAAGAGGTTAGGGCTCCTCAGCTTGGGGAAGTGACAGCTGAAGGGAGATACAACAGAGGTGTATAAAACCCTAAGTTGAATAGAATGGGTAAATGAAAATTCATTGTTTACTCTTCAAAAAATTATGGGGCATGCCATGAAGTTATTAATTAGTGCATTTAAAATAAAATAGGAGAAACTTTTTTCACACAACACATAGTTAAGTTTTGGAACTCATTGCCGGAGGATGTAGTAAAATCAGTTAGAATAGTTAGCTTGTAAAAAGGTTTGGGCAAATTCCTGGAGAAAAAGCCAATAGATTGTTGTTTAAAATAGACCTGGGGAAAATCACTGCTTATCCTGGGTGGGGGGGGGGGGGGTTTGGTAGCATGGAATCAGACTGCTTTTTGGGATTATGCAAGGTACAGTACTTGTGACCTGGGCTGACCACTTTTGGAAACAGGATACTGGGCCTGATAGACCTTTAGTCTGACCCGGTATGGTAATTCTTATGCTCTTACTTTAACTTTTTTTCCTTCCTTATCTTCTTTTTCTTTTTTTCTTCCCTTATTTCTATGTCCTTCCCTCAGCCTCTCTCTCTCTCTTCTCTTCTTTTCTCTCCTTTCATTTTTTTTTTTTTTACTCTCTCCTTCCATCTAAAGCCAATGCTGTTCCCTGCCTGGAAGGAGGAGGAAACTGTCACTTCATGTAGAACCTGCTGTCAGGCCTCGCTTACATTTTGGCATATAGGACACTGTGGTGCTGTCTTGGCTTATAGTATTGCTTTCGTTATCCTCCTCCTCCTCTGCTTGTATTTCATCATGGGAGAGAGAGAGGGAAAACACTGCACACCACTACTGGATGCCCAGGAATTCCGTGGTGATTTCACTAGGACTAAGGAATTTCATGACCGTGGCCGTGGAATCACGGAAGATCAAGGATTCTGACAATGCAGTGGAAGGAGCAGAACCAGCTCCGTAACAAAACTAATAACGCACCATTTGTTTTCATGCCAGTACTTCTATAATTAAAGCTCTTCTTCAAGGAACTCCTTATGTTGGCTGGTAGTATTGGTCTTTTTTTCAAATTGATACACTTTGTTAAAGGCTTAACATGATAAGCATAGTGACAGGGGATATAACATTTGATTAAAAAGCAGTTTTTCAACTTAATAGTGGCATGCCAATAAGGGACATTAGTTCAGAAGTTTAAGTAAGTGCAGTGGTTTTCCCAGATAAAGGGGACTATTCAATAAACTGAAAAATCTAAGTTAAACTTTCATAGCTGTCTACTTGCCTAAAGACAAACCTCTCTCTTTGTATTTCCTATTTAACATTTCTCTGAAGAAGTAGTTATGGAACATTTTTTCTGAAGTACAATAATCTGGGTAAGGGTGGTCGACTGACTGAGATTTGGACAGCTTGGTCAGTTTCACGTTGATGAGGCCAGTGATTAGAAGAAATTCCAAAATGGCCGCCTGATTGCCAGAGTCCCACCAGACGCCTGCCTTTCTGCATGTACCCGGGACCTCTCTAAGGTTGACCCCTTTCTGGATCTCCTGGAAAGTTCTTAGGTCTATGGTACTGTTATCTCAGCACAAGTGAGGGAACCCAAAGCCCGAAGAAAGGTGTCCTAGGAGAGTATGAAAGCAAGGATCAGAAACCCCTTTCTTCTTTAGTACTTGTACGCTGTGAAGACTGTACTTAAATTAACATTAAATGGTTTTGCTTTCAAGAAACTTTCCCAGTGAAGGAAACATGGAAACATAGAAAAGGACAGTGGATAAAGACTATATGGCCTAACTATACCAGCTACTAAACTCTTCTCCCTCAGCGACCCTCTCTTCTTGTCTCATGCCTCGCTGAATTCAGATACAGTCCTCATCTCCATTCACCTCCACTGGGAGGCTGTTCCATGCATTCACTACCCTTTCCATAAAAATATATTTCCTTTGATTACACTTGAGTCTATCCCCTTTCACCTTTATCCTATTCCAGAGCTTTCTTTCAGTTTAAAGAGATCTGCCTTCTGTATGTTTATGCCAAGGTGGTATTTAAATCTCCCTATCCCACCTTTCTTCCAAAGTATACATATTTAGATCTGGACTGAGAACATAAGATACGCCACGCTGGCAGGGCCGGCCCGAGGGTTTCTGCTGCCATAGGCAGAAGCCCCCGCCATGCTGCTCCCCCGACACCTCTGTTGTCATCACTGTGCCGCCCCCCCCCCCCACCCCAAATCCATCTTCTCATCTTGCAGGGAGAGTGGCGGTGGCAGCAGCACAACCTTTTTGAAAGCGGAAGCTTTGTGCCACTGCCTGGTGCCCCACATATGGCCTACCACTCCTCCCCCTCTGCTACAGGAAGTTGTGTTGGAGGGGGGCAGGAATGGCAGGCCATGGTTTTTGTGCCAAAGTCATGGCTTGCCACAGGCACCAAAGCAGCAGCACAAAGCCGCCGCTTCAAAAATCCTGGTCTGTTACCCTTCAGGGTCTGCCACTCTAGGCAAACGCCTAGTCTGCCTAGTGGATGGGCCAGTCCTGTACACTTGGTCAAACCAAAGGTCCATCAAGTCTAGTATCCTGTTTCCAACAGTGGCCAGTCCAGGTCACAAGTGCCTGTCAGGTTCCCAAAAGGTAGACAGATTCCATGCTGCTTATCCCAGGGATAAGCAATGGATTTCCCCAATCCATACTGTTCGTATCCTTTTGAAGATGTGGTCCCCAGACTTGTACACATTAAATGAGGTCTCACCAAAGACTTACTGTATACAGAGGCACTGTCATCTCATTTTTCCTACTGGCCATTCCTCTCCCTATGCACTTAAGCATCCTTCTAGCTTTTACTGTTACCTTTTCTATCTTTTTGGCCACCTTAGGATCATCAACTGCAATCACCCTCAGATCCTATTCTTCTTTCGTACACAGATTAAGTCACTTCCAATATTCTACTGTTTCTTTAGATTGTTGCAGTCCAGATGCATAACCCTTGCATTTCTTACCATTAAATCTTGGCCGACAAATTTTCGAACATTTTTGAAGCTTTGCTAGGTCTCTCATTTTATGCACACCTTCCAAGATGTCTAGTCTGTTGAAGATTTTGGAATCTTTGGCAAACTTTTCCTTGCAGCGCTTACACAGTATTGCTTACAGAAATGCTGAAAAAAAAGAAAACCAAGGACTGATCCCTGTAGCACGTCACTGGTTACAGAATGAACTCCATTTACCACTACCCTTTGTTGCCTCCCATTCAAGCTTTTTCTGACCCAGTCAGTTACTAGGGCTTATACCAGTTTGCCTATAAGCCACATATGTTGAACCTTGTAAAAGGCCTTTCTGAAATTTATGTATACCACATCTGGTCACCACACTCCAAAGAAATTTATCAGATCCATCTGAAAAGATCTATCTCCAGGCAACACCATGGTGCCATGGATCCTGTAATCCAGTGGATTCCAGGAATTGCACTATCCTCTTTTTAGCAGCATTTCCATTAACGTATTCACTCCAGAGGTAAAAATAAGTAGCCTGCTTCTTTTGTACTTCCACTTTTGTGGAAAGGAACCACATCCACCCATCTCTAGCCATCCAGGATCCTTCCCGCTCTAAAGAAGCATTGCAAAGGTCACAGTGGAGCAGCCAGAGCTTCCCTAAGTTCCTTTGATACCCTGATACAGTATGTATCCTGTCCACTCCCATCACTTTATCTACTTTTAGTTTTGCCAGCTCCTCATGAACACAGCCTTCTGAAACTTGCTCGAAGTCTACCTAACTTCCATTCCTACTCCCAGCCCTTCTTCTGTAAACACAGAATAGAAATAATTGTTAAGCAATTTTGCTTTATCCTCATCGACTTTTATGACTTTCCCCTTCAACCTTGAGTTTTACAATGCCATTATTACACTACCTCCTGTCACTAATGTATCTTAAAAAAACATCTTGTCACCTCCCTCCCCTCCCCCCTCATTTTAGTGTATTGGCTATTTTTCTTCCATATTCATCTTTGCTTTCCTGACTTCTTTACCAGCTTTTCTTAACTTCTCTAGATACTGTTGTTTGTCTTCCTCTTTCTGTGATCTCTTGTAATTTATGCATGCTACTCTCTTCCTTGCATTTTTGGCTAATCCTTTCAAAAACCATAGTGGCTTCTTTTTCCTTTTCCTTTTATTTACTTTCTTAACAAAAAGGATTGCCCTTAAATTATCTCTCTTTCATTTTGCTCACGGATTTTCTACTTCGCCTAAATGGATCCATCCAGCTAATGAGGAATTCCTCATCTTAACAAGGTGAGTTTTCTTGAATTTTAGGATCCTCGCTTGCCATCTCCACCTCTATCATAATGCTGAATCATACCTCCAAGTATTCACTGTATGCCAGAAGAACACTCACTACAACAACAGAAACTCCCACCCCACTTATAAGCACCAAGTTCAGTATTGCCCCTTCCTGTGGGGGTTCAGTTAGTATTTGTCGAAACAGTTCTACCTGCAGAGAATCCAGGCGCTCCATACTTCTAGGTGACACTGTAGCTGGGATGTCCCAATCAACATCTGTCACATTGGTCACCTAGCAATAGCACTTCCCCTTTCATAGCAATATTGTGAATGCATTCAGTTACATCTTTCTTCTGCCCCTGAGGGAGATCTGTATATTATACCAACATAAATAGATATTCCATCCCCTCTTTCCAGAATAAGCCACAGTACCTCTTCCTTACCTCATACGCCCTGCAATGGTGTCACTTTAATATTATTTTTTAAATATGGTTCCACTCCCTCTCCTGTCTTTGCTGAATAACTAAGTCCCAGTGATGGTTCTCCATGAGCCATATCTCTATGATCACCGCTAAACCCAAGACTGCTAATCATCTGCCAGTGTTGCTATGCTCATGTAACTCCTCTTCTCAAATCACTTCACTGGCTATCAGTTTCTGCATCTAGTTCAAACTTCTCCTACTGACCTACAAGTGTGTTCCTTCTGCGGCTCCTCACTATCTTTCCTCTCTTATGTCATTCTACACTGTTCTTCGGCAACTCAGCTCCTTTGGTAGATCCCTTTTATCTGTGCCTTTCTCTGCCACTGCCAACCCCAGATTTCGTTCATTCCACTTTGCTGCCCCATATGCCTGGAACAAACTCCCTGAGTCACTGCACTGGGCTCCTTCTCTAGCACTATTCAAATCCAGGTTAAAAACCCACCTCTTTGAGGCTGCTTTTGGATCCTGATATTCCTCACTCTCTTGTCCAGTACTTATATGTATCTTACCATACTCTAGTCCCCAGTTTTGCTATGTTTTTTGTCTTGATTAGTCTCTAGATATAGAATGGTATTTCTTATGTTCTGGGCATTCATGTATATAGCTTATAGATGTTGCACTTTTCCATTTCCATACAAGTATTTAATGTTTTAAAAACCTGAGGGCTTTGTCCACTCATCTCCATCAATCCTAGTTGAAAGCTCTCTGCAGGAGGTTAGCCAGTTTGCTATGGAAGACAAATCAATGTAAAATGCTCTGATGCAAGAAATTGCATAAACATAAACACTTCTTTAATAGGTGGACACCACTTCTGCTTAGCAGCCCTTGGAAAACTATTCCATTGGTCCAGGAAGCCTAAACACTCTCAATACCATCCCTGCTGTTATGCATATACTGTACTGTATCTCCAGAATACAAGCTTCTCTGTCTCAACCTTTACTCTTGACTGGAAGGATTGAAGAGAACACTATGAGTGCAATTCTATAACAGTCACGTCTGGCCGGCAGAAACATCTAACCTGAAAATCAACACATAATAAACCCAATTCTGAAACTGCGGGCATAGGCGCAACCACAGTTCCGGAATCAGGGAGATATACATCCCCGGTGCAACATATGTCCCCGTGCCCACTGTATTCTGAAAAGATATATGTTTCAGAGGCTTCCAATTCATTGTACTGCTGGAGGACCCATGATCTTCAACCCAGACCTAGCTTTCTGACACTAGGTAGCACAGTTTGCTCCAAAATACCTTGGTAGTCCTCTGACTTCATGATTCCTTTAATACATTCCAGGCCTCCAGTTCTTGAGGCAGCAAAACAACCCCACATTATAGAACCTCCACCATATTTAACTGTATGAAAGGTGTGTTTTTCCTTATAAGCTTCATTTCTTTGCCTGTAAATATATTGCTGGGCTGCACTGTCAAAGAGCTCAAGTTTAGTTTCCCAGAAGGATTATGGTTTCTCAACGCGGGTTTGGGAAAAAAAATCAGGCGTGCCTTTTTAGGTCTGTCTTAACCCTCCATTGCCTCAGGTACAAAATGTAGATTGTGAGCCCTTTGGGGACAAAGGAAACATATACTGTTCCTGAATGTACACTGCTTTGACCTGATGAACAGCGGTATATAAGCATTGCTAAATAAATAAATTTAATAAACTATATCATCCACTACTATTCATACCTCTCATGAAAAATATTGCTGCAATAACCAAGATTTTAGCATCCTACTGGATATCACATAGTTCTCTTCTGTCTTAATTTCAGCAGAAAGCTTATTCCAATAAGAAGCCACAGAGCAACTAAAGATCTTTTCATGTACCAAACCATGGAAAAGCAAATCTAATCTAGATGTCCTAGTGGATCTTAAGGGCCCACCCAAAATAACCAAAGAAGTCATCTAACAAGGGGCCAACACAAATCTGATTTTAAAAACTAAGCATAACAATTTTAACTGAATCCTAAGCAATTTTGTATTGTTTATTTGAAATTGTGAGCATGAAGGCAAATTTTAGATTGTACGTAGAAATCGGAATTTAGACATCAGGGTAGCGATGTACACAATTACAGCAGTATTTTAGAAAAGATTCTGCTAAATGTGAAGCCTTTTCTAAAATCCTGAATGCAGAGGTGCAGAATGCGCATTTTTGTGCCGACACAAGGAGCCAGATGGGCCATCTTACAATTGTGCCCATGGAGAAAAAGTAATAGGGAAACATAGCCAACATACCGGTATAATCCTGGATTTCACAACTTACATGTGTATGTTGGTCATTTTGCAACGTACAAGTATAGATGCTGTCAATTAACAGATACTGTTATCTCTATCTATTCTCACTTTTGAGGGGGAAATAAATAAGGGAGGCTTAAGGAGGAGATCTCTCCTATAAAGGGCTGGCCAAACCGAGCAACCTTTTAAAAATATAAAAGTGCCAGGGAACAGGTGTAAATCTTGACGTGGAGAAAGATGGGTAACATTCATCTAGATTTTTACCCTGCCCAGGCCACTTTTAACCATGAATCAACACACACCCCTTGCAATTTCAACATAGTAAGAACATCCACGTATAAATTCTGCCCTTTCAAAAATTGCTATTTAAACATGGTTACCATTTACACATCTAAGAGGTATGTTTACTAAGCAGTCTTAATGTGCGCCCGGCGATAGTGTGCAGGATGCTATAAAAAGAGTGGGCGTTCCGGTCTAAACGTAGCAAACCGGGATTATCGCGTGATAACGCGCGCTGCGCACATTATCGCTGCTAAGCACGTTAACACGCGATAATCTTAATTAGGCACGCAGACATGCAAACACAGAAACAGAGGTGTAGCACAGTGGTTAATACACCGACTAATGGTACATGGGATGTGAGTTCAATCCCCTAGTGTGCCTAATGAACAAGGCTGGCTGAGGCATCTCCCTGTATGTTTAAGTAGTGCTTTTTGAGGCATTGTAGTTTTATTTTAATTAGTGCTGCCAGCAAACACACCCTCACGGTGGCGTTACCTAAGGTGCCGCATAAGGCACACTATAAGGCACTCCAGAGGACACATTATAAAGTGCATTGTCTGCCAAGGCACCCTACAATGTCCCCTATAGGCCACCTTATAAGGCACCTGATAAGACGCCTTATAGGGCGCCCCATAAGGCACCTTATGAGGCACCTTAAGGTTACAGTACTCTGAGGGTGTTTTTGCTGGCAGCACTAATGTACATTAAAAATAGACAATGCCTCAGACAGCCCTATCAAATAACCCCACTGTGGGATAGAACCCATGACTTCTGGCTCCACAGGCAGTGAAGTAACCAGTGGGCTACAGCTGCTAGCAAACCCCTGGCTAGCTACAGAAGGACTGCACGTCACCACACAAACAGTCTGCTGTGGCTACCAGGATAGGGACAACCCACCCGTACCCATGATGCACAGCACATGCATATCAGCAGTCTACAGATGATCACAAGATGGGGTATGCACCCCACAGCACCTCAGCCTGGTAGGGGGTGCCGACGGTGTGTGTTAGTGGCAGAGAGTAGCTACAGACCATCACATTGTGTGGGTATTGTGCTCACCCTGAGGGTGAGGTGGGGCGGCCAGCAACAGGTCCACAGCACCTTCAATGGCTGCAATAGGCCATGTCACAGGTACCCATCAGTGCCAGTGTGTGTGATAGGTAGTCCCTGCAAACACACCTAGGATACATTAGTGTCTATCTGAAGTTGTCAATCAGGTCTGGCCCTTATGGGCTGTGATGCACTCAGAATAGTGCATATTCTGTCTTGGTGCCATGGTAACATGATGTATGTGACAGGGGGTGTTTAGACCCATAGGCAGATTATGTACCACCACCCAACCCACCCTCTGTGGCTTAGGGTGGGAGACAGGATTCCCCCACCAACAGATCCACATTCTACCTCCCTGCAACAGTGGCAGTAGAGGGGGGCCATCAACCCCAGTCACACTGGGGAACAGACACCCTACAGGGCAGCCAATGCAGAGCTGTACATATCCCTAAGGCAATGGCAGGAAGACAGTAGGCATGGAAATGCTCAGCTGCCCCCCCAACACCATCTAACATTCTCCAGCAGCAAGCACAGTGACTCACCCTGCAAGGTGCTCCAGCCATACACATATAACTGCAGACAGTCTGCTAGCTAGTCTACAGTACATGATCCTGGAAGAAATGTGTGCACCCAAAAGCTGGGATGTGAGCACACCCACCAAGCAGATAAGTCAGGGATTAGGCCCCAGAGAAGTAAACCTATATATTTCACTGAAGAAAATACAATATAGCACTATGGAGGAGCCTAGCCATGCCGTGGTCACTGCTCAGTCAGGGTAAGAGTGACCTCCCAGCAGGACATGCTGTGGCCACCCTGTCAGTGCAGGTTGTGACCAGGCACTACAATGTCCGAGCCATTGCCCTATGCCCTGTGCTATTGCATCCAGGCCAGGCCACCCTGTCCAGGCTATACCCACAGTACCTTGCTCCTCATTATGCACATTGGCAGGCCAATACTGGCAACAGTGCTAGCAGCGTGGGCTGAGAAAGGTGTTAGCAGCCACCACACACTGGATAGACAGACACACGCTCCCCACACCTATGCCAGTATCATGCAACTATAGAGGTGTTTGGCAACTCTGGCCACCACACGAGTCCTGGGCACAGTGCAGGCATGGCTATGGTACGCAATACTGTTGGGGTCACTCTGTCAGACACCAGACCTGAGGCACACTCCACAGACATCAGAAAGGTTGCTATGATGCAGCTCAATCAGCCAATTGTGCTTAACGTAGGAATTGCTATCTGCCAGTTATCACAGCAACCTTTGATAGCTGTGTACAGTTTTCCCAGGTTTAGGGTGGCATTGCTAAGGTATGCAATTGGGAGATTATTGGGAGATGCACGCAGGGCCCAACATCCTGCCTCTCCAGGAGGCTTCGGATAATAGAGCCTGTGGGTGCGGGTGTGTCTGCCCCTGTTGGCCGCTGCTCTAGGGCAGAGGTTCCCAACTCCAGTCCTGGAGGGCCAAACACTGTTCAGGTTTTCATGCTGTCCCTAATGAATATGCATGAGATACATCTGCATACCATGGGGACGGTGCATAGAAATGCAGCACAGCCATATTTATTAGAGGCAGCATGGAACCTGAATGTTGTTTGGCCCTCCAGGACTGCATTTGGGAGACTCTGCTCTAGGTAATGCGCATGTTTATGGTGTTTGTGCTCTGTAGGGTAAAATGTAGGTGTTTTGGGCATGTCTACATCATCTGCAATAAAGATTCTGTCTGTATTAGCACGTTTTAGTAGTGGGTAAAATATGGGGGCTGGATTGGCAGGAACCACAACCTGTGACCTTCTGCTCCTGAACACACTGGCTGTGTGCACTGCACCACCATGTTGCCACAGAGACAGCACATTCCCTGGGGATAACATGACTGTTCGTCAGACAGGGCCTGTCTGTTGCAGTGCATGGCACCCACCTACACAGGGCTAGGCCACGGTCTCCCCCTCCACCACCAGTACCCCTCTGCCACCCTGCTGACATGCCCTTCTGCTGGTGGTGCTGGTGGTGCACAGCCTCAGGCCATCCAGTGTGTGGGTAGGCGGCTGCCTATGGTGCGGGTTCTGGGGTAGGAGTGCCTGCATAGCTGTCCACGCTTCCCCCCAGCACCGCCTGCCAATGTTCTGTGCCCTTGGGGGTACCTACTGGGTACTACCCCCTGTGACACTGTGGGAAGCACACTCGTGCCCATGTTGGGCTCTCATCAAATGCTGTCTGGCTGCACTACTGTTTCAGCATTCCTATGGGCCACTTAGGCATCACCCTAGTCCGCACTGTGGCCCAGCTGCACCACAGCATGTGCCGCCTGCAGCCCTCTCTGTCCCCTTTTCAAGCATCTGTCCAGTTGCCCATTCCGACATGTCTGCCCTGCTATTGTGGAACATGTACATGCCATAGGAAACCTGCCCAATGGAGAGGGAAAACCCTGCTCAGCGCAATTTCACTGTGGGCTCATTCACCTTGTATGGGGACGGAGCATAGACCCTTCCAAAATTCATATCTTTTTTTTTAGCTTTCTCGGGAGTGTTTTTTGATGTTTCCCATTTATATCACTATTGGCCAGCGTGGTTATGTTTTTATTACATTTTCTTCTGGTCATTTTCACTGCTTATTTGCCCTTTTGTTCCGTGCACATGTATCACACTTATCACTTTTTGTAGGTTTCCCTGGTTTTGCTGTACATTGCTGACGGAAATGGTTTCTTTTCCCTTTAAATCAGCTCTAACGCCAGGGTTTCACTGGCGTTAGTTTTCAGCCTCGAATTTCACAGCGTTAGTGTGCATGGAGCCTCTCCCCTCCCACTCTCCGCCCATTGACCCTCTCTCTCCGCCCCTGGAGAGCCTTCCTCCGCCCTCCGGGAGCCTTTCTCCACCCTCAGCGCTCATTTACACCGCTGCGCACGTTATCGCACGCTAAGGTACCTCTGCGCCCATAAAAGCACCATTATTGCGAGATAAGGTGCCTTATCGCATGATAACGTGGCAGAGCGCACATTAAGATGGTTTAGTAAACATACCCCTAAGTGCTTGTAGTTGCATGTATGAATTGCAAATAAGACTTCTAGAATAACCCCTCAGGGTTTTGAAATTTCTTTAGATTTATATAATATTTTATATTTAATTCTTTTAAGACTATTTTTTTTGCATAGGATGAATTCTTGATTACATTTGGTTTGAAATATAAGGGTTTGTCTAAGAAGATTTGGTATTAACTTTTTCATTGATGTGAATGAAAGGTTAGCATTTGCTCTGTGAGACAAACAGCTACTAGTCCTGACCAGTAGCTATTAGTCCTGACCTCTCGACTAAACCGTTCATTTGTGGATGGTATGCTGCTGTCTTAATGTGGTGAATACCAAAGGCATCCCACACTTGTCCTAAGTATTTTGACATGAAGTTGCTCCCCCTGTCGGTGAGAACTTCCTTAGGGAAACCCACTTCACAAAACAACTTAATAAGTTTGTTTGCTATTACTTTGGCAGATATGGTACGTAGTGGCATGGCCCACGGGAACCTTGTAGCGTGGTCTACCACCACTAAGATATAGCGGAAACCTCGAGGGGTTTTAATCAGAGGTCCGACAATGTCTACACCTATTCTCTGAATGGGATCCTTAATCACTGGTGATGGTATCATGGGGACATCCCTGGGATGGGCTGCTGAAACTCTTTGGCATGTGGGGCAAGACTCACAGAACTTTGCTGTCTCTTTGAAGACACCCGGCCAATAGAATCTGGCTAAGATTTGATCGAGGGTTCCCTGAATGCCTTTATGCCCCCCAACGGGATGATCGTGTGCCAACCGCAACACTATATTTTTAAAGGTCGTTGGCACAACCAACTGCTTTCTACTATCTCCTGTGAAAGGATCTTTACTCTCCCTATAGAGTATGCCTGCAGTCAGGATAAATCTAGGTAAGGTATCCCTAGTAGTCCAAGCCCATTTGAATGCCTGTGTGAGAGCGGGGTCCGCTTGCTGCTCATTTGGGAACGTGGGAAACTTATTCATTAGCTCCTCTGGTACCCATGGTAGCTCTTGCCCTGCCTGCACTTCAGACTTGTTCTTAGAGCGAGACTGTTTCTCCTTACGCTTCTCAGATTTAGGCTTCCTGACTTTAGTGTCTGGTGTATCTATCAACGCATCATCAGAGGGGAGAACTTCTCCGAGATCCTCTGAGGTATCTTCTTTCTCTTCTAAGGCTGAGGACTGGGCTCTTGTGGAGACCATTGCACCTTTCCCCTGCAACTCTCTTTCCATCTCCCTGAAGAACTGCGGCCAATCCCTGCCTAGAATTATGGCGTGGGGAAGTCCTGGAACAACTGCTAAGAGGACAGCCCTTGGTGGACCTAACCCTGCTATGCGTAACTTGTATACGGGGTAGGTAGAAGTTCCTCCATGGACGCACCTTATTTTAACTGAACTAACAGGGTGAATTACTTCCTTGCCCTGCATGGCTTCTATTCTCTGCCAAAACTCTTCAGAGAGCATGCTTAACTCCACTCCTGAATCCAGCAGAGCCTGAGTGGTAATTCCCTGTACTTCAATAGCAAGAAGAAACCCGGGTCTATCTTCCATAGGACTACCCGCTACCAAGGCAGTCTTAACAAAACAGTGTTTCTGCAAATGTCCCTCTTGCCCACATTTGTAACATCTTATCCTACTCTTAGAGCTTTTCCATAAAGGCATGCACATTTTTATAGGGTCTTCATGCACCCTTCCGTCCCTTCCTGATCTGCGAATGCCTGACTCCTGAGAAGTAGTGCCAGCTCTCTGGGCAGTTAGCTCTGCCTCTATGTATCTCTCAGAGAGTGCAACAGCTTCTTGGGGAGTTTTGCAATTCTGCAAGATTAGGAAGGTGCGGATTCCCTGGGGTAGAGCATTCATATATTGCTCCAATACCAAGTCATCAAGTATTGACTCCACAGACTTCCCTTCTGGAGTTAACCACTTGTCAATCAGGCTTCTAATCCTGTGACACAAGGACTTAGGAGTCTCACTCGGCCTCAGTCTCACACTCCTCAAACGTGTGTGGTAGACCAAAGGAGTGAGCCCTAATCTCTCTCTTATGGCCTTTTTCAATTCCTCATAGTTGGCAGCCATAGCAGCAGGCATGGCGGGGTAAGCGGCCATCGCTTCCCCAGTAAGGGATGCTGCTAGTCTTAGCGCCCAGTGTTCTTGAGGCCAGGAGCTAAGGTGAGCTACTCTCTCAAAGCTCTCGAGAAAGTCATGCACATCATCCTGATTAGTTAGCTGCCCAAAGTTGAACAAAGTTCCTGTCTCTAGACCAACAGGGTGTACAGTGTCTGTTAAAGTGGAACCTGTATTGGATGTTGATTGTCCAGCGGCTTGCTTCCTCTCTTTTATCCATTCCTCCATGAGAGTCAGTAGCGGTTGCTGCTGTTCACGTAGGCTTGCGTTGGCCTTTTCCTGTGCCTCTAACGCAAGATCTCTCTGGCGCTCCAGCTGCGTCGCCATCCAGTGGAAAATCTCCTTGGCGTCCATCGCCATCTTGGAATACCTGAAACAAAATCAAAAAGACAGACCCAAGTGCGGAATCACAGTACACTTGTCTATCTGCACTTTTTCCCCTTTTTTTTTTTTTTCTTCCTAGTCACCACTAGGCTGCACCCTTGCCCTGGTATCCTGGTTACCCGGGGTGGATACCCTTTACCTGGCTCAGGTGGTATACAAGCATGTCAGGAACAGAAGATCCTATAGTCCTGCAGTCTCCTTCCTTGTCTGGGCTCGTCAGCTCTTCGGCTGGGCACCTCCTGGAAGTCAGCTTCTGCAGCTCTGGGTATAGCTACTTCTTGCGCCTGCGCAGTATCCTCAATACTACGCCACTTTGCCACCCAACCACTCCCTGGACCTTGAGGGTTAAGGGAGGGGCTGGCCTTGGTTGCCCTTGAGGGTAAGGTTGTAGTTGTGTTGGTGCTCAAGTAGTAAGGCAAGGCAAAGAAAATTTCTTTTCTGAGGTTTATTTCCCGCTTTCGCAGTTCAAATGCAGCAGACGTAAAGGAAACAATGTAGCATAAAACAAGGCTGAGAAACTTAACTAAACAAGGCTTTTTACTGCTTGGCTAAATGTCCATTCTGAATCACATTCAATTGTCATGTGACCTCCTTTCAGTAACGTAACAGAAAACTCTGGTAACAGCAATGCTCCTGAATTGCATACAATATGCTTTCACTTATTCTCTTCACATAAGCTTCTTTAGCAGGGCAATCAGTGAGGTAACTTTGCTATATTCTTTCCTAAAACATTGGCAAGCTTATCACTTAAATGTCCTTTTGAATCACAAATGTAGAGCAGTCCATCGGGACTTCCTGCTCTGTAGACGGCAGAGAAATTAAAGGCATTTCTTCCTCACAGCTGCTCATGGGCTTTGTTACCTTATGAGGAGAAACTGCTCTGCTCTTAAGGAACTCCCTGAATTCAGTGAGAAGTAATTCAGCCTGTGTATTTTCTGAACTAGGCTGATAATATCCTCCTTCAGGTAAATGCTTGTTTACAGTTCTTATCTCTTGGCAATTATCAGTGCTTCTACTCGGACAAGAGTTCAGCGTGTAAGCATTTCCCTTCCCCCACCTATCTCCAAATGAAAGTGCAGGGTAAAACGCTTCAGCTGTGCTTGGAGAGTCTTTCAGAGTTTTAAAAGGAAAACAGTCAGGTTTCTCTTGGCTTAACCAATTACTACCAAACTTTCTGCCTTTGTCCTGTCTTTCACAATTAAAGTTCACTCTTTCTGGCTTCCCACTGTTAAGCTTGCTAGCCGTTCTAAACCCACCAGATACCTTGTGCTGGGGCTTCTTCCCAGGTATTTCTTTCTCCCTCTGCCTCCTGTTCCAAGGTTCTGCTTGGTCCTTTAAACTCCTGAGCTGCAGCCTTGGGTCTCTCAGTGCCTTTGAATTCTTCTGCTTACAGAAGTCTTTCTTTGCCCCTGAGTCTCCCAGGTCCTGTCTGCTCCTTCGTGGATCACAGCTGCTTAGTGGTTCTCTCTCCCACGGTTCCTGTTCCTGGTCATCTGACCTGTCCTCATCCAGGTGCTTGTGTCCTGACTCCTCCTCTCCTTGCTCCTCTCCTTGCCGAAGTACTTGCTGATGCTCTCTTTGCCCTTCTCGCTGTTGTTCTAACTGTTTCTGTCTCTGGGTTCTTAACAAGCTGCTTGAGTACTGCACTGCCCGCCTCCTGCTTGGGCGCGCCCAATCAGAGACTTGGCTCCTCACCTGCCTTGAGGTGAGGTGTGGTTCCTGATTAGCTCTGTGTTTCTTTATCTCAGAAGAGAAAATCCTGCATTCCGCTGCAGTACCGGTTCTCTCCACCGGATCACTATCAGTTTCCATTGCTTCACAAGAGTCTCCTACATCACAACGTATGATATCAATTACAGAAAATGTGTAATTTTCATAAAATAAGAGTACAAAAAATAAATGATACATAATTAATGATAAATACCTTTGTCAGATCAAAAAATTAACAAAACTGCAAATTGTATCACGATCCAAACTGGACGTAAGCAACTGGAGTCAAAAATGACCCCACTGGTACTCTATGCTGCAATTCATCACTAGCGTCACCTAGCGGATGAAAATTATTCCTCTCATGGCGCAATGTAAAGAGAATACTGACATGTGAAAAGTCATAAAAAGATTGCATTCTTGAACAACTAGTTTCCGAGATACGCGTTGTGAAACTTGCAATGGGGTCACTTTTGACCCCATCGGTACTCCCAGGGTTAAATTGGAGAGAGACTGAAATGGAAAGAAGAGGATAAAAAGAAAACTTTAACACAGGTGTATTTAGCTAATTGGAAATATTGAAGCAATTGGGAAATGGTCAAAGAACAAAACAAGTTTTACGGAATGCAAATCAAAAAAAAAGGTCTAGCCAAACAAACTTTCAGGGTTTCAAATACTGATATGTGTTTACTGATAGTTTTATATCATTGCCAACCAGATGGGAGTGATGAACAAATATTTAACTTATGTAATAGTAGTACTTGCAGGCAGCAACAGTTATCAGCATAGGTGTTGGAAAGGGGTGGGTAGGGCCGGCCCGTCCATTGAGCAAGAATGTTTTTTGCACAGGGCCCCGCGTTTCAGGGGGCCCCGCGCAAAAAACATCTTGCATCCCAGCAAAGTTTTAAAAATTCATAAACCGGCTGCGGCTGCCGCTGCCGCCGTGGCAGCGGCAGAATCGAGAATCAGCCCATTTACAGTCCTTACCAACCCCCCCCCCCCATCAGCCCAGCTAAGTTTAAAAAAAAAACCCCAGAAACCGGCTGCTGCTGCCGCTGCTGCCATGGCAGCGGCAGAATGGAGAATCCCGCGGGGCCCCCTTGTCCTGCAGTCTTCTATGCGGCCTCCGTCGGCTGTCAGAGCTGCGCGAAGAGAGAGAGCTTCTCCTCTCGCAGCACGGTTCACCACGCCGCGGGGGTGATGGGTAATCCCATGCTCCCCGCGGCGGGATTAGCAGAGCCGCGAGAAAGGGAAACTCTCCCTTCGCGCAGCTCTGAAAAGCCCGCGCTGAGGCTGCATCGAAGACTGCAGGACAGGGGGGCCCCGCGGGATTCTCCATTCTGCCGCTGCCACGGCGGCAGCGGCAGCAGCAGCCGGTTTCTGGGGGTTTTTTTTTTAACTTAGCTGGGCTGATGGGGGGGGGTAAGGACTGTAAATGGGCTGATGGGGGGGAGTGAGGGAGGGAGGGGAGGGTAAGTACTGTAAATGGGCTGATGGGGGGATTAGGACTGGTAATGGGCTATAGGGGGTTCGGACTGGAAGTGGGCTGATGGGGGGGTTAAGACTGGGAATGGGCTATGGGGGGTTAGGACAGGTAATAGACTATGGAGGGGCTAAGACTGGAAATGGGCTGATGGGGGAAATTATGACAGGTAATGGGCTATGGGGGGCTACGACTACAAGTGGGCTGATGGGGGATTAGGACTGGAAACGGGCTATGGGGCGGTGGGATAAGACTGGAAATGGGCTGATGGGGGGTGTTAGTACTGGTAATGGGCTGTGGGGGCATTAGGACTGGTAATGGGCTATGGGGGGGTTACAACAGGTAATGGGCTATGGGGAGGTACGACTACAAGTGGGCTGATGGTGGGATTAGGACTGGAAATGGGCTATGGGGGGGTTTAGGACAGGTAATGGGCTGATGGGGGGTTACAACAGGTAATGGGCTATGGGGGGGCTAAGATTACAAGTAGGCTGATAGGGGGTTAGGACTGGTAATGGGCTGTGGGGGGCGTTAGGACTGGTAATGGGCTGGGGGGTTAGGACTGGTACTGGGCTATGGGGGGGTTACAACAGGTAATGGGCTATGGGGAGCTACGGCTACAAGTGGGCTGATGGGGGGATTAGGACTGGAAATGGGCTATGGGGGGTTTAGGACAGGTAATGGGCTGATGGGGGGTTACAACAGGTAATGGGCTATGGGGGGGCTAAGACTACAAATAGGCTGATAGTGGTTAGGACTGGTAATGGGCTGTGGGGGGCGTTAGGACTGGTAATGGGCTGGGGGGGTTAGGACTGGTACTGGGCTATGGGGGGTTACAACAGGTAATGGGCTATGGGGAGCTACGACTACAAGTGGGCTGATGGGGGGATTAGGACTGGAAATGGGCTATGGGGGGGTTAGGACAGGTAATGGGCTGATGGGGGGTTACAACAGGTAATGGGCTATGGGGGGGCTAAGACTACAAGTGGGCTGATGGGGGGTTAGGACTGGTAATGGGCTGATGGGGGGTTAGGACTGGTAATGGGTTGATGGGACGGTAAGACTCAAAATGGGCTGATGGGAGGGTAAGGACTGGAAGTGGGCTGATGGGGGGGTTAGGACTGGTAATGGGCTATAGGGGGTTCGGACTGGAAGTGGGCTGATGGGGGGGTTAGGACTGGTAATGGGCTATATGGGGTTCGGACTGGAAGTGGGCTGATGGGGGAGCTAGGACTGGTAATGGGATGGGGGGTTGCTAGGACTGGAAATGGGCTGAGTGGAAGGGGGGCTTGAACGGCAAATAGCTGATGGGGACAGGGGCTTGGAATGGAAATGGGCTGAGTGGAAAGGGGGCTTGAACTGCAAATAGCTGATAGGGAGGGGGGCTTGGAATGGAAAGGGGCTGTGAGGAGAGGGAGCTAGGACTGGAAATGGGCTGAGTTGGGGGGGGCTAGGACAGGAAATGGGCTGATGGAGGGGCCAGGATAGGACTGGAAATGGGCTGTTGGGGGTGCTAAGGTTGGAAATGGGCTGTGGTGGGGGCTTGAATTGAAATGGACTCATGGAGGGGCTAGAACTGGAAGTAGGCTCATGGGGGGCTTGGATTGGAAATGGGCTGAGTGGAGGGGAGCTAGGATTTGACATGGGCTGATGGTGGGGCTAGGAAAGGAATAGAAATGAGCTGATGGGGGGCTGGGATTGGAAATGAGCTGATGGAGGAACTGATAGGACTGGAAATGGATGGGGGAGCTAGGACTGGAAATTGGCTGATGGTGGGGCTAGGATAGGATTGGAAATGGGCTGATGGGGGACTAGGACTGGAAATGGGCTGATGCAGGGACAAGAAGGGAGCAGATGCTGGGTGGGGCTGGAACTAGAAAGGAGCTGATGTTGGGGGAGGATTAGAATGGGATGGAGCTGGGAGAGTGAAATGGAGAGGGAAAAATATTTTGCGTGGGAGGGAAGACAAATCTACAATTGGCCGGATATTGGGAGAGTAAGTGGGGATTGAGGATGGAGGGATAAAATTTGAGTGGATGAAATAGGAATGAGGAAAGAGCAAAAGGAGAAAGATTAGTATGTTAAAGCAGATGTAGAGAGAGAATGGAAAAAAAAAACAAGAAGACAGAAGAAAGGACAAATGGACAGCAGATGGAGAGTTAGCAGAAGACACGAAGAAACCAGAAGAAAGTGGCTGGAACAATTGCAACTGAAAAAAAATGCACAAAAGGTAGAAAAATATCTCTTTATTTTGAATTTATTAACTGGAATATGTCAGCTCTGGGAAATGTGCATCATTAATTTTTGTGCTTTGTTTAGTACAAGAGGAAATTAATTTATAGTTTTATTTCTACAGTGTTGTTGTATATTCCAAGTTTGGCTTTTGGGGTTCCCAGTTTAATTATTGTCTTCCTGTTTCTAAATTGTGATTCCTTGTTTGGTGATGGTCTATGTTCTGCATGTGTAACTGAGCTGAGGTATTCTGTTTATGTAATTCCTATTTGACATTGCCACTTGTTCTTTCCCCAGTAGGTCATGTATTATTGTTCTCTGAAATGTATTGGTTTAATATTTGCAGTGTTGCCTTTTGATAGTTAGGGTATGGTGCTTTGTGAGTCCTGGTAGTGCTGTTAGGATACGGCGGGTTTGCTATAGGTTCTAAATGATTCCCCTATACCCTATCACCAATGTCAACATCTACTAATCCTGCCCTAGATTCTAAAAATTGTTATCCCCCTCCTTACATAAATACTATTTTTTGTCGGATCATTCACCATGAGACAAAACCTTTTGCCTCCTGAAGTGAACCCTCCTTTTAATCACAAGTGGAAACGGCTGATTACTTTCCAGCCCAGCCGACCAAATCAGCACAACGCTGCTGTCAGCTAAAAAAGTTTTTATAAAATCTTGAAAGAGTCTGACAAATTACAAAGATCTTCGGGCTACAAAAATCCCAACAGTACAGCTTTTAAAGTCCCCCTCCCGTCAAATAGGAAGTTTAAGAGAACTTAGCTGGTATGGAACGGTTCATGGTCACTCCGTCAAAAAGAGTCTCCAGACTTTCACTCCTCACACCGTGAAGAAAATAGGGACTCTATCCAAAAAGGACACAGAAACAACCCCGCTCCAGTATCACACATAACGAGGCTCCGACGCTACACCAAAGGTGTTTCAAGCTGTTAATTCATCCTCCTTCCACAGCTCTTCATCAGGCAGTATGAACCCCGTACGGAACACATCGTTTTAAAACAGGTGATATAACGACGTCACAGGTGAAAGGTCCACAATACAGCAAACTTTATTGAGCTCCCACAGGCAACCCCCACCAGTCAATGTCCACATTCAGCCCATTCGGCGCCATCGATTGGAGACGAAAAATCCATTGCTGCTCTTTAAAATTGAGACGGGCTAGTCGATCGCCCCCCCGCAGTGTTGGAGCTACCACATCCAAAACCCTCCAATGTATATCATTAAAATAATGGTTATGTTGCTGACAATGGGAAACTCCCGGGGCCCCCTCCTGACGTTTATCAATCCGGGAGCGATGTTCCAATAAACGTTTCCAAATCGGTCGAATAGTATGGCCCACATACTTAAGACCACAAGGGCATATCAACATATACACCACGAAGTCAGATTTACAAGTAGAATGTGTTGCTGAATAATATTTCAACCCTGTACTCAAATCTTCCCACACCTCCCCTTGTAGTGTTAAAGTACAAAAATTACATCCCCCACAAGCATAATGCCCTCGCCGAAACCCCGAAGACTCTAACCGGGGCTGAGTCCTAACCAACCAAACCCCTATTATACGAGAACGTCGGTAAGCTACCATCAAGGGCTTGCTAAAACAAGAATGGAGGGATAACAAAGCCCAGTGTTTTTTCAAAATATGTACTAAATTGGGAACTGTGGGCAAATAGGGTAATATGCTAATCACCACATCCCTCTGTCGCCTAGGAGATGTACTTATAGGCTGTGATCCCCCAGAGGTCCCCCACCACTCAGGGTGATTGTACAGGGCTCTTTTAAAAGCCCTCCGAACCAAAACTTCTGGGTACCCCCTATGACATAACCTCTGACTCAAAGCTCGGGCATGCAATCGGTACTCACCCACTGATGAACATAATCTTCGAATATGCAAAAACTGCCCAAAAGGGAGACTATTCCGCATTGCTGGAGGGTGAAAACTAGAATATTTTAGTAACACATTTTTCTGAACAGGCTTTCGATAATTTCAGGCGCTCTGTTCTTTGCGGGATGAAGATGGGGTAGTAATCCGGAGGGCGGATAAAGGGGGTGCCACGGTTTTACTGCGCCAGGAGGATTACCATCGGAAAGTTCTGTCTCACTTGGCTGATCCCAAATATTATGAGATATTAGCAGCTGATCCCACTTGTGAATTGAAGTCTCAGATTCATGCTTTGACGCAAGAAGCCTTTGAGAGGCACTGGATAACTTCTCATGAATTTCAATTTTTGAACATCTCTTCTCCTGTGGTCCCTGTTTTGTACATGGTCCCAAAGGTGCATAAATCCATCTGCGATCCTCCGGGGAGACCAATAGTCTCTTGCCGCAATTCGGTACTTGAACCTCTCTCTCAATTTTGCGACCACTTTTTACAGCCGTTGATGTCTTCGGCCCGTTCTTATGTACGGGATTCATTTCATCTGGTTGGTTAGGACTCAGCCCCGGTTAGAGTCTTCGGGGTTTCGGCGAGGGCATTATGCTTGTGGGGGATGTAATTTTTGTACTTTAACACTACAAGGGGAGGTGTGGGAAGATTTGAGTACAGGGTTGAAATATTATTCAGCAACACATTCTACTTGTAAATCTGACTTCATGGTGTATATGTTGATATGCCCTTGTGGTCTTAAGTATGTGGGCCGTACTATTCGACCGATTTGGAAACGTTTATTGGAACATCGCTCCCGGATTGATAAACGTCAGGAGGGGGCCCCGGGAGTTTCCCATTGTCAGCAACATAACCATTATTTTAATGATCTACATTGGAGGGTTTTGGATGTGGTAGCTCCAACACTGCGGGGGGGCGATCGACTAGCCCGTCTCAATTTTAAAGAGCAGCAATGGATTTTTCGTCTCCAATCGATGGCGCCGAATGGGCTGAATGCGGACATTGACTGGTGGGGGTTGCCTGTGGGAGCTCAATAAAGTTTGCTGTATTGTGGACCTTTCACCTGTGACGTCGTTATATCACCTGTTTTAAAACGATGTGTTCCGTACGGGGTTCATACTGCCTGATGAAGAGCTGTGGAAGGAGGATGAATTAACAGCTTGAAACACCTTTGATGTAGCGTCGGAGCCTCGTTATGTGTGATACTGGAGCGGGGTTGTTCCTGTGTCCTTTTTGGATAGAGTCCCTATTTTCTTCACGGTGTGAGGAGTGAAAGTCTGGAGACTCTTTTTGACGGAGTGACCATGAACCATTCCATACCAGCTAAGTTCTCTTAAACATCCTATTTGACGGGAGGGGGACTTTAAAAGCTGTACTGTTGGGATTTTTGTAGCCCGAAGATCTTTGTAATTTGTCAGACTCTTTCAAGATTTTATAAAAAAATTTTTAGCTGACAGCAGCGTTGTGCTGATTTGGTCGGCTGGGCTGGAAAGTAATCAGCCGTTTCCACTTGTGATTAAAAGGAGGGTTCACTTCAGGAGGCAAAAGGTTTTGTCTCATGGTGAATGATCCGACAAAAAATAGTATTTATGTAAGGAGGGGGATAACAATTTTTAGAGTCTAGGGCAGGATTAGTAGATGTTGACATTGGTGATAGGGTATAGGGGAATCATTTGGTTTTTGATTTACATTGGGTTGATTTCCAGGGGTATATTGGATAGGATAGGTTCTAAATGAGCAGTGTTTGTAGTAGTTCCTAATGTGCCTGGCGGTTGGTACTGGATTATAGTAATGTAGAAACCTTTTAGTCTTTCTTTATCCATATACTCATTAAGAGGCATGTTTACTAAAAGTTAGTGTATGGTAACATTATGCAAATATTTATGCAAATGAGGCACCTTATGCAAATGAGGCCCCGCACCGAGTCTCCGCACATGGCCCCGCACCCCCCTTGGGCCGCCCCTGGGGGTGAGCCACATGGGTCCTGGCCCCACCAAAAATCGCAGGCTGCCCATGGGGATCTCATCCCCCACGGGAGGAAGAACAAAAGCCTCTTCCTGTCTGCCCGCAAGAGATCGGATCTCTGCAGGAAACAGGAAGGGTCTTTGCTATGTTTGCAGCTTCTTTTCTTCTGTGACTTCTCACTTTCACTTAAACAAACTCATGGAAAGCTAAAACAGGAAACAGCTAGAGGTAAATTGACCTTTCATTTTTTTTAAATGATGTTCAAAAATGTCTGCACCAACAGTGAAGAGTAAAGTGGGATTTTGCTCTAGTGAATTATCAGTGAAGGGGAGTCTCCTCTTGCCTTAATTTGTATATCACATTCTGTAAAAAATATTTCACATAAGAGTGTTTGAACCAGCCTCTGAGTCTGATAACCGGGGCAATAGAAGGGCTTTTCTTTGGGGGGGCCCAAGCACCACCCCAAGCTCTACCCTAACTCTACCCCAAGCCCTGCCCTGCCGGCAGAGACCCTTCTTGTTCTGCCTGCCAGGATCTGATCTCCTGTGGGCAGACAGGATGGGCCCGATATTTGAAAGGCATTTACACAGTTTACAGTTCAGTAAACAGTGTAAATGCCTTAAACGGGGATATTCAATTGCGCCTACACAGTTAGTGCCATTGACTATCCCCATCTATATCCTCTACGCCTCCCGATGCTATCCAGTTAGTATCGGGACATGTTGGAGGCGTTCCAAGGTGGAGCGGGGGTGGAGATTGCTGCTAACTGGGTACCAGCAATATTGGACTGTTGTTTGCAGGCCTAGTTTTACCCGTGGATGTTAACCGGGTAGCGCTGCAATATCGCCTCTACCCAGTTAGGTTTTGCGGCGGTGTCTGCTTTGTGCCAAACCCGGATATTCAATGCCGTCACCACGGCATTGAACATCCAGGGTTAGGGGTCAGTGGGCAAGGCTATGCGCCGTAGTGGCATCAATCGTGGCTTTTCTTCTGACCACAGGGGACTGGGTCTTTGCAATGATCACAGCCGAAGAAAACCCACAATTGCAGAAAAGACCCTTCCTGTCAATTTACCTCTAGCTGTTTCCTGTTTTGGCTTCCCACGAGTTTGTTTACTGTGATATTTGTTTTACAGCTTTTCATAATCAAAAATACAGTTTACAATATTAATTAAATCAGAAATAAAATAAGAAGCTCCAATAAAATAGGAAAGCAGGAGATAGGAATCAGAAGACATTATAGGGTTTTCCAAATATCTGCTGACATAAAAAAGGATATTTCAAACTCTTTCTGAAGCTATTTACAAGAGCACAAATATATTTGAAGCTGACTTTCTTTTCCTTTGTCAGATTCTACTCTGTTTCCTTTCCTACCCAAAACTCAAAAGTACCCCCCACCCCACCCAGATATACAGGTTTTATTTATCCCATAAAGGCCTCCACCCATAATATTTATTTATTTAGCAATGCTTATATATCTCTTTTCACTGGGTCAAAGCGGTGTACATTCAGGTACGGTATATATTTCCCTTGTCCCTGTTGTACTTGAGGCAATGGGGGTGGTTAAATGGCTTGCCCAAGGCCTCAAGGAGCGCCTGTGGGACTAGAAACCCCAGTCCCTCCGGCCCGAGGTTGCTGTCCTCCAGCGGGATATCTTTTCTCCAGTTCACAGCAGGAGTAATTTTGATTTTGTCAAAAAAATTTCAAAGAAGTTTCTAGTCTGGATGACATAGCATTCACATGTTAAAGTGCTTTCTTATGTTAATGTTGCTTTGCTTGGGAAAGGGGCAGGGGGTGCACAGACATACAGAAACCCCTAGCTCATGAGTTACTTCACATGCCACCTCTTGCAATACTTCTATTTCTGTGACACATGAACAACATGCTGCAAGTTCATGCTTTTGACATGCAACTAACAACCACCAGCCCCTGAATCGTGTCTTTCGCCATCTGTACGTGGTAGCTTGAAAGACCCAGGGCCGGCCCGTCCATTGAGCAAGAATGTTTTTTGCACAGGCCCTGCGTTTCAGGGGGCCCCGCGCAAAAAACATCTTGCATCAGCCCAGCTAGGTTAAAAAAATACAAACCAGCTGCTGCTGCTGCTGCCGTCGTGGCAGCGGCAGAATCGAGCATCCCGTGGGGCCCCCCTGCCCTGCAGAGTCCTCCATGCAGCCTCAGTGTTGGCTGTCAGAGCCGCGCGAACAGAGAGAGCTTCTCCTCTCGCGGCTCTGTTAATCCCGCCGCGGGGCTGATGGGATTTCCCATCAGCCCTGCGGCGGGATTAACAGAGCTGCGAGAAAGGGAAACTCTCCCTTCGCGCAGATCTGAAAAGCCCACACTGAGGCCACATGGAGGACTCTGCAGAGCAGGGGGGCCCCGCGGGATGCTAGATTCTGCTGCTGCCACGGCGGCAGCAGCCGGTTTTTGTTTTTTTTTAACCTAGCTGGACTGATGGGGGGGAGGGGGTTAGGACTGGTAATGGGCTATGGGGGGGCTAAGATTGGAAGTGGGCTGATGGGGGGGAGGGGGTTAGGACAGGTAATGGGCTATGGGGGGGCTAAGACTGGAAGTGGGCTGATGGGGGGGTTAGAACTGGTAATGGGCTATGGGGAGGCCTATGGGGGGGCTAAGACTACAAGTGGGCTGATGGGGGGTTAGGACTGGTAATGGGCTATGGGGGGAGGTTAGGACAGGTAATGGGCTATGGGGGGGCCTATGGGGGGGCTAAGACTACAAGTGGGCTGATGGGGGCATTAGGACTGGTAATGGGCTATGGGGGGGGGCCTAAGACTGAAAATGGGGTGATGGGGGATTAGGATTGGAAGTGGGCTGATGGGGGGCTTAGGACTGGTAATGGGTTATGCGGGGGGGCTAGGACTGGAAATGGGCTGATGGGGGGGTTAGGACTAGTAATGGGATGATGGGGGGGTTAGGACTGGTAATGGGGTGATGGGGGGCTAAGACTGAAAATGGGGTGATGGAGGGCTTAGGACTGGAAGTGGGCTGATGGGGGGCTTAGGACTGGTAATGGGCTATGGTGGGGGCTAGGACTGGTAATGGGCTGGGGGGGTTGCTAGGACTGGAAATAGGCTGAGTGGAAGGGGGGCTTGAACTGCAAATAGCTGATGGGGACAGGGGCTTGGAATGGAAATGGGCTGAGTGGAAGGGGGCTTGAACTGCACATAGCTGATGGGGAGGGGGCTTGGAATGGGAATGGGCTGTGAGGGGAGGGAGTTAGGACTGGAAATGGGCTGAGTGGGGGGGGCTAGGACAGGAAATGGGCTGATGGAGGGGCTAGGATAGGACTGGAAATGGGCTGTTGGGGGGTGCTAAGATTGGAAATGGGCTGTGGTGGGGGCTTGAATTGAAATGGACTCATGGAGGGGCTAGAACTGGAAGTAGGCTCATGGGGGTCTTGGAGTGGAAATGGGCTGAGTGGAGGGGAGCTAGGATTTGACATGGGCTGATGGTGGGGCTAGGAAAGGACTAGAAATGAGCTGATGGGGGGGCTGGGATTGGAAATGAGCTGATGGAGGGACTCGGATAGGACTGGAAATGGATGGGGGAGCTAGGACTGGAAATGGGATGATGGTGGGGCTAGGATAGGATTGGAAATGGGCTGATGGGGGGCTAGGACTGGAAATGGGCTGATGCAGGGACTAGAAGGGAGCTGATGTTGGGGGAGGATTAGAATAGGATGGAGCTGGGATAGTGAAATGGAGAGGGAAAAATATTTTGTGTGGGAGGGAAGACAAATCTACAATTGGCCGGATGTTGGGAGAGTAAGTAGGGATTGAGGATGGAGGGGTAAAATTTGAGTGGATGAAATAGGAATGAGGAAAGAGCAAAAGGAGAAAGATTAGTATGTTAAAGCAGATGTAGAGAGAGAATGGAAAAAAACTAGAAGAGAGAAGAAAGGACAAATGGACAGCAGACGATGGAGAGTTAGCAGAAGACACAAAGAAACCAGAAGAAAGTGGCTGGAGCAATTGCCACTGAAAAAAAATGCACAAAAGGTAGAAAAATATCTCTTTATTTTGAATTTTTTAACTGGAATATGTCAGCTCTTGGAATTGTGCATCATTAACGTCTGCGCTTTGTTTAGTACAAGAGGAAATTAATTTCTGGTTTTATTTCTACAGTGTTGTACATTCCAAGTTTGGCTTTTGGGGTTCTCAGTTTAATTATTGTCTTCCTGTTTCTAAATTGTGATTCCTTGTTTGGTGATGGTCTATGTTCTGCATGTGTAACTGAGCTGAGGTATTCTGTTTATAAAATTCCTATTTGGCATTGCTACTTGTTCTCGTGCCCCAGTAGGTCATGTATTGTTATTCTCTGAAATGTTTTGGTTTAATATATGCAGTGTTGCCTTTTGATAGGTAGGGTATGGTGCTTTGTGAGTTCTGGTAGTGCTGTTAGGATACGGCGGGTTTGCTCTGGGTTCTAAATGGGCAGTGTTTGTAGTAGTTCCTAATGTGCCTGGCAGTTGGTACTGGATTATAGTAATGTAGAAATCTTTTAGTCTTTCTTTATCCATATACTCATTAAGAGGCATGTTTACTAAAAGTTAGTGTATGGTAACATTATGCAAATATTTATGCAAATAAGGCACCTTATGCAAATGAGGTCCCACACCAAGTCTCCGCACATGGCCCCGCACCCCCCTTGGGCTGCCCCTGGAAAGACCCTATCAGGAACTGTTAAAAACTGCTGTAGCCATGCACTGCACTTTCAGATACAGCAAAATCATTAACATTTTCAAGTTTTGATTTTCCTTCCTGAGTGCCTTGGTGTCTTATTCAAAGGAGATTCTTTTGAGTTGAGCCCTTTGGGCATTAATAATTCAATAGTAAGTTAGGTTTGGGAATTTTAGATTAGAGAACTTTTACAATTTCTTAACCTTTAGCCATTAGATGGAAAGTTTTCTTTTATTTAGCTGGTTGTCTCTGTCATGCTCATGTTTGCTTTTAAGTACTTGGTCTTTTTTTATGTTCTTTACTGTAATTTCCAAAAAGTAATGCTTGAATCTGGCAGACTATTAATCTTTTAATCATTTTAATCAAACTTAGGGGTCTCTTTACTAAGCGGCGCTAGCGGCTTCCGTGCAAAATGGGGCGATTTCGCCCGGAAGCTGCTAGCCCGCTTAGTAAACAGCCCCGTTAGTAAGTGTTTCAGCAAAAATGAATTTAAAAAGTTGCTTAGCTTGTGCAAGATGGAGCATATAAAATGTTCCCTGGGAGTTGTGCTTTTCCTCTGAGTTTTTTCTGGATATCTACCCCTGACGCAGAACCCTAATCAAGCAGTCTGGGCCGGGTTCGAAGCGCAGTGCGGTATGGAGCGCATGGTGATATGCGATGAGATCGGGTTAACAGCATTGGCATGTTACTCCTTTGAATTTCCTGTATGCTCCATCTTGCACAAGCTAAGTAACTTTTTTAATTCGTTTTTGCTGAAATGCTTACTAAGTTTGGATAAAGCGATTAAAAGGAAACTTTGCTGCTCGAGGTCGTTGTTTTTTTCACCCTATCTGACAAAAACTGTGTTTTCATTGTGCTTTCTGATGATAGTGCTCTATCGAGCCTGACGTTGTGGTTGGACTTTGCTTATAGTCAGTGCTTTATGATATTTGGGTATTACTTTTTGCAGCCTCTTATCTTTGCAGACAAACAAATACAAGGGTTTGGGGCACTGTTCCCTCTAAGCTGTGCGCGTGTGCGCGCGCACACACCTCGCCGAGCGAGCGCACATACTTTACAACAGAGCGCACAAAAATTACAGTACTGATTCTGATAGAAAACACAGACATCTTAAAATGTAAAAGTTGTTGTGTATTTACGGTTTTCACAAGTTCTACAATATTTTCTAGTGCAATCAATGTGGTGTACATACTGTATTCTGACGTACAGTCAAATTTTAAAGTATATAACTCCGAGTGTCGTTATGTGGCGCACAAAAATTTAACCTTCCTTCAAAAGCTGCACAGCTGATATTTTATGCGCACACAGCCTACAGAAAATTAGAGGGAACATTGGTTTGGGGGGGGGGGGTTAGTTTAATATAGACCAATTTTTATCCCACCAGTAAGCAATTTGAACCCTTCATTTGAACTTCCGCTAACCTGTGCAATTTGCTTTTCATCTGGCTTGAAAGTTTCAAGTACAACTGCACTGGGAGGGGAGAATAGTTTGGGAATTTCCCAACCAAACTCTAACAAGCATTCATTAAGTGAATTTAATGATGAACCTTCTTGATGAAGTTTGAAAGGTGAAAGACAATGAGTACAGTAAGGCCGCGGGCCCCGTCCGCGTGGCCGCTCCTAACCGGGGGGGTGGCGGGCCGTTCGCCCCCCCCTCGGTTTCAGCGGCGCGCGGCTCGTTGGTGCCCGCGCGGCCGGGCGCCTCATTGGCTCCCCGCGGCGTTTAAAACGCCCGGGAGCCAATGGAGAGGCTAGGACCCGGCAGCGGGGGAGGGGGGTGGAGTGGGTGGCGCGGGGACCCAGCTCTGCATCGGCAGTTGCTGGGTCAAGGCTGGAGGCTCCGGACGTGTGCGGGCTTGCGGCGCGCGATCCTTGTTGCTCGAGCGGGCCTGGGGTAGCAGCGTGAGTCTGCACGCGGAGCGGCACCGTCTGTTGAGCTCCGGGGGCGGCGATCCAGCGGCGGGGGAGTCGGGAGGCTCCTGGCTCTTCAGGCAAGTGTTATTTTAATATTGTGGTCTTTGTCCCCTTACACCTGCCTCACTGACTGGTGGCTCAGCTTTTAGAGTGCTGTTTCTTATTTAGGAGGTTGTGGGTTCAAACCTAGCTTGTCTTTAGCTTTAAAATAAAAAATAAATAAATATCTACTTATGTTTCCCTCTAAATTATTACTTTCCCTGAATCTGTAGTGACCTAGTGAGCTACCCTTGTGCAAGCAGTTTCCAGCTTGCCTCCGGCCCATTCTTTAGCCATGGCCGGGGGAGGGAAGAAAGGGGGTTCCGGTGAGCGCCACGGGCCTGGGAAGGCTAAGCCGGCTGGTCTTCGGAGAGGTGATCCTGCTCCGTTGGGGCGCTCGACTCCTCTTGGCAGAGGGGCCAGAGGCAGGGCTCCGAGCCGTGGCCCAGCATCTGATCATGGTACTCGCCCTGTCACCAGGCCTGGGGGGCGGGCGAGTAGAGGGGTCTCGGCTGGCCGGTCAGCTGGGGGCCGGCGTGGTAGGTCACCGGCCCCGGCTAGGGGTGTTTTGGGGCGGGGAGAGGCCCCTGGTGGCTCGGGGGTGGCTACAGGTCCCCCGGGGGTGGGTGACGGAGCGGCTCCTCAGTCGACCACTGTGGTGTTGGACGCCGCGAGTCCGGGGGGTAGATCGGCTCCGGCTGGGGCTGCCTATTCCCCCATGTGGGCGCATTGGCAGGGCGGGGGTCAAGGCTCGTCCCGCGCGGAATGGCTAGGGGCGTGGCAGCCGCCTTGGCCGGGGGCGGGTGTTCCTTCGCCTTTCCCTGTTTTTTCTCCGCAGGTTTCGACTGGCTGGCACTACTTGGGACATCCGTCGGGGGCTCCGGCTGGACAGCTGGACGCCGGGAGGGCGAGCACAAGTGAAGACCCCGTGTCTGTTGGAAGCGGTGGAGGAGCGGATGCATCTGCGTTGGCGCCGCAGGAGCCGGGCGGGTCTTCCGAGGTAGCAGCACCAGTGGCAGGTGAGTTGGCTGCTAGTGGGAGGGCAGGGAAAGGGGGTAGGTAGGAAGCGATCGACCAAGCGCAGGCGGTGTTCTGGTCACCGGCGGCGGCGGCGTTCGGGGTCCTCCTCCTCTTCAACTTCTGTGTCTTCATCCAGCTCGGTGTCAGACGACTTGGCCGGGAGTCCGCGAGCCGTTGGCGGGGAGGTCGGTGTGGGACAGGCGGGTTCGGTTCCTTCGGTGGCGTTTTTCTCGGAGTTATGGGAGGGGGTGCCAAAGACACTGCGAAAAAAGATTTTAAAACGTCGTTACGTGGATATTTTCCGCTTACTCGAAGGTCGAAAACGGTCGGGGGATAGCCGACGGAAGCGTAAGGAGGACGAAAAGGCGGGTAGGGTCAAGAGAGTGTCCCGGAATGTGGTTAATTGGACTCGGTCTTTCTTGCGCTTGGCCAGTGTGTGGGGTCATTCGCATCCGGAACAGTACGGTATGCTGTTGGCTTACGCGGATTCCATACTGGAGGCCTCACAGACTCATGACGGTTGGGCTTGGCTCAACTATGATGAGAAATTTCGCGATAAGATGGAGGAGAATCGCCTGTTGTCGTGGGGGACCCAGGACATTAATCTGTGGCTAACGCAGATGGCGATCAGACCGGGCGGGGGGAGTATGGGTGGGCAAAGAGGTGGACTAGTCACCCCTACGCGGGCGGATCGGCCCTTTCGATCGGGCGTGCCCCAAGTTTCGCAGAGAAGTCCAGGGGGGGGGAGCGGGGGACTTGTGTTGGCGCTACAACAAGTCGTCCTGCCCCTTTCCGGATTGCAAATTCCGGCACGCCTGTTCCGTCTGTAATGGGGGTCACCCCGCTCTCAAGTGTGTCAAGAAGAGTGGCGGGGGCGTGTCGGCCCCCAGCCACAAGTAATAGGGACGTTTGGAGTGTGGCCCCCACCCCGGTTGCGATTGATGGGTTAGGCCCGTGGCTTAAGAAGTATCCGAAGCGACAGGTCAGCGGTCTATTGGAATGTGGGTTTAAGGAGGGGTTTCCCATACCGGTGGTGGGCAGTGTAGGGGTGCACAAGGCGCGGAATTCGCCTTCGGTGCGGCGTTTCGCGCAGCTGGTACGGGACAAGTTGGCGATTGAGTTGGCCTTAGGTAGGGTGGCAGGCCCTTTCGGAGAGCCCCCTTTTGCGGAGTGTGTGGTTTCTCCATTGGGTATCATTCCAAAGAAGGAGCCGGGGAAGTATCGCCTGATACATAATCTTTCTTTTCCTATTGGTTCCTCCGTTAATGATCACATTCCCAAGGTTTTGTGTGCCGTGCGTTACGCATCCTTTGATGAGGCTGTTGAGCTCGTACGTGCCTGTGGGCCAGGGTGCTTGATGTCCAAAGTGGATATTGAATCCGCTTTCCGTTTATTGCCGGTGCACCCTTCTGCTTTCCCTTTGTTGGGATTTTGCTTCGAAGGGCAATTTTACTTCGACAAATGCATGCCTATGGGCTGTTCGATTTCCTGTGCGTATTTCGAACAGTTTAGCTCCTTTTTGCACTGGGCATTCGTGGACTGGGTGGGATGCGGCTCGGTAGTGCATTACTTAGATGACTTCCTCTTCGTCGGGCCGGCGCATACGGGGCAGTGCAAGGCTTTGTTGGATGGGTTTGTCCAATTGGCCCGCGTGTGTGGGGGGGTTCCATTGGCATCTGATAAGACGGCGGGTCCGGCGACTACTCTTACCTTTTTGGGAGTGGAGCTGGATTCCGTGGCGTTGGTGGCCCGCTTGCCTGCGGAGAAAGTTACGGGTCTGCGGGTCTTGGTCTCCAACGCGCTGGGTTCTCGTAAGCTAACGCTGCGGGAGATGCAGTCTTTGGTAGGGTCCCTGAATTTTGCGTGTCGGGTGATCCCGATGGGGAGAGTGTTCTTGCGCCGGTTGTCCGCAGCTACTGCGGGCGTCTTTAGGCCGCATCATCGGATTCGGATATCCCGCAGCTTGCGGGCGGACCTGCGGATTTGGGACGAATTTCTTCGTGACTTTAATGGTACCACGGTGCTGCGAGACCCAGAAGTGACTTCTGCGGATCTGCAGTTGTATACCGATGCCGCAGGAAAGTTCCGGGTTGGGGATTTATTTTGGGGGCGCATGGTGTGCGGAAGGCTGGCCTCAATCTTGGCGAGCGGTGGGGCTTACGAGGAATATTACCTTCCTCGAGTTGTTTCCCATTTTAGTGGTCCTGTCGTTGTGGCCGGACAGACTCCGCAATCGCAGGGTGCGCTGGTGGTGCGACAACGAGGCAGTAGTGTCGGTCATCAATAACTATTCCCCGAGATGTCAGTCGGTAGCCGACCTGATGCGGCGGGTGGTCTTGTCATGCTTACAGTTGAATTTAGTGATTAGGGCTCGTCATATTCCTGGGAGTCATAACCTGATTGCCGATGCTCTTTCCCGTTTCAAGTGGGCGCTGTTTCGGACCTTGGCCCCGGATGCGGACGACATGGGATCTGCGGTCCCGGAGCATTTATGGCGGATTGGCCTACAGCCATGATCGAGCTGTTGCGGAAGTCCGTCTCCTCGGCGACTTGGGACGCGTATCAACGTGGCTACTGCAGTGTGGTGTCCTTCTTGTTGCTACATGGCTGGCATCCTGGGCCAGCGTCGGATCTACTTCTGGGTCAGTATGTGGCGGCGGCTAAGGGGCAGGGCCTGTCACGGACCACGGTCCGGAAGAACTTAGCAGGGTTTGCCTTTTTCGCACGGGCTCTCGGGTGGGGGGGGGCGGGAGGGGGATTTTTACCGCGTACATTGTTGCGGGGTTGGGAGCGGGCCAGCCCCTCGCTTGGGGATTGGCGGCGTCCGATTACTCATGACTTACTGCGTCGGTTATGCGGGGTCTTGCCGCAGGTGGTGTCCTCCTACTATGAAGGGGTGCTTTTTCGGGCCGTTTTTTTCGTTAGCCTTTTTCGGCGCATTTCGGGTGGGCGAGCTGGTTGCGGAGTCGGGTCGGCTTCACAATGGGAGAGAGGTGCATGTGCATCACGTGCACTTGCTCGGGAGTAGGGTTCGTATCCGCCTTGCCCGTTCTAAGACGGATCAGGCGGGAAAAGGTATCTGGGTGGACTTGGCAGCGGTTCAGGGTTCCCCCTCGTGTCCAGTCGCGTTACTGCAAGCGTACTTAAGCGTTCGTCCGAGGGTTGGCGGTAGCCTTTTTATCCATCAAGACGAGCGGGTTCTTACGCGTTTTCAATTTACCGCAGTGCTGCGGCTAGCATTGCGACAGATAGGCGAGAACCCGGGTGCCTTCGCCCCCCATTCCTTCCGGATCGGGGCGGCGACCAGTGCGGCGGTGGCCGGGCTGCCCGATCCGGAGATTCAGCGCATAGGGCGTTGGCGGTCGGGAGCTTTCCACAGCTATGTGCGTTTGTAGGGGAGTGGGGGGGGGGCTCTAACGGGGCTATTCTTTGTCTTTCAGGTGTGGAGCGTGGAAGCTGCTGGATTCTTGGCCACTCCTTTGTCTTCTGGGCTGGGCGGCGAGCAGCGATGCGCCCAGTGGGGCTGAACTTAGGACTTTCTGAGCGGGCGGTGACGATCACATGGCTGGGCGAGCGCGGACTCCGGTGGATCCAACTCCTGCCTTTGCTTCGGCACCTCCAGCGTACCAGCGGCGCCCCGGACGTGTTGCTGCTCCACTTAGGTGGCAATGATCTCGCTTCATGGACTTGCCGGCAGTTGATTCGAGCAGCTATCAAGGACTTTGGGGTGGTTTTGGGGATGTTTCCGGATGTAATTTTGCTATGGTCGGATATCATTCCAAGGCCGTCCTGTAGAGCTCAGCGACGGTGGTCAAGGGGGCTGACCAAAATTAACCGTCAAATTGGCCGGTGGGTGGGCCAGCGAGGGGGCTGTCAAATTTTTCACCCTTGGGTGGACGTGGACTGCCCCGGCCTCTATAGGCCGGATGGGGTGCACTTGTCCCCGATAGGGCTAGATTTATTGCTTAACGATTGGCAGGAGGCCTTGGAAGGTATTCCGCGGGGGGCGAGGGCTGGTCGCAGCTTACCTTTGGGGGGCGGCTCTGGTCGTGGCTGACCTGAGCCGGTGGCGGGATCCCGGAGGTTTCCGGGGTCCGGAGCCGGTGGCAAGCATGAGGGCGGGGGTGGGGTACCCCCGACCCGGTTAACCCCTCAGGCTTTTGCTAATAGCATGGCGAAGCCGGAAGAGGGAGGGCGTGGAAAATGTCGGGCCTGTGCCCGGGGGGAAGCGGATGCGGCGTCACCTTGCTACTAACATGGCGGGTGAGAGCTCGCTCTGCTTGGGGGGGGGGGGAGTTAAAAAGGTGTTGATGTTGTATTATGTTTAAAAGGTTATTAAAGCTGCGACCAGTTTAAGTCCCAAATGGTTGTCATGTGATTTGTGTTAAATGAATCTGTCGGGGAAGGGAAAAGTGGGGGTGGGGCACGGGCGGGGGGGGGGGGGCGAGAGGTGACATGCCGCCTTACCCGGTTACAGTAAGGCCGCGGGCCCCGTCCGCGTGGCCGCTCCTAACCGGGGGGGTGGCGGGCCGTTCGCCCCCCCCCCTCGGTTTCAGCGGCGCGCGGCTCGTTGGTGCCCGCGCGGCCGGGCGCCTCATTGGCTCCCCGCGCCGTTTAAAACGCCCGGGAGCCAATGGAGAGGCTAGGACCCGGCAGCGGGGGAGGGGGGTGGAGTGGGTGGCGCAGGGACCCAGCTCTGCATCGGCAGTTGCTGGGTCAAGGCTGGAGGCTCCGGACGTCCCGCCCGCCCACCCTAGCTGGGGAAGCTTTGGTTGGGGGGGGGGTTTGGGGTTGTTGCAGCTGGAAGGGGGGGGGGCTTTGGCGGGATCCCGGAGGTTTCCGGGGTCCGGAGCCGGTGGCAAGCATGAGGGCGGGGGTGGGGTACCCCCGACCCGGTTAACCCCTCAGGCTTTTGCTAATAGCATGGCGAAGCCGGAAGAGGGAGGGCGTGGAAAATGTCGGGCCTGTGCCCGGGGGGGAAGCGGATGCGGCGTCACCTTGCTACTAACATGGCGGGTGAGAGCTCGCTCTGCTTGGGGGGGGGGGGGGAGTTAAAAAGGTGTTGATGTTGTATTATGTTTAAAAGGTTATTAAAGCTGCGACCAGTTTAAGTCCCAAATGGTTGTCATGTGATTTGTGTTAAATGAATCTGTCGGGGAAGGGAAAAGTGGGGGTGGGGCCCGGGCGGGGGGGGGGGCGAGAGGTGACATGCCGCCTTACCCGGTTACAGTATAGTTCTTTACTGTCAGCTCCCATCCAGCAGACCATTTTCTCCACAGAAGTTGATTGTCGCCTTGGCGACCTTCAATGAAGAGGAAAAGAAACCTAGCTTGAAGAACAAAGGTTTATCATTCTGTCATAGACTAAGGAGCAATGCTGTTAACATGTCAAGCACCGGCTCACCAATTAGCTGCTGCATTAGACAGAAGAGTTTATTATTAGATGGAAGAGAAAATAAAGGAAGCAAATCATTGAAATGTGACTTATCTGTTAAAAGAGAATTATTATTTATATTTGAAGGGGCTCTGAATAGAAATATCTATTAAATAATTGAGGCAATTCTGCAAAGGGAATGCACTAAACCAGTGTTTCTCAAGCCAGTTCTGGTGTACCCCCTAGCCAATCTGGTTTCAGGACACCCACAATGAATATGCATGAGAGAGATCTGTATGCACCGCCTCCAATGCGTGTTAATCCATTTCAAGCATATTCACTGTGGCTATCTGGAAACTCCAGGACCAGCTTGAGAATCACTGCACTAGACCATACACCTCAGATATATAAAACACATTTTTGTAGTTCGAAATGGTAAGAAACTATAAATACCCCAATAACAGTTGAGCAAGCTGGCAGGATTACACACAGGGAATCTGAACAGAGGTTTTAGATCTCACATAAAAGAAGCTAGTTGACTTTTTTTTAACATGAGACCAATGTGAGAGACAACCTGGGGGGGGCATGAAAAACAACAGATGGAGGCTCAAGAGACAAAGGTGGGGGTGCAAGGAGGTCACAAGTACTGGCTCCAAAGATTTTGTCCTGGCTTCTAAATCCACACAAAATTTGCCAAGGACTGAAGTAAGATATGCGTATAGCCGTATACTTTATAAAATAGGGGCATAAGTAATCAAAAATGGATCTTAAACTAGAAACAAACACATATACCAGCTTTATGGCTGGTGTACATGTCCGTGCTTAGATATTGCAAGAGCGTTTTTATGTGATGTTGATGCCGAGCCTTCTTGCTTTTGTAAACCGCCATGATTTTCAAGTTGCAAGGCGGTATATCAAATTCTTTTAAATAAATAAATTATAGTATTTTATCAATTACGCACATAAATTTGCACTCTGCCCACACTCTGCCCATGTGCACGCCCACTGTGAAAGTACATGATATCAGTCCAACATGCATACTTTCAAAATAGCGACCTAATACATTACGTGCATAAACCCTAAAACCCATGTAAGAATATAAGAATACCTTATAAAATCACCCCAAAGTGTCTTCCACATAAGGGGGCTTCAAACTAAATTAATTGGGGGTGGGTGAACAAAGCCATCAGGTACCTTTTCTTGTAACGCTCCCACTCTCTGGAATTTACTTCCCCCCTCCCACCGCCGCCCCCGGATATTTGTTTTGAAGCTTCTCATCAGAAATGTAAGAAAATGCTTAAAACTTGGCTTTTTGATAATTCTACACCACTTACATTTAAGATAGATCTGGCTTTTATGGTTGTTATCCCTAATGTGTACAGTTTTATTTTGTTTTACTGGAGTGACTTTGTTGTGCTATTCATACCAGACTACCAGACCCAACAGACTCATGTGTTTTAATGATATACGCCTATTTTACAGTCTGCTGAATATTTATTTTATTGTAAACCACTATAATGCCATCTTTTGGTATAATAAATTAGGAGTAGGCTAATGGTTAAAGCACTGGTTTGAGAATCAACCAGTGTTTGATTTGGCCTTGGGCAAGTCACTTAACCCTTTATTTCTTTAAAAAATTGATAATCAGCACACTAACTTGGTGGAGTACGAAAACCACTCATAATTTATCAATAAAACAATGCAACAAAATAAAAAAAAAACATAAAGCAAAAATAAAACCTTCCTATTAAATAAAAAAAGAAAGAATCCAAGTTATCAATGTACATTACCAGGTTTAAGTTACAATATAAACCGCTTTGACTAAAAATGATAAAGCGATATAAAAAACCTATTAAATAAATTACAAATGTTATAAATAAATACATCAAACACGAAATACTGTTTATAGAAACAGGGAAAGAACAACAACATCTAGAAAGCTGTATATACTAATGCCCATAGTATGAGACAGAGAATCATGACTAGGATATAGTTATACTGGATTATAGTTTATTCAGGAAGAACAAGGTAGGAAGAAAGGGAGTGGCATTATATGTTGTTGTTGCTAAGTACCGTCGAGTCGGAGTCGACTCATGGCGACCCTCTGGATAGCTATCCTAAATTATGTTCGGTCTTCAATCAGGCGGCTCATTGTTGACAGACTGGTACCCGTAGCTGCTGTTATTGTATCGATCCATCTCATTGCTGGCCTTCCTCTTTTGCGTTGACCTTCTATCTTGCCAAGCATAATGTCTTTCTCTAATGATCTCTCTCTTCACATGATGTGTCCAAAGTATGAAAGTCGAAGTCTTGTCATCTGAGCTTCTAAAGAAAGCTTAGGTTTGATCTCCTCTAGTACCGACTGGTTTGTTCTTCAGGCAGTCCATGGTATACACAGTATTCGCCGCCAGCACCATAATTCAAAGGCATCAATTTTCTCCTGTCTATCTTTTTCACTGTCCAGCTTTCACATCCATATGATGTTATTGAAAATACCATGGCTTGAACAAGTCAAATCTTTGTATGGAGAGAGACATCTCTGCTCTTGAGAATCTTATCTAGGTCTTTCATAGCCATTCTGCCAAGAGCAATGCGTCGTCTGATTTCTTGACTGCTTGTTGCTTCTTTATTGATAGTTGATCCAAGTAGGTTAAAGTTGTTCACAATTTCAATTTCTTCTCCTTCAACGATGAACCTGTTGATCATGCCAGTTGTCATGATCTTTGTCTTCTTTACATTAAGGTGCAGGCCCATTTTGAGACTATGTTCTTTGATTGTGAGAAGCAAATGTTTCAGATCATCTTCACTTTCAGCCAGTAATGTGGTATCATCAGCATAGCGAAGGTTGTTGATGAGTCTTCCACCAATCTTCACACCTCTGTTGTCTTCATACAATCCTGCTTCTCTGATGATTTGTTCTGCATATAAATTAAACAGGTAGGGGGAAAGTATGCAGCCTTGTCTTACACCTTTGCTTATTTTAAACCATTCTGTTTCTCCTTGTTCCGTTCGAACTGTTGCTTCTTGATCAATGTACAGATTGCGCAAGAGAACGATCAGGTGTTCTGGTATACCCATGCTTCTTAATGTGGCCCAGAGTTTCGTATGGTTTACACAGTCAAAAGCCTTGCTATAGTCGATAAAGCACAAATAGATATCCTTTTGGTATTCTTTAGTCTTTTCAAGGATCCATCTCACATCCGCAATGATGTCTCTCGTTCCTCGCCCTTTCCTGAACCCTGCTTGCACTTCAGGTAGTTCTTGTTCCAGGTATGGTTATAGTCTCTTTTGAATAATCTTCAGTAGAATCTTGCTGGCATGTGGGATCAGAGCGATTGTGCGATAATTTCCACAGTCAGTTGGATCACCTTTCTTTAGTATTGGTATAAACACAGATCTTTTCCAGTCAGTTGGCCATGATGATGTCTTCCATATTTCTTGGCAGAGCCTTGTGAGTATGGTAACAGCTGCATCAGATTGCTGCAATACTTCTATGGGAATTCTATCAATGCCTGGTGCTTTGTTCTTTGATAAGGCTTTCAATGCTGATTCAACTTCTTCTTTCATCACCAATGGTTCCCGATCATAAGGTACAGGTTGAAATGGCTGTTGGTCCACTTGATCTTTATCATATAAAAACTCTGTATATTCCTTCCACCTTTTCTTGATCTTCTCAGCATCATTCAACATAGAACCTTGAGCATCTTGTAACATTCCAATTCGAGGCTGGAACTTTTTCTTTAACTCTCGTAGCTTTAGGAAAGCCGATCTTGTTCTTCCTCTAATAGTTTCTGCTTCTATTTCCTTGCAAGTGTCATTGTAGTACTTTTCCTTGTCCTGTCTTGCTGCACGTTGGAAATCTCTGTTGAGTTCTGCGATTGTCTTTCTTTCTCCTCTGGCTTTAGCTTCTCTGCGTTTCTGGGCAATTTTCAGAGTTTCTTCCGTCATCCATTTTGGCATTATATATAAAAATATAATCTTAAAGCAACAGAATTGCATGGCTTATGAAGTAAAGAGGAGATACTGTGGGTTAATCTGGAAAGAGGGAATGGAATATCTATATATAGTTGTGGTTAGTATTATTGGCACTCTTGCAGTTTAAACCCTTAATATCCAATATCTCCTAAAAATAAAAATAAAAAGTTGCCAGTAGACTATATATGCACACATATTTGAAACAGTGGAGTGGTAATGGAGGAGTAGACTAATTGTTAGCACACTAGCTGGTAACCAAGTAACCAGGATTATTTCCCACTAGCACTCCTTGTGGCCTTGGGCCAGTCACTTAACCCTGCATTCCCTTAGAAGAAAGACCAGGCAATCTCTGGTCACACTGCCAAGAAAACCCAGGGACTGCTGGGTTGCTTAGAGTCAGCCTTGAAAGAAAGGCACACATTGCACTTTTTTGCATTTGACACATAAAAGAATCAGATAGAACGGGCATGTCCAACAGGTAGATCGCGATCTACCTGTAGATCGTGGAGGGGTCAGAGGTAGATCGCCAGCCCCACTTGGCTCCATCTCTCCAGCAGCTCGCCCCGTCGCTAGGAGAGAGCTCATGCTGGCAGGTCGTCTGCCGAGGGCTTGCCGCTGCTGCTGATCCTTTGCCTGTCTTTTTTCCCTGCCTGTGGGAATCTTGCCTGCGGGTGTATTGGGGGCGCTTGTTGTTTTCGTGCCAATAGTTTATGGGTGCCCCAGGGGGCCACCGCCCACGCCCCACGACAAGACGCCACAGACCTGGCATCATACCTGGTCTCCTGCCTCTCAGAATCACCCATTCCTGCCCCCTTAGAAGTGTGTTATATACCGGGCGATATCCATTCGCCCGGGCTTTACCTGAATACACTTACTGTATTAGTTGTGTCGTGTGCTGGTCATTGGTCACTTTATAATTCGTTTTCATTAAACATTTTCGGCAACACAACAAAGTGTCAAGAATTTGGTGATTTTGGCAGGCTTTTCCAATTTTGTTCTAACTTGCCTATGCCTTGCCTTCGAATTAGTTCAAACCACTGTGACTTTTGCTTGCTTCTGCAATTTTATTTTGCCTAGCCTTTGCGTTGATTCTACACTGCAATTTTATTTTGCCTTGCCTTTGCATTGATTCTACACTGTGTGCAGAATTTATTAAATCATGTGTGGTGGTATTTGAACTTGTTTGGCGGTATTTGATTTTATCTGGTTTGCTGGACAGATGTTTGAGTTTTTTTGATGATTGTTTGGTGGTATTTGATTATTGGTGCCAGTATGATGAATTCTTATTTTTACTTTTAGAACTGCATGTGTGGTTTTGGCATCTCCAGTCCTTGTATTGCACATCATCCAGAGGTCTTCAGTTCCTGTTGATCTTTAATACTTTGGGACAGTGACAGTTTTGGACCAGATTCAGCCAGTGTTTATACTAACTTAGCAGATTTGGCCTTCTTACATCCAGTCACCCCAGTATAACGAAGATGAGTGTTCCAAGGAAGAGCAAAACCTACCACTATCATGATGAATGGAAAATGGACTACTTCTTCATCATGGTGAAAGACAAGTGTTGTTGTCTAATTTGTAACGCCCCAATATCCTTGCCAAAAAAGGGTAATCTGGAACGTCATTATAAGGCTCTGCATAGCAATAATTTTGATGCTGATTTTCCACCTAAAAGTGAAATTTGTAAACTGAAGCTCAAAGAACTTAAATCGAAATTGGCTACTCAGCAACAGTTGATGGCGAAGCCAAGGTCACATTCGGTCAATGCAACCATAGCATCCTTCAAGGTCAGCAACCTGATCGCAAAGAAATGCAAACCTTTCACTGAAGTGGAATTTGTAAAAGATTGTTTTCTTGAAGCAGCTGACAATCTTTTTGAAGGATTTAAAAATAAGAAAGAGATCATAAGAACATAAGAACATAAGATATGCCATACTGGGTCAGACCAAGGTCCATCAGGCCCAGTATTCTGTTTCCAACAGTGGCCAATCTAGGTCATATGTACCTAGCAGTTTCCCCTTAGATCATAGCTGCTATTCAAGATGTACAATTGTCAAAAAACACCGTCATGCGGCAAATAGAAAAGATGTGTGGAGACACAACTGAACAATTGTTGGAGGATATTTCAAATTGTTTTGCTTTCTCAAAACAACTGGATGAATCTACAGACATAAGAGACATAGCCCATTTACTAGTCTTTATCCGGATGGTTTTTGAAGACTTCAGTGTTAAAGATGAACTACTTGGAATGATTTCTTTAAAAGGGAGAACTACCGGTCAGGAAATATTCAGTTCTTTCCATTCTTTTGTGACAAAGTGTAATCTTCCATTGCATAGACTTGTTTCCATCACTACTGATGGAGCAAGAGCAATGACAGGTGAGGTTAATGGTTTCATAGCCCTCTGTAGACAGCATGAATACTTCCCAGATTTCCTTTCTTACCACTGCATCATTCACCAGCAAGTTTTGGCAAGCAAGAGACTCAATACAAAGACTGTCATGGACATCACTTTCAAAATTATAAATTCAGCTCTTGGAAGATCACTTCAAAGACGGCTTTTCAATCTTACTCTTGATGAAGGGGCAGGGGAAATCATTTTGCACACAGATGTAATGTGGCTAAGTAGGCACAAATTTCTGCAAAGATTTCGTGATTTGCTGAATGAAATAAGAAGTTGTTTGAAGGAGAGGGGAGATGACCAAGCAGAGTTGGAAGATGAGGAGTGGTTATGTGATCTGGCATTTCTCGCTGACTTTACAGGCGAACTAAATGATATGAACCTTGAACTACAAGGTAAAAACAAATGCATTGGCGAGATGATGAGTACAGTTTCATCCTACAAGAGCAAATTTGAGCTAATGATGACTGACCTTGCAAACAACACTTTTGATCATTTTCCTAATATGCAGGACCGTCTGGGACAATATCCAAGTTTTGTTTTTCAGAACGAGAAGTATGTGGCAGAAATCTGTTCTGTTATCCACGAATTCAAAAATAGATTCTGTGACTTCCAAAAAATTGGAACAGTTGTGGAGTACTTGTCATACCCATTCAAAGTAGATGTGGACATTAAAGAAACTGCAGCTGCTATCAGTAAAAATTGCTCATGGAACAAGCCGTCTCTTGAAAATGAAATATTAACCCTTAAAAATGACCTTTTTCTCAAGACCCTTGCTGAGCAAGAATCGTTTTGGAAGCTAGTGCCTAGAGACAAATTTCCCAACTTGAGAAGATGCAGTGAAGCTGTACACTCCTGTTTCAGTTCAACTTATTTGTGTGAATCTGCGTTTTCCCATCTGAAAATGACAAAGAGTACACAACATTCCAACATGACAGATGAACATCTCCAGGATTCCCTGAGACTGGCCCTCACGCAATATTTACCCAACTTCAAAAAGCTGGTGGATGAAATGCAGGCTCAGACGTCTCACTAATGAGCAAGAGCGAAATATTAAAGATTGTGCAAGATCAGCCTGGATCAATACTCGACCTAAATTTAACACAAATTGCTCAATAAAAGTTAAAGAAAGTTATTAAGACAAAGAGAGTTATTACTCAATAAAACTTTAAGAAAAAATGTACTTTCCATTTCCCCTCGCAGTTCTTACTGGATCTTCATCTCTCTGTTTTGTTTTTGCTTAATTTGCTTAACAGCTGATCACATCCAAGTAAATGACAGAAGGTTCATTAAAAAAAGGGGGGGGGGGATATCCTCCAACTTTATTGGGTTAAAATTTAATTTGAAACTAATTTGAAACTTAGTTTTCATGGTGGTAGATCACCGGCACTTTTGGCTGGAAAAAGTAGATCACGACCTGTTCGAAGTTGGACATGCCTGAGATAGAACAAGACCAATTAAAAAAGGAAATAGTAGGAAATAGTATAAAAACTGGGACATTGCCAGGACATGATTATTCAACAAAAAATGGACCAAGGACCTAAACCACAAAATCAAATATCAAAAAGAAGGTCAGATCACAATGTAAGCTGCAAAGAGATTTAGAAACTTCAATAATCTATATTTTGGAACGTTTGTTGTGCAAGATCAGACAAACCTTCCGAATAACTCCTTTTATTCTTAATAAAGTGGCACCCTACACCAGAAAGTGCTTAACCCATTAAAAGTGCAAAACGCTAAAAGCTCAAATATCTAAATAATTGAAAGAAAGTACTTAGCTGACAAAAACAGCCTGAGAATGACTGACCCAAAGGAAGATTAAAGGGAAAGCAACACAGCACTATGTTTCGAGCCACTCATAAAAGCAGGGCTCTGCTTCAAGCATCCTTGAGTATAAATCATCAAACCAGCAAAACTCCAGTTTGTCTTCAATAGAATTCCAATTTTTTTCACTGAAGATATGCGGTTCTGAAGATGAGTCAAAGCAAATGACTTCCAAGTTAACACCAATAGAAAAACAGCTATACTGCAGCAAACATGCTATCCTTATATATATATATAGAATATTCACCCCATTGAGTGGCAGAGTAGCCTAGTGGTTAGAGCAATTACCTAATACCCAGAAAATCTAAGGAAAAAAAACAGCCTTCCTACAGTTAAATATAGTGGAGGTTCCATAATGTTGTGGGGCTGTTTTGCTGCCTCAGGAACTGGAGGCCTGGAACGCGTTAAGGGAATCATGAAGTCAGAGGACTACCAAGGTATTTTGGAGTGAAATGTGCTACCTAGTGGCAGAAAGTTAGATCTGGGTCGAAGGTCATGGGTCCTCCAGCAGAACAATTACCCAAAACATACATCCAAAAGTACAAAAAATGGTTAAAAAGTTAAAACTGGACTATTTTAAACTAGGCAGCAATAAGTCCTGATCACAATCCAATCGAGAACCTTTGAAAAGAGCTGAAATCTGCTATTGGTAAAAGGAATCCTGGAAACATTCATGAGCTGGAACAAATCGCAATTGAAGAGTATGAGAAACTACCAGCAGACAGATGTACGAAACTTATAGAAGGCTACAAGAATCGTTTGGAGGCTGTCATCACCAAATCTTAGTGAAGGATGCCATTAATCCTGTCCAAGTCGTATTTTCTTTTTTTTTTCTCAGAAATTACTACGTCTAAGTTGCACAGATATATTTTTTTGTTGTTGTATACCTTTGAACATGTTGCTGTTGTTGTTGTTCTTGATGACATACAGTTGAAATATTTCCAGTTTTTCTCAAGATATTGTACACAATATACAGTTCCAAAAAATACAAGGGTGCAAATAATGTTGACCCCAAGTATAGACCTCCTTCACAGGCAAAAGTGGACTACCACTGTTTAGTAAACATACCCCTTAGTTGAAAACATTCACAATATTGCTATGAAAGTGGAAGTGCTACTGTTAAGTGATTTCATCATGACAGATGTTGATTTGTATATTCCTACTGCATTTTCATCTAGAAGTAAGGAGATACGGGACTCTCTGCAGGGAAAACTGTTCCATCAACTAGCAACAAAACCCATGCAGGAGGGAACCCTGCAGGATGAATGGGGAGAGTGTTCTGTCATGCTATAGTGGGTGATCATCTGACATCTGGAAATGAACATAAGAACTGCCATACTGGTTCAGACCAAAGATCCATCAAGCCCAGTGTTCTCTTTCCAACAGTGGCCAATCCAGGTCACAAGTATCTGACATATCTGAAAAGTAGCCCGTTCCATGTTACTTATCCCCAGGGATAAACAGTGGTTTTCTCTTGGACTATCTTAATAATGGTTTAGGACTTTTCCTCCAGGAATTTTCCAAACCTTTTTTAAACCCAGCTACACTATCAGCTTTTACTACATCCACCGAAAATGAGTTCCAAAGACTAATTATATTTTGAGAAAAAAATATTTTCTCCTGTTTTAAATATACTGCTTTGTAGCTTGTCCCCTTATTTTTTTTAAGTGCCATCGTCAATGCTGATTCCTAGCAATCCCTGGGTTTTCTTGGTAAGGTATGACCGAATGTAGATTGCCAGTCCTTTTCTTACAACGCAATGGAGGGTAAAGTGAATTCTCCAAGGAGTACTAGTGGAAATCAAACACTGGTCTCTTGGGTATGAGGCTGTTGTTCTAACCATTAGGCTACTCTTTTACTCCAGCTTGTCCTCTAATCATTGTATTTTTTGAAAGAGTAAACAATTGATCCAGGTCTACCCATTCCACTCCACTCAGGATTTTATAGATCTCTATCATATCTCCTCTCAGCCATCTCTTTTCCAAGCTAAAGAGCCCTAACCTCTTTCCTCACATTAGAGTTGATCCATCTCCTTTATCATTTTGGGCCCCCTTCTCTGTACCTTTCCTAATGCCGCCATATCTTTTTGGAGATAGGGAAATAGATTTACTTTGTGGTATCTGTCAGGTAGTTGTGACGCTGTTGAAGACAAGATGATGGGCCTAATGGACCTAGATCTGACTCAGCATGACTTTTCTTATGCTCTTATATAGTGATCACCAGATACTGTAGTTAAGTATGAGGATAGAGGTGAAGATAGTTCAACAGAAGTGGAAGTAAAAAGGAGCTTGGGAACTACAGGGCAATAAGTCTGACCTCTGTGGCAAGTAAATTAATGGAAGCAGGGATGAAACAAAGGATAATGTAGTTTCTAGAATTCAATGGGATACAGGATCGAAGGCAGCATGGCTTTACTAGAAATATGTCTTATCAAGTAAACCTGACTAACTTCTTTGACTGGGTGACAAGAGTCTTGGATCGAGGAAGAACACTAGATGTACTTAAATTTCAACAACGCTTTAATGGTTCCACACAGGTAGCCTATAAATAAACTGAGCACCCTTGGGATGGAACCTAAAGTGACTGACTGGATTATACACTGGTTGGGTGGTAGGTGACAAAGGGTAGTGGTAAAATAGTTCACTCTGAAGTTAAGGATGTTACCAGTGATGTGCCATAAGCAGAAATCCTTCGTCTACTTCTTTTTAACGAGGCCAATTCTGTTATGTGTGTCTCCTACCTGTCTGGCTGGCCAGAATTGGGATGTACTCCGGTGCACCCGATTCTGATCCCACGCGGGCTAGACATGCCCGTGGGATCAGAATCGGGTCTACCGGCCTGGATGTGCAAGCTGTGCCGCGATTCGGGCTGCCCAGATGTCCAAGCAACTCCCTGGCTAGCCTAGCTCGGCTCCTGCATTGAGCAACAGTGGCATGGTGTCCTGTTGCTATGCCACCGCAGCTTCATGCAGGAGCTACAATCCCTAGCAGCAACGGAAAAGTTCTTTTCTCCCGCAGCCCGACCCCTGATCGGACTGCCATGGCCAGGGTTGGGCTGTGGGGAACCCCCTGTACCCCTCACCTCTCCGGCGGGCCCCGGATCCAGCATCCTCCTCCATCTAGGGGACTTAGTCCACCTCCGAGGTGAAATAAGCCCCCCATACAAATGGCCAACCCCAGACATACAGGGCCAACCTCAGAATCGACCCTGTATGTCTGGAGTCATAGCGCCACCCACAGCCCAAGCTCCACCTGCAGCCTGCCCCTTCCACCCACAAACAGAGCTCCTCGCACAGCTCAGATCTACGGTAGGGAGCTCTGCTTCCCAGATGCAGGCCAGGCATTTAGCGGGTCTGGATGAATTGATCGGATATCCAGACCCACTATTCGCATTCAGAATAGACCCCAACAATTTTATAAGCAATATTCCAAGAGGTCGTTAGATAAGATTTGTCTTTTTGCAGATAATACCAAAAGTAGACACCCTGGAAGGTGTGGATAGCATAAGTCACAATCTAGCAAAGTTTGAAAAATGGTCTAGAATCTGCCTGTTAAACTTTAAATGCTAAAAAAAAGCAAGGTCATGCATTTCAGCTGCAAAAACCCTAAGGAATAGTATAGTATAGGGGTAAAGTACTTCTGTGCATGAAAGAAAAGTGGGACCATATTTGATGTTCTTAAGGTGACCAAAGAAGTAGAAAAGGCAATGGTAAACGGCAAAAGGATGTTTGGGTGCATAGGAAGAAGAATGGTCAGCAGGAAAAAGAAGATGGCAATCCCTCTGTATAAGTCTCTGGTGAGACCTCATTTGGAGTACTGTGTGCAATTATGGAAACCATACCTTTAAAAAGATAGAAATAGGATGGAGTCAGTCCAAAAGAATGAGAACTGGGGGGGCAGTGATCATATCTGATGATCATAAGGTGGCCAAACAGGTAGAAAAGTTGAAAGCAGAAGGCAGAAGAATGGTTGGGAGTGTAGGGAGAGGAATGGCCAGCAACAAAATGGAGGTGATAGTGCTTTGTGTATACAATTTGTGTACAATTCTGAGGACTGCGCCTTCAAAAGCTAATGAAAAAGATGGAGTCAGTCCTGAGAGCGGCTAGTAAAATTGTAAGTGATCTTCATCATAAAGCATATGGGGATAGACTTAAGGTTCTCAGTATGTATATTCTGAAAGAAATGGAGGAGAGGGGAGATATGATAGAAACATTTTAAATACCTCAACGGCATACATGCATAGGCTAGCGGAATATAAATGATTTTAACAAATAAAATAAATAATAAATGTTCTGAACAATGCATCAAATTATTGCTTGATTCTAAGATGTCAAAACAGGATTAAATAAGAAAACACGTCATAAATTTCTCATAATTGTCAGGGTTATTATTTCTTCAAAGAAAATTTCATGAATATGTGAACACAGCTTCTCTAAATCTGTTCCATGGAAACAAAGAAAATGAAGGCAAAGAAAGATCATACCACCTATTCAATCTACCCATCCACATCCACTACTAACCTCTGCAACCCCTTCTTCTTCCTCAGAGATCCTCTTTGCTTGTCTCATGCCACCTTGAATTTAGATATCATCCTAGTCTCACCTACCTCCATTGAGAGGCTGTTTCAAGTATCCACCAACATCTCCATAAAGAGATCTTTTCTCAGTTTACTCCTGAGTCTCCCCCCTTTCACCCTCATCATATGACTCCTTGTTCCAGAGCTTCCTTTCAAATGAAAAAGGACCTTTCTCCTGTGCATTTTGATCTTGGAGATAATTAAATGCCTCTCTCATATCTCCCCTCTCCTGCCTTTCTTCCAAAGTATACATATTGAGATCTTTAAGTCTTTCCCAATGCATATTATAACAAAGACCACACAGTATTTAGCAGCCACTCTTTGGGCTGACTCCATTCAGTTTACATCCTTACATCCTGTGTCCCTTGGGGAAACTGCTAGGTACATATGACCTAGATTGGCCACTGTTGGAAACAGAATACTGGGCTTGATGGACCTTGGTCTGACCCAGTATGGCATATCTTATGTTCTTATGTTCTTTTCAGAGTGCAGTCTCCAGAATTGCATACACTATTCCAAATGAGGTCTCACTAGATGCTTATACCGAACATTGTCACTTTCTATTTTCCTGGAGACCATTCCTCTCTATATGCACCCAAGCATTCTTCTGATTTTTTTTCTATTGCGTTTTCGACCTGTTTGGCCTCTATCATCATCAGATATAATCACTCTAAGCGCTCACTTTTCTTTCACACGCAGAAATACTTCACCCACTATACTCTACGTTTTGCAGTCAAAATAGATGACTGCATTTTTTTTGAGTTCACACAATTGTATTAATTTTCATAAAATACAAAGCAAAAAAAAAAATACAAACGAAAAAAAAAAGAAAAAGAACAAATACACATCAAGAACTGGAGCTTCGTTGCATATAAAGACAAGCAGCAAGAAACAAGCAGTGTTGGAAAACACAGAAAACAGTTTGGTCAGAATGATGCGCAGCCCATCAAGAGTGAGAGTCAAGGCCCTGAAGATACGCTTCCAGTGCCAGCCACAATTTCATCCCATCGCCCAAGCAGGGGCTAAGCATGTCTCATACTTCTAAATCAAACATACATAGTACCACCAGAAATGAAATTAAAATAACATTTTTCCAGTTATATAAAATCACTTGAATAACAATAGCCATCGGTAAGTCAAACAATTGGCCCTGCGAGGTGGGTTCAGAGTCAGTCCGTACAAGAGAACGGAAAATAACCTCAGATTTAACCCAATTAATCTTATATCCAGAAAACTGAGAAAAGGAGGAGATAAGGGAAAACAATGCAGGAAGGAAGGTCGCCGTTTTTTGGAGGATGAGCAAAATGTTGTCGGCATAGGCCGCAAGTTTACAGGTTGCTGTATCCTGCGTGAACCCTTCGATGGGCGGAGATTGACAGATGGGCAGCAATAGGGGTTTGAGCGCTATATTAAAAAGAAGAGGGGACAGTGGGCACCCTTGACGAGCTCCCCATGAGATTGTAAATGGAGTACTGTCTGCACCTTTTCCTGCTACTATACGAGACGTGGGAGAAGAATAAAGAATTCTCGCCCAATTCATGAATTCGGAACCACTCTGCATTTTTCAGTACTAAATCTTGGTGCCAAATTCTAGACCTTTATAAAATTACCCTCTTTGCCCCCTTTTCTCTGCTCAGCGGTCCTTGGAAAACCATATCATAGTCCAGGAAGCTGAAAAGCTCTCGTTGGCACCATCCACACCGCCGTGCATTCATCTTCAGAATGTGAGTTTCTCTGCTTCAGCCATTACTCTCACCTGGGAAGAGTGAGGTGAACATCACCTGCATACTTATCTGCTTCATCTTCTTCCCCGAGCCCCAAAGTCACTTTTCATGTGTTCAGTGGGATACTAAGCAATATCATTTGTGTCAACGTGGATGAGCAGCAACAGGTATGATCACATGTTCACGTAATCATAGAGCAAATACACTGAATCTTATTTTCAAATTCAAAATGTTTATCCAAATGCTTTGAACCCCACTTGCTTGGCAAAAAGTCTGCCGTACAAAAAAGATACTAAGCATGTTTGAAACTTAGCAGTGCTACATGGACGGAATCTTCCAGTAGCTGCAAGGGATGGAAGTTGACGGATGTTCTCTCTCTTGTTCTACAGCATCAGAGCAATAGAAATGATAGGTCTTAATATGAACATTAAGGCTCTTACCCTTAGAGGTCACATCATTGTATTTTATTCTGCTCTCTGTGGCACCTCTTCAGAAACAGCCAGAATAAAACCATTCGAGTGTTTGGATTTTTTTTAATACCTCCTTTAACAGAACATGAAGGCAGTAGTGGAGCTAAGGTATCTGTCATGGGTCAGTCTTGAAAAAAAAAACACTTTTCATTTACTTGACATAAAAGCGTTATAAAATCAAAGTACGGGTGAAAAGGTCGCAGTCATCGTGGCAAAAGAAATGCACTGTTTATTTGTGTCAAAGTCCCAAACAGCTGCTCTCGTTTCTGTACCATAATTTACTTTGAGACCATTGTAATGAAATTTTTTTCGCTTTTATGTTAGGAGGCTTGTGCAGAGCTGGAAGACTGATGATGCCCATTCTTTGCAGTAACAAAAAAAAATTCCTGGCAAATGGTTCAGTTTCTCTCAGAGGTAATTTAGAGAAACGAAAGCATTTTATGCAGGGCACGGTGAGGCTCTGAACCTAGACTGGGTTGGTTCAGGTAGGTGTACCAGCAATTTAAGAGAAGAAGAAACATTTCTGAATGTGCATTTTAAAAGCCTGGTTCACAATTTACATGTGTAAATAGCAGCACTTACATGTGTAAATGGCATCCACGTGTCAATGGTGATATTAGAAAGGGCTGAATTTACACATGGATGTCCATTTGTGTAAGCTGCAAGGGACGGGTTAGGGGCATGATTAGGCTGTGGCCAGGGTGAGTCAAAATTCTATCTGTTTGTATTACCCATTTCATATGGGCAATACCCATATATGACAAAAAATGTCTATATCAGGATTTACTTGCTGCCTGGCACAATTAGATTTTTACAAGGGGGATTAAGCGGGCTGTTCTTCTTAACTTCCCCATTGTTTATTTCCCTCTTTTTAATGGAATTAGAAAAAGACCGCCGCATCTGCAGTAGTTAACCGGCAGCATTACCATGCAAGGCTTGCCAAATGGCTCATGTAGCTGCGTAAGTCCAGAGCACTTTCACATGTAAGTCACAAAATACCGACCACGTGTGTCATCACTTCCACCTGCATGTTAGCCATGCTTTCCCCGGTGTTAAAATGACTCCTCCCACTGCACACTCCTCTGCATATCCACGGGCAGTCCTGCACCACCTTCAAGGTGGCTTAGAAAGGATTCCATGGCAAACACTGTAATCTCTATGTCTCAATTCCGATCTCTACGTCTTTTCTAAAATGTGCCTTTTGGTGTATTATCAAAAACAAACTGGCCTAAATTCTGCAAAACTCTGCTGGGGCCCAAGAAGATATTCACCAAGATGTTTGGATGAACCTTCTTATTGCTAAGATTCAAGCAAAGAGAACTTGTAGTCAGAGGTGGTGTAAGAGATGCTGGGGCTCGGGGCAGAATTTCAGGCGGGGTGCCAACCTTTGCAGAAGGCCGTGCTTCTTTCAGCTTTAATAGGCTTGGGATCCCTATGGCATGGGGGCCCAGGGAAATTATCCTATCTGCACCTCTCCCCAACGCAGACCCTATTTATGGTGGGTACAGCCTCTGTTTACTAGCGGGGGTTGAGCACCACTCCCACCCTCGTTTTTGGAGCCATTCGCACACTAGCGGCACATGCCCCTAAGAGAGTGCTTCAGTGATACCCAGTGATGTGGAGAATTCCTGTTACTAGTCTTTCCTTCTCTGGGCCTTCTCCCACTCAGCAGTCTTCATCAAGAGTTCTCCCACATCCTGAACACTTCCTCAGCTACTTTCCCAGAACTTGGAACACAAGGGCTTATGAATTTTATCCATAACTTCATGAGAGGCCTCCCAAAACTGGGAGTGCTTAAGCATCGCTATCCTAATTGACCATATCTCTCAAGGATCAGAAAGGAATCCTGATGTCTCTAGTAAGGGACATATGTAAGGAACCCCTACATGTAGAAGAGAAAAATGGGTTTCCTAATTACTTTTTGAATACTGGCTTTCATTACCCACATTTTCCAGGGCACTCCATACCTCCCAGACTTCCTAAGCTATGTCCCTGCCCTTTCCACATTTACCTCCTAAATTCCTCAGTCACAAAACCCTACACCCCAACCATATTACCAATGTTTTCCCCACATCCACACACTCTTCTCCAAGCAACCCAAACTAAGGGTGCGCTTGATAAAAAAAAAATTCATTTTGTTCTTGTTTCAAACAAATTTTTCCAATTTTTGGGCAGTTTTTTCATGTTTGTTTGGAATATTCATATTTCTACTCATGCATTGTGTTAGCACACAATCAAATGTACTATCACCAGAAGAGGTCACATTACAGATATCAATGCTTGACCCAGTACAAGCATTGTGGAACTTGTGTCTCTTGGGGAAACTGCTAGGTACATATGACCTAGATTGGCCACTGTTGGAAACAGAATACTGGGCTTGATGGACCTTGGTCTGACCCAGTATGGCATATCTTATGTTCTTATGTTCTTATGTACAGGTCACTTGCTCTAGGGTCTGCTGGTCCTCCATGTGGAGCCACTAGACACAGAGAAGACTGGACAACAACCAGGCTTAATACACAAAGAGGTTTTAATGATGCTGACCAAGCTTTTGGCACCAAATTGAAAAGGAAAAACAGGTAGGGATGGTGTCTCCAAGGAACAGCAGGGCTACTAGCCCTTCAGAGTCCTTGTAAACTCATCACATTATTTACAACAGAAAGGGGCACATATGCAAATTAGCGTGAACAGGCCAAACACATGCGCACAGAAGTCGACGTAAGTTTGGCATGCTTTCACAGAGAAACAGGGTCATCTGTGGGGAAGTCTGACACTATCTCAGGTGATCCAGGCATGGGGCAAAGCCCCCAATGCCATCAAAATATTGTCGGAGGTACCAGATTTTTTTTTTTAGTGAGGGGGCGGGGGATCCGGGCACTGGCCCCCTAACAGTATTTGGATGGCATTGGGGGCTTCCCCCAGACAGAAACCAAATCCCTGGTTGCCCAGTGGCCCTGAACCCCCCACCCCCATTCCAGTACCTTTATAATGGAGCGGAAGTGTTGTCCATGCACTCCCACCGATGCATTGCCATCTTGAAAAATGGAGGCACCTGGCCCTGCGTAGTGCATCCTGGGATGCACCACATGGGGTCAGACTGCCATATAAGGCATTTTCTACCTTATATGGCAGTCTGACCCGCCTGGTGCATCCCAGGATGCACTGCATGGGCCCAGACACTGCCATTTTACAAGATGGTGGCATAGAAGCAGGAGTGCGTGGGCAATGCTCCCACTCCATCGTAAAGGTACCAGAAGGGGGGTTCAGGACCGCTGGACCACCAGGGTTTTTTATAATTGGTGGGGGGAATCGGGTCCGCTGGGCCACCAAGGATTTAGTTTCTGTTGGGGAAGGTCAGTGTCAAGGGCACCGGCCTCTGACAGTATTTTGATGGCACTGGGGGGCTTTCCCCAATGTCTGGATCATCTGATCATCCAGGCATCAGGGAAAGCTCCCAAGCCATCAAAATACTGTCAGGGGCACATGCAAGACGTTTAAGCCACATCAGACCAGGCATAGAGATATTGGCGCTTCAGCTGTTTATGTAATCCTCTACACATTTCTCTGTATTGGGTGCAGACAATATTAGCATGCCATTTTAATACACACATCTCATTTGCCTATAATTTAAATACGCTCAGCACTACTGTGTGTGCATACTTTCCCTTTGCTTTTATGCACGTGTCATTCTCTTTTCTGCATTTGGCGAGTCTGAACTTGTGCTTATAAGTTGCGTTATCTATGTGCAAAGGGTGCGTTAGTCTTTCTGCATTAGCCCGAAAATGTTTACCAGTTCTCTTCAGTAATAGAGCTCGAAGAATTCAATCCTAGTCTTCCTTTCCTGGTTCTTCAGTTCACTGCAGACTCCAGCTCCTAGAAAGGAACTTTATCCAGTCCAGGCTTTGTTTTAAAACTTGTAACTTGAGCCAAGGGCTCAGTGAGGTAATCCTTCTCTTTGCTGGTAATCCAGTTCTCAGAACCACAGGATAGTCTTTATAAGCACTCAGCATTTATTCCACAGTCTTTATACTAGCTTATTTCTGGCAATGCAAGTTCTTCAGCAGCCTTTTTGTTGCTCTGTCTCTCTGCTTATTAAGTTTAGTAGGGAGGAGAGCCGCTACCCTCTGGCAAGCAAACTCTTGAGATTTCTTCTGCTTGCCCCTCCCACTCTGCCAGACACACAGTATCCCTCCTGCTTAAGGAAAGGAACAGTCCATAGGTTCAGTACCTTGCTGAAGTGTTTCCACTGAGGCAGACTCAGTTTCCATCGGTTTCACACCACCAAAGTCTTCCTCAGTCATGTATCCTGCTGGCACAGGTATTGCAGAGGAAATGACCTCACCCAGTGCTGGGCCCAGGAAATCCTCTCTTCCTCCCAACCCGTCCTGATTTATATCTGCTACCCAGGGGCAGGGAAGGGGAGTGAACACTGCTGGTGAAGCCCCGTACTTAAAGGAACCCTACCCTACCTTTAGTCTTCCCTTTCCCTCTTTGCCGTGGTATTTCCTTTACCTGGAAGGGGAGATATGGCTGTGACAATTCTTGCTGTGAAACGAGAGGATCACTTTAAGGTGCGCAAATGAACCAAATGTGTGCTCACAAATGCACACCGCTAGCTCACACGGCTCTCCTCGGTTCCTCATCCTTCCACATACACAATCCATACCCACATGCATAAACATCATTGCACATGCTCGCACACACACATCCAGCTCCACACACACACTCTGCTCATACAGACCTTTCTCCAACCCCTTATGCTCTTATTTTAAGGAAGGAATCACTTTCTTATTAGGAAGAAACAGTTTTACAAACATTAAATATTTTGTTAAATGCACTTATCTGATGATTTAACTTTAAAACAGAAATTCTGGCTGGCAGTGATTTCTGAAAAGACAACCTAAATGTAACTTGCCTTGATCTACTACTGGAAAGGTATGAGCTAAATGTAAAACATAAATAAATAAAACCCTGCTGATAAACTGTTTCGTTTGGGAACATTTTTACAAACTGATAAGTCCGTTTACTAAGCTGCGTTAATTGGCAATAATGTGCACTATTTGCGAATAACACAGCCTAAAGCAAGATTTTTTTATCACAATGTACATGAAATAATAATGATATGTGAGGCATGTAAATGCATGCAAAGCTGCATATTATTATGCAGAAGGATTAGTGAAGCTTGCGTTAACTTTCCATGAATAATGCAGCTTGTGAGGTTTAACATTTCAAGAGGTGTTCTTGTCTTTCTTCCGTGGGGACATCAGGGTACTGCCACGAGAGGTCAGAGTGCCAAACCAGATGCCTGTTATCTTTATGTTGCTGTAGTCAGGAATGTGAGATATTCCTGGCTTCAGCAATGAAAAAAATGTACCACGGCATTCAGTAGCCCGCAGGTGTGACGGACTGCAGGTTAGTGACTCCTGTGGTAAGTTTTCACATGGCAAAATAGCACAACACATTATGGAACATGTTTACTCAACAGTGCTTACAGTTGACATCTTAGTATGTGTTCAATGCCAAAAATTAGCATGGGAGTGAGGCCAACCCACGCTAATTCTTAGGGGCATTCCTGGAAAGTACCCCTGGGAAGCACCTCACTGCGCTACACCTGTGACCATAATTAAAGTGGGTGCAGTTACCGCCTATCTGCCACATTGACGGTTAACATGCACCTGTGTTAATTGCGATCAGCAGGCAATGTCCAGCCTCCGCCAAGCAGTTAGCATGGGATCATGCTGGTATTCTTAGTGCATGGTAATGACTACAGCAGTCCCACACTAGCTGACTACTACTCATTAAACTCCACATTAACCATTAGTACCCCTTGGTACCACAGGTTAGGAACTAGGCCCCTGAGCAGGAGGAGTGGCTCAGTGGTTGGGACAGGTTACCTCAGGCTGGAGGGCCAGGGGTTCAATTCCCATGAAGGGGCAAGTAACCACAGGCCTGAGGGAGCCACTTAACCCCTTGCCCTAGGTACAGTTAGATTGTGAGCCCTTCAGGGACAAGGGAGTAGAAAGCAGTATATAAGCACAGCTAAATAAATTTGTAAGCAAAGTTAAATAATATTATGGTTATTCCTTGTAATACATATAGAAAGTTGTTATTTTTAAATAATAAAATAAAACTGAATAAATGAATGATTTGTTAAAATGTCATTTATGCATTCCCTTAATTAATATTTCTTTCTATATAATTTATCTTTTTCTTAATCACAGCCACTCCTCTTCCCTTGCTCCAGGAGGTATTGCTGCAAAAAATGAAAAAACGTGTCCCCTGATCTGCATAGGCGAAACGCTGTCAGTGTTGGGACTGTGGGATTGTTGACTTATTATAACATGTGACATCATTTAAAGATAAGTGTGTTTAAAGTTTAAATTTCATAACTGAAGGAAGGGGGAGGAAAAGACCAATGATCATATTTTAAGAAGTAGTTTAAGTTGCTATGACTATTAAAGCTATTTGAAATTGAACGTGGCCAAGACTGAACTTCTCATTTTTTCTCCTAAAATTTCCCTTTCTCCTTCTTTTTCAGTCTCTGTTGATGGCTCTGTTCTCCAACCTGTTTCATCTGCTCGCATTTTGGGTGTTATTTTTGACTCTTCGCTCTCTTTCACCTCTCATATCCAACTCATCGCTAAGACCTGTCGCTTCGTTCTCTTCAACATTGGCAAAATCTGCCCCTTTCTCTCTGAGCTCACTACTAAAACCCTCATCCATTCCCTAATCACCTCCCGTCTTGATTATTGTAACCTGCTCCTTGCTGTTCTCCCTCAGTCTCATCTCTTCCCTCTTCAGTCTGTTCAGCACTCCGCTGCATGTTTGATTTTCCGTCAGCCTCGTTTTGCCCATATCACTCCTTTCCTCAGATCTCTTCACTGGCTCCCTATCCGTTTCCGTATTCACTTTAAGCTTCTCCTTCTGACCTATAAGTGCATTCACTCTGTGGCTCCTCAGTACCTTTCTTCTCTCATTTCTCCCTATTTCCCCCCTCGTGTACTCCGTTCTTCCCAGCTGCTTCTTGCTATGCCCTTCTCCTCTATTGCCAACTCCAGATTCCGTTCTTTTCACCTTGCTGCGCCCTACGCTTGGAATAAACTTCCTTTGTCTATACATCAGGCATCTTCTTTGTCCCTCTTCAAACTTAAATTAAAAGTTCATCTTTTCGCCTCTGCCTTTGGCTCTTGATTTTGCTGTTCTCCTTTCTTCCCCTCTTTTATTTCACCTTTCTTTCTTCCTCTTACACTTGTTCTTACCTCTTTCCTTTGTCCTGTCTCTCCTTTTCTTGTCTCTTTGCCCTTGTTCTTATCTTTTTACTACTCCTTTTCTTGCTTTTTCTTTTTAGATTGCAAGCTCTTTTGAGCAGGGGCTGTCTTTTTGTGTTTTCATTGTACAGCGCTGCGTGCGCCTGGAAGCACTTTATAAATGCTTAGTAGTAGTAGTATTTGAATGAATAGTCCTGAAACGAAGCTGAGGTCCTTTTCTTCTGCTTTATGTTGAGGATATCATAATAAATATATAATTAAGCAGTGCTTTGTTTAATATTGGATGTTTTTGGAGTAGCTGCATAGAGGATAGTTACGTTTGTGATTCACACAATTTCATACATACTAATATAGAGCTAAAGTATAAGCCCATAACTCAATCATAGGTCTCAACCTAGCAGGATTGTGGGGGTTTTTTGAAAATGCAAGTAAAAAGTACTTATCTGCAAACTGCTACCATGCCTGTGTAACAAGCTAGAGAGCTTCAAGTCCAAGAAATGGACTTTAGTATAACTGCAGAAAAAACTAGCTTCATTGTAACTCACAAATATCTCCTGCCCAACTTGAGTGTTGTCGGCATATTACCAACTGCATTAGAGGAACTGAAAGATATCATGGATGGCAGACAACTCATTGTTATGTGTGATTGATTATGGATAGATACACCTTATTCCATGGATTATGGGGTCATTTTTTGTGGGTTGCATTAGAGTAATAATAACATAAAGGCGCCAAGTTGAACAGTAGGTACCTGGCGAAGCCTAGGTATTACAATATGTAGTACTAGTAGGCTCACTCTGGACTAAGCCATTCAGGGGGATTGGCAGGGGGCTCTTGGAATGGAAAACTTTCCAGGATTCCTAACGTTGCCAAGTTATCCAGTTCTAGGAGGGAGACTTTTGTCTAGTTCTGGTTTTCGACCTACATCACAAAGCAGTGTGGTATTTGTAGTCTCTGATTTAACTCATTGAAGTCTCATAACGGAGACGGAGTGGAATGGAGTTGAACGGGTAAACGTAGATCGATTGTTTACATTATCAGAATATAGAAAGACTAGGGGACATGCAATGAAGCTACAGGGTAAACTATTTAAGACTAATAAGAGAAAATATTTTTTCAGTCAACGTGTAATCAAACTCTGGAATTTATTACCGGAGGATGTAGTAAAGGCTGTTAGTGTAGCTGGATTTAAAAAAAGGTTTGGATAAGCTCCTGGAGGAAAGGTCCATAAACCATTATTAAGAAGGGACCCAGGATATCAATGCTTGACCCAATATAAGCATTGTGGAAGCTGTGTCTTTTGGGGAAACTGCTAGGTACGTATGACATAGATTGACCACTGTTGGAAACAGGATACTGGACTTGATGGACCTTGGTCTGACCCAGTATGGCATATCTTATGTTCTTATGTTCTTGTGTTCATAAGGCACCAGGTTGGGGACGTCAGAACTCCAGGACTGGCCTAAAATCTCCCTCCTGAAACTGGGCATCTTGGCAGTTCTGGATTCCACAGTATCCAGCATCCTCCCAGAAGCACCACAATGATAATTATGGCCGCACACACTTACAGACACAAAAGCACACACATGCATGAAGACACACATATTCATACACAAATGCACATGGAAAGGTGCCTTCCAAGATGATTTTCCACACTTTCCCCTTATCTAGAGCAGCAACAACTGAAACATGTTATAACGAGCAAAAAAGGAAATGATATTTCTCTTCCCTCTTCTCTGTCTTCGTGGCACCTCTGTCAGGCACCTTTCTCGCTTTCTTTCTGCCTTTTCCTCTTCTTCCTTATTTTATCTCTTCTGTTGCAGCCAGGTTTCAATAATGGGTTCCATGGTAGACTTTCAGGTGATCCTTTTTATGGCTAATACAATCTGCTATTGCCTGCCTTCAGGTAGTGAGACATTTTCTGACCTAATTATTGTACATTGCTTATCACAAACTTTTATCATCCTTTAGAGTGCCCCACGAGAATACTTAATTAGGCAGTTAATCATTTACATAAACATTAGCATAATCTTTGCTAGCATGCAGTCCCATTTTTTTGCCGCTGTTATATGGCACGTGAACACATGCTTTATGGTATGTTATTCATCAGCACCACACTGTACACTGTAAGTCACTTTAATGCACAATGATATTATTGCAGTTTATTACAAGGACTCCTTATGCCTTGTATAAAGGATAGATCTTACATGCATTTCAGCAGCATCTTCATGCTGGGTGGTCTGGCTACACATTTTTTTGTATCTGATTTCTCTAAGGATTTGAAAAGAAGAGATAAAATCATGTTCCTTTTACCACTAAGTCCAATAGCTGTTTCAACCTGTATCTTATGACCAGGAACCATTGATGACGAAAGAAGAAGTCGAAGCAGCATTGAAAGCCTTATCAAAGAACAAAGCACCGGGCATTCCTACTGAAGTATTGCAGCAATCAAATGCAGCTGTTTCCGTACTTACAAGGAAATTTGGATAACATCATCATGGCCAACTGACTGGAAAAGATCTGTGTTTATACCAATACTAAAGAAAGGTGATCCAACTAACTATGGAAATTATCGCACAATCACTCTGATCCCACATGCCAGTAAGATTCTACTGAAGATTATTCAGCAGAGACTACAACCATACCTGGAACAAGAACTGCCTGAAGTACAAGCAGGGTTCAGGAAAGCGCGAGGAACAAGAGACGGATGTGAGATGGATCTTTGAAAAGACAAAAGAATACTAAAAAGATATCTATATGTGTTTTATTGAGTACAGCAAGGCTTTTGATTGTGTAAACCATGGGAAACTCTGGTCCACATTAAGAAGCATGGGTATACCAAAACACCTGATGGTTCTCTTGCACAACCTTTACATTGATCAAGGAGCAACAGTTTGAGTGGAATGAGGAGAAACAGAATGGTTTAAAATTTTGCAAAGGTGCACGACAAGGCTACATATTTTCCCCCTACCTGTTTAATTTATATGCAGAACAAATCATCAGAGAAGCAGAACTATGAAAACAACCAAGGCGTGAAGATTGGTGGAAGACTCATCAACAACCTCCACTATGCTGATGATACCACATTACTGGCTGAAAGTGAAGACGATCTGAAATATTTGCTTCTCAAGATCAAGAAACATAGGGGCTTGTTTACAAAGCCGCAGTAGCGGTTCGTGGTCATTATCGGAGCCGCGGCCCCATTGAAATCAATGGGATCGCGGCTCCGATAACGATCGCGAACCGCTACCGCAGTTTTGTAAACAAGCCCCATAGTCTTAAAATGGGCCTGCACCTTAATGTAAAGCAGACAAAGATCCTAACAACTGGCAAAATCAATAAGTTAATTGTTGATGGAGAAGAAATTGAAATAGTAGACAACTTTAACCTACTTGGATCAACTATCAATAAAGAAACAACAAGCTGTCAAGAAATCCGATGACATATTGCTCTTGGCAGAATGGTTATGAAGGACTTTGACAAGATTCTCAAAAACAGAGATGTCTCTCTCTTCATACAAAGATTTGATTTTTTCAAACCATGGTATTTTCAATAATATCATATGAATGAGAAAGTTGTCAGTGAAAAAGATAGACTGGAAGAAAATCGATGTCTTTGAATTATGGTGCTGGCAATGAATACTGTGTATACCATGGACTGCCCGAAGAACAAACCAGTCAGTGCTAGAGGAGATCAAACCTAAGCTTTCCTTAGAAGCTCAGATGACAAGACTTCGACTTTCATACTTTGGACACATCATGCGAAGAGAGAGATTGTTAGAGAAAGACATCATGCTTGGCAAGGTAGCAGGTCAACACAAGACAGGAAGGCCAGCAATGAGATGGATCAATACAATAACAGAAGCTATGGGTGCCACTATCAACAATGAGCCGTCTGACTGAAGACCGAACACAATTTAGGACAACTATCAAGAGGGTCGCCATGAGTCAACACCAACTCGACGGCTCTTAACAACAACCAATTACTACTGGGGAAAGTGAGAGACACAGGAGGAGAGTTTTCCGCTTAGCATCATCATTTAGAATGTCTGCTTCAGAGAAAAGAATACATACATCTGTGTTTCATTGCACCTGCCCTGGAAGCACGCCTAACTTCTGGTTTTCAGGATATCTATAATGAATATGCACAAGATATATTGGAGACTCAGTGTAGACAAATCTTTGCAAATCTTTCATGCCTATTTATTTTGGCTATCCTAAAACCTGGTTGGTATGCTTTTGCATTTCAGGTCTTTAATAAAACATAAGCAATGACTTACACAATGCCCCCCCCCCCCCCTGACTTGAAAGAGTCCCCCTTCCTCTTTTGACAGTCATCCTGCTGCAGTGCTGCTTCTCTCCTTTTTTTTTAAATTTCTCTCCCTCTTTTGAACTTAAGGATTTTGCATGAATCACTGTTTTCGGAGCTACTTTTTAGAAGTAACTTTTTAGAAAGGGCATCCAAGTGCAATCTGGAATGTCCAGGGCAATGTGTGCAGAAAAATTCTAGGGACATCGGTGTTTCAGCCCAACTTTAGAAACAAAAATGCCCCTGACAGTTTCCACATAGATGTCCCCACTATGAAACTGTGGGGCAGGGTCATCCATTTCATGCAAGGTTTCATATGGAGGCGTCCATTGGTATGGCAAAAATGGAAATGAGCCTGCATTACCCAGCACTGTTCCTTGTCAACTTGGACAATATAGAGGAGATGAGTGTACCTCTATATCCACATCCTCTGAATGACTGGCTGACAAAACAAGCACTTTTCCGGTGCCTATTCATGCCTGGAGCAGGTAGAAACTGACACAGCTCAGGTCATCTGGGGCATTACTGAAATTGGACAAGGACTCCCAAGTTCTTGAACTCCCTGGATACAGCTACACCATTCTGCTTGGATGTCCTCGTGCTGGAGACATCTACAGAACCGGCCTCTAAAATGGCTAGAGGGACATCGCCATGCTTATCTGTCCATTTTCAGACATCCAAAGCATGAACAGGGCTTTAAAAATAATCCCCTTTGTTTTTTGGGACCTGGTAGCTCCTCTTTCCTCCTTCTACTATGATTCTGGGATGATAAGCCTCACTTGCAAGTAGCTGGAGATTTGTTTTCTTATATTAATAGATTTCCTTTCCCCAGCCTTTTTTTAGCCTAGTCTTTACAGCAATCGTCCCTTAGTGACAACAACTCTTTCCTCTTCCCCCATCCGCAGAGGCTGTGAATACTGCTGTCATTGCCTTCAAGCTTCAGCTAACCCATGATGCTGAAAATCTGATCCAGGAATTGCATCAGGGTCCCTCAGCATGACACTGCCACTGGGCTGGCTCAGACCAAACTTTGCATCTTTCTGCTGCATTCATTAGCTTCTCTCAAAATACAACTACGGCCATCCCTTCTCAGACTCCCTGCTCTTTCCTACAATGCAAAACTTTTCATTGAAATTAAATTCTTCAATCAAAAAAATAAAAAGCCTCACATTTGTCATCATCTGCTTTCCCTTCTACTATTACTTATCATCTATATAGCGCTTCTAAGCATATGCAGTGCTGTAAGCATACACATAAGAGAGAGTCCCTGCTCCACAGAGCTTAAAATCTGTTCAAGGCAAAGAGAACAAGCAGGGGACTAGGGTATTTATTTATTTATTTATTTATTTATTACAGGCTCCTATATACCGCTCTATTCAGCATCAGCGCGGTTCACAATATAACAACAGACCAGAACAACAAACTGTTTGGTTTTACAGAGAACAAGGTCAGAGAACTTGGATAAAACATGGGACGTCATTACTGCAACTATTTACATGAGTATTTACAAGTATACACAACAGGATTTGTTATTAGTTATAGGGTAAGGATCGAGATTGGTTAGCTAGTCAAGTAATATTGGGGGAAAAGGTGGGATTTGAGAGCCTTTCTAAAAAGGGATAGATCAGTGATAGCACGAATCTCTGGAGGTAGGGCGTTCCAGCACTTAGGGGCATAGAATCTGAAGGCCCTGTTAGATGTCGTTGATAGGCATTTTGTCGCTGCTTTAGGGATAACTAGTGCATTTGTTGATATCGTTCTCCTGGATCTATTGGGTGGAACAGTCTGAACGAGGTCTACTAGAGAGGAAGAGGTGATGATTTTAGTGGCCTTGAAGGTTAGTAGTAATGTTTTGAACAATATTCTGCCATGTATGGGGAGCCAGTGGAGTTGCTCTAGGATGGGTGTTATATGGTCCCTTCTTGATGCTCCGTAGAGGACTCTAGCAGCGGTATTCATGGCGAGTTGCAATGGGTTTAATGTGGAGTGTGGGAGGCCTTGGAGAATGGCATTAGCATAGTCAAGGTGTGGTAGGGTTAAGGCTTGAAATATCGTCCGGAAGTCATCAGGATCAAGCAGGGGGCGAAGATGGCGGAGTGTCCGGATCTTGAGGTAGATGGCTCTGACTACGTTGGTTATATGTAGTTTAAAATCCATGCGCTGGTCCAAAGTGACTCCAAGGTAACGAATGGAAGGTTTGGATTGGAGCTCAGCTTCTTTGACCTTTATATGGGATGGGGGGGTGAAAAGTGGGTCTCTGGTGATGAAAAGAACCTCGGTCTTTTTGTGTTGAATTCGGAGGTTCTGGGATTGAAGCCATTCAGATACTGCATCAAAACATTTGGCTAGCGGGGAAAGGTCCATATGGACTGTGGAGAAAGGCATGTATAGAAGGATGTCGTCAGCGTATATCAAGCATTCAACATTGAAGGACCTAATGATATTGCAAACAGGCTGTATGTATATATTGAAGAAGAGTGAAGATAGGGATGATCCTTGTGGTACGCCTTGTTTTTGGTGGTAAGGTGCGGATGTTGCGGTTCCTGAGGTAACATACTGCCATCTCTGATCAAGGTATGATTTACACCACTCCAGGGCAGTGTTATTGATGCCTTTTTCTTTTAGTCGCCCTATTAAAAGATCATGATGAACAGAGTCAAAAGCCGCGGCAATGTCTAAGAAGATAAGAGCAAAGCCTTGGCGGATGTTATCAATGCCTGTGATGATGTTGTTGCATAGAGTGGTTAGGAGGGTTTCAACACCATGGAACTCTCTGAAGCCATGTTGGCATTGGTCAAGAGGGGAGGCAGTGTCGATGTGGTCCTGTATTTGTCTTTGAGCTTCCTTTTCAATTATTTTAGCTAGCAGGGGAATGCTAGCTATGGGTCTATAAGATTCAACCTTTTGTGGGTCGAGTTTGTGGTTTTTCAAGAGGGGTCTGATGGATGTTCTCTTGAGGACTGATGGGAAGGAACCAGTTGTAAAGGATAAATTCATCATTTTAGTGATGATGGGGCTGAGATCTTGGCGTAGTTCCTTTATCCAGTGGGCTGGGCAAGGGTCAGTTTGTGCGGTGGTAGTGTTAAGAGCAGCGATGGTGACTTCAACATGTTTTCTGGATGGTGTGGAGAACATGGATAAGTTTGATATACATACGGTGACTTGAGAAGGGATTGTTGCAATGTTGTTGGTTTGAAGCAGCTTGGATTGCAGGTAATCGGCGAACGCTTGAGGTTGAATGGGTTCCGGATGTTCTGGTGAAGGTTCTTTAGATAAGATTTTGACTAGATTGAAAAGATCACGTGGTTTATTTATTGATCTTTTCAGCGTATCAGTATGGAATTGTCTCATCTTGGCCATGACTGACTCTCTGTGCAAAGATAGGTGTACTCTATAGGCTGCTTGGTCTTCAGAAGAGTGTGAGCGACGCCATCGTTTCTCCAATTTTCTTAGGTGTGTGAGGGAGGCTCGTAGGTCAGGGGAGAACCAAGGAGAGGATTTTCTTTTCTTTAGGTTGTTGTCCTTGACTGGTTGTAGTGCAATGGTACTGATAGTGTTGTTCCAGGATGCGATCAGATTTTCGAGATTGAGAGAGGTGTCATGTAGGAGAGGGAGGGTTTCTGTAATTATATGCTCTTTGTTGAAGGTTTTGAATTTCCGAGATGTTACTTTTGTTGTTGTTCTTTAAGTGACATGATTAAAAACACACGAGTATTAAACAAGAGAATAGGGGAATCTTGATCCAAAAGTAGCCTCGAAAAGGTAGGGTTTCAGCCTGGATGTTAAGGGGACCAGAGACGGAGCCCGGCATACTGACTCAGGAAATCCTTTCCAGGTGTACGGTGCAGCAAGATGAAGGAACAGAGTCTGGAGTTGGAGGTGGAAGAGGACGGCACAAATAGAAGTGATTTACTTGATGAGCAGAGTTCCTGAGGATGGGTTTAGGAAGAGATAAGACAAAAAAAGATAATGAGGAGCTGCAGAATGAATGTACTTATAGGCCAGTAGTAAAAGTTTGAACTATAGGTGGAAGTGGATAGGGAACCAATGAAGTGACTTGAGAAGAGGGTTAGGTGGGCATAGCAATACTGGTAGAAGATTAGCTGTTCAGATGAGTTTTGAATAGCTCGAAGGCCAATGAGATGGTTGAATGGGAGACTAGCGAGGAACAGGTTGCAATAGTCCAAGCAGGAAGTGATAAGAGAGTGGATACGGGTCTTGGTAGAGAGCGAATGTTCTAGGCAAAGAAAAGAGAAGTTATAGCTGTCTGTTGGATATCTGCAGAGAAAGAGTCAAAAATGACTCAAAGATTACAAGCCAAGAAGACAGAGGATGACAAAGTTATCCAGAAAATTAAATAAAGGAGGAAGAGGAAGGTGGATTTAGGGGGAAAAATAAGAAGCTCCATCTTGGTCACATTCAGTTTCAGACTGTGATGGAACAGCCAGGCAGCAAAGTCAGACAAGCAGGCTGAGATTCAGGACTGGATTCCTGGAGAGATTTCTGGTGCAGATGGGTATATCTAGGAGTCATCAGTGTAAAGACAGTGCTGAAAATCATAAAAGGAGATTAAAGTGCCAAGGGAATGAGTATAGAGAAAGAAGAGAAGAGGTCCCAAGACAGAGCCCTGACTGACTGATTGGGATAGCAGTGGAGGATCCACCAGAACATACACTAAAAGTGTGATGGGAGAGATAAGAAGAAATTCAAGTGAGAACAGCTCTTATCAAGGAGAAAGTGGTGACTGACAGTGTCAAAAGCAGTAGATAAAAGGATGAGGACTGAGTAAGTCCTATTCTCTGTATAATCTCTATTGTAAAGAGCTGGAAGTAGAAGTATACAGGACTTGATGCCATTGAGTGTTTATAGACAATGAATGTGCATGTGTTCAGTGTCATACTAAGAAAATATCCTGGATCCAGTGTCTCAGTAGAGGAAGGTGAATAATGGAGTACCTCAGGGATATGTATTGGGTCTGGTGCTATTTGACATATTTATAAATGATCTGTAATTGAGAACAACAAACAAGGTGGTTACATTTGCAGATGATACCAAATTATTCAACGCTGTTAAAATGCATGCATCTTTTAAGAAATGGCAGGAGGTCCTTGTGAGGCTGGAAGACTGGGCATCCAACTGGCAGCAGAAAATTCATGTGGACAAGTTGCAAAGTGATGTACATAAGGAAGAATAACCCACCCTATAGCTCCACAATGCTGGGTTCCATGTTGAGAGTCAATGCGCAGGAAAAGGATCTAGGCGTCATTGTGGGCAATGCATTGAAATCTTATGTGCAGTGGTGGCCAAAAGGCAAACAAAATGTTAGGAATTATTAGGAAAGCAATAGAGAATAAAACGAAGAATATTATGATGCCTCTGTATAGCTCCATGGTGTGACCACACCTTGAATACTGTGTGCAATTTTAGCTACCACATCTCAAAAGAAATATAGCAGCAATAGAAAGAAAAGGGCAACCAAAATGATAAAGGGCTGGAACACCTTTCCCATGAGGAAAAGGCTAAAGATGTTAGGACTCTTCAGTGTGGTAAAGAGGTGGCTGAGGAGAGATATGATATAAGTCTATAAAATCCTAAGTGGAATGGAACGGGCAACCATGAATCGACTGTTTACTCTTTCAGAAAGTAGAAAGAATAGAGGACACATCATGTAGTTAGAAAGTAGTACATTTAAAGCAAATAGAATAAAATAGATTTCTCTCAGCACATAATTAATTTGTTGTTAAAGGGTGTGGTAAAAGCAGTTAGTGTTGCACGTTTAAAAAGCTTTGGACAAATTCTTGGAAGAAAAGTCCATAAATCGTTATTAAGTTAGACCGAGAGAAAACCACTGATTATTCCTGGGGATAAGTAGCATGGAACTGGCTACTTTTGGGATTTCTATTACTCTTTTATAAAAAGCTCTCATAAGTGGATATCCCCTCAGACTAGATAAGCCATGTGGTCTCTTTCTGTCATCATGTTTCTATGAGAAGGAGAAAAAACCCTCAGTATAATTACCTACATAGTAGCATACTATATGACGGCAGATAAAGATCAGTATGGTCATCTAGTCTTCCCAGAAGGTGGCTAGAGTGATTGCAACTGCAGCTTTGTGCTGATCACCCTACCTCCCCTCCCCCCATGCCTATATTTGGGGTTGTATCTGCTGCTCCATGCAGATCAGCCCCCCTCTATTAAAAGATTTTTAAATTTGCTTTGATTTCATCCTCTTGCTAGAAAGGGATCCACTATGTCTGTCCCATGCCATTTTGAATCCCATCACTGTATTTGCCCCCACCACTTCCATTGGGAGGGCATTCCAAACATCCACCACTCTTTCAGTGAAAAATTATTTCCTGATGTTGCTTGTAAGTTTAATACCTTGCAGCTTCATCATATGCCCTCTAGTCTTACAGCTTCCACTTCTTTGGAAGAGGTTTGTTTGTTCATTGATACCCTTTAAATATTTAAAGGTCTGTACCATATCTCCCCTATTCCTCCTCTCCTCTAGGGTATTTAGGTCTTCAAGTCTCTTCTCATACGTCTCCTGGCGCAGGCTCAGAATCATTTTGGTCGCCTTCCTCAAAGTCTTTTTATGTCCTTTGTGAAATATGGTCTTCAAAACTGAACACAATATTCCAAGTGAGGCCTCACCAATGACTTGTAAACGGGCATTAATACCTCCTCCTTTCTGCTAGTTATTCCTCTCTGTATGCAGCCCAACATCCTTCTGGCTTTGGCTACCTCCTTGTCTCACCACCTTGAGATCTTCAGACACTAGTACTCCAAGATCTTCAGACACTAGCACCACCTTGAGATCTTCAGACACTAGCACTCCCTTTCCGGCCCACCAGCTCTCCCAGGAGGGAGAAGGCCAAACATCGCCTCCAGGGCCACCCCCAACGCCACAGACTGCTCCTGCTGCCCAATCGGGGCAGCCCGATACCTTCAAAAAGGAGCGCCTGACCAGCAGAAGGCCTTTCCGGCCCACCAGCTCTCCCAGGAGGGAGAAGGCCCAACATCACCTCCAGGGCCGCCCCCGACGCCACAGACTGTTCCTGCTGCCCAATCGGGGCAGCCCGGTACCTTCAAAAAGGAGCACCTGACCAGCGGAAGGCCTTTCCGGCCCACCAGCTCTCCCAGGAGGAAGAAGGCCCAACATCACCTCCAGGGCCGCCCCCGACGCCACAGACTGCTCCTGCTGCCCAATCGGGGCAGCCCGGTACCTTCAAAAAGGAGCGCCTGACCAGCGGAAGGCCTTTCCGGCCCACCAGCTCTCCCAGGAGGGAGAAGGCCCAACATCGCCTCTAGGGCCGTCCCTGACGCCACAGACTGCTCCTGCTGCCCAATCGGGGCAGCCCGGTACCTTCAAAAAGGAGCGCCTGACCAGCGGAAGGCCTTTCCGGCCCACCAGCTCTCCCAGGAGGGAGAAGGCCCAACATCGCCTCCAGGGCCGCCCCCGACGCCACAGACTGCTCCTGCTGCCCAATCGGGGCAGCCCGGTACCTTCAAAAAGGAGCGCCGGTTAGGCGCGCCCGCGCCTTGCGGTCCCACGCCTGAAGGCCTCGCCAGAGGGCCCTTTGGCATGGCCCTTAGGCGAAGGCCCATAAGTGAATCGCACACTAAACAGCCAAGCACGAAAACAAGACGCCTCTTCAGCTAGAGCTCCCCACCCAGGGTCGAGCTCGCCCTAACCAGCCGCCACAGAGCGCCAAGCCAAAACCCTGTAAGACTACCTAAATAAAACAGATAGAACTTATGGTTTATGGTTTAGGCATTTGATATACCGCCCTTTACTTACGCATCAGAGCAGTTTACACATATATACTAACTTGGCGAGATACTGCAGCCCTGAAAAGACCATCACCAAGATTCCTGGTAAAGATTTTTGAACTCAATGAGACTCTCAAAAGATAGGACATAACCATATCCAGCTCTATTCCACTCAGGTATTTGCTGCTGCCTTAGTTTGAAGTATAAGCTATTATTAGTAATTCTAAATAGCCACTCACTTGAGAGCTTACAAAATGTGTACAACCCATGCATAACAAAGAATTGTAATTTAAGTAAGGAGCTACTTTTCTAATGAGCCATTGTTTACTGAAAAGTATATATTATATTCAATTTGCAAAGAGTAGAAACAATTTTGAATCCTTAACAGAGACATTTTGGCTATAAGTTACACATAAAATAACAAAGACTAATTACTGCTGCACAGTCAATACAAAATATCAATCTCAATCTCTTAACCTCTCAACACCAGCTGCTACACGATTCAAAATGGATCGCACTATCACAGCTTTAATAAGTCTTTACCTTTAACTCATAATTTGGCTACATAACTCACTAGCCCTAAATCCATCACACAATCAGATCCCTACTACTGGCAGGGTCTCCCAAGATGGACAGGTCTCAGCTGAGGTGCCAGACCAAGACAAACCACCCATCTGGGCAGCAGCAGAATGGGACAGTGTTGACGGCGGAGGATCACATTTTTGTGACAACAGCAACAACACCAAACTTAAACTGCGCGGAAGAAAGGCCCGGCAATCTACTTCTGTATCTTGCCATGAAAACCCAATGAATAGTTACAACAAAACAAATTGTGCTATGGTGCTGGAAGATGAGACCCCCAGGTCAGAAGGCACTCAACTAGCTACTGGGGAAGAGCTGAAGACTTTTCAGAGTAAAGCCAGCATTTATGATGTGGTTGGATCAAAGCCCTTGGGAAGTCTGATTGCTGATGTAGCTGCGCATGAAATGAGAGTCAGAAGCTGTAAAGATGTCTTACACATTGGAACATGGAACATACGAAGCATGAACCAAGGGAAGTTGGAGGTGGTCAAGAATGAAATGGAACGTGTACAACTTGATCTGTTGGGTGTCAGCGAACTGAAATGGACTGGCATGGGGCACTTTGCATCAGATGATCACATGGTCTACTATGCTGGAAATGAAAGACAAAGAAGAAATGGTGTTGCATTTATAATAAAGAAGAAACTTGCAAGAACTGTAATGAAATACAATGCAGTCAGCGAACGCTTAATCTCTATTCGTCTACGAGGATTGCCTATCAACACAACTATAATTCAAGTATATGCCCCAACAACAGCTGCTGAAGAGAATGAAATTGAAGAGTTCTATGAACAAGTACAAGCTGAAATTGACAGAACATGCAAACAGGATATCCTGATAGTCATGGGTGACTGGAACGCAAAGGTTGGCAACAAAGAAGAAGCCAAAGTAGTTGGAAAATATGGACTTGGCAACAGAAATGAAGCTGGAGAAAGACTGATAGAATTCTGCAAGACCAATGATCTATTCATCTCAAACACCTTCTTCCAGCAACACAAGCAGCGACTGTACACATGGACTTCACCGAATGGATTATATAAAAATCAAATTGACTACATATGTGGAAGTCAATGATGGAAAAGCTCTGTAACATCAACAAAGAAAAAACCTGGAGCTGACTGTGGTACATATCATCAACTACTAGTATGCAAACTCAAGCTAAAGTTGAAAAAGAGCAAACCACTCATGAATGCAGCAAAATATGACCTTGAGAATATACCACTGGAATTTAAAGACTGCCTGCAAAATCGATTTGCTGCTTTTGATACAAATGACAGAGCTCCGGAAGAGTTATGGAATGACATCAAGAAGGTTGTGTTGGAAGAAAGTGAGAAGTCTCTACAAAAGGTGAAAAAGCAAAAACGGCCAAAATGGATGACGGAAGAAACTCTGAAAATTGCCCAGAAACGCAGAGAAGCTAAAGCCAGAGGAGAAAGAAAGACAATCGCAGAACTCAACAGAGATTTCCAACGTGCAGCAAGACAGGACAAGGAAAAGTACTACAATGACACTTGCAAGGAAATAGAAGCAGAAACTATTAGAGGAAGAACAAGATCGGCTTTCCTAAAGCTACGAGTGTTAAAGAAAAAGTTCCAGCCTCGAATTGGAATCTTACAAGATGCTCAAGGTTCTATGTTGAATGATGCTGAGAAGATCAAGAAAAGGTGGAAGGAATATACAGAGTTTTTATATGATAAAGATCAAGTGGACCAACAGTCATTTCAACCTGTACCTTATGATCGGGAACCATTGGTGATGAAAGAAGAAGTTGAAGCAGCATTGAAAGCCTTATCAAAGAACAAAGCACCAGGCATTGATAGCATTCCCATAGAAGTATTGCAGCAATCTGATGCAGCTGTTACCGTACTCACAAGGCTCTGCCAAGAAATATGGAAGACAACATCATGGCCAACTGACTGGAAAAGATCTGTGTTTATACCAATACTAAAGAAAGGTGATCCAACTGACTGTGGAAATTATCGCACAATCGCTCTGATCCCACATGCCAGCAAGATTCTACTGAAGATTATTCAAAAGAGACTACAACCATACCTGGAACAAGAACTACCTGAAGTGCAAGCAGGGTTCAGGAAAGGGCGAGGAACGAGAAACATCATTGCGGATGTGAGATGGATCCTTGAAAAGACTAAAGAATACCAAAAGGATATCTATTTGTGCTTTATCGACTATAGCAAGGCTTTTGACTGTGTAAACCATGAGAAACTCTGGCCCACATTAAGAAGCATGGGTATACCAGAACACCTGATCGTTCTCTTGCGCAATCTGTACATTGATCAAGAAGCAACAGTTCGAACAGAACAAGGAGAAACAGAATGGTTTAAAATAAGCAAAGGTGTAAGACAAGGCTGCATACTTTCCCCCTACCTGTTTAATTTATATGCAGAACAAATCATCAGAGAAGCAGGATTGTATGAAGACAACAGAGGTGTGAAGATTGGTGGAAGACTCATCAACAACCTTCGCTATGCTGATGATACCACATTACTGGCTGAAAGTGAAGATGATCTGAAACATTTGCTTCTCACAATCAAAGAACATAGTCTCAAAATGGGCCTGCACCTTAATGTAAAGAAGACAAAGATCATGACAACTGGCATAATCAACAGGTTCATCGTTGAAGGAGAAGAAATTGAAATTGTGAACAACTTTAACCTACTTGGATCAACTATCAATAAAGAAGCAACAAGCAGTCAAGAAATCAGACGACGCATTGCTCTTGGCAGAATGGCTATGAAAGACCTAGATAAGATTTTTATTTATTTATTTATTTATTTAGACAGTTTTGTATACCGCCTTATCCTTCAATCAAAGCGGTCACAACACAATTGGGGGATACATTTAACACGCGGGGACATGAGACACATACACTAATACTTACAGGGAACGTGGGCAATGGAGAGTTAAGTGGCTTGCCCAAGACCACAAGGAGCATCCGTGGGACTAGAAACCCCAGTCCTTCCGGCCCAAGGTTGCTGTCCTCTAGTGAGATTTGAACCCCTGACCTTCCGGCCTGAAGTACCTTGCCCCAACCACTAGGCTACTCCTCCATACAAAGATGTCTCTCTCCATACAAAGATTTGACTTGTTCAAGCCATGGTATTTTCAATAACATCATATGGATGTGAAAGCTGGACAGTGAAAAAGATAGACAGGAAGAAAATTGATGCCTTTGAATTATGGTGCTGGCGGCGAATACTGTGTATACCATGGACTGCCCGAAGAACAAACCAGTCGGTACTAGAGGAGATCAAACCTAAGCTTTCTTTAGAAGCTCAGATGACAAGACTTCGACTTTCATACTTTGGACACATCATGCGAAGAGAGAGATCATTAGAGAAAGACATTATGCTTGGCAAGATAGAAGGTCAACGCAAAAGAGGAAGGCCAGCAATGAGATGGATCGATACAATAACAGCAGCTACGGGTACCAGTCTGTCAACAATGAGCCGCCTGACTGAAGACCGAACACAGTTTAGGATAGCTATCCAGAGGGTCGCCATGAGTCGACTCCGACTCGACGGCACTTAACAACAACTGAGCAGTGGGAGAAAATGGTCAGGGGAATCCTATCACAATTCTTACGGGGTTAACCGTACCCACCACCACCACTTTCTACACATTCCACTCCAACACACTACAAAGAGATAGAAGCCCCTACCCTAGAAGACTAATGTGTGCCCTTATCAATGCCCGCTCACTTCGTAAGAAGTGGCCAGTAATCACAGACATAATAACGTCCCATAACCTGGATATCCTCATGGTCACGGAAACATGGCTATCCTCGGAAGACAATAACATTCTCAACCAGCTCCTCCCCTCTAACTTTGTTGCATTCACTAGCCACAGACAAAACAAAAAAGGGGGAGGGGTACTCATCCTTTCCAGGATGGATCTCCAGTTCAAGATGGTTGACTCCACTAGTAACAACAATCTTGAGACAGTATCGATTTCCAACAATCTATGCTCTATAAACCTAATTTACAGAGCTCCATCAGCCGCTGCAGATGACCTACCAACTATAATAAACCTAGCGTCTAACATTCAGTTTCCAAATAAACCGAACTGGATCTTAGGGGACATCAATCTGCCATCATTACAAGACAATCAATCAGCCGCACTCATAGAAGCTCTAGAGATCCTGGGATACTCGCAAGTAGTGCAGGAACCTACTCACGTGAAGGGTAACATACTAGACCTTATATTCGCCCCTCAGGCAGTTTGTGACCAACCACAAACCATCATGATGTCAGTAACAGCAGTCCCATGGTCTGATCATAAGCTCATCACCTTTCAGATGCCTATTTACAACAATCAATCAAAGATCAAAGTCGATCCAAACAAGACCTCTAGCCCAGCTGCCAGAAGTTTCCATCCGTTCAATAGAGAACGCATCCTAGCCGCAACCGGTCCACTCATCGATGAGACTTCCCTAAACCTAGATGAGCTGATCACCACCTGGAACAGCAAACTCAGTTCGATCGCGATCCGTCCTCCAACAAACAAGACCCCGAAGAAAAGAGCATCAGCCCCATGGTTCACAGCCGCCCTGAGAGCATCGCTAAACCTCCTACGGAGGCTGGAGAAGCGCTGGAGGAAGTCACGCACCAGCAGTGACCAGACAGCATACACCCAACAGCTAGCTGCCCACCGCAAAGCCATCACGGATAAGATGAGACAACAGCACACAGACACCCTGAGACGGTCACTAAATAAACCGCATGACCTGTTTAACCTAGTCAAAACTCTTTCTAAAGAACCAACCCTGAGCACCAGTGCAATATCCACCCTCAGGATTTTGCAGTCTACATGCAATCCAAAATGTGCAAGACCGACAACATAGTAATACCGGTCCCCCCTGATGATCAAGAGTGCCCAGCATCACTAACATCCTTCTCTACTCCATCAAAAACACTTATCGAAGACACCATCTTATCCCTTAACACTACCACCGCACACACAGATCCTTGTCCGGCATTCTGGATAAAAGATCTGCGAAGTGACCTCTCTCCAATTATAGCTAATATCATAAACCGATCCTTCAACACTGGGTCTTTCCCATCTACTCTCAAGCAGACCTCTGTCAGACCTCCAGAAGGTTAAAAAACACCAAGTCAGACCCCCAGAAGGTAGAGTCTTACAGGCCTATATCTAGTATACCTATGCTCGCAAAGATTATTGAAAAAATAGTGCATAGGCAATTAGAGGATCATATTGACTCTACTGCCCCATTAGATCCATGCCAACATGGTTTCAGAGAGTCACATGGAGTGGAAACACTACTCACCACCCTTTTCAACAATATAATTGCCGGCGTTGACAACATCCGACAGGGGTTCGCACTCATTTTCCTAGATATAGCAGCAGCCTTCGACTCAGTATGCCATGAGATTCTTCTTATCCGGCTAAGAGAGAAAGGTATCAGAGGAACGGCGCTCAAATGGTGCAAATCTTACTTGTCCGGGAGATGGCAGCATGTACGAGCAGATGGGGCTATATCTGAACCTTTCCAACAAGGTCAAGGAGTGCCTCAAGGATCCTCTCTATCATCCTTGATGTTTAACATATACATCCAATCCATCTGCAACATCATTAGATCTTTCAATGTCAGTTGTATGATATATGCTGATGATGTCCTGTTATATATGCCAGTATCCTTGGATAAACTGGACCTCGCCCCTCTGACCAATTGCTTCAATGCCTTATCGGAGTGGCTACTCTCACAGAATCTGCGAATTCAGCACAGGAAGACTGAGGTTCTTTTCATCTCGAGGAATCTTAATTTCATACCACCCAACTGTGTGAAAGTAAATGATGCCGAACTACAAGTAAAAACAGCTATACGATACCTTGGAGTGACTCTGGATCAAAACCTGGACATGAAGAAGCACATAGCCAACACCGTAAGAGCAATCTATTTCAAGATCAGATCCCTCAGACACCTACGCCCGTTACTCGATCCAGATGATTTCCGTACCATTTACCAAGCCCTGATCATTCCCCACTTCGATTACGCAAACTCCATACTACAAGGGCTCCCCCAATCCACCTTGAACCCCCTGCAACTTGCTATGAACAGTGCAGTGAGGGTGCTGTTCGGGGCATCCAGGAGAGACCATGTAACACCCCTCCTGAAACAGTTACACTGGCTCCCCATACAAGCCAGGATTATTTTTAAGACATTGCTGATGACCTTCAAAGCTGGCAAGGGGCTCTCCTCCTCCTCCCTATCTGAACTCATCCAACCAATCGCACCTAACAGACCAAGAAGAACCGCAGAGTCAAACATGCTAACAATCCCGAAAGAAATAACAAGATGCACCTCGACAACAGCTAGCAGGGCCTTCAGACTCTGTGCCCCAAGACTGTGGAACACCTTACTGGCACACATCAGGGCAATCCCCAACCTGAGCCAGTTCAGGAAGGCCCTTAAACATTTCCTCTTCATCAAATACTTCACAGACAACACCGAACCTCATCCCCACTTAAATAGCGAGAACATCAGCAACAGTGGCAATCAGGCAGGCAAGCCCTCTCAACATGTGTCCCTAACACTGTAAACCCCCAAACAGTCTCCTTTTTCTTGCAACACTCTTCATGTAAATAGTTTCCCCTGTTATCCAGGTACTACTTCCTGTTAATTGTAAGACCAGATATACGTAATTTTGTCGGATGTTTCTGTTCCATGTAAACCGCGCTGATGTCAAATAGTGCGGTATATAAGAAATGTTAATAAATAGTAAATAAATAAATAAGATCCCTCTCCTGGTCCGTGCACACCAACCTCTCTCCCCCTAGCACATACGTTTCCTTTGGATTTTTGCATCCCAAGTGCATGACTCTGCACTTCTTTGCATTTAATCATAACTGCCAAACATTAGACCAAAAATGCAATGCAATGTATGCCTTTGTGTCAATGCTGACCCGGCAGCTCCTGGGTTTTCTTGGTAGTGTGACTGGAAGTAGAGTGCCAGGCCTTTCTTCTGACACAATGGAGGGTTGCCCAAGGCCACAAGGAGTGCTTGTAGGAATAAAACCCTAGTCATTTGGTTACCAAGCCAGTGCTGTAACCATTAGGCTACTCCTCCACTCTATTGAGCTACAGGGACAGTTCTGATACAGCAGGAGCAGCTCTGGATATTTCAATTGAATACCCTCAAACCAAGCAGTCTTAATAATATGATTGAATGGAGGGTGCTTCTTTAGTGAAGCGATCTTTTTAATGTGAGCAACATTGCGATTGGTAGTTTTGAACTGCATGGAGATAAAAGGCATGCGTGTGACATCAGATGCTAATACTGGGAGTTTAGAAAGCCAGAAGCCCCTGATGCAGCTAATGGCAAACAAGGATCTTTGTCAGGCATATACGTGGAGATTTTGAAGGCTACTCGCAAGAAGCTATAAGTACTTTTAATGCTCTTACTTTTGAATGTGGTTTCCAATGCAATGAATTGTTCCGGTGTGATTTTGTATTGTGCAGAGCTTTCTTGTCTTGGCTACGATCACAAAAGAAGAAAATTTTGTACCTTTTTTTAATAAAAGAAAAATGTAAAAAAAAAAGAAACATTTTTGTATGGATAAATGAATGTTTAATATTTTGTGAAGGATAAAAAATACATAAGGAATTTTTTCAGACCAGTGATGTTTGTACGAACACCATAGCCCCTATAGCAAGTGCATTGTCCCAAGCTCGATAGAAGGATGGGTAATAATACAGAAGTCTTTTTCTCCTTATGAATGAGAGACTGATTGGTTGAAGGGATATCTGCTTGTGAGAGCCTTTTATAAAAAAGGGAATTTTTTGTAGTTTTTTTGTGTCCCTAAGGTACCGAATTGTTTTTGTACTTTTGGGATTTGCCAGGTACTTGTGACCTGGATTGGCCACTGTTGGAAACAGGATACTGGGCTTGACCTAGCATGGCAATTCTTATGTTCTTAATGTATGGTAAGTAATATGCTATGAAACTTTAGCAAGATGTTAGCACTTGCAAGTTTCCAATCTGTTTTATTTCAGGTATGTTTTTTTTCAATGTGCCATTGTATGTCCAATATTAACTGTACGTGGTTCAGTGTAATTTCTAGATTGCATTGCTAAAATTTAAAAAATCTGTTTGCCTTGCAGATCTCGTGAAGGACAAATGTTTTTTCCTAACACTAGATGGCAGCATTATTGCATGTTACAATCAAATGAACCTTGTGTTTCTGCATCCTGCTAGAAAAAAAAACATTCGTTTTTTTTCTCTGATCTTTTTTAACAATTTCATCAAGAACACTATTTAAATAACGAAAAGGGAGAGGGAACATTTTTCTCTCTAGTGAATTCAAGGTTTCCTTTATTGAACTTGAGACAAAGAGGCAAAGATCTTCCGTCAAAATCGAATTTAAAAAAATTCTGTTTATTTAATTGCAGGGTGATTGAATATTCATCATTTGTCAAGGCCAAAATAGGATATAGTTTCAGAGTTAGCAAGTTACGTGTTCCAGGAGAGAGTCTTTGGCCAGTCCTGGTTTTGAATTTACATCCTAAAAAGTGTGGCATTTGTCATCCCTTATTCTACCCATTGAAATCATAGTAACATAGTAAATGATGGCAGATAAAGACCAGTATGGCCCATCTAGTCTGCCCAGCAAGATGGCAAGAGCAGGTACACCTGCTGCTCCGTGCAGGCCACCCCTCCCCATGTCTTTGTTTTAGGGGTGAACCTACCGCTCCGTGTAGGACACCCCTGTATGTTGAGAAATGAGTTAGTTAAGTTAAATCAATGCCAAGTGTCTGATAGGGCACCAGGGGTTGTAAGAAATATAGGACTAGTCTAAAGTCTCCCCCATGGAACTGGGTAACTTGGCAGCTCTGTGGTTTAATAATAGTTTAAGTTCAAACCACAATTCCTTCATTCACTGTATACCGTTAACACAGAGCACTATTAAAAATATTAAAGAAATGTACTCTAAAACAATTAAAATACCATAAATACTCAGAACAAGAACGCTAGTTAAAAGAATTCAGAGTAAAAACATCTTTTACTTCACTGTCAACACAAAAATTTCAATTTATTACTATCCGTTAGAAAGCACTTATTAATGTCTTGAGACAGTCTGACATTTAATTATCCTACAAAACGGAGCTTGTATATAATATTTGATCAACACTTCAATAATTAAACCATAATAATACATGACTGCACAATAATCTCTGACAGAGTAGGCAAAACTACATCAGTCAGTACCTGGTAGTGGAGGTGGTGGAGGAACGCGCAAGTTAATAGGCTCTGACTCACTGCTCATTACCTCCAGGAGATGCATGCTCCAGAGGGTAATAATATTGCTGTGTTAAACCATTTTATTGAAAATAAATAAAAGATAATACAATGGTTTTCAGCTTGGATGCCACTGAAATCATGGGTTGCCATAGAGATTTCCAGTTATATATACTGCTCTAGCCAATCGAGACGCCCCGTAATGTTTTGAACATCCCATGTAATTTACGGTGATAAACTGGCCATGTCACCCAGCTTCTTTCTACCTTCTAGCACTGGGGCCGAAGAAAGATGGGGGCAATGAGTCTGAACCTACAAAAACAAATCAAGACCAAAATGCTGCCTGTCATGTCAGAATATATGAAATAGAAGAGACATAAAGTGGCATTGCTGACATCGGGGAAATGGGATGGCAGATGGGACAGCAAATATCATGGGCTCCTTTCACTAATGTATAGCTTGAGCTGTCTGTTGCATGGCCCATTTTATTCCTATTGGCTATGTGGCAGATAGCTCAAGCTAAGTGTCAGTCAAGGGGGCTCTATATCTTCCCTCCTTCCACCTTCCAAAACTAATGCAAGAAATAGCAGCATGACAAAAATAGCTTTATAGCTACACATTTAAAATGCAGAAGTACTACCGATAAATTGTTTCACATAAAATCATAAAAAATGTAACTACAATATATAATTTACTTTGAAAAGTGTATTTTATTATGATATCTCAATTGAAACATTTTCTTCTTTCTCATTATACTATTCTTGGCCTCTTTTTGTTATTTATATTATGTCTGTCTTCTGTCTCTTTTATACATAGTAACATAGTATATGGCGGCAGATAAAGACTTGTTTGTGTCACCTGCTTTTACGCATATCTCTTAAATTCCTTCCCTCATCTATCTGATGTCATCTACTTTCACATCACATTCTCTCTGGAACCTGTATGCCTCCTGGTGAACCTGCCAGATACTTATGACCTGGATTGGCCACTGTTGGAAACAAAATACAGGGCTTGACGGACCCTGGTCTGACCCAATAAGACATATCTTCTTCTTATACATCTCTTTCCCTTCATTCATCACCATTTTTTCATCTCTTTCCCTTTCATGTCCCTTTTCCATCTCTTACTTCTCTATTATTTTCTATCTCCTTCCATCTCCCCTTCTCCTAATTCATCTCTTTTGTTACCCCATTTTCACCTCATCTTTTTTCATGTGCTCTGTTTTCTCATTATCAATCCCTTCATCTGCTTTTATATCCCTGCTCTTTTCTAATAGAGTAACATAGTAAAAGACAGCAGATAAGAAACCAAAATTGCCCATCCAGTCTGCCCAATTGATATTTGTCCACTTTGAGTAGAAGATGCATATTTGCACATGTAACACACCACCAACTCCCTCATGTCTTTTGCCTTACCTTTTCGTGCCACTGCTCTCCATCTAGGACCTAAGTATTCCCAAGATCAGTTAGAGGGATGACCTTTATCATCTCCAATGGCAGATCATCTTCAACTTTGGTTCCTACAAGGAGAATATAAAGTCAACACCAAGACCCTTTTCTATTTATTATTACTATAAGCTGGCTAAAGAGGTTACTACAAAAATTTTAAGAGAAACAACAAGGGGGTCTGTTGGATGACAGAGCCCTATAGCCCTGACTACCTGATCACATTTACGCTTCTCCATGCCTTACAGAAAATGAAGTCTAGTCCAGGGGATATTTTTCTAAAAAGACCTATATTATTTGTATTTCAATCTCACTCTTTTCGGTAGTAGCTGAAAGCTTACAGTTTACGTTTCTGCCTGAGGCAATGGAGGGTTAAGTGATTTACCCAAGATCACAGGGAATGTCACTGAGTTATGAACCCTGGTTCTCATCCCAGAGTTCCAACCACTGGGCTACTCTTACACTCCAGTATTGTGTGTATCCCTAAGAAAATGTAGTCAAAAGGCAAAAATGAAGGCAAAGTTAGCCAAAATCAAAATGTTAGAGTTCAAAAGGAAAGCAGGATGAGATGTAGCAGGCTTCTGTGTGAATCAGCTGGTAATACGGCCTTCCTTTTGGCTCTAATGTTACCTAGCAGGCCTTCTCTCCTGGTACCCCTGCCAGCTTCTTTTTTCTTTGGGCTCCTATGGTGGCACTTTTCTCTCTCCAGAAAATGTTTTAAACAGGATACGATTCCACCAAAATATTACAAAATATCTGGTAGCTGTGTTAAATATGCTCTGTTTTTGTGCCCCGGGTCTCTTTTTTTAAATTTTTAAGTGCCATTGAGTCAGTATTGACTCCTGGCAACCCAGCAGCTACTGGGTGTGACCGGGAGTAGATTGCCTGGCCTTTCTTCTGAGACAATGGAGGGTAAAGTGACCTGCCCAAGGCCACAAGGAGTGCCAGTAGGAATCGAACCCTGGTCTCTTGGTCACCAGGCTGCTGCTGCTCTAAAACTCATTTTCAAAAATAAGCACCTGTGGAGCAGGTCCAGACCAGGGAAAGCACATCACCTTCTCAAAGGCAAAAACATCCCAATTCCTTAAAACTCCTCACTGTGTGCTAGAATGCGCTGTGCTTAGGTTCCTTACATCATGGTCTGCATTTCCCAGGATATTACGTCAGTTGCACCCTCTAGGTTCCACCAACCTTCTGAGATACACAAAAAAATTATTGAATCTGCATTGCCTAAGGAACATTTGGCTGAGTACCTTCAGACCTCTGCAGCTTTCAGCAACTGCTCATCATTGGCACTTGAGCTCCAGACCTCTCTTGTGTCTGTATTCCTCAACCTCATGTGCTGTGTTGGGCCAAGACGACCTACAGTAGGGGACTATGCAGAGAGACTGCTCACTTCAAGTCTCCTCAACACTCTTGAGCCCCCCCTGGACTCCATGGCCGCCCCTGCACAGCACTGGCAAAGGACACTCCAAAAGACTTCTAGGCCATAAGGTACAAAGCCTTTTATAGTTCCCTCCAGAATATCCAGTAGAAATGATGAACACTTAGATCATCCCCCATTACATCACTTTAAGCCAGTGCGTCCACCAATATGACCTCATTTTATCAGTCTAAAAATTCATGTGACTCCAGCCCCCACCTCAGTTCCTGGCGCCCAGGGCCAGATTTCAATTGTAGACCCCAGGAGTATCAGGGAAGGGGAAGAAGTACCCCCTCCTCCCCTCCCAGATCCTGCCCTCTCCCAGCATCCCCTCTTACCTACCCCTTAGTCCTCTCTAGCCCAGTCCTCAAGCAGGGGCAGCATCAAATTCACCTAAGAAATTCAGCACAAGGCCTGTGAGCTCTTGTACTCTTACAGGCCCTGTGATACCTTTCCCGCTTTCCCAGCATGTGTGAGAGGAAGGATGGAGTACTTCAGAGCCTGTCAGACCAAGAGGGCCACAAGGCCCATGCTGAATTTTGTAAGTGGATTTGATGCTGCCACTGAAAAGGCAATATGCTATCCTGGATAAAGACATAGCAGTGGCAGCAATACTTATGGGGGGCAGTTTCGTACATCTGTTGGCACCTCGCTTCCTTCCAACCATACTTATGCTCCAGGCCAGTTCTTGCACTCTCTTGAACAATGGCCTGTGCAGTCTGAAGACATCACTGTCCTGCTTTTTTTTTGTTCAGACATGGTCATGACCCCCACAGTTTGCAAACTACCACTGTAAGCCTAGGTTACATTAGGAGCGGGGACAGCAGAAATTTCTTGATTGAAAAAATAAAGGAGAATTTGAGTGCCCTGCTACATGGCAAGTTCTGTAATAATCCCTACAGTCATCAAGGTTAGTGAAGATGTTGTTTCATAAAATAATTGAAAAGAAATATAGATGTTTCTTAAGCTCATTGCTTCTACTTCACAGTGATAATCCCATCTGTATTATAAGTGCATTACCCATGCCCTCTCTCATTTGATTGCTTGACTTTTTTATGAGCTTTGATCTACTTCGCTATCACCCTGTTTCTCCATCTTTTCACCTGCATTACCCCATCTCCACTTAACCCTTTCTATTCCTTCAACCTTCAGCCATTTGATAATCAGACTTGACATCCCTGGTGATGTGTGTGGAAACGCTGCTGAAAGAGAAAATAGTGAGGTTTCTGGAGTCCAGCGGATTACAGGATCCGAGGCAGCATGGATTCACCAGAGGCAGGTCTTGTCAGACAAATCTGATTGATTTTTTTGACTGGGTGACCAGGGAGTTGGACCGAGGGAGAGCTCTAGATGTGGTGTATTTAGATTTCCGTAAAGCCTTTGACACTGTTCCTCACAGGCGACTTATAAACAAACTGAGCACCCTAGGGATGGACCCTAAAGTTACTGCTTGGGTTAGAAATTGGTTGGGTGGGAGGCGACAAAGAGTACAAGTAAATGGAGCTCACTCTGAGGAGAAGGATGTTACCAGTGGTGTGCCCCAGGGATCTGTCCTTGGTCCGATTCTTTTTAACATCTTTGTTAGTGATATAGCGGAAGGGCTGTCAGGTAAGGTTTGCCTCTTTGCGGATGATACCAAAATCTGCAATAGAGTAGACACCCAGGAAGGGGTAGATAACATGAGGAGGGATCTAGCTAAGCTTGAAGAATGGTCTAGAATTTGGCAGCTGGGATTTAATGTTAAAAAATGTAAGGTCATGCATTTGGGCTGCAGCAATCCAAGGGAGCAATACAGTATAGGAGGTGAAGTACTTTTGTCCACTAAAGAAGAGTGGGACCTAGGCGTGGTTGTGTCTGATGATCTTAAAGTAGCTAAACAGGTGGAAAAGGCGACAGCAAAAGCTAGAAGGATGCTTGGGTGCATACGGAGAGGAATGGCTAGCAGAAAAAAGGAGGTGATAATGCCTCTGTATAAGTCTTTGGTGCGACCTCATTTGGAGTATGGTGTGCAATTCTGGAGACCGCACCTTCAAAAGGATGTGAACAGGATGGAGTCGGTGCAGAGGGTTGCTACCAAAATGATTAATGGGCTTCATTATAAAGCATATGAGGACAGACTTAAGGATCTTAATATGTACACCTTAGAGGAAAGGCGGGATAGAGGTGATATGATTGAGATGTTTAAATACCTCCGTGGCATAAATGTTCAGGGAGAGAGCCTCTTTCAATTGAAAGCAAGTTCTGCTACGAGGGGACATGGGATGAGGGTGAAGGGAGATAGATTCAGGAGTGATATGCGGAAATATTTCTTTACGGAAAGAGTAGTGGATCCGTGGAATAGTCTCCCAGTGGAGGTGGTAGAGATGAGGACAGTAACTGAATTCAAGAAAGCATGGGACCAACACAGAGGATCTCTAAAGGCAAAAAGTGGACTGTTGTAGTTGTTATGGAAGGACAGACTAGATAGGCCATGTGGTCTTTTTCTGTCGTCATATTTCTATGTTTCTATGTTTCTATGGTATTAAGATCCAAGAAATTACGGAGACGTTTCCTAGAATCATCAAGGCTATTGATGACTACCTGACGCTGCACGCCCATGTAGGCACAACTGATACGTGAGGTCATTTTAGAAGCCTTGTGTGGCACTTAGACATGCAAATAGTAGTATTTGCAAGTGTAGATTACACACACATGTAATTGGTGATCTCAGAATGCCACTATTTACATGTGTAGATAGCCTGGGATGTCTAGATTCAAAAGGGGCATGTCTTGGGCATGGTTTGTGCAGGCCGAAATAGTATATGTGCATTCCCAGTTTATAATGGAAGGACACATATTTTGAAAAATTCCTTATCATTTTTAACACCTCCTCTGAAGTGCCCTGTCAAATATCATAGAGACTGAAGGCTTCTCAAGAGAATTTGTTGGCGATACCACCTCATTCTAAGATAAGAAGGAGGAAACCACGTGTCTATCTTTCTCTTATATTGTCCCAGAGTTATCATATTCTTTGCTCCTATACTTGAGAATAGAAAGTTCTATTAGCAGGTTTAAAAAAGGTAGACTCTCTCAATTATGTTACCCCTGGTATGTCATTTTATTATTTTTATGACCCTGTTTTCTATGATCTGCTGTGTTGTATTGATTAAAACAAACCAAGCAAAAAATTATATTGTATTAATTGTTTTATGTTTTGTTCGTTCCCATAGTCTGTAAACTGCTGTATTAAAAGGCAACATTTGGCTAGTACATAGAAATCAGAACTGCGATGTCGCGGTCAGGATGCACAATTCCACTGGTATTTTAGAATGCTCGCAATCTAAGATCATATCTGAAGCAATGGAGGGTTAAGTGGCTTGCTCAAGATCACATGGAGCAGCAGTGGCTTTTCAATCCTGGCTTCCCTGGTTCTCAGCCTTCTGCTATAACCATTAGGTTTCTCCTCCACTCATTGTGATACTTTGTGGTATCAAAAGAAACCTGATGGCTCTTAACGAGAAGGTGAAGCAGACTGAGGGTACAGGTGACCTTTTCCTCTGTTCTTCTGGTCAGCGATAAAGGACCTGGCAGAAAAGGTGTCATGTTGTCTGGTTGCACTTCAGTTTCCTGGACCATTGGATGGTGTTTCAAAAGGTTAGCTGAACAGGGATGGGATCGACCTACTGAAGAAAAAGCAAAGTATCTTTCCAAGAAGACTGGCAAATCTACTAAGGAGGGCTTTAGACTAGAATTATCAGGGATGAGTGAGCATAGCCTTCAGGTAGGTATAACATTTAACAGTGGATGAAAAGGCTGCCCTATGAAGAAAAGATGAACGGAGCAGGGCTCTTCAGTTTGGATAAGAGATACTGAGGGGAGATCTCAGAGAGTTTACAGTCTAGTCAAGAAAGACATCACAACAGGAGCAAGGATATGTCTAGGAGAATGGTAAGGAAACACATAGTTGGGAGGCAAGAGACTATGTGGATCAGGATCCAAAAGTGAGTGAAAAAGTGAGTTTTCAAGGGCACTGCAGCGTTGTAAAATATGGTTCTTACATGAGTAAGCGGCTACTTTATCCTGACAGGTACTTGACAGGTACTTGTGACCTAGACTGGACACTTGGAAACAGGATACTGAGCTCAAAGAACCTTTGGTCTAGCCCACTATGGTATATATTATGTTCTTATGCGTCAACATCTACATGGGTAAGTAGCAAAATCAGTAGTTTTACATACAGTTCCCATGTGATACTACTCTTTTTTTCAGTGTTTCTAACTAAAATGCTTCCCTGTTCAGCAAGCCTTTTGTAATATACCCAGTAAACTGTGAACATCCCTGCTCCACATGTTCTCTTCTAGCTTCAAATTATCAGATTAATACAGAGACTGCTCTATCAGATACCCATTTGGACATTAACCTCCAAAAAGGAGGACAGTCCATTTTACTACTGGCTAGGGAGAACTAGCACTGTGGGCTTCAGATTTATGTGTCCTGCTCCTACATAAGAAATAAACGACACACTTGTGGTGCAGAAGCAAACTCTGAGATCAACTGGAACTGAAATAAAAAACAAGGGAACCTTACAAGCAATGGCCTATTGTATATTTGACAAGTGCATGTAGCTCCCTTTCTACTCACTGGCTTGATGCAGGGGCTTTTTAGGGAGTAGAAGATCTAATTCACCACCCATGTTTCCAGATCTTTTCCTGAAAAGGAGGAATGAAAAATCTTCAAGGCCCTTAGATGTGTGGAAAATACTTCTTGACACGTGCCACACAAGAAAAAAAGTTTTATTGTGTCAAATGCAATGTTATTTTAGTTTTTAGTTTTAGTTCAGGCAAACAGCTGACATGGTTAGAAAAGATTTCTTTCTTTAAAAAAAAATATCATTAGCACCAATACATCACTTAGTTAGACTTACACTTGGCATAGAAAGGAATAAATTCCTGACTTCAATGCCTCAAGGAAAACTTGCCACAGCCTTACATAATCTTTGGAGACAGGTCTCTCATGGAAGTTAAAATGATTGACAGTCAGGAATGATTATTTATAATGTCCAGCAGTTTTAGCTCTTCTTTTGGAGAATTGCAAGTTGGACAGAGTCTAGAAGAAGACTGCACAGATGACATACAAAAGGAATAGGTGAGAGCACAAGGCTCAGACAGCATGCCAATAGCAAGCAGGTATGGTAGTGGCTGAAAAGCCAAGGCAAAGGTGAAGGCAAAGGCCAAGTCTTTGTTTCTAATAGTCTAATAGGAGGTGAAGTACTTTTGTCCACTAAAGAAGAGTGGGACCTAGGCGTGGTTGTGTCTGATGATCTTAAAGTAGCTAAACAGGTAGAAAAGGCGACGGCAAAAGCTAGAAGGATGCTTGGGTGCATACGGAGAGGAATGGCTAGCAGAAAAAAGGAGGTGATAATGCCTCTGTATAAGTCTTTGGTGCGACCTCATTTGGAGTATGGTGTGCAATTCTGGAGACCGCACCTTCAAAAGGATGTGAACAGGATGGAGTCGGTGCAGAGGGTGGCTACTAAAATGATTAGTGGGCTTCATTATAAAGCATATGAGGACAGACTTAAGGATCTTAATATGTACACCTTAGAGGAAAGGCGGGATAGAGGTGATACGATTGAGATGTTTAAATACCTCCCTGGCATAAATGTTCAGGTAGAAAGCCTCTTTCAATTGAAAGCAAGTTCTGCTACGAGGGGACATGGGATGAGGGTGAAGGGAGATAGATTCAGGAGTGATATGCGGAAATATTTCTTTACGGAAAGAGTAGTGGATCTGTGGAATAGTCTCCCAGTGGAGGTGGTAGAGATGAGGACAGTAACTGAATTCAAAAAAGCATGGGACCAACACAGAGGATCTCTAAAGGTAAAAAGTGGACAGTTGTAGTTGTTGTTATGGAAGGACAGACTAGATAGGCCATGTGGTCTTTTTCTGTCATCATGTTTCTATGTTTCTATTTAAAATATTTCTCCAACCTTAGAGTCTTGCATGTCAATGTCCAGATTTTGATTGGCTGTATCAGAGCTTAATGGTACTAAATGGGCAAATCAGAAGTCATCCTGGAGTGGAGGAGCTGGCCTAGTGGTTGGGGCAAGGTACTTCAGGCTGGAAGGTTGGGGGTTCAAATCCCACTAGAGAGGACAGCAACCTTGGGCTAGAAGGACTGGGGTTTCTAGTCCCATAGGTGCTCCTTGTGGTTTTGGGCAAGCCACTTAACCCTCCATAGCCCATGTTCCCCGTAAAATAGTTATCTCCAAGTTATAATGCCCTGTTCAATGTAATGTCAGTTGTTCAATGTAAACTGCACTGATGCAGAATAGCACGGTATATAAGAGAATGTAAATAAATAAATAAATCCTTTATTGTTCAATCAGCTGTATGGCCAAGCCAGGTGATGAAAGACAGATGCTAGTAAGGAAACCGGTGTATCAGTTATGGCATTCTTGGCTGAAACAATTTCTTCAAGATTGCCACAGCTGGGGAACTCCAGGTATATGCATTTCTACAGGTAAGCAATTTTAAACAAAGAACAATGTTTTCTATCATACCAGCATTTTCTAGTCTTGCTATAGTATAACAAGTTCAGAAATCTTTGCAGACTCCATGTATTTTTGCTTCATGTGGCATACAGTTCAATAAACGAAGGTACAGGCTGAAGTCCCTACATTTCCCCCTCTTTAAGATGGATATTTCTCAAAGGAACACGTCATCTCTTCGACCTAACTACAGGGTACAACTGTGCAAGTTAGAACCAAAAAGACATAATGGTCAAGACTAAATAATTGTTGTTGTTAAGTGCCATCTAGTCAGTGTCAACTCATGGCAACCCTCTGGATAGTTGCCCTAAACTGTGTTCAGTCAGGCGGCTCATTGTTGATAGACTGGCATCCATAGCTGCTGTTATTGTATCAAGCCATCTCATTGCTGTCCTTCCTCTTTTGCGTTGACCTTCAACCTTGCCAAGCATGATTTCTTTCTATAATGATCTCTTTCTTCACATGATGTGTCTAAAGTATGAAAGTCAGAGTCTTGTCATCTGAGCTTTTAAACAAAGCTTAGGTTTGATCTCCTCTAGTACTGACTGGTTTGTTCTTCAGGCAGTCATAGTATGCACAATATTCTTCACCAGCACCATAATTCAAAGACATCGATTTTCTTCCTGTCTATCCTTTTCACTGTCCAACTTTTGCATCCATATGACATTATTGAAAATACCATGGCTTGGACAAGTCGAATCTTTGTATGGACAGAGACATGTTTGCTTTTGAGAATCTTGTCTAGGTCCTTCATAGCAATTCTGTCAAGAGCAATGCATCATCAGATTTTTTGACTGCTTGTCTTTTCTTTATTGATTATTGTTCCAAGCAGGTTAAAGTTGTCTACTATTTCAATTTCTTCTCCATCAGCAATGAACTTATTGTAAAACAATGTAAGTCTTAAGTGATTATTGTTCAGTCAGTAACACTTTTAATATACACACATGATCTGGTAAATTAATACATTAATAGTATAAATCAAGTCACAATTAATTGTAATGATAATAAATTCAATTTGAACACACTGGGAGCCAGAAAGGTGGTCAATTATCTACAGGGAGGCAGCTATGCTGGCTACATATTGAGCCTGCTGGGCCTGGTAATTTTTAACGCCCCCCCCCCACCCCCCACAGCTTCCACAAGCTGGTGGGTGAGGGAGACCATCTCCTTCTGGGACCTCCTTATTAAGTCCTAAGAACATAAGAAATGCCATACTGGGTCAGACCAAGGTCCATCAAGCCCAGTATCCTGTTTCCAACTATGGCCAATCTAGGTTACAAGTATCTAACAGTTTCCCTAAAAGACACAGGTTCCACAATGCTTGTACTAGGGCAAGCAGTGGATATCCCGGATACCCTTTAAAATGGTTTATGGACCTTTCCTCCAGGAACTTGTCCAAACCTTTTTTAAACCGGGCTACACTAACAGCTTTTACTACATCCTCCGGTAATGAATTTCAGAGTTTGATTACACATTGAGTGAAAAAATATTTTCTCTTATTAGTCTTCAATAGGTTACACTGTTGCTTCATTACATGTCCCCTAGTTTTTCTATATTTTGACGGTGTAAACAATCGATCTATGTTTACCCGTTCCACTCCATTCATTAATTTATAGACCTCCATCATATCTCCCCTCAGCTGGTTCTTTTCCAGGTTGAAGAGCCCTAACCTTTTTAGCCTCTCTTCATAGGGGTATCCTTCCATCCACTTTACCATTTTGATGGCTCTTCTCTGTACCTTTTCTAATAACGCTATATCCTTTTTAAGATATGGCAATCAGAAATGCACACAATAATCAATGTGCGGATGCACCATGGAATGGTACAGAGGCATTATAATATCCTTTGTTTTATTCTCCATTCCTTTCCTTATGATACCTAGCATTCTATTTGCTCTCTTGGCCACTGCTGCACACTGGGCGGAGGGTTTCAACATGTTATCCATGATGACACCTAAATCTTTTTCCTGGTTGGTGATTCCTAATGTGGAACCTTGCATCGTGTAACCATAATTTGGGTTGTTCTTTCCTAAGTGCATAACTTTGCATTTGTCCACATTAAATTTCATCTGCCATTTGGATGCCCAGTCTTCTAGATTAGTAAGGTCCTCTTGCAATTTTTCACAATCTTCATGGGTTTTAACAACTTTGAATAATTTTGTGTCATCTGCAAATTTGATTATTTCACTTGTTATTCCCATTTTCAGGTCATTTACGAATATGTTAAAAAGTATTGGACCCAACACAGATCCCTGGGATACTCCACTATTCACCTTTTTCCATTGGGAAAATTGTCCATTTAGCCCTACCCTCTGATTTCTATCTTTTAACCAGTTCCTGATCCACAAAGGTACACTGCCTCCTATCCCATGACTCCCTCCAGCTCTGCCGCCATCCCGCGTGCAGCTCTCCCAGGAGGGATCGAGCCACCGGGACCAAAACTCCGCCCCTACACGTCAGGCTGAGCTGCCCAATCAGGGCAGCCAGCCGGGCTTTAAAACAAAGCGCCATCGGGCGCAGGACTCCCTCCAAGACTCCCTCCAGCTCTGCCGCCATCCCGTGTGCAGGTCTCCCAGGAGGGACCGAGCCGCCGGGACCGAAACTCCACCCCTACACATCGGGTTGAGCTTCCCAATTGGGGCAGCCAGCCGAGATTTAAAACAAAGCGCCATCGGGTTCGCCCGCGCCTTGCGGGCCTGCGCCTGAGGGCTTCGCCAGAGGGCCCCTTGGCTTGGCCCTTAGACGTGGCCATAGGAGCAGCCACAACACAATCACAACCCAATAAAGAAGGCCCAACAGTAGATCGACACCATCAAACTCCAGGAGAGAACCCATCAGTAATAAGAAAAAGCCTAAAGCTGCAACATCTTAAGTAAGTCCACCCAAACGCAACATGGCTGCAACCATATACCTGCCGATTTGCCTCCTCCTAACCCAACTCAACCCCCAGCACACAGCCACTCACCACCCACACACAAACACCCTATGGCTAACAACAACCATGCCGACCTACACCCCTCCACAGCACACAACCTGGAGCACACTCAAGAAAGACAAGCACAACAAACAATCCAACCACAAACCCAACTCGCACACAGACCTAAAAAGAGACGCCAGAGCAGCAAACACTCCAAGCACCACCTCCATAGAGCTCATCAACACCAGATCAATAAGAAACAAAATAAACATACTCACGGACCACATAAAGGATCAGCAACCCGATATCCTCTGCATCACTGAAACATGGCTCACCCCCACCAACAATGTACTCCTCAATCAATTAGTCCCCCCACATATACAGCATTCAACAGCCCACGCACACACAGGAGAGGAGGAGGGGTTTTTGATCATCGCAAAGAACACCCTAAAGCTTAAATCCCGAAGCTCCCCAAACTCAGACCATTGCAACACAATCATTGTAGAAAACAAACAGATGGCCCTCTGCCTCATCTACAGAGCTCCCCATGCTCCAACAGATGAACTAGCCTCCACACTAGAGGCTATCTGTGCAGTCAACACAAACCACAAGCCACTACTACTGTACTATTGGGAGACTTCAATCTCAGATCTGCTACCAGCAAGTACAAAGAAACTTTCCTACAAGCTATGGACTCCTTACAATACACTCAACTGATCAACACTCTGACTCACAGACATGGATCGTCACCAGACCTCATATTCTCCCCCAACTACCTACTCAACAGAGGTGGCATCTCAACACCCACAGTTACTCCAGTACCTTGGTCAGACCACTACAGAATTAAAATAGAAATCATATCACAAGAGGAGAGACACAACAAGCCACAAGACACACCACCCATGCAAAGAAGATTCAAAAGCTTCGACAAGGACCAATTCCTACAGGACACACTACCCCACCTGGACCCTGAAACAGATGATCTAGATGAGCAAGTAAGCAAATGGAACAGTGTCATCAATGCTGCAGCCAAAACCAATGAACACAAAGCAAGGAAAGCATCCAGCAACAAAAAGCAGCACCCCATGGTACTCAAAAGACATACGCAACGCAAAAAGAGATCTAAGAAAGCTAGAACGCCGCTGGAGACGCTCCAAATCTCCCACCATCCAAGCACTATACCTAACAAAGCAAAGGAAATACAATGAACTCATTAACCAGACAAAAAGGGAACACCACACAAACATCATACTAAAAGCCTACAACAAACCAAGGGAACTATTCGAGATGGTAAAAAAACATACCAATGAACCCAATCCTGAAAAAGACATGCAGATAGACCCACAAGCCTTCGCAGATCACCTACAAGAAAAACTGGATTCTACACCACAACCAACGACAAACAGAACTGTCAACCCAACCGAATCCACCAAAACATGGGATAAATTCAGCACCCCATCCACAAGACAACTTTTAGACATCATCACCGTGCTCAACACAAGCACTGCACCAACAGACCCATGCCCGGTAACATGGATTAAGGCAACCAAGGAAAGCTTCATCCACACCATACACAACATAGTACACAGCTCACTGGCATGAAGGAACCAAGCCAAACCAACTGAAGCTAGCCACTATAAGACCGATCCCGAAGAAATCCACACCAGACAAAAGCAACCCAGCAGCCTACAGACCCATCTCCAGCATACCACTACTGGCAAAGATTATAGAAAAAGCTGCACAACACCAACTCCAGGACCATATCGACACACATGCCCCACTGGACATACACCAGCATGGCTTCTGCCCAAACCACGGAGTCGAAACACTCCTGTTATATATATTCAATGACATAATCCAAATCATAGACAACCACAAAAAAGGAACACTAATGATCTTCCTAGACATCTCAGCTGCGTTCGACACAGTGGACCACAGAATCCTCCTAACCAAACTACAGAGCATTGGACTAAACGGCACCACCCTAAGATGGTTCAACTCATACCTAACAGACAGACAATTCCAGGTCAAGATTGGCTCCAACACCTCACGACCCGCAAAGATCAAGCAAGAGGTGTCACAAGGCTCCGCCCTATCCGCACTACTATTCAACCTCTATATTCAACCGATTTGCAACATCATGAAAGAACACAAGATACATTACACAATATATGCAGACAACATCATGATATACACCCCAGTCAACGTCGACAACCCTGACTACACCAAAATAATAGAATGCCTCAACCACATGTCCAACTGGCTCCAAGACAACAACCTGACCATAAACTACAACAAGACAGAAGCACTAATCATCACACAAAACACCAGCTTCATCCCTACACCCTCTATCAATGTCAACAATATAACAATACCTTTAAAACAGGAAGTAAAATACCTCGGAGTGACTCTTGACAAGGAGCTAAACCTACAATCACACATCAGCAGGACCACCAAAAACACATACTTCAAGATGAGAATAATCACACCTCAAGCCCCTCCTCACACAAGATCATTTCCGCACAGTCTGTCAAGCCCTAATAACTCCCATCCTTGACTTTTGCAACCCAATCTATATTGGCATGTCTAAACAGTCACTCAGACCACTACAAATGGCCCAAAACACGGCGGCACGAATAATATCCGGATCATCAAAAGAAGACCACATCACCCCCATACTAAAAGACCTCCACTGGCTCCCAATCAGCTCCCGCATCAGATACAAGACAATCCTAAACATATTCAGAATCAAACACAGGAACTCAGCACACAGCCTTCAACCCCTCATACAACCCGACAACACACAGCCTTCAACCCCTCATACAACCCGACATCAGCAGAAGACCTAGGAGGAGAGCCACGTCGGACACAATCAACACTCCAAAAGACTACATAAAGGCGCGCAGGACTACCGCATGAAGAGCACTATCAATGGCGGCTCCTATAATATGGAACACACTCCCTATTGAACTTCGATCAACAGATGACACTAAGGACTTTCGAAAGCAGCTAAAGACTTTGCTCTTCTTGGAGCACTACGGCCCGAGCGCATAAGGGGATCACCAACACCGAACTAATGACTTACCCCGCATGCTCATTGTACATAACAATGTATAAAGCTCATGCTGTAAATAGTACACTCCAATCAATCTGACATACACTCATACATATCCACTGTACAGTATAAGAATACATGAGAACACAAATGCCAATATAAATTGATTGTTTGCTGTGTACTCCGCCTTGATTGAAGGATAAGGCGGGATATAAATACCCTTTAAATAAATAAACAAATAAATAAATAAATAAATAATTTCACCAAAAGTCTCTCATGAGGGGTCTTGTCAAAGGCTTTCTGAAAATACAGATACACTATATCAACCGACTCACCTTTATCTACCTGTTTATTCACACCTTCAAAAAAACATAACAGATTAGTTATGTTGACTGTCTCCCATTAAGCCATGACTATCTACATGTTCAGCAATTTTGTTCTTTATATTGGTTCTACCATTTTTCCCGGTACTGACTTCAGGCTCACTGGTCTGTAATTTCACGGATCACCCCTGGAACCCTTTTTAAAAACTGGCGTTACATTGGCCATCCTCCAATCTTCAGGTATTAGAGATGATTTTAATGATAGTTCACAGATTACTAATAGCAGGTCTGCAATCTCATATTTCAGATTTTTCAACACCCTTGAATGTATACCGTCTGGTCCAGCTGATTTGCTACTGTTCAGTTTATCAAATAGTTGTAATACATCTTCCCGGTGTATCAATATTTCTTCAATTCTTCTGCAGCATCGTCTATAAATACCATTTCAGTTAAGGGTAACATAGAAACATAGAAAAATGATGACAGAAAAAGACCACATGGCCTATATAGTCTACCCTTCCATATCAACAACTACAACAGTCCCCTTTTTTCCTTTAGAGATCCTCTGTGTTTGTCCCATGCTTTTTTGAATTCAGATACTGTCCTCATCTCTACCACCTCCACTGGGAGACTATTCCACAGATCCACCACTCTTTCCGTAAAGAAATATTTCCACATATCGCTCCTGAATCTATCCCCTTTCACCCTCATCCCATGTCCCCTCATAGTAGTACTTGCTTTCAATCAAAAGAGGCTCTCCCCCTGTGCATTTATGCCACAGAGGTATTTAAACATCTCAATCATATCACCTCTATCCCGCCTTTCCTCTAATGTGTACATTTTAAGATCCTTAAGTCTGTCCACATATGCTTTATAATGAAGACCACTAACCATTTTATTAGCCACCCTCTGTACTGACTGCATCCTGTTTATATCATTTTGAAGGTGCGGTCTCCAGAATTGCACATAACACTCCAAATGAGGCACTATTACCTCCTTTTTTCTGCTAGCCATTCCTCTCCGTATGCACCCAAGCATTCTTCTAGCTTTTGCTGTCACCTTTTCTACCTCTTTAGCCACTTTAAGATCATCAGACACAACCATGCTTAGGTCCCGCTCTTCTTTAGTGGACAAAAGTACTTCACCCCTCTACTATATTGCTCCCTTGGATTGCTGCAGCCCAAATGCATGACCTTGCATTTTTTAACATTAAATCCCAGCTGCCTAGTTCTAGACCATTCTTCAAGCTTAGCTAGATTCCTCCTCATGTTATCTATACCTTCCTAGGTGTCTACTCTATTGCAGATTTTGGTGTCATCCACAAAGAGGCAAACCTTACCTGACAGCCCTTCCGCTATATCACTAACAAAGATGTTAAAAAGAATCGGACCAAGGACAGATCCCTGGGGCACACCACTGGTAACTTCCTTCTCCTCAGAGTGAGCTCCATTTACTTGTACACTTTGTCGCCTCCCACTCAACCAATTTCTAACCCAAACAGTAACTTTAGGGTCCATCCCTAGGGTGCTCAGTTTGTTTATAAGTTGCCTGTGAGGAACAGTGTCAAAGGCTTTACTGAAATCTAAATACACCACATCTAGGGCTCTCCCTTGGTCCAACTCCCTGGTCACCCAATCAAAGAAATCAATCAGATTTGTCTGACAAGACCTGCTTCTGGTGAATCCATGCTACCTCGGATCCTGTAATCCGCTGGACTCCAGAAACCTCACAATTTTCTCTTTCAGCAGCGTTTCCAATAATTTACTCACCACCGAAGTAAAACTAACCGGCCTGTAGTTTTCAACCACATCCTTATTTCTGCTTTTGTGTAAAGGCACCACATGAGCCTCTCTCCAGTCCTTTGGCACCACTCCTGACTCCAATGAGGCATTGAAAAGGTCAGTCAGTGGAGCTGTTAGAACGTCTCCAAGTTCCCTCAGTATTCTAGGGTGTATCCCATCCGGTCCCATCGCCTTGTCCACTCTAAGTTTAGCTAGTTTCTCATGAACACGGTCTTCTGAAAATTGTTCAAGACGCCCCTCGCTTCTGTTCCTGTTTGTGGGTGTTTTCTGAGGTCCTGTTCCTGGTTCTTCATCTGTGAACACAGAACAGAAATATTTGTTAAGCAATTCCGCTTTATCTTCAACAGCTTCTACATATTCCTCCTCTTCACCCTTGAGTCTGACAATACCACGTTTGCCCTTCCTCTTCTCACTAACATATCTGAAAAATGTCTTATCCCCCCATTTTATTGCATTGGCTATTTCCTCCTCTTTTTGAATCTTTGCTTTCCTGACTACTTTGCTAGCTACTCTAAGTTTTTCCAAATATAGTTGCCTGTCTTCCTCTCTCTGTGATCTCTTGTATTTCATGAAGGCCTCCCTCTTTTTCTTCACCTTTTCAGCTACTTCTTTCGAAAGCCATAGCAGTCTCCTTTTCCTTTTACCTTTATTTACCATTTTAACAAAAAGGTTGGTTGCCCTTAAAATATCCCCTTTCAGTTTTGCTCACTGTTTTTCTACATCCCCCAGCTGTTCCCATTCCTCTAACGACTCCCTGAGGTATTGGCCCATCTTGGCAAAGTTAGTCTTCCTAAAGTCTAAGATCCTCACCTTGGAATGGATTCTAACAGCCCTAGTCCTAATACTGAACCACACCATCTAGTGATCACTGGATGCAAAATGACCTCCCACTATAACATCAGAAACACTTTCAACGTTGGTAAGCACCAAGTCCAATATGGCCCCTTCACGTGTGGGGTCTGTTACCAATTGCTTGAATAGTTCTCCCTGTAAAGAATCCAGGATCTCTTTATTTCTAGATGATACTGCAGCAGGGATGTGCCAGTTAACATCTGGCATATTGAAATCCCCTATCAGCAGCACTTCCCCTTTCCTAGTAATACTGCATATGTGTTCAATTAACTCTCTGTCCACTTCTTCCTCTTGTGAGGTAGGTCTGTATATCACACCAATGCAAATAGATTTCTCTTTCTCTGTTTCTAGTTTAACCCACAGTGCCTCCTCTCTCCCTTTTAAGATCTGTAATTCCAAAGCTTTAATATTATTTTTTACATATAGTGCCACTCCTCCTCCCCTTCTTCCTACCATGTCCTTCCTGAATAAAGTATAGCCTGGTATAGTTATATCCCTGTCATGGTTTTCTGTTAACCATGTTTCTGTAACTGCCACTAAATCCAAGTCAGCCACTCCCATCAAAGCTTCAACATCAGGGTCTTATTTCCCATGCTACGGGATTTATACACACTGCTTTCCAAATGTTACCCCTGTTACCCATTTCCATAAAGTTATTTAATGTTTCACTTACCTGGGGGCTTTCACTTACCTGGGAGCTGTCTTCACCCATCCCCAACGTATCTAGTTTAAAGCCCTCTTCAGTAGATTAGCCAGTCTACTACTGAAGATGTGTCGACCTTTACTGAGTAAGCCATCCCTACATCTTCCTCAGTTAAGACTGAAGCAAAGCATTCAGTCTCTCCGCTATAGCCTTGTCCCCCTCTTATTGCCTCTTTTATCCCTCTATCATCTAATGGTCCAACTCACTCTCTCACAGGTTTTTTGCTACAAATGTACTTGAAGAAGTCTTTATTATGCATTTTTGCTTCCTCAGCATCGTCCTCCTCCTCCCCCTCCTCCTCTCACTTGATTTTCTCAATGAAGAAAGATGGTATTGGACATCCTTGGGTCCCAAGTCCCAGCTTCTCATCACCAGACTCACATTATCTAGCTAGGGATGCTTCCTGTTGCTTTTCTTATGGCTTCTCCTGATGTGGCTGTGGTGTGATGTCTCCTGTTGTCCTTCAGATGGTGTCTGTGCCTGTTGCCTCTCAGGGGATAATGAATCCTGCTGCCTGAATGTGCCCATCTGTGCATCATCTCTAGAGATGAGAAATGAGAGAATGACTTGATGTTCACTTTTGCACACTTCTCACAGATGACATGACAATTGTGCCCCCTCCCCCCCTATTTTTTAATAGCCAGAAGTCTCATTTCAGGAAACTGAAAGTGGCTGAAGTGGCTAAAGTTATCTCGAACTTGGTCCTTATGGCTGTGATTGCTAGGCAGTTTGCAGTAGGGTAAGGCAGCCAGTGCATCACTGCACAATAATACTTGTCTCTAAGGTTAAACGGTACGCTGGGTCTAGATGGCTTCTACCCCATTATTCAGCATGCTGGCTGCTAACTCAATAATACATGCCGTTACACACAAGGAAAACACAAACAGCATGCTGCCAAGTTTTACCTGGCAGGCATGGCTTACTCAGCAATGTACCCCTGCCCCTGCAATGTTACTCGTGTATGGCAAGGTCTCTCAGCACGTAGAAGCACGTGGTAACCATGTACCACATAGTGGAGGAGTAGCCTAGTGGTTTGGGCAGCAGCCTGGGGCCAAAAAGGCCAGTGTTCTAATTCCATTAACACTCCTTGTGATCTTGGGTAAGTCACTTAACCCTCCATTGCCTCAGGTACAAGCTTAAATAGTAAGTTCTCCAGGGACAGGAAAATAGCTATGGTACCTAAATATATCATGCTTTGAACTCCTACTGGAAAGGTGTGAGCTAAATACTACTCACACAGTGCAATGTGAAGGCTGGTCAGAACAGAGACTTGTGAACATCCTCCTAACCTACCAGAGAGGAGGAAGAAACTTCAACTACAAATTCCACAAAGAATTGATTAAACTGTAAACCTACTTGCATGTACTTCATCATGAACCCTGTACATAGTTAAATTATAACACGTGTTTTAACATGTATTCTTCTATTATGTAAATAGTTTGAGATATTGAGTTATTTGATTTATTTGAAATGAATGTTACCCTACAATGTTATCTGCTTCCCACTGTTATATGTAACTGCTAACTGCGCAGAGTTTAATTGTTAAATGTAAACCGCTGCTGATCACTGGAAGGAGCGGTATAAAAATGTGTTCAAATAAATAAATAAAATAAATAAATAAATAAATAAACTTTCTCAGTTTCAAAGTCACCTCTCTTAACAGGATGTTGGAATAATAAGTCCTCTATATAAAAGAAAAAAGGAGCTATAGGAGTTGATATGGAAGGGCAGACTAGATAGACCATATGGTCTTTTTCTGTCATCATGTTCTACGCTTTTATTTTCTTTCAGCACTCCCGGGGAACAAACACAAGCCAGTAGAGACATGGATAAAAGCAAGAGAGAGAGAGAGGTCAGATTCGTGCAATGCAGTTCAAATGGTCCTTGAGCTTCCAAAGGGAGGGGAAGACCTCAGTAACAACCATTAATACAATAATGCTTAACATTGTATTTCCAGGGAATAGCCTTTAAAAGATACAAGACTAGTCATTTGCTAATGAGATACTGGCCAGACAAATTAGCACTTGTTATCCATTTAATAATGAACCAAAGATATTTTACATTTTGCCAAACTGTAGAAGCTGTTAGATGACAGCTACAAGGATAAGCACCACAGTCCATGAATATACAAACCATTATACATATAAGGTTGCTAATGGATATCATGAAAGTTACTATTCGTAAAGCCAAAATAATAACTACTACTACTATTGATCATTTATATACAAGGCGTATACAGCATTGTACAGACACATGCAAAAGATGGTCCCTGCCCATCAGTGCTTACAATCTAGTCAAGACAGGCAACACAACAGCTGAGGATGCTATATCTAGGGAAATGGTAAGGAAACACACAGGGGACTAAGCGGGTCAGGATCCAAAAGCAGCCTCGAAGAGGTGAGTTTTCAGCATGGATTTGAAAAAGGCCAGAGATGAAGCCTGACGCACAGACTCAAGTAGTTTGTTCCAGATATAAGGATCAGCAAGGTAGAAGGATCAAAGTCTGGAATTGGCAGTAGAAGAGAAGGGCACAGATAGAAAGGATATGCCTGAAGAGCAGCGTTCAGCATGTAGACAGTCATAGCTTAATGGGAGACAGCCAACATGGCTTTAGACAAGGGAAATCTTGTCTTTCTAATCTGTTATGTTTTTTTGAAGATGTGAATAAACAAGTAAACAAAGGTGAGTTCGTTGACATAGTGTATCTGGACTTTCAGAAAGCCTTTGACAAGGTCTCTCATCAGAGACTTTTGGCAAAACTAAAAAGTCATGGGATAGGAACTGATGTACTATTGTGGATCAAGAACTGGTTAAAAGATAGAAAGTAGAGGACAGGGCTAAATGGCCAATTTTCCAATGGAAAAGGTGAATAGTGGGTCCATAATAAAGAATTTTATCTATCACCTGGTAGGCCGTGGTCATTACTTCCGCTGCTCTCCTCTGGTTGTCTATCTGTGGAAGATTATCTTCTTTTCCTTCCCCCCGAATAGTGGAGTACCCCAGGGATCTGTGCTGGGTCTGCTGCTTTTTGACATATTCATAAATGACCTGGAAAAGGGAATAACGAGTGAGGTTATCAAATTTGCACATGACACAAAACTACTTAAAGATGTTAAAACCCAAGAGGATTGTAGAAAATTGCAAGAGGATCTTGATAAATTGGAAGACTGGGCATCCAAATGGCAGATGAAATTTAATGTGGACAAGTGCAAAGATATGCACCTAGGAAAGAACAACCCAAACTATGGTTACACGATGCAAGGTTCCACGTTGGGAACCACCACCCAGGAAAAAGATTTAGGCGTCATCGTGGATAACATGTTAAAACCCAGTGTGCAGCGGCAGCCAAGAGAGCAAATAGAATGCTAGGTATCATAAGGAAAGGAATGGAAAATAAAACAAAGGATATTATAATGCCTCTGTATCGTTCCATGGTGCGACCGCACCTTGAATATTGTGTGCAATTCTGGTCGTCGTATCTTAAAAAGGATATAGCATTATTAGAAAAGGTACAGAGAAGAGCCACCAAAATGGTAAAGGGGATGGAAGGATACTTCTATGAAGAGAGGCTAAAAAGGTTAGGGCTCTTCAACCTGGAAAAGAGACAGCTGAGGGGAGATATGATAGAGGTCTATAAATTAATGAATGGAGTGGAACTGGTAAGCGTAGATCGATTGTTTACATCATCAGAATATAAAAGGACTAGGGGGACATGCAATGAAGCTACAGGGTAACCTATTTAAGACTAATAAGAGAAAATATTTTTTCACTCAACGTGTAATCAAACTCTGGAATTTGTTACCGGAGGATGTAGTAAGAGCTGTTAGTGTAGCTGGTTTTAAAAAAGGTTTGGACAAGTTCCTGGAGGAAAGGTCCATAAACCATTATTAAGAGGGACCCGGGATATCGCTGCTTGACCCAATATAAGCATTGAGGAACCTGTGTCTTTTCGGGAGACTGCTAGGTACTTATGATCTAGATTTGCCACTGCTGGAAACAGGATACTGAGCTTGATGGACCTTGGTCTGACCCAGTATGGCATATCTTATGTTCTTATGGGTGTAGGGAGAGATAAGAGAGGAGAGGTAGCGAGGAGCAGCAGAATTAGTGCACTTATAGGTTAGTAGCAGAAGTTTGAACTGGATATGGATACGGATAGGGAGCCAATGAAGTGACTTGAGAAAAGGGGTTATATGAACATATCCTTATATGAGCATATCATAATTAACACATCCTTTTAGCTAGCTTTTTAGGTGGCTTTTGTCTCCACATGGAGTGCTTCTTAATGCAGTCACTTTGCTGCAAAGGTTTTCAACGTGAACATGGTATGATATGGTTCCTTTAGGTGTGGCTATTTTGCAGACAACCTGTGACAGGTCACAGGCTGCACTGCCTTGGCCAGGTTGAGGAAGTCAGTGTGACCACTGGTGATACAAGATAGCCATCAGGTAAAGGGACTAACTCAGGTAAAGGGACTAACTCAGAAATGAGAAAGATAACCTGTAGGGCACAATGAAGCCACCCCAAACCTTAATCTGAATTGGGAGTCTAAGAGCCCACGAATCCATATGCGCTAAACACATTCGAGGAGCCAAGGCATGTAGTGGCCTGGGTTGGGAGCGGCAGAGGAGAGACAGCTCTCAACATGGAAGATAGCTACTCCTTTCCAATGGATCAAGAAAAAATGGTGTTGTTGCCTCAGAGCTGAGTAGAAGGTTGTTTGCTGTGGCCATTTTATAACTTTGGTGCTTAATGGTAAATGTGCTTTATGTCATCCATTCACTATGTCTTATTAGGCTAATATGCAAGGCACTCTGTGCAGATGCTCTTGCTGCAGTATGTTATGATCACAGTGGCCTTTGTAACCTACACTTGTTCAGTTGCCTCTGGTGATATATAGGAACATGCTTTCAGGCCATTTGGTGCTTTCTGCAATGCAAAAGTGTATGTTTGAGAATATTCTCAGGTGTTATGATTAGAGTTCCTGTAACGGCCTGTTGCTAAATCCATATGCACTATGTTCTTCTTAATCTGCTAGAGCATTCTCTTGTGCTGCTCTAGTGGTTCTGGGATATTTAGCAGAGATAAAGGATGGCAGCAATATGATCAGCAAGGACTTGCCGTAACCACTTCCTAGGTACTATTCTGTGCTTTGCAGAATCAGGCTCCATTTTCACGCACTCTGTCCGGTGCACTTAGCTGTAATGCTAGGATGTAGGCTTCTGGGGTTCTGGGTTTCCAATAATGAATTAGCCAGCATGCGTTAGAGAAGTTACTGCTGTCAGGGGCTTTTAGTGGCAATGGCCAAGTTCCTCATCACTGCATGAAGTCTTGGTAGGACTGATAAGAACCCTGTATCTACAGAGATCCAAAGCAATGTGTTATGCTGTGTACCGGTTCTTGTTATAGCACCAGTAGCAATTACTTCCATTAATATCCACAAAGCGATATCAACAATTAGATGAAATCAGCATTTTATAATTGAACCCATTAAATAAATAAGTTATACTGTTTTATATTATTTTGTTAGACTAGCTTTTACTATATAAGCCATAAACCTGTTCAATATTTTAGTCCATGTTAATTTAATAATCCACTAGTGCCCATATTTACAGATAATAGGCAAACACTGTCCTTAACACTGCCCGACCCAGTGCTATATTTCGAACTTCAGTTCTGCTTCAGTGAAAGGGACATCTCATGCCACAATGGGTTCTAGATTAGACAGCTTTTTCACGCTCCACTTCTGTTTTGGTTCTCTGTTTGTCCACCATTTTGGTGACATTAAGTATTGGAAGGAAATCCTTTCCTTTAAATATGTCAAGTGGTCTGTTATCATCCAATCATGAATGCTAGTTCAGCTTCCAATTCTTCATTAAAAATAACCCTGTTATTTTTAGCTAAATAAAAAAGGAAAATACCTTTTTATTGGACTAAATACATTTGTAGACTAGCTTTTGGAAATAAAACCTTCTTCAGTTCAGGACAGTATGAGCAACAGATGTTCAAACTAAAATAGTGGACTATCACAGCTTTCACACTTCGCTATTCTGTTATTTTGTGTTCAAAATGTCCTTAAATTAATGACATCCACTCTAGTTCAGCATTTAAATTTGATGGATTTACCATATGCAAAGTGGCATTTTGGAAAGGGCATCCAAGTGCAATCTGGGACGTCCATGGCAAAACCTGCAGGAAAATGAGGAGGACATCTATGTTTTGACCTGACTTTAGAAACATAAAGTCGAAGCCCCCGATGTGGACGCCTGTGCCAACATAATTGTTCCCTGAAGCTCCTTCTCCTTCTTCTCTATGCACCGCTGTCACTGGTGGAACAGCTGCTGCTGGTAGGTATGTGGGCCACATCATCCTTTGCTGCACAGTGAGTTTCTGTGTGGTTCAATATGAGTGGTGATGTTGGTGATGACTGCAGAGATGGAACTGCAGGAGGTGGCGGTGGTGGTGGTGGTGGTAATGATAGCGACTGTGCCTCTACTGCAGGTACTAGTGGTGGTGGGGGTTGGTCAGCCTCTTCAGCCACTACTGCTGCTGGGAGGACTGCATCCATGCTGAAACCCTCATTGTTCAACCATGCATCTGTAATGGCCATATCGCCTACTTTCCCTCATGTGCCTCCCTCTGTAAGCCAGTCATATATGGTCCCCTGCTCAGCTCTGGGGGCTTTCTCCCTTTGCACAGGGGGCACAGGGGGCATGTGGACAATGGCCATAATCCCTAGTCATATAGGGGCAGGGCCATAGAGCCTCACATTGTCATACATTGCAGCATCAGGCTGCTGCTGCCTATTCTCATTCACTGACAGCTACCCACTGCAATGACCAAAGCAGAAACAGCCATGGGCATGGCAAGTGAGACCTGCAAACCTGCTATCACCTATTCTGCCCATATTCATCACTTGTTATCCCTTTCCCTTCCACATCCCTCTCATATGGTGGTAGGTGCTCATCACATATGTCAGATGTATTTATTTATTTATTTATTTAGCTGTATTTATATCCCGCTTTTCACCAGGTCAAAGCGGTCAATTGGGGGATACATTTAACACGAGGGGATATGAGACACATACGCTAATACTTACAGGGAACATGGGCAATGGAGGGTTAAGTGGCTTGCCCAAGACCACAAGGAGTGCCTATAGGACTAGAAATCCCAGTCCCTCCGGCCTGAGATTGCTGTCCCCAGGTGGGACTTGAACCCCCGGCCCTCCGGCCTGTAGTACCTTGTCCTAACCACTAGACCACTCCTCCCTATGTGTTGCCTTCCTCCTGCAGATACTGCCATCTCTGTCTATCTGCATGCATCAGTTTTTTGGCCCCTGCCTGGTTGGTGCCCTTGCATTGCCCCATCCTGTTGATCTCCTAGTTTCAGGGGTGGATAGATCCTGTGTTCCATCCCCACCATGTGCCCATGCGGGAGAGTCCATCCTCCAGTCCAAATGCTCTTACTGTGGCCTTCCTTGCTACAATTCTATACTATTATATACCGCCCATCTGCAAACTCATTCTAGGCGGTTTACAAGCAGGTACTGTATATATTCTAGCTGGCTCTCACATCGTTTTGACACATTTATGACATTTTTTGTGTTTGCCGTAGCTATACACCTATTGGTCCCATGCACCTAGTTATAATGCCCATGCCTACTGTTCACTGGCATTCATGACCCTTACCTAGAATCTCTGATGGGCAGAGTTCAAGGACCCCATGTCACATCTGTGCCTCTTCTGCCTGCACATACCTTGCTGCTATTGAAGCCGTATCCTTATATATTCCAGCATCCTGGGTCACTTTCTCCGCATGGTCTGGAATTTTTTTTGAGGGCTTGAATGTCACAGTATATGTGATGATTAGCAATTCCCTCCTTGCAGACAAGATGCTCCTATTACCCTAATGTGCCCCTCCATGTGTCACCTGGACCCGTTATTGCAACTTAACCTTGTTGCCTCCTCCTGTAGAAGTTTGCCATGGGGCTTATCCTGCCAGCAGTTGCAAAGTGGCATTTCCTCCCCCCTCCCCCCCTGCCCCCCATCCATCCTGTTCCTTGTGCAGTCCCTGTGCAGTGCTGTCAGTTATCCTCTTTGTGATACCACATTCTAGTCATTGTGTGGGGTTTGTGCCTTTTCTATTGGCTGTATTCCTGCACTGGCTGCATCCAAATGCATGGTGCCACTTGTGCCACAGCCTGTGGGTAGGGGCATACATGAGTTTCAGGCTACCTAGGGTAGGACTGCCCTTTCTTCTTCCCTTCTTCCCCATCACCCTGCACATTTCTGTACCATGTCCTGCAGGTCTGCTGCATCCTTTCACCTTGCCACTATTCAGCTAGCATGTGTATGCCCTTTCTCCCTGCTGGACAACAGTTGTGCCTCTGCTATTGTGTGTCTCTGTGGTTTCCTTGTTCCCATCACTTTATATGTCAGACCCTTTATCTTGCTTCTCCTCACCTGATGCGAACCAGGGTGCTTTGCTACCCGATGCAAACCAGGGTATATGGGCTACCTTGCCACCCTCGCTGTGGACTTATATGGTGCCTGGAACCATGTATTCCTCCCCCCATATACTGTATGCTTTACAGACTTACTATGACAGGATTTTGTGGATCCTTATCCAGTCCCGGTGCCCTGCTGCATATGCTGGCCTTTGCCCACATGGAGGGTACAGAAGCTCTTCCTTGTCCAGCGAGTTTCTGCTTGAGAAATGTTTGGCTCCCTGTTCACTATGACTTGCTTTTCCTTTGCAATGTTCACATTTTACATCATGCCTTCATGTCTTAGCCTCCATTTCTGTGAACAAGCCCCTACACGTCTGCTCAGCTGAATTTTCTGCAAGACACATATGCAGGTTGGCTTCAGGCAGCAAATATGCATCTGAGCAGATGTACTCACTGCGATCTCATGTGGAACAAGCACATGGCCATTTCTGAGATTACCTCCGCCTGCCACATGTTTTATTTGCATAGCTCCACTGCTGCCTAGACATTCTTTCTAAGATACCGCTTCACATCAGTTGGCTCACCTTTATCCTCATATTTGTTTATGCCTTCAAAAATGTAGCAGATTGATGAGGCAAGACTTCCCTTGGCTACATTCATGTTGACTTTGCTCCATCAATCCATGTCTACATGTGTTCAGTACTTTTGTTCTTTAATAGTTTCTGCCATTTTGACATCAGGCTCACTGATCTGTAGTTTCCTGGATCATCCCTAGAACCCTTTTTAAAAAATGGTGTTATGCTGGCCACCATCCAGTCTTCTGGTATCCTAGATAATTTTTAATGATAAGATACAGTTATTAATAGAATATATGAAATTTAATTTTTGAGTTCTTTCAGTACTCTGGGGTGTATACCATCCAGTTCAGGCAATTTGTTGCTCTTTAGTTTGTCTATTTGGCATATTATATCTTCTAGGTTCACTAAGATTTGCTTCAGCTTTTCTAAATCATCACCATTAAATACCATGTCTGGCATGGGTAGTTTCCCTTACATCCTCCTTAGTAAAGATTGAAGCAAAAAATTAATTTAGTCTCTCTACTATGGCCTTGTCCCTCTTGAGTTTCCCTTTTACCCTATGATCTTCTAATGGTCTAACTGACTCCCTCAGTTTTGGTGTGCCACATAGGATGGGTGTTTCGTGTCAAAGGTCCCGTACAGTATGATGTCATCTGCATACATATGGAAGTTGAGGCCATGAGCCTTTATGATTGAGCAGATGGGTTTAAGTTAGATGTTAAAGAGCAACACTGAGAGGGTAGAGCCCTGTGGTACTCCTTGTGTCTGACGGTAGGGAGCAGAGGTGTTTGATCCGATTTTTATCTGTTAATGTCTGTCTGTTAGGTAGGATGTGAACCAGTTGAGGGCTGTGTTCTGGATGCTACTGGATCTTAGTCATTGAAGTAGGATATTGTGGTTGACTGTATCAAAGGCTGTGAAGATATCTAGGAAGATCAATAGGAAACCTTGCTTAGTGTTTTGTATGCCTTTCATTAGGGTATTTATCAGTGTGATCAAGTGTGTTTCTACACCATGCAAAGGACGGAAGCCATGCTGTGAGTCAAGCAAATTGTTGCTTTCAATGTGGTATTGCAGTTGGTACTGTGGCCACATACGAGTTATGTATGTAAATGACCTCTTATAAAATACTGACCAGCTTAAATGATTTGTATGATTATGTATGTACTTTTGTAATCCACCACGTTAGTGTGTGGAATTTACATTTTTTAAATAAATTAAAATTAATAAATTTCCACCAACCAGCTTAATGTTACGAATGCACATACTTTGCTAGGGGCGTAGTCTGAGTGGAGCATGGGTGGAGTTTGTAAATACATGCATTGATTATGAAATACCTTAATCAACATATACACTTGCTTACTATATGAACTTTCATTTACACTTGCTTGAATACAGGTGTAAATGTCCATGCCTGAATGTAAAGTGTAATCTTCGCTTTTTCTGCTAGTATTATATAAAGACACGTGGAGCTCGAAGCCAGTAGAAGCATGCCTGGGCTGTCTGGACGGCCCCGAGCAGGATGGGCATGTTGGGACCTGATTCTGCACGGTGGGAGCCAGACGTTCCTGTGGATGCAGGATTGGGCCCTTAGACGGCCCGGCATGCCCCTGCATACCAGCAGGCACCCTGCCACCCTGTTGCCCCACCGCCCTACCCTGACGGAGGCAGCCAGGGCCAGGATTGGGAGGTGGGGACTCACTATGGGTGTACTGTTGCTCCGAGCAGAGGCTGCCAGGCTCCAGGGTGGGCTGCTGGGCATATCGGAGGGGTGCCCCATGCGTATTAGATCTCAGAGGTGGAATGAGCAGGACATGCCCACGGCGATCCCCAGACTACAGGGCTGTCACCGAAATTGGCCCTGTACATCCAGGAGTCAGGCCTACCCACACTCCACCCACTATCTGCCCCCGTGCCACCCCCGTCCCCCGCAGCACTCACAGTAGCTCTATACGTGCAGCAGGGCAAGGAGGTGGAATAGATTGAGGGCGGATAATGGAGCTGGACGTCCCATCGCCTTCCTGGATCAGGCTCATAGGGGGCATATTTAAAGCGATTAATGATGTTAATTGACCTGCTAACCCCATTAACTGTGATGAGCGAGATATTCAGTGGCACATAACCATTTTGTGCTGCTGAATATGTCCTTATAGCGCCTCTAAATGCTTTGATCTTAACCATGTAACATCAGAGTGTTCCGGAGGCGGCACCACGGATATTCAGAGGAGGCATCACTGGCTAGTTATCTCTTTTTTTTTAATTTAATCTTTATAATTTCACACAAAAATGCAAGAAAACAAACTTACATAGGAAATGTGAGGTACATAACAAAACATGATACATTGCGTTCATGTACAATGGAAATACAAATAAGAAAGAAAAGAAACATGTATCCTCAACTCTAGCCCACTATTAGGGGGATCTCCAAACTAAAGAAAAAAATATTTACGATACTCTACACAGAAAATATGCAACTTTACAGTCAGCATTACCCAGTATCACGGATTCAAGGGGTCCACCTGCCCAACTCCAGAGGAACCATGTGCATTGAAGAACGAAATCAATTGAAATGGATGTAGGAAATTATACAAATTACCTAGCAGCTTAATTAGGCACTTACATGGGTATTTTAGGAAAAACATCCCACCTAACTGCAGAACCCTGGGTCTCAGGAGCAAAAATTCTCTCCTTCGGCGCTGGGTATCCTTTGCCAGGTCAGAACATATCCGAACTAGACAGCCTTTAATACGCACATTACGCTTCCTAAAGACTAGTTCAAGGAGCCACTCTCTATCAGATAGTAAAGCTAGAGTTAAAATAGAAATAGAAGGAATAATCTCCTCAGATTCAGAGGATTCTAACAAAGCAATAATATTTAGCACCTCTGCATCTTGAGGCCTGGGAATCTCAACTCCTGCTGTAGCCTTTTGGCCAGTAGGCATAATGCATCTTTACCAGAGGTGGACAAGATTCAGCAGGAACACCCAACACGTCTGTTAAGTATAACTTAAACATCTCCTTAGCAGACACATTAGGACACTTAGGAAAATTCATCAATCTTAAGTTTGATAACCTACTTACAAGCTTTAAGACTAGTAGCATCCTTAATAAATACTTCTGAGTGAGTATCATAACAATCCACATGAAAAGAAAGTTCTTCCACAGAGGACTGCAGTGTTCCAATTGCTCTAGCATGTGTTACAATAGCCTCCAAATTCTTCTGTATCTGCCCTTGAAGCTCCCTCACCTGTGGAGTAATGGCTTCCCGAAGCTGTTTAATCACATCCAAAATAGACTCAAGTATGAAATGTTCAGGGCGAATTAAGTCAAAGGAAAACGCCACTTTACCCAATTTGGTGCCCAAATTCGCTGCTGTCTCCATGGATCTTAATATGCACACCTTAGGGATCTTAATATGTACACCTTAGAGGAAAGGCGGGATAGAGGTGATATGATTGAGATGTTTAAATACCTCCGTGGCATAAATGCTCAGGGAGAGAGCCTCTTTCAATTGAAAGCAAGTTCTGCTACAAGGGGACATGGGATGAGGGTGAAGGGGGATAGATTCAGGAGTGATATGCGGAAATATTTCTTTATGGAAAGAGTGGTGGATCCGTGGAATAGTCTCCCATTGGCGGTGGTAGAGATGAGGACAGTAACTGAATTTAAAAAAGCATAGGACAAACACAGAGGATCTCTAAAGGTAAAAAGGGGACTGTTGTAGTTGTTGATATGGAAGGACAGACTAGATAGGCCATGTGGTCTTTTTCTGTCATCATGTTTCTATGTTTCTATCCCCCAGGCTGAGAAGAGCTGAGCAAGCCTGCCGGCTCTGATGAACCTCTACTCCCAGATAGCAGACAGGGTTTTTGATGGTCCCGCAGGTTCATTTCACCGCTAACGGCTGACTGCGGGGTCAACCCAAGGGGGGAGAAGAAGCTCCAATGATTCCAAAGGTAGACACCACCATGTCTATCTGGAGGTAGACTCGGACCCCAACTGCATCTGGGGTTGCCGTGTGTCAGAGGGCATAAGATCATGACTTGATGGAGATTCTGAGCTCTGCTCCAGTAATCTCACCACCAAACTAGCCACCCCCAGTTCCGCTGACTGCTGCTCCAACCGGACCAAATAATCATCCATCGGACCCAAGGTAACAGGAGTCGAGGTAAGCTGGACAGCCTGGGACTGCTTCCCAGCCCACCTCTCCTCTTTCTCCCCATCGAAAAAACGCTGATATAGCACTTAAAGCTGTGTGCGGCCAATCTGGAATCCCCCCTGGCTAGTTATCTTAATGCAGCTAAAGTCAGGCAGAAAAAAAGGCTGTCCTAACTTCAGCCACTTTAGCTAACCAGGCAGCTGCTGAATATCACCAATGCCCGTTTAGCTGAATCGCTATACAGCCAACTCAGATATTCAATGCTGCTGGTCGGATATGACCTCGACATTGAATATCTGGGTCTTAGTAAAAGCAGCATCAGCCAACCGCTTTAACTGCATTGGCAGCCACCACTGAATATCAGTCCCATGTGTTTATAAAATAGCACCTTAGTAGGTTCCTACTTGCAAGACCGGCCCAACCATTAGGCAAGCTAGATATCTGCCTAGGGAAATAGCTTCTGGGAGGAACCAAAGAGGAAAGCTAGCCAGGGAGGCCTAAGGCTTAAGGTCTGCTTAGAACACTAGCACCTTAAGAACATAAAAACATAAGATATGCCATACTGGGTCAGACCAAGGTCCATCAAGCCCAGTATCCTGTTTCCAACAGTGGCCAATCTAGGTCATACGTACCTAGCAGTTTCCCCAAAAGACACAGGTTCTGCAATGCTTGTACTGGGTCAAGCATTGATATCCTGGGTCCCTTCTTAATAATGGTTTATGGACCTTTCCTCCAGGAACTTGTCCAAACCTTTTTTAAACCCAGCTACACTAACAACCTTTTACTACATCCTGCGGTAACAAACTCCAGAGTTTGATTACATGTTGAGTGAAAAAATATTTTCTTTTATTAGTCTTAAATAGTTTACCCTGTAGCTTCGTTGCATGTCCCCTAGTCTTTCTATATTCTGATAACGTTAACAATCGATCTACGTTTACCCATTCCACTCCGTTCATTAATTTATAGACTTCTATCATATCTCCTTGAACCAACTCTGGGGCCGTCCCGGCCTACTTGACCTCTTAAACTAGGTTACCCCCTAATAAAATTAGCCTCCATAATCCTCTTTTACAAAGTAGGGATGCTTATTCAGATGCTATAACTGAATTCCAAAATTGGTTCCACGAGTTGGCTGCTTAAATGTCCCTATGGAAGGAACCAAATTAGATTCAGAAAAATAAAATCACACCCCCCCCCCTTTGTCTAATATAAACTCTTATTAACAATTGTATTGTGCTTTAGATGAAAATCATTTATATATAATAATAGAATGTGCCCAGTTTGAGACAAGGATAAATGCATTTGTGACAATCACTTTACACTACCTCATCAACTATTTTAGAAACTGGATAGCATGACATTCCTTTGCAAACTTAATTGTATTTGAAATGGATAACGTCTGCAAGATGACTGATCCCATTGAACTCCTACTGGGATGCGGGCAATTATCTGAAGTAACTGTCTTTTAAGACTTCAGCATCTCATCATGTTTCTTACAAAGGTAGATAACTTTGGCATTTTACATTGCTAACTAGAAAAGAAGAAAAAAGCTTTGACTTCTTAGATCTTCCAGCACTGGTAACATTTGTCATTAACATGTACATTTCACTCTTCAGACTCCACTTCCACTTACAAGACTTTCTCTTAAAAGATACATGAAGAATTTCATGTAAGTCCTCACTTGTCTTTATCGACTAGATGGAAATGAGCCCATCTAGAAGATAAACGGCGGCATTAATTCCTCAGAACAAGTTCCAAAATTGCTGACAAAGCCTGTGGTCTTAATAATATCCATTCAAGTTAATTACAGCTGAAGCACAGAGGTCAGCCAGTAGATTATAATCAGCAGGGACTGGACATCAGTGCCCTTTTCTGTTAGAGGGAAAGATCATTCTGTCTCTTCCTTTATATCATTTCCAACAACAACAATAGCTAAGAACCAGTGGATATGTAATGCAGAAATCAAAGAAAACCTTTTTATGCCCTGCTATCCAGATAAGTGCCGCTGACCAGGGTATTCAGATATCCAGATAAGTGCCGCTGACCAGGGTATTCAGATATCCAGATAAGTGCCGCTGACCAGGGTATTCAGAGGCATGGTCTGAATTGTTTTGCTGAATATCCTTACAGACCCCTTCAGCATCATCCCAACAGTGCCTGGGTTATCCGTGGGCGGAGTTGCAAATTATCCAGATAGCGGTATATCGAGTGCCGCTATCCAGATAACTATCCGCATAGCTATTTGTAAGTTCTCTCTGGATAGTACTACAGTCTGGATAACGTCAACATTGACTGCCCTATCTGGATAACCAGTGCCATCCTTTATCTGGATACTGGTGTTAAATATCCAGGGGGGGGGAAGCGGCAATATTGAGCCACTGTCAAGTTTTTGACCCACGGGAAAAGATAAGCACAGCAAAAGCTGACCTATCTTTACCCGTGGGAACTAACCGGGAAGCGGCTCAATATCGCTGTTGCCTGGTTAGCTTCTGCAGCATCAGAGGCTGTGTGGCAGCACCGGATATTCAATGCTGGGGCCAGATATGACCCCGGCATTGAATATCTAGGTTTAATGTTCAGCGCTGTTGGATTGCCACTATAATCGAGCTAGCTGCCGGCGCTGTATATCGTGTCCTCCGTTCCCATCATGCCACTTCTCTGAAGGCCTCACTTCAAAAACCGTGTCCCATTGCTTGATGTGGTATCAAGCAACTGAAGCACCCTATTAGTTAGACCTGGGAGGAAGCCAATAATTCATAGCTGAAACGTCTTTCTAAAGACTGTGGACCAGGTGATGTTTCTATACTTTAAGTAAAGTAGAAATCATAACAAATGGCACCTGCAGGTGCTGTCTAAATTCGTCCTTGCTTGATTATCGGTGTGAAAAATAACCAGGAATCCAGATGGAATCATTTTCATCTAAATAGGTGCAGCTGGCAGATTTTAGGTAATGATATGTCTCAAAACACTATAACAAAGTGATGTAGAAACTCTGAGCAAAGAAAGAGGATGAAAATAGCTCCAGAGAAGCAATACGGTGGAAGTTGGCTGGAAGTTTTTATATAGCATAGTTTGTTACTTTAGTTTAACAAGATGTGGTTTTTATGTTATGAAAAGAGCTTAATGAACCAATTTAAGAACATAATGAGAGCTTAGACAAAATGCATGTTATATCTTAATTTAGTTAATTTGGATAAATACTGTAAATAGAAAATAGTATGACAAGTAAATATACAGTTATAATTTCGAGCAAGTCTTTGTTATGCTGGAACATCTGTGTAGATGATTAAATTCTTGATTGAATTTTTTTACTCTGTTTCATAACACTACTACTACTTTTTCCTACAGTGTTACAAGTCATACATGGCACTGTACAGATATATAAGAGAGTCCCTGCTCTATGAAACTAACAAAGATAATTATAGGGCTCCGGGAAACCTGTGCACCAGACCTTTCTTTTTTTTAGTTTTGGGGGAGAATTTGCGATTTTCATTTCCTTTGGATAATTTTATGGGGGATTTGTTTTTCGTTTGGTTTCATTTTTAACACACATTATCTGTTAATAGTACAGGCTCGAAGGGAAACAAAGCAAAATGAAAAACAATTGTTACAATTTTTTCATTTTTTTTAAAACAAATCTGTTTCATTGCTTTTTCATTTCATTTCAAAAAGAACTCGCATCCTGGTTTATTATAAAAGCAAAAGAAAACATGATTAAGGACAAGAAGACCTCAAGTCTTATTTCCTCCCCTTGCCACCCAGCCATCCTACAGCCCCACAATATCACAATACCCAAATCTTTGAACATACATCATAGACCTCAATTGCAGGACACACAATCAAGAATGCCAACTATGGACTTATATCCAACTGTACATAGCTCGTTGTAAATAGTTAAATGTTTTACTTTTTCTTCTACAATGCTGTTCTATGTAATCACCTAGAATTTTAACTCAGTTATACTGTTCTATGTAAAGTTAAATTTTGTTATAATGTAAACCGCCCCTGATCTCTATAAGGGGCGGTATAAAATAGTTCAAACAAATAAACATGGGTATGATCAGGGAATACCAATGTTTAAGATTTAAAAGTAGCCTTAAAACAAGCAAGTTTATTTTATTCAGCCTTGGAGTACTGAATATGGCTGGCTGAACTTAGCCAGCAAAAATGTAACCCTTTACATATACATTGCTATTTACATAGCCAGGGTTTGCCACTTAAACTTAACTGGCTGGTGCTGAAATTACCTGCTCTCAGAACAGCTTCGGAGTGTCTCACATTCGGAGGAGATAAATTTAGTCATTCAGCAGAGGAAATATTTTAAAAGCAAAATGTTTAGCCAGCTGTCTAGGAGATCCGTCCATGTGCACATTTTTGATTGATACAAATGAACTCTGTGGAAAAATTGCACATGAAATTTTACATGTGAAAGTTAAAAGAAAGATTTTGCTGTGAAAGCTGATCTGTGAAGATACATAGGACCTTAGTAAATGATGAGAATAAAAACCAGCATGACCCATCCATTCCGCCCCACTCTGTGCAGCCCTCCTCCACTCTATGCTTTTTACTTTGGGTTGTAACTGCTGCTGTTTGACAGCTATCTCTGCTATGCTTTTTGAAGTGTGAAAGTCATTGCAACAGGAATGTTCCTCTTCCGATAAAGAGATCCTCTGTACTTGTCCCATGCCTTTTTAAATGTAGTCACCATGTTTGTCCCCACCATCTCCAGTGGGAGGATATTCCAGGTATCACCACCCTTTTCTTGAAAACGTGTTTCCTGGTGTTGCTTTTGGATTTTCATCCTTTCAGCTTCATTTCATGTTCTCTAGTTTTATAACATTCCCCCCCCCCCCCCCCCCGTATATCCTTAGCAAGATACATTCTCCAAAACTGAACATAGTGCTTAAGACAGGGCCTCACCAACAATCTGTACAGGGGCATTATCTCCTCCTTTTGGCTGGTAATGCCTCTCTCTACACACCCTTGCATCCTTCTGGCTTTAGTCAGTGCTTTTTTTTTTTTAATTTAATGCAGCTTTTCAATCAATATTACAAAGTAATATAGAAACAAGAAAAACAATAAAATCAGAAATAAAAAAATACATCACATTAAGAAAAAGTACAAGCCCACATCATGGGAGAATGAACCCAGAAACAAAGTAAAATAAAATAAAAACCACAAAGTTACCAGCAAAACACGATAACTACCCAATCTAAATCCCAATTTTATCTAACCAACCAACCAATTATAGGACCCATATGCCCAGACCATCAACAGGATTTCAAAAACTCCTCTAATTGAAGGGGCTCATAAAACACATAAGAAACCTTCCCTCACGTAATCAAGCATTTACAGGGAAATTTCAAAAAAAAGTTGCACCACTTGCAAGAACCCGAGGTTTAACGGCTAAAAAACCCTTCCGCCGGACCTGAGTTTGCTTGGATACGTCGGGAAAGATATTTATTTTCTGCCCACAAAATAATTCATTCTTTTTAGAAAAAAAAACAATTTCAATATCTCATTTTTCACAATCTCGGAATGAAAAGAGACCAATAGGGTCGCTCTAACAGAAATTTCATCTAACGAAGATTCAATAAAGTCGGAAATATTTAAGGTATCCAATGAAACAAGGGGATCAACCTCACCCTCCCCGCCAATATCCTTCTTAGAGCTAGGAAGATAGTAAATATTATTGAAAATAAGAGTAGCGGACTCTTGATATCCCAATATTTCTTTTAAATATTTATGAAAAAGAATATCAGGAGATAAATAAAGCATTTTTGGAAAATTGAGACATCTAAGATTCTTAGCTCTAATAGTATTTTCAAATTGTTCATGCTGACAATGCAGCACCAAACTATCCTTTATAGAGGAGGTGAGGGCACCCTGTACAGTGGAAACCTGAGACTCTAGTTTTAAACAACGAGAATCCACAGAATTCAAATAAGTATCATGGTGAGCAAGCTTATCAACAGTCTCTTGAGTAAACACAGTAAACTGAGGCATTAACGAAGATAAAGAAGCATCCATACGTGTTAACAAACTCCATATATCTGTTAAGGAAACATCCTGCTGAGAGGCCTGAGCAACAGGGCCCAAAGAATCATCTAAAATTTTAGGGACCCCTCCAGCTTGAATTACTCGGGGAAGGGGAACATCCCCTGCCAGAGGATTCACTGCAGGAGAAGGCACCACTTTCAAAGAAAAAACAGGGGAAGATCTCTCCACCGAAATAGGTGAAGAGGTCGACACACCCTTAAGCCCCTCATTGGTTAGCGGGGGAGGGATATCACCCCCCTCAATTTTTGGGGAGCTAACGGAAGAGGAAATGCTGTTCGACAGAGGCAATGATACATGTCCACATTCACTGGCAGTCAGTACCACATGTCTGTCCATAGGACCTACTGCTTTCACAGTTTTAGATGGATTCATTGTACTCACGCCAAACACCTTCTTCCGTTTGCCCATGCCACAGCATACTCCGCTCCGATGCTCCTCAGTGCTCCGAAGGGGCTCAAAAGGGGCAGTATCTGCCCCTTTAAACACGCCCGCAGCCACGTCCCGTGGAGAACCGAGCTTTTAAACCCCTTCCGATGACACTGGGGTGACGCGGCAGGTTAACGGGAAGAAGACCAGGGCTCAGGCAGCCTCACGTGTGAGCAAGATGGTCCGGGTAGGTCCCGCAGCTCCAGGCACACTCTCCAAATAATGCTCCTCTAGCCGGACTTTTAAACCCCTTCCAATGACGCTGGGGTGACGCGGCAGGTTAACGGGAAGCAGACCAGGGGTCAGGCAGCCTCACGTGCGAGCAAGATGGTCCGGGTAGGTCCCGCAGCGCCAGGCACACTCTCCCTCAATGCTTTTTCACATTATTTCTCAACCTTGAGGTCTTCAGACACTATCACCCTCAGTTCTCTCTGCTGGTCCATGCAACCCTATCACATACTGTTCTTTTGGATTTCTGTACCCCAAGTCAGTGGCGAAATTCTAGTGGGAGACCCCAAGAAAAACTTTGCTGAAGGCCCCCTATTTTTGCCCGCACCCTGCTCTCTGGTTCCGGCAGTGGCAGCAGCACACCCCCGCTCTCCAGGGGCAACGGTGGCAGCAGCAGTGGCAGAAGCCACACTCAGAAAACTTACTTATATTTGCTTGCCGCGGTGCCTCTGTTCCAGGCCCAGAGGTGTTCCTCCCAGGCTGAGGTCTTGTGGTAAGGCTGCTATCATGAGACTTCAGCTCATCAGTTAGCCGGGCTCAGAATGGAGGCACCACAGCAAACAGATATAAATTTGCCGCGCTGCCTTGTGGGACCCCTTCATGCTCAGGCACAACCAGCGGGGAAGTTAGTCGTGGCCGGGTGTGCCAGCCATCCCTGCTATTCGTGGCATAGAATAACCCCCTACACAACAAGCTATATGCAGGGTCATGCGCAAGGGTCTGAACATGCACTGTGGGGTGTGTTGTCTCCAGGCACTATAATATTCCCAAGGTTCTTGGTGCAACATTTGGAATAAGGCACATAATATTTCAGGGCTCTGTACTATTTCTTTTTATCTCAAAAATGCTTACATAAGCTTCAAAAGTCCATAGAACTGCTTAGAGTTTTCCAGTCCCCCAAGCAGGCAAAAATATAAACAAACAGTCAAAATCCACCTCTACCAAGTTCAGCAACCTTACAAAACTCACATGACTGCAAATTGAACCAGTCCGAGTTTTCCAACCAGCTTCCTTAGTTTAGGCCAGGTGGCTACTCTCATTTGGATCAAAAGGGGCAGTCCCCCCCCCCCCCTCAGTCTTTTCCTCTCCAGGTGTTTGTTTGCTTTTCACAATGACTGACTATGGAAATTATCGCACAACTGCTCTAATACCACATGCCAAAGGGCAAGTAATATTCAGTAAAGACCAAGAAAAAGGAGTCAACATCATGTGACATAGATTCTTTGAAAAGACAAAACAATACCAAAAGGATACGTATCTACATGTGTTTCACTGCCTTTAGAAATATAGAAACATGATGGCAGAAAAAGACCACATGGCCTGTCTAGTCTGCTCTTCCATATCAAATACTATAGTCCCTCCTTCTCCTTTAGAGATCTTCTGTGTTTGTCCCATGCTTTTTGAATTTAGATACTGTCCTCGTCCACTGGGACTATTCCACGCATCAACCACTCTTTCTGTAAAGAAATATTTCCGCATAATACTCCTGAGACTATCCCCTTTCACCCTCTTCTTATGTCCCCTCGTAGCAGAGCTTGCTTTCAACTGAAAGAGGCTCTCCTCTTGTGCATTTATGCCACAGAGGTATTTAAATGTCTCTATGATATCTCCTCTATCCCACCTTTCCTCTAATGTATACATATTAAGATCTTTAAGTCTTCCCTCCTATGCTTTATAATGAAGACCACTAACCATTTTAGTAGCCACCCTCTCCACCAACTGCATCCTGTTTATATCCTTTTGAAGGTGTGGTCTCCAGAATTGTACACAATACTCCAAAAGAGGTCACACCAGAGACATATACAAAGGCACTCTCACATGCTTTTTTTCTGCTGGCCATTCCTCTCCCTATGCACCCAAGCATCCTTCTGGATTTTGCCATCGCCTTTTCTACCTGTCTAGCCACTTTAAGATCATCAGGCACAATCACGCCCAGGTGGACAGAGGTACTTCACCATCTACACTGTACCACTCCCTTGAATTTTTGCAGCCCAAATGCATGATCCTACATTTTTTAGCATTAAATTTCAACTGCCAAATTCTTGACCATTCTTAGCTAGATCCCACCTCATGTTATCTACCCCTTCCTGGGTGTCTACTCTATTACAGATTTTTATATCATCCACAAAGATACATACCTTACCCAACAGCTCTTCTGCAATATCACTAACAAAGATGTTAAAAAGAATCAGACCAAGTACAGATCCCTGAGGCACACCGTTGGTAACCTCCTTCTCCTCAGAGTGAGCTCCATTTACCTGTACCCTTTGTCGCCTCCCACTCAACCAATTTCTAACTTAGTCAGTCACTTTAGGGTCCATCCCTAGGGTGCTCAGTTTGTTTATAAGTTGCCTGTGTGGAACGCTGTCAAAGACTTTACTGAAATCTACAGTAAGTACACCACATCTAGGGCTCTCCCTCAGTCCAACTCCCTGGTCCCCCAGTAAAAGAAATCAATCAGATATGTCGGACAAGACCTGCCTCTGGTAAACCCATGCTGCCTTAGATCCTGCAATCCATTGGACTCCAGAAACCTCACTATCCTCCCCTTTAGCACGTTTCCAATAATTTACTCATCACAGAGGTTAGACTAACTGGACTGTAGTTTTCAACCTCATCCTTACTTCCGCTTTTTTGTAAAGGAACCTCATGTGCCTTTCTCCAGTCCTCTGACCTCGACACCATCCACACAATCATGCATTCATCTCCAAGATGTGAGCTTCTCTGCCTCGGCCTTTACCTTCAACAGGGAGGATTGAATAGAACACCACCTGCTCACCTATGTGCTTCACCCTCTGTCCCAGAGCCATGAAGTCACTTTTGTTATGCTCAGAGGGATACCTAGCAGTATCATTTGTGCCGACATGGATGAGCAATATCGGATAATAGTCAATAGGCTTGATGAGTCTCAGCAAACTCTCCGTAACATCTCCGATTTTGGCACCTGGCAGACAGCACATCTCTCTGGACATCAAGTCTGGTTGGCAGATGGATGCCTCAGTACCCCTCAAAAGAGAATCACCACTGCCCTTCACTTCCTTGTTGTCCCTGATTCTGCAACTTTGTGGGTGCTCGAGCACTGGTTCTTCCCTTTCCTGGGATATTTTCACCTCCTTCACTTCCAGGGCTGCATACTGGTTCTTTAGTTCAAGGGCTGATGGAGTTGGATTGTTGATTCTGCGGGCTCTGCTTACTCTTATACAACTCTCTTCATTCTATAGCCTCCTATCTTCACCTCTGTCGGAGAGCTTGGATATTTCAAGAAGCATCTCATCAATGTACTTCTCACTGTCTCGAATGCTTCTCAGCCTTGCCACCTCTTCTCTGAGCTCCTCTATTTGATTGCATAAGCAATGAAAAACTCTGAGCCACATTATGCAGCATGAGTATACCAGAACATCTGATAATTCTCATGTACAACCATTACAATGCATTGATCAAGAAGCAACAGTTCAAATGGAATAAGAATAGAATGGTTTAAAATCTGTAAAGGTGTATGACAAGACTGCATACGTTCCCCATACCTTCAGAGAAGCAAGACTGTAGAGAGACAACAAGGTGTGAAGATTGATGGAAGACTCAACAATCTTGGCTATGCTGATGATACCACACTACTGGCTGAAAGTGAAGATGATCTGAAACATCTGAAAAATGAAGAAACATAATCAATCTTAAGATGGGCCTGCACCTTAACAAGAAAAAGACAAAGATCATGGCAACTGACAAAATCATTAACTTCACCCTTGACAGAGAAGAAATAGAAATAGTAGACAACTTTAACCTGCTTGGATCAATAATCAAGAAGGAAATGACAAGTAATCAAGAAATCTGACGATGCATTGCTCTTGGCAGAAAGCCAATGAAGAACGTGGATAAGATTTTCAAAGATTCGACTTTTATAAGCCAAGGTATTTTCAACTTTATGTGGACGCAAAAGTTGGACAATTAAGAAGAAAGACAGGAAAAAATTGATGCCTTTGAATTGTAGTGCTGTCAAAGAATACAGTATATAGCATGGACTGCCTGAAGAACAAATCAAAAGATACTAGAGGAGATCAAACCGAAGCTTTCCTTAGAAGCTCAAATGACAAGACTTTAGTTTACATACTTTTGGAAAATATCATGTGAAGAGAAATATCATTAGAAAATTATGTCATGCTTAGCAAAGTTGAAGGTCAAAGCAAAAGAGGAAGAATGACAATACTATGGACTGTATAGGACTGGTACCCTGTGGGCCTGCTCTGAACCAAAAGTCTTAACCAAACAAAATGGATTCCTGCTAGAAGAAACCTCTGCAGTGTCCCAAGCCTCAGACCTGCTGACCAAGCAACTGCCTGCCTACTGTCTGTATGTGTGTGCATACAGAAGTCTATTGTTCCCAGCAAGAGAACCTATTTTTCAGGCCTTTCTCATCCACAGACTGTTCTATTGGCCTTGGACATTTGCAACAATGCATGAGAATGCATACGATCATCTTCTGTATTTCATCTCTCACCATGGACCCTTTGTCTGCAGGATGATGTCCGGAAGACTACCTCCTGATTCGCCAAGATGCCTCGCAGTATCTCATAAAATATCTCCACAACTGGATCTCATACAGGATAATCAATTCCACCACAGTGACTTTGGAAGCAAAGCTGGGAGAGCTCACTAAGTCAAGAAGATTAAAGCAATGTGCTCTTGATATCAGGATTGGACAAGAATTTTCAAGTTCAGATAAGTCTTTGAATACTTATATTGCATGATCGTAGCCCTTATGCAGAAGTTAGATTAAATTTCCATCAAAACATGGCAGCTGTGATTGGCAATTAGATGATCTAATACGATAAATTTATAGACTTATCCAGTATTTTAAAAGTATTGAGAAAACTACACATATAATAAAATTAAAATGGACTATCATAAATATATGTAGCTGAATGTCAGCAGCTTCATTGAAATGAAGTCCGACAAAAATATTTTGATAAGTGTTTGAAGTTTAGTAAGACATAATTGTCTACAGGAGTAGATTTTGGTCACAGTATCTCATGCCAACTATTCACCAAAATGTGATAGGGACTCATTTTGTAATAATGGATTTAATGGTGCTCCATGGGATATTCAGAATTTGGGATATTTTCTTATAAACCAACCCTGATCTATACTTCTCCATAACTTTGTCTCTGACCTGTTTGGAGTGCTCTTTGGTCTACATGTCGCTTGCTTAATGGTGTTGCAGAGTCAGGGGCTTTTCAGAACAGATATATTTATACAGGCACCATGTGACAGATCATGTGACACTGACTGCACACAGGTGGACCCTAATCAACTAATTATGTGACGTCTGAGGTTAATTGGTTCTACCAGATCTTATTTAGGGGTTTCATAGCAAAAGGAATGACTACATATGCACTCACAACTTCTCAGTTTTTACTTGTTTTTTTTATATATACAAGGTATTTTATTGTCATTCCACTTCATCAATTTGGACTATTTTGTTAGGTCCATTACCTAACAACATCCAAATGAACCTCCATTTCCAGTTATACGTAATGTGACAAAACCGGACAAAAACCGAGGGGATGAATACGTTCACAAGGCACTGTACCTAAGGTTCTGTGCCCTCATGTGGTTCTCCTCTGATCGGCTGGAGCCAGCGTTATCTAACCTAATTGCCTCTTTTGGACTTTGTGCTGTTCCAGAGACTGGCTCAGACACCAGCTAGAATAGTCCACCTGGCAGAGCTAAGATACCGGTCTTATGTCTTCACCCAGGAGTGGGAACCAGAACTCTGTCTCTCTCTCTTCTGGCTCATTACCAGAAGGTTCCACAGAACCTGAGGGCGAGGGACTAATAGCAGACTTTCCCCTAGACATAACTGAACATATCTTATTTGTTTGTCTGCCAATACTCCCCACAACTGATACAACAGCTATGGATGCCACTCTATCAACAATTACCTGCTTGCAGAGCTGGTACAAGGATATCAGGCATCCTAGGCGGAACTTCTTTCTAGCACTCCCCCTTACCCCCACTGCCACGCAAAATTTCCTTCTAGCAGTCCCCCCCCCCCCACTGCTGCCATAACCACATACACCTAGCTAATAACCACAGCTTAGTATCAATTTCCCCAGAGTCAGCATGCATGAGAAAAAGCACTTAAGAGCATGTCAGATTACTCTGTGGCCCAGGGTCAATCTCGCGAGATGATCTGCAATATTGACCCCACACCACCAAGGAAATGGGCAAACTTTTAAGCACCCTTTCTCATGCTGGCCACAACGCCGGGGGGCTGAGCTGCTGGCCTGCCACTGGCACCACACTCCCACCTCACGAGGAAAAACCACCCGTGTTACCACTCTGGCCTGTATCTCCTCAGGCAGCAGACTACGGCAGCCAAGAGGTCCTGGAGGAAGACCAGGACCCCTCTACTCTTTCCTTATTCAAAGACCTCCAGCTTCACTACCGCTCACAGGTCCTCTATGTTAAAAAATAAAACGTCTTTCATCCATGATCTCTTTTCTAGCTATAAATCTAATTTTCTTGCACTTATGGAAACCTGTCTCAAGGAGGGCAAGTCTCACTATCTAGTGCAGGCATGTCCTCCTAGTTACTCTTATTTTGCTGCCTACCAGCTCCACCATCAAGGGAGCAGAATGGCATTCTTCATTTCTAAGACTCACAATTATAAGGAGCTTGTGAACTGCCCCTTGACCCACACCGAGGTCCTGCTTTGGCAGATAGCGGGGTCCCCCCCCCCCTTAAATATTCTACTCTGCTACTTTAATACAGGACCATGGCTTCAGTCCTCTCTTTTTCACTGACAACATTCATATCTTGATTACCCACCCCTTTTGGGACATATCCTTTCATAATACCTTTGTCCGAGCCTTTAGGGCCCTTATCAATTGGTTATCTCAGAATAAGCACGTCAAAATCTGAAACAATTTGATTGTCCAGGAATAGTTCCCTCCCATTTTTCAACCTGTTGTATTTAATATTCCTTTACCAATAAACCACTGTATTCGGTCACTTGGCGTAAAGCTAGACTCCTCCTTGTCCTTCCAGTCACACCTCTATAGTGATTAAGAACTCCTTTGCTTCTCTCTGCAGCATTGCTTCAATAATGAAGATCTGGACGTCCTTATATATGCTCTGATCCTTACCAAAACTGGATTACTGCAGTTCTCTCCTAACTGGCGTTCCCGCCTATAGCTCAAAGACTTTAATTGATTCAAAATACAGCAGCAAGAATTATGTACTGAGCCAACCATACTGATTACATCTCTCTTTTGCTGAAGGAATTATCGTGGTTGCCGGTTTCCTGCGGGATTAATATAAAATCCTTTCCCTCGCGCATAGGATCTATTTTACTGACTCTCCATCTCACCTGTCTTCCCTCATTATCCTTATTGTCCAGAGTGGTTCCTAAGATCTTCTCAATCCAACTTGCTCACTATCCCACCATCCTCCCATTCCAAACTTGAATTAACCCCCATCTCGGTCTTCTGCTTCACAGCGCCTAACCTGTGGAATTTGTTACCTTCTGATTTGCGCCTGCAGGAACCCTTGAAGAAATTTAAATAAGCCTAAAGTAATGGTTTCATTGTAAACCATTTGCACTCAAGCACAGTTAGTGGGGTGTCACCCCTCCCTTTCCTACGTTCCCCTTATGCCCTTATGTGTCACTGCGTTACTTTTAATTATTTCTTAGGAATTTTATTGTTGTGCTCCCCACTCCCTTACCCACTGTATCCTGTCCTTAGTTCATGTATGTTACTTTGTTCCGGAAATTTTGGATTATTGTAAACTGCTGTGAAGGTTATTCCAAACCGAATATCAAATCCAGTCAAATTAATAAATACATTAATAAAGAACTCTGAGCATTGCCCTAAGATATTTTTTTCTGTAATCTCCCAATTCTCCTCCCTCAACAAGGCATCACATCCTACTCCAAAGCTCAGACCTACTCCTCACTCACTAGTACACTTCGATTATCACAAAATTCTTAACATACCCCTTATCCTCCAGTTCCTCTTTTACTCCACCAGAATAAAGGATATTCGCTTTACAAGTCTCATGCACATGTGTTCCACCTTCACTCTTGTTACTGATTCAGCATTGAACAAGATAGTGCTGCTGAATATTCCTGGATACCGCCGCTATACACCCCGACGCTACATGGTTAGTATCGCGGCATTCTGGGAGCGTTCCAGGGGCTGTATCTAGAGATAACCAGTCAGCGATGATATTCAGTTGCTGTCTGGTTATCTTTCAGCGTCAAAAGTTAGGCGCACCAAAAGCTGTCCTAACTTTTGCCGCCGAAGCTAACCAGGCAGCAACTGAATACTGCCACCGCCAGTTAGCTTCCGTGCCATGCGGCGCTGTACGGCAGATCTGGATATTCAATGCCAGTGAACAGATATAGTCCCGGCATTGACTATCCGGGTTAACTCCAGCGGCGATGGCTAGGCACTGTACTCACACCCGCTAGCTGCCGCTGCTGAATATGGGGCCCTTACTGATCATTTTGTTCTTTCATAACTGTCTGACCATGTTGAGCACACTCATACTTTGCAACCCATATCACAGTACAGAGAAAATCATAACCACTGCCCTCAGTGAAATCCATACTGCTCTTAATCAGGGAAGGATAGCCTTGGCCATCTCCTTAGACCCATTCTCCACATTCGATTTGGTGGACCATGATCTTCTACTTTCTCATCTCTATGACATAGGCATCCATGGTACTGAACTCTCTTGGTTCACCTCTTTTCACCATCATTTCAGGTGACTATACGCATCTCTCCATCACATGTCCTTTGTCATGCAGAGTCTCACAAGGATCAGTTATCTCCCCCCTCCTAGTCAATATTTCCTAAATCCATTGGCAACCCTCATCCAAAGTTTTGGCATCTCCAAATATATTTACACTAATGACATTTTGCTTCTTCAATATACTTAGCAACTGTCTCCTCCCAGATCTGTCCTTGGCAAACTCCGCATATGTTAACTACGTTATTTGTATATTTTTGTCCCCTGTAAACTGATTTCAATTATTGATTAAGCGGTATAACAACATATATAAATAAATAATATAAATAAATAAATGCCTAGGGATATTACTTGATTTAGAGCTCTGCTTTTCTACACAGATCAGCCAGATAGTCCAATCTTCATTTTTCTCACTTTGCCAATTCTGCGCCATCCATCCATTCCTCAATCTCACTGCCCAAACTACAGTCTTACTCCATATGGCAGTCTCCTATATAAAACTGTAATACCATTTATTCCAGCCTGTCCTCATATTAATTAAAATGCCTACAATTAGTCCAAAATATTCTGTACATATTCTCTCCCATGTTTGTAGAAATGATGGCTCCCCTTTCCATAATGCATAAGATACAAGGTGTTTTCAAAGTCCTTCACAACATGACTGCCACACACCTGCAAAACATGCTAAAAAGACCTCCACAGAATAGGAGCAGGAGACTAGGTGCACAAAACACGATAAGCATACCCATAGAAAAACTGAAATCTAATCAACCTGTGCAAGGGCCTTCTCACTGTACGCATCCGGAAGTTGGAATAACCTTCCCACAAAAGAGACATAGAAGACATTTAACAATTCTGAAAGGAACTAAAAACACTGTTATTCAAAGAGCACTTCGAGGACAAAGCATAACCCAACTTCACCTGAAGCCGTCCTCTTCTCTTGCGCCTGAATATGCATACGCTGAACGTTTGACAAACAGAATCCATTACCATGATGATTCACACAAACCTAATCATTTAGTTTCAGTGACATGCAACTGCTCCCTCAATCATCAATGTACCATATACACACAATTCTAAAAAGCTTGTTTCATGTTAATATTCCCTGTTCAAGGGAAGACTGGGTGCCGCCAAGCCAGGACCGTTGCTGCAGGCATCAATGCGGCCATCTACAGCTGACGTCAGCAGAGGGAAGGCCTCTCGAAGGCATGAAAAGCTGGTAAGGAGGCTCCGTTCTTTGGAAGATCTGAGATCCATGAGCTGAGCTGTGCTGCACCTCTAGCAGAGATGTTGAGGCCCATGAAGGGAAGACCGGGTGCTGCTAAGCCAGGACACGCAGCAGTAGGCATTGTGATTCCCTTTCTATTCATTATAAAATGAAAGCTCCTGAGAATGTCTCTAGAGCTAACAATTTATGTTTTTTAAATATTCCAATTACCTGCCTGCTTTTTGCTTCAATATTGTTGGATAAATGTTTTAAAGAGGTTTTGTTGATTACCGATGCCATTCCGTTGCAAAAATGTTATTATTTGCCTAATAAGCTCTGGAAAGGCATGCCAGGAGAGAAGGATATTGATGTCCTATCATCTAATGAAAGTCAAAACCTAACGTAATTCTTAGAGGATTCTACTTTGCTCGTAATGTTTGTTTTCAAGGCCAAGATCAAGGTTTTGAAGTTGTTTTTAAACACAAAGAGGTTTCTTTTTGTGGAGAGAAGCTGAGTGTATTTTCAGATGTATCTAGGAACACTCGGCTTCATAGGAAGAAATTCTTAACCTTGAAAACAAGGGTTTTGGGCCTGGGCACAACTTTCTTTTTGCGTTTCCCCTGCAAGTGTGTTGTCATCTTGCAGAGAAATACTTTTTTTCTTTTTTAATCCTCTGCATTTGAAGACATTTCTTGTTGATAAACAAGCTGCGGGATCTGTTGGAGCCAAAAAGGAATGAACTCACTGAGATGTAGTCAGGAGGGTTTTTTGTTTTTGTCTCCCTTCAACCTTCCTGTATTGCCTTCAGTTTTGGTAATTTCCTTTCTTTTTTGTTAGGTATGTCTCGTTTTCCCTTGATGTGAACTGCTTGCCCTATTTCTTTAATGTTAGTCTGGGATTTCCTGGTTGTATATTCTTGGAAATGCATTTCGTTGTGTTAAAGGGTATGGTATTTCCTAGAGTTGTATTATGACAAAGCGTATAGTAAATTTTAAAAAAATCCCCTGTTCAATGTTAAAAGTTATCATTCCTTGTTATTATTCCCTGTTCTATGCAATGTTAATTTTAAATTGTTCCATGTAAACCACACTGACCTTTGGAAATGCGGTACATAAAAAAAATTGCTAAATAAAATAAATAAATAAATGATGCCACACTGTTCATGATTCTCCATTGCTGGTTTCCAATTACATCTTGCATTACATTATAAGATTCTGACATTAATTCACAAGGCCCTGCATGGGGAGACCCCCCAATTACCTTTCATCACTTATCACGTTATATGCCCCTGCTTGCACTCTCCATTCATTGAATGGCAACCGGATACATATGCCACACCCCCATGCAAAACCAAATATGAATCCACCAGTCACTTTGCTTTCTTTTTTGTAGCCCCTTCACTCTAGAAAAATCTATCATCCCAATTATGGGGTATGTTTACTAAAACCCCGGTAATGTGCGCGCTGCGCTATTGTGCGGATGCCATATAAGGAGTGGGTGTTTCAGGCTGAAAAAAGCAAAACCGGGATTAATCATGCGCTAATGTGCGTGGCGCTCAAGTGCGCCCCGCACATTAGTGCATGAGAAAGCTGCGCGGGAAGCATAAGTGGCGCGCTGATGTGCAAGCACAGGAACAGAGCCACAATACAATGGTTAAGACACTGACCAATGATGCAGGGATCAGGGGTTCAATCCCCCACAGTGCCCAATGAACAAGGCTGGGTGAGGCATTACCTGTTAGGGTTTATATTGTTTTAGGAGGCATTTTAATATTGGGCGGCATAAGGTGGCGCGCTGATGCACAAGCACAGGAACAGAGCCACAATACAATGGTTAAGACACTAACTAATGATGCAGGGATCATGGGTTCAATCCCCCACTGTGCCCAATGAAGAAGGCTGGCTGAGGCATTACCTATTATGGGGAAGATTGCTTTAGGAGGCATTTTATTTTTATTTTAATTATCTCTACTAGCAAACGCACTCTCAAAGCGTGTTAACTTAAGGCGCCCCATAAGGCACATTTTAAAGTGCACTGTCCGCCAAGGCACCACCCTAGAATGTTGCTTATAGGGCGCTTTAGAGGGTGCCGTATGAGTTACCGCAAGGTCACAGCACTGTTTTTAATGGCAGCACTGTGCAGTTTAAGGAATGAAAATCATAAGTAGGTGCGCTGACATGCAAGAAGGAGCAGCAGTGGAGCACAATGGTTACGACACTGACCAATGATGCAGGAGTCATGGGTTCAATCCCCACTGTGCCTAATGAAGAAGGCTGGCTGAGGCATTACCTGTTATAGTTAATAGTGCTGTAGGGGGGCATGCTATTTTAATTAGTGCTGGCAGCAAACACACCCTCAAAGTATTGTAACATAAGGTGCTGCATAAGGCGCCTCATAGGGTACCCCAGAGGGCACATTTTAAAGTGCAGTGTCCGCCACGTCACCCTACAATGTTGCTGAAAGGGCGGCCTATAGGGCGCCATATAGGGTGCCCTATGAGGCACAGCAAGGTCATAGCACTGTGTTTGATGGCAGCACTGTGCATTTAAACGCATGGAAATCTGAAGTAGGTGCGCTGACATGCAAGGAGGAACAGCAGTGTAGCACAATGGTTAAGGCACTGACTGCTGATACAGGGGTCATGAGTTTGCTCCCCAGTGTGCCTAATACGTAAGGCTGGCTGAGGCATCAGCTTTGCAATGTATGTATTGTTTCCTGCAGCACTTCATTTGTATTTTCTTAATTGCTGCCATCAAACACGCCCTCATGTGCCGTAATTGAAGGTGCCGCATAAGGCACCCTATAAGGCACTCCATAGGGCACATTATAAAGTGCACTGTCTGCCACGGCACCCTAAAATGTCCCCTATAGGGCACCCTATACGTTGCTCCACAGGATAACGTATAGTGCACCTTATATGGACGGTAACCATAAGGTGCCCTATAGGGCGCCCTATAAAGCGCCCTCTGAGGCACCTTATGGGTACAGTACGCTGAGGGTGTTTTTGCTGGCAGCAATAATGTACATTAAAACTAAATAATGATTTGGACAGCCCTATCAAATAACCCCACTGTAGGTTTGAACCTACAACCTCTGGTTCCACAGGCAGTGAAGTAACCATTGGGCTACAGCTCTATAGCGGCCAGCAAGCCCCTGGCTGGCTGCAGAGGGAGTGCACGTCACCACACAGACAGTCTGCTGTGGTCACAAGGATAGGGTTAGCACACACATACCCAAGATGCACTGCACATGCAAATCAGCTGTCCACAGATAAACACAAGATGGGGTATGCACCCCCACAGCACCTCGGCCTGGTAGGGGGAACTGAACATGTCCACCCCCACAGCACCTCGGCCTGGTAGGCGGTACTGACCATGTGTTTTACTGGCACAGAGTAGCTACACACTGTCACATTGTGCGGGTACTGTGCTCACCCTGAGGGTGCGGTGAGGCGCCCAGCACCAGGTCCACAGCACCTTCCATGGCTGAAATAGGCCATGCTGGAGGTCCAAAACAGTGTTAAAGTGTGAGATAGGTAGTTTCTGCAGAAACACCTTGGATATATCTGTCTGTCTCAGTCAGGTGTAGCCCCTATGGACCCCTAGGAGGATTATGTACCACCACCACCACCACCACCACCACCACCCTCCTCCTCCTCCAGGGCTGAGGGTGGCAAACAGGGTCTCCCATCAACAGATCCACATTCTACCTCCCTACAATGGTGGCAGTAGAGGGGACCATCAACCCCAGTCCTGCTGGGGAACAGACACCCTACAGGGCAGTCAATGCAGCTCTGTACACATCCATAATGCAATAGCAAACAGACATTAGGCTTGGATATGCTAAGCTGCAACCCACCACTATCTGATATTCTCCTGCAGAAAACCTTCAGCCACTGCACCCTGCAAGGCACTCCATCAAGACACATACCAGCTGTAAACAGTCTGCTAGCTAGTCCATGTTCCTGGTGGAAATGCATGCATCCAGAACTGGGATGTCAGCATACACAACAAGCAGATAAATCAGTGACTGGGCCCCAAAAGGAAACCCATACATATCACATGAGCAAAATACTATGTAGCACTATGGGGGTGCCTAGCCATGCTGTCGTCACTGCACAGTCAGGGTGAGAGTGATCTCCCAGCAGGACATACTGAGGTCACCCTGTCTGTGTAGGTGGTGGCCGGGCACTAAAATATCCCAGCCAGTGCCCTATGCCCTGTGCAGATGCATCCTGGCCAGGCCACCCTGTCTGGGCTATACCCATGGTACCTTGCTCCTCATTATGCACATTGGCAGGCCAATACTGGCAACAGTGCTGGCAGTGTGGGCTGTGGAAGGTGTTTGCAGCCACCACACACTGTATAGACAGACACACACTCCCACACCTATGCCAGCATTGTGCTACTATAGAGGAGTTTAGCAGCCCTGCCCACTACACCAGTCCTGGGCACAGTACAGGCATGGATATGGTACGCAATACTGTTGGGGGTCACTCCCCAGGGTGGTAAACACTGTCAGAGACCAGACCTGAAGCACACACCGCAGACATCAGAAAGAGTGTTATGATAGAGCTCAATCAGCAAACTGTGCTTAACGTAGGAATTTCTATCTGCCAGTATTCATAGCAAACGTTTGATAGCTGTGTATCGTATACCCAGGTATAGGGTGGCATTGCTAAGGTATGCAAGTGCTAGTATTGGGAGATGCACGCAGGGCCCAATGTCCTGCCTCTCCAGGAGGCATTGGCCAATGGGGCCTGTGGGTGTGGGTGTGGGTGTGTCTGTCCCTGTTGGATGCTGCTTTTTACGGCAGAGGTTCCCAACTCCAGTCCTGGTGTGGCAAACACTGTTCGGGTTTTCATGCTGTCCCTCATGAATATGCATGAGCTACATCTGCATACCATGGGGGTGGTGCATAGATATACAGCACAGGCATCTTTATTAGAGGCAGCATGGAACCAGAATGGTGTGGGGCCCTCCAGGACTGCATTTGGGAGACTCTGCTCTAGGTAATGTGCCTGTTTATGGTGTCTGTGCTCGGTGGGGTAAAATATAGGTGTATTAACCATGCGTATGTTCTCAGCAATAAAGGTTTGTCCTTACTATCACGGTTTAGTTGTGGGAAAAATATGTGGACTGGATTGGCAGGAGCCCCAGCTGGGCTTTGAACCTGTGACCTTCTGTTTTTGTACACACTGTCTGTGTGCACTGCACCACTGTGTTGCCACAGATATGATGCATTCCCTGGGGAGTCCATGACTGTACATCCGACAGGGCCTGTTTGTTGCAGTGCACGGCAACCACCTGGACAGGGCTAGGCCATGGTCTGCTGTGGGCACCAGCCGCTGCCACCTCCACCATCAGTACCGCTCCATCCTTAGATTGGAGACAGCATAAACCCTGATGGATTTGTGGCCCTCCAGGACTGCATTTGGGGGATTCTGCCGTAGGTAATGCACATTTCTATGGTGTTTGTGCTGTGTAGGGTAAAATAGAGGTTTTTGACCCATGCTTATGTTCTCAACAGTAATGGTTCAGTCTTTACTACCATGTTTTCTTCATGGGTAAAATAAGGGGACTGGGTTGGCAGGAGCCCCAGCTGGGCTTTGAACCTGTGACCTTCTGTCTTCAAACACACTGGTTGTGTGCACTGCACCACCATGTTGCCACAGAGACAATGCATTCCCTGATGATACCATGACTGTTTGTCCGGCAGGGCCTGTCTGTTGCAGTGCATTGCACCCACCTACACAGGGCTAGGCCATTGTCTGCTCTGGGCAGCTGCCACTGCCCCCCTCCACCTCCAGTACCCCTGTGCCACCATGCTGACATGCCCTTCTGCTGGTGGTGCTGGTGGTACGCAGTCTCAGGCCATCCTGTGTGCGGGTAGGTGGCTGCCTATGGTGCAGGTTCTGGGGTAGGGGTGCCTGCATATCTGTCCGCACGTCCCCCAATCACCGCCTGCCAATGTTCCGTGCCCTTGGGGGTACCTGCTGGGTACTATCCCCTGTGACACTGTGATAAACACTGTCATGCCCATGTTGGGCCCTCATCAGTTGCTGTCTGGCTGCTGTTCAGTTTCAGCATTCGTAAGTGCCACCTAGGCATCTGCCTAGTCCGCACTGTGCCCCAGCTGCACCACAGCATGTGCCGCCTGCAGCCCTCTGTATTCCCTTTCCCAACATCTGTCCAATTGTCCATTCAGATCTGCCCACCCTGCTGTTGTGGAAATGTGCATGCCATAGGTAACCTGTCCAATGGAGAGGAAAACCCTGATCAGTGCTATTTCACTGTGGGATCATTCACCTTGTATGGGGACGGAGTGTAGACCCTTCTAAAATTCATATTTATTTTTTGGGGCTTTCTTGGGAGTGTTTTTTGATGTTTCCCATTACTATCACTATTGCCCAGCTAGATTATAATTTTATTATATTTTGTTGGGGTCATTTTTAATGTTTATTTGCCTTTTTGTTCCGTGCACATGTATCACACTGCTCACGTTTTATAGGTTTCCCTGGTTTTGCTGTACATTGCTGACAGAAATGGTTTCTCTTCCCTTTAAATCGGCTCTACCGCGAGGTTTTCACTTGCGGTATTTTTTTACTCGAATTTCAGCCCCGCTCCTGTGTGGGGAGCCTCTCCCCTCCCACTCTCCACCCATTGACCCCATCTCTCCGCCCCTGGGGAGTCTTTCTCCGCCCTCCGGGAGCCTTTCCACGCCTCTATCGCTCATTTGCGCGCCGCGCACATGAGCGGGCCTGTTAGTGCGGCGCGCACATTTGCGGGGCACAAAAATGCATCATTAGCGTGTGCTAAGGTACCTTAGCGCACGCTATTGTGCGCCGTGCACTTGTGCGCCGTTTAGTAAACATACCCCTATGTCTTCAATCCTTATTTAAACAATTTAAGTGTTCAGTAAAAACTTCTCTCTTCAAGATGTCTGATCAGGTCCCTGGCTAGGGTCATAGCTGTGCTGGGACTGTCCATCCCTTTCCCCTGTAGCTCTACCTCCCCCCTCTCTCCATGGCTCTGTCTTGATAAAAGAGTTCCTTTCCTTTTTCACTCATGTTTTTAATGTAAACCGCTCTGATTGATTTCATAAAAGTGGCATATCAAAGCTAATTAAACCATAAAGCATTTACTGCTATCTTAGAGGTCTTATGGAAAACACATTGGGCCAATTTTTAGTGGCAGCAGCCACTGCATTTATTTAAATGCCAGCACCAATGTTCAAATTAATATGTATATTCAGCATCACTGTACATGTGAAGGCACATTTTAGAAATGACCATCCAGGTGAAAACATTTCAAAAAAGGCCAGCGTGTCCAAGTTCGGGCACAATTTCAGAAACATGGACATATCCAATATGGAGACTATCGAGGACAACTACAGACATCCCCACAATGGTATCCCAGACAGGGGATGCATACCAACCTGCCATTCTTCTAGCAAAGACATTTGGCAGTCAAACAATTACAAAACAAGTTTCCACAATATCTATCAATTATCTTTATGGTTGGGACAATTCTAGGACTATTAGAGAACCATCTCCTCTAGACCCGCCAGATGCATATTCATGCCTTGGAGCAGGTATAGATTTGGATGAGGGCAGAGACTCCACAGCCATTTCTGAAATCGAGTGCACATATCTAAGCTCTTCGAAATGTCCCAGACATGCCCCCACCAAGTCCCTGTCCTAGATGGATATTTCCATGCAGAGGGCATCTCTATAACCATTTTTCAAAATGGCTCTGGAGACATCTCTGTGATTTGGACATGTACCTACCCATTTTCAGACTTCCGAAGCATAAATGGAGCTTCTAAAGTGACCCCCAAAGGGAGTTATTTTAGAATCTGGCATATGCATGTGTAAATAGCATCTATGTGCGAAAGACCAATCTACATGTGGATATCTATTTTATTTATTTATTTTATTTAGACAGTTTTTGTATACCACCTTATCCTTCAATCAAAGTGGTCACAACACAATTGGGGGATACATTTAACACACGGGGATCTGAGACACATACACTAATACTTACAGGGAACATGGGCAATGGAGGGTTAAGTGACTTGCCCAAGACCACAAGGAGCATCTATGGGACTAGAAACCCCAGTCCTTCCGGCCCAAGGTTGCTGTCCTCTTGTGGGATTTGAACCCCTGACCTTCCGGCCTGAAGTACCTTGCCCCAACCACTAGGCTACTCCTCCCGCTATATCACATCCAAGTTGCACATGGGTGTGTCAAGGATGTGGTCTGGCTGTGGCCTAGGCAGGAGAAATCTGCAAATGTATCCCTGATTTCATATACAGTTATAGTCAACATTATTGGCACCCTTGCATTTTAAGTATGTTGTGTACAGTACAATACAATACAAGCCAAAGGGCCCTTAGAGGGGTCCTTAGTATCACATAGAAACAAAAAGCCCCTGAGCACACAAGACCCACAATCGCAACTCAATCAAGGTAAGCCGTAAACCTAACCTCACTAGGACTGCATCCAGCTACTACGCAAACATTGACTATTATTTATTTATTTATTTACATTCTCTTATATACTGCGCTATTCTGCATCAGTGCGGTTTACATTGAACAAACTGAAATTACATTGAACAGGGCATTATAACTTGGAGATAACTATTTTACAGGGAACATGGGCTATGGAGGGTTAAGTGGCTTGCCCAAGACCATAAGGAGCACCTGTGGGACTAGAAACCCCAGTCCTTACGGCCCAAGGCTGCTGTCCTCTAGTGGGATTTTGTGTAGGTGATAAGGTGATAAGACTAAACCTCTTGAAATATACACAATTAATTAATTAATTAATTGACAAGCCAAGTGATCACCAAATCACAAGAGACCACACAGCAATTGTGCAAGGCTGACAATCATATATATAGATATATATAGATAGATATATAGATATATATATAGATATAGATATATATATGTTCTCCTGGGAATTATCCTACTGGCCAGATCCACAGCAATCTTAAAACTAACACCCAATGTATCCCTATACTAGACAGAACTCACAGACATAAATGGAGTCATTCTGAACTCTGTTTAGTGGGTCTGGATGTCCAATTTGGACATCCAGACCTGCTAAATGGCCGGGCAATCTGCTGGGAACAGAGCTCCCTGAACATGTGATTTGTACAGGGAACTCAAGTTTGTGGAGCGAGAGGGCAGGACAGAGGCAGAGTGAGGGCAGGCAGTGGGTGGAGAACAACTCCAGACATACAGGGCCAAGGTTGGCTCTGTACGTCCAGGGTCAGCCATGAAGATGGGGGACTTATTCCACCTCAGAGGTGAAATAAGTCCCCCTGGACGGTGCAAAATGACACAGCCGGGCCTGGTAAGGAGGGCGAGGGGGTGCAGGGGGTTCCCTGCAACCTGACCCTGGCCATGGAAAGCCAGATTGGGGATCAGGCTGTGGGGAACGAAGATTTTTTTCCGCAGCAGAGGATCGCAGCTCTTTGAATGGAGCCACGGTGCCATGGCAATGGAACGCCATAGCACTGAGGCTCCATTCAGGACTCTGGCAGAGTTAGCCGGGTATGTGGGCTGGATGTGCGGCCGATCAGAACTGGGGCACATCCTGCACATCCAGGCCGTAGACTCAATTCTGATCCCATGGGCACATCTAGCCCCCGCGCGATCAGAATCGGGTCTACCTCTGTACGGCCAGCACAGAATTCCCCTCAAAGCCAATAACATAAGCTACAGCCCAGGTTATAGAAACACCCGGAGACTCATACAAATTCACCCTCACCACTATGTTCCAACCAGCACAAGGACTACCTACTGCAATAGACAATATCTAAAATGTGTACTTATCAACACATTCTCAATATGCAACAAAATCCCAGTCTTCATAGACTACCTCAAAAGCAAATGTCCAGATATCTTATGTGTCATAGAGTCATGAAGCTCAACAACCGACACAATATTGCTCGACCAACTAAAAATAGATGATTATAAGCTATTTAACTTCCCAAGATCCAACAGAAGAGGAGGAGAAGTACTAATCCTATCCAAACCATACCTAGATTTCCAAAGCATACACAACATGAGCACAAACAAAATGGATATCATAACTATATCAAACAAAATTCTCTCAATATGTCTACTATACAAAGCTCCAACAGCCAGCCTCAATGAACTGAACAAAGTACCTGAGATTGTATGCAAGAACAATGCTCAAAACAGATACCTAATCCTATTAGGCAACATCAACCTCAACGCTGTCTCCAGAAACCATGCAAACACATTCCTAGAAGCCATGAATGCACTAGATTACCAACAGATAGTAAATGAACCAACTCATATGAAAAGAAACACAATAGACCTTATTTTTGCACCCAAGGACATACTATTGGATAATAAATACTCAGCTCCTTAAATTTTTCCGGTACCGTGATCAGCCCACAACATGATAAGCTTTACAGTACCTCACAACTGCAACACTAACAATAAAAAATACATCCATACCACCATGTGAAGCTTCCAGAAGTTGATAAACAATCATTCCTCATGAAAATTACCTCTCAACTACAGACCAACACAAACAACATAGATACGCTGATTAATAAATGGAAAAAAAAAACATACATAAAGCAGCAGCTGTACCACCAACAAATCCAAACAGAAGAGACAAACAAAACACAACTTGGTTGACAAGGGGACTGAGAAGTGTAAAAAGAGAATTAAGAAAAATTGAGTGAAGATGGAGGAACTCTAAACAACCAGAAACCCAAAAAAACTACATGAGCACCACCCTCCCCCAAACTATTGACATCAATAGTGTCATCCTTCCAATCAAACAAGAAGTTAGATAACTTGGCATAATTCTTGATCAGCCCCTCACCATGATCCCCCACCTAAAACAAACAGTCAAAGCAATCTTCTACAAACTAAAGACCATTCAGCACATAAGACCATTCCTCGAGTCACACGACTTCAGATCAGTAATCCAAGCCATTATCATCCCCATTTTGACTACTGTAACAGTCTGTTACAAGGTCTACCAGCCAAAAACCGCAATATCCTCCAAAGAGCCCAAAACGTTACAGCAAGAGTCATTTGCAGGGCCCCTCTAACCAATCATATCACAACCATTCTATATAACCTCCACTGGCTCCCAGTATTGAGTTGTATGAAATATAAGACTCTCATGACAACCTTTAAACTGGTCAACAATATAGCGCCATCTGCCCTCTCGACACTCCTTCAGACCCCACTGCCAACTAGATCTCGAAGGGAAAATGCACCACAGTCCCTTGAGATCCCCAGCTTAATTTGCAAAACGAAACAGACCACAAACTCCAGAGCTTTCACCTTCACTGCCTCTAACCTATGGAAATCCCTCCCACCCTCAATCCAAGCAATTAAAGACCTTCAGACCAGACTTTCAGAAAAATCTTCAAAACCCACCTCTTCACCGTTCACTATGGAGTTGGCAATACCTTCCTAAATTCACAAATAATTTAGCCACGCACGTAATGACAACACCTACACACCTACCCCGCCCCCCCCCCCCCCCCGACACACTGTATCCCACTCTCATAAGCCCGGTTAACATGTATTTATAGTTATATGTATATAGTTTCTCTGGTTTAGTTAAGTCTATGACTAATAATGTTATAATGTAAAAAGTTCAAACCTTGTTATATATAACATGTTGGTTCCTTGTAAACTGCCCCTGATCTCTGGAAGAGGCGGTATAGAAATGTGTAATAAACAAATAAATAAATAAATGAACAAACTAAAGGAATACCACACCATGGTCAACACAACAAAAATGGAATATCATACAAAAGTCATAATGAACTCACTTAACCATCCAAGAGAGCTGTTGGAAATCGTTTGATCTCTAATTAGAGACCACAATTAAGAAAATACAGATACCATGCCCTGCCCACAAACACTCGCCAACTTCTTCCAAACAAAAACAGCACCCAGTCCTATCACACTACAAACACTATAGAGTGATAACTCCAGCAGTGAACAATGGAAAACATTTGACTCTATATCGAAAGAAAATATAGAACACATAATCAGCACTCTAAACATTACCACCTCGCCTCTAGACCCATGCCTAGCTAGTTGGGTAAAAATATCTAGAGCCGAGCTATCCCTATTCATCTTCAGAATAAAAACTCTTACTTGAACAGGGATACCTGCCAAAAGATCTAAAGATGGCCTCTGAGGACCCAATACTGAAAAGTCCCACCACTGACAAAAGTGACCCAGCCACATACCTATATGTAGCCTACCATTTATCTCAAAAATAATAGAAAAAGTAGTACAACAGCAGCTTCAAGAACACATCAACAATTTTGCCCCACTTGACCAGCATCACCATGGTTTCAGGCCACACCATGGGGTTGAGACTCTCCTAACCTCACTACTCGATTCAATCATGAAGGGCATGGAAAAACTCCACCAGGGATGTATACTAATTTTCCTCGATCTAGCTGAAGCATTCGACTCTATCCCCCATAACCTATTACTAGCAAGATTACGAGCAATCTGAATTGATGGCACTCCACTCAGCTAGTTTCAATGATACCTGGCTGACCGCCATCGACAAATAAGAGTAGGATCACGCAAATCTGTATCGTATTATCAACATGGCAGTATTCCACAAGGCTCTGTATTATCATCCTTATTCTTCAACATATTTATATAATCCATATGCTCTATCCTCCCCAAATGCAACATATATGCCGATGATATAATGATGTATTCACCCTACGATACCTCCAATCCAGACTTAAACAAACTAACAGTATGCTCCACTGATATTACACAATGGCTAACAGAACATGAGCTGCAAATGAACTTCAAAAAAAATAGAGGTTTTACACGTATCTAGAAACAAAGCATTCGCACCTCCAAAAACAATTAAAATTGACAATTGTGAGAGATAGTGAGTGATAGCTACCTCCTATGACCCTATTAGGTGGCTGCCTAGGGTGTTAAGATTTAAGTTGCCTTTAATACAAAAAGAATCTTGTAGTCAAGTGGTAAGGCAAAAATAATATTAGGGCTTTATTCCCTGCCCTGAAGGGATATTCCTGGGATACAACAAACAATATAAAACAAAAGAACTGTTGCACAGAAAAATATCTTCTTTCCTTTAGGCACCATCAGCTGGCTGCTTTGCACACGTTCAACATAAAGATACAATATCGTCAGATAAACAAATTGTACAATCCATGGGCACAGGGTCAGAATTATAGCTGCTGTTCTCCCACTGCATTAACTCAGAGTCACTTACGATTGCATATGGATCACACTCTTCACAGCTGCTGTCTTCCTTAAAACTCTCCTGTGAGTCATGGGCTAACTTTTCTAGAAAGGGCTCTTTAAATCCAGGGCTCTGAATGCCTGGTATTTTAAAAGCTTCCTTCTGGCTTTCCCTTCTTCTCCACGCTGGTGGAATTACTGTGTAATTTTCAGTGTCAAAGTTACTTCTGGTGCCACGCCCTTGCCTTTCAAACCAAACAGAACTTCTTGCCTTTTCTTTAGCAAAGCTAGGTTCCCACCTCTTAGCTGTGGTTCTGTCTCTTATATCTGGGCTTCTGGCAGCTCTCTCCTGGGCTCTCCAACTACCAGGAATCCTAGCAGGGTCGGCGTTTATTTAGAGGACTCTTCACGACGCTGTACAGCTTTGGCGAAATTCGTGCTACATGATGGAATAACGAGCTTTAATGCGTGTTCACGGTTTCTGTGCCGCGTTTTGTGAAGCTTTGTGAGGCTCGCAAAAATTGTGAAGAGGATATATTTACAGTTTTGACAAATGAGGTATTAGTTTTGCCCTGTACCCCTGATGAAGTTTTGTTAAACGAAACACGGCCTGTGTCGGGTGGGCACCATCTATTGGTTTGTGAATAAAAGCCTCTGTTCTAATATTATATGATTGCCTTGTTCTATCCTTGGACACATCACGTTCCTCTACTGTGGACTGTTTCTGACGTGACTGTTTGCTCTTAGTTGGATCTGTTTCCTGCTCTGCTGCCACACCTACTGCTTCCTTCCCTCAGGGGGTTTCCTCCAGCATGACGTGTGTTCACTGGATGCTGGCTTAGTCCTCCCAGGTCGCTGCGCCTACTGGCCTTCCCTGGTTCTACCCTGCAGCTTTTATCCTTGTTCTCTTTGCATGCTGTGTGGGTTTCTGAGAACAGGTGTTCCTGATTAGCCTTCCTGCTTCTAGCTACGTCAGGACTAGTGCAAGGACATTTTACTCTAATGCCTTTTTGCTTTTCTTGTGCTGAGTTTGTTTGCTGCTCAGCTAATTCTACATGTGCTGAGTTTGTCTGCTGCTCAGCTAATTCTGAGGTAAGTTCCTTACTTTCCCCTAACTCCATGGCCTCTGTACCGTCTGCTGTGTCACACAATACTAGGCTAGAAGTCAAATGAGGTCCGATACCTAGGCATAATGCTTAATCAGCAGCTTAACTTCACCTCACACATCAGCAAGATCTATATAGAGAAAGATAAAAACCCTTCAGAACCTGCAACCGCTACTAGAAACATCTGACATCTGCTCAGTATTTCAAGCTCTCATCTTCCCACATTTGGACTTCAGCAATAGCATCTACCAAGGACTTCCCAAATATGCACTACATCAAATGGCCCAGCACACAGTGGCCAGAATCATAATAGGAGCAACAAAAAGTGATCACCGATACTCAGACAGCTACACTGGCTACTTCTAATTAGCTGAATCCAAAACAATAATGAATATCTTCAAAGTCATGCACAATCACCACTCCAAATTGCTCCGGGTCAGCCTTAGCTCTTTGAATGTTGTACGTGGTGTTTTTCCAACAGTTTGCACTAACCTTTGAAGACTTCTTGGATTAATTTTGCTCTTCCCACCATGTCCTGGGAGGTTCTTGACAGTTCCATGAGCAGAAGCTTCTTAATAACATTGTGAACTGTAGATGCAGGAATCCCAAAGTCTTAGAGGATGGCCTTGTACCCCTTTGAAGTTTGATGTTTGGTGATAATGGGTTTTCTGACGGTCTCAGACAGCTCTCTTTTCTTTGTGAAAATGGAAGAGGGGGTGAATGTTTCCATTTTAAACATTAGAACCATCATTCATTTGTTGATTCAAGTCATGTGAGTACTAACAGTTGATCACAGGTGCATCTAATTTTATTGCAATACGAATGTAGTTCTTCTGTTCAAACTGATTTGAATTGTTTATAATGGTATCAATAATCATGTCCTGGCAATGTCCCAGTTTTTATACTCTTTCTTATTCTTTCCTTTTTTAATTGCTCTTGTTTTATTTGATCCCATTATGTGTCAAATATGTGTGCATATATAGTCCAAAGCCATTTCACTGGCTACTTTTTTTTTAGGAGATATTGGACATTAAGGGCTTTGAACTGCAAAGGTGCCAAAAACGTTGACCACAACTATAGGGGATGCAGGAGTAAGCAAAAAAAATCAACCATGTCCATACTTACTGTGACTAGGTGAAGAAAAAAATAAATTTAAAATAATGAGGAGCCCCTTATAGAAATAAATGTTACCTGGCTGCATCAGGAGAGATCTGTGTAGCTGAAAGCCTGATATTGGTTTTTTTTCTCCTACTGGGAGGGGAGATTTAGAAATAATGTGACACACTTTTTTCTCTTTCTGCCAGAGGAAATGTAACCCATGGTAAAGTACTAAAGTTGTTTACTTCCTAGCACTCTAAGCTTCAAGGCTGCACGCAGGAAGCTACAACCACTGAGCATGTACAGAAGTTATTCTATGAGGGGCAGGTGTGTAACCATGGGAGGCTACTTTTTGCTCAGGCCCCCCACCAAACTGCCACGCAGATATTCTCTTTTCAGTCTGCAACTGCTTTTTCTTAGCTCACTCTCAGCGTTCTGCAGCTACATCTCCAGGGATCCTACTCCCCAGCCCTGACTCTCTCTCTTCTCTGTTTGACTCCCTTCTTACTGTTGTCATGCATGCCAGCACTTTCTCCTCCATGCGGTTCAACAGTTTGAATCACGCATATTCCAAATGCTGACTACAGCACATATCAGCACTTCTTCCTTTCATGCATTTCAGTCAACATTCAGAGCACGCATGGTTCAAACTGTTCCTTAAATGGCAGGAGAGGAGACAACATGCACGACAACAGCAAGGAGGGAGACCAATAGAGAAGAGAGAGAGAGCCGGGGCTGGAGACCCAGGAGATGGAGGAAACATGGATTGTGAATCAGACAGGTGCTCGTGGCAGGTGAAGGACAGCAAGGATTTGTGCGTCAGGCGGGTGCACGGGACAGGGGAGGGAGAACAGGGATTTAGGGATCAGTTAGGTGCTCAAGGCAGGGGAGAGAGAGCAGGGATTTGTGATCAGGTAGGTGCCTAGAGAGGGGGGAACAGGGACTTTTGATGAAATGGGTGCTTGGGACAGGAGGAAAAAGAATTGTGAATCCGGTGGGTGCTTGCAGCAGGGGGCGATCAAGAAGTTGGGGATCAGATGGGTTCTTGAGGCAAAGGGGAAGCAGGGATCAGGGATTAGTTGGGGACTAAGGAAAGCAGAAGACCATGAGTTTAAGACTGGTGTAAGTAAAACTCAGAGATTGGGCAGGGAGGAGAGCAGGGACTAAGAGTGAACAGACATCCGGGGATTTTGCAACTGGGTAAGAACTATGATTGGGAGGGGGTTAGATGGTCTGGATGGGATGAGACAATGCTGAAGGAAGGGAAGGGGTGGATAGATGGTTTGAAGTACCTGGAGGGGCTGGTTGAACAGTGAAAAGGGACAAAGGGATATGAAGGCGAGGAGAGAAGGGGGGAAGGGACATGCTGGTGAAGGGGCGTGAGAGAGTGAACAAAGGGAGACAGAAAACTGGTTGGAGGCAAGAGACGAGAAAAGAGCTGGAGGCCAAAACAGAGCTAGGATTAGTGAGAGAATGTACAAAGGGTGAAAATGGGGGATTTAAGAAGGAGAAATAGAAAGCTAGTGAAAAAGTGAAAGACAGAGGGGAACTGGAGGAACTGAGAGAGGGATGTGGAAAGCTTCTAGGTAGGTGAGAAGTGAAAGGAGGGATGCTGAAGGCTAAAGGGTGAGAGATGGTAGGATGGAAGAATAAAATCTATCTATGGGTGAAAAGAGAGGCAGACTAGTGATATGAAGAAAAAAGATGAAAGTGAAAGACTACTTGTCAGAGAGAGATAGAGAGGAGGAAGGAACAAGATGGAGAGAGAACAAACTGTAAACGAAAAAGAAACCCTGGAAAAGGACTTGGGAAAATACCATGGCCAATCCAATTTGAAAAATAATATGATCAGAGGACAAAGTACCAAAATAAGTGTTTTATTTTGAATTCTTAGTAATTGGAATATGTCAGCTTTTGGAATATACATTTATTCAATATTTGGTGAAGGTCTGTCTGTGTTCTGTGTGTGTGGTTGAGGTGAAGTATTCTTCTACCGATCTGCAGAAGTCCACCGTTTCTTTTACCTATAGAGGGTGTATTAGGGGTGCGTTAATGAAAGCTAATGTGCATTAAGTGCCTACAGCCCTTTTATTTCTATGGGTGCAGTGTCACTTAGGCCCCAATTCCATAATGGAGATAGCGGGGCAGCATGTCTCACCGGTATTGCTGGTATTCTGCCTCCAACCCCCCGCTGCACACACAGAGCTACTGTGTATGCTGTGGTAGATGGAGGTGTGACGGGGTCGAGAGTGGGCAGAGCATGGGTGGGGCTGGGGGGCACCCTGCTTATACCATCTCTGAGGTGAAATAAGAGCGAGGTACCCTTCCAAACGTGGCCAGCAGCCCTACCCCAGAGCTCAGGAGCACCCCCCCCCCCCACAGGAGCACCAGGACACAGAGGGTGAGTCCCTGCTACCCGATCCGGGCCCCAGTGGCCCCTGTTGGGGTCAGGCAGCGGGGACTCGTGTATCCGGGGCTGCGGGCAGATAGAGCTGTAGGGAGGATGTCCCCATGGCTGCAGGAGGGGCACACCGGGCCATCCTCGGGCCTGATTCTAAGAGCCATGGGAACGTTTTGCTCCTGCATTTCAGAATTGGGTCCAAACAGGCCCGTCCTGCATGGGGCCATCTGGACAGCCCAGATGTGCCCCTTCCGGAATCGGGCTCCACATGCGCATTAACCTTTAGTAAACATGCTCCTTAGTGCTCTATGGTTCATTGTAATATTTGCAGTGTTGCCTTTCCATTGATAAAGTTGCTACTCTTTTGAGTCCTGGGTATATTACTGATATGGTATGGTAGGGTTCCTAGTGCCTTTTTTGGAGGATTTTGTGTTACTTCACAGAGCGTTGGCAGTGGAGGGATTTTTTGTTGCTGTTAGTGGTGATACTAGAACTTGAATATAATTTTATTATGTTGGGTTGTAAAGGGAACAAACGTGAGGAAAACTGAAATTATAAAGAAGTAAATTTAGCACATCTAAGGTTTTGAATCAACATACACCAGATGTGCCTTCTTAAAACTTTGCACAAAGAGTGGCATTTATTTGTCATAAACAAAGTTGAATTGTAGATGCGATTATTTTGTAAAATCTATTAAAAAACACATCAGCAACAAAACCTTTTTCATACCATAATTGCATTTCTAAACTCCTCTAAGAGAAAACCAAATACAATTAATTAGTGGAGAAAAGACCTCAGTGGAATTACTGTTCCCTAGTCTATACGGCAATTAACATATATCGGAAGAGGAATTGCTACTATCTGTCATCATCGGTCTAAAAAACTCCTCTTTTTCACATAACTCACAATACTTTTATTAATCAACCTTACCATACAAACTGTAACACTACAATAAATAACTAGTAGCTTTTTCTATAAAATTATAGCCAATAGCTCCTTTCCCAATCAACAGTGTAACCACATAACAACATAACACCGCAGATTCACTATGGCACAATCACAACGGCCAGCACTATATCTGCAGCAGATTCGCTATAGCGTACGCTCAATGGCCGGCATTTATCTGAAATGAAACAGATTGAAACTTAAATAAATCAGTAATCTTTCAAACAAGGCTGTAACCGCTGCTTATACTTAACTTTAAAAGCTTCTCCCAGGAAATATTTTATTCATCATCACTCTACAAAGATCTCCATTTTGTGGACACACCGCTTCATCAGAGGGTTGCTTTGCTTTGGTAATCTCCCTTACTATGGCGTCTAACGTCAGTTCTGACTTATTATAATTTTTTTTTTTTCATTTATTTATTTATTACAATTTCTTATATACCGCGCTATTCGGTATCAGCGCGGTTTACAATATAACACAATGACCATAACAACAAGCTGTTTGGTTTTACATAGAACAGGATTAAAAACTTGGATAACAGGGATGAACTATATACATGAGATATTTATGCAGAACATGGTTAGGTAAAAATAACATACTGAAAGTGAGGGTCATTTCTTAAGTGGGTCATTTCTTCAGGGGGATACCTAGGTTCAATTGATGGTTGGGTAGTATTGGAGGAAGAGGTGGTATTTGAGTGCCTTCCTGAACTGCGATAGGTCAACAATGGTCCTGATGTTGAGGGGCAGAGCATTCCAGCATTTGGGGACATAGAAACTGAACGTCCTGTTTATGGTTGTCGTGTTACACTTCGTCAATGCCTTAGGGGTTATTAGTAGGTTTACGGCAGTTGTTCTTCTGGCTCTGTTGGGGGGCACCGTGTGAATGTTCATTGTTTTGTTATTGATCACATCCCTCTTAATGAGCGAGGAGGTGATTGTGAGTCATTACTTCTGCAAAAGGAACATTGGTCTTTTGATTTAAACACAGTGGAATCAGATGGACTTAACTCTTCCATTGACTGGGGAGTGTTCCTGTAGAATGGATGTGTAAATGTTGAGTTCCTCCCCCTTGCCATGTAATTGTTTTGATTGGTTCAGAAAAGCTCTGATTGGTTTAGAAAAGGTTAAAAGTCAGAACATCTTCGATGGGAACCGTTTCTGGGGATATTTCTTTGGATTTTCTTCATCAGAAGCCCAACCAGATCACTTTGGATTCCATATTGTCGGCAATTCAACATCTTAGTGAGATTCTGCTGCCGTAGGAACTGCTTTTGAATTCCCATTTTTCTTCTATTCAGACTGCTTGCCAGAAAAATACGGAAGACATTATAACTTAGTTGTAAAAATGTATTATCTTCCTTCAGCTAAGAAGGTTTCAGGGGCTTCTGCTGATCCAGCATCGCCTAATGCAGAGGCTTAGGATGTTTCAGAAATTTTAGAAAGTTCAGCATCTGATTCTTTGGTTGCAGCTGCCTGCTTGGTCCAATTTGCTTTACTCTCAGATCAAGAGTGGCTTTTGAAGATGCTTTTCTGCAAAAGAAATATATGTTTCAAGGGTCTTCTGGTCTGGGCTTTTCCAGACCTAGCTTGGAAGATCCAATGGCGCAGAACGGAATTTCTCCTGCTGTGTCCTAGGATCTCTCAGCTTGGTGCATTATTTTTTCTTAAATATCCCTGTAAATGTTCAGTTAAATTTCATTCTACTTATGGGTTTTTTTGTATCCTTCCCAGCTTCTGTCTTTTTTGGATGCTCTCCAGACGCCTGACTCTTCCTCCTAGGACTTATAGCCACTGTGTTAAATTATGTTGACTGTGCTCCAACTTGTTTTCCTTGATTGCATCGATTAATATTTACTTTTGAATCTCCCCTTATTTTCGTAGGCTAGAGAAGGGGCTAGTTGAAAAAATGTCCTCTTTGGGTCCAGGAGGGATTTATATTTTCCTTATTAATGTATCTACTAGTACCCTTATTTCTTTACAAGTTGTTGGTGTTTGTGACTTGCACTATGCTGAAATGCATAAATAAAAAATTAAAAATGAAATATTGGGGGGCATATACAGCAGCAACAGCTAGCCATCGCTACTGAACTTTAAACCTGGATATTCAATGCCGGGGGCATATCTGGCTATCGACACTGGGATGGCTGCAGATCCCCACAAGCTAAGCAGGCAGTGGTGATATTGAGCCGCTGCAGGATTAGGTTCAGCATTTGGTCTGCCTTACTTTACCCGCATGTTGCTAACTGGGCAGTGGTTCAATATCATCGCCGCCTAGTTAGCAACAGATGCCGCCCCAGAATGCTCCAACATGCCTCAGTGCTAACCGGTTAGCATCAGAGCACGTAGAGGCGGCACCCACTGGTATTCAGCGGCACTAACCGCGTTAGTTCCGCCGGATATCCAGCTCACGTCTGCAAACCATGTAAATGCCTTGGAATATCCTCTCCCCCCCCCCCCCACCCAATTGACTTTAAAAGGCTTTTGAATAATTTTGAAGCAGGTCTCAGTGTTTAAATACTAATTGAGGTTCTTCATAGAGATTTTATTTTCCTCTGAATTTCCAGAGTGTCTGACAGGCCTGTGATGAGAGATGGGTTGATGTAAAGAGAGAATAATCAAGCAGAAGCCAAGCAGAAAGGTATATGTTTCTCTGCTATATTTTTGTTGAATATGTGAAAAATTCACTTCGCTATAAGATTTTCCCAGCGAGGGATGTCTAAGTGGCAGAGGTGAGCTGTGAGTGTGTGAGTGGAGAAGGTGAATGGTTGTGTATTGAAATAGGGATTCAGAATTAACTTTCATTTTCTCTGAAACAAGCAGAATTAGGAAAAGTAAAATATAGTGTTAAAAGAAGAGAAACTCTCAGCACTGGTCTTAAACCTCTGTTGCTGACTGAAAGAGCTGCTATATATAGTGTTAGGGTTTTCCTTTTTTGATTTATAAAGTTAGGAAATAGGAACATCCAGTCCTGCTGTCCTGAGAGGCACACCAGATCCTCATCCTGTTCCAGAACCAGAACCGGTACCAACAAGCCCCAACACAAGGCCGGAACCTGGAAGAAAAGAAGAAAACAAATTGATAAGTAACCTTAGAACACACATTGTGGTGTTCTTACATTTTTTGACTGCACTCGTAACTATTCTTAATCATTTTCTTTTTTTTTTCTGCAGTATTCTGGGACTTAAAGGTTTCCAAAGGGAAATCTTAATTTAAACTTTTGACTTCAAAGTTCTGAAAGAGGAAGTTAAGAGGAAATTTACCTGTTTGAGTTTAAATTGTTTACCTGAAAGAAAAAGAAAATCTTTCTTTCTTAAAGAATTGTGTTGGTTTATGTGATTGAACTATCCATTGGGTTTTCATAGCAAAATACAGGAATAGATTGCCAGGCCTTTCCTCTGTGCAGTTTAAGTTTGGTGTTGTTGCCGTTGTCACAGAAATGTGATCCTCCGCCGTCAACACTATCCCATTCTGCTCAGCATTTATGAAGTGGTTGGATCAAAGCCCTCGGGACGTCTGACTGCTGATGTAGCTGCGCATGAAATGAGAGTCAGAAGCTGTAAAGATGTCTTAAGCTCAGATGATAAGACTTCGACTTTCATACTTTGGACACATCATGCGAAGAGAGAGATCATTAGAGAAAGACATCATGTTTGGCAAGATAGAAGGTCAACGCAAAAGAGGAAGGCCAGCAATGAGATGGATCGATACAATAGCAGCAGCTACGGGTACAGTCTGTCAACAATGAGCTGCCTGACTCAAGACCGAACACAATTTAGGATAGCTATCCAGAGGGTCGCCATGAGTCGACTCCGACTCGACGGCACTTAACAACAACAATGTGATTGAAAGTAAATTTGTAAGGTTACTACTTATCTGAAATAACCTCTAGAAAACTTTAGAAATTCTAACATCATCTTAATTCTCCTGCAAAGACAAAATTTGCCATTAACTCTTGCATATTTAAATAACTACTGTACAATGTTTAGAAAAAGTTTTAAACTGTTCATTTATAGTTTCAATATTTTATGCATTATCGAAAATACTTGAAAAAGACATTTCATGCCTACCATTCAATGTCTGAATAACTACTTTTGTGCTGCAATTCATTTTCTGTGGTGGACTTCGATACTGATGAGTTTTCCAGAAAGGAAGTTTTTTACATCTCGTACTGAGCATCTGTAATAAGAGTGCAAATGGTCTACTATCCAACCACTCAATCAAGTCCTTCATCCATTTAGTTTATTTGCCTCCTTGCTTGTAATCAGGATGGATGAGATTAGTTTAATCTGTTTAATTAAATCTGGGTCTTGAGTCACTATTCTGGTTAAGGCCATGACTACAATTCTTCCATCTTACTAGACGGGAGTAGTTGATCCTGCCCCCACCCCCACCCTTGACACAAATAGGGATTTAAAAATTGCTCATTTTCACAAGTCCTTCACAGGAGGGATTATTTGGCCTTGCAAATTGTACTGCCATAAAAAGTCCTCTGTAGGGAATAGAAAGTAGCTGCATGTCTAAGTTTGCAAAGTAGCCTAGATACACATGTGCCAACAATTACACGGGCACATTTTGAAATGCCAGTGCTTACACATGCACATTGCCAGGTTTCCTCCATCAGTTTTTGTCATGTCTATATATGGCTCTTCCTGATGCACACAGATTCCCCCCCCCCCCCTGCCCTTGTACATTCCTGCACTTCCTACTGTCTAGGTCCGATTGTAGCAAGCATACACATTTTGAGAAGAGGAGATATGTCGATTTTACATTGATCTCACACGTGCATACCTTCTCTTTTAAAGTTGACAGAATTGCAGACTTTTTTACTTTCAGGTCCATCACACCACATAAATGACCTTTCTAAAATGTACCTTATAATCAGCAGCACTGAATATATGTGTAATGTAATGACCGCCGCTGCCACTATCCATTTAAATTTAGATCTACTAGTCAGGAGGCCTCAAATGGAAATATATGGGTCAGTATTAATACCCAGCAGTCACTGTACATTTTTAAATGCTCAACACAGCAATTTAAAAAAATGTACATATATTCAGCAATGCTGCACGTATAGTCTGAGCCATTGAATATACATGAACACGATGATCGCCAATAGTTATGCATGTAGAGGACAATTTTATAAGGGGGCACAAACCTTTAGGCACCGAGTACATGCCTATCTGGGGATTATTTTAGCCATTCACACATTTACGTTTTATTATAAAATGCTATAGGTTACGTGTATTCTTACAAACATATAGGTGCAGGCATGTACACCAGCTTTAGGGCTGGCTTACATGACCGTACCTTAACGTAAGGCACAATTTCTGCCATATGAGGCAAATTTTAGATTGTATGTGGAGATCAGAATTAAGACGTTGAGGTCAAGACGTACACAGTTCCGGCAGTATCTTTAAAAAAGCTCTACCAAACACTGAGGGGCTATTCTGAGACACAAATAGTGGGGATGAACGTCTCAACGGGACGTCCATCCCCGCTATTCGTGCTGGCAGCAGGCCCTGACTAACTTCTCCGCAGGTTGTGCGGGGAAGTTAGTCGGGGGTGGGGAAGAGGTGGCCTGGGGCGGAGGGTGGGCGAGCAGTGGGCGGTCGCCAGACCTGGACATACAGGATACAGGGCCAATTCTAATGTTGGCCCTGTATGTCCAGGGCCAGCGAAATGGCTGGGGAAGTTATTCCACCTCTAGGGTAGAATAACTTCCCTGGACATTTTGTTTTGTTTACTCTGGGTCACGGAAGGGGCTAGGGGGCTAGAGTTTTTTCTCTGCATCCCAACCCTAGCCTTAGGAGGCTAGATCAGAGGTCGGGCTGTGGGGAATAAACCTTTTCTGTGGCGGCCGGCATCACAGCTTTTAAATGAAGCTGCGGTGCCATGGCAACATGATGCCATGGTGCCACGGCTCCATTTAAAAACCTGACTGAGCTATCCGGGCAGTGCCTGTACGTGCAGGCCGGGACTGAATTGCAGTCCTGGCCTGCACATACAGGCCTGATTGCGATTCTGATCCCGCGGGGCTAGACGTGCCCTGCAGGATTAGAATCACGATCCCCTTTGTACATCCAGCTCCAACAGGACGTACAAAGGGGATAGCTGTACGGGACAGAATCAGGCCTTCAGCCTTTTCTTAAATAGTTCAGGAGTGCATGTGTATTTGCCAATATGTGGAGGTAGAAGAGTCATTTTACAAATCTGTTGTTGTTAAGTGCCGTGGAGTCGATGTCAACTCATGGTGACCCTCTGGATAGTTGTCCTAAACCGTGTTCGATCTTCAGTCAGGCGGCTCATTGTTGATAAAGTGGCATCCATAGCTGCTGTTGTTATACCAGTCCATCTTATTGCTGGCCTTCTTCTTCTCCATTGACCTTCAACCTTGCCAAGCATGATTTATTTCTCTAATGATCTTTCTCTTCACATGATTGTCCAAAGTATGAAAGTCAAAGTCTTGTCATCTGAGTTTCTAAAGAAAGATTTGGTTTGATTTATTTATTTAACAGGGTTTTTTTTAATATTGCTTTATCATTTCAGACAAAGCAGTTTACATTGTAACTTCAACTTGGTAATGTACATTAAATAGGAACTTTTATAACTTGAATTTTTCTGGTTTGATCTCCTCTAGTACTGACTAGTTTGTTCTTCAGCCATTACATGGTATACACAGTATTATTCATCAGCACTATAATAGGAAGGCATCAATTTTCTTCCTGTCTATCCTTTTCACTGTCCAACATTCACAACCATATGATCTTATTGAAAATACCATGGCTTGGACAAGATGAACCTTTGTATGGAGAGACATCTCTGTTCTTGGAAATCTTTTCTAGGTCCTTCATAGCCATTCTGCCAAGAGCAATGCATCATCAGATTTCTTGACTGCTTGTCATTTCTTTATGATTATTGATCCAAACAGGTTAAAGTTGTCAACTATTTCAATTTCCTCTCCATCAAAAATGGACTTACTGATTTTGCCAGTTGTCAGGATCTTTGCTTTTTTACATTAAGGTGCAGGCCCAATCTAAGACTATGCTCTTTCATCTTGAGAAGCAAATGTTTCTAATCGTCTTCACTTTCAGCTAGTATTGTGGTATCATCAGCATAGCAAAGGTTGTTGATGAGTCTTCCATCAATCTTCACGCCTCGGTTATCTACATATGGTTCTGCTTCTCTGATGATTTGTTCTGCATATAAATTATACAGGTAGGAGGAAAGTATGCAGCCTTGTCATACACCTTTGCTGATTTTAAACCATTCTGTTTCTCCTTGTTCCATTCAAACTGTTGCTTCTTGATCAATGTAAAGGTGTTCTGGTATATCCATGCTTCTTAATGTGGCCCAGTGTTTCTCATGGTTTACACAGTCAAAAACCTTGCTGTAGTCAATAAAACACATATAGATATCCTTTTGGTATTCTTTTGTCTTTTCAAGGATCCATCTCACATCCACAATGATGTCTCTTGTTCCTCGCCCTTTCCTGAACCCTGCTTGCACTTCAGGCAGTTTTCATTCCAGGTATGGTTGTAGTCTTTGTTGAATGATCTTGAGTAGAATCTTGCTGGCATGTGGGATCAGAGCCATTATGCGATAATTTCCTGAGTCAGTTGGATCACCTTTCTTCAGTGACACGATCACATCACCCCCATTCTCAACCACCTCCACTGGCTCCCTATCAGCTCCCGCATCAGATATAAGGCAATACTAAACATCTTTAAAATCAAACACAACCTCTCAGCAAACAGTCTGCAACCCCTCATCAGATCCGACACAAGTACCAGACCAAGGAGGAGAGGCACCTCAGGCTCCATTGTCACCCCCATAGCATTTACCAAAGCAAGGCAGGATACATCAAGAAGAGCACTATCCCTGGCTGCCCCCGCTCTCTGGAACTCCCTCGCAGACAACCTATGATCAACTACGGACCTCAAGGACTTCAGAAAGCAGCTCAAAACTACGCTCTTCATTGAACACTATAGTGACATCACATAAATAACCTGTACTCTAGCCCATGGCTACCTATCACTCCGCCTCCCCTTCCATACCCTCCTACCCTCCCTGTATATAACTCCTTGTACATAGCTTATCCTGTATATAGCTCACCAAGAAATCATCGCCTTCACTCCCACACCTACTCTCCCGTGTTTAACATTGCATGCCTACCCCTACTGACACTTTTCTTTGATTGTTTGAAGTGTAAACTGCTTTGGTTTCAGGACAAAGCAGTATATAAATCCTTTTAAATAAATAAATAAATTGGTATAAACACAGATGTTTTCCAGTCAGTTGGCAATGATGTTGTCTTCCAAATTTCCTGGCAGAGCCTTGTAAGCCATATTCGATTGCTGTAATCCTTCAACAGGAATGCCATCAATGCCTGGTGCTTTGTTCTTTGATAATGCTTTCAATGCTGCTTCAACTTCTTCTTTCATCACCAATGGTTCCTGATCATAAAGTACAAGTTGAAATGGCTGTTGGTCCACTTGATATTTATGGTATAATAACTCTGTATATTCTTTCCACGTTTTCTTGATCTTTTCAGCATCATTCAACACGGATCCTTGAACATCTTGCAGCATTTTATTTTGAGGATGGCATTTTCTCTAACTCTCACAGCTATCTGAAAGCCAGCCTTGTTCCATTAAGTTTCTATTTCCTTGCATGTGTCATTTAGTACTTCTTGTCTCATCTTGCTGCATGTTAGAAATCTCTATTAAATTCTGCGATTGCCTCGCTTTCTCCTCTGGCTTTAGCTTCTCTGCGTTTCGGGGCAATTTTTAGAGATTCTTCAGTCATCCATTTTGACCATTTTTGCTTTTTTATCTTTTGTAGAGACATCTCACTTTCTTTGAGTACAACTTTCTTGATGTCATCCCATTAACTCTTCTGGTGCTGTCATTTGTATCCAAAGCAGCAAATTAATTTCGCAGGCAGTCTTTAAATTCCGGTGGTATATTCTCAAGATCATATTTTGCTACATTTATGAGTGGCTTGCTCTTTTTCCATTTTAGCTTGAGTTTGGCAATCTGTACTACAGTCAGCTCCAAATTTTGTTTTTGTTGATGTTATTGAGCTTTTCCATTGTTGAGTTCCACAGATGTAGTCAATTTGATTTTTGTACGATCCACGTTTGAAGTCCATGTATGCAGTCACCACTTGTGTTGCTGGAAGAATGTGTTTGAGATGAATAGATCGTTGGTCTTGCAGAATTCTATCATTCTATCTCAAACTTCTTTTCTGTTGCCAAGGCCATATTTTCCAACCACTTTGCCTTCTTCTTTGTTACCAAATTTTGCATTCCAGTCACCCATGACTATCAGGATATTTTGTTTGCATGTTCTGTCAGTTTCAGCTTGTACTTGTTCATAGAACAAATCAGCATCATCCTCTTCTGCAGCTGTTGTGGAGGCATATACCTGAATATAATAGTTGTGTTGATAGACATTCCTCATAGACGAATAGAAATTAAGTATTGACTGATTTCATGATATTTCATTACAGTTCTTACAAGCTTCTTTATTACAGCATAAATGCAGCACCATTTCTTCTTTCTCTTTCATTTCCAGTATAGTATACCATGTGATCATCTGATGCAAAGTGCCCAATGCCAGTCCATTTCAGTTCTCTGACACCCAGCAGATCGAGTTATACACATTCCATTCCAACTTCCCTTGGTTCATGCTTCGTATGTTCTATGTTTCAATATGTAAGACATCTTTGCAGCTTCTGACTCTCATTTCATGCGCAGCTACATCAGTAGTCAGATATCCCGAGGGTTTTGATTCAACCACATCACAAATGCTGGCTTTACTCTGAAAAGTGTTGAGCTCATCCCCAGTAGCCAGTTGAGTACCTTCCGACATGGTGTCTCATCTTCCAGAACAATAGTGCAATTTGCTTTGCTGTGAAGGAAACTCAGAAACTTACGCATGAATGTGGGTCATTCTGCAAATGTATAAGTCTTAATTCTTTCTATTAACTACAGAGAATACTATCTTTATTCAATTTAGGTTTGCAGGGAGAAATAAACAATGGAAGATTAAGGAAGATAACTCTCTTAATCCTTCCTGCAAAGGTTTGGCCAAGATGAGCACTTTTTTTAAAACCTATTAATTCCAGGGAGCAGCTATAAATATCAACGTGAACAATTTTGGGCATATATGTACCTTCCCTATATGAAATGGGGCACAGACGCATAAAGATTGGGACCGCCCATATCATGCCCTAACCACACCCTTGCCATGTCCCCTTGCAATTTCTACATATTATGGACAGTCGCATGTAGATTTAGCTCTTCTAAAGTCTTCATTTCCACGTGGATGGCATTTATATATGTAAATGCTGGATTTTTCATGTGAAAATTTCAAAAAAGGCTTCTAAAATGACCCCCTTGTGCTAGTGTTTTACTGTATAAAGACAAGTACATGCCTATTTGTTTTTATAAAATAGGCTTAACATATGCACCTTAAAATGTGCTTTAACTAGGCACCCCTTTATAAAATTACCCTCATAGCAGTGATATTCAGACATTGTACGTATAGCTAAGCAGTTTCCTTTACAACTGCTCGTCAGCTGAATAATCACCAGTATACATAATGTTAGGAGTTACTGCCTATGCTCTGTCCTAACCCCACCTATGTACTACATGGTTAGATTGACACTATCCTTATAAAGAGTCATTTCATAGGGTGCCTATGTGGGCAGGCATAAAAATTGCCTATTCCAAGCCTATTTTAGAAAGGCACAAAGGTATCAATGTGTCCTCATAAAGTATTAGTACAAATCCTGTAGAAATTGTGACAAAAATGAAGTTATGGAAATTTATCCCTGCTTGAGAACAGGCATAAATGTCTGCACATATTTTAGGAAATATTCATGCACATTGCAACTCTGCCTGCGCTTTGCCCATTCTCATCGCCTGAACAAGCCTATACTTGGATCGCCTAAAAGTACACGTCCTTGTCATCATGTGCAGTTTTTTGCATGGGAGAATTTTATAAAGGCCTTTTGTGCACATACAGTATACAGACATGTATCCATGGATATGGAAGTTGTATGTTCAACAGCTACCAGTAAAAACAATTGCATTTACTCAGGAAATTCAAGACAAGCTACTTTCAGGTACTGGAGGTATTTTCCTCTCCGAGGGCTTACATTATAAATTTGCACCTGAGGCAATGGAGGGTTAAGTAACTTGCCAAAGATCACAAGGAGCAGAAGTGGGATTCCAATCCTGGCTACCCTGATTCACAAGGCTATGCCTTTTCCTTTGAACAATGGTCCCATTGAAATTCCCAGCTCATTGCGCGACAGCTGCCAAAAAAAAATAGAATGTAAGAAATCATTCAAGAGGAATACAAAACGAAATAAGGAACATAAGAAATGCCATACTGGGTCAGACCAAGGTCCATCAATCCCAGTATCCTGTTTCCAACAATGGTCAATCTAGGCCACAAGTACTTGGCAGTTTCCCAAAAAGACATGCAGGTTCCACAGTGCTTGTATTGAGGCAAGCAGTGGATTTCCCAGGTCCTCTTCAATGATGGTTTATGGACCTTTCCTCCAGAAACCTGTCCAAACATTTTTTAAACCCACCTACACTAACAACTTTTACTACAACCTCTGATAACGATTTCCAGAGTTTGATTACACGTTGAGTGAAAAAATATTTTCTCTTATTAGTCTTAAACAGGTTATACTGTAGCTTCATTCGATGACCCCTAGTCTGTCTAATTTTGGATGGCGTAAACAATTGATCTACATTTACACGTTTCACTCCATTCATTAATTTGTAGACCTCTATCATATCTCCCCTCAGCCGTCTCTTTTCCAGGTTGAAGAGCCCTAACCTTTTAAGCCTCTCCTGATAGAGGTATCCTTCCATCCCCTTTAACATTTTGGTGGCTCTTCTCTGTACCTTTTCTAATTCCGCTATATCCTTTTTGAGATATGGCAAACAGAATTTGCAAACAATATTCAAGGTGTGGTCGCACCATGGAACAATACACAGGCATTATAATATCTTTTGTTTTATTCTCCATTCCTTTCTTTATGATTCATAGCATTCTATATGCCTTCTTGGCCACCACTGCACACTGAGCAGAGGGTTTCAACATGTTATTCACGATGATGCCTAAATCTTTTTCCTGGGTGGTGGTTCCTAATGTGGAACCTTGTATCATGTAACCATAGTTTGAGCTGTGTTTTCGTAGGTTGTCACGCCACCACCACTCGCCTCTAGCTTAGAGGGGCATGGATTATAGAGGAACCTTCTGCTGTATGCTTTTTCAGCTTTTGTTGAACTATTTCCCTGCAGTGCCCTCTGGGAAATGTAGTCCTTATTCAGCTTTATGGGAGCATCATGCAGAAAGCTGTAGTCAGGCTCAAGTAGGTAAGGCAAATGACAGAAATTTATTATTTTTATATACACAATGGTTCAATCATACCACGCATAGGATTGTTGGTTCAGGACTCTTGAAAGCAGAGCATTGTCCAAAACATATCCAACCACAAAATGCAGTATTAAAGGTTTTCTCTATTGCAGGATACACAGTCTTTACCAGCAAGCAATTATTGTATTCCCTTCTCAGCTTTGCTGGGGTTAAAGCACAAAACAAAACCAATCACATTTAAAGTCTGTGGTAAACTTCCCCTCTATAAACGCATGGGGATCTCAGCCACCCTGCTTGGAATACGGGTACCTTTTTCTAGAAGCCTTTCTTTCAGGACTTGCATGCTTTTTCTACATTCCCAGGTTTAATAGCTTGGCACAAGGAACAGTCCATGGGAGTGTCCTCCTCAATCAGCTTCACCTTGGGCTCTCCCAGCTGCATAGGCTCTGACTCTCGGTCCTGCTCACCATGCTCAGCTAACAGCCTCCCGGGGGATCTTGGAGTCTCTCTTGTTCCTGGCTCCAAACTATCCTGCAGCCGTGTGTCCCCAGTGCTTACTGTTTGATGTAATGTAGAACCAGTGTTTGTTTCCTTTCCTTTGTATATCCTTTGTCTTGTATTTTACCGCTTTGATTGAAGGAAAAGGCGGAATACAAAACTTGTCAAATAAATAAATAAATAGCACTCTCTCCAGCTGGAAGCTCTGTTCCTCTGCTCTGCTCAGCCTGGCTTCCTGCTTCGCCTCTCCTCTCTCTCCCTTCCCTAAATCATACTCTGGCTTAAGTTTATACTTCCAGGGCTCTAGCTCCAACCCCTCCCTACTCAGGTGTCGGCAATTAGCCTGACTTCGGGCACCTGAGTGCTTGAAGCATTCACTGACTATGGAGTTCTGAGCCTTGTATCCTCTCCCCTTCATACCACTAGAGGGAGCATGAAATGTGGTCCATGTGGAAGTTTTCTGATTCCTGGAGGTGTTTATGGCTTTCCTACCCTGTCTCGGTAAAAGGGGGCCCTTTACTAAGGTGAATTCCCTGTCTCTTTGTCCTCCCCCAGACTCCGGATAGGCCTCCTTGCCACAAGGTACATAAATTTGAACTTGTCTACATTAAATTTCATCTGCCATTTGAACGTTCAGTCTTCCAATTTATCAAAGTCCTCTTGCAATTTTTCACAATCCTCTTGTGTTTTACAGCGTTGAATAATTTTGTGTTATCTGCAAATTTGATAACCTCACTCATTATTCCCATTTCCAGCTCATTTACGAAATGTTAAAAAGCAGTGGACCCAGCACAGATCTCTGGGGTACTCCACTATTCACCTTTCCACATTGGAAAAATTGGCCATTCAGCCCTACCCTCTGCTTTCTACCTTTTAACCAGTTCCTGATCCACAATAGTACACTGCCTCCTATCCCATGACTTTTTAACTTTGCCAAGAATCTCTCATGAGGGACCTAGTCAAAGGCTTTCTGAAAATCCAGATACACTATATCAGACAGCTCACCTTTACCTATCTGTTTATTCACACCTTCAAAAAATATAACAGATTAGTAAGACAAAACCTTCCTTGGCTAAAGCCATGTTGGCTTTCTCCCATTAAACCATGACTAATCTACATATTCAGTAATTTTGTTCTTTATAATGGTTTCTACCATTTATCCAGTACTGACATCAGGCTCACCGGTCTGTAGTTTCCCAGATCACCCCTGGAACCCTTTTAAAAAATTGGCGTTATACTGGCCATTCGCCAATCTTCAGGTATTACAGATGATTTTAATGGTAGTTCACAGTTACTAATAGTAGGTCTGCAATCTCATCTTTTAGTCCTTTCAACACCCTTGGATGTATACCATCTGGTCCAGGTGGTTTGCTACTCTTTAGTTTATCAATACATCTTCCCGGTTTATCAATATTTCTTTCAATTCTTTTGAAGCATCACATTTAAATACCATTTCAATCATGTGTAACTTCCCTACATCTTCTTCAGTAAATATGGAGGCAAAGAATTCATTAAATCTCTCCGCTATGGCCTTGTCCCCTCTTAGTGTCCCTTTTACCCCTCTATTATCTAATGGTCCCACTGACTCTCTCACAGGTTTTTTGCTATGAATGTTCTTGAAAAAGTCTTTATTATGTGTTTTTGCTTCCATACCAAGTTTTTTTTTCAAATTCTCTCTTTGCCTGCCTTATCAGTGCCTTGCATCTAACTTGCCAGTGCTTATGTTGTTTCCAGTTTTCGTCATTTGTTTCCTTTTTCCATTTCCTGAAAGATGCTTTTTTGGCTATAATAGCCTCTCTGACCTCACCTTTAAACCATGCTGGCAGTTTTTTGGACTTCCTTCCACTTTTCTTAAAGCATGGAAAACAGCTGGTCTGGGCTTCCAAGATAGTATTTTTAAACAACACACATAGTTGATTTAAATCTTTAATCTTTGCAGCTGCTCCTTTTAGTTTTTTCTTAACTATTTTCCTCATTTTATCATAGTCTCCATTTTGAAGTTAAAAGATAGTACTCTGGATTTCCTAGTGTCCTTCCTCCACTTATTAAATCAAATACGATCATACTTTGATCATTATTGTCAATTGGCCACAACACCATTATCTCTTGCATCAAATCTTGTGTTCCACTAAGGATTAGGTCATAAATGGCTTCCCTTCTTGTTGGTTCATGAACCAGCTGCTCCAAGAAGCAGTCATTTATTTCATCTAGAAGCTTTATCTCCCTAGCACAGGGGTGGGCAATTCTGACCAGACAGGTTTTCATGATGTCCCTAATGAATATGAACTTCCTCCCTGTAAGGTAAAACCTTAATGCCTCCACTGACCACTTTATAGCTAAACATTCTTTTTCTATAGTGGAATACTTTTGTTCAGCCGGTGACAACTTCCTGCTCAGGTACATCACAGGATGCTCCTCCCCTTCATGATATTGGGATAGAACCGCTCCTAGCCCTACATCCGATGCATCTGTTTGAACCAGAAAAGGTTTCCTGAAATCCACCCCTTTCAGTACTGGTCCTGTACACAATTTCCCTTTTAGGACTGAAAATGCTTTTTCAGCTTCAGGAGTCCATTTTAACTGGTTTGGGCAATTCTTCCGCAGCATATCTGTGAAAATTGCACTTTTCTCTGCAAATTGTGGTATAAATCTGCGGTAGTATCCAATAAGTCCCAAGAAACTTCTTAGTTGTTTCTTTGTTGTTGGAGGGGGAAAATTCCTGATGCTATCCACCTTGCTCATTAGAGGTTTAATTTTTCCTCTTCCCACTAGGTGGCCCAGGTATTTTACCTCCCTATTAGCAAAGGCACACTTCTTCGGGTTTAAAGTGATTCCCACTTGCTTCATGGAGCATAAGACTGCCCTGATCCTCTTTAGATGTTCCGCCCAGGTGTTACTATGGATTATGACATCATCCATATATGCAAAGGCATAATTTTGGTGGGGTCGAAGTACCTGATCCACTAACCTTTGGCAGGTAGCGGCCGCTCCATGCAGTCCGAAAGGCATTCTCTTGAACTGGAAAAGGCCCACGGGGGTGCTGAACGCAGTCTTTGGCTTCGACTCCCTGGTTAGAGGGATTTGCCAATATCCTTTTGTCATATCAAGGGTGGTTAAATATTGAGCTTGTCCAAGCTGGTCCAACAGCTCTTCAATTCTTGGCATTGGATATGCATCAAAAACTGATATTGCGTTTACTTACCGGAAGTCAATACAAAATCTTAAAGAGCCATCAGGCTTTGGCACCAGGACTATGGGGCTATTCCAGGGACTCTTCGACTCCTCTATTACTCCCATGTCCAACATTTCCTGGACTTGTGCCACTACTTCCTGTCTCTTAGCTTCAGGCAAGCGGTATGGCCTTTGACGAATTAATTTCCCAGGTGGAGTTATTATCTCATGGGCAACCAAATGTGTCTCCCCAGGTATGGGCGTCAACACATCTGGGAATTCTTTAAGCAATTTCCTAATTTCTTCCTGTTGTACCACTGTCAGGTCCTCACCTATTTGGGGCTCTGATTTTTCTTTACAATCAGATACCTGGGGTCCCAAATCTTCCTCTTCATTCACCTCCCTTTCTCGGGCACAGGTGGCAGCTAGGCTTTTAACCCCTTTGTCTTCAGTAGAACCAATGCCTTTGGTTCCACGCTCAGAATTTTCCAGGGATGTGACCTCCTCCACAGGTGGAAACCCAGTCTCTCACATATCAATTGGGCAATTCTGTCTCCTGTCTTCACATGATAATCATTCTGTCCAAAATTAAATAACAGAACTTTAAGATTGCCCCTGTAATCGGGATCAATTACTCCCGCTCCCACATCGATGAAATATTTAAGGGCTAATCCGGACCTTGGGGCTACTCTCCCATAGCATCCAATAGGTATCTCCACTTGGAGTCCAGTGTAAACCAGGGCTCTCCCTTGGCTAGGTATAGTCACATTTTCTATACTGCACAGGTCAAACCCAGCAGCTTGAGGGGTTGCCCGCTTAGGAGCTTGTGCCTTCTCTGTGACCCTATGGTACTTTAAGACAAATGTCTGCTTCGGGGTAGCTTGGTCTTCTGGACGCTTAACCATCTTTTTAGCTGGGATCTGAGGACTTCCAAACAAAGGCCCGGGAGCTATTACCATCAGTCCTTCTCCCTCCTTCTTTCCTAGTCCTTCCACTAGACCCTGCTTAAATCTTGGCCAGTCTCTTCCTAGAACCAAATCAAATGGTAGCCTAGGCACCACTGCTATCAGAACTTCCTCTTGTTCCCCCAGGCACTTAACCATTAGCCTATAGGTGGGATATGATGTTGCAGCACCATGAATGCATCTGATGTGAACTTGGCTTTCAGGGGTTCTAGGCACAAATCCTTCTTGGGCCTCTATCCTCTTCCAAAGCCTCTTTGACAGCATACTCTGGTCTGCCCCAGAGTCTAACAGAGCATTTGTGGTAATTCCCTGCACATCAACCATCAAAAGAAATCCTTCTTTGGGCTGTTTTAAATCAACACCCATTAAGCTAGTGTGTGTCTGGCATCCCCTTTCTAAATGTCCCCATTTTCCACATTTGAAACATTTCTTTTTACTCCACTGTGTCATCTGGGCTGGCACAGTACAATTATTTTCAGAAACATTTTTAACCATTTTCTTTTCTGATACAGCACAGCTTGCGTCAGCACCAATCTTCAGAGGGCCACCCATTCTATGGCAAGCCTGCGTGGCTTCCAAGAATCTCTCTGTTAGCATGGTTGCCTCTCCAAGATTTTGGCAATTTTGCTGTATAAGGAAAGTGTGCAAATCTTTAGGCACAGCAGACATAAATTGTTCAAGCATAATAATGTCTAATAACATCTCTACAGTCTTTCCCTCAGGCTCCAACCATTTTACAGCCAATCCTCTGATTCTCTGACTCAGAGCCCTGGGTGTTTCGCCCACTCTTAATGCAGTAGCTCTAAACATTCGCCTATACTCTGAAATAGACAACCCTAGGCGATCTCTAATAGCAGCCTTTACATCTTTATAATTCAAAGCCTGGGCTGCTGGCATTGCTCTATAAGCTGCAAGTGCCTCTCCAGTTAATGAGGCTGCCAGCCTTACTGCCCACTGGGTCTCTGGCCATGCTAATGCTTGTGCCACTCTCTCAAAAGACTCTAGGAAATCATCAACATTATCATCTGGAGTTAGCTTCCCAAAACTAAATGCCCCAATTCCCTGATTGAGTCCCACATTGTCCACATGTGGTATACCAGTATTTACTGCTGGTCTTGCATCTGGTCCACTTTGGTTCTGCAGATTAACTAAGGCTTTCACCAGCTCAAGCACTGGCTTCTGTTGGTCCATTAAGGCCTTCATAGCAGTGTCCTGAGCCTGCTGCGCTAGCTCCTGTTGCCTGCTAAATTGGGCTGCCATCCATTCAGCTAGTTCCTTTGGATCCATCTTGATCCCTGCAAGAAAACAAAGAAAAAAAAAACACAGTGCACCACCTTCCAAACAGGTGTTTTTTTTTCTCTAATTTTTTTTTTCAATTACCCCTGTGCCTTACTCCCATCCACCACTAGACATGCCCAGGTACTTATTACCTTATGCCAGTGATGAATCCAGCTCTACACAGGGTCTTTTCCTTCTGGGACAGCTACCTGGATCAGCCACCTCTTCCTCCAAAGTGTAGTTAAGGGAAATCTTTTTTTCCAGCTTTTAAACTTGAACTTTCTTATTTTCTTCAGACTTTAGTTGTAATCCTTAGCATGTAAATCCTTTGCGCAAAAGCAATCCGAAAAACTACGCCAACTGTAAACGGGGGTGCTGGGTGAGAATGTCCACAGTCTTGGCAAAGGCAAATATTAATATGACTTGCAAAGGATTGTGGGAAATGTAGTCCATTCATACCAGACTCAGCCATTCACAATAAATTAGTTGTGCTTGCTCGAATGTAAAGCAAAGAAGATATTTTATTTATGGGGTTATTTCTCCCAACACAGATATACTTGGTAGCACATAAAAAGGAATATTTGCTTTCAGTATTATACTTAGAAAAACAAATAAGGAAAAAACAACAGCTGAACTTGTTAAGCAATCAAATCAAAGCATAAAGACCTTGATGGGAACAGAAAGGTATTTTCTGTAGGCTCCTGCTAATCTCTCCTTAGCAGTGCTTCAAAGAACAAACAAAAACCCACAAAGTAGAAAAAAAAACTGTTCTTTTTCAGGGATAACTTCTTGTATCTGCACACACACTCAGAAGTGTCCCTTCAGAGCTCACAGGCAATTAGGCAAGGCTCAATTGCTAACAATTACCAGCTGAAACCCTCTTGGCTGGTTTACTTTCTATTATGTGGCTCAAATCCTACTCAGAAGCTTTTCTGAGTAGATTAAAGAACAAGTTTATATTTCTTTGTGATGGTTGTTGCATTTTGTGACAGCATACTACCACAGAGGTTTAGACAGAGAACAATCCATGTATTCAAAATCCTCATTTACCACATCTTCCCCTTCTTCAATTATCATAGGTTCACTATCATGGATTGGAACAGAGGAATTTCTTAATGGAACACTCTCAGGACAATACTTGTTTCCCTGCTGTCTTCCCAGTGAAGAGCTAGGGCATAGATAAGTGTTCATACCTGAGCTTCCATTGCTGTTAGAGTTCCTCTCTAAATACCCTGGCCAGTATGTAGTCCAGTTCTTATGTCCAGCCTTCCAATCAAGATCCCTGGACACTGGATCTCTCTTCACATACCTTCTGGCACTGGTCTTAGGGTCCCTTCCAAGTGCAGCCGTCTCCCTCACAGGTGCCGTCCGGGGATTCCTGGCTCTGCAACGCCACTCCTCTGGCTTTCCCCAGTCCAATGGCGTATGCTTGCCTCTGGAATGCCTCCCAGTATACGTACTGCTATGGACTCCTCTAGACCTCCCAAATGCTTTTCTCTTCTTTCTTCCAAAGTGTTTCTTTCTCTCTCTGTCCGTCAGCTCTGGCTTCTGCTGATGATGATGGTCAGGATGATCAAGGTGCTTCTGATGATCAAGATGATTCTGATCCAGATGATGATTCTCTGTAGAATAAGCTTTTCTTTTATCCTGCTTAGATGAATGCTCCACCCTAGCACAGCGCAGCTGTGCTGAATCAAGCCCTGCCCTTGGAGATGAGTGCTTGGGGATTACCTCATAGCCCTCCTGATTGAACACACGTTTCCCCACTTCAGCTCTTCTAATGGCTGTTGGAAACCTAGTGCATTCTGGGACTGGTAGTCTTTTATGGAAACATTCTGTTTTATTATTTCTACCAGAACAGACAGGCTGCTTGTTCAGAGTCACTTCACCTCTATTATAGCTCCTTCCTGAACTATGATAAGCTTCCTTATCACAATACCCACTGCAATTGCCTTCTTTTTACATGGAATTTCAATCCATAGAAATTCTACAGTGTATTTTGTTTACTGCAAAACTTTAATCCTGTGTGACTCAATACCCTCTCTAACATAGAGTGCAACCCCACCACCAATTTGCTCTACTCTGTCATTGCGATATAATTTCTATCCAGGTATCACAGTTTCCCACTGTTTGTCCTTCCACCAGGTCTCTGAGATACCAATCATATCTAACCTCTCATTTAGTGCTATATATTCTAACGCTCCCATCTTATTTTTTAGACTTCTAGCATTTGCATACAAACATTTTAGAGGTTGCATTTTATTCATACTAATCTGGTTATCAGTAGGCAGGTGTAATTTGGAATCTTTAAGCTCTGCTCTGTACTTAAGGGCATTTGAGTTACTTTTGTCTTTATTGGAATTTCTCTGTCATAGAAACATGACAACAGAAAAGCACCACATGGTCTATCTAGCCTGCCCTTCCATATCAACCACTACAACAGCCTCCTTTTTTCCTTAAGAGATCCTCTGTGTTTGTCCCATGCTTCTTTGAATTTAGATCCTGTCCTCATCTCTACCACCTCCACTGGGAGACTATTCCACGGATCCACCACTCTTTCCATAAAGAAATATTTCCACATATCACTCCTGAATCTATCCTCTTTCACCCTCATCCCATGTCCCCTCATAGCAGAGCTTGCTTTCAATCGAAAGAGACTCTCCTCCTCTGCATTTATGCCACAGAGGTATCTAAACATCTCTATCATATCAGCTCTATCACGCCTTTCCTCTAAGGCAGGGGTCACCAACCTGCGGCCCGCGAGGTCCCTTCGTGCGGCCCGCGAGGCTCTACCACTGTTAACATTGCGTGCGGCCCGCCACACACTGTAGATCAGGGGTCTCAAACACGCGGCCCGAGTATTGTTTTGCTATTTGTATTCTTTTTCTCTCTCAGCATGATTCCCGGGGCTGCGTGGTGTTGGTCTGCTCACATGACCGAGTCACGAGCCTGCCCTCCACCAATCAGCGACAGGCAGGAGGAGGAGAAGAAGGAGGAGGGGGGGGCCGGGCCCAAAAGCAGTCTGAGCAGCCACGAGGCACCACGCGCTTTGGAGGATCGCCTGTTTGGAGGATCGCCAGGGTGCACAGCTCTCCGTAGCAGGTAAGGAAGCAGTCTGCCCAGCACCCGGAATTAAGCCAGCCCTGCCTCCCTCAGTCCCTCTCCTCTTCGGCTTTCAGAGCCGCGAAGGGAGAGCTTCTCCCTCGCAACTCTGTTAAGCTCGAGGGGGCAGAGGGGAAATTTCCCATAAGCCTCAGCCGGCTTAACAGAGTCGCGAGGGAGGAACTCTCCCTTCGCGGTTCTAAGCCGAAGAGGAGAGGGACTGAGGCAGGCAGGGAAGCAAACAGGCAGGGAGGGAGGGCTGGCTCTGCCGGGCAGGGGGGGCCCTGCGGGACATGCGATTTTTGCCGCGGCTGATGATGATGGGGGGGGGTGTCAGAACTGGTAATGTGCTGTGGGCTGGGGGGTTTAGAACTGATAATGTGCTGTGGGCTGGGGGTCAGAACTGGTAATGTGCTGTGGGCTGGGGGGTTTAGAACTGGTAATGTGCTGAGGGGGGTCAGAACTGGTAATGGTTCTGACCCCCCCCCCAGCCCACAGCACATTACCAGTTCTGACACCCCCAGCCCACAGCACACTGGTAATGTGCTGGGGGGGGTCAGAACTGGTAATGTGCTGTGGGCTGGGGGGTTTAGAACTGGTAATGTGCTGGGGGGGGTCAGAACTGGTAAGGGTTCTGACCCCCCCCCCCAGCCCACAGCACATTACCAGTTCTGACCCCCAGCCCACAGCACATTACCAGTTCTGTGCTTTAGTACAAGAAATTAATTTATAGTTTTATTTCTACAGTGCTGAGGTATTCTGTGTAATTCCTATTTGACATTGCTACTTGTTCTCTTTTCCCAGTAGATCATGTATTGTTCTCTGAAATGTATTGATTTAATATTTGCAGTGTTGCCTTTTGATAGGTAGGGTCTGATGCTTTGTGAGTCCTGGTAGTGCTGTTATGATATGCTATGGGTTCTAAATGGGCAGTGTTAGTAGTAGTTCCTAATGTGCCTGGCGGTTGGCACTGGATTATAGTAATATAGAAATTTTCTAGTCTTTCTTTATCCATGCACTCATTATGCAACATTATGCAAATATTTATGCAAATGAGGCCCCTTATGCAAATGAGGCCCCGTGTCTTATGCGGCCCGCGAGGCTCCCGGTAGTCGGCTGTGCGGCCCGCGGCCCTCTGGAGGTTGGTGACCCCTGCTCTAAGGTGTACATATTAAGATCCTGAAGTCTGTCCTCATATGCTTTATAATGAAGACCACTAAGCATTTTAGTAGCCACCCTCTGTACTGACTCCAGCCTGTTTATATCCTTTTGAAGGTGTGGTCTCCAGAATTGTACTCCAAATGAGGTCGCACTAAAGACTTATACAGAGGCACTATCACCTCCTTTCTTCTGCTGGCCATTCCTCTCCCTATGCACCCAAGCATCCTTCTAGGTTTCACTGTCACTTTTTTTACCTGTTTCGCTACTTTATGATCATCAGACACAATCACGCTTAGGTCCCGCTCTTCTTTAGTGGACAAAAGTACTTCACCCCCTATGCTATATTGCTCCCTTGGATTGCTGCAGCCCAAATGCATGACCTTGCATTTTTTAACATTAAATCTCATCTGCTAAATTCTAGACTATTCTTCAAGCTTAGCTAGATCCCTCCTCATGTCATCTGCACCTTCCTGGGTGTCTACTCTATTGCAGAATTTGGTATCATCCGCAAAGAGGCAAACCTTACCCAATAACCTTTCCGCTATATCACTAACAAAGATGTTAAAAAGAATCGGACCAAGTACAGATCCCCGGCGCACACCACTGGTAACCTCCTTCTCCTCAGAGTGAGCTCCATTTACCTGTACCCTTTGTCGCCTTCCACTCAACCGATTTCTAACACAAGCAGTAACTTTAGGGTCCATTCCTAGGGTGTTCAGTTTATTTATAAGTCGCCTGTGATGAACGGTGTCAAAGGCTTTACTGAAATCCAAATACACCACATCTAGGGGGCTCCCTCAGTCCAACTCCCTGGTCACCCAGTCAAAGAAATCAATCAGATTTGTCTGACAAGACTTGTCTCTGGTGCGTGTTATGGGCATGAACTTATTTATTTAACTAGGCTTATATACTGCTTTTCTACTAGACAAAGTGGTGTACATTCAGGTACTGTATATGTATAGATATTTTTCCCTTGTCCCTGAAGACTCACAATCTATGTTTTTGTATGTGAGGCAATGGAGGATTAAATGGCCTGCCCAAAGCCACAAGGAGCACCTATGGAACTAGAGGCCCCAGTCCTTCTGGCCCAAGTTTGCTGTCCTCTAGTGGGATTCATGCCCCTGGCCCTCCAGCCTGAGGTAACTTGTCCCAACCACTAGGCCACTCCTCCCTCCCAAGGAATGCATGTTGAAGTCAATCAAGCAAAACAGGCACTGAGACCGCTTGGGCACAAGGCATGCAAAAGGCAGAAAACATTAACAGCACGCACTCGAAAATGGCAGCAAGCATGCACATCGAGCCAACGGTCGCCCAAGGACCACCCAACTTACACCCCAAAATGGACGAGTGCAGAAGCCCTTAATAAGGACAATGATGAAATCAAACCTTGGTACTCAGCCCCTGGGATCCGCAGGCAGGGCAAACCATGCCAGACTCAGTTCTACTCCCCAGATGCCATTTTTTCTTTCTTATGCTTTCTTAACAGGCGTCTTCAGTCTTCGGGGAGAGCAGGGGCGAGACAGAGAAAGAGGGAGGGGGTGTTGAGATTGTGTAAGGCTGCTGATCTCTTCTAAATCCTTCCAATTTCCTGGCTGCTCAACGGGCCCTTATCATGAGAAAAGCGTGGAGCAGAACCAATTTCCCCCCTCCTTTGGCTACCAAAATGACCTTAGCCTAGTGGAACCTCCCACGTCACACACAAGTGAGAGAGTCACCTTCAAGGTGGTCGTTCACAAGCAAAATCAATCTTTTTCCTCTCAATTGTTCAGATTTTCTTCAGAGTTGAGAAAATCCAACCATCATCTGCTGGAGAAAGAAGAATATTTAGGTGCCCTCTAGTGGCTCAGGCTGATAGAGGCATAGGAATGATGTCATTGAAACGGGCATTTCATTGGCTATCTGTCTCCACCAATTTGCTGGTAGGGGAACACAACCCACTTATCTGGACTGGTCTAGCAGGACGATAGGGAATACCACTTTCTCAAATAAAACTCTCTCAGGTTGGTAACATTAAATGGAAAAAGAAAGAACCAACCAAATTCATTTTAAAAGGTTTTTTTAAGAACCTCAGACACTCTGGTAGATGGGAAGGATCAACACCACACTGTTACATTCACTGGTTCCTTAAATGACTATTGGGTCCCATTCACTCAAGATACAATATTTTTCAATAAATTTTCTGATACATATAAAAAGAAATCAAATCTTACCTATATATTCCAAGATACCTGACAGTTTCATGTTTAATTGCACACTGTATCAGGGGTTTGTCAATCCATTTCTTTCAATCAAACTGTGCTTTTATTTATATTTTACTGCAATTTAAATTACATCAAGGTGTAACCTCTGAAACTGAAATACACGCCCAACCATACATCACAAAATACAAAAGGAAAAATAGGGAATCAGGAAAAACAAAGCATCATTAGGTGTAAGAAACCCACAATATGGGGGGGGGGGAGGAGCTTTGGTTAAGATGGCACAGTCATGAGAGTCTCCGGTTCGGCTGTTGTCAACGATGGGCATGAGGAAAGGCAAGGTGGCTGTTCCCACTGAGGCCTCCGGCTCTTACCTGCCCTCTCTTCAGGCGTAGATTGAGACATTTCTTAGCCAGCCTGATATGCAGCAAGCTAATTCTGGTGTGGGCCCGGCTGTCTCCACACCGAAGCCAGGAGACACCGGGTGATTTACCATCTTTATCCCCAGAAGAGCGATGTCCCTCTGCACCCCCCACTGTGGCTTTATCTGCAGAGTTGCTGGGATTTTTCACCCTACCTGAGATGGAAGGTGAGGGTTGTCCAGATGGCAGGCAGCCTTCCATAGCTGTCACGGCCAATGTGGAGGTGCCATGGATCCATGCAGCTACAGCGTTGAAAGAGGCAGGGGAGGGTTGGTTCCATTCTCAGGTGGAACCGCTGCGTCCATCAAGCTGCTTCCTGCTACTTTGTTGCACGGTGTTTCAGTTAAGGGAATCACACCGCCTCTGGTAACGTTTTCTCTATCTCGTCCTGCAAAGATTTCTTGGATTCTATTCAGGAAGCAATTTCTAATCTTAGCAAAGTTTTGGTCTCTCAAATGCAAATGCTTCAAACTCAAGAGCATTCTAAAACAATTTATATTATTAATAATGTTGAAGCTGTCTCTGCTGTTAAGCTTGAAGTCACTGAGACTGAGAAGAAGCTGGATTCCCAACAAAGACTGCACTTCTGCTATAATGAGAGATATTACCTCGGTGAAATTTAAATTGGAGAATCTGGAAAATGCTTCTACATCATCCAATCCGTGGTTGGTGAATTTTCCTAAGGAGATGTTAATTCCACCCCAGGACTTGTTTAAAGCTTATTTAATTGAAATTCTGGGTGTCCCCATAGACTCCCATCCACCGTTATTGTGGGTTTATTATCTCCCCTCAGCACGGAAATCTACGAGGGACCCCTCGATGGATGTTCTTGATATTTCAGCGATGTTGGAAAGTTCTAACTCTCAATCTATTGTTCCAGCCACTTTATTAGTTTCTTCTGCTTTGGCCACAGATCGAGAGTGGTTACTTTGTATCAGTTTCAAGAAGCGTAGTGCTATTTTTCTTGGGTTGACAATTAATATGTTTACAGACGTCTCTCGTGAAACTCAGAGTAGACGTAGGGATTTTCTTTTGCTGAAACCCGCTGTTCTTCAGTTGGGAGGCTCATTTATTTTAAAATTTCCTTGTAAATATTTCGTTTGTCTTTCCTCTATTAGTTATGGGGGGTCATTCTGTGCCGTGTTTAGCAGGAATATACTTCCAGTTTGGACCTATATCTAAATGCCAGGGGCCGATTCCCTATCCTAAGCTCCCCACCTGTATAGAGATGTGCGGGGAGCTCTGGAGGGGGGCAGGAGGAGGCGGACCGGAGGCGTGACCCCAATCCCGGATGTACAGGACCGATTTCAGTCACTGCCCTATATGTCCGAGGCTACTGAGTTAGACAGGGGACTTATTCCACCTCAAAGGTGGAATAAGTCACCCCAGAGGAAGGGGATCGACAACTGTAGCCCGCCAAACCCAGGTGAAAAGCAGCAGAGGTTCCCCACTGCCCAATCCCAGCCATGGCAGGCAGCTCCGGGGGTCAGGCGGCAGGGAAAAGGGACATTTGTAGGCATGCAGGCAATCAGGGCTCCTGTATGGTGTCTTGGTGCCATAGCAACAGGACGCCATGGCACCAGGCTTCATGCAGGAGCCTTGGGAGGCTTAGACAGGGAGAGCACCAAATGTACAATGGGTCAAAATTGGGGCATGTTTTGCCTGTCGAGGTCTGGTGATCCCGATTCAGCGCTCCCGCGGATGCAGAATCAGGTGCACAGCCGTCCCATCCAGATTTTGGACGCCGGATGGTACCCTGTGGAATTGGCCTCCATGTGTTTTATGAGCCTGTACAACTTTCCTCTTATATTAGTTCCCACTAGGTTCAAATAGCTAATGTGTAGGATGTAGTGTAAATCCGCTCATTTGTATGTACTTACTGCCCTTGCGGTCTCCCTATATGCCTATATGAATATATTTTTGTTCCTATATTGGTTCTAATCTCCTCCCTCCCTAGTTTAGGGCTAGTCAGAGCAATGACATTTTTTTTGTTTGCCAATGTAACTCCAATATCTTTTGTACTTTTTCTGTTCTCCTTTGTTTTCCTAACAAGGTGTAATGTAATATCTTTTAATTGTGAAAATTTAATAAAGAATAAATTTAAAAAAAAGAAACCCACAATATGGAGGAAGGGGAAACCAAGGTACAATGCCATGGGAAGATGGCTACAAGCAATAAAAAGAAAAAAACAAGAAAAAGAGTAGACAACAACGCCCCAAAAAACACATAGGGCCTGATTTTCGAAAGGCATTTACATAGTTTACAGCCCACTTTAAATCAGGATATTCAATGGCACTTACATGGTTAGTGCTGTTGAATATCCTCTTCTAACTTTCCTACGGTCCCCTTTTAGGCGAGGAAGCTAACCGGGAAGCATCCAATATCGCATCAGCGGCTTCCAGTGTGTGCAGCAATCCCTGGATATTCAATGCTGTCACCGCGAAAATGAGCCTACAGGAGAAGTCTACTTCAGAAGGTACAGGAGCAGCTGCAAGTGGGCCTCCTTCTTCCTTGGGGCCCCTCTGCAATGCATGGGCAGAATTCACGCCACTGTTCACCACTATTTTCTTTCCAATCAAACATGGAATTTTTATCCGTAAGGATTCCACAATGCATTTTGTCTTCTGCAGGTCTTTTATCCTGTCTATTTCATCCTTAACTTTTAGCACCATCTTTCTACCAATTTTGTCTGCCCAATCATTTCAATATGATTTGTACCCTAGCATCAGTATTCCATTGGTTATCCTCCTTCCACCAAGTTGATGAGATGCCTACCAGATCTATAGTTTCATCTAGTGCCATACAGTAGATGAGCCACTTATTTATTTATTTATTTATTTATTTATTTATTTAACAGTTCTTCTATACCGCTCTATTTTAGATCAGAGCGGTTTACATTTAACATCAACTATACAACACAGGCACTCTGAGTTGTATTTACAATAAACAGGGAGATCAACTTGGAAGTAACTGGGGGAACTATATACATTGTATTTACGCTGTTATCTGTTTTCAGGCAGATCCTATCTACATCTTATTTACACTGGGAGTCTAAATTACAGCACAGCACAGGAGTAGCTTAGTGATTAGAGCAGTAGCCAAACACCCAGCAGATTGTGAGCTTGGGCAAGTCACTTTACCCTCATTTGCCTTGGAAGAAAAAGCCTGACAATCTACCTCAGTGTGACCCAGGCATCACTAAACAAAAAAACCCAAGGGCTGCTCAGTCACCAGTAGTCAGAATTGACTAAACAGCACTCTAAAAAATAAAAAAGTGTCATGCATTCTGTAGCACAGGTCCAAGCAAATCCCTGTTAGCATAGGCAGATTTGTGGGGCTACAGAAAGAATATTTGATATTTATGGGTCTTCAGGGCATGGTGAGGAGTCTCTTTTACAAGGTTTTTCACCACTATCTGCTCAGTGGTCACTCATCATCCCTTCCCGGGAAAATCCATTTCACGCTTATCCCACTTCCCACCAATAACTCCACAACATACAATGATTAGTATAATAAACTGAATGTTTCTGGAACAAAGGTAAACGCCGACTGGCTACAGTATCCTCAAAGACACTAGTGAAAGCCATATTTACAGTTCAGGGGGAAAAAAAACCCACCACCTGTTAACAGTCTCCTCCTTCAACTATTAAACTTTCTAAGCCTCATCCATTATAAATATACACCATCTGTCTTTTCCTTTAGAGAGAGCATCACCTTCCCTACCCACAGCTAATTTAGTTCCACATGAGTCTCCCCATGCAGACAGAGCCGGCCCATCCTGTAGGCAAGCTAGGCGGCCGACTAGGGCAGCCAATCCAGGAGAGCTGTTTTGTTGCCTGCGGCAGGCCATGTGCTTCAGCACATAACCTGCCACTTCTGATCCCCCTCCGATGCTATTTACTGTCGGAAGGGGGTCAGAAGCAGCAGGCCATGTGTGCCGAATCATATAACCTGCTGTGGGCAATAAAGCAGCATCACAAAGCCACCTCTGTTAATAAAATACTGCTGTAACCACTGCCCATCTCCCCCCTAAGACAGAATTGACAGCAGTGCGGGAGGCAGTTTGGCATGGGGGGGGGGGCAGTGTGCGGCCAGGGTTTCTACCTGGGGCAGCAGAAACCCTTGGTCTGGCTCTGCATGCAGATGGTCTCCAGGTTGTACCACTGAACTCCTTCAAACTGGGAAACAGGAATTTAAGCTGGTGAAAACCTCCTATTCACTAGTTCTTTTTTCCTTGGTTCCACTTGATTAAAATGCTTTTCTCATCTCTGGAGCCTATTCCAGGTGCTTTCCTGTTCCTGGCCCCTCTTCAGGCTTCACAGGAGTTCCTTCCAGAAACACGAACTTCTGGGCACTTAGCTCTTACACTCTTCTCTCCTAGAGTTGCATCTCCTTTTCATTTGCCCTAAGACATGGATGGTACTCAGACAGACCCTGACTTACAGCATTACCATTTGTTGTTGGTAGAAAAGAGAACCTGAAAAGGCAAATTCCCTCAAAAACTAGGGCTTTAAATAAACTTGGGAAAGCCCTCTGGCTCTCCCCTGAGCACATTCTATTTCCCATCTAGAAAGTTCTAGGGGCTTCTCCCTTCATGCAGTTTCAGCTCCGGAAACATAGAAAGAACTTCCTCACCTTTCATAGAGGGCTTTAGTGATACCTGGGTCACACCTTCCACCATGAAATATAATTGAAAATGCATAAATACTCTTATTGGAGCATTTTTTCAATTTACCTTCTTTCCCTGGTTAAGGTAAAGGAAAACCCCCTAAACATTGATTGAACCCTGGAACCTAGCTCTCCTAGAGTCACACATTCATTCCAGCATCCACATGCCCTAGTTAATCTGGTTGATTACTCCACAGGTTACCATACTCTGAATAATTACTCTTAGCAGCACATAAAGCTGACATAGGGTTTGTAGTATACATCACATGATCATTCACTTTGTCTCCGCCATGACCAGGGAATCCCAAGGAAGCCCAGAAACCGGATCCAGCTCACCCTGGGGCAGAGAGTATAATCAAGATAATATCTTAGGCCCAGCTCAGAAGTCTCTGACTGGGAGACAAGGAGGTGATGAATAGACTCAGGTAGAGGAAAAAGTCAAGGAAACCTGGACAGGAGCAGGCTCAGCAATATACAGAGCCACCATCGCATCCTGAATCAGCACAGAAAGATCCTCCCTGTGAAATAGACGGAGCACAGACAGATCATCGCTTTCCATGAAGGGAATCCCCCTTCTTTTCAGATTCACCTTCTAGAGAGAAGAATTCCTCTTCATCACCCCAGACAACTTCTGCAGTGGATAAGGCTGGGGTCCCAGGGAACAGGTGAGTGAAGAGGTGATAGTTCCCTTAGCGCCAGTGGCAGAAATGCTCAAGGGCCTTGGATCTCCAATAAGGGAGGCCTTGACCCCAGAGCCCGAAGGAGTGGACTACACCCACAAACATCTCTTTTCAGATTGAAGGCTGGAAGGTCCTACTCAGTATTTGCAGAAGACCCTCCCAAACCCACTGATCCCTCCATCCAGACTGAGCATGTTTGCCTACTCCTGTCCTATGAGCTTAAAACAAACATGCTGCCTCTCTGGGTTTCGAGAGCGTAAGAACATAAGATTTGCCTTTCTACTGCTACTCAGGGTCAGTGCAAGGAGATGAGGTGCCCTAGGCAAACCTCATCCCTGCACCTCCCTCCCCCTCTGGCACCCCTTGCCGCCCCTTTCTGGGATGTGCAGTGGCAGCAATGGGCACAAACAGCCCTGTGATGCTTATCTTGAAACTTTGGTGCCGTAGGGCTGTTTGATTTTACCCGCTCAGACCGCCCGCTGCTGACTTCCTTTGCAGACAGGAAATCGGCATCGGGCAGTCCGAGGGGGCAGAAGCAAACAGCCCCATTTCAATGTAAGTGCCATGGGGCTGTTTGCAATCATTGCTGCCGTTGCAGGTCCCGAGAGGGGCAGCAGCAATGGCAATGAGCATCCCTGGAGGGCTGGCGCTCTAGGCGACTACCTAATTTGCCTAATGGTAGTACCGGCTCTACTATTATTTGTACAGCGTTACAAGGCATATGCAGCGCTATACATATAGCCAAAGGTCCATCAAGCCCAGTATCCTGTTTCCAATAGTGGCCAATCCAGGTCACAAGTACCTGTCAGGTTCCCAAAAGGTAGACAGTGTTCATGTTGCTTATTCCAGGAGAATTTTATAGGTGAGCAACTTGAAAAATAAACAAGAAAAGCCATTTGAAAGAAAACCATCCCATTGATACAAGATGCACTTTATTACTTACCATGTGCCCTTCTGATATTTGCCTCAGTAAACAGTGGGCACACGGTTTCTTCTGGTAATGTGCTGCCAAGCTTTGCCTCATTTGGTAGGACACTTTGTTTTCATAAACCAATTTAACAAAAGGCTTCTAAAAACCCTAGGGAATTTTCTAATGCTTTATTATTTTCTTCTAAAGTATATTCTCTTAAATGCTAAATTATAGATGTTCAAGGCTAGAAGGTGACATTTTACTTACCAATTAATGTCCTTTCCTTGAGTCCTGCTAGGCCAGTCCAGACAAGTGGGTTGTGTTCCCTTACCTGCAGATTGGTGGAAACAAAGAACCAATGAAACCCCCAGAGTTCAATGACATCACTGCTATGCCTCTATTTGCCTCAGCCACCAGAGGTCTCTTCAGTATCCGTCCCGAAACATATGAGGGAACATGGCAAGCCTCACACAATCTCAATCAACAGTAAAGAACTTTGTCCAGGAAAGCATAAACAAAAGGCTGTCAGTAGAAGATAAACCTGCAGAGCCAAGTATAAAAATCAGAGCAGACCCAAGGGTACTGCAGCAGAAGAGAGCAAATACAGTTTGAGGGGCAGGCCCTGGACTGGTCTAGCAGGACTCAAGGAAAGGACATTGACTGGTAAATAAAATGTCACCTTCCATATTGTCCTGCTATACCAGTGCAGACAAGTGGGATGTACCAAAGTTACGACTCCACTGGATGGGAAGAAGACACAGCTGCTCGCAAAACCCTTGAGGCAAAGGCCATGTCCACCCGCACGTGGACATCCAAGTGGTAATACTTGACAAAAGTGGGACGTGATGCCCACATTGCCACCTGACAAATGTCTGCAGGGCTACCGAGCTCCACTCCACCCACAAGGATGCTTGTGCTTGGGTAGAATGGGCGCGCAAACCTGGTACCAGCCCGTTCCGCAACAGATATGCCGAGGCAATGGCCTCCTTAATCTAATGCCCCAAAGTTGATTTAGCCTCTGTGTCACCCTTGCGCAGGCCAGCAAGCAGCACAAAAAGATGGTCGGACTTACGAAAAGCATTCGTAACCTCTAAGCACCGTCCGGACATCCACAAGGTGACACTACTCCTTAGAGAAGGAGGGCTGGCAGACCACCTCATTCAGATGAAAGAACATAAGATATGCCATACTGGGTCAGACCAAGGTCCATCAAGCCCAATATCCTGTTTCCAATAATGGTCAATCTAGGTCACAAGTACACAGCAGTTTCCCCAAAAGATACAGGTTCCACAATGCTTGTATTTATTTAACAGGTTTTATATACTGCTTTATCATTTCAATCAAAGTGGTCTACATTGAAACTTAAACTTGGTACATTAAACAGGGACATTGATAACTTGGATTTTTCTGAGGTATTGGAAGGTTAAGTGACTTGCCCAAGGCCAGCTAGTGGGACATGAACCCTGGTCTCTGGGGTCCCAAGCCAGTGTTCTTAGCCATTAGGCTACTCCTCCACTCCTAGTAGTGGATTTCCCAGATCCCCTTTAAAAATGGTTTATGGACCTTTCCTACAGGAACTTGTCCAAATCTTTTTTAAACCCAGCTACACTAACTGCTTTTACTACATCCTCCGGTAACGAATTGAGTGAAAAAATATTTTCTCATATTAATCTTAAATAAATTACACTGTATATTCATTGCATGTCCCTTTAGGCAAGAAGGAAGGCACAGGCCAAATGGAAACAGCCTTCTTTGAAAAAGATAGATATGAATCTTTAAAAGACAGAGCCTGTAGCTCGGAAATCCGCCTTGCGGAACAAATCATGACCAAGAAGACAGTCTTGAGTATCAAATCCTTCAAAATAGCGCCAACATTAGGACCCTGAGCCCCAGACGCAGATTCTAGGAAGGGACCACAGACCGGAGGGAAGGACACAATATCGAACCCCCTGGAGAAAGCATGAGACATCCAAGTGCAAGACTAGAGACTTACCGGCCACTTGGCCTCGGAAACAGGCCAAAGTGCCACCTGAACTTTCAGGGAGCTAAGGAAAAGGCCATTCTCCAGGCCGTCCTGTAGAAAAGCCAATAGAGATGGCAATGTGGCTGCCTCAGGAGCCAACTGCCGAGCACCATTTCATCTCTTAAAGAGACACCAGACCTGCAGGTTTGCTAGCTTGATAGACCTCCTCCGGGCTCCGAGCAGAGTGAATACCACCACTGGAAAGTGGACCTTACACACTAGCCGCCTCCTTTCAAGAGTCAAGCCATAAGCAAGAAGGGAATCAGGTCCTCCAGGACAATTGGTCCCTGCCGCAATAGGCCCCGAGACGGAGGCAACCGAAGAGGTAACCTTTGGCATTGGAGCGGGTCACCATCAGATCCATTTCAGGGTAATCCTAGTGGTGCAGAATCAACAGAAATGCCTCCTGACTCAACTCCCACTCCCCAGGATCCAGAGAGTGCTGGCTGAGGAAGTCTACTTCCATACTGTATACTCTGGCAAAGTGCTGAGCCAACAATGCTAGAGAGCCGTTTCCAGAGCTATCTTGGCAATCCTTGTGCTGCCTTGCTGATTGACATAAGCCACCGCTGTGGCATTGTCTGAAAACACTCGAACCACCCGCCCCTCAACCTTGGGCCGGAAATGCAGGAGAGCCAACCTGATGGCTCTTGCCATGAGGTGGTTGATGGAACACACTACTTCCCTGCAGTTCCAATGGCCCTGGGCTGTACAGTCTTGGCAATGGATTCCCCAGCCCAAGCGACTGTCATCCATCATCAGAAGGATCCAGGAGAAATCGTCCAGCAGCATGCCCTTCCTCAGATGACAGGGCTGCTGCCACCATAGCAGGCTGGTCCTCATCATAATTGGGAGCGGGAACCTGTGCTCACACTCCTGAGAACTCGGGGACTACTGAATCAGCAAGGACTGCTGGAGACGTTGCATGTGAGCACGCACCCACAGCACCATCTCTATGGTCGCCACCATCAGAGTAGTTGAAGATAATCCCAGACTCTGGGAGCCTGCTGAGCACAGAACAGTGCCAGGTCATCCAATCTGGGGCGGCTCTATAATGAGGCGGAGTGAGGCGGTGGCCTGAGGCAGCAAACATTTGGGGGTGGCAAAAATGCCCCCAAAACAGCTGCCTCACTCCGTCTTCAGTCTAAAAAAAAAAAAAAAAAAGGCTGACAAGCTGCTGCGGCTGTGATAGCAGTAATTTAAAATGAAAATTAAACCAGTGCAGAGCCTCCCGGCCCTATGGAACTCCTGCTGCTGCGTCCTGCTCTAGTGTCACTTCCTTTTGGGGGAGGGACGCAGCTGCAGGGGTTCCATAGCACTGGGAGGCTCCACACCAGTTTCATTTTCAATTACCACTGTCGCATCCACAGAGGAAGGGGAAGGAGCAGAATGGAGTTGACACGGGTGGCAGGAGAGAGAACGGAATTAGCTATACAGGGGGGAAGGAGAAGAAGTGGAATGGAGCTGACAGAGGGGGAAAGAGAGGGCTGGAAGGGGGCTGATACAGGGGCAAAGAGAGAGCTGGAAGGGAGCTGACAGAGGGGCAAAAGAGGGCTGGAAGAAAGTTGACAGAGGGGCAAAAGAGGGCTGGAAGAAAGTTGACAGAGGGGAAAGAGAGGACTGGAAGGGAGCTGACAGAAGGGCAAAGAGCAGGCTGGAAGGGAACTGACAGGGGAGGAAAGAGAGGGCTGGAAGGGAGCTGACAGAGGGGGAAGGAGAGTGAGCAGAGTGGAGCTGACAGAGGGGAAAGAGAAGGCTGGAAGGAAATGACAGAGGGGGAAATAGTGGGCTGTAAGGAAGCCTACATGGGGGGAAAGAGGGGGATGGAAGGGAGCTGACACCTGAGGGTGGGATTGGAGGGAGCTGACACTTGGGGATAGGTCTGGTAAGTGGCTGGGTAATGGGGAGGAGGCTGGCAGGGAGGGGGCACTAGGACTGGAAGGGAGCTGACATGTGGGGAGGGATACTGGGACTGGAAATAGGCTGATGGAAGGAAGTGAAGAAAACGAAAGAAGAGACAAGAAATGGCAGATAGAGTGCTAAGAGAAGACAGGAAATCAGAAGCCTCAGATCAGGGCCAGCATGACCAGAGAATAAATTGGTCAGACAACAAAGGTAGAAAAAGTAATTTTATTTTCAATTTAGTGACTGGACTTTGCACTATCTTTACACAGTATGGGGAACTGCATCTCTTATTTGGGGCATGCAGAATTTGGCTTCTTGAGGTTTCAGTTTAATTTTTGTCCAAGTATTTTATTTTTACTTTAGGTTGTGATCACTTATTCTGTACATGGTGAGAGTCTGTGTTCTGAGTGTGTGACCAAGGCTGTGTGTTCTTTTAACATGAAATTTGTACATAGGGATCTGTACTGTAGTAATTTGCCTTGATCAGCTTTTCAAATAAGTGTTAGATGTTCTAGGGCCCGCTGCAGTATTTATAGTGCTGCTTTTTTCTGGGTAGGTACCTTGTATGAGTTTTAGAAATTTATGCTGGTAGTGGTATGGTAGATTTGGCATTGTAGATCTTTGGTGACTTTTGTAGGGTTTTATATTAGTTCCCAATATGCCTGGTACTGGAGAAGGTTTGTTAGTGAGATGACCTGAATCAGATTTTTTTTTAAGATATTGAGTTCTGAGGGTGAATGTCCTAGTTCTGCTCTGCACCCACTGTTGAGGGAGGGGGTTCTGTGGATGCAAAATATATGTTCAAAAAGAAAAAGCACGAACCATAACACAGTTTATAACAAAATAAAAATGAGTTATAATTTAGTTTTCTAAAGTGTGCTATGGTTCTCACTCATTCTCTTAGTTCCTTGGTGTGCAAACCTCTTGCAGTTCCTCCATATTATCTAATTGGCTTTTTGGTTTGGTTTAGTCCCTGACTGGAGTTTTGAGAAAGTGCTTCACCCCCACACTATGGGAGGGGGGGATGGGGCACCATCTCATCCCTCGCCTCAGACACCAGATTGCCTTGAGTCGCCCCTACATCTAAAAGTCTCTTGACTCTCTTCTCTGGCAGGAAACCTCTGCCCAATCGAGTGTCAAAACGTGCTCCCAGGAACTCCAGAGACTGAGAAGGCAACAACTGGCTCTATCCACGACTGATCACCCAGCCGAAGCTTTCCAAAAAGGACACCATTTGGGATGCCACCCGAGATGCTTCTGAAAGGGAATGTTCCCGGATGAGCCAGTCATCCAGATATGGATGGACACAGATCCCTCAGCACCTCAGCACCACAGCCACCACCACCATGACCTTGGAGAACATCCTCAGAGCGATGGATAGCCTGAAAGGGAGAGAGGTGAACTAATAGTGAGAGCCAAGCATGGCAAAATGCAGATACTTTTGCCAGATCTAGAGAAGCCAAGAAGTCAGTTCTATGACCATATACAATAGCTATGCTAGGGACAAGGCCTTTCAATCCCACAGCTACAACTTCCCCCATGCTAACCTCTTGTGATCTACTTACAACTTGTAATTTAGTTCCTCCCGTTCCTACCCAAGTTGACCTCCCTGTTCAGTGTTAAACATTTACTGTTCCTGTACAATGCCTGTTCAATGTAAAATGTTTTATTGTTCCTGTTCTATGTAAACCGCGCTGATTTTGAAATAGTGCGGTATATAAAATCAAATAAATAAATAAACTCTCCTCGGCGCACTGCCTGAATCACGGAGCACAAGGTTTCCATCCGAAAGCTCAGGATGTGCAAATGCTCATTGACACCTTTGAGATCCAGAATGGGCCAGAAGGAGCCATCCTTTTTTGGCACCACAAAGTAGATAGAGTTTCAGCCCTTGCCCCATTCGTTCGGGCAGAGGGCACCACCGCCTTTAGGTGCAGCAACTTGTCCAAGGTGATTCACACAGCGGCACTTTTGATCACAGACCCACAAGGGGAAATGAGGAAGGCACCCGGAACTGGCTGTTTGCATTCCTGGATATAGCAGAACTGAATGGTGTCTAATACCCAGTGATCCTTGGTAACATGAGCTCATTCCTGAAAGAAAAGACAAAGCCTGCCTCCAACCAGAGGAAAGAGGGAATGGGCCCCCCAAACCTTCATTGCACAGCCTGGGAGAGTCCTCCTCTGAAGAGAACTGAGTCCCTGAGCCCACGTGCTCCATGAAAGAACTAAGAACGAGCCCGAAGCCAAGAAGCAGAAGGGAAGAAAGGTTTTCGGTGGACAGACAGAGACTGATGAGAAAAGGCCACAAGCCCACGTCACAGGTCTCCATAAGAACATAAGAACATAAGATATGCCATACTGGGTCAGACCAAGGTCCATCAAGCCCAGTATTCTGTTTCCAACAGTGGCCAATCTAGGTCATACGTACCTAGCAGTTTCCCCAAGGGACACAGGTTCCACAATGCTTGTATTGGTTCAAGCATTGATATCCTGGGTCCCTTCTTAATAATGGTTTATGGACCTTTCCTCCAGGAACTTGTCCAAACCTTTTTTAAACCCAGCTACACTAACAGCCTTTACTACATCCTCCGGTAACAAATTCCAGAGTTTGATTACACGTTGAGTGAAAAAATATTTTCTTTTATTAGTCTTAAATAGTTTACCCTGTAGCTTCATTGCATGTCCCCTAGTCTTTCTATATTCTGATAAGGTAAACAATCGATCTACGTTTACCCGTTCCACTCCGTTCATTAATTTATAGACTTCTATCATATCTCCCCTCAGCCGTCTCTTTTCCAGGTTAAAGAGCCCCAACCTTTTTAGCCTTTCTTCATAGGAGTAGCCTTCCATCCCCTTTACCATTTTGGTGGCTCTTCTCTGAACCTTTTCTAAAATTGCTATATCCTTTTTAAGATATGGCGACCAGAATTGCACACAATATTCAAGGTGCGGTCTCACCATGGAACGATATAGAGGCATTATAATATCTTTTGTTTTATTTTCCATTCCTTTCCTTATCATACCTAGCATTCTATTTGCTCTCTTGGCCGCCGCTGCACACTGGGCCGAGGGTTTTAACATGGTATCCACAAGGACGCCTAAATCTTTTTCTTGGGTGGTGGTTCCTAATGTGGAACCTTGCATCGTGTAACCATAGTTTGGGTTGTTCTTCCCTAGGTGCATAACCTTGCACTTCTCCACATTAAATTTCATCTGCCATTTTGATGCCCAGTCTTCCAATTTATCAAGATCCTCTTGCAATTTTCCACAATCCTCCTGGGTTTTAACAACTTTAAATAGTTTTGTGTCATCAGCAAATTTGATAACCTCACTCGTTATTCCACTTTCCAGGTCATTTATGAATATGTCAAAAAGCAGCGGACCCAGCACAGATCCCTGGGGTACACCACTATTCACCTTTCTCCATTGGGAAAATTGGCCATTTAGCCCTACCCTCTGCTTTCTATCTTTTAACCAGTTCCTGATCCACAGTAGTACACTGCCTCCTATCCCATGACTCTTTAGTTTTGCCAAAAGTCTCTCATGAGGGACCTTGTCAAAGGCTTTCTGAAAGTCCAGATACACAATATCAACCGACTCACCTTTGTCCACCTGTTTATTCACTCCTTCAAAAAAACATAACAGATTAGTAAGACAAGATCTTCCTTGTCTAAAGCCATGTTGGCTGTCTCCCATTAGGTCATGACTATCTATATGCTGAGTAATTTTATTCTTTATGATGGTTTCTACCATTTTTCCCGGTACTGATGTCAGGCTCACCGGTCTGTAGTTTCCCGGATCACCCCTCGAACCCTTTTTAAAAATTGGTGTTACATTGGCGATCCTCCAATCCTCAGGTATTAGAGATGATTTTAATGATAGTTCACAGATTACTGATAGCAGGTCTGCAATCTCAAATTTCAGTTCTTTCAACACCCTTGGATGTATACCATCCGGCCCAGGTGATTTGCTACTCTTCAGTTTATCTAATAGTTGTAAGACATCTTCCCGATGTATCGATATTTCCTTCAATTCTTCCACACCTTTAAATACCACTTCAGTCGTGGGTAACATCCCTACATCTTCCTCAGTAAAGACCGAAGCAAAGAATTCATTCAGTCTCTCCGCTATCGCCTTGTCGCCTCTTAGTGCTCCTTTAACCCCTTTATCATCTAATGGACCAACTGACTCTCTCACGGGTTTTTTGCTACGAATGTACTTGAAAAAGTCTTTATTTCGCGTTTTTGCTTCCGCAGCAAGCTTCTTCTCAAATTCTCTCTTTGCCTGCCTTATCAATGCCTTGCATTTGACTTGCCAGTGCTTGTGCTGTTTCCAGGTTTCATCATTTGGCTCTTTTTTCCATTTCTTGAAAGATGCTTTTTTGGCAACAACAGCCTCTCTGACCTCAGCTTTAAACCATGCTGGCAATTTTTTGGACTTCCTTCCACTTTTCTTAAAGCGTGGAATACAGCTGGTCTGGGCTTCCAAGATAGTATTTTTCAACAACACCCAAGCTTGATGTACGTCTTTAACCTTTGCAACTGCTCCTTTTAGTTTTTTCTTAACTGTTTTCCTCATTTTATCATAGTCTCCCTTTCGAAAGTTAAAGGGTAGTACTGTGGATTTCCTTACTATCCCTCCTCCACTAATTAAATCAAAGGCGATCATGCTATGATCACTATTGCCAAGTGGCCCCAACACCCTTATCTCTTGCACTACATCTGGTGTTCCACTAAGGACTAGGTCTAATATTGCTTCCCCTCTGGTCGGTTCATGAACCAGCTGCTCCAAGAAGCAGTCATTTATTTCATCTAGGAACTTTATCTCCCTAGCATGTCCTGTTGTGACACTGACCCAGTCGATGCCGGGGTAATTGAAATCACCCATTATTATTACTGCACTGTAACTTTTGCTAGCTTCCTTGATTTCTTTGAGCATTTCATCATCCATTTGTTCATTCTGGCCAGGCGGACGATAGTACACCCCCACTGCCATCGCCTTCCCCTTTTTACATGGAATTTCAATCCATAGAGATTCTACAGCAAATTTTGTTTCTTGCAAAACTTTAATTCTTTCTGACTCAATGCCCTCTCTAACATAGAGCGCAACCCCTCCACCAATTTGATCAGCTCTATCATTTCGATATAGTTTGTACCCAGGTATCACAGTGTCCCACTGGTTGTCCTCCTTCCACCATGTCTCTAATATTCCAATCATATCTAACCTCTCGTTTAGTGCTATATATTCTAACTCTCCCATCTTGTTTTGTAGACTTCTAGCATTTGCATACAAGCATTTTAGAGACTGTATTTTATTCATATTAATTTGGCTATTGGTAGACATGGGTAATTTGGGATCTTTAAGTTCTGTCTGCTCCATACTCGAGGGCATTTGGGCTACTTTACTCTTTTTTGGAACCTCTCTGCTTTTTGTAGTATCCTTCAAGGATACATTCTTCCGAACCATGCGCTCTTGGGCGACTGTCGGCTTTCCCCTATTATCTAGTTTAAAAGCTGCTCTATCTCCTTTTTAAAGGTTAATGCCAGCAGCCTGGTTCCATCCCGGTTAAGGTGAAGCCCATCCCTTCGGAAGAGCCCCTCCTTTCCCCAGAATGTTCCCCAGTTCCTAACAAATCCGAACCCCTCATCTCTGCACCATTGTCTCATCCACGCATTGAGACTCCGGAGCTCTGCCTGCCTATTGGGTCCTGCGCGTGGAACGGGAAGCATTTCGGAGAACGCTACCCTGGAAGTTCTGGATTTCAACTTCCTACCTAAAAGCCTAAATTTAGCTTCCAGAACCTCCCTACCACATTTTCCTATGTCATTGGTACCAACATGTACCAAGACAGCAGACTCCTCCCCAGCACTATCTAAGACCTTATCTAGGTGGCGTGTGAGGTCCGCTACCTTCGCACCAGGCAGGCATGTTACCAGGCGATCCTCACGTCCACCAGCCACCCAGCTATCTACATGCCTAATGATCGAATCACCAACTATAACTGCTGTCCTAACCCTTCCCGCATGGGCACTTGGCCCTGGAGAAACCTCCTCGGTGCGAGAGGGGTTTACATCACCTGGAGGACAGGTCCTAGTTACAGGATCACTTCCTGCCACACCAGGGTGATGCTCTCCTGTCACGTGACCTCTCTCCTCCATGGCAACAGGGATGCTGCCAGACTGGAGGTGGGACTTCAGGACTATATCCCTGTAGGTCTCGTCTATGTACCTCTCTGTCTGTCTTATGTTTTCCAAGTCTGCTACTCTAGCCTCTAGAGAACGGACTCGTTCCCTGAGAGCAGAGAGCTCCTTGCACCTAGTGCACACGTAAGACCTCTCACCAGCTGGGAGAAAATCATACATGTGACACTCAATGCAAAAGACTGGAAAGCCCACATCCAGCTGCTGGACTGCTGTCTGCATCTTAGTTTTAAGTTTGTGTTTAGATCTTTAAGTTCTATATGTACTAAAGGGTGCAATGGATATTTATACCACTAAAACAGTACCTAAGAAGTTTAATATACCTTGTTCACCTGAAGCTTAATTAATCTCAGGTCCTTGGTGTATGACTGATTTGGGTAATGAGCTTCACCTGAGAGCACCTCCTGTCTTTTAAGTTGTGCAAGTACCTATAAAGCTGTGATTTTCCCAGGGGAGGGAGGGAGGGATATAACACTTATTAAAAAAGGGCTGCTACACAGTACCTTGTCCTGTGCTGCTGAGGAAAACTATATTCTGATTTGATTTAAATTATAGCTCTTTGCTGCTACTAGGCTCTAACCTATTATGAAATTTAAACTACAAGCTCTCTGCTGGATTCTAAATTTAACCAGAAAGCTCTCTTCTGTGTTTTAATTTGAAACTAAAAGTACTTTGCTGATGCTAGGCCCTGAGTGACTATGAAATTTAAACTACAGCTGTCTACTGGGTATGAAAGGTAACCAGAAAGTTCTCTTCTGTGTTTTTAAATTGAATCTTAAACTGTTGCTACTAGGCCCTGACTGATTTAACAAAAAAAAAATAGTGGGTTCACAGATTAATTAGCTTTAAAAGAAAAAAAATTCCTTTCAGAAAAATTCCCAGAAGTATATACTCACAATTTCAGATTTCTCTCCAGAAGTAACAGCCCCCCTTTCCAGTCCTTCAAGTCCTAAACATGTCTTCTAAAAGGCGGTAAGATTTTGTCTTGCCCAGGTCCTTCACCAGCTTCTTCAAATCGGCTCTAAAAAGAAGCTTCCCCTTAAAAGCCAGTTGGGCCAACTGTGCTTTGGAAGATATGTCCACCGTCGAGTGCCAGAGCAAAATCCATGCTATGATACCATTGTCAGGGCACGATCCCTAGCCATCAAATGTACCAGGTCATACATGGCATCAGAAAGGAAGGCTGTAGCTGACGCCAAATACGGGGTATATCATCTGGCAGAAGAGACTGAATCCACTGGAGTAGGGCTCAAGACGTCAGGCTAGCATATACCGCCAGCTGAAGAATAGCAGCCGCTATGGCAAACTGGTTCTTCAACAACAAATCAACCTTTCAGTATAGAAAATCCTTTCAGGCCGATCTTCCTTCCACTGGAATGGTAGCCTGTCTGGTCACCACCGTGACCTGCATATCCACCTTGGGAATATCAAACCACCCAATGCACTTCTCCAGGATTGCGTAGATCTTCTTATACACCCTTAGCCTCTTAGGTGGTGAGTTGGGAGAGCCCCACTCTGACCTGATTATATTCTTGATCACATCCAGGAACCCTCAGCGCCGGTGGGCTCAACTTTAACAAAGCCTCAGAAAAGAAGACAAATGTTTTTCCTTCCTGCGGCTCTGCAAAGATGAGCCGGGACGCCGGCAAGCTCTTCCGGGGCAGCGGGAAGGGTGGGGGGTCGCGAGGCCACTGATTCTACCGCTGCTGCTGCCAAGAAGCAGTGGCAGCAGCTTGTCCTGCAGTTTGTTTGTTTTTAAATTTGAAGGCCGAGTGAGGCGGACTTTTTGGGGGCATTTTTTTGCCACCTCCAAAAAGTTACCACCTGAGGCCACTGCCTCATTCAGCCTCATTATACAGCCGCTCCTGGAGGGGGAGCATGTGCTCCAGGGATGACTCAGAGGCTGCCATGCAAGAAGAGCAGACTCCAGAAAACAGAGATGAAGCACCTCAATTACGACAGGCCAAACAACATTAGCTGAAAGAAGACCTAGGGAGTTAAGGTAAGTATCACAACAGCACACACTAAGGCTGCAGTGACCCAAAGGGCACATGTTAAGTGTGCTTTTACTGGAGTGCACATTATAGACGCTAGGGGAGGAACACACATTGGAGCCGCTTGGGTGAAATTGTAACTATTGTAACTCAATTTTTGCCGGCCTTCCCTCCTACCAGTTCCGTCAACTTCAACTCGTCCAAAACACCGCCACCCGTCTAGTCACTTACTCTTCCCCTTTTGATCATGTCACTCCTTGCCTTCTCTCTCTTCATTGGCTTCCTGTTAAATTCAGATTCGTTTACAAGTACCTTATCACTACCCACAAAGTTCTTCACATGGGTACTCCTCGGTATTTGTCTGATCTCATCTACCACCAGCCTGTCCCTTGCCTCCTCCGATCCTCCCACAGCAATCGCCTTTTTCTTCCTTCTCCATCTCAGGCACATCTTGAACTCACCTGTCACTCTGCATTCTTTTTCCTGAGCCCTGCCCTATGGAATTCTCTCCCTTATTTGCTCCGCACCGAACCTTCGTTCTCTCGCTTTAAAGCTCTTCTTAAAATTCATCTTTTCACTCAGGCTTTCGACCTTCCAACTCCCCTGTGACAATTCTAATGCCATACACTACCCCTCTTCCTTCCCTCTGCCCTCCCCCCTCAGCAATCAGCCTGTCTAGTCGTGCAACTTTGTTTCTTTCCTATTTTTCTTCCTTTGTCTCAATAATGCTTTCCTGTCAATTAAATGGCGTTCCTTTCTTCCTGTACTTCTTTAGTAGCCTCCCCCTTGTTTATTACTGTACACCGCTCTGACACTTCGGTTTGGTCGGTATATCAAGTCTTGCTAATAAATAAATAAATAAAAAATGTGCGCTAGGATCACGAGACCGCCAGGTGGTCAGTAGGCAAAAACACTACTAATGCGTGCAGAAAATAGCGGGAAACCCCTACACCACGCCAATGGTCACCAGTGATCCACCTCAAATTGCATCCCAGGAAGACAGAATCAGGAGCCCCCAACAAGGACAATGCCAAGATCAAGCCTTGGTACTCACCTCCTGAGAGTCCCAGGCAGAGGATCTGTGTCGGGCTCAGCTCTACTCCCCTGAAACAGTTTAACTGGCTTTGCAGCACTATTTTTAAGGTAGCTGGCAGGCAGATCCTCCTGAAGGCCTTCTGCAATCTTTGGGAGAGAGCAGTGGGGACAGAGGAGGAGGGAGGGGGCATTGAGGTTGTGTGAGGCTGCTGCACTTTTCCAGATTCTTCAAAATCCATTCAATTTCTGGCTGCTCAACAGACTCTTATCATGACAAGGGCTTGGAGCTGAACAATTTTCCCTCCTCCTACGGCTACCGAAAAGGCCATAGTCAAGTGGAGCCTCCCACATTGTGCTCAAGTGAGAGAGTCACCATCAAGATGGTCATTCACGAGTGTTTAATCAACCTTTTCCTCTCAATTTTCAGATTTTCTTCAGAGAGGAGAAAATCTATCCACCATCTGCTGGAGACAAAGAAATACTGAAGAGACTTCTGGTGGCTGAGGCGAATAGAGGCATAGGAGTGATGTCATTGAAACCTGGGTTTTTCGTTGGTTCTTTGTCTCCACCAATCTGCTGGTAGGGGAACACAACCTACTTGTCTTGACTGGTCTAGCAGTACAATATAGAAACAGTGACTGAATAATTGCTAAAACAAATGGTATTTAGAGGTACCAAATTCAACCACTTACTTGCATGAGAATATGATTATTGATAATCCTTTCCTACAACAAGGTCATGAATGCAATTTTTAAAGCCATTTGCCTAAGAAAATACTGATTCATCAGTAAGTTGACCTTTCTGAAAATTGCTCTGTCCTTGACTGGCTAAAAGTGTGCAAGGACTTTCACTATATTCATAATTTAGAATGGATTACAAGGGCATGTTTAGATTGGGAGAGGAAAATAAATATAGGTTTGCTTTTCTAAACTGTATGTACTATTTTGCCCCCTCCCCCACCCTTTAAAGTGAACGTTGGAGAACTAGAGGACATTGAGCAAACAATAGTAAATGATACCAGTCTGATATCTGCTTTTGGTGATGTCACATAATACAGATTATGACGTGACACAAATAGATCTCTTGTGAAAGGCTCTGTGCCTCTAAGGATGTCATACTATCTCATTTCCGAACTGCATGGTGTACCTCTGCTTCAATGGCACCATGTTCTTCCTTTAGGTTATATCGAAGCACCTTAACATTGTCAATATGAGACTCTTAATGAGTACCTTACAGTGAACTGACTGTAAGCTGGATAATACACTCTTTAAATACAGACCAGCTCGAGTAGAAGAGCTGAAACAAACAAAAATACGCTGTAACAGCATCAAAAAGAACACAAATGACACAGATGTTTTAGTAGCCTCCAGGATAACCAAACTCAAAATGGTTGGGGTAAGTTACCTGGGACTGGAAGGCCAGGGTTTCAAATCCTCCTACAGGACAGCAACCTTGGGCAGAAAGATTAGGGCTTCTAGTCCCACAGGCAGGGCCGGTTTTAGCTAGAGTGAGGCCCTACGCCAAGAAAAATTGTGGGCCCCCCCCCCCATGTCCCCGTGCAGTCCTGGGCCCCCCTGTGTCGTCCCCCCCGTGCCCCACCCCCGTGCAGTCCTGGGCCCGCCCCGTGCCCCCGTGCAGTCCTGGCCCCCCCCCCCGTGCCCCCGTGCCGTCCTGGGCCCCCCCGTGCCCCCGTGCCATCCTGGGTCCCCCGTGCCATCCTGGGTCCCCCCACCCGTGCAGTCCTGGCCTCCCCGGACAGCATCGTGGCTGTCTGAGGGAGCCGGGGAAGCCCGCACGAGGCCCCGGCTCCCTCTGTACAGCCGCCAGCGTGAAGAGCCTTTTCCTTCACGCTGGCGGCTGTTTCTGTTTCAGAAACAGCCACCAGCGTGAAGGAAAAGGCTGTTCACGCTGGCGGCTGTACAGAGGGAGCCGGGGCCTCGCGCGGGCTTCCCCGGCTCCCTCTAAAGCCCTCCGGTGGGCCCTTGCCAGCTGTGGGCCCTACGCCACGGCGTACGTGGCGTATAGGCAAATCCGGCCCTGCCCACAGGTGCTTCTTGTGGCCTTGAACAAGCCACTTAACTTGTTCAGGTGCAAAAACATAGATTGTGAGCCCTTCAGGGACAAGGAAAAAATATATGTACAGTACCCAAATGTGCACTGCTTTGACTGGTAGAAAAGCAGCATAAAAGCTTAGTTAAATAAATAAGACAGCTTTCTTGTTAGTATCCTGCATTCTTTTTTGTACACCATATCTTTTGCCCTTCATATTAATTGCATTGTCATAGCTCTGTCCTTTTAGCGAGGTAATCTACAAAGAACAATGTGAAGTGTAACCAACAATTGCTCAGTATGGCTGCTATAGGGCATGCTATCCATAATCACACCAACATATTTTTCGTGTTTAACTCTTTTTCAGCAATGGCTTAAAGGATGTGCTTCCCCATTCTAGCAATCAATTCATTGCTGAGGTAATGATCAGCAATTTCTCTTTGCTTCATTTTTCTCAGGTGTTCATTCATTGTGAAAAATGCAGTGTGCCTTTGAGTCAATGCTGACTCCTCACAACTCAGCAGCTTGTGAGTTTGGATTGGAGAAATAGTCTCGTGGTTAGAGAACTAACGTACTTAAACTAAAAGAACAGAGTTCAGTCCCCACTAGCACTCCTTGTGGCCTTGCACTAGTCATTTACGTAACTCTCCATTGCCTCAAAAGCAAGGCCTGGCAATCTACTGTATATCTGGTCACACTACCAAGAAAACCCAGGAGCTGCTGGGTTGTCAGGAGTTCATTTATTACAGGGTCAAACTTTGCCAATAGTTCAACCTGAGCAAGGAAATTTCCATTGCTACAATCATACAGTCTTTCTGTAGTTCCACGAAAGCCCAGATTCCATGATGGAAATGATTCTTAGAAGAACAGCTTTCGAGTAATTTCTTTCCATTACAATTAACTCCATATTGATGCTGTCAATAGTTTTAATGTCATACTTCTATGTTCCATAAATGTGTCTAGTAAATGCTCATGTTCTTTGAGAAAAGAATGAATGTGTTTCCATGCATTAAAAACAGCTTTTGAAAATTATGATCGTGATTTCTAAAAAGAGAACAACAAAAACAAAATACTTTATTGGCCAATATTGAATACAAGAGCCATGATAAAACAGCGTCACTATTTTTCAATTTAATGTAATAACTCTCCTTTATAAAGCATCTGGGAACAGCATCATTACTTTTTGGAAATTCAATATCCAGTATTTGCATAGGACCTCTTCGGACAAGTTCACATCTCTGGCGATTATGCTTTCAGTGGTTGATACACCACCGAAATGAAACCATAAAATGTTGCAAATTCCCATAGTTCATAACCATTCCTGTTCCTATGGTCTTCACCAACATGTCCTTTCACACTGGAGATGGGCGGATTCTCAGTCCTAGAATTCAGATCCCCAGCTATAATTAAATGCTCATTTTTATTCTATTTATTCACTTGTTCCTGTAATGCCTCATAAAATTCTTCCGTTTCCTCATCTTTCCCTTTTTCAGAGGCATATATTCCAATTACAGTTAAGTGGCCTCTAGTGATTTTCATTCGTACAATAACCATGCTACGGCTTATCAAAGTAATAAGGTTTTTTATTCCTTCTTTTCGATTTCTGGCCTATTAAGATAGGTACGCACATCATGCATACAATTTGATTTACTCTGCTATATACCACTGTATAATTCCTTATTTCTTTTCTACCTTTTAAGTTTCTTAGTCTCTGTAATCACTGGTGAGTTAATTTGTTCTTATTTGAATGTTTTCATAAGCCTAGCTCCTGCTGTTCCAAGCTGCAATTTTCAATATAGTTATAATTTTAATTCCTTTATCCTTTCCTTTCTTTCCAATTCAGTGGACTGTTGGAAAGAAATTAGACATTTTTAAAACCTCTTATTTATATCTGTCTGTCGGAGGGTAAAATAACTCTGAAAACTTTATGTAATGGGACCAAATTTAGCATGGAGGAAAAACAGTAGAGACACGTTGAGTTTCAAAATGGGCCAGATCAGACTCAGGGTTCCAGGGGAATAAAGCTCCCCACCAAAATGGTCCAATGGGTTTCTACGGGAAAAGCCGTTTCAGCAACTGTAGTATTATGTTGTTAAGTGCCATCGAGGCAATGTCTTCTCCTAGAAACCCTGTGAATAGTTGCCCATGTTGTGACTATCGAAAGAAAACAGCGGAAGGAATAACCACGGCCTACCAGATGATAATTAAAATCCTTTATTTAGGGTCCTCAATAAGGATTTTAATTATCATCTGGTAGGCCGTGGTTATTCCTTCCGCTGTTTTCTTTCGGCTGTCCAATTTGCGGAAGACATTCTTCTTTTCTTCTCCTCCCCATGTTGTGACTATCACCTGGTTTTTCTTGGCAAGTTCGACCAGAAGTGGATTGCCTAAGCCTACAGCACCTGGTATGTAAGGCCGGCCCTACCACTATAGGACTAGGCATCCATCTAGAGTGGCACAGTTTCAGGGAGCATGTTAGTGCCAGTGCAGCAGAGGCTGACAGTAGTAAAAATGAGTTTATGTTGCTAATCTCTCCCACTCCTTGCTGCCATTGCAATACTGTTGCTACCCCCTCAACAGCACTAAATGTGACTTGGGGCAGTGGCACAGGACCTCTGAGCACATCCAAGTGCCAGGCCTGCCCCCTCCAAAACAGGAAGTGGTGAGGCTTGAGCAGGCACATATGCTCTGAGCCCCATGCTGGCTGCCCCTAGTCACATTTAGTGCTGCCGGGGTGAACAGCAACAGCGTCACAATGGCAACAGCAGAGATAGGCCCCACAACAGGAAGGGATGGGGGACGTTTGACACCCGGGTAGAGATAATGAAGGGTGGGGTTGACACTGAACACATGGAGGGGGATAGGAAAGAAGAAGGAAAATGCCAGACGCTTGGGAAGGAGAGGAGATGCTGGACACTTGGAGGAGGTAAGGAAGAAGAAGGGAGATGCTAGTCATGGAAGAGGTAAGGAAGAAGAGGGGAGGTGTTTGATACCTCAGGAAATTGGAAGGAAAAGGGTGATACTGGACATGGGGGCACAGCTGAATGTTTGCCTAGGGTGTCATATGGGGGGGGGGGTGCACAACCTAGGGGAGATGCCGGACATTTGAGGGTATGGAACGGAAAGGTTGGTGCTGGACATGGAGGCAGGGTAGGGCACACAACTGAAGGTTTGCTTAGGGTGTCATATGGAAAGGTTCCCAACTGAAGATTCACCTAAGGTATCGGATACCTTTGGGTCAACCCTGCTGATATTCCAAGGTGGCTTACCATCCCAGTACTGACCGGGGTCACCCTTACTTAGCTTCTGAGATCAGATGAGATCAGGCACACTCAGGGTGGTGTGACTGTACTAGCTACAGCATACAAACATTGATTCATTGCAGTACAGCAGTTAGGAACTTGTACGTTCTCAAACTGCCTTCTTTTCTCATCTTCGCTCCTGGTTACAGACACACAGAGAACCAACACAGATATGCACACACACATCCACCCTCACCAACACAGACACACATACACATATACATTCACAGATAGACAAAACAGATACACATACATGCAAATATACAGACAAGCACAAACACACACCTAGATACATACACTCATTAAACAGACATATACAAAAAGACACACTCACAAAAACACACATGTAAAACAAAGGCACATACTCATACAACACTGGATTTGAAGGAGAAATACTAGCATCATGCGAAGAGTTCAGAAAGGAGTGTTGGGAAAAAGGGGAGTGGAGTGGAGTCAGCATTAATAGTAATGAGGGAGGGGCGCCAGAAAGCCTAGCACCAGCCCTGTTGCCCCTGCTGCTCTAAGCAGACAGTTCCTCCTCACCTGTGCTCAGGTGGGAGGATATGAAGGAGGATCTCGCCCTCTGGCCCCCCAGTCCTTCTGCTCTCCTTCCCATCTCTGCCCTCTCCTGGGGAGCTATTACAGACCTATGCAGAAAACTAGCACGGGCTTTACGAGCCTCTAACGCCACATTTAAACACACTTTATGATCCTTTAAATGCAGAAACAGCCGTAAACGCTGATGGAAAATCTAGCGACCAACTAATGCCACACATATTTAAATCTATTTAAATGAACTTTAATTATTTAAATGTATTTTAATCAACTGGTCTGTTGCGCAAATCATGGCTGCATAGAGGATTTTGCAACCAGCCATAGCGCCAAAATTTTTACTGCACGGTTTGAGTAGACGTTAATCTCTAACGCGTGCCCCTGACAGTATTTTGATGGCACCAGGTGCTTTCCCTGATGCCTAGATCATCTTCTCCTCAGATGATCAGGCATCAGGAAAAGCCCTCGATGCCATCAAAACACTGTTGGGGTCCTATGCCTGCCAAAAAAGAATCCCTGGTGGACCAGTGGCCCCCCCAACAGTATTTAGATGGCATCAGCAATGATCACGGCATTGGAAAATGCCCCCAATGCCATCAAAACACTGTCAGGGACCAGTGCCCCAACAGAAAGTAAGTACCTGGTGGTCTAATGGCCCCTGTACCCACCACCCTCCAACCCAAAGTAAAATGAAATAAAAGTCACAACCTGGTGGTCTAGCAGCCATTGAAGACCCCACCCCACAACCCAAAGTAAATATAAAATTACCTGATGGTTTAGCGGCCCCTAAATTCAACCCCCCCCCCCCCCGAGTGTACCTTAAGATAGGTGGGAGCACTGCCTATGCGCTTCCGCTCTAGTCCGCCATCTTGTAAAATGGCGTGCCTTGCCCCGTGCGATGCATCCTAGGATGCACTGGGTGAGGTCAGACTGCCATATAAGATAGACTATGCCTTATATGGCAGTCTAACCCCACCCGGTGCATCTCAGGACGCACCATGGGTGGCCAGGCGTGCCATTTTACAAGATGGTGGACCAGAGCGGGAGCATGTAGGCAGCGCTCCTGCCTATTTTAAGGTATGGGGGGAATGTTGGAATTAGGGGCCGTGAGACCACCAGGTAATTTTACATTTACTTTGGGGTGGGGGAGGTTCAAAGGCCGCTAGACCATCATGTTTTAACTTTTATTTTATTTTACTTGGGAATGGGGTGGGGGTACAGAGGGTGCTAGACCACTAGGTAATTACTTTTTGTCGGGGCACCGACCCCCATCAGTGTTTTGATGGCATCGGGGGCTTTTCCCAAAGCCGCGATCATCCACGGTGCCATCAAAATACTGTTGGGGAGGGGGCAATGGGCTGCTGGACCACCATGGATTGTTCTTTGTCGGGTACGGCCCCCGACAGTATTTTGATGGCATTGGAGGCTTTTCCCAATGCTGCAATCGTCTCCGATGCCATAAAAATACTCTTATGCAAATTAACCACACGATGCCCAGAGAGCAAGCCAAACTAGCGCAGGCTTCTTGTGCACATGTGTTTGGCTTGCTCTCTCAATTTAACGCTGTAGTAGCTCATTTGCATGTACAAGATTAACACAAGGATCATTTGCATACCCTATCCTTCCTGCATTGCACGTTAAAATGTGTGCGTTGTCAGGAACATTAAAAAATCACTTCTGCGTGGGTCTAGCACTGGTTTTCTGTTTGGGCCTATTAGAGTGGTAAAGGCTTTCTTTGAGCTATTCCCAGTGCTTCTGGGATTTCTAGTGTCTCACAGGTCCCTAACCCTGATTTTATAGCAGCATACCGATGGGTCATGTTTACTAAAGTGCACTAACCATGAGCATAGGCTTTGCCGTATACTAAGCGAGTCCCATTAAACGTTAGCATGGGACCCTGCAGTAAAAATCCCACACTAACTGGTTAGCAATTGGGCAGGTTAGGGGCAGAATGTGGGTGTTGATGGTGCAGTGCAGCTAGTGTGGGCGTCTTTGGCACACCCTAACCATGGCCATTGCTGTTAGCATGAGTGCACTTAAGACCACTTCAATAGATGCCATTAAGTGCATCCACGTGCTGGTCAGCGTGGTGCTGTGTGGTTGCAATTTGCTAAGAGCAAGGAGATGGACACACACGCCCCCTCCACACTAGATTCATAGCTCAATCGCACACTAACTTAGCACACTTAAGTAAACATGTCCCTGTGTGAAGTGCCCTGAAAGGTGCCTAGTTTAAGCCTATGTTTTAAAGGCCATGGGAACGAGAAAGGCATACCACCTTAAAAGTGAAGAATAACCACAACAGTGGAAGAAACAATTCTCCTGGTCAAATGTTTACATTGTGAGAGAGGAAGAACATGTTGAGTCAAAGGCAGAGGAGCATCTTGTGGGGATCTCTGGGAAGTCTGCCTCGGAGACCGAACCTACTTCAGAGTTGGTTCAAGTTGTTGCTACACTAGGCAAATCTTAAGCCTTATGCTTCCCTTGGCTGTCAAAATCTATTCTTTAGTTTTGATTGCCCTGCTGTTTGCCACCCCCAGAAGCTGTCACCGTAAGCAGCCACCTAATTTGCTTGGTGGTTGGCCTGGCCCTGCCAGGAAGAAGTAGGATGTTGTGAGGCAACTGAAGGCCACATTGGTCAAAACTTGACCAAAAGGATGTTGATGGATATTTGCTTTTTTCATTATTTGGTGCTCCAAGTGGGGGCTTTCTGATCGCAGAAATGTTCTGTGTGGAAATGGGGGAAGAGGGAGGAAAGTTGAATTAGCTCAAGTTCTGCGCCTCTTTTGTTACTTACGTGCCTCAGCAACTGGCAGAAATTACAAATTCTTTTTTTTTTTTTAATGCCAGGGAGTAAGGGCATGGTTTACAGGCCACATAGCCTCTGTTTCTAGGAAAGACATAAGGCTTACAGTCTGCTTAGAGCGCCAACACCTTGAACCAATTCTGGGGGTTGGCTCTGGATTCATGGTGCCTTCCAGTCCCATATTTTGACTCAGAAGGCAATTTTTATGCTTATTGATCATCTTAATATTCCCATGTATGATATCATGTACCTCTGATTTCACAGAGCAGCTCACATTAGAGTTCAGTAATGAAATTAAAATGTTCTAAATATACTGCTTCACATTTGCCCAGCTTGCGCTACTAGGTTAGGCTGTTCTGTAAACAATATCCGCAAGTAGTGCTGTCTTCCACTTGTCTGAGAAATAGTACGAGTGCTTTCTAGTAGAGCCCCACAGCTCTCCAGATCTGAGGTGCTCTTAACAAAAGCAAATGGTTTATAGGAATATCTTCCTACTCAAACCAAGGACATATTTTGATAACAAAAGCATAAGATGGCTTGCAATCAAACAAAGGTTCTAACAGCCCTTCAGCTATGAAATTAGCAATAGCATAATGGATGAGGAGTACCCGAATTCTATTTCCCAGCATGTTTCCAACAAATTATAAACAATCTTTGCCCGCCCCCCATCAACAACCAAGTGAAGAAAACACATCACCAAGCGACTTCAGCCAGACACTATTGGTTGACTTAAAGCTTTCTATCATGTCCACACAAATACAATGTCTTACAGGTACAAAACACAGCAGCCCCTGCAGCTCCTGTCAGAAATGGTTATGGAACTTGTATTTCTTCTGCTGGGATTTTCAGCCTCAGAATAATGTTTTTACTTATATTCCGAACTCACAGCGGTTTTCAGTGCTTTGAATTGTAAAGCTGCCGACAACTCGTTTTCATTTTTCAGCTGCTGTATTTCTCTTTTTAAGTCCAGTAAAGTTTGGGCAAGCTGACGGTCCTGGGAGCGCATTTCCACCTGCAGATAACCAAGAGGAAGGAGAATGAAAGAGCTGAACATTCCATCTTATGCAATGTGTACAGTTTGTTATATTGAATTTAGTGAATGACCATCTGGTGTGGCAAACAAGTCAGTGGCCTTCAAAGTTTGCGTCTGAATCCACTCATATGGGAGAGGAAATCACAGGATGAAATATTAGAGAATTCAAGGCTTACAGTTTTATTATGTGACTCATAGCATCAGTTTTGTCATATCTTCTAAATAGATCCCAAATGGGAGATGTTTGAGATTCACCAAGGCAGAGTCAAAGAAACAGACGTACGAATTGAAGAAAGGGATAAGAAATTACTGCACAGAAAAAAGAAACTCACTTCCTGTCATCTTTGAACTAAATTGCTTCATTACCAATAAAAATAACGTAACAGTCCTGTTTGACAACATAGCCTAAAGCTAATATGGCATAATACATAAATGTTTTTGAGTGTAGGCCATGTTTCATGCTATTTTCTGTATTTTTCTCTTTTCACAGTGAGTGAATAAAGCCTCTTGTGAATAAAAATAATATTGGATATATAACCTTTTGATGAATCAAAGAAAGGGTGTTAAAATGAATTATATGGATACTTCCTTCAAATAAATAAAACAGACCTGCCGAACAGATTCCACGGTTCATTGTAAATGTGACTGTTTCACATTCAAGAGTATAAAACAAAAGACAAAAGGAAACACAGTATGATTGCCCTAGTGTTATACTGAACACTGTTATTGAGGCAAACCAGTCTAATACTAAACCACCATAATAAATACTGCTTAACTAGAGAACAAGGAACATATTCGTAAAGGAAAAAGCTAATAAACTTTACAGACCATATTTATAGCACTTTCTTTGAAGAAACACGAAGGGGCATATTTACCAAAGTATGGTAAGATGTTGCAGTTGTCATATGTTAATTGCCGAAATGAATGTACAGTAACGGCAAAACCTCTGCATTAACTGTTAGGGGTGTTCTCAACAGTTTTTCATTCAGTTAACAAAGAGTTAACAAAAAGTCACATTCATCTGAAGGCTCTCTCACTATCACCTCTTTGATCAGCTCTTCTCCAGCATTTGAGCCTCAGTGCTAATATACTGATCTTGATCGTGCTTTCATGAGAGACAAGCCTAAGAAATGAAAAACCAAATGGCCCAGCCAGTAAGCAGAAATCTGTGCTCATTTTCCTATATTCTGCATCATTTATTTATATTCTCTTATATACCGTGCTATTCTGCATCAGTGTGGTTTACAATGAACAAACTGAAATTACATTGAAAAGGGCAATATAACTTGGAGATAACTATTTTACAGGGAACATGGGCTAGGGAGGATTAAGTGGCTTGCCCAAGACCACAAGGAGCACCTGTGGGACTAGAAACCCCAGTCCTTCTGGCCCAAGGTTGCTGTCCTCTAGTGGGATTTGAACGCCTGACCTTCTGGCCTGAAGTACCTTGCCCCAACCACTAGGCCACTCCTCCACTCATCCCTTGTCCCTTTACCTACAAGTTCAAGTGCTGTGAAAAATACAAGAGGCCGAGTGCGAGTGCGACAGGCCCACTACTTAACATGGCAGCGGGCCCGTCTGCCCCTCCCCTGCTTCTTAGAGGGGGCTGGGATCTCGCCGGGGTGCCGCAGGAAAATCTCCCACCTCAGGAAAAACATTGCGATAACTGTCGCCTGTCCCGTGTGCCCAGGCGAGATCTCAGCCCCTGATAAAAGCAGAACAAGCAGAGCGATCCTCCTTTCAGATTGTCTGCTTCACTACCCCACCCACCCTGCATGGTCATCCTGGATGGGGCCTGCATAGCTCCGCACTGTCGCAGCTGAATGAGCTACCGGCGATTACCTGAGCCAGGCCACAAGCACATGCAGGGCACGAGCAAAAGAGGCATTGCACCCCAGCAAGTCTCCATACACAACGGCGACCCCCAGCCAGCACAGCAAGGTCCCTGTGCAGGGGTGGGCCCAGCTCAGTTTGCAAGGTGGGCCCTTAGCCCCCACAGTGGGCTGGCTTGACAGCAAGGGAAGAGGCCATGGCGCACACTGGCTCGGGTGACTAGAGTGGGAACCTCGCCCTGCTGTACATACGTTGCATGTATATATATATATATTTGTATTGCTTATGTTGATCTAGGAATAAATCAGCGGCCACGTTTTACCCATAATTGTTGAGTACAGTGATCATTGGACCTGGGATAATAGGGCAAATGGATTACGATCAGGGGGAGGGGCGGACATAAGTCCCGCCTGCCTATATTATTATGCACATCCTCTTAGATCCTGAGCAGAGAACAATTTTCAGCCCAGAGAATTTACCTATTTTGCCTCCACCCTGCCTGTATCCTTTCAGAGAATCCAAAGAAAAGCAAAAATCATTTTATGCTGCTTTTTTTTCACTTGCAAAGCAATAAGAACAAAAGAACATAAGAAATGCCATACTGGGTCAGACCAAGATCCATCAAGCCCAATTTCCTGGTTCCAACAGTGGCCAATCCAGGTCACAAGTACCTGGCAGGTACCCAAAGTCCACAGCTCCACAATGTTCATCCTGAGATAAGCAGTGGATTTTCCGGGTCTTCTTCAATAATGGTTTATGGACCTTTCCTCCAAGAACTTGTCCAAATCTTTTTTAAACCCAGCTACACTAACAGCTTTTACTACATCCTCTGGTAACGAATTCCAGAGTTTGATTATTCATTGAGTGGAAAAATATTTTTTCTTATTAGTCTTAAATGGGTTACATTGTAGCTTCATTGCGTGTCCCCTAGTCTTTTTACTTTTTGATGGCTTAAACAACTGATCTACATTAACCCGTTCCACTCAATTCATTAATTTATAGACTTCTATCATATCTTCTCCCCTCAGCCTTCTCTTTTCCAAGTTGAAGAGCCCTAACCTTTTAAGCCTTTCCTCTTGGGGTATCCTTCCATCCCTTTTACCATTTTGGTGGCTCTTCTCTGTACCTTTTCTAATTCTGTTATATCCATTTTAAGATATGGCGACCAGAATTGCACACAATATTCAAGGTGCAGTTGAACCATGGAACGATAGAGAGGCATTATAATATCCTTGATTTTATTCTCCATTCCTTTCCTTATGATTCCTAGCATTCCGTTTGCTTTCTTGGCCACTGCTGCACACTGGGCAGAGGGTTTCAATGTATTATTCACGATGACACCTAAATCTTTTTCTTGGGTAGTGTTTTCTAAGGTGGTACCTTGCATCATGTAACCAAAGTTTGGATTGTTCTTTCCTAGGTGCATAACTTTGCACTTGTCCACATTAAATTTCATCTGCCATTTGGATGCCCAGTCTTCCAATTTGTCAAGGTCCTCGTGCAATTTTTCACAATCCTCTTGGCTTTTAACAACTTTGAATAATTTTGTGTCATCTGCAAATTTGATTACCTCACTCGTTATTCCCATTTCCAGATCATTTATGAATATGCTAAAAAGCAGCAGACCCAGCACAGATCCCTGGAGTACTCTACTATTTACTTTTCTCCATTGAGAAAACTGGCCATTTAGTCCTACTCTCTGCCTTCTATCTTTTAACCAGTTTCTGATCCACAATACTACACTCCAGTCCCATGAATTTTTACTACAATACTACATTTAAATCTTTCTAGATATATACTGTGGATGTGCCATCTGAAAAAAATCTCACTCTCTGGGATTGTGAATGTCACTCTTTGGAATGGTTCACCCTTGACATCTCTGCAGAGAAAATGTCATTACCATATATTTACAACAAATAATATGATGCAGTTAGCTGGGCCTATTCAGGTGGTGTTAACGGTGTCCATATTATCTGCTGCATTAATAGTTAAGATGCAAAAACTATCTATAATTTGCAGTCTCTGTCCATTCCACAAAAGCCACTTCCCCCAGCTTCCTTCAAGCCCCGATAGCCAATCAGGACCCACAGCATGCACAGAGAAGAGGCAAGCCCCTCCCCTGTGCTGAAGAACTACCCGCCAGCACACCTTTTAAATTGAACGCACTGCAGGAGCAGCAGTTAGAAGACCACAGCTACTTCCCCCAGCTTCCTGCAATCCCCGATCATCAATCGGGACCCACAGCATGCACGGAGAGGAGGTAAGTCCCTCCCCCATGTTGAAGAATGGACCGCCAGCACATCTTTTAAATTGAACACGCTGCAGGAGAGAGGTTGCTGTTCGGGGGAGCAGACACGGCTGGTTCGCTGGCCTCAGGAGCAGCGCAGTGGGTGTGCCTGGAGGTCCTGCCTACATCGGGCAGGTACAGGGAGGACGTTCCTGGCTGTGGAGGACCCCTCCCCTTGACTATACTTAACCCAGCAGTAATGGAAGTTTGGTGAAGAGAGGTTGCTGTTCGGGGGAACAGACGCGGCTGGTTTGCTGGCCGCGGGAGCAGCGCAGCGGGTGTGCCTGGAGATCCTGCCTACATCGGGCAAGCACAGGGAGGACGTTCCCGGCTGTGGAGGACCCCTCCCCCTGACTATACTTAACCCAGCAGTTTCCTTACGCGGCCGCGTATCGCGGCCTGCGTGGCGTGTCCTAAGGGGCGTGTCTCAAGGGGCAGGTCACGCCCCTTTTGCGCTCCTTTGGCGCACTTGAGGAGCTAAGAGATCGGAGTTTTTTCCATGGGTAAACGGAAAGCAAAGGATGGTGTTAAACCTGGAGCGACGGTGCAAGGAGGTAAGATGGTGGGTCCCATGGATAAACACTTGACTTCCCTGCTGCCTGCCATATCATCACCAGAAGGGGCTTCGTTGAGCTCTCAGCACCGCTGTTTCCTCAACCTGCATTTTCGTCTACTTTGCTGGACCTATCCCCCGATGTTTCTCCTCCAATTCCACAGCCTGTGTCTCCAGTAGCTCGTGAAGGGTTAGCCACTACTCCTTTGCCTGGTGAAGTAACTCTTGTCGATATATGGACAGTTATACATAATATTGATATGCGTTTATCTTCTACTGTGTCTTCCCTTTGTCAGTTTACTCATGATATAGTTGGTAAAATGTAACATACTGATAAGCACTGTTCCCTCTAAGCTGTGCGCGTGTGTGCGCGCACACACCTCACCGAGCGAGCGCACAAACTTTACAACAGAGCGCACAAAAATTACGGTTCTGATTCTGATAGAAAACAACACAGACGTCTTAAAATTTAAAAGTTGTGATTGTAATTACTAGAAATTTTCCGCTTCATTTAGTAATAGTCTATTTTCATATAATTTGATTAAAATCAATGTGGTGTGCATGCTGTATTCTGACGTGTAGTCTAATTTTAAAGTATATAACTCCGAGTGTTGTTATGTGGCGCACAAAAATTTAACCTTCCTTCAAAAGCTGCACGGCTGATATTTTATGCGCACACAGCCAACAGAAAATTAGAGGGAACATTGCTGATAAGCAATTGGTTTCTTTCGCTAAGTTTGTAACCCGGACTGATTCTCAGCTCCAGTCTTGTTCTGATAATGATATTGCCTTAATGTGAGATTCTCTTGCTTTTTCTTATCAGCTGGAGGTTCTTGAAAATCAGTCCAGGGCTAAGAACTTACCTTTCTTGAATTTCCCTATCACTCATTTATTATCTTCTGATATTTTGTTGAAAAAGTATTTTACTGTAATATTGAAATTGGATGGGAATTTGGATATTATCCACATGTACTATCTTCCAATGGGATCCCCTCCTATTTTAAAGGATGAGGGTCCCATGGTTTCTTTAGATTCCTCGGTGGGGCAGGATCTCACAGCTTTTCTGGAAGATTCTGCTGATGTCATTTCTAAACGTAGCACTCTTGTGGTGACGTTTGGATCTGAATCTATTAAGTTATGTGTTTTGCGTGCTTACTTTAAACACCGAGAAATCCCAAGTTTTTCCGGATGTTGGCAGGGCTACCCAGATTAGGCGAAAGCAGTTTCTGGCATTAAAATCTCGAGTGTTGGCATTGGGGGCTTCTTTTTTCTTGAAATTTCCCTGCCGTTGTATTCTTACTTTCGGGGGGCAAACATATGTGTATACAGATGTTACTCAATTGCAAATGTTTTTGACTGAGAAGGAGGTTGTTGGGAATTAGGGTGGTATGATAATTGTTCCCCTCTGTGGAGTTTATTGCTCTTTGATTTCTTTTGCTTCTTTAAAATGTAGGCAACCATTCTCCCTTGATGAGGGATTGATGTGGGTTTCTTTTCTTCTTGGATATTGTAATTTTTGCTTGTTTGTTATATTTCCTATGTTATATATGTGTTGTTATTCAAGAACATTTAAAATAAAAATTTTAAAAAAAAATTGAACACGCTGCAGGAACAGCTGTGCCTGTCAGGCCTGTGCCTAAGGACCATGCCAAAGGCCCCGTAAGTGTGGCCCTTGAGTGTGGTCTCATGCAAAGACCGGGAAACATCCTGAGAACAACAGAAAGCATCGAAACAATCGATCTAGATTTAAGAACCGCAGCAATACCACCAGAGCAACCACCACAGGGACCTCCATAATCCAACTCCTCACCACCACAAGAAAAAGAAGGAAACGCTTTACAGACCCAAGCAGAAAATGCAGACTTCCAGGGCCAGGAGTTAAGCAAATCCCTGCTCTACATCATCACTCCCCTGACCCACAGATCTGAATCAATATCCTTGGAAGGTGCTCAATCAACCCTACTCAACTCAGCAGAGAAAACTTTCACCCCCATTCAACGCTACAGAAAACCAAATACCAGCTTTTCTCCCACATAAAACCATGTTCTCAGCCTACATTCTTGCTTACACCATGCTTATCCTCATATCCCTCTTCTTCACCCTAGGAATACTCCTCCCTCCCCTACATCCCCATTCTCTGGAAAGCCGACAGACCCATCCCCAGCATTCTACACTACAATTCAAGACAATGATTCAAAACTAACCTCATTAATATCCATCCACAAAAAAATTCACCTTCGTCCCACAGACTGTAACACCAAATCCACCTATAACCTAAAATGTGCCCTCATAAATGCATGATCAGCCAGAAATAAAATTCCAATCATCAAAGACTATCTCATGACTCACAACCTGGACATACTTTGTATCACAGAATCCTGGCTCACAGAATCCGACACAGTACTAATAAATCAACTTAAGCCACCAAACTACTTTCTTATTCACCTGCCCAAGAGTCCTCCGAAGAGGGGAAGGTGTGCTCATCCTAGCAAAATCACACCTACATTTCCACAGTCTAACAGTGAGCAGCACAAAAGAATTGGACTCATTAGCTATCTCAAACACACTTAACCATCTGCTTTACATACAGATCTCCCACCACTGCTACCAATGACTTATCAAACATCCTGGACTTAGCATTGGCAAATACCAACATAAACAAAGACCTCATGCTCCTAGGAGATTTCAACCTCCCCTCAATATCACCCAAACAAACATCATCCGTCTTAGAGGCTATAACTTCCATGGACTTCTCCCAACTCATCTCCATTCCAACACATGAAAAAGGAAACCTACTTGAACTCATCTTTACTAGTAGTAAACCCATTCACATCTCCACTCCCCCTCCACCTCAGCCACTACCAGTCCCCTAGACCTACCACATCCTTATCAGACACTTCAAACAATTCAAGAAACAAGCATTCCTTGATAAAGTACTTCCCTCTCTAGATATAGACACGAATGATATCGACACACTCTTATCCAGCTGGAACAAGATCATTGGAAAGGGAACCACAACTACCATAGCAAGCCACCCCTTCAAGAAGCAACCAAAGACACAATGGTATACCTCAGACCTAAGAGAGCTCAAAAAGCAGTTGTGGAAACAAGAACGCAAATGGTGCAAGACCAATTGCACAACTGACCGCAACATCTATATAGCCCTACTGACAGAATACCGATCAAACACAGACAGGTGTAAAAAACATACTACTCCAAACTCATCAACGCCTCTCTCAACTGTCCAAGGGAGTTATTTGAAATAGTAAAAAAACCTAACAAAAACACCCAACAAGGACAATTTTGATATCTCACCGAGCCCCCAGGAGCTAACAAACCACTATAAGTCCACAATTAAACTACTAACCCCACAAATCAATCACCTCACAGATGCAGGAACTGCAAAAAAATCCTGGACCTCATTTGATACCATCACTAAAGAAAACATAGAATCCACAGTCACAGCCCTTACACAACCACCTCCTCGCTAGATCCTTGCCCAGTGAGCTGGATCAAAGTAACCAAAGCTGAACTAAGGCCATTCCTTCTGAAAATTACACAGTTCTCCCTATCATAAGGCATTATGCCAAGAAGGCTGAAATCCACCTCTATCCGTCCCACCCTAAAAAGCACAAAATTAGACCCAAAAGACCCCGCATCCTACAGACCCATTGCCAGCCTCCCATTCATATCCAAAATAAAAGAGAAAACAATCCTCCAACAACTAACAAAAGTGCATTGACAATCATGCGCCCTTGGATCCTCAACAATACGGTTTCAGAGTACACCACGGAATTGAAACCCTCATCACTGCCCTAATGAATCACCTCATAAAAGGAGGGAGGAGTGGTCTAGTGGTTGGGGCAAATAATCTCTGGCCAGAAAGCCAGGGGTTCAAATCCTGCTAGAGGACAGCAACCTTGAGCCAGGAAGACTGGGGCTCCTCATCTCACAGGTGCTCCTTGTATCCATGGGCAAGCCACTTCACCCTCCATCATCTCAGGCACAAAAAAAAAAAAAAAAAGCATAGATTATGAGCCCTTTGGGGACAAGGGAAAAATATATATACAGTACCTGAGTACAGGGGGAGGAGTCACCTTACTCTATCATTCCTCCCTCCCCATCATTCGGGTTTCTTCCTGCACTATGCCAAATCCCTCCTTTTTTGCCTTCAGTCCTCCCCTCCCATCCATTTCCTCCTTCTCTACGTCCTCCCCTCTTTACCGCCCCACGTCTGAGAAGCTCTTACCCTTACCATAGCTGATATCTCCCTACAGTTCCCACACTTAATTATTCTCAGTGACTTAAATGTTCATTTCGACTCCCCCTCCTCTGCCAAGGATCTCTCCTTTACCACTTTACTTCAAGATCTCTCCCTTCAACAGCTTGTTATTTCCCCAACCCACATTGCCGGCCATATCCTTGACCCTGTAATTATTCCATCGTCTCCTCCTTTTCATGACTCTGTTCCTCCAGTAAACCGTTCCCCTGGTCTGACCACTTCTGCATGACTTTCACACTAGAATTCCATGCCTCCTTCCCTTCTTCTTCCTCCATGACTCCTCATGCCTCTCTGCCCTCCATTCCTCTGCGCCGTCATATCACTCCTTCTATTCTCTAGTTTTTCCCTCCAGCTTCCCAACTCCTCCCTTCAGACTTTCCTGTTCTCTCCCCTAGTTCCCAGGTATCTGTCTTCAACTCCTCACTTTCTGCGGTCCTTGATAATCTTGCCCCCCTTCAGTCATTTCATCCAAAATGTTCATCCCCTCATCACCCATGGTTCCATGCAGGGCTTCGCCTCCTGCGCACTCATCTCTGTAGATCAGAACGTATCTGGCATAAATACCGTACCTCTCATACTCTTACTCAATTCCGTGAACGTCACCAATTCTATCGCTCCTCTGTTCGTCAAGCCAAACTCTCTTTTTTCTCTGATTCTATTACCACCGCTACCAATCCGTCTCAACAGCTTTTTTCCGTCCTCCGGTCACTCACCTCACTCCACTCTGGTCCTTCCCCTGCTCCCCCTCCTCCCATACCCTCTCCCTCCCAACTAACTTTACATTTCACCAGCAAAATCCAAGACCTCTGCGCTAGTCTTCCCTCCTGCCCCCCTCCTTTATCTTCTCCCCCACCCCTTTCCCCTGCTTCTCCCTCCCCTCCCTCCCTTTTTCACACATGGTCTACTTTCTACCCCATCACCACTGCTGAACTACTTTTGTCACTTACTTCAGCCCGCAAGACTACTTGCCCCCTTGACTCCATCCCTACTAGATGGTTCCTGGAACCATCACTAGGCCTAATCCCTCCCATATGCATTCTAATCAATTCCAGTCTCTCTAGTGGTATTTTCTCCTCCCCCTGGAAACATACCCTTGTACACCCTATCCTTAAAAAAACCCTCCTTGACCCTTTGGTTCCCACTCATTATTGCCCTATTTCCAACCTCCCTTTTCTCTCAGAGATTCTCGAAAAATTTGTCTTCGATCAGCTTTCACAATATCTACAATCCATCAATTACCTTCATCCCTGACAATCTGGTTTCCGCCAAGGCCACAGTGTGGAAACAATTCTGACCGCCCTCCTTAAAGAATTACACACTTCACACGACCAGGGTGACATCACAGTGGTGGTCTCTCTAGATCTCTCCTCCGCTTTTGACCTTGTCGATCACTCTCTCCTTTCACGACTACGAGACGCTGTCCTCCATGGTGCTGTCTTACATTGGTTTCACTCCTTTCTTTCTTCTCGTTTTTTTTCTATAGCTCCCCCCTCAGGCTCTCCCTCCCTCTCCGATGCTTCCCTTCTTCCCTGTGGTGTCCCTCAAGGCTCTGTCCTGGCACCCTTATTATTTAATCTTTTCCTTACACCACTGGCCCTTTGTATTCAGCAGACTGGTCTGTCCACATTTTTCTATGCTGACGATATCATCATCATCCATCACACTAGTCCACTTCACTCTGATATCACACCCTTGAATGCATGCCTCACTCTTGTCTCCAACTGGCTATCCTCTAACTGCCTTCACCTCAACTCTGCCAAATCTTCAGCCACCTGGTTCACGTTTGGATCTCCTTGCCCCTCTCTTGCTCCAACCCTTGGCTGTTCCGCGATCCCTGTCGTCTCCTCTTTCAAATACCTAGATGTCTTCCTTGATTGCAATCTTTCCTTCAGAGACCACATATCACATCTAGCCAAGACATCCTACTTCTTCCTCCGCCAAATTCGATCCATCCATCCGTTTCTATCCACCTCAGCTCTAACCACCCTCACATTATCCATAGTCCTGTCACAATTAGACTATTGCAATTCCATCTTTGCTGGCATTACCAAAACTCATCTCCGTCGGTTACAACTTATTCAAAATACTCCAGCTAGAATTATTTCCCATGCTTCCCGTACTGACCATATTACTCCCCTACTGCTTCATCTACACTGTCTCCCAGTTGCCTACCGCGTTCAATTCAAGATATTAACCCTGGTCCACCGTGTCCTTTACACGCACACCCCACAATACCTAACTGATCTTCTTCATTTTCACACCCCCTCGCGTAGTCTCCGCTCCCTTCATATCAACTGCCCTCACCTTCACATGCGCACCTACAATCCACTCGTCACTCTGCCTTCTTTTTCTACAGTCCAGCTCTCTGGAACTCTTTGCCCACCACATTCCGTTTAGAAGAAAATTACATCACATTTAGATCCCTACTTAAGACACACCTTTTCACCACCTCATACAACCTGCCGGATGCATCAAATTGACCTGGTTTATCAATGTACATGTTTGTCTTGTCATCAACTCGCTTCTGTCTTGATTCTTGCTCTTTCTTTCTTCTCTTTCCTGTCCTGAATATGTAGTTCCTTTCATGCTCTGGGGTCCTGTACCCCATCCCAATTTTGATTTATGTATGTAAACCGCCCTGCTGTAATGAATGGCGGTATATCAAGCCAAATAAACCTAACCTATCCTAACCTGAGTGTACACTGCTTTGACTGGTAGAAAAGCAGTATATAAGCCTAGTTAAATAAAAACAACAATAAGGAAACATCCTAATCTTCTTAGATCTGTCAGCTGCCTTTGACACCATCAATCACAACACTCTCCTCCAAAGACTTCACAAGGTAAGACTATAAAACACAGTGTTGCAATGGTTCCACTCATGTCTACAAGAACAAGTGCTACTGTTCATCTTCTACCTACAGCCACTATGCAATACCCACTTTCACATTTATGCAGATGACATAATGATCTATGCACCCTTCAACACCTTCAAACCTACATACAATGGCATCCTAAATTGTTTCACCAACATATCCAACTGGCTAGAAAAAATCTCCTTAATGATCAACTATAGAAAAAAGGAAATACTCTTCATCACTAAAGACAAAACATTTACCCCACCATCATCATTAATGTTAAACAACTTTGATGTGATGACCAAGAAAGAGATCAACAAATCACTTTGAAATCACACATACAAAATATAACAAAGACCATCTACCACAAAATGTGTACCCTACAGCACCTACACCCTCTGCTGGACCCTACCAACTTCCACACAGCATTCCAAGCCATCGTCTCAACACATTTTGACTATTGTGACTCAGTCTTTCATGGACTACCAAAATCCATTTTACTCCATTACATACCGCTCTACACACGGCTGCTTGAGACATATAGGGAGCCTCAAAATGCAAGCACATAACCCTTATCCTGAAACAACTCCACTAGCTCCCATTCCTGAGACGTATCAAATACAAGATACTCCTACTGACCTTCAAAACCATCCACGACCAAACTACATCCTACCTATAAAAAATGCTAGTCACAACAGAACCCACTAGGACAAGAAAACACGCACAAAAATATACTGATCATCCCCCATGAGAAAACCAGAAGCAGCTAATACGCATACAGCAGAGCATTCACACTCTATGCCCCCAGCCTCTGGAACTCGTTACCTGTCAAACTCAGAAATATTACTGAACTGCTCATGTTCCAATAACACCTCAAGACCCACCTATTCATGGAACATTTCAGGCCGACTACATAACCCCCCCCCCCCTCCCTACTCTCTCTCCCCCAACCCCTCCCCATTACACCCACTCTGCCATAGCAAAAGTCCCACCAACTCTGTATATAAGTTCTCACAATATCCTATGTAGCCTCAGCAAATGTATGTAAGTTTCCACGTTTGTACATAACTTAGTTCTCTGTTTCATTGTAGCATCTGCAACTATTGTTCTATGTGCACTGCTTTGACCCGATGAAAAGCAGTATAAAAAACCAACAGTTAAATCAATAAATAAATACATTCTACACCCCTTCCATGTTAACTGTTAACGTGGTAGCTGCACTGTTAGTGTGCACTCCCTGCTGCATTGGCAGCTAAGAAAACGTAGGAAATCGGCCCCTAAATAAAAAATAACCATTTGCACACCTCAGATGAAACATGACTCCAGTAACCCAAGAAGTGCATGACATGACAGAGTGTTAGTCATAGTTCAGGCATGTTTCATTACTAACATTAGAGGTTGGCTAAATTGGAAAGAAAAAGATTCTAAAAGCTGTGGGCTAAGTGGAATAGGCATTTTTCTTACATTCAGGTGGAGGGTAATTTTACTACTGCCTAGGTTGGAAAGCCAAGTAAATGCCTATTTTAAGCCTATGTTTCTATGTAAAACTGCCACACAAGAGCTGCAGAAATCACAGCTGCATACACTTATTCTTGCTTGGGCACACAGGTTCAAATATACTTGCCTGAAATATGACTGCAGATGTGTATTTTACAACCTACACAAGTACTTTGCAGCTGTGTCCCCACTCCACACCCTGAACATGTCTACCTTTTGTAAAAAGGATACTGGGCTTAATGGACCCAGTATAGCATATCTTATGCTTACACCTTGGCGAGGTGCAGATATTTGTATGCATAAAGAAGAAGCCCTTTACCTTCTTTTTAAGAGCTGTCAAATCAATCAACTCAACAGTTGCTGCATTTTCTTGGCAACACATGACCAGAAGTAGATTGCCAGGCCTTTTCGTTTGAGGTAATGGAGGTTGAAGTGACCCAACCAAGGTGAGCCAGTGGGAATCAAACCTCAGTCTCTTAGCTACAAGGCAATTGCTGTAGCCACCAGGCTCTACTCCACAGAAAGGTATGAGGGTTTTTGGCATGTTAAAGCCTGAAGTGTGCGCCAGAAAGGTCTTTTATAAAATTGGGCAGTCACATACACGTGCAGAAAGCACATGCAGGCACATACCTTCAGCTTTTTCTGTTGCTGGTCCTACATTCTGGACTAAATTGCCTGATCAGATCCACAGAGAGGCTGACCTATTGACTTTTCAAAAGAAGGTGAAGACCCATTTATGTTCTCAGGTGTCTGGGTCATAGTTTTCCTATACATTGTTAGCAGTATACCCCAGGGCCGGTGCTAGAGTCTCTGGCGCTCCCCCTGCAACCTACAGATTGGGGCTCCCCCCCCCCCCCCATTGCTGTTAATGGTAGGCTGCACCTCCCCCTTTCCTAAAACTCTTTTGTGAACTCTGTTCACATGATGCTAGTATTTCTCCATCAAATCAAATACTGTAACAAGAAAATTGTAGTGAAGGGGTAAATGCATCGCTGGAATAAAAATAAATACTGATGTGTAAATATTTAACATCATATGAACAGGCTGCAATAGCAAAGGGTTAATGTGATCAAAGCAAACACAGTGAGGCCAATTCAGAACGGGGAATGCCCTGGCCAAAAAGTGGATGTGCCCCAAAGTCACCTGATTCTGCAACCATGGGGATAGGCCAGATGGGCCCCGATTCTGCAGCGGGGAACATCCATCCATTAACCCGGCTATCCCTCACTATGCTCCTGCCGGAATGCCATGCAGTAACACAGCCAGCCCGACACTGTGAGCATGCATTTGTCACGCCTCATGACCCTCAGGGGGCGATGCCAGGGCCAGGATTAGACAACGGGGGCCTACCTGACTCTGCACCATGTGAGGGTGAGGGGTTCCTGGCACAATCTCCGCTGATCATCAGACTTACTCCACCTCGGGGGTGGAATAAGTCAGACGTCTATCTTTGTGCTGTCGGACATACAGGGCTGTGACAGGAATAGGCCCTATATGCCTGGGGTCATGGGCCTGCCTCCACTATGCCCACTCTCCACCCTGTCGCCGCCCCTTCCCACCCCTGTCCAGAGCTCCCACACAAAGGCCCTACACGTGCAAGCAGCTATTGGGTCAGAATACGCTAACAGCAAATAGCGGGGGTTGTAAGTCCATACCAGACATACATCCCCTCTATTCGCTGGTTGGAATGGCCCCCAGTGTATTTATTTATTTAACCCAAAAAAGATCTACAAAGATTACAACGACTTAGTTTTTTTGTGCCTTTTCTCTTGCCTGCTAGATATTACCGCCACTCTGTCTCTGCATGTACGGTTGCACAGCTCTTTTATAAATCCAACAAATAAGGAGGAGGTGATAAAAGCAGATAGTGTAGCTGGGGTTGAAAAAGGTTTGGACAAGTTTCTGAAGAAAAAGTCAATAGACTGTTTTTAAGAGAGACCTGGAGAAAGCCATTGCTATCCCAGGGTATAAGCAGAATGGTAGCCATGGTGAACATTAACAGGTAGGACTCAATCCCAGAGCTGATGACAGCAGAACTGACAGCTGATGGTGGCAGCATCACTGTGAGAACCACCACTTGACTGGACTTTTGAGATTTCTTTGAGAGCGCTGCTTTGCCAGTTGGAGCTGTTGCAATTGTGAAACATGCAGAGACTTTGTTAGCATTGCAGCCAGGCTGGACGAAAGTGGACAGATCATTCCATAGGCTCCTATGAGAGCCAGCGGTGGTGATCCTTGTAGTGGAATGACAGTGATGCATCTGTGTCCACCTCTGACCAACCAATGTGCTGCACCCAAAGCTCCCCCACTCCCTGTTTCTCTGTGGCTGGCTGTCTGGCTGTGGCAAAGATAAATACCATCCTAGCAGGACCTCTTTGGTGCCCTGCAGGAAAGCTGAAACAAGTTGAAATGTGTACACTTTACAAAGTAAAGCCTTTGACACTGTTCCTTACAGGTGACGTATGAATAAACTGAGCACCCTAGGGATGGACCCTAAAATGGCCTACTGGGTTATCTTTATCTTTATTCACACATTTGATATACCGCCCAGGCTGTAGCATCAGGGTGGTTTGCAATGGTAATAGCCATGCTGTAAGGCCAGAGAATGGAAAGGAACGCCATAAATCAATAGGACAGAGGAAAGACAGTCAAGACAGTAATCTAAAGAGCAACGGTGAGACAGGTGAGAAAATCAAGAGGCTAATGTGGACTGGTATGTGGGATGTCAAAGCCCTGATGAAACAGGTGAGTTTTCAATTGTGCTTTGAATTTTTGATAGGATGCTTCAAGGCGGAGTGTAGATGGCAGGGAGTTCCAGAGTGTGGGGCCAAGAAAAAAGGAAGCAGAGTGTGCGTGAATTCTAAGTGAGCTTGTGATGGTGAGGGTAGAGATAAACGATTTATGTGAATGGACTGGAGCTGGTGATAAGGGGTGTGCAGATGTATAAGATTAGCCAGATATTGGGGGGGTGGAAGTATGGAGGGCCTTGTGTGTCATGATCAAGAATCTGGTTGAGTCGGAGGAGACAAAAGGTACACCACCATCAGTCTACACATCTCCATCAATCAAGTTGGTAACATAACTCCACAGCGTCTTGCTACCCTTCCACATGACTCTCATCCCAACAATTTAGTTATACAACGTATATATTAATCTATGCTCTTCTTCAACCAATTGCTTGCAAACTACTTGCCATCTGGCCTTTGGGCCTATCTTATTGAATTACTCTTATGTTCATATTACCTACCACACTGTTGCCTAGCAGATATCCGTACATACCACACTGTGCATATTTCATTACCTTATTGTGAATTACTCTGATGTGAATATTGCCTAACCACACAGTTCTTAACAGATATCCTTTACCTCCACTCTGTGCAGATACCACTACCTTATTGTGAATTACTCTGAGTACATATTGCCTCATTACACAGATGCTTAACAGATTTCCAGTACCACCACACTGTGCACATTTCACTAGCTAACAACATTCCTGGATCTACTATATACATTAGTCATCATGTTATCTCACTGGGTATTCCCATACCCCCTTACCCTTGCTATGTGCTACATTTTAATAGCCCTGACCTTTTACACCCTAGCCCTTACTTCACCTCAGAACACTATACCAGTCCTCCATAGATCTTGTTGGAGATTTCCTGACTCCCCCAACCATCAATACGAAACACTTCGGCGCACACCAGGCCCACATGTTATCTATGTGGACCTTTAGCAGCAAAATCTATCTCGACGATTACAGTCCCACCATCCCCCTGACCTTAAATGTGCACTAATAAATGCACAATCAATAAGGAAAAAATGGCCAGCACTAACTGATATGCTCTCAGCTCATAACCTTGATATCCTATGTGTCACCGAGACATGGCTTTCAGCCGCTGACGCCGTGATCCTTCACCAGTGTGTCCCGCCTAATTTCTCAGTCCACTCTTGTCACAGAGCTGACCGTCGTGGCGGAGGAGTACTTATCCTAACGAAAGCCGACCTCAAATTTCGGCTTGCCGCGTCAAGCAGCACCTCTACCCTTGACTCTGTTACCATTACAAATAAGCAAATCACTATTAACTTGCTCTATAGAACTCCATCTTCATCTCCAGATGACTTAGCAACAATAATTGATCTTGCTTGCAACACCACGAATTCGCATACTCTAAACTGGATATTAGGTGACCTCAACCTCCCAGTCATTCAGGACAGCCACACCAATGCCTTTATTGATGCTCTCAGTGATCTAGGCTATGTTCAACTTGTTGATACCCCTACCCATATAAAAGGCAACTCACTTGATCTTATCTTTGCACCACAAACAGCCCTCACACATTTGCACCAGTCTCACCTAAACGTAAGTGCGGTTCCCTGGTCGGATCACTTCCTGATAAGATTCCAGATTCCAATTTGCACCAACTCCTCCAAATCCATACCTGAAGATAAACCCATATCAGAACATTTAAAGCGCTTCCACCCTTTTAACAGAGAAGATATTCTAAAGAGGACACACAATCTATTTGACCCTCCTCTTCAAAACCTCGATGACATGGTCGCCGCTTGGAACTCAAGCCTAGATGCCGTGATCCACTCACCTACCACGAACAAAGCACCACATAAGAAAAAGAATGCCCCATGGTACTCCCAAGAACTACGTAATTCGCTCCTTCAACTCAGACGACTTGAGAGACGCTGGCGACGATCAAGAACAGCTGAGAGCCATGAGGCATTCACAGCACAATTAGGAAAACATCGTTTATCTGTAGCATCAAGTATGAAACAATATCATGCAAAAAGACTACAACGCTCCTTGAACAAACCTCACGAGCTTTTCCAAATTGTGAAATCTCTAGCAAAGGAGCCATCTCAAGAGAACTTACCCTACCCAGACTCACAAGAATATGCTTATTACTTGCGTAAGAAAAGTAATCAGCTTGCCCACACTGCTAAGCCCCCCATACCAGCCAGCCTACCTTTCTCCATCCCACAACCTCCTCTTGATCATTTCTTGAGTGGGTCCCAACACACTATCACATCATTTTCTACTCTTCATCACAAGAAATCCGAATTTTACCCCACCACCTCATATAAAAGTGAGAGAAGCTGAACTCCAAACAAAGTCTACAATTCGATACTTAGGAGTTACTCTAGATCAACACTTGGACATGAAGCTTCACATATCCTACATTGTCAGAGCCGTATATTTCAAGATCCGGACACTCAAACACCTCAGATCTTTATTGGACCCAAGTGACTTCCGGACTGTATACCAAGCTCTTATCCTACCCCACTTTGATTTCGCCAACGCCATTTTCCAAGGCCTCCCACAGTCTACTCTGAACCCCCTTCAACTAGCCATGAACGCCGCTGCTAGAGTTCTTTCTGGAGCATCGAGATTTGACCACATCACACCCATCTTAATTCAACTCCACTGGCTCCCAACACACGGAAGAATACTATTCAAGACTCTGACGCTTACCTTTAAAGCCATCAACGGCATAACCGCTTCACAACTAGTGGATCTAATTCAGCCCACCCCACCTAACAGATCCAGAAGATCCACATCAGCAAACACTCTAACTATCCCAAGTGCATCAACAAAATGCACACTAACAACGTCAAACAGGGCTTTCAGTCTTTATGCTCCCAAGTGTTGGAACATATTACCACCAGCAATCCGAGCCATCACCGATCTCACACAATTCAGGAAAGCACTAAAACATTACTTATTTATACAACATTACCAGATCAACCATACTCCACCATAGCCACATCTTCCTTCCAGAAACCTCCACATATTAGTCCCTATACTTAATATCTTTCTGTAGGTTCATAACCCACTATGCAAAGCTTACTGCTACATATGTAAATAGTTGATGTGCACGTTTCCCTAAGTTATCCAAGTTGTATTTCCTTGTTCTCTGTAAAACTAACGTTTGTTCATTATGTTTCACTGTTCCATGTAAACCGCGCTGATACTAAATAGTGCGGTATATAAGAAACTAAAATAAATAAATAAATAAATAAGACACTATCCTAAACATAAACACTACAACAGCACCCTCCGATCCGTGTCCAGCTCCCTGGATAAAGGCCCTGCGTGCCGAGCTCAGCCCATTCCTATCCAAATTGATTGATGTATCGTTCTCTACTGGAACATTTCCTCAAAGCCTGAAACAGACGGCTATCAGACCACTCCTAAAAAACAGTAAGTTGGACCCTTCGATGATGGAATCCTACAGGCCTATCTCCAGCATACCTCTCCTATCGAAAATCATTGAAAAGATTACCCAACGCCAATTACAAGATCACATAGATACTAATGCACCCCTGCATCCCTGCCAGCATGGATTTCGCGAAGCACATGGTGTTGAAACATTACTCACAACCTTATTCAACACCATAACCTTAGGTCTCGATAACATCAGACAAGGCTTTGCACTGATCTTCATGGACATTGCTGCCGCATTCGACACCGTAGACCACGAAGTTCTCCTGCTACGCCTCAGAGAGAAGGGAGTTCAAGCTTCAGCTTTGTCATGGTGCACTTCATACCTCACTGATCGCTGGCAACATGTCCGTTCTGGCCCCTCCAACTCCGATTCCTTCCCCCAAACTAAAGGTGTTCCACAGGGCTCATCTCTATCCGCCTTGCTATTCAATGTCTATATGCAACCCATTTGTGATCTCATCCAATCATTTAATATCAACTGCCTGGTCTATGCTGACGACGTCTTGATGTACATGCCAATTTCGACAGAACATCTTGAACTATCCCCACTTATCAGGTGCTTTGACGCTGTCACAGACTGGCTAAATGCACAAATGCTTAAGTTAAATTTCAAAAAGACAGAAGCCCTCTTCGTAACCAGGAATCCGGCTTTTACTCCACCCCTGTCTATCAAGGTTCGCGACGCAGAGATCATATGCAAGACTACAGTAAGATAAATAGGTGTAACGCTTGATCAGCAACTTAATATGAAGGCTCATATCAAAAACATAACAAAGTCGGTGTACCATAAAATCCGGACCCTCCGCAATTTGCGTCAACTGTTAGAACCTGATGACTTCCGAACTGTCTTTCAGGCCCTAATAATGCCTCACTTTGACTATGCCAATGCGATCTTGTATGGTCTACCTAAGTGCACGACTAACCCCTTACAACTTGCAATGAATTCAGCTGCAAGAATCCTTCATGGAGCCTCAAAAAGTTCTCATATTACCCCAATACTAAAACAATTGCACTGGCTACCCATACAAGCCAGGATTTCATTCAAGATCCTAATTATGACCCATAAAGCCATCAATAAATACCCTGCTACTGCCATTACTGATCTAATTTCAATCACACCTCCCAATCGAGCAAGGAGATCGAATGCCGCAAATACTCTCATATTACCTAAGGCAAGCACGAAGTGTTCTCAATTCACTAGATCCAGAGCCTTCTCCTTCTTTGCTCCATCCTGCTGGAACGCACTACCAGCAACTATCAGAACCATCAGTGAACTCTCCCAATTTAGGAAGGCACTGAAACGGCACCTCTTTCTTCATCACTACGATGATGCAGTCTTCCCCCCACACCCACCCACTCTCACATCTCAATGCAGCACCTCAAACTCATGCACGTCACATTCCCAGACTGATCACTCGCAATCACACCTTCCCCTCCAACCACCATGAGAAACTTATGCAGTGCCGCATAACTCATTATATTGTTGCATAAAGTAGACTGTATTTATTCATCGTGTCTCCTTGTTAAGGGACTGGTTATTTATACCCTATTTTACCTGTTATACCTGCTTAATGCATACTCAAGTTTAATTTTCCTGTTTAATGTATACCCAAGTTATTATACCTGTTTCACTGTAAGCACAAATCACGAAATTGAGATGTGCAACTCTTATGTTCATTGTAAACCGCACTGATGTCGAATAGCGCGGTATAAAAGAGACTGCAAATAAATAAATAAATAAATACAGGTAAATGGAAATCACTTTGAAGAGAAGGATGTTACCAGTCGTGTGCTGCAGGAATCTGTCCTTGATCTGATCCTTTTTAATATTTTTGTAAGTGACAATTCAGAAGGCTATCAGGTAAGGTTTGCCTCTTTGTGGATGATACCAAAATCTGCAATAGAGTTCACACCCAAAAAGGTGTAGATAGCATGAGGAGGGATCCAGAAAAGCTTGAAGAAGGATCAAGAGTTTGTTAGCTGGGATTTAATGCTGAAAAATGCAGGGGCATGCATTTGGGCTGCAAAAAATCCAAGGGAGCAGTATAGTATAGGGGTTGAAGTACTTCAGTCCACAAAAGAAGAGCAAAACCTGGGATTATTGTTTCTGATGATCTTAAAATGGCTAAAAAGGTAGAAAGACAACAGCAAAAGTCAGAAGGATGCTTCAGTGCATAGGGAGAGGAATGGCCAGCAGGAAGAAGGAGGTGATAGTGCCTTTGTATAAGTCTTTGGTCAGATCCTATTTGGAGTATTGTGGGCAATTCTGGAGATTACACCTTCAAAAGTATATAAACAGGATGGAGATGGTGCAGAGGATGGCTACCAAATTGCTCAGTGGACTTTGTGATAGGGCATATGGGGACAGACTTAAATATCTCAATATGTACTGTACACTGGAGGAGAGCCTCTTTCAATTGAAAGAAAGCTCTGCAATGAGGGGGCATAGGATGAAGGTGAAAGGAGATTGACTCAGGAATACTTTTCAGAAATATTTCTTTATGGAAAAAGTGGTAGATGCGTGGAATAATCTCCCAGTGGAGGTAGTAGAGACAAGGACCGTGTCTGAATCCAAGAAAACATGGGACAAACACAGGATCGCTAAAAGGAAAAAAGGACAGTAGAACTTAGTGGTTCATATGGAAAGGCAGACTGGATAGGCCCTATGGTCTTTATCTGCCATCACGTTTCTACGTTTCTATGGTGTTATGTATACATATGTCCGTCTCTTCAGACAGGGTGCGTGTGTTACATTGATGCGATGTTTGTGTGCAGGGCTGTACTAAGGGCTGTGTGAGCGGTGTGGCTGCAGAGAGCGCAAACACAGAAGGGGACACTGATATCACCACTGGGCTTCCAGGAAGCTCAAAAAGAATGAGTTGCTGAACATGGCTGGGTGAAAGATGGCACCAGATTCGTTAGTTGCACAGGGCACATTTCTAGCTTGGTACAGTCCTGCCCAGGGCCGGATTTAGCTAGAGTGAGGCCCTACGCCAAGAAAAATTGTGGGCCCCCCGCCCGTGCAGTCCTGGGCCCCCCCGTGTCCCCGTGCAGTCCTGGGCCCCCCCCCCGTGCAGTCCTGGGCCCCCCCGTGCAGTCCTGGGCCCGCCCCGGTGCAGTCCTGGGCCCCCCCTGTGCCATCCTGGGCCCCCCCCCCGTGCCCCCGTGCCGTCCTGGGCCCCCCCGTGCCCCTGTGCCGTCCTGGGCCCCCCCCCCTCGGGCCCCCGTGCCGTCCTGGGGCCCCCCCCGTGCCCCCGTGCAGTCCTGGGGCCCCCCCCCGTGCCCCCGTGCAGTCCTGGCCCCCCCGGACAGCATCGCGGATGTCTGAGGGGCTTCAGAGGGAGCCGGGGAAGCCCGCGCGAGGCCCCGGCTCCCTCTGTACAGCCGCCAGCGTGAAGAGCCTTTTCCTTCACGCTGGCAGCTGTAAGGTTGCCCTTTAACCTTTCCCAGCATTCGCGGCTTCACAGAAACAGCCGCCAGCGTGAAGGAAAAGGCTCTTCACGCTGGCAGCTGTACAGAGGGAGCCGGGGCCTCGCGCGGGCTTCCCCGGCTCCCTCTAAAGCCCTCCGGTGGGCCCTTGCCAGCTGTGGGCCCTACGCCACGGCATACGTGGCGTATAGGCAAATCCGGCCCTGGTCCTGCCAATGTATGGGGTGCATGAATGCAATGTCTGTGGGGGGGAGGGGTGCAGTGTGGGAGCGGGGTGCATGCCTGTGAGTGTGTGTCAGGGTTGGGCTGCCTCTGTGTATATGTTTGGGTGATGTGGGATGGAGTGCCTGTGCCTTCGGTGGGGGGAAGGAGGTTGGGGTACAGCGCCTTTTAGCCTGTATTCATGTGCCCTTTTCTCCTCTCTCTTTGATCTTCAACCCCTTGTACTCTTTCAGCCCTCCCTACAGACTCTCTCCTGCTGCCTCCCCCACTCTATTCCCTTCCCAACCTATGTCCTTTCCTCGCTCCCCCTTCCATTCTCACCCCTTGCTCTCCATTCCCCTCCCCAAACCACTGCCCTTTGAAATTTTCTCTACCTCTTGTGCATCTCTGAGCCCAGCTCCTGCGGCACTCTTAAGGATCGCGGTTGTCTAATTTCTTCGGACCGTGGCACAGGCTGCTCGCGCGGGCACACGCAGCATTTCTGGCCACCATCAGCGGCCTATCTCTCCTCTTCGGCCCACAGGACAGTTTGCTCCTCCCATGGGCACGCGCAGCACTATCGTTTGCGGCTCTCTCCTCTCTTTGGCCCGTGGGACAGGTTGCTCCTGCAGGCACACAACGCTGCTGCAGCTTTGGCGCCCCTTAAGCCAGGTAAGCATGGCAGGGGGGTGCTGGTGTTAACAGGTAGTGCCGGCCCTGCGTCTACCTTTTCGACTGATGCTTTGTGTTTGTTAATTTTGTATTGATGTCGTCTTCTGATTAATTGTAATGTTTCAGATATAACCGCTCAGAATGGTAGTTGTCGCAGAATATAAATGTTACAGATGCAGAAATAAAATAAGTATGCAACTACTTTTATGCAGTTTGGGGCGTTTTCACTGAGCCTTGAGCTGATAACATATGTCCGAGCTGCCTTACTAGAGCAGGGGGTCAGCTCGAACTTCAGGGGGCGTGTGCTTCCCTCTCCCTGCAGTAAGTGCAGGCCCTAGAGGTGGCATTAAATGAACCCATGCTAAAGGCACCAAGCGTGGTTAGAGTGGGTGACTAACGCCCGCACTAGTGCCTCTGTTCTGCCCATGTCCTGTCCATTCCCCACCCTGACATGCGCTACTAGGGTAGCACAAGATTTTTAGTGTGCCACCCAAATCACACGCTAAACCTGCGCTACTGGATGGCGTACTTTGGTAAACATGCTCCTTTGTGCATAGACATTCCCAGGAGTGTAATTTGGGTGGAGCACAGGAGTGATTGTGATGTACATGGATATTACAACTTCTTTGATGCACATGTAAATTTGTGTATCAGCATTTGTGCACTATTGGAGCTGGAGCTGGGAGCCTGTTTTATAAATGCACATACATGCCTATGTAGGCTTTATAATATAGGTGCCTGTTTGGACTTCTCACATAGATGTCCTAAACGGGAGAAATTCCTCAGTAGAGGGGGACCCACCTCCATTCAGATGACCACAAACCGTCCTGGTTTTAATCATAAAAGCAAATAAACTAATGTCTTAACGCAAAAATCTCTCTTGAATATTCGCTGAAAGATAGACGTATGTGGACTCCCCAAGGGCCATACTGAAAAATCATTCTTCAGCATATCTGCCCTGGTTTAGTTATGCTTTCCGTGATCCCTGCTGTTAAATCTAAACAGCACTTGTATAGAGTACAAAAATTATTATTCAATATACCTTATACTATTGCCTCAGTCCCTAGCAAGCTCAGAAAAATAATATAGCTACTGTATGCTTTTATGTATTCTGATAAAGAGCAAAATATGCATGAAAACTACTTCACAGAGACATTAAGATAAAAGGTTTACCTACACTTCAGAGTGGCGTAGCTACGTTTTTACGATACTGTCACTTGCATACTTATGTATCTGCAGAACAAGTGCCTTATTTGCATCTCATTAGCACAGATCATTGGTATGCATGATAAACACCACATTTATGTGTGTTACTGGCTGATGTTAGTGCGCTTTGGTACATCGGCTCCCTTGTAACACTGTTCTCAGATGCTACAGTATGCTACAGCAACACCCTCAATAGGTCAATCTTCTGAACGCTAAACTGACAGCAAAATAGAAACTGCGTTCAATGTAACAAACTTGGAGAAGTATGTCGATTTTTAAATGCAAACATTCAGACAATCTGCATTTGCCATGCTGTTTCAAGTGGTCTCAGACTCCGGAAAGCATCCAACCCATAGATTTATTCGTCAAACCTGGGAAGGAATGCTAAGTAGCATCAATGACCACAAAAGAGAAACGGCAAGATATGGCAGTGACTTAGGTCATATAATCTAAAAAGTTCTCTTTATTCTGAAACACATCAAGGACGAGTGAACTTATATCTCTAAGGATCCCTCCTCATAAACGGCCACAGTCACTTATCTTTGCCGTAACTTGACTCTTCAACTGATCCAATATTAAAAATAATCCCAACGCCTCCCCTCAGCGCTTTCGAGCGTTTCTCATTTTACAATTCTTCAGGGGATATATATGGATCCTATAACCGTACAAAAACAAATACACACTTAACTCATAACCATACCTCCACCTACACCTCAAATGAACAATTTTTTAAAAAAACAATGTAAAAATAATCAGACCACAATGATGATTACTCACAGAAATGCTGCCCGCGTCAATCATAGAGCTTTTCCTAGATTGTCTTTTCCTTTTCACCCTTCAAGGCACTATCTCAAAAAGACGCCGCGCATGCGTTCTACGGGCGCGGGGTCTAATTTAAAAGCCTACCTCTAAATGACGTCATGGATTTTGCACTTAAACTAAAGGGCCCGCCTCTGTATGACATCATGAACATTCCGAGATCTAAATGAGAACCAAACCTGTCAAAAAACAGAGCAGGAACCCTCGTTCCCTTATCAATACAGTGCCGTCCTAGGCTCACTATAACTTGCTAAAGCTATATTTAAAATGCTAAATAACAAACACTATCGAGTATCCCGGATATAAAGGGATTAAGCGAGCTACTGTCCCAACTGGTATATACTGTTATAGATTGAAAACACCATCTGGAAACAAAGATCGCCATAGTGACCAACCAGCCTACGAGTGTTACAGACATGCTGCCCATTCTATCATAGCGTTCAAACCCCGGGGAGTTACCGTGTCCAGCTCATAAATCCAGCGTTGTTCACGTTGGATTAAAACCTGGTCTAGTGAACGATCCCCTACACCAGCTGTTACCTGATCTACACAGAAACATAGTAACTGCTCGAAATCATGTCTCAAATCCAAGCAGTGTTGAACTAAAGGAGCAGTGACTGTCTTACAATGTAGCTTACTACGGTGTTCTCTCATACGGGTCCGAAATTTTCGTACGGTTTTCCCCACATATAAAAGATCACAAGGACACCGTACTATGTAAACCACCCCCGTGGAATCACATGTAGTCTAGGAAGAAATTCTATAGTTAATGTGTCGATAACTGAATAATATAATCTCAGATGTAATTGGACAAATGTCACATGAACCGCAGGATTTATGTCCTTTCTCCCTAGGTACTCCCTCAAGAGCTAATAAACTAGCGGGGCTTACATACTCTTTTAAATTTCGATGGCGCTGCCACACACATCGAACCCGCATACCTTCCAAACCAGACAATGTGGACAGCACGTTCCTATGTTTTTGTACACTACGTTGTATCTCTCGACTCAAAGGGGACAATTTTGTTATTAAATTGATAGTATCATCATCCCTTCTAGAGTTTTGATGAGCTGATGAGAGTAATAGAGTCCTATTGTTATAGAGTGCTCTACGATATGCTGTTTTAACTACTCGTCGTGGGTACCCTCTCTCGACGAAATTATCCAATAGCCTTCGTGCTTGTATTTTGTAATTTTGGTCACTAGAGCAATTTCTACGAACACGTAAAAATTGCGAAAACGGGAGTCCCTCTTTTAGGGTGGGCGCTATGGTAATGGAGGAAGGTATTTCTGTCCGTAGACTTCCTATAAATTGATGTTTCCCATTCGCCCCTACCCCTACTGACTAAGACATCCAGATAAGTAATGGAGTTCTGATTATAAGACTGGGTGAATTTTATATTCTCGTCTAAGGAATTAATCCACTGAAAAAAAGAATTTAACTCCATTTCTGTTCCCTGCCAAAGTAAGAAGACGTCGTCAATATATCTTTTCCAACATTTAATGTTGGAAGAGTAAGGGGAATGTTTTATCCAATGATCCTCAAATCCTGCCATACAGCAACACCCTCACCATCCCCCACGAACGAACTAAATACAATCAACAGACCTGCAACAGAGCCTTCAAACTATACGCACCATCCCTCTGGAACTCCCTACCAAGTCAAATCAGAAACAACAGAGATCCTTCAACATTCAGGAAACAACTAAAAACCATCCTGTTCCAGGAATACCTCAGCCCAGAAACAAACATCCATCACTGACTACCCCTCCAGACCTTCTAACATACCCACAGATCTACCTACTAAGAGATCTATGTCCATTGTCTTAAGTCCTTACTGTCTGTTCAGATCATTAATGTTGGCCTCCCCGGTGACAGCCCCTCCACCCTAAGAATTGATTACTGTCCCCCCTCCCCTTTGTTGTTAAACCGCTTTGACCCGGTGAAAAGCGGGATACAAATACAGTTAAATAAATAAAATAAATAAGTAAATAAATATGATGTAGTGGAGTGTAGATGGAGTGTGGCCTAGTGGTTGGGGCAAGGTACGTCAGGGGTTCAAATCCCACTAGAGGACAGCAACCTTGGGCCAGAAGGACTGGGGTTTCTAGTCCCACAGGTGCTCCTTGTGGTCTTGGGCAAACCACTTAACCCTCCATAGCCCATGTTCCCTGTAAAATAGTTATCTCCAAGTTATAATGCCCTGTTCAATGTAATTTCAGTTTGTTCAATGTAAACCACACTGATGCAGAATAGCACAGTATATAAGAGAATATAAATAAATGTAGTAAAATTAATAAAGTCTCCATATTAAAGATATTAAAACTATTCTATGCTTAAGGAAAACCTACTGGCATCATAAAATGTTTATAAGTAAGTTTGCAGAATTTCTGGTTGCTCGGTTTGAGTGCTTTTATAGATCTCTTGTTCTGGAATGCATCTTCAGTTTAGGCAGGGGAATCGGCTCAAGTGGTAGCGTGCGTGCTTACCATGCAAGGAGGAGTGGGATCAATACTAATATTCTCCATGCTGATTTGCAAGGGGCTGCAAATCAGGGCAGTCAGGATTCCATTCCCATTTCTACTGCTGATTTTTGTTTGTGACTTTGGGCAAGTCACTATCTCCCATTGCCCCCGTTACCTTAGATTGTAAACTCTCTGAGTCAGGGGCCTATTGTAGCTGAATACTTAGCACCAGTATTAGTAACTGTAATGGAAAAATCTGCTAGGACATCCTGAGAATGTCCATGAAATAGACATATACTCAGTGATTCTTTCTTTTTTAACAAGAAGTTTAATCCTTCTCCATTGGGAATGGTCATAACCGCTTCCTGTGGGGTCAGGTCGCAAAGTATTAAACCCACCCCCTCCGATATTGAATAGATTCTCAAGCTCAGCCGAATAACTAAGAAAATACTTTTACCTTAGATCCCACACTTGGAGCTTAGCCAAAAAGCAAAGAAGCTATGACCCTTGTTAATCACCGTAGCATGTGCAGTTACTGCACGTCATTGTACGTTGCTTATATGACCACACATATCTCTTTGTCTCTCTTCTACCTGGAGGTTGATACATATTAAGCATTTGAAAGTCAAAACCTATTGCCCTGTATGCAAAATTAGTGTTTGCATTTTCTGGGAAGACAAAATTTAAAGTAACTTGTCACAGAAGTTGCCTTCGTGCTATTAGAAGTTTTTGCATGCAAACTCTTCAAACTGAGTAAAACAGAGGTTCTGCTAATGCCGGTAAGTGTTAAATGTTTATGCCTGAGCTAGCTCTGTCTCTGCAAGGTCATTGCATCATTCTACAATGTACTGCAGCAGATTCTAAACTGAGTCTGATGGGGACTGGTGGGGCTTTAGCTTGTTGTGAAGGTGACATGCTTGAGCCTGGGGAGTCTGGACAGCATCTGTTGGCCATAGTGCCATGCTGAAGGATAATCTCAATGGAGACTTTACTTCAGCCCTTGGAAACAACAATCGTAACTGAAGCACTCCACTCAAACAATTAACCTCAGTGGTAAAAAATCTTCTTCAACCAAGTATTACTTTTCAATTGAATGTTTGTTCATATCATTCTTCTATCAAACTTATCCTTAACAACCAAGAGGCAGGAAACCTGGGTCCCAATAAATAATCAAAAACTTTTAATTATTACCACACTACCAGGAGGTTTCAGACCATATACCGCGCTTAAGCAAATGCTCATTTGGTAAAGCAATAGCGCTCTGGTTACATCAATAACCTTCCTGGATTTGTTTCGGTTTTTATGTGGTTTTTATGTGATTGATACTTGCACCCGGTTTCCACCTCCACCAAACTACTAGTGATAGAAGAAAATCTTAACTTTGTATCTTCAGCGCCTCAACGCTTCCTCCGGTACCTCATTAGCGTTTCACTCCAAGTAGGAGTTTCTTCAGGAGGATCTATAAGAACAGACACATTGTAACAACATCCTCTAAAAACCATCCACTGTGGTTATTTTACTAGTAGTTTGGTGGAGGTGGAAACCGGGTGCAAGTATCAATCACATAAAAACCACATAAAAACCGAAACAAATCCAGGAAGGTTATTGATGTAACCAGAGCGCTATTGCTTTACCAAATGAGCATTTGCTTAAGCGCGGTATATGGTCTGAAACCTCCTGGTAGTGTGGTAATAATTAAACGTTTGATTATTTATTGGGACCCAGGTTTCCTGCCTCTTGGTTGTTAAGGATAAGTTTGATAGAAGAATGATATGAACAAACATTCAATTGAAAAGTAATACTTGGTTGAAGAAGATTTTTTACCACTGAGGTTAATTGTTTGAGTGGAGTGCTTCAGTTACGATTAGGATTACTACACACTCCGTATAGACCGGTTCATCTATTTTTGCTTGGAAACAACAAGGCTATCCAACTCTCCTAAGCATGTTGGTTGCGTTGGAAAAAGAGGGTTTCAAAAGTGAGGAAAAATGTGTAAAAAGAGTTCATGTCCTACCAAAGTGTTCAGAGATGGAAAGGGCAAGAACAGGCATGCAGAAATAGCGTTGCAGTAAGAAGCAGAACTCAACTAATGCCAAAGACCTGAGCATTATTATTATAGTCTTTGCTAGTCTCACCAACTCAGATCTCAACCAGGTGATAGCTCCCTCTAACTTAGCTCTGCACAGCTCCTCTTGAACTCGGCTCTCTTCTGACAAGATCCTGCTCCTCCAAACTATGCTGTCGGAACCTGCAGGGACCGAAGGCTGTGGTGATCCTGAGCCACGGAAAGCAGTTATCAGCCGGTGCTTGAGATTCTCCAGGATCAGATTGGACACAAGATCCTCATACTGGTTCTCCTGGCTCATGTTTCTCATCAGCTGTGTCCGGCCAGCAAATCCAGCACAAATCCTCCACAGCAAAGCTGTGAACTTTGCAACACAGATTATCCAAAGAGAAGTTGCATTGGTCCTTTGTCTGCTTAAAACCAAGAGAGTTTCCTACAGAGTCAGAAGGGTAATGGGGAGGGGGAAGGGAAGGCGTTTCTGCCCTTCCATCAGTCCTGTAATTAGGTTTTACAGCAATTGTTCTGCAGTTTTTTTCCAGGCCTTTTTTAATTTAGGAACTGTGATTTCTGTCATCGGGTCTAAGGCATGAGGCTCTGCATTTACAGTGAACAGGACAGGACTCTTTGTAGCTGTTACCATGGAAAAGTGTAGAATCCCAGTGAGAGGAGGATGGAGGGAGAAAATCTATTGTTGCTCCCATGCTTGGGAAATCTTCACAGTCTTCCTCTCCACACACACACACACACACGCCTTGATTAGAGAAAAAAATCTAAATTCTGAGATGGAACAAGCTTGCCATCCTCATCTCCCCTTAATTAATTCTGCCCTTTGAACAATACAGACTGAGAGAATCAACAGAATAGCAGGCACCATTATGCAATCTGTGGTAAAGCTGGATAGAGACATAAGACCTCTGAAAAAAACAAAACAACCATGCCACTAAAACTTTTATACAACTAGAATTTGTTCAACTTCATTATTTTCCATCCTTTTTTGTATCCCAAATTTCCAGGCAGAAAAATTATCTTATGCTGTTGGTAATCTAATCTCAATATGTGTAATCTGCTGGGGCTCTTATATCTTTTATGAACACACGACAGGCACTGCAACAAAATTAATCCTTCAACATTCTTTTGCAATTTCTAGGTTTCCTTATAATTTCTGTGCTTAAATTACACGGCTTTTGCCTTGAGCATTATAGAAATTTAAGGACCAGGAAGCTGAGCACTTTGACCTCTTAATAGCCATAAAATCGCTTTTTTATACATTGCGAGTGAGCTAGCCCAGTATGTCACTCTTTGTGCCTATCCAAACACACTGAAGAATTTCCTCTTATTTCACCCCCAGTTGTGAACTATTTATCTTTGACAGCAGGAGACATTCCTCTGAGAAGAAGCCTTACAGCCAAACTGATATTCAAATCTCTGATGGATTTCCTTTGACTTAATAGTGGACAGCGGAGAACGCTAGTTAATGTTTGCCGATTACAGTTCAGAAGTCTGAGGCTGGGCTGGGCTGATTCCTTCCTGGCTACTAGTGATGGGAAAGGAATGCCCTATCGTCTAATGCCGCCATTGTAAAGCATAAAATAAATGTGAAAAAGTCCTGATTCAAATATTTTTTTCTCAAACATAGAACAACTTTAACTTCTTTAAAAAGAAGACCTTATTACATTTTTCACATTATAGCATCACAAAACATTTGTCCTTATTTTTGTACTGGAGCTGATGCACTAACCCCAGCTGTTAACACAAGTAAATGTGGTATCTATTATGAATTGATTATAGATATTGCCAAGATAGCCACAAAGGGGGAAGTGATCATATTGGGTGACTTTAATCTACCTGATGTGGATTGGATAGCTCCTTCTGCAAATCTAGAAAGAAGTAAAACAATTGTGGATGCTCTCCAAGATGCGTTACTTAGACAAATGGTGATGGAACCAACCAGGGAAAGCTCAACGCTGGATTTAGTGCTCACCAACGGTGATAGCGTGTCGAATGTCTGGGTGGGTGCCCCTGTGAGCAGCAGCGATCATCAAACGGTGTGGCTTGAGATAAAAGCCATGGTACAGGCCAATCATAGCAAGCTCAAAGTCCTAAACTTCAAAAACACTGACTTCAATAAAATGGCTGAGTATCTAAAGGAGGAGATGACGGGGTGGAAGGAGATAAGGGAAGTGGAATTGCAATGGGCTAAACTAAAGGAGGCAATAAAAGCGGCAACAGATAAATATGTAAGAAAAGTAAATAAAAACAAGAGGAGAAGGAAACCTATTTGGTTTTCCAAAGAAATGGCTGCTCAAATAAAGGCAAAAAACACAGCTTTGCAAAATTCAAAAGTTTGCAAACAGAGGAACACAGAAATGAATACAGGATCAAACTCAAAGAGACAAAAAGAAAAATAAGAATAGCAAAATCAAAGGCAGAGGAAAAGATGTCTAAAGATGTTAAGTGTGGCGACAAAACTTTCTTCAGGTATATTCAGGAAAGGAAGAAGATCAGAGGTGGAATTGCAGGACTCAGAAGTGCTGGAAATGGACTTGTGGAAAGTGACATTGAAAAAGCGAAATTGCTAAATAAATACTTCTGCTCCGTTTTTACTAAAGAAAATCCTGGAGAAGGACCACCTGTGACTCCCAAATATAAAAATGGGAATGAAGTAGATACCACACCATTCACAGAAGATGAGGTGTTAGAACAACTTGCAAAACTGAAAGTGGACAAGGCCATGGGACCGGATGGGATACATCCCAGGATACTGAAAGAGCTCAGAAAGGTTCTTGCAGGGCCGTTAAAGGATGTTTTCAACAGATCCTTGGAAACAGGAGAAGTTCCTCAAGACTGGAGAATGGCTGATGTCGTACCTCTACACAAAAGTGGTGATAGGGAAGAAGTGTCAAACTACAGGCCCGTGAGCCTTACCTCGGTGGCGGGAAAAATAATGGAGGCGCTCCTGAAAGAGCGAATAGTGAACTTTCTCAAAACCAACAGGTTGCAAGATCCGAGGCAACATGGTTTTACCGAAGGACGATCTTGCCAAACAAATCTGATTGAGTTCTTTGACTGGATGACCAGAGAACTAGATCAGGGGCATGCAATGGATATCATCTACCTGGATTTCAGCAAAGCCTTTGATACTGTCCCTCATAGGAGGCTTATCAATAAACTCAGTAGTTGGGGATGGGTCCCAAGGTGGTAAACTGGATCAGAAATTGGTTGACTGACAGAAGGTGATGGTAAATGGAGCTCACTTGGATGAAAGGAGGGTGATTAGCGGGGTGCCCAAGGGTTTGGTCCTGGGCCCGGCACTGTTCAATGTATTTGTGGCATGGAATATCTGGGGATCACCGCACACACGGGAAGCCGCCAAAGCTAAGTGAGCAGCAGCAATATTGCATGCTGCCAAGTTAGCTCCTGCACCTTAAAGACAGATGAGGTTTTCGTTGCCTATCTTTTTGCCACAGATCGCTAACCAGGCAGCATGCAATATTGCTGCTGCCCGGTTATCGCTTGTCACTGCCTACGTTCCGCCCCAGAATGCTGCCGACACGCCCCGATGCTAACTAGATAGCATTGGGGTGCATAGGCGAGTGTATAGGGGAGTTAGAAGGGGATATTCAGTAGCACTAACAGGGGAAGTGCCGTCGAATATCCCAATTTAAGGTATTTACACGGTTTACTGGGCTGTAAAACCGTGCAAATGCCTTTCGAAAATCAGGCCCATAGTCAATAAACAGTCTCCACATGTCATGTATGTATATATGTAATTTTTTCCAGTGACCTTGATGGTCCAGCAGTTGTTACCATTAATTTCCATACTATCTTCATTCACTTATCCACAGAGAGTTTTCTTCTGCTTCCAGAATTATGCTATGGCCCCTCCTGCAGCTATGTTATTAGCCTACTATATTTTCCCCACTTCTGAAAGGTCTTTACTGGGTAGAAGTTCTGCACATCTGCTGTAGTCAATTTATTTATTTAGCCAGATTTGTATACCACTTTATCCTTCAGTCAAAGTGGTTAATGATACAGTTGTGGATTTACATAGAACAGAAGGGAAGGGGTGACAAGACATACATATAGAAATAGATTAATTAGTTCTTTGCTCTATCTCATACGTCAGTGGAGCATGGGTTCTTTATGTCCCACAATCATAGACTTCTGTGAATAATAGGGTCTTGAGGGATTTGCGGAAATCCTTGATGTCTTTTATGGCTCTTAATTCATCCGGAAGAGAATTCCAGAGTGCAGGCGCTGAGAATGGTAAGGCTCTGTTGGAGGTAGCTTGTTTAGTTTTATGATGCCCTGAAGGTAGGCGAAGCTTGTTCATACTCTTAGATCGTCTGGGCCTGATAGTTGAGTCCTTGGACAATAATCCGTAAAGGACATCTTCTGACCATAGGTTAATAATTTTGAATATGTTCATGGTAGTCTTAAATCTCACCCGCGCAGTTATTGGTAGCCAGTACAGTTGTTGGAGTATAGGTGTAATATGTTCATGCCTGGCTATGCCCATAATGATGCGTGCTGTGGTGTTCTTTACTAATTAAAGTGGGTGTATAGATTTTATGGGAAGACCCTGATATAATGAGTTTCCGTAGTCTAAAATTGGGATAATGACTACTTGACATATGGTGTGAAAATGATTATGGCTGAGGATCGGTTGAAGTCTCCTGATGAGCTTCAATTGCTAATACGCCTTAGCAGCAGTTTTATTTATATGTGATTGAAGGTTTAGATTTTTATCCAAGATAACACCCAAGTATTTCACTCTGTCTTTTAGAGATATTGTTCTGTCCAGAATACTAATGGCTGAAGACGGGTTGCAGTTAGAGTTAATGGAAATGAACATAGCCTCTGTTTTGTCAAAATTAACTTTCATGTTGTTGTCAGCATGCCACTTAATCATTTCTTCAAGGTACTGAGTAATTGGGGTTGTATCAGGATCAAATGCATCTATTGGTGCATATATCATAATGTTGTCAGCATATAAGTGGTAATATATTTCATGACTTTTGATAACGTCACATATGGGCTGAATGTATAAATTGAATAGGATGGACAAGAGTGCTGATCCTTGAGGTATGCCCTGAGTGATGGGGAACTGTGTAGATTTTCTTTGTTCACATTTGACTTGTTGTGTTCTGTCTGTCAGATAGGAAGTGAACCATTTTAGTGTGTTATTATGTAGTCCTATCTCTTGAACGCGATTCAACAATAAGGAGTGAGACACCGTGTCGAAAGCTGCAGATATGTCCATGAAAACTAGAAGGAAACCATTTCTTGTATTATCTAGGCCCTTGAGTAAGTTATTTCTAGTCCCACAGGTGTTCCTTGTGGTCTTGGGCAAGCCACTTAACCCTCCATAGCCCATGTTCCCTGTAAAATAGTTATCTCCAAGTTATAATGCCCTGTTCAATGTAATTTCAGTTTGTTCAATGTAAACCGCACTGATGCAGAATAGTGCGGTATATAAGAGAATATAATAAATAAAATAAAATCAAAGAGGGATGTGAATAGCGTTTCAACACTGTGTTGTGGCTTGAAGCCATGTTGATGGGGGTCTAATGGGGCATGCAGATCGATATGATCCTGTAGTTGTCTTTGTACTACTTTTTCAATGATCTTCGATATGAATGAAAGACTAGCGATGGGGCAGTATGACTTTGGGTCAGTGATGCTTAGCCTTGAGTTCTTAAGGGTAGGCCGTATCATTGCATGCTTAAGTGTTTGTGGTAAGTATCCTTGTTGTAGGGATTCCTTTACAATTTTATGAAGGTGAGGACCTAGTTGGTCCTTAGCATCTTTGATCCATTCCACCGGACAGGGGTCAGAAGGAGATGTTGTCGTGTTTAGAGTGTCGATAATGTCCACTATGTATTTGACTGTTGGTATACTAAAGTCGTTCCAGGGGTGATGGATCTCTGCCTAATTAGAGTAGCATATTGAAAGTGAGTGAGTGATTGTTTGATTGGTGTGTTTGTTTATTATGTGGTTTGAGAATTCTTGGGGGTCAAGCTGATTGGTTGTTTGTTGATGGTTGTCTTTAGTGAGTTTTTGAACAATATTGAAAAGTTCTTTAGGTTTATTTGCTGCTTTCATGATGAGGTTAGTGTGATGTTGTTGTTTGTGATCATTTATCAATTTGTTGTATGTTTGCTGTTCAATTCTGTATTGATGTAAGGTTTCTAGTGATTTATTTAGTCTCCATTTCCTTTCTAGTCATCTGAGTATGCGCTTGGCTTCTCTAATTAGATTGGAGTACCAAGGGGCATAACTTCTTCTATGCGTGTATGATTTAACTTTGCTTGGAGCTGCAGCTGCTTTAGATATGGTGTGATTCCATATATCTATAGTTTGATCAAGATTTTCACATTTCTGAAACATTTGTGGTATTATTTGCTCTCAGAATGCTTCTTTATTGTAGGCTCTGAACCTTCTTGTATGGTTTTCTTCTTCAATGGGTTGCTTTGAGGTTGTTAGGTATAGGGTGAATGTAAGGGTATGGTGTTCTGACCAAGGGACTGGTGTGGAAATTAAGTGTGAGAATTGATTCAATTTAATGAGTTGTGATGGAATGAAGATAAGGTCTAGTGTAGTCCTATGGATGTGAGAGGGAGCATTGACCATCTATCTGTACTTGAGTGCTTCCAGTGCTTTAATAAACACTTTAGTATCTTTGCCTGGTGCAGAGATAAGGTTGTAGTCTCCCAGAGCTATTAGCGGTTTATGCTTGTAGCTGAAAGCGCAAATTGATTGAAGTATCACCGAAAGGTGTTCAGTTTTAGTATTGGGGGGCCTGTATGTGAGGCAAAAGCTAACATAATGGTTTGAAATAATCAAGGTGCTTGATTCAGCTGAGTTGCATGTGGAAATAACATTAAATTTGTAGTGTTTCCTTGTGTCACAGAGCAGATCCAGCAGAGCCCATGCAGATAGATGAAGAAGCAGTGAATCAGGCTGACACTGACGTTTTTAGTAAACACAGGTCAGGAAGTTGCTATGGGCAACAGAAACAAATGTGGTCACGAGCCAGAGAGACACACCCAGCCAGCAGAAAAGCTAGGAGGTCATCACCTGATGCAAGCCAGCTGGGGGGAGGTGGAGCTCGTGGGCACGTAGATAAGCACAGCTCACAAGCAGTTAGACAGAGGAGTCGTGGAGAGAGCTGGGAACAGAGCCGTGAAGAGAGCCTGCATGAAGATAATGATGAAAGTTTGAATGAAAGCCTGACTGATTACCACGAGTGTTTGGGAGAGAGTCTGAGACAGCTGGAACCAGAGTTTGAGAGTGAAAGCAACGGCAAACGTGGAAGGAGCTACAGAGGAGGTAGCAAAGCCAGGACAGGAAGCTTCAGATATCAGAGGAGCCCAGAGTATACTGAGAAGGACCCAGGTTGGAACAGAGCAGTGGGGAGAACGGTAAAAGCCAAGAAGTTTTACTTTTACCCTGAAAGGGAAAACCCAGGGGTTAGCAGTGGAAGGCAATGCACAGAAACGCTAAAGCCTTATGAAGCCAGCTTGAGAGGTACAGATAAGTTTACTTACCCTTATACCAGGCATAGGAGGGTTAAAGGCTTTTTACCAGAAGAAGTTTGTATCTCTGGAGAGGATTTAAGAAGCAGAGTCCCTGCAAAACTGCCGTTTCATACTACAGCTGTTCACAGGAACCTAAGCCAGTCAGAGCCGAGAGGTAAGCCAATTTACCCTAATAGAGGTGCAAGGGAATGTTATAATTCACCTAATAGCTACCAGCAGTGGAGAGGCTCTCAGCAGAAGCATTACAGTGAAGGTGGTAATTCTGTTCCACACATTCTCACAGAGGGAGGAAGAGAATCCCGGCAGAATAGAGAGAGACTGTTAACAGACGTCCCTAATGCTGAAAGGGAAGATATATTGAAAGCATGTGTTGAGGATATGCAGTGTGAGACGTCAGAAGCTGAGCCAAGCACTGAATACATGGACTGTACGATTTCAATAGCAGACAGCATTTCCTCACTGCGTTGAAAGGAAGTAAGAGCTGAGTAAGCCAAAACAGTAAAGAAGTGGTTTTTGTATGCTTACGAATGACTGTTTGATATACTTTTACTTTCCTTGTTAAAGAGCTGAAGAGAAGCTATTTTTGTTCATATTTTGTTCCTTTTATATGCCCAAGAAGGGTTGTGATTTCCTTTGTTCACACCACAGCAAAAATCCTCTCGGAAGGGGAAATAAATCCCTTGTTAAAACCTTACCACAGTTTCACAACTAATTCTTTAACTGGCTATCAACAACTACAACTCCCAGAAGGCCAAGCAAGGCCTCCATAACAGAATTAAGTCAGTTTAACACAAGCCCCCAGTGCAGTGCCCTACTCCACCAGCAGGGTTCAGCACAAAGGGGTGACACTTGTCAATATTAGTACCCCTCCACCTCTCTTGCATGTTCTGTGGCAACTAAAAGCTGTGAAATCTGGTGGAGTAATTTGATTTAGGGCGACTTGATCTGTGTCTGTAAGCCATGTCTCCATAATGCATATGATATCAAGCTTTTGGTCTAAGATGTAGTCATGGATGGTATATGGCTTATTTTTAATTGATCTGGCATTTATTAATGCAAAGTTAATCACAGAGGTAAGGATGGGGTTACTGGACGCTTTCCGAATTGGTAGTGTCTTAACCACCCTGTTTTTATTATGTGGTGTTTGTTGCCTGGTTCGCAGGTGGAGCTGTGGGGCAGTAATCCAGGGTGTATAAAGTAGATATTAAGGCAGGAACATGTGAGGTGGTAAGTGAAAGTTATGTTGAGTTTGATGCATCAGCAGTAGAAAAATGATGTATGTTATGAAATATTGGTAAGTGAGAGACATGTATAAGTCACTGGTGAGGCCTCACTTGGAATAGTGTTTCAATTTTGGAGACCATATCTTGCAAAAAATGTAAAAAGACTGGAAACTGTTCAAATGAAGGCGACCAAAATGATTTGGAGCCTGCGTCAGAAGCCTTATGAGAAGAGACTTGAAAACCTAAATATGTACAATCTGGAGGAGAGGAGGGATAGGGGAGATATGATTCAGACCTTTAAATACTTAAAGAGAAATAATGAACAAACAAACCTCTTCCAAAGATGGGGAAGCTGTAAAACTAGAGGGCATAACATGAAGCTGCAAGGGGGTAAAATGAAAGGCAATGTCAGGAAATACTTTTTCACTGAAAGGTTGGTGGATGCTTGGAATGCCCTCAAGATGGAAGTGGTGGGGGCAAATACAGTGACAGAATTCAAAATGGCATGGGACAGACACAGTGGATCCCTTTACAGCAACAGGATAAAATCAAAATAAACTTAACTATCTAATTTCTCAACAAATAGGGGTATCCTACACAGAGCGGTGGGTTCACCCCTAAACAAAGATATGGGGAGGGGTGGCCTGCACGGAGCGGCAGGTGCACCTACTCTTGCCATCTTACTGGGCAGATTAGATGGACTATACTGGTCTTTATCTGCCGTCATTTACTATGTTACTAAGTTTATGTTTATGCAATTTCTTGATATATTGCCCAGGCTGAAAGGCATCAGAGCAGTTTACAATCACTATAAGCACGTACTGGATACAGTCCCTTGTCCCCAAAGGGCTCACAATCTATGTGTACCTTAGGCAATGGAGGGTTAAGTGGCTTGCCAAAGACCACAAGGAGTGCCTATAGGACTAGAAACCCCAGTCCCTCTGGTGTTACTATGTCTGCTTTCCAGAAGGAATTTAACTATGTAAGCAACTTTGTCAGTGTTTATTTTGTAATATGGTTGGATTAGGTACGTTGCCTGCTTGCGGTCAAATCTCATTGAGCTCACATGGTGTGTAGAAGATCCGGGGAAGGTAGGCTGAATAACAGATAGTATGTTAGAAGGATCGCGACTTGGTCTATGATGAAGTCACTTCTGCACGAGAATTCAAAATGGGTTTGCATTTTTTTTTTTTTTTTTTTTTAAATCTTCTTTTTATTGAAACATTAAAAAGAAAATACAAATTTCAACTTCATAAACGTTACAAAAGAAAATAACTTAGTCCACATCTAGAGGAACGAGCACTATCAATAAGCAAAATACAAAATAATACGATACAGACATCAAGCCTGAAAAGGAAAAGAGGAAATTACATGCCCAAAAACATACAAAACTCTAATTACATTGCTGAGATGGGTTTGCATTCTTGACTGAAGTCTTTGCCCAAGATTTTAATGTTTGATGCTATCCACTTCAAGGTTTTTGAAAGCGCCGCTTCAGAGCCCCGCCTAAGGGCAACGCCAAAGGGCCCTCTGGCGAGGCTCTCAGGCACGGGCCCGCAAGGCGTGGGCGCGCCCGCTGGCTCCTTTTAATTTATGCTGCCTGCATTGAACTGTAGATTCCGATCAGCTGAAGAATTGGAGTAGGGGAGATGCTGGCTCTGACTGAGTCTCAACCCCGATCAGGCTTTGCAGCCATTGGTAGTAGCATTGCTCACTTCTTTCCAAAATATGGTAACACAGTAAGGGAGCAGAACCACCATGGACATGGACCCTTCTTTATCAAATCCTCTCCAAAATCAGAAAACCTAGAACTGCAACGTAATAGTCCAAGGTCTTTATAATAGCTTTCTTGAAGATCCGCAGAATTTTTCTTGCCATTGCAAACCAGATGCAATTTCAGTTTTTACCATTAACTATCAGCTAGTTACTAATATGCACCACCACATTAATGTGCTCTTAAATTGTTAGTGCACACTATTAATAACTAGGTCCAACTGCATAACTTGGGACCTGCAATAAAATAACGTGCCATAACAGTATTAATACACATGCACACAGTAGCACACATTAGTAACGCTACCTATTTATCCGCAGCTTTATCCCAGTGCTCATGGTACTTTGACCACTAATTATCATTGGTTCATTTTCTGTACAGGACAGATTTTATGCCCTTTGGGATTTGTATATAGTTTTCCAAATGAATGGCCTCATTTTCTCATCGAGAAATGGTGTCATCGAGAGCGTTTTGGTTTCCTAGACCATGGGATGCTGTTCCAAGGGTTGCAGAGCAGAGATGGCATCCATCTGTCCAAGAAAGGTCAACGCATCTTCGGTAGTAGACTGGCTAATCTACTGAAGAGGGCTTTAAACTAGATTCATTGGGGATGGGTGAAGAAAGCCCCCAGGTAAGTGAAAGCCCCCAGGTAGGTGATACATTAAATACCTTTATGGAAATGGGTAACAGGGGTAACATATGGAAAGCAGTGTGTATTAATGCCCGTAGCATGGGAAATAAGATCCCTGAAGTTGAAGCTTTGGTGGGAGTGGCTGACTTGGATTTAGTGGCAGTTACAGAAACATGGTTCACAGAAAACCATGACTGGGATGTAACTATACCTGGCTATACTTTATTCAGAAAGGACAGGGTAGGAAGAAGGGGAGGAGGAGTGGCACTATATGTAAAAACTACTATTAAAGCTTTGGAATTACAGAGCTTAAAAGGGAGAGAGGAGGCATTGTGGGTTAAACTAGAAAGAGGGAAAGAGAAATCTATTTGCATTGGTGTGATATAAGACCTCCCTCACAAGAGGAAGAGGTGGACAGAGAGTTAATTGAAGACATACGCAGCATTGCTAGGAAAGGGGAAGTGCTACTGATAGGAGATTTCAATATGCCAGATGTTGATTGGCACATTCCTGCTGCAGTATCATCTAGAAGTAAGGAGATCCTGGATTCTCTACAGGGAGAATTATTCAGGCAATTGGTAATAGACCCCACACGTGAAGGGGCCATACTGGACTTGGTGCTTACCAATGGTGAAAGTGTTTCTGATGTTGTAGTGGGAGATCATTTTGCATCCAGTGATCACCAGATGGTGTGGTTCAATATTATGACTAGGGCTGTTAGAATCCATTCCAAGGTGAGGATCTTAGACTTTAGGAAGACTAACTTTGCGAAGATGGGCCAATACCTCAGGGAGTCGTTAGTGGGATGGGAACAGCTGGGGGATGTAGAAAAACAGTGGGCAAAACTGAAAGGGGGTATTTTAAGGGCAACCAACCTTTTTGTTAAAATGGTAAATAAAGGCAAAAGGAAAAGGAGACCGCTATGGTTTTCGAAGGAAGTAGCTGAAAAAGTGAAGAAAAAGAGGGAGGCCTTCATGAAATACAAGAGATCACAGAGAGGAAGACAGGCATCTGTATTTGGAAAAACTTAGAGAAGCTAGCAAAGTAGTCAAGAAGGCAAAGATTCAAAAGGAGGAGGAAATAGCCAATGCAATAAAATGGGGGGATAAGACATTTTTCAGATATATTAGTGAGAAGAGGAAGGGCAAAAGTGGTATTGTCAGACTCAAGGGTGCAGGGGGGGAATATGTAGAAGCTGATAAGGATAAAGCGGAATTGCTTAACAAATATTTTTGTTCTGTGTTCACAGATGAAGAACCAGGAGCAGGACCTCAGAAAACACCCACAAATAAGAACAGAAGCGAGGGACATCTTGAACAATTTTCAGAAGACTGTGTTCGTGAGAAACGAGCTCAACTTAAAGTAGACAAAGCGATGGGACCGGATGGGATACACTCTAGAATACTGAGGGAACTTGGGGACGTTCTAGAAACTCCACTGACTGACCTTTTCAATGCCTCGTTGGAGTCGGGAGTGGTGCCAAAGGACTGGAGAGAGGCTCATGTGGTGCCTTTACACAAAAGCGGAAGTAAGGATGTGGTTGAAAACTACAGGCCGGTTAGTTTAACTTCGGTGGTGAGTAAATTATTGGAAACGCTGCTGAAAGAGAAAATAGTGAGGTTTCTGGAGTCCAGCGGATTACAGGATCCGAGGCAGCATGGATTCACCAGAGGCAGGTCTTGTCAGACAAATCTGATTGATTTCTTTGACTGGGTGACCAGGGAGTTGGACCGAGGGAGAGCTCTAGATGTGGTGTATTTAGATTTCAGTAAAGCCTTTGACACTGTTCCTCACAGGCGACTTATAAACAAACTGAGCACCCTAGGGATGGACCCTAAAGTTACTGCTTGGGTTAGAAATTGGTTGGGTGGGAGGCGACAAAGAGTACAAGTAAATGGAGCTCACTCTGAGGAGAAGGATGTTACCAGTGGTGTGTCCCAGGGATCTGTCCTTGGTCCGATTCTTTTTAACATCTTTGTTAGTGATATAGCAGAAGGGCTGTAGGGTAAGGTTTGCCTCTTTGCAGATGATACCAAAATCTGCAATAGAGTAGACACCCAGGAAGGTGTAGATAACATGAGGAGGGATCTAGCTAAACATGAAGAATGGTCTAGAATTTGGCAGCTGGGATTTAATGTTAAAAAATGTAAGGTCATGCATTTGGGCTGCAGCAATCCAAGGGAGCAATACAGTATAGGAGGTGAAGTACTTTTGTCCACTAAAGAAGAGCGGGACCTAGGCGTGGTTGTGTCTGATGATCTTAAAGTAGCTAAACAGGTAGAAAAGGCAACGGCAAAAGCTAGAAGGATGCTTGGGTGCATACGGGGAAGAATGACTAGCAGAAAAAAGGAGGTGATAATGCCTCTGTATAAGTCTTTGGTGCGACCTCATTTGGAGTATGGTGTGCAGTTCTGGAGACCGCACCTTCAAAAGGATGTGAACAGGATGGAGTCGGTGCAGAGGGTGGCTACTAAAATGATTAGTGGGCTTCATTATAAAGCATATGAGGACAGACTTAAGGATCTTAATATGTACACCTTAGAGGAAAGGCGGGATAGAGGTGATATGATTGAGATGTTTAAATACCTTTGTGGCATAAATGTTCAGGGAGAGAGCCTCTTTCAATTGAAAGCAAGTTCTGCTACAAGGGGACATGGGATGAGGGTGAAGGGAGATAGATTCAGGAGTGATATGCGGAAATATTTCTTTAAAGAAAGAGTAGTGGATCCATGGAATAGTCTCCCAGTGGAGGTGGTAGAGATTAGGACAGTAACTGAATTCAAAAAAGCATGGGACCAACACAGAGGATCTCTAAAGGTAAAAAGTGGACTGTTGTAGTTGTTGTTATGGAAGGACAGACTAGATAGGCCATGTGGTCTTTTTCTGTCATCATGTTTCTATGTTTCTCCATCCTGTGTCTATGGCGAAAATGTTTAGAGATGAGGAAGTACGTATGTGCTGAAAAGTTTAGACTTTTGTCTCATTTCAGCAAGTATCGAGTTGTGCTACCTTTCCTTATCTGATTCAGTCTTTTGAGACCCAGATTACTCCAGGTAGACGACAAGAGCAAAGTAGCCGCTATTTAAGAAACTCTTGGTTGCAGGTAATATGAAGTTAGGTAATAGCTGGATTACTGAAAAGAAAAGCAGAGTTCTTGACAAAGGCTTGCCTAAGAAAAGCAGTGATTTACATTTTTCCTCAAATACACAAGTGTATCACCAATTTTTCAGAAAAACTGAATCATCTTTTTGATAGTGCTGTACAGTCACTGGCAAGCTTGGTGGCTTCAAGAAGGCCAGAAAATGAAAATAAAAATTACACCTTTTCTGGTAATAGTATACATTCCATGCAATCATACAGTGTACGAGGGTTCTGGTGTCATGGTGCTGCCAGCTACTATACTAGAAAATTACTACATCTCCCATCTTCCTGGACCTTATGGATGAGCAGTGTCTCAACAGGTTCTGGTTTGACAAGTCTGCCAGGACTAGTCACTCCTCTGCTCAATCACACAGAGGGGCCTGCCCATGCCCATCTACCTCAAGATCACCACGGCTCTCACCTTCCTAGCCATTGGCACTTTCCAGTCTGTGTTGGCTGCCACTGTGGGTTCCAGCCAGTCAGTATCTCACAGTGCATCTCTCAGTTCCTGAGGGCCTTTCTAACCCACACTCCACAATATGTAACCGTGCCACGGACCATGAAACAGAGGCAGCAAAGCATGATTCTTTCCATGAGGTGGCCCACTTGCCATCAGCATTGAGGCACATTGATTGCACTCATGTGGCCCTCAGGCAACCACAATGGAGGAGGCCGCCTACCATAAAAGGAAGGCATTACATTCACTCAACATGCAGATGATCTTCAATGCACAGGGGGGAAATACAATAACAGATAGAAACATACTGTAGAAGCATGATGGCAGATAAAGACCATATGGCCTATTCAGATGTTTTCCTCAGGTTTCCGGGTTCCTGCCATGAATCCTACATTGTCATCCACTATGGCCTTTAAGAGAGGTTTGAGAGCAGAGAAATACTGCTAGGTAAGCCCTATACCAGCACTGTTTGCCACTTCGACACGCACAGGTGTGGAGGTTGCACAGTAGCCTGGGAACTGCAGCACTCAGTCCAAAGGTTGTGGTGCTCACCCAGCATATGAAACACCCTGGGCCAATACACAAATGTGTCAGCTCTCTCCTACATATGCACCCATGTGCCATGGTCCTCCCCTTTACTGCTGGATCCCACCCCAGTGCCATGTGTGCCCCCTTCTACATAGCACCTGATGAGGAGGATGCCTCTGCTGTCCAGCTCCTGCCCCAATCATTGGCCCAGCACAAAATGGCCATGATCATGTGATGATGTCCCCTAGCGTCCTGAAGCTAGGGAACCACACTGCGAGATCGCAGTCATATTTATGAGTACCGATGAGAAGGGCAGAAGGGTACTCACAAATATGGCCATGATCTTGCAGTGCTGCCCCCTAGTATCAGAACACTAGAGAGCAGCACCATATGATTGTGGCCATTTTGTGCCGAGCAACGATGAGGGCAAGAGCAGGGAGGACTGCTCCTGCTCCCAGTGACAACTGAATCATCGGAGTTTGAATAAGGTGATGGCAGGGAGGGACAAGTCGTGGGAGGCCCCGTGGGGGCCCCGTTAGGCCAAATGACTAGCGGGAGGAGGGGGGCCTTTGGATGCCTGACTGACTAGCCAGGATATTGGTGTTTGTCAGGGGATGCACTGATTCCACCTGGACAGCTGCCGATAGAGGTCATGAATAACTAGTGTGGATCAGTGCTGCAGGAGAGGAGGGGAAGGCACTTTTTTTATATTGTCAGTGCTGCGGATCTGTATAGCCATGGCACTGACAATACTGTCAGATCAGGGGTGCCTAATTGAGGTACTGGTGGCCATGGTGCCACGTAAACAGATCACCTATAGATAATGCCGCCTCTTGAGGTGGCGTTATCTATCTGCAGCCATCACATGAAATATTTTTACGCAGTGGCTGCAAAAATAGTAATACTTATTCCACGCCCTGATCTCGCCTTCCCCCGGGTCCACCATGCAAAATGAAGGTATCGCAGAAATGTGCCTGTAACATCTGCATTCCTCCTGTGTTAGTTGCTATCACCAAGCAATACATCTGCGTTAGCCCTGCGGTAGCAGCTAACACATTTTAGTAGGCATGCCCTAACAGTTAATGCAAGCTATTAATGTGCGTTATTTGCTAGAGCCCATTTTATGCCATGGGCCTTGCAGAAAATAATACATGCTTAGGGCATTAGCATGAGATGTTTCTGAATGACTCCCAAAATGTATAAAATATAAAAAAAATATCCCCTTCACAATCACAATAAACTATAACATCTTCCTCATATTCTTAAGAAAATGATCAAATAGCATGATTTGACATGATTCCACAAAGCAAAACAATCAGCCAACTTTGCCTCCTGGGGTAAAGCATTCCAAAGCTTGGGGATCACTGTTGAAAAACTTGATCCAGAGTTGTTTCAATCATATCTCATTCCCCGAAGGGAGCACTAATCTCTTGTCCTAAAATAAATGAAATATACGCCCTGGAACATGGCTTTCACCAACAATTGCAAAGCACTATGGGGTTTCCCTTTCAGCACTTTAAAAAGTCCACAGTTTAAACTGACTTTTGTCTTAAAAATCCCATATGACATTGGTCATAAGAACATAAGATATGTCATACTGGGTCAGACCAAGGTCCATTAAGCCCAGTATCTTGTTTCCAACAGTGGCCAATCTAGGTCATACGTACTGTGACGCTCGCGCCCCTACCAGGCGGTTGCCTAGTAGGGACGGCTGGCCATCTGATATCCCTTCTAGGATTTTTGTAGTTGTGTACAAAAGAAGAGCCAAGTGGTTAATAAAGCGCACAGGAAATTTTATTCGGTTTCCATGTTGGTAAGTGGTGAACATAAAATTCTTCAAGCATAACTTTTGGTTTCTCCAGACAAAAAGGAAATACAGGATAATTTCTCCCAGAAATCAAAATGTCCAAAACAGTGTAACCTTGAACAAACTCATACCCGTTCTTGTTCCTTACTGCAACAGCTTAACCTTAGCATCAGAAGAAAAAGGCATTTTAAAACTCTTCACATAGTGAGTGAGGTATCAGCTTCAACCCTGCTGTTGCCACACACAAACAGTTTCAGCTGTTTGAACCCCCACTGAGCTCCTGCAATTTCAGCTTCTTAGGAGAGTTTCTTAATCCTTTACATTCAGGCTTTCCCCTCTCTTCCAGCTTCTGGAACTGTCTTTAGGCTACAACAGCCCCCCTTTTTATGTTCCACTGTTCTAGCTCACACTAATACCTTAGTGCACAGCTCGCATTCCATTTCAGAGACATCAGAATTAACAACACTTTCCTCAGGGCCTACCTCCATGCTGTCTATTGAGCTACAGCTGGATGCTCCTTGAAAGTGCTCCGGGCTCTTTTCCTTAAGAGTCTTCACCAGATTAAACAGCCTCTCCCAGTGCCTGGCCTTGCCTTCTCCAGGCCGGTCTCTTGGGGGTCTCTCCTGTTTAACTTCCCTAGTGAGATATTTCTTTCTGTGCTGAGCCTTCTGGGGTATGACAGTCTCCTCTGAGTCAGAGCAAGAACTATCCTCTTGGCAATGCTTGGTCCCTGCGTACCTTTCTTGGCTGCCTCTATAGTGGTTCCTCCCTCTGCTGCTCTCCTTGGCTGAAAAGCTTCTCTTCAGTTTGGCCACAGATCTTTCCGGTCTTGTGCCTTCTGGGAACTGGGCTAGAACCTGGGCTAGGCCTGGAACTGCAACTGCCGCTTGTGCTTGCTCTTGAATTCCTCCTGGACCTTCTTCTCAAAGCCCCTTCCTTATTCAAACTGGCTCTCTCTCTTGTGTTTGTTTTCTCTCTGTTAACTGCTGAGCAAGGCAACTCCCTTCCTGGCTCCGCCCACTTGGACCTCCTACTCCTATGCAAGGTTGTCCTGTGGTCTGGGATTGGTTTACCTTTAGCTCTGCCCCCTAGGTTCCTTTCAGGGCTTTTAGTATGGAGTATGTGATTTTGTGCACCCATCCCCCGTAAAGAAGAAAACTTCTTCTTTTTTTCAGTTTTCTCTAGCTGGGCTGCACCCTCCTTACCACAGTACCTAGCAGTTTCCCCAAAAGACAAAGGTTCTGCAATGCTTGTATTGGGTCAAGCACTGATATCCTGGGTCTCTTTTAATAATGGTTTATGGACCTTTCTTCCAGGAACTTGTCCAGGCCCCTTTTAAACCCAGCTACACTAACAGCTTTTACTACGTCCTCCATAATAAATTCCAGAATTTGATTACACGTTGAGTGAAAAAATATTTTCTCTTATTAGTCTTAAATAGGTTACCCTGTAGCTTCATTGCATGTCCCCTAGTCTTTCTATATTCTGATGATGTAAACAATCGATCTACGTTTACCCGTTCCATTCCATTCATTAATTTATAGACCTCTATCATATCTCCCCTCAGCCGTCTCTTTTCCAGGTTGAAGAGCCCTAATCTTTTTAGCCTCTCTTCATAGAGGTATCCTTACATCCCTTTTACCATTTTGGTGGCTCTTCTCTGTACTTTCTCTAATAACACTATGTCCTTTTTAAGATACAGCGACCAGAATTGCTCACAATATTCAAAGTGCGGTCACACCATGGAACGATGCAGAGGCAATATAATATCCTTTGTTTTATTTTCCATTCCTTTCCTTATGATACCTAGCATTCTATTTGCTCTCTTGGCCGCCGCTGCACACTGGGTGGAGGGTTTTAACATGTTATCTACGATGACGCCTAAATCTTTTTCCTGGGTGGTGGTTCCTAATGTGGAACCTTGCATCGTGAAACCATAATTTGGGCTGTTCTTTCCTAGGTGCATAACTTTGCACGTGTCCACATTAAATTTCATCTGCCATTTGGATGCCCAGTCTTCCAATTTATCAAGATCCTCTTGCAATTTTCCACAATCCTCATGGGTTTTAACAACTTTGAATAGTTTTGTGTCATCTGCAGATTTGATAACCTCACTCGTTATTCCCATTTCCAGGTCATTTATGAATATGATAAAAAGCAGCGGACCCAGCACAGATCCCTGGGGTACACCACTATTCACCTTTGGGGTGGTATAAGCTGAACATCCAAGTCACTTCCAGGGGACATACAGAGGCCTGTCCTGAATGGCTTCTGTACGTCCCGATGCCAGGCCACGCCCCTGCTCTGCCCATGCACCACTCCAGCATTGACCCCTCCCACCTCCATCCAGCACTCCCTGCACAGCAGCCTTGTACATACAGGCGAGCAGGACAACGGAATTAGGTGCAGGGGCTGTGCACGGATTAGACATCCAACCCGGACATCCAATATTGCTATTCAGAGCTCAGAAAGACCCCCAAGGTGTTTAGGTTCTGATAACATTGATCCTTTGAGAAGGTTCATAGAAGAGGCACACAGTTATTGGGAAGTTTATGATAATGGGCTTACACTTATCTTTAAAGGAACACCCCCTGACGCAGTCTTGCGAAAAGCTGCCAGCATCAGAGTGAGAATAGATAAATGAAATATGATCAAGAAAAATGAAGATTTGATTTCATTTTACTACTGGTAAAACAAGAGGTGATAAAATTAAAAATTAAACAAGAAAACTGGTTGGTGGAAGGTTGTTTTGACCAATGATGGTATAATATTGAAGCCGTAGGAATGGCTAACCAAATAGACTGAGGTCCTTTTGCTTCCCATTAATTATTAATTACAACTGTGAAGATAAAGACGTTTTACTAATTAGGAAGATACACATAGGACAAAGATATCTGTTGGTTGACATTGCTATCCTCTGGGGTTTGTTGATTGCACCATAATTTGTAAAATATCTGCATAGCTGTGGCATTGTAAACCCATCTTCTGAATCAGTTTGCATAATGGAAGCTATTTACAAGTTGAACAGCTAGGGGGATAAAATAGGCACCTGTGATATTCCATACCACACCTCTAAAGCCCTCAACAAAAACTGTTCTATTCCTGCCTTCTGTGACTTTACTTCCACTTTTATGTAGAGGAACCACATGTGCACTTCTCTAGTTGTTTGGGATCACTCCCAACTCTAAAGAAATATTGAAAAGATCAGACAGACAAGCTGCCAAAACTTCCTTAATTTCCTTCAGTACAAATGGATGTAGGCTGCTCTGTGGCTCTAAACACATGGCCAGTGTATGCACGAGTAAAGGGCTATGGGCTCAAGGCCATCCTGTGTATCAGAACTGGTATGTCCAGGTGTGCTAGGTTTATCCAACTTTTCATGTTTCTATGGTGAAAGGGGATAAACTCAGGAGTAATATGCAGAAATATTTCTTTACGGAAAGAGTGTTAGATGTGTGGAATAGTCTCCCAGTGGAGGTGGTAAAGATGAGGACAGTATCTGAATTTAAAAAAGCATGGGACAAACACAGAGGATCTCTAAGGGAAAAGAGGGGACTATTGTAGTACAGTAGTTGATATGGAAGGGCAGACTAGATAGGCCATGTGGTCTTTTTCTGCCATCATGTTTCTATGTTTCTATCTCATCTGTCCCCGTCGTTTTGTCTACTTTTAGTTTAGCTAGCTCCACACAAACACAGTCATCTGAATATCATTCAAGATCTGCCTCACTTCCATTCCTGTTTCTCTGTGTATTCTGAGATCCCACTCCAAATCCTTCATCTGTGAATGCAGAACAGAAATAATTTTAAGTAATTCTGCACCTTAGCGTAAAGAAGACAAAGATCCTGACAACTGGCAAAATCAATAAGTTCATTGTTGATGGAGAAGAAATTGAAATAGTAGACACCTTTAACCTGCTTGGATCAATAATCAATAAAGAAACGACAAGCAGTCAAGAAATCTGATGACTCATTGCTCTTAGCAGAATGGCTATGAAGGACCTAGATAAGATTCTCAAGAGCAGAGATGTCTCTCTTCAATAAAAGATTTGACTTGTTCAAGCCATGGTAATTTTAAAAAAATACTATGGATATGAAAGTTGGCCAGTAAAAAAGAGACTGGAAGAAAATCGGTGCCTTTGAATTATGATGCAGGCGAAGAATACTGTGGATACCATGGACTGTCCGAATAACAAACCAGTCAGTACTAGAGGAGATCAAACTAAAGCTTTCTTTAGAAGCTCAGATGACAAGACTGAGACTTTCATACTTTGGACATATCATGCAGAGAGATCATTAGAGAAAGACATCATGCTTGGCAAGGTTGAAGGTCAACGCAAAAGAGTAAGACCAATGAGATGCATCTATACAATAACAGCAGCTATGGATGCAACTCTATCAACAATGAGCGGCCTGACCGAAAACTGAACACAGTTTAGGACAGCTATCCAGAGGGTCACCATGAGTCAACACCGACTTGACGGCACTTAACAAACGCTCTGCTTTATCCTCATCAGTTTCTACATCAGGGGTGTCAAACCCCAGTCCTTAAGGGCTACAACAAGCTTGGTTTTCTGGATGTCTCTAATAAATATTCATGAAATATATTTGCATACAGTGGGGGCAGTGCATGCAAATATATCTCAAAAATATTCAATAAAGAAATCCTAAAAACCTCATTGGTTTGAGGCTCTCCAGGACTGGCATTTGACATCCCTGTTCTATAGTATATATTCCTCCCATTCAGCCTTGAGTCTGACAATATCACTTTTGCACTTCCTCTTGTTCCCTCATTAATTTAGCCCAGGTCAGTTTGGTTTCAGGGCCCAGAGAGTTGGTTGCAGGTTGAATATTTGATTACTGTGTAAAACTATGGCATCAGGGGCTTTTCCTGATGCCACGATTGTCTCCGATGCCATCAAAATACTGTCGGGGCTAATATGCAAATTAGCCACGTGGTGTAGGGAGACCAAGCCAAACTAGCGCAGATTTTTTATGCGCATATTTTTGGCTTGGTCTCCCTGTTTAAAGCTGCGGCAGCTCATTTGCATGTGCAAGGCTAATGCAGCATTCATTTAAATATTCTGTCCTTCCTGCATCACATGTTAAAATGTGTGCGTTGTCGGGAACATAAAAACTTGATCCAGCACTGGCTTTCTGCGGCCTCTTTGCTTGTTATTTCAATTAGGAAAGCTATGGACTGAATTATTCTGCTTTCATATCTGTTGCCATGTGCTGGGCTAGATCAAGGCGGGACCTGACAAATTCCAGACGTTAGGCCATCATGGCGACCAGAAATTTGCACCTGGCACCTGGGATCAGGGGCGGCCCAAGGGGGGTGCGGGGCCATGTGCGGAGACTCGGTGCGGGGCCTCATTTGCATAAGTGGCCTTATTTGCATAAATATTTGCATAATGTTACCATACACTAACTTTTAGTAAACATGTCTCTTAATGAGTGTATGGATAAAGAAAGACTAAAAGATTTCTACATTACTATAATCCAGTGCCAACCGCCAGGCACATTAGGAACTACTACAAATGCTGCCCATTTAGAACCCATCAAAACGCCCCTGTGAGAACATGCAAAAGTACTTTTTGTTGGATGGCAGCACTTGAAACAGGGCTACAGACCCAAAACGTGCACGTCGTGCCTGAATATTTTGAGTCTCATTGCTTCTGATCCAGCTAAGTAGCGGAGTTTTTTTGCTTTTACAAATATTTATTAAAAGGATGTAACTGAGTGGTGGACATAGTTTTAGTACATGTTCCTTTCCTGTAACATCCAACAAAAAGTACTTTTGCATGTTCTCACAGGGGTGTTTTGGTGGTTTTTTTGTCGAATTAATAATAGTTACCACTGAACTGGGGGTTTGTTGAATCATTTAGAACCCATAGCAAATCCGCCGTATCCTGACAGCATTACCAGGACTCACAAAGCACCATACCCTACCTATCAAAAGGCAACACTGCAAATATTAAACCAATACATTTCAGAGAATACTGGGGAAAGAGAACAAGTGGCAATGTCAAATAGGAATTGCATAAACAGAATACCTCAGCTCAGTTACACATGCAGAACATAGACCATCACCAAACAAGGAATCACAATTTAGAAACAGGAAGGCAATAATTAAACTGGGAACCCCAAAAGCCAAACTTGGAATGTACAACAACACTGTAGAAATAAAACTATAAATTAATTTCCTCTTGTACCAAACAAAGTGCAGACGTTAATGATGCACATTTCCCAGAGCTTTCATATTCAAGTTAATAAATTCAAAATAAAGAGATATCTTTCTACCTTTTGTGCATTTTTTTTCAGTTGCAATTGCTCCAGCCACTTTCTTCTGGTTTCTTCATGCTTTCTGCTAACTCTCCATCGTCTGCTGTCCATTTGTCCTTTCTTCTCTCTCTTCTAGTTTTTTTTCCATTCTCTCTCTCTACATCTGCTTTAACATACTAATCTTTCTCCTTTTGCTCTTTCCTCATTCCTATTTCATCCACACAAATTTTACCCCTCCATCCTCAATCCCCACTTACTCTCCCAATACCCGGCCAATTGTAGATTTTTCATCCCTCCCACACACAATATTTTACCCCTCTCCATTTACTCTCCCAGCCCCATCCCATTCTAATCCTCCCCCAACATCAGCTCCCTTCTAGTTCCAGTCTCACCCAGCATCCATTCCCTTCTAGTCCCTGCATCAGCCCATTTCCAGTCCTAGCCCCCCATCAGCCCATTTCCAGTCCTAGCTCCCCCATCCATTTCCAGTCCGAGTCCCTTCATCAGCTCATTTCCAACCTAGCCCCCCATCAGCCCATTTCTAGTCATTTCCTAGCCCCACCATCAGCCCATGTCAAATCCTAGCTCCCCTCCACTCAGCCCAAATCCAGTCTAAGCCCCCCCCATGAGCCTACTTCCAGTTCTAGCCCCTCCATGAGTCCATTTCAATTCAAGCCCCCACCACAGCCCATTTCCAATCTTAGCTCCCCCGAACAGCCCATTTCTAGTCCTATCCTAGCCCCTCCATCAGCCCATTTTCAGTCCTAGCTCCCTTCCCTCACAGCCCATTTCCATTCCAAGCCCCCTCCCCATCAGCTATTTGCAGTTCAAGCCTCCCCTTCCACTCAGCCCATTTCCAGTCCTAGCAACCCCCCAACCCATTACCAGTCCTAGCCCCCCATCAACCCACTTCCAGTCCTAACCCCCCATCACCCCATTTTCAGTTTAAGCCCCCCTATAACCCATTACCAGTCCTAACCCACCATCAGACCACTTCCACTCCTAACCCCATCAGCCCATTTCCAGTCAGCCCCCCATAGCCCATTGCCAGTCCTACCCCCCCATCAGCCCACAGCCCATTACCAGTCCTAACCACATCAGCCCACCTCAAGTCCTAACCCCTCCCCATCAGCCCATTCCCTGTCCTAGCCCCCCCATAGCCCATTATCAGTCCTAACGCCCCCATAGCCCATTACCAGTCCTAACCCCCCATCACCCCATTTCCAGACAGCCCCCATCAGCCCACAGCCCATTACCAGTCTTAACCCCCCCATAGCCCATTACCAGTCCTAACCCCCCCAACAGTCCACAGCCCACCTCAAGTCAAGTCCTAACCCCCCCATAGTCCATTATCAGTCCTAACCCCCATCACCCCATTTCCAGACCGCCGCCAACAGCCCCCAGCCCCTTACCAGTCTTAACCCCCCCCCATAGCCAATTACCAGCCCTAACCCCCCCAACAGCCCACAGCCCACCTCAAGTCAAGTCCTAACCCCCTCCATAGCCTTTTACCCGTCCTAACCCCCCCCCCCCCCCCCATCGGCTCATGGAAAACCAAAAAAAAAAAAGCTGGCTGCTGCTGCTGCTGCTGCCGCCACGGCAGCAGCAGAATGGAGTGTCCCGCGGGGCCCCCTCTGCCCGGCTCAGCCCCTCTGCGCCGGCTTTCAGATACGCGAAGGGAGAGTGTCTCCCTCGCATCTCTGTTAAGCCCGCAGGGGCAGATGGGAAATTTCCCATCAGCCCCTGCTTCCCATCAGCCCCTGCGGGCTTAACAGAGGCACGAGGGAGACACTCTTCCTTCGCGAATCTGAAAGCCGACGCAGAGGGGCTCAGCCGGGCAGAGGGGGCCCCGCGGGACACTCCATTCTGCTGCTGCCATGGCGGCAGCAGCAGCAGCCAGCTTTTTTTTTTTTTAATGTAATTTTTAAAAAAGCAGAATGTTCTTTGCGCGGGGCCCCCTGAAACGCGGGGCCCTGTGCAAAAAACATTCTTGCTCAATGGATGGGCCGGCCCTGCCTGGGATTTCTTGTCCCCTGGATGGTCGTGACCCCTTATGTCTGCCCATGGGGATCCTATCTCCCACAGGCAGAAAAGAACAGCATGACCACCACTGCAGCAACCATTCCTTCTGTCTGCCCATGGGAGATCAGATCCCCGAGGGCAGAAGAGAAGGGGAAGGCCACAATTGAGGCCTGCAGCAACAAAAAGGCTAGGGGGAGTGGATGAGTAGCCTAATGGCTAGAGCACTGGGTTGAAAACCAAGAGACCAAGGTTCAAGTCCCACTAGCACTCCTTGTGGCCTTGGGCAAGCCACTTAACTCTCCAAGTTATTAGCATCCCTGTTTAATGTACAGTCAAACCTCAGTTTTCATTTGCCCCGGTTTTCATACGCTTCGGTTTTCAACGTCTTTTCTGACTGAGATTTTGTCCCGGTTTTCATGCATTGCTTCGGTTTTCAACGTCTTTTGACTGAGATTTTGTCCCGGTAGCAGGGAAGAAAAGCTGTCAACGTAAGCAGGAGATGTTGCATGAATGTGGGAGGCAGTTCTTTCTCTTGCAGGGTACGTCTGAAGCTATATCATTAAGATTTTCTGCCATTCTGAAGCATTGAGCAGATAATGTAAAGGTATTTTAATGGACTGAATTCAATGTGATTCCGAAGAGAGCTGGGCACAGCAGCTTGTCACGGGTGGCTAAGGCCAGATGTTAACATACTGTACTGTACAGTACTGTACTTAGCTTGCTTTCAGTGATGTTAAATGTTCATTTATCCATTTCATTAGTCATTTATATTTATTTCTCATTGTTTTCTGTATGTAAAAATATAGTTATTCTCTATAAAATGTATTTTTTGTGAATATTTTTGGGTGTCTGGAACGGATTAATTGGATTTACATTATTTCTTATGGGAAATATTGCTTCAGTTTTCATACGTTTCGGTTTTAGTCAGACTTTTTCGAACGGATTAATCATGAAAACCGAGGTTTGACTGTATATCAAGTTACAATGTAAACCACTTTGACTAAATGATAAAATAGTATAAAAATCCTGTTAAAGTGAGGTAGGGAATATTAATGGGGCAGTGGGCTTGTTGAAGATGGGGAGATTTTAGGTAGAGGATGGGAGCACTGCTGAAAGGTACATTCCCTCCACACCACACACTGATGCCATAACTGTTGTTATTTGTATTTCTGTCTAAAGATGCTGCACCGCATAGGAACTCTAGCCCTGCTATCATGAGAATGGGGTGGCAGCACAAGGAGGTCACAAGCACTGGCTACGAAGAATTTGGCCTGGCCCTTAAATCCACATAAAATATGCCAAGGCCTGGATTAAGGCATTGGCACATTAAGAACATGTCCAAGGTTTGGGGGGAGGGGGCTGCTGTCAGATATGCTGAGGACTCAGGTGGTTAGGACTGACAACTCTGTTTTCCAGATTCTACAGATTTTTACATCAATGTCTGGACCCTAACGTGTCAAGTTTTTCAGTTTAAACCCCCACCTTCAGTTCTCGAATCCTCCTTCCTGTGTGAGTGAGCCTGCTCCGCCTGCTCCCAGTGTAACTATTGCCAGAGGCCAATGGGAAAGCTGTGGGAGGCGGAGCACTGGATTGCTCATCTAGTCACTGGGAGAAGTTCCTGTGCTGTACAAATTAAGTGTCTGCCTGTGACAGAAGTTGAAAAAGAAATGAAGACCTATCTCCCCCCACCCCCCCACCCCCCCCACCCCCAAAAATGACCTCAATGCATTTCTATAGGAAAAGCAGTCTACAGCTGCAACATACAAAAAATGATACACAGTTGTACAGCGATTACAGAATTATACCTGTGAAAAAGCTCTCCCTTCTCATCTCCTCTCCTGCTCACAGACACACAGAGAACCAACACATATATAAATGTACTAATGTAAGGTTACTAGATTTTTGATTTGCAAATCTGGGACACCTGGGCAGGATGGAAGGGGTGGAACCTCACCCAAACCCCCCCCCCCCCCCCCACACACACACACCCTTTCCCCAAAGAAATTTCACCGTAAAGGTTATAATCTACTAAAAATATTCTATACCTTTATATCTTAAAAATAACATCCAACAGAAAAAGTTAAATGAACATCTCTGTATTCCACAAAACCAAAAGGATGCAGGAAGAATATATGTAGGCATATATTCAGGCAGAAGAAACTTATCCTGTATACAATTACAAAAAACAATCAAAGGACAAAGTGGCTGCAGAGAGTCCGAGGCTGGATGTGACTGCCAAAAAAACAAAACAAAACATGTAGGCTGGGTTTCTGTGCACTGGGGAAAAGAATGCAGGCTTTTTTGTGTGCATTGGGGAAAATGTGCAGGTTGGAGATAGCAGCAGGAAAAAAAAACATGAAGACTGGTAGGAGCACTGGGTAAAAAGTGCAGGCTTGTTTTATGTACTGTACATTGAGGAGTGGGGGGGGGGGGGGGGGAGATGGGCATGCTGGCTGTGTGTGTTTGTGTGGGTGATGGAGAAAGGTGTGATGACTGTGTGTTTATGAGGCATTTAGGGGCCTGCTGGCTGTGTGGATATATGTGAGGCAGAGAGGGGCCTGCTCGCAGGGTCTGTGTGTGAGTGGGACAGAGACAAGAACATGCTGGCAGAGTGTGAGTGAGGGTGTGGTAGAGAGGACTTGCTGGCAGCATTTGTGTTTGGGTGAAAGGACACAAAGATGGTTGTGCTAGCAGTGGGGGGAGAGGGCTCCAAATTTGGCTTTGTGTGCCACGAAGATCAAGCAAGCTTGAAAGCGTGTCCCAAAATAAAAAAAGGTTGAGAAGCACAGCTCTATGGCAGGTAAATTAATGGAAATGCTACTAAAGCAGAGGATGGTGAAGTTATCAGTGACTTATAAATAAACTGAGTGCCCTTGGGCTCCTACAATTCTGCCTGTCCTCCACCAGCTCTGGTAGCTGGCACTGTACAGGAACTGAAATTGGACAGCAAGTACTTTTTGGATAAGAAACTAGTTGAGTGGGAGGAGACAGAGGATAATAGTAAATGGAGTTCACACTGAACATAAGATATGCCACACTGGGTCAGACCAAGTGTGGCATATCTCCCAGTGGAGGTGGTAGAGATGAGGACAGTAACTGAATTCAAAAAAGCATGGGACCAACACAGAGGATCTCTAAAGGTAAAAAGTGGACTGTTGTAGTTGTTGTTATGGAAGGACAGACTAGATAGGCCAGGTGGTCTTTTTCTGTCATCATGTTTCTATGTTTCTAAGGTCCATCAAGCCCAGTATTCTGTTTCCAACAGTGACCAATCTAGGTCATACGTACCTAGCAGTTTCACCAAAAGACACAGGTTCCACAATGCTTGTTATTGGTTCAAGCATTGATATCCTGGGTCCCTTCTTAATAATGGTTTATGGAACTTTCCTCCAGGAACTTGTCCAAACCTTTTTTAAACCCAGCTACACTAACAGCCTTTACTACATCCTCCGGTAACAAATTCCAGAGTTTGATTACACATTGACTGAAGAAATATTTTCTTTTATTAGTCTTAAATAGTTTACCCTGTAGCTTCATTGCATGTCCCCTAGTCTTTCTATATTCTGATAACGTAAACAATCTATCTACGTTTACCAGTTCCACTCCGTTCATTAATTTATAGACGTCTATCATATCTCTCCTCAGCCGTCTCTTTTCCAGGTTACAGAGCCCTAACCTTTTTAGCCTTTCTTCATAGGAGTATCCTTCCATCCCCTTTACCATTTTGGTGGCTCTTCTCTGACCCTTTTCTAATAACTCTATATCCTTTTTAAGATACGGCGACCAGAATTGCACACAATATTCAAGGTGCGGTCTCACCATGGAACGATATAGAGGCATTATAATATCTTTTGTTTTATTTTCCATTCCTTTCCTTATCATACCTAGCATTCTATTTGCTCTCTTGGCTGCCGCTGCACACTGGGCCAAGGGTTTTAACATGTTATCCACAATGACGCCTAAATCTTTTTACTGGGTGGTGGTTCCTAATGTGGAACCTTGCATTGTGTAACCATAGTTTGGGTTGTTCTTCCCTAGGTGCATAACTTTGCACTTGTCCACATTAAATTTCATCTGCCATTTTGATGCCCAGTCTTCTAATTTATCAAGACCTTTTTCCACAATCCTCTTGGGTTTTAACAACTTTAAATAGTTTTGTGTCATCTGCAAATTTGATAACCTCACTCGTTATTCCACTTTCCAGGTCATTTATGAATATGTCAAAAAGCAGCAGACCCAGCACAGATCCCTGGGGTACACCACTATTCACTTTTCTCCATTGGGAAAATTGGCCATTTAGCCCAACCCTCTGCTTTCTATCTTTTAACCAGTTCTTGATCCACAGTAGTACACTGCCTCCTATCCCATGACTCTTTAGTTTTGCCAAAAGTCTCTGATGAGGGACCTTGTCAAAGGCTTTCTGAAAGTCCAGATACACTATATCAACCGACTCACCTTTGTCCACCTATTTATTCACACGTTCAAAAAAACATAACAGATTAGTACGACAAGATCTTCCTTGTCTAAAGCCATTCTGGCTGTCTCCCATTAGGCCATGACTATCTACATGCTGAGTAATTTTATTCTTTATGATGATTTCTACCATTTTTCCCGGTACTGACGTGAGGCTCACCAGTCTGTAGTTTCCCGGATCACCCCTGGAACCCTTTTTAAAAATTGGTGTTACATTGGCGATCCTCCAATCTTCAGGTATTAGAGATGATTTTAATGATAGTTCACAGATTACTAATAGCAGGTCTGCAATCTCATATTTCAGTTCTTTCAACACCCTTGGATGTATACCATCCGGCACAGGTGATTTGCTACTCTTCAGTTTATCTAATAGTTGTAATACATCTTCCCGAACGATGTATCGATATTTCCTTCAATTCTTCCGCACCTTTAAATACCACTTCAGTCATGGGTAACATCCCTACATCTTCCTCAGTAAGGACTGAAGCAAAGAATTCATTCAGTCTCTCCACCTCTTAGTGCGCCTTTAACCTCTCTATCATCTAATGGACCAACTGACTCTCTCACAGGTTTTTTGCTACGAATTGTCATGGGGTAGATCAGAATATGCCTATGGAAATAGGAAACACAGAGCCGAGCAGGTCTAATAGTGACAGCTCAGAGCACATGGATCAGGGTTGCTATGAGCAACCATCAAAAACAAAAGCACCAGGTGTAGGAGCACGCCCTAGTAGGAGATTACCTCATAGCCTATTAGGTGCTGAGGGACAGCTGAGGGCAGGGCAAGCTCACCGGAACACTAAGAGTGACGCAATTAAAAATCACTCAGAGTTCGTCAGTAGCAGAGCTAACCAGGAGTCTAGTGGAGCTAAGCAGGGGCCTAGCAGAGCTATTTGGGAAACTAAAGGGGAAACTTCACACGGAGATTCAAACAGGATTCCACAGGAGATAGCCAGGGAGAGAATACCAGAGGCTGGTTACAGGGTGCTGAGCAGCATTGAACAAGAACCAGGTGGTTGGTGCCACGGAGGTATTCATGCAGGCAGACGGAAGGAACGTGTGAGAGAAAGTCTCCCAGAGAACAGGTACCGGGAGGGCAATAACTGTTATCAAAGGGATACTTGCCTGCCCAAAGAGAAGCATCCAGTAAAAGGGAGTGGAAGGCTTGCCTGGGAGAAAAGCCACGCTAAGTTTCCTAGCTCAAAAAGCTCCAGGGGATCCGAGCCAAGGGATAGGCTGATTCCTTATAATAGAAGGGACTTTGAAAAGCAGAGTTTCACATACACTCAGCCAGGAGTGTGTGGCCCTCTGGAGGGAAACTCTACAATATACGGTAACCTCCCAATTCACCCTGACAGAGAGGAGGAGAGAAGCCCTCGTAAAGAAGAGGAAGGTTTTTGCAGAAATGGTATGAGTTACAACCATACTGAAGATAGCTACAGGGAAAGTTATGAGGACATGGAATGTGACTTTTGTGGGGAAAGTCCTGATGATTTTCAAATGGATTGTACATTAGTGTTCTCAGATAACATTTCTTCATTGTGCTGAACTGTTTAAAGATAGAAAACTGTTTTTGGAAAACAGATTTGAACAAGCCTGCTTGTATAAAGTACAAGGACTGTTTTACTTTTTTGTTGGATTGGCTGAAGTTAAGCACCTATTTGTGTTAAGAGTAGTTCACCTTCATTTGTACCAGAAAGTATGGTTTATTTCTTTTGATTCCTACGTGCAGAAATTCACCCGGAAGGGAAAATAAAATACCTCTTTTTGCAAGCCTAGCTACTCGTCCACGACTACCTTTTTGATTAGCTGGTGGGACTATAAATCCCAGGGGGCATTGTAACGTCCCGGCTATTTAAGAAGAGGCCCCACTGAAACCCTCCAGGCTTCCGCCTATAGGAGTGCGTAGGTGGGTGACAGAATGTACTTGAAAAAATCTTTATTTCGCGTTTTTGCTTCCACAGCAAGCTTCTTCTCAAATTCTCCCTTTGCCTGCTTTATCAATGCCTTGCATTTGACTTCCCAGTGCCAGTGCTTGTGTTTCCAGGTTTCGTCGTTTGGCTCTTTTTTCCATTTCCTGAAAGTTGCTTTTTTGGCAACAACAGCCTCTCTGACCTCACCTTTAAACCATGCTGGCAGTTTTTTGGACTTCCTACCACTTTTCTTAAAGCGTGGAATACAGCTGGTCTGGGCTGCCAAGATAGTATTTTTCAACAACACCCAAGCTTGATGTAAGTCTTTAACCTTTGCAACTGCTCCTTTTAGTTTTTTCTTAACTATTTTCCTCATTTTATCATAGTCTCCTTTTCAAAAGTTAAAAGGTAGTACTGTGGATTTCCGTACTATCCCTCCTCCACTAATTAAATCAAAGGCGATCATGCTATGATCACTATTGCCAAGTGGCCCCAACACCCTTATCTCTTGCACTAGATCTGGTGTTCCACTAAGGACCAGGTCTAATATGGCTTCCCCTCTGGTCGGTTCATGAACCAGCTGCTCCAAGAAGCAGTCATTTATGTCATCTAGGAACTTTATCTCCCTAGCATGTCCTGCCGTGACACTGACCCAGTCGATACTGGGGTAATTGAAATCACCCATTATTATTACTGCGCTGTAACCTTTGTTAGGTTCCTTGATTTCTTTGAGCATTTCATCATCCATTTGTTCATTCTGGCCCGGTGGTTGATAGTACACCTCCACTGCCATCGCCTTCCCCTTTTTACATGGAATTTCAATCCATAGAGATTCTACAGCAAATTTTGTTTCCTGCAAAACTTTAATCCTTTCTGACTCAATGCCCTCTCTAACATAGAGCGCAACCCCTCCACCAATTTGATCAGCTCTATCATTACGATATAGTTTGTACCCAGGTATCACAGTGTCTCACTGGTTGTCCTCCTTCCACCATGTCTCTGATATTCCAGTCATATCTAACCTCTCATTTAGTGCTATATATTCTAACTCTCCCATCTTATTTTTTAGACTTCTAGTATTTGCATACAAGCATTTTAGAGACTGTATTTTATTCATATTAATTTGGCTATTGGTAGACATGGGTATTTTGGGATCTTTAAGCTCTGTCTGCTCCATACTCGAGGGCATTTGGGCTACTTTACTCTTTTTTGGAACCTCTCTGCTTTTGGTAGTATCCTTCAAGGATACATTCTTCCGAACCATCCGCTCTTGGGCGACTGTCGGCTTTCCCCTGAAGATTGCCAGTAGTGTGCCTCAAAGATTGGTCCTTGATCCTATTCTTTTTAACATTTTAGTAAGCGATATTGTGGAAGATCTGTCAGGAAATGAATGTCTTTTGGCGGATGATACCAAAAATCTGCAACAGGGTAGACACCCTGTAAGGTGTGGATAACATAAGGAGGGATCTAGCAAAGCATGAAGAATGATTGAGAAGATTTAATGCCAAAAAATGGAATGTCATGCATTTGGGCTGCAAAAACCCAAGGGAGTGGTACTCTATAGGGAGTGAAGTACTTCAATGCATGAAAGAAGACCGAGACCTGTAAGTGATTGTATTAGATGATCTTAACGTGGCCAAAACAGGTAGAAAAGGTGATGGCAAAATCCAGAAGGATGCTTAGGTACAAAGGGAGAGGAATAGTCAGCAGGAAAAAGGAGGCAATAGTGCCTTTGTACAAATCTCCAATAAAAACCTCATTTGGAGCACTGTGTACAGTTTTGGAGACCACATCTTTAAAAGCCTATAAATAGATTGGAGTTGGTCCAGAGGCTGGCTACTAAAATGGACAGTGGTATTTGTCATAAGGCATACGGAGATAGGCTTAAAGATCTCAATATGTGTACTTTGGAGAAAAGGCGAGAGAGGGGTGATATTTATTTAACATCTATTTTTTATACCGTCTTTCAACCAGTCAAGATGGTTTACAGAAAACTCAATGCAAAAGCATTATAAATTGAATGGTACAAGTGCACATTACAAAGAACTTATGTTAAGACAGTTAATCAACATCAACAATTTTAAACTATTTACAGGTTGTGTAGCCGAGAGCGCTGTTCCTTACTTTGTGCTTGGTCCATAGTGTTCTAGAAACAACAGAGTCTTTAAGTTTTTGCGGAAGTCTCTGGTGAGTTGAATGGCTCTTATTTGATATGAGTTTAATGACTCCATGGAATAAATGCACAGCAGGTGGCCCTCTTCCTGTTGAAAGGAAGCTCTGAAATGAGGGGCCTTAAGATGAAAGTGAAAGGGGATATACTCAAAAGTAATCTGAGGAAATACTTCTTTACAGAAAGGCTAGTGGATTTGTGAAACAGTCTCCCATTGGAGGTGGTGGAGACAAGAATTCAAAAATGCATAGGAATAATACAGAGGATCTCTGAGGGAGGAGAAGAAATTTTTAAGAGTTCTTATGGATGGGCATATTGGATAGGTTGTATGGTCTCTAGCTAACATCTTTTTCTATGTTTCTATGTAATACTTGCAAGGTTCTACCAGGAAATTTGGAAGACAGCATCATGACTGACTGGAAAAAATTTGTGTTCATACTAATACCAAAGAAGAGTGATCTGGCTGACTGTGAAAATGATCGCACAGTCACTCTAATCCCACAAAATTCTACTCAAGATCATTCAGTGGAGACGACAACCATACCAGGAATGAGAACTGCCCAAAGTGTAAGCAGGGCTCAAGAAAGGGTGAGGAAAAAGAGACATCATGGATGTGAGATGGATCGTTAAGAAGACAAAAGAATATGAAAGGATATCTGCATGTTTGTTGACTACAGCAAGTCCTTTGAATGCGTAAAGCATGAAAAACGTTGGGCCATATTATGAAGCATGGGTATACCAGAACATCTCATAGTTCTCATGCACAATATTATATGGATCAAGAAGCAACAGTTTAAATGGAAAAAAGGAGAAATGGAATGGTTTAAAATCAGCAAAGGTGTACAAGGCCAGGGCCAGCACTATCATTAGTCAAACTAGGCAGTCTGCATAAACCGGAAGTCTGAGCCAGAGGGGGGAGAGGCAGAAGATACAAAAGTAAAGGAAAGCACAACACAGCGCTGGCATGGACAGGTTTGTGCTACATCACGGTTAGGGTCTTTTGCGAATGCTGCAAGCCCCAGAGAGGGGCGGCAGCAGTGGCAATAGTGATGGTGGGGGGAGCCACATGGGGTGGCTAGATGGAGGGCCCACCTAGGGTGCCTCCAGTCCTTGCACCGGCCCTGAACAAAACTCCCTATACCTGGCACCGGCCCTGAACAAAATTCCCTATACCTGGTCAATTTAAAAGCAGAACTAATCATCAGAGAAGCTAGACTGTGTGAAGACAATAACAGACAGTATCTCCGCTATATGAAAAGCACCTGCTCAGCATTGAATCTGGACTGTTATCCGGATACCAGCAATGAATATCTGAAATTTTTTTATCCATGCCAGTCAGTCAAGGTTAAATATTGTTCCACGAGCTCCTAATTTTAGACTCCTAATTTTGTGCCCTATTTTCAGCCAAACATAGCAGCTTAACTTTCTAGATGACAAGTCATTTTAATTTAGGAGCTTAAAAGTTATGCTTATAAATTTAGGCCTATCATTTCCCTAATTTAAGCCTACTGCTGAAAATCGGGGCTAAGTCCCTAACATTCTCACCCTCCCTAAATCTGCCACTGTTGTCACCCACTTTTTAGGTTCCTAAATTTAGGAGTTTAGTGAAATTTTGAGTATAAAATAGGGAGGAGTAGCCTAGTGGTTGGGGCAAGGTACTTCAGGCCAGAAGGTTGGGGGTTCAAATCCCACTAGAGGACAGCAACCTTGGGCCAGAAGGACTGGGGTTTCTAGTCCCACAGATGCTCCTTGTGGTCTTGGGCAAGCCACTTAACCCTCCATAGCCCATGTTCCCTGTAAGTATTAGTGTATGTGTCTCATATCCCTGCATGTTAAATGTATCCCCCAATTGTGTTGTGACCGCTTTGATTGAAGGATAAGGCGGTATACAAAAACTGTCTAAATAAATAAATTTAGCCACTCTGCCTTAGTGAATTTCCAGAGGCCAATTTAAGAGCATAACTCCTTTGAATATCTGAAAGATTTTGCACATCTCAAAAGTTGACATATTCCAGTACTTAACTGAAAATAGTATGTTCTACCTTTGTTGTCTAAGCATTTTATTTTACTAATCAGGTTGGTCCGAGTCTCTCCTTTGCATTTTCCCTGTATCAATCTTCATTAAGTTCTTTTCAAGGGTTTTGTTTTCATTTCTTCTTTCTTCTTCTTTCATCTCTTCCTTTGAACATCTTTCTCTGACATTTGATCATTTCCCCTCATCATTTTCTCCTTTTCTGTCTCCTCTGCATGTCCACTCACAGTTAGATTTTACCCCTCATTCTCCTCTCACTTTCCAGTTCTCCATATCCCTCTTTTCATTTCGAACCTACCTACGAGCTTTCCAGATTTTACTCTCACTCCCTCCTTAGCCCTCATTCATCTTCCTCCAAGTCTCATTCCCTCACTCAACCCCTTCTGGCATCGAGCCCCTTTCTTCATTCTCTTAACTACTACCCAGTTTCCCCATTCCCTTTTCTCACCTCCTTCACAGATCTGTCACTTTTGTCCATCTCTTTACACTGCTTCTCAACCCTTTTCCAGCCCCTCCAAATCCTTCACACCCTCTCTTCACCCCTCCCTCCACACACACTTCCTCCCTCCCTCCTTCCACTCTTTACCCTTCTCACACTCTCTTCTTCTCTCCTATTCTCCTTCCCTCCAGTTTTCCCTCTTCTCAATCCTCCCTCTTTCTGCTCTGACACCTTCCCTCTACTCAATCATTATCACCACTTCCCTCCTTCTTTCTTTCCAGTCTGATCCCTTATCATCCTCCCCTCCAACCCATTCTACTCTTCCTCTCTCTTCTCAATCCCTCTCTCCCTGCAATCTAAGCCCCTTCTCATCCTCTATCTCCTCTCCTCCCAGCACCAGCATCAGGAGAGTGTTCAAGCTCAGTCCTCTTCTCTCACTTGTCCCCTTGTCATCCCCTAGCCTCTGTGTCAGCCCCCTTCTCCCAGGCCCAGCATTAGACCCCTCTTCCACCTCACCCCTTAACATCTGGCATTTTGCCCACCCCCAGTCCCGTGTTACCTCCAAGCTTCTCCCATCCCTAGTCTCAGCCTTCTTCTGTCATATCTACCATTTGCCAGCACTGGCCACTGTCTCTCACCTCTAGCCTCAGAGTCATCTCCAGTCTCAGCATCAGTCCCTTCTCTGCCCTATTCCCAGCATCATCCCCCTTCTCCCTGTAGGACTGGTACCCTGTAGCCTGCTCCAAACCAAAGGCCTGAACCAAACAAAATGGATTCCTGCTACAATCTGCTGCTGTGTTCCAAGCCTCAGACCTGATGACCAAGCAACTGCCTGCCAAGTGTTTGTGTGTGTGCATACAGAAGACTATTGTTCCTTCATGTGACCACTCCTTGGCTTTTTTCACGAGATCTAGTGATTTTTGGAAAAAATCTTGGGGTCTGGGGATTTCCATTGGCAATCTTGGGGTTTTTTAAGACTGTATTTTGCGCAATATATATACAATATTAGTCATATATATATATATACACACATACACACACTATAGTACGCGGCGCCAATCTAGTCATTTCTCATTTCCGGGTACGTCATTTCACATTTCCGGCTATATATATATACACACACACTATAGTAAGTGTGCCAATCTAGTCATTGTCGAGTACATCATTACCAGTTACTTTATTTATTTATTTTTATTTATTTTATTTACATTCTCTTATATACCGCGCTATTCTGCATCAGTGCGGTTTACATTGAACAAACTGAAATTACATTGAACAGGGTATTATAACTTGGAGATAACTATTACTTAACTTCCGGTTACGCAACTTCCGGTACGTCACTTCCGGTTACGTCATTTTTTGTCAATCTTGGGTTTTTCTTGTCAATCTGGTGTTTTTTATTGCTTCATCTGGGCTTTCGCAAAATTTTTGAGTGGTCACACACTTATCATGTCTGCACGCAAGAGAACCTGCTTCTCAGGCCTTTCTCAACCATAGATTGTTCTACTGGCCTTGGACATTTGCAACAATGTATGAGACTGCATACCATCTTAAGAACATAAGAACATAAGATATGCCATACTGGGTCAGACCAAGGTCCATCAAGCCCAGTATTCTGTTTCCAACAGTGGCCAATCTAGGTCATACGTACCTAGCAGTTTCCCCAAGGGACACAGGTTCCACAATGCTTGTATTGGTTCAAGCATTGATATCCTGGGTCCCTTCTTAATAATGGTTTATGGACCTTTCCTCCAGGAACTTGTCCAAACCTTTTTTAAACCCAGCTACACTAACAGCCTTTACTACATCCTCCGGTAACAAATTCCAGAGTTTGATTACACGTTGAGTGAAAAAATATTTTCTTTTATTAGTCTTAAATAGTTTACCCTGTAGCTTCATTGCATGTCCCCTAGTCTTTCTATATTCTGATAAGGTAAACAATCGATCTACGTTTACCCGTTCCACTCCGTTCATTAATTTATAGACTTCTATCATATCTCCCCTCAGCCGTCTCTTTTCCAGGTTAAAGAGCCCCAACCTTTTTAGCCTTTCTTCATAGGAGTAGCCTTCCATCCCCTTTACCATTTTGGTGGCTCTTCTCTGAACCTTTTCTAAAATTGCTATATCCTTTTTAAGATATGGCGACCAGAATTGCACACAATATTCAAGGTGCGGTCTCACTATGGAACGATATAGAGGCATTATAATATCTTTTGTTTTATTTTCCATTCCTTTCCTTATCATACCTAGCATTCTATTTGCTCTCTTGGCCGCCGCTGCACACTGGGCCGAGGGTTTTAACATGGTATCCACAAGGACGCCTAAATCTTTTTCTTGGGTGGTGGTTCCTAATGTGGAACCTTGCATCGTGTAACCATAGTTTGGGTTGTTCTTCCCTAGGTGCATAACCTTGCACTTCTCCACATTAAATTTCATCTGCCATTTTGATGCCCAGTCTTCCAATTTATCAAGATCCTCTTGCAATTTTCCACAATCCTCCTGGGTTTTAACAACTTTAAATAGTTTTGTGTCATCAGCAAATTTGATAACCTCACTCGTTATTCCACTTTCCAGGTCATTTATGAATATGTCAAAAAGCAGCGGACCCAGCACAGATCCCTGGGGTACACCACTATTCACCTTTCTCCATTGGGAAAATTGGCCATTTAGCCCTACCCTCTGCTTTCTATCTTTTAACCAGTTCCTGATCCACAGTAGTACACTGCCTCCTATCCCATGACTCTTTAGTTTTGCCAAAAGTCTCTCATGAGGGACCTTGTCAAAGGCTTTCTGAAAGTCCAGATACACAATATCAACCGACTCACCTTTGTCCACCTGTTTATTCACTCCTTCAAAAAAACATAACAGATTAGTAAGACAAGATCTTCCTTGTCTAAAGCCATGTTGGCTGTCTCCCATTAGGTCATGACTATCTATATGCTGAGTAATTTTATTCTTTATGATGGTTTCTACCATTTTTCCCGGTACTGATGTCAGGCTCACCGGTCTGTAGTTTCCCGGATCACCCCTCGAACCCTTTTTAAAAATTGGTGTTACATTGGCGATCCTCCAATCCTCAGGTATTAGAGATGATTTTAATGATAGTTCACAGATTACTGATAGCAGGTCTGCAATCTCAAATTTCAGTTCTTTCAACACCCTTGGATGTATACCATCCGGCCCAGGTGATTTGCTACTCTTCAGTTTATCTAATAGTTGTAGGACATCTTCCCGATGTATCGATATTTCCTTCAATTCTTCCACACCTTTAAATACCACTTCAGTCGTGGGTAACATCCCTACATCTTCCTCAGTAAAGACCGAAGCAAAGAATTCATTCAGTCTCTCCGCTATCGCCTTGTCGCCTCTTAGTGCTCCTTTAACCCCTTTATCATCTAATGGACCAACTGACTCTCTCACGGGTTTTTTGCTACGAATGTACTTGAAAAGGTCTTTATTTCGCGTTTTTGCTTCCGCAGCAAGCTTCTTCTCAAATTCTCTCTTTGCCTGCCTTATCAATGCCTTGCATTTGACTTGCCAGTGCTTGTGCTGTTTCCAGGTTTCATCATTTGGCTCTTTTTTCCATTTCTTGAAAGATGCTTTTTTGGCAACAACAGCCTCTCTGACCTCAGCTTTAAACCATGCTGGCAATTTTTTTGACTTCCTTCCACTTTTCTTAAAGCGTGGAATACAGCTGGTCTGGGCTTCCAAGATAGTATTTTTCAACAACACCCAAGCTTGATGTACGTCTTTAACCTTTGCAACTGCTCCTTTTAGTTTTTTCTTAACTGTTTTCCTCATTCTATCATAGTCTCCCTTTCGAAAGTTAAGGGGTAGTACTGTGGATTTCCTTACTATCCCTCCTCCACTAATTAAATCAAAGGCGATCATGCTATGATCACTATTGCCAAGTGGCCCCAACACCCTTATCTCTTGCACTACATCTGGTGTTCCACTAAGGACTAGGTCTAATATTGCTTCCCCTCTGGTCGGTTCATGAACCAGCTGCTCCAAGAAGCAGTCATTTATGCTCCTTGTGGTCTTGGGCAAGCCACTTAACCCTCCATAGCCCATGTTCCCTGTAAGTATTAGTGTATGTGTCTCATCCCTGCGTGTTAAATGTATCCCCCAATTGTGTTGTGACCGCTTTGATTGAAGGATAAGGCGGTATACAAAACTGTCTAAATAAATAAATAAATAAAATTTATTTCATCTAGGAACTTTATCTCCCTAGCATGTCCTGTTGTGACACTGACCCAGTCGATGCCGGGGTAATTGAAATCACCCATTATTATTACTGCACTGTAACTCCTGCTAGCTTCCCTGATTTCTTTGAGCATTTCATCATCCATTTGTTCATTCTGGCCAGGCGGACGATAGTACACCCCCACTGCCATCGCCTTCCCCTTTTTACATGGAATTTCAATCCATAGAGATTCTACAGCAAATTTTGTTTCTTGCAAAACTTTAATCCTTTCTGACTCAATGCCCTCTCTAACATAGAGCGCAACCCCTCCACCAATTCGATCAGCTCTATCATTTCGATATAGTTTGTACCCAGGTATCACAGTGTCCCACTGGTTGTCCTCCTTCCACCATGTCTCTGATATTCCAATCATATCTAACCTCTCGTTTAGTGCTATATATTCTAACTCTCCCATCTTGTTTTGTAGACTTCTAGCATTTGCATACAAGCATTTTAGAGACTGTATTTTATTCATATTAATTTGGCTATTGGTAGACATGGGTAATTTGGGATCTTTAAGTTCTGTCTGCTCCATACTCGAGGGCATTTGGGCTACTTTACTCTTTTTTGGAACCTCTCTGCTTTTTGTAGTATCCTTCAAGGATACATTCTTCCGAACCATGCGCTCTTGGGCGACTGTCGGCTTCTTCTGCATTTTGTCTCTCACCATAGACCCTTTGTGTGTAAGATGATATTGAGGCTTTTTTATTTGTGCCTTAGTGCTGCATTAGCAACTCAGTATTGGACCTCATCTACTCCTTATAATTTGTGTATAATTTTGTAAGACAGGACAACTTATAAGCAAAAACCAATCTAATTTATTAAACTAAAATACATAGGTCTGCAGCAAATAGAACACTGTATTATTATCTTGTGAGGCAGAAAGTGACATCACTCAATGCAGAGCTCCAGACACTGCTTGCCTAAGTTACATCTTATAAAGCACTATTTTATATATTCACTTCACACTTTTTTCTTTTTAACACATTTGTCCCTTTTCCCTTATATGGTTATTCCTTACAACTTTGGAAACACATTGCTTTCTTTGTTCTCTTGTTTTATGGTCTTTTGCAGGGGTCTTATCTGTATGGCCCCTTAACCTCCACCAATTCTTGCCTTTCTCTTGTTTATGCATTCTCATGGGTAAAGCATTCTTTCCGCAATTTGTCTTCTCAACATTTTGAAAGTTCACAGTACACATACACACAGAGACCGTTTCATTCACTCGTTTCAAAATGGAGTTTTTCAGAGAGGATACTGAGAAAGCAGACAGAGATTCATTCAGCCCTCTTGTCTTCTCAATGACCACCTGATTCGCTGAGACACCTCGCAGTATCTTATGCCAACCAGTCACCAAAATGTGATAAGGACTCAAAACAAAGAATAATACAGTATTCACGGAAGAACTTGCATTCCATTTTGTGCCTTTTGCCTTCCTTGCTGCCTCCCCGACCATCTAAGATCAACCAAAGACCTCAAGGACTTCAGAAAACTGCTTAAAACAACTCTATTTACAGAACACTACAAGGACTTCACCTGAACTGATTCCTATGTGCAGTACCTACAACTCTCTGTAGGTCTTGATCTTAGATCACCTTTGTACATGGCTCTAATCTTGTATATATGTATATTGCTCACTTTATATATAGCTCACCGGTAAAATCTAGCACTCTGCACTCCACATCACTCTTCTTAATCCCCCACTGCATGCTACTGACCACACAATTATCTTGATTGTTTGATGTGCTAAACCGCTTTGATTTAATGATAAAGCGGTATACTAAATCTGTCTAAATAAATACACTCTGTGTATTCTTCCAACGCTTTTCCACTAACCCTGCGGGACAAAATAAGATGTCCACAGATACCTAAGATTCTGTGCTCTCACATGGATCGCCTTTGAATGGCTATAGCCAGCGCTATCTAGCTTAGCTACCACTTTCAGACTTTGTGCTTTTTCGGAGATTCCCTCAGACCCCATCTGCATTCATCCATCTGGCAGAGCTACGGTACTGGTATTATGTCTTCACCCAGAGGGGGTGGTTATTAGTCAGCTAACTCTCTTCTGTACTTTTCCTAAGTGCAGAGTGAGCCTATGACCTGGTTACTAATCAGTGATTTACTACTATTGCATAATCATAATTATAGCACTGCTACAACTTCCTACCTCATATCTCTAATATACAGACTGTATATCTCTTATTTTTCTATCCAAATAAAACCTAATATATATACAGACTTGGCTGTCTTTTGTGGCTCATTTGCCAGAAAGTTTCACCGAACCCTGGACAGTGAAGCAGCAAACTCCCCTAGACGTTACAAAGTATACCTTATTTTGTTTTGCTGCTGATACTCCCCACATCCTACCTGTACAACATCTCTAAACTGTCTGTAGAGCAATGGGAGCTGTTGTTTTTTTTTTTTTTTGCTCCCACAATTCTGCCTGTCCTCCACTGGCTCTGACTGCCAGCACTGTGCAGAAATTGAAATTGGAGAGCAAGTACTTCCTGGCAGAGAACACAGAGCAGCAGGAACAAGAAAATAAGCTTCCGCCACTCTGCACATGATGTAAACGTACAGGTGGTAGAAGGGGAAGTATTACTACTACTACTTGTTGTTATTGTTAAGTGCCATCGAGTCTGTGTCGACTGATGGCAACCCTCTGGATAGATGGCCTAAACTGTGTTCGGTTTTCAGTCATGTGACTCTTTGTTGATAAAGTGGCACCCATACAGTAGCTGCTGTGATTGTATCAATCCATCTCATTGCTGGCCTTCCTCTTTTACAGAGACTTTCAGCCTTGCTAAGCATGATACCTTTCTCTAATGATCTCTCTCTTCGCATGATGTGTCCAAAGTATGAAAGTCAAAGTCTTGTCATCTGAGCTTCTAAGGAAAGCTTAGGTTTGATCTCCTCTACTACTGACTGGTTTGTTCTTTGGTCAGTCCATGGTATACGCAGTATTTGTCACCAGAACCATAATTCAAAGGCATCGATTTTCTTCCTGTCTATCTTTTTCACTGTACAACGTTTGCATCCATATGACATTATTGAAAATACCATGGCTTGGACAAGTCAAATCTTTGTATGGAGAGAGACTTCATAGCCATTCTGCCAAGAGCAATGCGTCATCAACTTTTTTGACTGCTTGTCGTTGATCCAAGTAGGTATTAAAGTTGTCAACTATTTTAATTTCTTCTCCATCAATGATGAACTTATTGATTTTGCCAGTTGGCAGGTTCCTTGTCTTCTTTAGATTAAGGTGCAGGCCCATTTTAAGACTTTGTTCCTTGACCTTCAGAAGCAAATGTCTCCGATCGTCTTCACTTTCAGCCAGTAATGTGGTATCATCAGCATAGCGAAGGTTGTTGATGAGTCTTCCACCAATCTTCATACCTCAGTTGTCTTCATACATACTTGCTTCTCTGATGATTTGTTCTACATATAAATTAAAGAGTTAGGAGGAAAGTATGCAGCCTTGTCAAACACCTTTGCTGATTTTAAATCATTATGTTTCTCCTTGTTCTGTTCAAATTGTTGCTTCTTGATCAAAATAAAGGTTGTGCAAGAGAACTATTAGGTTTTCTGATATACCCATGTTTCTTAATGTGGACCAGTGTTTCTCATGGTTTACATACTCAAACACCTTGCTGTATTCAATAAAACACATATAGATAACCTTTTGGTATTCTTTTGTCTTTTCAAGGATCCATCTCACATCTGCAATGATGTCTCTCGTTCCTCGTCCTTTCCTGAACCCCGCTTTCACTTCAGGCAGTTCTCATTCCAGGTATGGTTGTAGCCTCTGCTGAATGATCTTGAATAGAATCTTGCTGGCATGTGGGATCAGAGCAATTGTGTGATAATTTCCACAGTCAGTCTGATCACTTTTCTTCAGTATTGATATAAACACAGAACTCTTTCAGTCAGTTGGCCATGATATTGTCTTCTAAATTTCCTGGCAAGCTTGTAAGTATGTTTACAGCTGCATCTGATTGGTGTAATACATCAATAGGAATGCCATCAATGCCTGGCGCTTTCTTCTTTGATAAGGCTTTCAATGCTGCGTCGAGTTCTACTACTACTACTTATCATTTCTATAACACTACTAGGCACATGTAGCACTGTACCAGTATACAAAGAGACAATCCCTTCTCCACAGAGCTTACAATTTGCTAAGACTAAAAAAACAAAAGGGGACAAGGGAATTCTTGGGAAAATAATTAAAATACAAATGGGTGAAGACAGGACAATAAAGGGTCAAGATCTAAAGGCAGCCTCAAAGAGGTGAGTTTTAGCCTGAGTTTGAATAGGACCAAGAATGGAGCCTGACGTACTGCCTTAGGTAGTCTGTTCTGGGCATACAATGCAGCAAGGTGGAAGTAACAGAGTCTGGAGTTGGCAATAGAAGAGAAGGTCATACATAACAGTGATTTGCTTGATGAGCGGAGTTGCCAGGGAGAGTGTAAGGAGAGATAAAAGAGAAGAGCTAGTGAGGGGCCACAGAATGGATGATATTGGAAATAAAGCAGGGAGAAGGGTCTAATGCTGGGGCTGGGGGCTGACACAGGGCTGAAGCCGAAGGGAAATTTTTGGCCTGAACCAGCCCACCAAATTTTGGGGAGGCTTAGTGCTGCTGAATATCCCGGTGATCACGATTAATGCAGTTAGCAGGTCTGTTAACCACGTTGATCACTTTGAATAGCCCCACCAAAAGCTTTTTCGCATGGATTCTGAATTGGCTACACTTGGATGTGCACAGCACTTGCATATGTAAGCGCCAACATCCACAAATATAGGTGGCAACATCAACGCTTACAAATGCAGATCCCCAAGTGATGCTACTATTTTTTAAATGGGTTTCTAACTAAGATGGTTGTTGCCAATGGTCATGCTGGGACTTGCACATGTACTCCCGTGGGTCCTTATATGAATTTTACAAAGGGCTCTATGTTCAGCAGGTCTGTGTAAAATACCAGGGAAATTGTTTACATCCTGACTTGGATGTCCCTATGCAAAGCTGAAAACCCAAGAATACCTTTCTAAAGAGTGTGATACAGACTGTTCAATGCAGCAAAACTGGCATTGGCTGTATTTTTGCAAAGTGGCAAAGTAAAGACTAACATGATCAAATGTGGAAATTCTAATAACATGGGCACACACAACTACTGTGAAGTGCAGGCCATGAAGCACTTGCTGAGTTGCCGAGTCCTTATGAAACCAGTATGAAGGAGAGTCTTCCGTGAGCAATGGAAACATTGCATGAAGATTCTGTAAAAAAATGTAATTAGTGACAAGGACATACTGTAACAAGACTTTTCAAAAGTCATATGTTTTTCCTCTTCATCTATTCCTCCTCCTCTACCTTTCTCATTCATGCCAGTTCTCTCCAGTTCTAGCTGCTCTGCCTTTCTTCTCTCCATCTTCATACTCAATTTCTCTCCTTTTCTGCATGTTGTTGTTGTTAAGTGCCATTGAGTCGGTGTTGACTCATGGGGACCCTCTGGATAGTTGACCTGAACTGTGTTTGGTCATCAGTCAGGTGGCTCATTGTTGATAGAATGGCACCCATAGCTGCTATTATCCATCTCATTTCCGGCCTTCCTCTTTTGCGTTGACCTTCTACCTTGCCAAGCATTATGTCTTTCTCTAATGTCTCTCTTTTCTCATGATGTGTCCAAAGTATGAAAGTCGAAGTCTTGTCATCTGAGCTTCTAAGGAAAGCTTAAGTTTGATCTCCTCTAGTACTGATTGGTTTGTTCTTCGGGCAGTCCATGGTATACACAGTATTCGCCACCAGCACCATAATTTAAAGGCATCAATTTTCTTCCTATCTGTCTTTTTCACTGTCCAACTTTCACATCCTTATGATGTTATTGAAAATACCATGGTTTGGACAAGTTGAATCTTTGTATGGAGAGAGACATCTTTGCTCTTGTGAATCTTGCCTAGATTCTTCATAGCCATTCTGCCAAGAGCAATGCATCGTCGGATTTCTTGACTGCTTGTCCTTCCTTTATTGATAGTTGATCCAAGTAGGTTAAAGTTGTCAACTATTTCAATTTCTTCTTCATCAATGATGAACCTATTGATTTTGCCAGTTGTCAGGATCTTTGTTTTCTTTACATTAAGGTGCAGGCCCATTTTAAGACTATGTTCCTTGATCTTGAGAAGCAAATGTTTTTGATCATCTTCACTTTCAGCCAGTAATGTAGTATCATCAGTATAGCGAAGGTTGTTGATGAGTCTTCCACCAATCTTCATACCTAAGTTGTCTTCATACAGTCCTGATTCTCTGAAGATTTGTTCTGCATATAAATTAAAGAGGAAAGGGGAAAGAATGCAGCCTTGTCATACACCTTTGCTGATTTTAAACCATTCTGTTTCTCCTAGTTCCATTCAAAATATTGCTTCTTGATCAATGTAAAGGTTGTGCGAGAGAACTATCAGGTATTCTGGTATACCCATGCTTCTTAATATGGCCCAGAGTTTCGCATGGTTTGCACAGTCAAAAGCCTTGCTGTAGTCAATAAAAAACATATGGATATCCTTTTGGTATTCTCTTGTCTTTTCAAGGATCCATCTCACATCTGCAATGATGTCTCTCGTTCCTCGTCCTTTCCTGAACCCTGCTTGCACTTTTCTACATATGCTCTTCATATTAAGTCTTATTTCTCCATCTTCCACATCTCTCTTTATCACTTTCTTCCTCATTTAAGCTTTTTAGGCCACTATTTCTATCTCTCCTATTCTTCTATTTCCCCTACCCACCTCTTCTCCCTGTCACTCAAGTCAATTGTCACCACGTAGCCCTCTAACTCCACTTCTAACCATGGGCAGTCTCACATTATGTCTTCCATATCATTATCCTTTAACCAGTCTCAGCCTTCAATGTCCCTCTCTTTCTCCTTTTTATTTCTTCACCACTGCATTCTTCCTTCTTTCTCCTTTACTCTGTTTCTTAATTTCATAGAAAACATGAAAAATGAAGGAAGATAAAGACCATACAGCCTATCCAGTCTGCCCATCCATAAGAGCTATTTAGTTTTACAATCCCTTCCTCTCCCTCAGATATCTTCTGTTCTTGTCCCATGCTTTCTTGAATCCAGATACATTTCTTGTCTTCATCACCTCCACTGGATGGCTGTTCCAGAAATCTACCACCCTTTCCATAAAGAAATATTTCCTTAGATTACTCTTGAGTCTGTCCTCTTTCATCTTCATCATATGACCACCCCTCCTCATTACAGAGCACCCCTTTCAATTGAAAGAGGGCCATCTCTTGTACATTTATACCATGGAGGTATTTAAATGTTTCTATCATATCTCCCTTTTCCCTCCTTTTCTCCAAAATATATACATATTGAAATGCTTAACTCTATCCTCATATGCCTTATGACGAAGACCATTGACCATTTTTCTAGACACTCTCTGACCGACTCCATCATATTTATATCCATTTGAAGGTGCAGTCTCCAGAATGGTACACAGTACTCCAAATAAGGTCTCACTAGAGACTTATGCAAAAATACTATTATCCCCCTTTTTCCTGCTGGCCATTGCTATCCCTATCCACCTAAGCATCCTTCTAGCTTTTACCATTCCCCTAGGTCTGCTGTTCTTTTGTGCACTGAAATACTTCATCCCCTATACTATACCCTCATCCCCTATACCAGTGATGGCTAACCTTTTTGAGCCCGAGTGCCCAAACTGCCGCACAAAACCAAAGAATTTCCTCAAAGTGCCAGCACGTCAATTAAACCTTAACAACAATATTTTAGAGCCTTATAATGATGTTCCAGATCACCCATTTTGGGCAAGGATACTGGGGCGTTACAAATTACACAACACTTGTCTTTTACCATGATGAAGAAGTAGTCCATTTCCCATTCATCATGAAAGTGGTAGGTTTTGCTCTTCTTTGGAACCCAGCTCCCGCGCGGGTCCTATAATCTCGCGAGAGGACGGCGCACGAGCTCTAGCGTGCAGCTTCTCGGCGAGAGGCGCGCAGAAGCTCCGACCGGAAGGGGAAGCGCGGGGCCGGGCTGGGGCCTTTCTCCTAGCACAGGGGTCTGCAACCTTTAAGACATAAAGAGCCACTTGGACCCGTTTCCGAAGGGAAAAAAAAAAACTGGGAGCCGCAAAACCATTGCGACATTTAAAACAAATCTAACACTGCATATATTGTTTCTTACAGTGTACCATCATAATCACAATCACAATCATAGCCTGAGGTAAATATGAGGGCCCAAATGTAATCCACATTATAAATATATTATTATATTATTGTCACTTTTCTTTTAATATTTTTTTGACCCCCCTCAGAACTACTTTTCATAGAAAACGTTAAATTTACTTACCGTATTTTCCGGCGTATAAGACGACTGGGCGTATAAGACGACCCCCTACTTTTCCTGTTAAAATATAGGTGTTTGGCCTATACTCGCCGTATAAGACTACCCCTCTTCCAGCGCACACCAAAAAAAAATACGCCGGAAAATACGGTTAATTAATCACAACAAGTAACAATATTTGATTTCAAAATTATGATGATTTTGTAGTCAAATCACTAATATGAAATAAAATTATTTTTTCTACCTTTGTTGTCTGACCAATTTATTCTCTGATCATGCTGGTCCCGATCTGAGGCTTCTGCTTTCCTGTCTTCTCTTAGCTCTGTTTCTGTGGTCTATGGTCCATCTGCCATTTCTTATCTCTTCTTTCGTTTTCTTCACTTCTTTCCATCAGCCTATTTCCAGTCCCAGTAACCCTCCCCAGTATCAGCCCCTTTCCAGTCCTCACTCCCAGTACCTTCCAATGTCAACTTGCATTCCCATGATTGCCACTGGTGTCCATTCCCTTCCAGTCCCCCTCCTTCCCCACTGACCAGTCCCTTCTAGTACAAATACCATGGCAGCCCCTCTCAGATCCACTCCCTTCCAGTTCCATTCTCCCATCCCCTCGCATCAGCCCATTTGTAGCCTTAGCCCCCAGTTTTCTTCCAGGGCCAGCAGCTCTATCCTCCCCTCCCCACAATCAGCCCATTCTCAGTCAAAGCCCCCCAATCAGCTCACTTCCAGTGCTAATCCCCCCTCAACCCCATTACCAGTGCTAGCCTCCCCTAATCAGCCCAATACCACCAGTCCTACCCCCCCCATCACCAGTCCTATCCCCCCATCAGCCCATTTCCAGTCCTAACCTCACCGATCAGCTCATTTCCAATGCTAGCCCCCCATCAGTCCATTATCAGTCATACCCCCCTATCAGCCCATTACCAGTCCCAACCCCCCCCCTTGATCAGTCCATTCCCAGTCCTAGCCTTCAACCCATTACCAGTCCTAGCCCCCTCCCATCTGCCCATTACCAGTGCTAGCTCCCCCATCAGCCCATTATAATCCTAAGCCGCAATGTCTCTCGCCTCTCTCCAGCATTTATCCCGTCTGTCCAGTATGTCCCTGTCTCTCTCCTTTGTGCATGCCAGCCCCCCTCCCTCCATTTCAGCCCCAGTCCTTCCATCTGTCCATGTCAGCTCCCTACCTCCCTCCCTGTCAGCCCCACTGTCCATGTAAGCCTCCCTCCATGTCAGTCCCCCCTCTGTCCATGTCAGCCCCCTCCCTCCATCTATCCCTCCTTCCATGTAAGCCCCCCTCCTTCCATCCATCCATATCAGCTCCCTCCCTCCATCCATCCATATCAGCTCCCTCCCTCCCTGTAAGCCCCCCTCCTTCCATCCATCCATATCAGCTCCCTCCCTCCATGTAAGCCCCCCTCCTTCCATCCATCCATATCAGCTCCCTCCCTCCATGTAAGCCCCCCTCCCCCCCATGTCGATGGTAGCCCCCCCTCTCCCCATGTCGATGGTAGCCCCCCCTCTCCCCAGGTCGACCCCCCCTCTCCCCATGTCGACCCCCCCTCTCCCCATGTCGATGGTAGCCCCCCCCTCTCCCCATGTCTTCCTCCCTTCGTCTGCAGCCGCGGCTCCCTGCCTGTTAGGGAACCGCGGCTGTGCTTGTAAAATCGTTGCGGAGCCCTTCCTGTCTTGACGGGCTCCGTGCAGCATTGTCCCGCCTCTAAAGGAAGTTGTACTTACAACTTCCTTTAGAGGCGGGACAATGCTGCACGGAGCCCGTCAAGACAGGAAGGGCTCCGCAACGATTTTACAAGCACAGCCGCGGTTCCCTAACAGGCAGGGAGCCGCGGCTGCAGACGAAGGGAGGCAGACACCTGTTTTAGCGGACCTTCCCGCGTGCCAGCTGCAAGGCCTTCGCGTGCCACAGCTGGCACGCGTGCCATAGGTTCGCCATCGCTGCCCTATACTATACTAAACCTCCTACCTATCCTTTAAAGCTAAACTGAAAACCCATCTTTTCTGTTCTGCATTTTAATCTCCCCTTTCCTGCTCCGCCCTCTTCCCCTCCCTAGTATTACCACGCTAGATACTCATCCCCTTCTCTCCTTCACCCTCCTGCGTTGTCAATCTGTTCCCTTTCTCCCTTCATGTTAGCCACCTTTGTCCCCCGACTGTTCTCTGACTCTATCTCCTTTTCTTTAAGATTATATGGTGTTCCTTTTCTGATTCTCTTTTCGCAGCTCTCTCTCTTTTAATGATTTTATGTATTGTGAGCCGCCCAGATGCTAATCGTATTGGGCGGTATATAAAGTTTTAATAAACATAAACATAAACATGCCGAAGTTGCTGACTTCTTCCGGTGTGGTAATGAGCTGATCGGACGTGTGGTGGTCAGCTCCAGGCCTTTTCCCCAAACAACGGCAAATCTACCAGGCTGTAGTGGGTAAATAACCTTGCTCCCACTGTGTCTCAGTGACGGGGATACGAGAGAACCAACAAGAGGTTTTTTTTGAGCATTGGGGGGAGTCTGATGGCTGCCAAACCGCCGAGGAGGGAGAAGCCCCGAGCCCCTGAAGTAAAGATGGCGGACGGAACGCCTCGGATAGCAACCCCTCGATGGTGGCTAAGGTCAGTGCTGCAGTAGTGCGGGCACTTGATGCGCGTTTCTGTGAGCTGACGGAACAAATACAGAGCGTTAATCACAACATCTCAGAGTTCACCGGCCGTATGGAGCAGGCAGAGACTAGAATTTCTGACCTGGAGGATACTCAGCAATCCCTGGTGGCACGAGTGAAGGCCTTGGAATCCACGGTGAAACAGCAGGCCGATAAGATGGATGACCTGGAGAATCGTGGACGCCGTAAAAATCTGCGCTTCGTGGGGATTGCTGAGAGTGTGGCCGATAGCGCTCTACGTGGCTTTCTGATTGCATGGATAGAGGAAAACCGGAGTGGCAAGGTGACTGGCCCTATTAAGTTGGAGCGCGTGAATCGTTTGGGCCCAAAGCGAGATCAGGACCGTCGGCCATGTGCCGTTATAGCTCGCTTTCTTGATTTTAGCCAGAAAGAGGAGGTTTTACGAGCTGCTCGTGCCCGCCGGAGACCAGCGGATGGCTTGGACCAAATCCTGATATTCCAGGATTATTCCCAGCTGGTTAGCCAGCAACGAAGGGCATTTACAGCGACCTGCGCCCAATTAGTGAACAAAGGAGTGTGATTCTCTTTGCTGTATCCGGCTAAGCTTCGGGTGGACTACCAAGGCCGGACTCAGCTATTGCTGACACCTGCAGATGCCCAAGCGTTTTTGGAAAGATTGTCTGCAGCCTCGGACTCTGCTCTGTGAGAACGGCGGCCGTAATCTGCTGGGGCTTCAAGATGGAGCGGTTCTGTAGATTGGAGTGCCTGGTAACATCGAGGGGCCTGGAGAGGGGCTCGATGTGGCCCGATATATCTCCTGCGTCTGGACTCTTTCTTATAATCTGCCTCTAATGTTAGTGTGTGGCCTAATGGTGTACTGCCCGGGGTTGTATATGTGTGCGTGAGGCATTTGAGTGTGGGGTGTGTGTATGTTTACTGGCCTGGGTCTATAATTTTAGTAAGGGAGAGCGTTACGTTTGTTTCTACTGGATTTTAGTATTGGGCTTCCTGAGCGGCCCACTCCTTACTGAGTTTTGGTGAGTGGCCCTCGGATCTCTCTCTTTTGGGCCCGGGAATGGATGTATGGGGGCGAATGGCTGAATGACTCGGGGCAGGCGTGTGAGTGTGATATGTATAGTTTAGGGGGAGCAAATATCGGTGGGGGGTCTTGGTTCGGATGTGGGCGGGGGTGTTAGGGGGGTAGTGAGTTGGGGAGTTTTCTTTTGAATGGCGGTTACATAGGCTTGGTACGAGGGGATTTCAGCAATTTGGGGTAGGCCTGAATACCACAAGGGGAGGTTTAGTCTATGATTAGGCTAGGTGAAGTTTGTAGCGGTTGGAGGGGGGGTTCAGAGGGGGGTGGGGGCTAGGGGAGGGGGTGGGAGTGGGGGTGAGGGGGTGAAAGGGGGGAATTGTCGCGGTCTACAGCCCTCACATACGTTTGGCCATTTCACTTGGGGGATCCTTGGGAGGAGGCCCTGGGCTGGGGGGGTTTCCTCTAAGCGTATGTGGTTTATGTGGATATTTGAGCCTCAAATAGACTTATGATAGTTGAGACATGTTGAAGGTCTTTTCTTGGAATGTCTGTGGACTAGGTAGCCCCATCAAGAGATATAAAATATTGAAAGCGCTGGCCAGACATCAATGTGACATTGCGCTACTGTAGGAAACTCACCAGACGGCGGAGGAGCATGCCAAACTCTGTAGAGACTGGGTGGGACAGGTCTGGGGGGCTCCCACCATGGGTAAGAAAGGTGGAGTTGCCATTCTGGTTCACAAGCAGGTGCGCTTTACGTTAATGTGGCAGGTTGTGGACCCACATGGGAGATTTTTGTTATTGCATGGTCTGCTGGAAGATCGGGAGATAATTTTGGGTGACTTGTATGGCCCTAATGCGCGAGATCCGGATTTCTTCAATCGGCTCACGGCCAAAGTCGAACAACTGCCGGACGTACCACTGATCTTGGGTGGGGATTTCAATGGGGTCTTCGACGTGGACCTTGATACCTCGAGAGGCAGCAGCACCCGTGAACGGCAGCTTCTTGCCCGGACTTTGCAGAGTTTTCGGACTAGGTTGGGTCTGGTGGATCCCTGGAGATTGATACATCCCCTTGAAAGGGATTTTACTCATTCGTCGCGGGCGTATGGTACCAGTGCACACATTGATTATCTCTTGATTTCAGCAAGTCAGTTTGCGGGTACTGGGGAAGCTCAGATAGGCCCTCTTGAGATTTCGGATCATGCTATGATTTGGTTGGAGCTGCAATGGGGGGGGAGTAACTGGTTTCATGCGTATATGGCGATTCCCAATTGAATTTTATAAGGATACCCAATTTCAACAATTTTTGCGTCAACGCTGGCAGGAATTTGAGGTGAATCACCAGGCTCATAGAGATGATCCGGAACTGGTGTGGGAGACGGCTAAAGTGGTGCTAAGGGGGGAGATAATTGGTTAGGTAGCCCAGAAGCGAAGATTGATAGCGGAGCAAATAATTAAGCTGGAGAAACAAGTCACTCGGGCACAACGTCTTAGTAAGCACAACCCCACGATGTCTAATAAGAAGAGACTGTGGGAGCTTCAGGTTGCCTTGAACAAATTGCTGCATCAGCGAGCTAAGAAATCCATAATGTACTATAAATATAAGCTACACTGCTTTGGAGATAAACCAGGCACATTGTTAGGTAGGTGCCTGAAGGGTCAACGCAGTGGACGGTTGGTAGCAGCTCTTTGGGATGAGCAAGGCAGACTCCAAAATAAAAAAGTGGCGATAAGTGCGGTGTTTAAGGGTTTTTTCCAAAAATTATATGCTGCAGAGGAGATAACACCCTCTATGATGGAAACTTATTTGCAAGGCATGGAGTTGCCACAGGTAACTGATTGGGTAGCGACTGGTAGATTGGGGAAATCCAGAGCCCAATGTTTATTGATTCGGGAACAGAAATGGATTTATAAATTACGATCAATCATTCCAGAAGGTCTCAACACTGTGATTGAATGGGGAGCGTGCATTTAAACATAAGATCGGCTTTAGAGCCTCTAGCCCATTAAATCTTTTTTAGTGGTCTAAGCACATACTTTAACGATGGGAATAAGATCTCATTAAAAATCCAGAAGATTGTATAGCGTAGTCCACCCCTCTGTTCTTTTGAATGAGCTTACATGAAATACTTGAATGGACATTTTGTATTCAGCATAACTTGAAAATTCATTAGAAAATTAAGTATCAGTGTTTATTTTCGACTTATGCAAATAAGGTGGAACTGACGTCACATTCACGTAATCATTGGAGGCTTGAAAGTTAAACTTGCCTGTTAGGTCCACATGCGCGGCGTTTTTTGCAAGAGAGGAGAGCAGTGTGGATACACGAAAGGCCGTACATCATTGGACTTATTTTGAACGGGATTTGTGGTGAGATTCAGCCTCACGAAAAAGACTCTTCAGTTAACTTTGGGAATGATAGAAGGACGATTTGTTTCCAGCCTATTTCTCCTACTAAACTTTCCTCTTTCCACAGAGATTGTCTGACAAAACCGATCCCCTGATGAAGATTCGAAACGCATCGACAGTACCGGGATGATAGCGTCGGGACTATTTGAATTTGGAACTTGGAAGCATTATAAGATAAGCATAATTATGATATCAAATGACCAGTACAGTCTCTGATATTTGTGAAGGACAGTAAAAAGAAGTCCGCTATAATAACGTGAACAATTAATCTAAGAACTCTTTAAATATCTTTAAAGAAGCCAATTGGAACGGTCGGTGATGTAATATGGCATTACTCTTGAGGTGAAATTAAACTAGAGAGTATATCTCCTTTTTTGCCTGAGACTGCAGGTTTCTTTTTATATGGAGATTTATTAAGATCTAATAGATTCACTAAACTCTGGTGGGACTTTACTTTTTCTGTATGTGAGGGGTTATAATTTTTTATATTAGGTGACTATTACCCTCTACAATATAAGACCTATTTCTTGTGATAACAGGTAACTGAGGAGCAGCGTGCCCTTTTGGGACAGCCCATAACACTACAAGAGGTGCAGCAGGTGGTCTCGTCTGCTAGCTGTTATAAAGCTCCTGGACCAGATGGCTACGGGGCGGAATTTTATAAAATACTTTCTGACTGGGTGGGCCCTATGCTTGTGGAGACGTATCGGAGATGAACGGAGAGGGGTGCCATGAAATGGGGGGACAATCAGGCATACATTACGCTGATCCCCAAACCTGGTAAGGACCTGACACAGGTGGCCTCCTATCGGCCGATTTCTTTGTTGAATTTTGATATGAAGATCCTGGCGAAAATCCTGGCTGAAAGATTAGCGGTCTTAATGAGGGATTTAGTGCATGAGTCGCAAGTTGGCTTTATTAGGGGTCGATATGCAGTCCGTAATTTGCGTAGAATATTAGCGTCTCTGGAGTGGGTGCATGCGCAACAAGTGCAGTCACTATTGGTGAGCTTTGACGCCGAAAAGGCATTTGATAGGGTCAATTGGCAGTATCTTCATTATTTGTTACCGCGGTATGGATTGGGTCCTTCCTTTTGTGGGATGGTGAAGAGCCTTTATGTGAACCCGACAGCTCGGGTGCTCTGTAACGGGGTCCTCTCGGATCAGTTCTCTTTGTATAGAGGTACTAGACAGGGCTGTCCCTTGTCACCTTTGCTGTTTGTTTTAACTCTGGACCCCCTCATTCATAGAATAGAATCCGATAAGAAGATCTGTGGGGTGGACATAGGTATGCAAGGTTTTAAGATATCGGCTTTCGCGGACGATATGTTGGTGCACCTGCTTGCCCCTCGAGAGTCTTTGCCACGACTAATGACCGAGTTTGCGGAATATGGTAGGTTGCGGGCCTTTGTATAAATACAGAAAAATCGGAGGCCTTAGATGTGGGGGGCCGGCTGCGGGGAGGGTGGAGCGGGCATTTCCCTTTGAAATGGGCGGAACAGCAATTTCTTTATCTCGGTATTGTCCTGACCAGCCTCCCTAAGGAGTTATACCATACGAATTTTGAAAAAATTCTGTCCGGGGTGCGAACTCAATTAAGAGCCTGGAATCCTCTGCCGCTGTCGCTTTTGGGGAGGGTGGCCGCAGTAAAGATGGTGGTCCTGCCACGAATCCTATATTGGCTGCAGACCTTGCCAGTTTGGTTTTTGCGTCGTGATTTGCGCCTCTTGGAAAGAGAAATACAGGGATTTTTGTGGAGGGGGGCTAGAGCTCGCATACTGATGAGCCGTATGATCGGACCTTGGCATAGAGGAGGCATTGGCCTGTCCGACTTATGGTTATATGCTTTGGCCTGTCAGGCACGCCATGTGGGAGATTGGTTGGGGGGAGACAGATATTTATACACCTAGGGCTTTGGAGATGGCTGTGGTCACCCCATTTTCACTGCTGGGGATTCTGCACCTAGAGAGTGCTCATTTGCCTAGTGGAATTCAACATCATGTCCTGATGAACGCAGCACGCCGTACTTGGTGACAGTTGAATGGCTATTGGAATCGGGACTGGAAGGTCTCGAGTTGGTTGCCATTGCGTGGTAACGTGCATTTTACTCCAGGCTCTGAATCTCGAGCATTTCAGTCTTGGGGAGCGCAGGGATTGCGGACTGTAGGCCATGTTGTGGATCTGTCGGGTAAGTGCAAAACCTTTTTGGAGTTGTGCGAGGAGTACGAGCTCTCTTCCCGTCAATACTTTGCTTATCTACAAATTGTTCATTATGTGGCCTCACTACCTATGGAGGAACTTACGGCAGACCGCTCAGCGCAAATTCTTGCATTTTTTGATATTGGGGGTGATGCTCCCCCGTCGATAGCGTGGTTGAAGACCAGGCTTGAGTGTTTTGGTGTTGTGCCGGACTACGACCGGGTCGAGCGGGCCTGGGCCCAGGAGATGGGACGGGAGGTCCCACGCGGAACCCTTCTTGGGGCCTTGAGGCGATTAGTTACTCTAGCGTAAGGGGCTCGTTGGCGGGAGGTACAATATAAAGCGTTAATCTGAGTTCATTTCTCACCTAGACGGGCCTTGCGTAGTCATATTACCCAGGATGGGTCTTGCCCTAGATGTTCTGAGCCACTGGCTGACTTAACCCATATGTGGTGGACGTGTAGGCGTATTCGCCCTTATTGGTCCCGTATCCATCATTGCCTAGTGGGGTTGTTACATCAGCGTTTCCCCTGGACGGGATCGTTGGTAATCTTGGACCAGTTGAATCAGACCCTGCCGAAAGGGAAAGGGGAGCGGCTGCTGGTGCATAAGGCCTGTCTGGTGGGGAAGGGTCCGATACTACATAGATGGCGGGATAACTCCCCGCCTACTTTCCTGGAGTGGCGCAATAGTTTTCACCATCTGATGCTGACTGAACGCTGGAGAGCTAGGGGCCAGATGAAGAGGTGGTCCACTTTCATGTTAATATGGGAACCTTATATTCAGAGTCTAGGGCAGTATTGTAGGAACAAAGTGCTTAATGTGGGCTCTTAGTGGTATCGGAAGAATAGATGATGACTAGCGGGGATGAGTTGGGGGACGGTTCCCAATGAGGTTGAATAGGGCTGGTTCTGGGGGGGCTGTGGACTGCGATGGGGTGGGGAAGGGAGGGGGTGTTCTTTTCGTAAAAATAAAAAATGTAACAACTATGGAACTGTTTCTTGATGCCATGTAAGCCTGTACAAAATGGTTCCCTGTGGCAGGGATAAGAGTACACCTGCTCGGGAGTTTGTTGTTTGGCTTGATGATGGCTGTTATTTTTTCTTTGTTGTTAATAAATAAAATTTATTTAAAAAAAAAAAAAAACATAAACATGCCCGGCCCAAGGTATTAGACACTCTAGGCAAACCTCCAGCCTTATGCCCTTCCCCAGGATTTTGATAATTAAATTCAACAATTATGATCATCTGAACACTACCCTTCCAACAATCATCCTGCAAAAATGCATAATTGGACATCATACGTTTAAAGGTTAAACTTTGTTTGTATGTGTGTGTCTGCTCTTCCTGCAGTTAAAAGAATGTGCTGATGGCTCTATGAGTTTGTGTGGCAATAAGACTCTATTGTTTTGCTTTGAATGCTGCTGCTCTTTGCTGCTCCTCTCCCTCCTGCCCCTAGAAGCTGTTGCCCTAGGTGACCACCTAGTCTTGCCTAATGGTTGGGCTGGCCATTACTCTAGTACTTCCTTGGGTTTTTGCAAGCCAAATGCATGACCTTGCACTTTTTAGCATTAAATCTTAGCTGCCAAATTCTTGACCATTCAAGATTCACTAGATCCCTCTTCATGTTCTCCACACCTTCCAGGGTGTCTATCCTGTTGCACATTTTGGTATCATCCACAAAGAGGCATATGCTTTCTGAAATATCTTCTACACCATCATTTACAAAAATGTTAAAAAGAACAGGACCAAGAACCAATCCCTGTGGCATGCTACTGGTAACACCCCTATCTCCTTTATTTATTTTGTTTATTTATTTAACAACTTTTTTATACCACTGTATCTATGAGTCTCTTGTTTGTTCTTATGTAAACCACAGCGCGGTATATAAAACCAAATAAATAAATTAGTATTTACTACTATCCTCTGTCGCCTCCCACTCAACCAGCTTCTTACCCAGTCAGTCACTTTAGAGTCCATTCCAAGGACACTGTTTATTTATTAGTCAAAGGTATCAAAGGCCTTGCTGAAATCTAGCACTCTCCCCCAATCCAATTCTCTGGTCACCCAGTGAAAAAAATCTGATAAGACCTATCTTTGGTAAGGCTATGCTCTCTCAGATCCTTTGGATTCCATGAACTGCACCATCGTCTGCTTTAGCAGCATTTCCATTAATATACTCACCAGAGAAGTTAGACTAACCAGTCTGTAGGTCCCAACCTCTTCCTTTCTTATGCTTTTGTGGACAAGAGCCACGTTCGCCCATCTTCAGGCATCTGGGATAATGCCTGACTCTACAGAAGCATTGTAAAGGTCATTCAGTGGAGCCACTAGAACTTCCCCAAGTTCGATCAATACTCTTGATATATCACATCTGGTCCCATAGTTGAGCCCGACAACCTGAAAGGGCCCCTTCCATTTTTACAATCACCCTCCAAATTTCTGAATTGGTATCCTCTTTAGGGGAGCTTACTGGTAAGGACTGCTCAAAATTAGTAACCACTGAGAAGGTAGGTTTGAGAGAACAAGAAATAGTAGCAATAGAGCCAGCTGCTGATCCATTTAACAGCTCTTCCTTACTACCAAACTTTAACACTGTCTTCAGTGGAGTCATCAAAGAAGAAACTTGAACTCCCTCTGAGCTTTTAGGATGTAATAAATGGGCTCCATCTCATAGACCCTGGGAAACAATTTCAGGACTAGAGAATGACATCTCAGTGCCCAACAACACCACTGGGGGCAGGGGTGGTGAGCAAGGGTCCAGACTCAAAGAGGGGGCTTCCAAACTCAGATGACCCAAGCCCCTTTGTCCCCCAACAGGAGTATGCTCAGCAGTCTCATTAGTTGATATCACATAAACATCCATAGTCCCTTGCTTCCTCAAGAGAGCCGGCGTGTTCACTTTCTTATGTTTCCACTTCCTTTTAGTCATAAAGAGCCGAGATCAACACAAGGAAAAATGTCAGTGCCTGAAGTGCAGTTCACTAAAGCAGTTAAAAATGTCCAAAGTCAAAGATCTATTTACAGGCTTTCCAGTGGCTCCTCCTGCGGCTCCGAAGGGGCATACCCCCTTTGGCTATACCCTCTTTGGACATGTGACTGTAGGCCACGTACCACAGCTCAGATTGATTTTTATAATCACCAGTGCTTCAATGATGTCAGCTGCTGGTGATGGGAGACACACCAGGCAACACTCCCAACTCGGAAAGATGTTAGGGAAGAACTCCCCGTTCCTTCCTCTTCCAGGCTCGGGACTGCACCTCTGCCTTGTTCTTTTCTGGCCCTTGTTGACTTTATTCCTTTATTCCGGAAAGAATATCTCCAGAATAAGAAAAGAAATATTAGGAGAAAGTATGCTAATGGAAGGGGTGATAGTTATGATGTAAAGGTTCACTTTCCTTTCTATTGCTACATCTTTTTTTAACAGTCAGTTTAATACTCGCTTGCTCTGGAGAAGGCAAGCCGTTGGAGTTCACCACAAATGCTCTCTCGTTACTGGATTTATTATGCTGGAGGTCTATTTATTTATATATGGTCACATGATTTAAATTGAATTTAACCTTTTCTGCTGGAGAGAATGATTGCCTAAGCACAATTGATCTGCTTGTCAAACAGCAATCTTCTTTCTGAATTATTGAATTGGTGTTATTTTATAATACCTGGCTTTAATAAACAGATATGAGTAATAAACTCTGCTGTTTGGCACTCAGGGATAGACTTTGGTTGTATAATGCATGCATGTTTACTCTTTTCCTTTTATTTTTTGCTTTTCTTTGGATTTCTTCTTGCAGGGAAATGAGAGGAAAATGTTGAGTAAACAACAGTCAGGTATTTCAATAGGACTCTAAATATCAAACATTATTTCGGATTCCTTTCCTTGTTTGTTGTCATTGTCAATGTTACTCTGTTTTGTAGCAGATTTCTCAACATATTACAGCACTAACAAACAAATTTATTTTCATACCATCAACTATATGACAGTTGATGATCACGCATGCCAACTGGTAATTGGCTGCACAGAAGAATACTCTCCAGTGAAATCTTCATGGAGAATGGAAATTTCTAATGTTTAGGATGGGAGTTAAAACTTCTATTTCAATGTTCATATGTTTGATGGGGCTTGATGGGGGGTGGGGGGGGGTTCTGGCTCAGTTTGTGTGGATGTATTATATGTAATGTACTGTAAAGTTTGGGTGGCATCTTAGTAAGGTTATCCAAGTTAAATTGGGGACATACAAGGCGGAATGCACAGAAAACGCCAGGGATGTCTATATCTCTGGATGATTTCAGGCACATACATGTTCCCGATGTAGACGTGCACATCGGCGGGCACATAGATGACCCCGTTTTGGACACTTGAGTCAGGAACATCCATCTCCAAGTTATAATGCCCTGTTCAATGTAATTTCAGTTAGGAGTGGAGGAGTGGCCTAGTGGTTGGGGCAAGGTACTTCAGGCTGGAAGGTTGGGGGTTCAAATCCCACTAGAGGACAGCAACCTTGGGCCAGAAGGACTGGGGTTTCTAGTCCCACAGGTGCTCCTTGTGGTCTTGGGCAAGCCACTTAACCCTCCATAGCCCATGTTCCCTGTAAAATAGTTATCTCCAAGTTATAATGCCCTGTTCAATGTAATTTCAGTTTGTTCAATGTAAACCACACTGATGCAGAATAGCACGGTATATAAGAGAATATAAATAAATAAATAAATCTCAGGAAAGCTAGCATAAGGGAATATCCAGTGTCATAGCAAAGTGAAAAAAATGAGTCCCCATTCCTTGTCAGTGTTCATTGACATAGTGTAAAATACAGGGGGTATTAATGCATCTCCTTCTCCACACCTTCCAGAGATGTTGGCCTGACAAAACAAGCACTTTTCAGATGCCTTTTCATGCCTAGAGCAGGTTTAACTTTAAATGTGAATCGGGATGTCCAGAGTGTTTCTAAGATCAGGCAGGAACGTCAATGCTCTTACGAATAACTTGGCCACGCCTCTGCCATGCCCCCATTCAGACTTGGACGTCCTCATTCTAGGGGCATTCACAGACCAGGCTTCTAAAATGTCTCTCGGGACATCTCTGTGATTTGGCCATCTGCATGCCGATTTGCAGACATTCAAATTGTGAAAATCACTTTTAGAATAACAGCCTATATGCCTTTTTTGTAATGGTTACTGTATATTATATTTTATTGTATACTGAAAAAATAAAAAATATTTTAGTGTTTACTGCATGGAGCAGTTTCCAGTTGTGCATATATAAGCATAAATAGATAAATAGTATGGGAATATCACAAAAAAAAGTTGCTTATCTGAAATGGATGTTTTCCAGTGACAGCAAGATATCTGCAGGGCCAACCCGTTCACTAGGCGAGCCAGGCAACCGCTTAGGGCAGCCAACCTGGGTGGACAGCTTTGTGCTGCCGCTTTGCGGCCTGTAGCAGGCCTTGTGCTTTGCCACACATAGCCTGGTGCTTCTGATCCCCCTCTGATGCAACTTACTGTTGGAGGGGGGTCAGAAGTGGCAGGCCATGTGTGCCAAAACACATGGCCTGCCGCGGGCAACAAAGCTACCGCTTTTAAATCATTGCCGCTGTCTCTGCCATTGACCACGTCCACCTCCCCCCCCCCCCCCCCCCAAGACAGAATCGGTGACGCGGCCTGGGTGGAGCAGCTTGGTGCGGGGAGGTGGGGAGCAGCATGGCCAGGGAGAAACCCTTGGACCGGCCCTGGATATCAGTCTTCACACAAGTGACATTATCCAACAAAGCTGTATTGGAAAAATGTAAATAAAGTTTTATAAGCTTTCTAGTTGGTGTAGTGAACATATGTGGGGCTTCTCACATCCTGCTGTTCTCAGAGAACATCTGTTGCAAATGAGCAACTTTATTTTCTCTGAGAACAAACAGGATAGCAATTGTCACATGTGGGAATCCTTAGCTATAGGTTGTCTTTATCGACAAGTATTTATTTATTTATTTTATTTTAATGGACATTTTTATACTGCATTTTCCAGGAGATCAAATGCGGTTTACAGAGAACCAAACTTTGAATTGTACAGGAGCGGTACATATTCATTTACTTTAAACAGATAACTATATACATTAAAATAAGAACAATTATCTAATTAACTGTATACATATTGGATCTAGAAAGGTCAGATTATGTTTAGGTCATTTAGAGCTGCTCTGGATAACATTTGTTAGGGGAGTGGTGTCTGGAGTTGACTGATAGGGTGTCTTTGTTCTGTTCTATATGGGAGTACTCATGTGGATTTCCAAAGTGTAGGGTGAACAGGTGGGTTTTGAGGTGCTTACGGAATGTGGAAAAGTCATCTATGGATCTTATGCTGTTTGGGAGATTGTTCCAGAGAACAGGAGAGAAGTGGGAGAAAGCTCTGTTGGTTGATTTTCTGGATTTCTTGAAGTCGGCTGGGTTGGTTAGCTTGTTTTTGCTATGTTCTCTTTGGCTTCGGAGGTTGATTTCCTTGGAAATAAGTGTATTGAGGTGTGATGGTGCAATATGTTTGATAAGCCTGAAGATAAGAACCAGTATTTTGTACTGTATACAGCTTTGGATTGGAAGCCAGTAAAGGTTGTATAGAATAGGAGTGATGTGTTCCAATAAATTGACATTTGATGTTATCCTTGCTGCAATGTTCTGAGCTAATTGAAGTTGTCTTATAGATTGTTTAGGAAGACCTTGGAGGGTGATGTTGCAGAAGTCAAAATGAAGTGTGACAATGGCATTGACAATGGACTTAAAATCATGGGGGTAGAGGAGTGGGCGGATCTGTTTCAACATTCCAAGTTTGAAGAAAAATTTTCTTGTTGTTGTTTGATGTGAGTAACATGTTAAGGGAGTTATCCAGAGTTACTTCTAGGTATTTAACTTCGCTTTTTACTGATATGTTTGCATCTTGAATAGAGATACATGCTGGGGGGGGGGGGGTGAAGGTTTGATTCTTTGTTATATATAGTGCTTCAGTTTTGTTGAGGTTGATGTTGAGGTTTTGAGATGTTAGCCAGTTTGCCGCCTCTGAGAAATAATTTATGATTTGTTGAGTTGACGGGTTGGGGATGCTGAGCAGGAGGTATATCATAATGTCATCGACGTAAATATGGGAATTTACTTGGAACATTTTGAAGATTGTGCAGAGGGGTTGTAGGTAAATGTTAAATAAAAGTGTGGAAAGAGCAGAGCCTTGTGGGAGGCCTTGTTCTTGTTTATAGGTCTGGGATATATGTGGTCCCATGCGTAGTTACTGTGTTCTGTGGGATAGATATGAGGTGAACCATTGGAGTACCGTATATTTTATGCCTATCTGTTGTAATCTGGTGAGCATTATGTGGTGGTTTATACTGTTGAAGGCAGCCTATATGTCTAAAAATAAAAGACGAAATGCCTGTTTAGTATTGTCAATACCACGTGAGAGACGATCAATCAGGACAGTAAGGAAGGTCTCTACGCCATGGTGTGGGCGAAAACCATATTGGTTTTCATCCAGGGGTGCAAATGTGTCAATATGGTCTTGGAGCTGGATTTGAACTGCCTTTTCGATTAGCTTTGTCATGAAGGGGAGGCTAGATATGGGTGCGTATGAGGTAGGGGAGTTCTTGTCGAGTGTGTTGTTTTTTAGGATGGGGCGTAGTAGGGCATGCTTTAGGAGAGGAGGATGTATCCCTGTTGGAGAGAGAGATTGACGATTGGGAGGATGATAGAGGATAATTCGGTTTTTGTTGCCTTTATCCAGCTTACTAGACAGGGGTCAAGGTATGATGTGGTGTGGCTGATTTTGGATATGAGATTTTTAAGCATGTCTTTTGAGGTGAGTGAGAAAGTAGACTAGCATGTGTTTGGAATTACATGATGTATATTTTGTTCGGTAGTTGGTAGGGCATGAGATTTTAGTTTTTCTTTGTAATAATTTGCTGAGATTTGGGGATCCATGAAGTGGCCATTTGGGTCATTTTTTGTCATGTTATTGGTTAAGGATTTTACAATTTCAAATAGGTCTCTTGGTCGGTTCATAGAGTTGGATAAGATAGTGGTGTAGTGTTCTTTTTTTTGTGGCAGTGATAGTTTCTCGGTATTGCTTTAGTTTGGCTATATATTGTGCTTGATGATCTGACGATTTTGAGTTTCGCCATTTGCGTTCACTTTTCCATAGGTTGGATTTCAGTTATTTAAGCTCTGATCTGAACCAGGCAGGATTGTTCTTCTTTGTGGTGGTGTGGGGTGGTGGGTCTGTAATGGACGCTTTGGATATAATGTGATTCCAGGATGATATGGCTTCGTCTAGATTCGTTGGGTTTGTTGTAAATTGATGAATGGTTTGATTAAGGAAGTCATCTTTGTCAAATTTCTTGTATTTTTTGTGATGTGGATTGGATGTGGGTGCCATGTTTGGGTAGTCATAAATAGGGAGATGGAATTTTATGAGGTGATGGTCAGACCAGGGTACCGGAAGTACTTAGAGTGTGGGAAGATTGTGGTTGTTGAGTATTACTTTGGATAGGAACACTAAGTCAAGTGTGTTCCCCTTAATATGGGTTTGAGTGTCAATGATTTGGTAATAGTCCATGTCCTTGATGGAGGTTAGGAAGGGTGAGGCTTGGTTATGTGATAGGGATGCTAGGTTGAGATCACCTAATAGGATTAGTTGGTTCTTACAGTTGGATGAACATAGGATCTCAGATATTATGTCCAAGTTAACTGTGTTCGTGGAGGGCAGTCTATATGTTAAGCAGAGGTAAAGGGATCTGAGTTTTATGGCGAGTAAGTCTATGTTTCCTACGTTTCTTGATGTTGTCATTGTGGCTTTAAGGTTATCCTTTATAATCACAAGGATGCCTCCGCCTCTTTTTGTGGGTTTGTGTGAATAGAAAATTTCATAGCCTGGGGCTTTCAGTTGATTTATTAGTACTGTATCTGTGTCCATGAGCCAGGTCTCGATTATGCTTATTATGTCAGGAGAATCATCATTTAGTAGATCTTGAAAGATTGGGATTTTATTCCGTATGGACCTTGCATTAGTGAGGTAGCATTTTAAATGTTTCAATTGTGGCTGAGCTATGCTTGTATCTTTTGAAGGGACTGGGATGAGTTGAATGTTGACGAGCCTATTCCAGTTAGGTTTGGGTGTGTGAAGATATCTGGGGATGTGGTGGGTTGAGGGGTATCTGGTAGGGGTGTAGATGGTGGGTATGTGGTAGTATTGGGTTGGATTTAGCGCATGGGTAAGAATTATTATGCTGACTAGTATGAGAATGGCGTTTTTTAACCAGAAAAAAGATTTTGTGTCCATGATGAGTTTTTATTTAAGGTGAGTTGGAAGGATAATGCGGCACTAGTGTTGAAGTGTAGAGGCAGTGATATGACTGGGTATGTGGTGAGGGGTGGGTGTTAGTATGAGGTTAGGTGGGTTCGGATAGTACAGTAGGGATAGGATTTCTGAATATTGATTTAGCAGTTAGTGGTTGAAAAGAGTTAGGGAATAGTGACTGGAAAACAACAGATTAATACAGCAATGCAATTCAGTGGGGTCAGTAAATACAGCAGCAGTTGAGATACAGGATATTAATAAAGTTGTAAAGCAATTATAAGTGGTGTAATGGCAATATAGAAAGTATACATATGTGGCAAGTTATCTCGATTCAAAATTCCTAGTAGGTCAGGATGAGGGGTTTTAGAGTCCATGTTCTTACATGGTCTCTTCTAGGGGTACTGTTTTGTAGCTTTGTGAGGCTATTGTCTCTTGTTTTCTTCTATAGAATGTTTCTCTTATTTAGTTATTGCTCCCTTGATATGGGCTAATATCCATTTTCTTTTTGTTATTATTCTAGGAATAATTTATTTTGTATTTATGGAGATGTTTCCTTTTCTTATGTGTTTTGTTGTTGTATGATCTCAAAACATCAATAAATATATAATTTTAAAAAAAATTCCTGGTAGGTAAGTAAAGGTAGCAGAGGATTGCAATTATCACAGACTTAGTCACTTAGCTATACAATTCTAAATAATTGTTTTAGAGGAACAATATGAATGAACTTAAGTCTACACTATGTTCTATGTAAAACAATGTTCATTATGTTAATTGTAAACTGTTCATTATGTTATTTGTAAACCGCCTTTGATCTTGGGAAAAAGCGGTATAGAAGAAAAGTATAAATAAAAAAAAAAAATAAAAAAAAAGTCTTGTCCAATAGGAGGGAGGAGTGGAATACGGACTTGAGTGACTTACAGGTTATGAAGGTCAAGGTCAGGTTGACAAGTGATAATTTTAGTTCTGTTAGACCTGGAGTTCCTCCTCCATTCCACACTGAAGGGCTATGCCAAAGGGCCCTCTGGCGCAGGCCCGCCAGGCGCAGGCGTACCTTTGGGATGCTCAGATTTAAGGGGAACCCCTTGTGGGCAGAGCCAGAGCAGCTGCGTGTAGCAGTGGGAGGACTCTTTGCAGTTCTTTGTACAAGAAGATTAAGCAGCAATCTCACCTTCTATGATGTTGCTAGCTGGGTTGCAGAGCAGGAGTTTGGGTGATTGTTGGAGCTGGAGAGAGTTGTTCTTTTCCCTCAGGGGAGCTCAGTTGGTAGATGCAGCCCCAGATCACACAAAGAGGGGTTTTCCGTCAGCACGCTCACATTTAAGGGGAACCCCTTGTGGGCGGAGTCAGAGCAGTTCTTTGTGCAGGAAGATTAAGCAGCAAGCTCACCTTCTACGATGTTGCTGGCTGGGTTGCAGAGCAGCAGTTCGGGCGATTGTTGGAGCTGCAGAGAGTTGTTCTAGGGAAAGTAGGGAAAGCATGCAAAGCATAACTCATTGAATTCTTTCCATTTCTTTTGCATGTGTGTATGCATGTGCATTGGTGTCTGTCTATCTGTGTGTATGTGTTGTCTATGTGGTATCTGTGTGTATGTGTTGTGTATCTTTGATCTGGAAGGTGAGGACTGAGGCAGTTGGAATGGAGCTCACCAATGAATTGGAAAGAAAAATAAATTGAAGCCAAATGTACTTCCATTCTGTGGCCAGTTCAGAGGTGACAGAAGGCTGAACATAAGCTTCAGGAGGAGGAGGAGGTGGATGAAGAAGAAGATTCACACAGTAAAGAGGAGTCAGTTGTGTCCAGAGCAGCTGTGTCACCACCAGCAGAGAATGTTCTGGGAGAGCTTGGCAGCAGGTACAGTGGTTGTGTGGCACTGCAAGATAAAAAGAGAAGATTGCCTTGTTAGGGGCATTGTTTGACTCCTGGAACAAAACAATCTGTTGCTGGCATTAGGGGAGGCCCGCAAGCATTCACCAACATCACTAATGAGGATATTCTGGATAAAGTTGTTGATTAGCTTCCTCTTCTGCTCATTTTTTCCTACTCTGTTTTTTACCCCTCCTGCCACCCCTGAGTCTCCCCACCACAGGGTTACCCAGAAGTACTTAGTATTTCCAGACTTTCCTGGAGAATCCGGGCAAGCCTCAGAGGTGGCAAAAGAGAGAGAGGAACGGTTTCCTCACGCCCCTTCGGACTGTCCAATGCCGATTTCCAGTTCCAAACAGGAAGTTGGCATCGGGTGTCAGAAGGGGCAGAAGTAAACAGCCCACAGCACTGAAGTTGTAAGGTAAGCACCATGGGGCTGTTTGCAGCCATTGCCGCCACCGCAGGTCCCAGAGAAGGGCGGTGTTGGCAATGGTAATGGGTACCATGGGGGGTGGAGGCGCAAGGGACGAGATTTGCCTAGGGCACCTCTTCTCCTTGCGCCAGCCCTGCCTAACATGATTGGCTGAAGAGCATCATGCTGCTTGCTGGTCACTCCTCCAAGACTGGCTCCAGTATGTCAGGCTGCATGCACCTATGTAACAAAAATTAAGTTAACAAATGATTTGTCTAAATTTGCCAAATATGTACACTCAGCTAGACCCAGAATTAACGAAATTTGCCACTAATCATCACATTTTCCCATTAGTTGCACAATGGATGCATATGAGTATGTCTATTGGTGCATATCCTTTATAAAATTACCTCCATACAAAGTAATTTTGAAACAGGCTACCTAACTTGTGTAGCAGGTTTATGCATAAATGTCTCTGATTTTCTAAGGAAGATGTGCATATAAGTCCATCCCCATCCCAGGGAATGTCTCCACCCAGGTTGGATACATTTAAGCAGATATAGGCTGTTTGTATTTAAGTTTAAGCATATATTATCTGGGCATTTTTAGAAAAGGTCACTTCTGCATGTAAAACACAAAATTATCCATGAAAATGCCTTTTAAAATTACCCCCATAATCTGTTGACATTGGGAATCTGAAGATCAATGAGGCTTCTTTGCAACTGTGGTACAAACAAAGTTGAAATAACTGCTAGCCCACTTCCTATCCAGCTAATGGATGTTGCAATCTGTGCCTCTTCTCTGCTGCACCTGCCTTATACAGATGTCAGCATTACCATTTGGCCCCCCACAATGTTTACATTATTTAAAAGCTACATAAGGCATAATTAGATAGGTGGAAGTAATTAACACTGAGGCAACAAGATTCATCATCTAGAGATTTTTAATCTTCCAATTTACTATCCCCGATCTTGTCACTTTAATATGCCCCACACATTACTCAGAGAAGTCAAACCAGAAATATTCAACAAAATGCTTCTAAGCAGAACGAACTTTAAATGGAAGCAATCTGTTGGGGCTTAAAGAAAGCTTAAGCGCTAAGAGCACTCCCGAATAATATTTGGGGACCATAACAGACCATCTGTGGCATTGGGGATTTGAATTTTATTACTTGCCTTTATCAAAGGCTGAGCTCAAGGTAACTTACAATTCAGGTGCTGTAGTTATGTCCCTGTCCAAGGGGGTTTACAATCACAGCTGTACTGTCCAGCAACGGGGAGTAAAGTGGCTTGCCCAACATCACCAGAAGCATCGCTAAGAAAAACTGGATTTGAAACCACATTTACACTAGCTTTTATCCCACTCCTCTCCTCCACCCCGTTCCTCCTCTCTGGCAGTAGAATCCCCAGCACTGCATAGAGCATCAGACAAAAGCATTATTGTCTCTGAGATGAGATTCATATTGCCTATAGGACATGCACATTAAACTTTATAAAAAAAAAAAATCAAATGTGGCTGAAGAAAAATTCTCTGGAAGAAAAAATATTTCTATTGTTGGCAGTGTTTTATTGTACTTTGGTAGTGCAATGACAGTGAAATCTTAAATTGGTACAGATCTGTTGTTTAAAATAAATCTTGAGATAAAATCAAACTTTACTTTCTTAAATTTGTATATTTTTCCATATTACAAGGAAATCAATATGCATGTTGCTAAGTAAGTATAGGAAAATTATTTTAGGACTGCCTAGTATGGTTGCTAAGAAATTGATAGAATTAGAAAAACTTTACATAAATTCTAGTCACTTCTATTTGCTAGAACCTACAAGCATATAAAAATCCTATTGATGTTCATAACACAAAATATAAATCTCTAATGATATATGTCCTTTTGCTCTGACAGTTAATAATGTTGGGGACATTTGTGCAGATTTCTTTCCACAATAAAGAAAAGTCTTCAGTCTTGATTTAAAAGTCCCCCTAACCTTGGTGTTTAGCCTTGTAAATGTTGTCAGATGTTTTATGAGCCTATATTCAGGATGTCAGACAGAATTCCAGGAAAATAAACGTGAAAGACCACTTTGGTTTCTTTATACAAGTATTTACAAACTTTGAGAATAAAATATATTTGTCCATTAAGCAAATAGAATAAAAATGAATTAGTTATTGCCAGTTTTAAGGTTACCATATCATACATCTATTGTTTAAGTTGTATTTTGAACATTGAACTTGTTGTAAAGAAGGGAGCAAAGTGTCTGTGGGTAAAACTTCTTTGAAAGTTGTCCTATCACTGGAAACTTTCATATTTCCATATTTCATTGGAGCCTGTCATATAACTGAATGCTCCTACAATATTGCCCCATCCTGTCTTTTCTCCAGCAAGTACATTTTGAGCAGTCATTTTTCAGTAGGCCACAAACTGGTAGTTTTTTATTCATCTGTCTTTTTATTCTAAGAGACATTTTTCTATTTTAAAATTCACTTAAAGGTATGTGGTTACAAAATTTACCTATGTGCTTTGCCCCTGTTAACTTTGCAAATAGGGGAAGGGAAAAAGAGGGCAAAGGGTCCAGAGAGTAGGGTTGCCAACTGGCTCCAGATGCGCCCGACAGGGTCAATCCAGTCCTGGGTTTACCCCACTGTATGCAGGGATATGTAGTTCTGATTTCTCCATTGCACTCCATAAGAAATGGAAAACTACAAGTCACTGCATGCAATGGGGTAAACCCAGGACTGGATCAAGTCTGTCGGGCGCATCTGGAGCCAGTTGGCAACCCTACCAGAGAGGCTAAAAAAATGCTTCAGTGTCTGTACCAAGAGCCCTAGGAAATGAGACTCAAAGACCCAAATAAATAGATCAAAGGGTAGGAGAGACATTCCACTACCTTAAAGGTATAAACCAAGCACAAGAAGCAATTTTTTTTTCAGAGGAAAGGACAAGGTATCATAATTCTACTACTGCTACTACTTTATTTGTATAGTGCTACAAGGCGTACGCAGTGCTGTGCATGTACAAATAAGAGACAGTCCCTGCTCATCAGAGCTTACAATCTAATCAATATCCATAAGAGAAAAATCCCAACAAATCATAAACCCCTTAGCCTACAATTTTTGTCGGAGTTAATCAGCAAAGTGAGCGGAACATAACCGCTCACCACCGTGAAAACTCTCTTTTTAATTTTTAAATTTTTGTAAGATAAACTTTCAATAAAGAACTTGTAAAAGTGAAAAGCGTGACACTTAGCTCAGGAATGGTTGTACCATCAGAAAACGCCAGATTTTCAAATTGACGACGTGCCACACGTTTCGGGTTCCAAATCCAAATTTTCAACCCTGCTTCAGGCCATCATATACTGGCGAACAGCTTTCCATTCCACTCCAGAATCTGTGTACCGCTCCTATATGTTGCTTCCTTTATAAGAAATCAGTAGGAGTACAACTTCCGTTGCTGCTTCAGCGTCTGACGTCACACATAACAGATGACTCAAATTGTTAAGGGGAACCCACTGACGAGGGAACACCTAACAAATGCAAATAAAATTCAAATGATGGTATGCCAATCAATTTGCATGTTGAGCCCACTAGGGGCCACAGAATTAAGGCGATAAATCCATCTTTGTTCACGCAGTTGCAACCTTTACCCCACTCATTATATTGTTGCATAAAGTAGACTGTATTTATTCATCGTGTCTCCTTGTTAAGGGACTGGTTATTTATACCCTATTTTACCTGTTATACCTGCTTAATGCATACCCAAGTTTAATTTTCCTGTTTAATGTATACCCAAGTTATTATACCTGTTTCACTGTAAGCACAAATCACGAAATTGAGATGTGCAACTCTTATGTTCATTGTAAACCGCACTGATGTCGAATAGCGCGGTATAAAAGAGACTGCAAATAAATAAATAAATAACCTTTGTTCTCGATCTCCCCCTCTTGGATCCAAAGGCTCAGATTCAAGAATTCGCCAGCGCAACATGGCAAAATCATGAGCATGTTGCAGGCAGTGTTCTACCAGCGGAGCTGAAAGAGTTTTTGATCGTAACCGTGAAGCATGTTCTGACAGTCGGGTCTTGATGGAACGTATATTTATTGAATCCTAACCGGTTTGAACTTTTTTGGATTCTTTACAATCTAATCAAGACAGACCACACAATGACTGGGGAATAGGGTAATTCAAAGGAAAGAGCAAGATGCAGATAGGTGCTAAGCAGGAGAATAAGGGGATCAAGATCGAAACACAGCTTCAAGGGCCAGCACACTAGGCGACTGCCTAGTTCGCCTAATGATAGCATCAGCCCTGGCGTGTGGCTGAGCTTTGAACAGACTGGAGGAGAGAGAGATGATTCTGAGGGAGACCAGAAAGCAGCAGGTTGCAATAGTCTATACGGGGGGTGACTAGAGAGTGGATAAAGGTCTTAGTAGTTTATGTTTATGCAATTTCTTGATATACTGCCCAGGCTGAAGGGCATCAGAACGGTTTACAATCACTACAAGCAGGCACTGGATATATTCCCTCATCCCCAAATGGCTCACAATCTATGTGTACCTGAGGCAACAGAGGGTTAAGAGGCTTGCCCAAGGCCACAAGGAGTGCCTATAGGACTAGAAACCCCACTCCCTCCAGCCTGAGATTGCTGTCCCCAGGTGGGAATTGAACCCCCGGCTCTTGGTACCTTGTCCTAATCACTAGGCCACTCCTGTGTTCAGAAAGGGAAGGACAAATTTTACAGATGTTATAGAGAAAGAAACGACAGGTCTTAGCTATCTGTTTGATGTGTTCAGAGAAGAGTCAAAGATGACCCCAAGGTTGTGAGCTGAGGAAACAGGGTGAAGTAGAGTGTTATTCACAGAGAAAGAGGGAGGTAGCTTTAGGGGGAAAGATAAGGAGCTCAATTTTAGCCATATTCAATTTCAGATGGCTGTGGGACATCCAAGCAGCAACATCAGATGAGCAGGCAGAGATACGATCCTGAATTCCTGGAGAGATTTCAGGTGTATAGAGATAAATTTGAGAGTCATCAGCATAAAGATGATACTGAAAACCATGGGAAGAAATTAGTGCACCAAGGGACTGAGTGTAGAGAGAGAATAGGAGAGGTCCCAATACAGAGCCCTGAGGTATAGCGACCAAGAATGGGATGGGGTAGAGGCAGGGGCGGCCCAAGGGGGGTGCGGGGCCATGTGCGGAGACTCGGTGCGGGGCCTCATTTGCATAAATATTTGCATAATGTTACCATACACTAACTTTTAGTAAACATGCCTCTTCATGAGTGTATGGATAAAGAAAGACAAAGATTTCTACATTACTATAATCCAGTGCCAACCGCCAGGCACATTAGGAACTACTACAAACACTGCCCATTTAGAACCCATAGCAAACCCACCGTATCCTAACAGTACTACCAGGACTCATAAAGCACCATACCCTACCTATCTAAAGGCAACACTGCAAATATTAAACCAATACATTTCAGAGAATAACAATACATGACCTACTGGGGAAAGAGAACAAGTGACAATGTCAAATAGGAATTACATAAACAGAATACCTGAGCTCAGTTACACATGCAGAACATAGACCATCACCAAACAAGGAATCACAATTTAAAAACAGGAAGACAATAATTAAACTGGGAACCCTAAAAGCCAAACTTGGAATGTACAACAACAATGTAGAAATAAAACTATAAATTAATTTCCTCTTGTACTAAACAAAGCACAGACATTAATGATGCACATTTCCCAGAGCTGACATATTCCAGTTAATAAATTCAAAATAAAGAGATATCTTTGTACCTTTTGTGCATTTTTTTTCCAGTTGCAATTGTTCCAGCCACTTTCTTCTGGTTTATTTGTGTCTTCTGCTATCTCTCCATCGTCTGCTGTCCATTTGTCCTTTCTTCTCTTCTAGTTTTTTTCCATTCTCTCTCTACATCTGCTTTAACATAATAATCTTTCTCCTTTTGCTCTTTCCTCATTCCTATTTCATCCACTCAAATTTTACCCCTCCATCCTCAATCCCCACTTAGTCTCCCAATACCCGGCCAATTGTACATTTTTCTTCCCTCCCACACAAAATATTTTTCCCCTCTCCATTTCACTCTCCCAGCCCCATCCCCTTCTAATCTCCCCCAACATCAGCTCCCTTTTAGTTCCAGCCCCACCCAGTATCCACTCCCTTCTAGTCCCCACATCAGCCCATTTCCAGTCCTGGCCCCCCATCAGTCCATTTCCAGTCCTAGCTCCCCCATCCATTTCCAGTCCTATCCGAGTCCCTTCATCAGCTCATTTCCAATACCAGTCTCCCATCAGCCCATTTCTAGTCCTTTCCTAGCCCCACCATCAGCCCATGTTAAATCCTAGCTCCCCTCCACTCAGCCCATTTCTAATCCAAGCCCCCCATGAGCCTACTTCCAGTTCTAGCCCCTCCATGAGTCCATTTCAATCCAAGCCCCCACCACAGCCCATTTCCAATCTTAGCTCCCCCCAACACCCAATTCCCAGTCCTATCCTAGCCCCTCCATCAGCCCATTTCCTGTCCTAGCTCCCTCCCCTAAGAGCCCATTCCAAGCCCCCCTTCCCATCAGCTATTTGCAGTTCAAGCCCCCTTCCACTCAGCCCATTTCCATTCCAAGTCCCCCTCCCCATCAGCTATTTGCAGTTCAAGCCCCCCACTTCCCCTCAGCCCATTTCCATTCCAAGCCCCGTCCCCATCAGCTATTTGCAGTTCAAGCCCCCCACTTCCCCTCAGCCCATTTCCATTCCAAGCCCCGTCCACATCAGCTATTTGCAGTTCAAGCCCCCTTCCACTCAGCCCATTTCCAGTCCTAGCAACCCCCCAAACCATTACCAGTCCTAGCCCCCCATAGCCCACTCCCAGTCCTAATCCCACCAGCCCATTTCCAGTTCTAATCCCCCATCACCCAATTTTCAGTTTAAGCCCCCCATAGCCCATTACCAGTCCTAACCCCCCATCAACCCACTTCCAGTCCTAATCCCACCAGCCCATTTCCAGTCCTAATCCCCCATCACCCAATTTTTAGTTTAAGCCCCCCCATAGCCCATTACCAGTCCTAACCTCCCCATCAGCCCACTCCCAGTCCTAATCCCACCAGCCCATTTCCAGTCCTAATCCCCCATCACCCAATTTTTAGTTTAAGCCCCCATAGCCCATTACCAGTCCTAACCCCCCATCAACCCACTTCCAGTCCTAATCCCACCAGCCCATTTCCAGTCCTAATCCCCCATCACCCAATTTTTAGTTTAAGCCCCCCCATAGCCCATTACCAGTCCTAACCTCCCCATCAGCCCACTCCCAGTCCTAATCCCACCAGCCCATTTCCAGTCCTAATCCCCCATCACACAATTTTTAGTTTAAGCCCCCCATAGCCCATTACCAGTCCTAACCCATCAACCCACTTCCAGTCCTAATCCCACCAGCCCATTTCCAGTCCTAATCCCCCATCTCCCAATTTGTGGGTTAAGCCCCCCCATAACCCATTACCAGTCCTAACCCCCCATCAACCCACTTCCAGTCCTAATCCCACCAGCCCATTTCCAGTCCTAATCCCCCATCACCCAATTTTTAGTTTAAGCCCCCCCATAGCCGATTACCAGTCCTAACCCCCATCAACCCACTTCCAGTCCTAATCCCACCAGCCCATTTCCAGTCCTAATCCCCCATCACCCAATTTTTAGTTTAAGCCCCCATAGCCCATCACCACTCCTAACCCCCCCCAGCGCCCAGCGCCCATCACCCATCACCACTCCTAACCCCCCCCCCCAGCCCAGCCCAGCCCAGGGAAAATTTAAAATAAAAAAAAGCTGTCTGCTGCCGCTTCCGGGGCCGCCGCGGCAGAATCGAGTGTGCCGCGGGGCCCCCCTGTGCCCGGCAGAGCCTGCCCTCCCCTGTATGAGCTCTCTCTTTCCAGCGGCAGTCACACGCACCGGCTTTCAGAGCGCGAAGGGACTAGTTTCCCTTTCGCGGCTCTGTTAAGCCCGCGGGGGCTGATGGGAGTTCCCATCAGCCCCCGCGGGCTTACCAGAGCAGCGAGGGAGAAACTCTCCCCTCGCGCTCTGAAAGCCGGCACGTGTGATTGCCGCTGGAAAGAGAGAGCTGATACAGGGGAGGGCAGGCTCTGCCGGGCACAGGGGGCCCCCGTGGCACACTCGATTCTGCCGCGGCGGCCCCGGAAGCGGCAGCAGACAGCTTTTTTTTGTTTTGTTTTTTCATTTTACTTTTGGATCAGAATGTTTTTTGCGCGGGGCCCCCTGAAACATGGGGCCCTGTGCAAAAAACATTCTCGCTCAATGGACGGGCCGGCCCTGGGTAGAGGAGGATCCATCAGAATATACACTAAAGGTGCGATGGCAGGGATAAGAAGAAAACCAGGCCAGAAAAGGCTCCCTAAAACCAAGGGAGAACAAGGTACCAAGGAGAAGGTTGTGATCAACCGTGTCAAAAGCAGCAGAAAGGTCAACAAGGATGAGGATCGAGTAAAGGCCCACACCAGGCGGCTGAACTAGAAACAATGCCAGAAAACAGTTTTCAAGAAAAGGGAGCATACAACGATGACCCAAGAGTTTCTGCTGCCTTAGGGAGGGGGGAGGTAGCGCAGCCGGTCATGTGTGCTGCTGCTGCCCCCACCCTGGCCAGCCAACCTAGGCGGCTGCCTAGCTCACCTAGTGGACGGGCCGGCCCTGAGAGTATAGAACAACCTCCCAGTGAAAGTAGTGGAGACAAAAAGAGTAACATAATTCAAAAAAGTAGGGGACAAGCAGAGAAGATTTCTATTTTTGAAGACAGGAGGGGAAAGCCAGACATCAGATAGAGCCATTGTGGAAGCTGTGGACTTTGGGTACCTGCCAGGTAGTTGTGACCTGGATTGGCCACTGTTGGAAACAGGATACTGGGCTTGCTGTATCTTGGTCTGACCCAATATGGCATTCCTTATGTTCACAGAATGAAGTGAGCAAAATTGATTGATCTAATGGTCCTTATCTACTCTCATATTCTCTGTTTCTATTGTGAACACTTAAAATAATCTTTATTTATACCAGCAGGGGAGGGGAAGGCGAGAGAAAGCAGGGTTGTTCCATTCTGTCCTGGAGTAGCCCTGACTCAAGAGGGGCCGAGCTCAATATTCCTCCTGCAGCTGTGAACCAGGTCTGTGAACCTGGAAGTGAAGGATAGCTGCCAAGAGAGAGAGGCCTCAATGCAGAAGCCCTGAGCAAAATGTCAGCACTAAACAAGGAAAGCAAGCCTGAAACATAAGAACATAAGAAATGCCACAATGGGTCAGACCAAGATCCATCAAGCCCAGCATCCTATCTCCAACGGTGGTCCATCTAGGTCACAAGTACCTGGCAGGTTCCCAAAAAGGTACACAGATTCCACAATGCTTGTCCTGTGGTAAGAAATTGATTTCCCGGGTCCTCTTTAATAATGGTTTATGGACCTTTCCTCCAGGAATGTGTCCAAATTTATTTTACTATTACTACTACTACTACTAAACCCAGCAACACTAACAGCTTTTACTGCATCTTCCGGTAACAAATTCCAGAATTTGATTACGCATTGAGTGAAAAAATATTTTCTCTTATTAGTCATAAATGGGTTATATTGTAGCTTCATTGCATGTCTCCTAATCTTTCTGCTTTTTGATGGTGTAAACAACCGATCTATGTTTACCTGTTTCACTCCATTCATTAATTTATAGACCTCTGTCATATCTCCCCTTAGCCATCTCTTGTCCAAGTTGAAGAGCCCTAACCTTTTAAGTCTTTCCTCATAGGGGTATCTTTCCTTCATCTTTTACCATTTTTGGCACTCTTCTCTGTACCTTTTCTGATTCTGCTATATCGTTTTTAAGAAATGGCTACCAGAATTGCACACAATATTCAAGGTGCGGTCACACCATGGAATGATATAGGGGTATTATAATATCCTTGGTTTTATAGTAATGCCAGAAATTGGGAGAAGGAAAAGGGAAGATGGTGAGGCCAAGAGGTGGCTGGAGATGGGAGGGAAAGGAAGGTAAAGATATTGAAGGGGGAAGGAGAGTAAAGATAATTGTGATGGTGTGCCATGATAAGTGCTGGTGATTCATAGTGGTAATCTTGTGGTACTATCGCTAGGTGTCAAAACTGTAAGATTACCAATAGGAGTTTCTGGCACCATTTTGGAACCTGCAGCCATAAGAGCAGGATGACTGGAGATCTCTGCTACTCTCACTAGACACCAGAGACTCCCGGTAAGGCCAGCAATAGAGGTAAAATGTAGTGGGATCTGCCAAAGGAGGCCTCAGGGCGATCGTTGTTGCTAGGGGGTGTCAGGTAGGGAGTTCTTTGTGCCAGGGAGTTTGCAGGTGGGGCAATTGGATGCTTTGGAGGGGGCGGAGCTAAATAGGCTGGGGGGGTTGGGAAGGGGATGTGATGTCTTCTGCAGGGATTTGGGGGAGGATTAAGGTCAAGGTCAGAGGGTGACTGAGAGGGGGCCGACTGGTGCTGCAATATCAGGTGTCCATACATATTGAGAACAGCAATTTTAAGAGCTGCTCTTACTCGTATGTGTATGGGGGAGTATCTGCACATTTTCCCCCCACACATGCAGGTTTTTAAAATCGCTGCTCTTGCTGGATGTGGAGAGATATACACGTGCAGTCCTGCACCTATTTTATGAGAGGCTTTATGTTTGGCACAGTCTCTCTCCACATCCTGACCTGGATGTCTGAATTCCCCTCTCCACCTACTATGTAAAATCTGCCTTTATGTAGAACATACACTTTCCTTTGCCCTCCCCCCCCCCCCCCCCCATGCTACCCAAAGCTGGTGCCTCCTTTGTTCCCTCCGTCCTCAATGCCAGGACCTGTTTCTTCTATTCATTTCCTCATTCCCTGACCTCCTTCCCCAGTGCTGATGACTCACTCATACCTCTCCCCAAATATCTCATTCACTTACCTCCTCTCATCTCTGGTACCTCAGTTTCTCACTTTCTCATTCCTGTTCCAGGGCTTTTCTCTTCCTTCTCTCTCAAGCTATGAGAGTCATAGTCCAAACTCATATAAGCCTTATTGCTCCTTATATGAGTGGAGGAGTGGCCTCGTGGTTGGGGCAAGGTACTTCAGGCCAGAAGGTTGGGGGTTCAAATCCCACTAGAGGACAGCAACCTTGGGCTGGAAGGACTGGGGTTTCTAGTCCCACAGGTGCTCCTTGTGGTCTTGGGCAAGCCACTTAACCCTCCATAGCCCATGTTCCCTGTAAAAAAATAGCTATCTCCAAGTTATAATGCCCTGTTCAATGTAAACCACACTGATGCAGAATAGTACAGTATATAAGAGAATGTAAATAAATTACACCCATCTCTTATGACCAGGCTCAGAGTCAAGAGGACTGGTGGCTGGGCCCAGTGCTTGTAACCAAACTCCTCCTGCACTATAGCAAACAGCAGTACCTTCTCACTCCCACTGTACGATACCACACTTCATTTAAATTGTTAAAGAAAAAATGTGACCTACATGGTGCCGTGGGAGGAAGAAAGTGTTACTGGCTACCAGTTTGCTCTCATGATGTCAGCTGAGCCCTGGGCCATGGTGAGAGGGAATGAGGCTAGTAGGAAAGGTATGTACTGGGGTAGTCAACAAGGGTGCCTTAAAGGAAGTTGGGAATTGATTGTTCAATGAGTTAGAACCAGACCCATATTTATGCATAGGCAACATAGTCAACTGCTTATGGTTCCAAATTTAAAAAGTCACCAAATACTTAAAGAGGAACCTGCTTCCACTTATTGTATGAGCCATATGCATGTGCTGCTTCAACGAGGCACCACCGTGACACTGTGACCTTCCTCTGCTCCTCTGCTGGCTTTACAAGCATTTTTAGGATCTCTGACACTCCACCTCCCCCCCACACACATACTCTCTGAGATCTGATGTCTGGTCTTGACTGTGGGAGCCAGAATCTTAAATACAGCCTGGTTAGAATATTAAATTGACTTGGGGGCCTTCTCCAGACTCCCGCTTACAGTAACCTGTGCCGCCATCAGTCGGAGCTCTCAGTCAGCAGGACATGGACTGTGGCTCTCTCAGTTCTTGGATGAGGTACTCAGGCTACTCCAGCTACCTCCTCTGCTACACCTGCAGTTATATTTGAGCTTACTGCATTCACAGAGCCTCTTGTCATGTGGCTCTTGGGGAGGCTATGTGAAGCTTGAAAGGAAGGGCTCATAGCTTGTGAGTGTGAGAACCTCTCTTGTTGTGCAGGTCTCATGCTTAATTAATGAGACTTGGTATATGTGGATACTATCTGAAATACAATACACTCCTTTTCTCTGATCTCATCCACTCAGTGTCAGTAGGAAGAGAGTTTCTAACCTTTCCACGCCCAAGACACACCTACATTTTCAAAACCAACCTGTATTGAACGAGAATATGGCCAAAAGAAAAATTATGAAAGCACTGAAAACCTCATCAATAGACGCCAGCAGAAGAGGTTCAGGAAAGGGAAGAGAGGAGGTGTAGCGTGTTTACTGCAAAAGCAAGGACTCATCAAACCTACTGACTATTATCCGATGTTGCTCATCATGTTGGCACAAATGATACTGCTAGGAATCCCTCTGAGCATATCAAAAGTGACTTCATAGTTCTGGGAAGAGGATAAAGCAGATAGGTGTGCAGGTGGTATTCTATTCAATCCTCCCTGTTGAGGGTAAAGGCTGAGGCAGAGAAGCTTGCATCCTGGAGTTGAATGCCTGGCTGTGTGGATGGTGTCTTTGAAAGCGTTTCCTGGGCCATGGGATGACGTTCCAAGAGCTGCAGAGCAGAGATGGCATCCACCGGTCCAAGAAGGGTATGAGTGTCTTTCGCAGCAGACTGACTAATCTATTGAAGAGGATTTTAAACTAGATTTATTGGGGATGGGTGAAGAAAGCCCACAGGTATGTGCAACATTAAATACCTCTGTAGAAATGGATTAAAGGGATAACATCTGGAAAGCAGTGTGTATAAATGCCTGTAGCATGGAAAAGAAGATTTCAGATGTTGAGGCTTTAATGGAAGAGGCTGACTTGAATTTAGTTGCGGTCATGACTGGAATGTAATCATACCAGGCTATACTTTATTCAGGAAGGACAGGGTAGGAAGAAGGGGAGGAGTGGCACTGCATGTAAAAAAAAATAATATTAAATCTATAGAAATACAGGGCTTATAAAGGAGTGAGGAGGCACTGTGGGTTAAACTAGAAAGAGGGAGAGGGAAATCCATTTGCATTGGTGTGATATACAGATCTCCTTCACAGGGAGAAGAAGTGGACGGGGATTTAATAGAAGATATACACAATATTGCCATGAAAGGAGACATGCTACTGATAGGTGATTTCAATATGCCAGATGTTAATTGGCATAACTCTGCTGCGGTGTCATCTAGAAGTAAGGAGATCCTAGATTCTCTACAGGTATAACTATTCTGGCAACTGGTAACAGAACCCACACGTGAAGGGGCCATACTGGTCTTGGTGCTTACCAATGGGGAAAGTGTTTCTGATGTTATAATGGGAGATAATCTCACATCCAGTGATCACTGGATAGTGTGGTTCAGTATTAAGACAAAGGCTGGTAAAATCCATTCAAAAATGAGGGTCTTAGACTTTAGGAAAACTAACTTTGCCAAGATGGGACAATACCTCAAAAAGTTGTTAGTGGGATGGGAACAGATGGGGGATGTAGAAAAGCAATGGGCATAACAAAGAGGGGATATTTTAAGGGCAACAAACCTTTTTCTTAGAAAGGTAAATAAATGTAAAAGGAAAAGGCGGCCACTATGATTCTCAAATGAAGTAGCTGAAAAGATGAAGAAAAAGAGGATGGCCTTCACAAAATAAAAGAGATCAAAGAGAGAGGAAGACAGGCATCTGTATTTGGAAAAACTCAGAGAAGCTAGCAAAGTAGTCAGGAAAGCAAAGATACAAAAAGAAGAAGAAATAGCCAATGCAATAAAATGGGGGTATAAGACATTTTTCAGATATGTTAGTGAGAGAGGTGGTATTGTCAGACTCAAGGGGGAAGGGGAACAATATGTAGAAGCTGATGAGGATAAAGCGGAATTCCTTAACAAATATTTTTGTTCTCTGTTCACACATGAAGGGTCAGGAGCAGGACCTCAAACACCCACAAACAGGAGCAGAAGGAAAGGGGATCTTGAACAATTTTTAGAAGACTGTGTTCATGAGGAACTAGCTAAACTAAAAGTAGATAAAGCAATGAGACCAGATAAGATACATCCAAAAATATTGAAGGAACTTGGGGTTGTTCTAGCGGCTCCACTGACTGACCTTTTCAATGCTTCTTTAGAGTCAGGAGTGGTCCCAGAGGACTGGAGAAAGGCACATGTGATCCCTTTACACAAAAACAGAAGTAAGGATGAGGTTGAGAACCACAGGCCAATTAGTCTAACCTCTGTGGTGAGTAAATTAATGGAAATGCTGCTAAAACAGAGAATAGTGAGATTTCTGGAGTCTAATGGATTGCAGGATCCGAGGCAGCATCAGTTTACCAGAAGCAGGTCTTGTCAGACAAATCTGATTGATTTCTTTGACTGGGTGACTAGAGAGTTGGACCGAGAGAGAGCCCTAAATGTGGTATACTTGGATTTCAATAAAGCCTTTGACACCATTCCACACCAGTGACATATTGATAAACTGAACACCGTAGGGATGGATCCTAAAGTGACTGACTGGGTAAGAAATTGGTTGCGTGGAAGGCAACAAAGCGTACAGGTAAATGGCGCTCACTCTGTGGAAAAGGATTTTACCAGTGGTGTGCCACAGGGATCTGTCCTTGGTCCAATTCTTTTTAACATCTTTGATAGTGATATTGTGGAAGGGTTGTTGGGTAAGGTTTGCCTCTTTGTGGGTACCAAAATCTGCAATAGAGAAGACTCCCAGTAAGGAATAGATAACATGAGGAGGGATCAAGCTAAGCTTGAAGAATGGTCAAGAATTTTTCAACTGAGATTTAATGCTAAAAAATACAAGGTCATGCATTTTGGCTGCAAAATCCAAAGGAGTGGTACAGTGTAGGGGGCAAAGTACTTCTGTCCACAAAAGAAGTGCTTGACCTAGGGGTGATTGTTTCTGATGATCTTAAAGCGGCTGAACAGGCAGAAAAGGCAATGGCGAAGGCCAGAAGGATGCTTGCGTGCATAGAAAGAGGAATGGCCAGCAGAAAAAATGAGGTGATAGTGCCTCTGTTTAAGTCACTGGTGCAATCTCATCTGGAGTATTGTGTGCAATTCTGGAGACCATACCTTCAAAAGGATATAAACAGGATGGAGTCAGTACAGAGGGTAGTTACTAAAATGGTTAGTAGTTTTTGTTATAAATCATATGGGGACAGACTTAAAGATCTTAATAAATATATGTTAGAGGAAAGGTGGGATAAAGGAGATATGATAGAGACAAATAAATACTTCCTTGGCATAAATGCACAAGAGGGGAGCCTCTTTCAAGTAAGGGAGTATAGGATGAGGGTGAAAGGCGATAGACTCAGGAGTAATATGTGGATATACTTCTTTATGGAAAGAGTGGTAAATGCATGGAATAGTCTCCCACTAGGGGTAATAGAGATGAGTACAGTATCTGAATTCAAGAAAGCATGGGACAAGTACAGAAGATCTCTAAAGGAAAAAAAAGGGACTATGATATTTGGCATGGAAGGGCAGACTAAATAGGCCATATTGTCTTTTTCTGGTGACGTTTTTATACCATAACAAAGGGGTATGTTTACGAAACTGCGTTAGTGTGATTCGCGTTAGGAGCCGCGTTAGTGGAAGAAATGCCAAAAAAGGACATGGGCGGTACATCGTTACCGATAACGCACGTTATAAGGTGCCGCGCAGCAACGATCATTACAGGGCGTGTTACTGCGCGTTAAGCTTAAGAAGGCGCGCAGACACCCAAACACAGAAACAGAGCTGTAGCACAATGGTTACTACACAGACTGATGGTACAAGGGTCATGGGTTTGATTCCCCAGTGTGCCTAATGAATAAGGCTGGCTGAGACATCATGTGTAACCCTTTGAAGGCCTACTATAATATTTTAATCCACATTCTGCAGCCAGGTTAATGTTTGCATATTTCAGGAAAATTGTACCCGTCTTATTCAATATGTTCCAATAGTGACGTTCCCTCTGCCATGGTCATGTATTATATACCATTTGATAGGAATATTTAGGCAGAAGTTTGGATCCCGAAAGTTTTGGGCTTGGCCTGGAAAGGGTTAAGTATTGTGCTGTGAGGAAGTTTAGTTGTACTTTTTTTTTTTTTTTTTTTTTATTAATTAATTTCAAAAATTGCATTTACATAATACAATCAAAAGACAATCAGGAATAAACATAACTAAATCAGATGTATAACATCAGACAGGAAAACCACAACTTTGATATAGCCCACATCAAGAAACTTAGCTGGGTATTAAGGTCAGGTCACAAATTAGGAAAATAAGACACAAGGCCCACAAAAGGAGGCAGCAACTTATTCATGGGAACTCTGTACTACACCAAGTGCTTTCCGCTTCTCAGTCAGAAAACTTTCTAAGTTTTCTTAATTTTCCTATTTCTAAGCTCCTCGCTCCTAAGATATTGTTAGATAAGTACCTCAAGGAAATTTTACTAATTACGGAATCTCTTGCAGTTTCCCAGTTGTATTATATTTCCCCTAGTGCTAAGAAAGTCATTCCGGTTGAGGGGGAGTTTGATGTAATTGAACCTACCATTTCAAACCTCACAGCCTTTCTTGAGGACTCCCTGGACAAAATAGATACCCGCTCTACCTTGTTAGTGACATTTTTGACCAAGGATGTTAAGCAGTGTGTGCTGCGTGCTTTCTTTAAACACAAGACTGTTAAGTTTTGTGGCCACCTCGTTAACGTTTTTCCTGATGTATCACGCAGCACCCAGCTTAGGCGTAGGCTGTTTTTGGCCTTAAAGTCTCAAGTACTGTCCTTGGGCGAATCTTCTTTCTTTCTTCGCTTTCCATGTAAGTGTGTAATTACCTGGAAAGATGTTTCATATATTTTCACTGATGTCACTCACTTAGAAAGTTTTCTGACTGAGAAGTTTAGTTGTACTTTAATAGTGCTGCCAGCAAACACACCCTCACAGTGGCATAACCTAAGGTGCCACATAAGGCACCCTAGAAGGCACTCCATAGGGCACATTATAAAGTGCGCTGTCTGCCAAGGCACCCTATAATGTCCCCTATAGGACACCATATAAGGCACCTTATAAGGCGCTTTATAGGGCGCCGTATAAGGCGCCTTATGAGCCACCCTAAGGTGACAGTACCCTGAGGGTGTTTCTGCTGGCAGCACTAATATACAATAAAAACAGACAATGCCTAAGACAACCCTATCGATGAACCCCACTGTGGGTTTTGAACCCATGATCTCTGGCTCCACAGGTAGTGAAGCAACCAGTGGGCTAGAGCTGCTAATAACCACCTGGCTGGCTACAGGAGGACTGCATGGCACCACACCCACATTCTGCTGTGGTTACCAGGATAGGGTCAACCCATCCGTACCCAGGATGCACAGCACATGTAAATCAGCAGTCTACAGATGATCACAAGATGGGGTATGCACCCCACAGCACCTCAGCCTGGTAGGGGGTGCCGACGGTGTGTGTTAGTGGCACAGATAGCTACAGACCGTCACAGTATGCGGGTCCTGTGCTCACCCTGAGGGAGAGGTATGGTGCCCAGCACCATTCGCACAGCACCTGGCTTTGCTGAGATAGGCTATGCTGCAGGTCCCCATCAGTGCCAATGTGTGATTGGTAGTCCTTGCAAACACCCCTAGGATATGCCTGTGTTCATCTGTATGTCACATCTAGCCCTTGTGGACTATGATGCACGCAGAAAAGTGCATACCCTGTGTGGGTGCCATGGTCACATGATGTAAGTGAAGGGGGGTGTTGGAACCTACTGGGAGATTACATACCACCACCCAACACACCCTCTGGGGCTTAGGGTGGGGGGACAGGATCTCCCGCCAACAGAGCCACTTTCTACCCCCCTGCAATGGTGGCAGTAGAGGGGACCATCACCCCAGTCCTGCCAGGGATCAAACACCCTACAGAGCAGGCAATGCAGAGCTGTACACATCCATAAAGCAATAGCAGACAGAAGGCCTGGAAATGCACAGCTGCCTGCCCGCCCCCCCCCCCCTGACATTCTTCAGCAGCAAGCCTCCAGCCGCTGCACCCTGCAAGGTGTTCCAGCAACACACATACTAGCTGCAAACAGTCTGCTAGCTAATCCATAATGCATGGTCCTGGAGAAGATGTGTGTACCCAAAACTGGGAGGTCAGCATACACACCAAGCAGATAAGTCAGTGATCGGGGCCCCAAAAGAAAAAACATAAATATCATATGAGAGAAATACTATGCAGCACTATGGGGGAACCTAGCCATGCCGTGGTCACTGCTCAGTCAGGGTGAGAGTGACCTCCCAGCAGGACATGCTGTGGCCACTCTGTCCGTGCAGGTGGTACCAGGCACTACAATGTCCGAGCCATTGCCCTATGCCCTGTGCAGATGCGGCCAGGCCAGGCCACCCTATCCAGGCTATTCCCACAGTACCTTGCTCCTCATTATGCACATTGGCAGGCCAATACTGGCAACAGTGCTAGCAGTGTGGGCTGTGGAGGGTGTTGGCAGCCACCACACACTGGATAGACAGACACACACTCCCCACACCTATGCCAGCATTGTGCAACTATAGAGGTGTTGGGCAGCCCAGGCCACCACACCAGTCCTGGGCACAGAGCAGGCATGGCTATGGTACGCAATACTGTAGGAGTCACTCCCCAGGTTGGTAAACACTGTCAGACACAAGACCTATAGCACACTCCACAGACATCAGAGAGGTTGCTATGATGCAGCTCACTCAGAAAATTGTACTTAACCTAGGAATTGCTATCTGCCAGTAATCATAGCAAACTTTTGATAGATGTGTACCATATTCCCAGGTTTAGGGTGGCATTACTAAGGTATGCAAGTGCTAGTATTGGGAGATGCACGCAGAGCCCAAAGTCCTGCCTCTCCAGGAGGTTTTGGATAATGGGGCCTGTGGGTGCGGGTGTGTCTGCCCCTGTTGGCTGCTGCTTTACGGCAGAGGTTCCCAACTCCAGTCCTGCAGTGCCAAACACTGTTCGGGTTTTCATGCTGTCCCTCATGAATATGCATGAGATACATCGGCATACCATGGGGGTGGCGCATAGAAATGCAGCACAGGCATCTTTATCAGAGGCAGCATGGAACCGGAATGGTGTTTTGCCCTCCAGGACTGCATTTGGGAGACTCTGCTCTAGATAATGTGCATGTTTATGGTGTCCGTGCTCTGTAGGGTAAAATGTAGGTGTCTTGGGCATGTTTACGTCATCTGCAATAAAGGTGCTGTCTGTATTAGCACGTTGTAGTAGTGGGTAAAATATGGGGACTGGGTTGGCAGGAACCAAAGCTGGGACTTGAACCTGTGACCCTCTGCTTCTGGATACACTGGTTTTGTGCACTGCACCACCTTGCTGTCACAGAATCAGTACATTCCTTGGTGATACCATGACTGTTCGTCAGACAGGGCCTGTCTGTTGCAGTACACGGCACTCACCTACACAGGGCTAGGCCACGGTCTGCTCTGGGCAGCTGCCACTGCCCCCTCCACCACCAGTATCCCTCAGCCACCATGCTGACATGCCCTTCTGCTGGTGGTGCTGGTGGTGCGCAGTCTCAGGCCATCCAGTGTGCAGGTAGGCTGCTGCCTATGGTGCGGATTCTGGGGTAGGGGTGCCTGCATAGGTGTCCACGCTTCCCCCCAGCACCGCCTGCCAATGTTCCGTGCCCTTGGGGGTAGCTGCTGGGTACTATCCCCTGTGACACTGTGGGAAACACAGTCGTGCCCATGTTGGGCCTTCAGCAGTTGCTGTCTGGCTGCTCTGCTGCTTCAGCATTCGTATGGGCCACCTAGGCATCGCCCTAGTCCGCACTGTGGCCCAGCTGCACCACAGCATGTGCCGCCTGCGGCCCTCTGTATCCCCTTCTCCGGCATCTGTCCAGTTGCCGTTCCAACATGCCCGCCCTGATGTTGCGGGACATGTGCTCGCCATAGGAACCCTGTCCAATGGTGGGGAAAACCCTGAGCAGCGCTATTTCACTGTGGGCTCATCCACCTTGTATGGGGACGGATTATAGACCCTTCCACAATTTATATCTGTTCTATGGAGCTTACTCGGGGGGGGGGAGGGGTTGATGTTTCTCATTGATACCACTATTGGCCAGCTTGGTTATGTTTTTTTTCCAGTTTGTTGGGGTCATTTTCAGTGTTTCTGTGCCCTTTTGTTCTATGCACATGTATCACACTTATCACTTTTTTTAGGTTTCCCTGCCTGGGCTGTACATTGCTGACACTGAAATGGTTTCTCTCCCCTGTAATGTGCATTTAACGGCAGGTTTTCATTCGCGTTGGAATTGAGCTCTTCAGATCAGCACGTTAGTGTGAAGGGAGCCTCTCCTCGCCCACTCTCCGCCCATTGACCCCTTCTCTCCGCCCTCTCTCCACCTTCTGCGGTGTTTTACCGCGCCATGGGGCATTACGATCGTTAACGCATCATAACGCGCGTTATGTAACATTAACGATCGCTGCGCTTACGATCGTTAATGTTACGTAACGCGCGTTATTCACGATTACCGCAGTTTAGTAAACATACCCCAAAGTCTTCTAAAGCATTAGGGAGGAATTAACAGGCCTCCAAACCTGAGCAGCCTCCTGTAACTCCCCCCATTAGCTAAGCCACAGCACTTTCTTTTATTGGGAAAAAATGCCACATTGTGCAGTTTCGTCTTATCACTCTGCATCATTTATTTATTTAACAGTATTTATATACCACCTTTTCCTTAAATCAAGGTGGTTTACATTGAACTCTAACTTTTTACATTGTAACAAAGTGGTTTACATCCAATTCAATAACTGGAATACATTATAACATCATAAAGGGGCTGGGGTTTCACATCATGCTGGAAGTTTCACAAGTAATTGTTAATAGTTTTCATAACTTATTCAGAAGCGTACCTTATTTACAATTTGGAGTCATGCTTCATGGTCGTGCAGTATTATTCATTGTCTGGTGCAGGAGTGGATGGATAGTACATGTTTTTTCAAGTGATGCTGCCAAAGTGTTCAATAAACAGGAATGTCTTCAACTTTTTCCTGAAGTCCTTGGTATCATTCATATTTCTGACATCCTCCAGGAGGGAGTTCCATAGACTCGCTGCATAAAGTGATAGAGCCCTGTTGGATATGGTCTGCTTGGTTTTGAAGTCGTTTGGAGTAACTAACATGATTTTGCAATTTTTTCTTGTTGGGCAGCCTACAGGGTGTCTTCTTATCAGACCTTGAAGTGACTCGACTGATTCATTTTGCAGAATTTTAAATATATTAGTTGTTGCCTTAAACCTTGTGTGACTCTTGATTTGGAGCCCGTGTAGTTGGGCCAGTATTGGTGTTATGTGTTCATATTTGTTTGTTCCTGTGAGGATGCGGGCTGATGTATTCTGGACCATCTGAAGTGAGTGTAGTGTTTGCTGGCAGGTCTTGGTGTAGCGAGTTACAAAAGTCTAACACTGGTGTAACTATGGCTTGTAGTACCATTCTGAAATCATTATGGCTTACGAGGGGTTTTAGTTTCCTGATGATTTTCAATTTGTGGTATGCATTTTGTGCTGTCCTGTTAATTTGGGCTTGCAGGTTTAAGTTCTGATCGAGGGTGACCCCTAGGTATTTAACCTCACTTTTGACAGGTATGTTTCTGTCATTTAGGGCTATTGTGCAAGGTTGGGTAAAGATCTTGTTCCTTGTTATTGTAAGTGCTTCTGTTTTGCTATAGTTTATGCTGAAATTGTGGGCGATGGGCCATCCGGAGTCATCAGTGAGGCATTCAATTACAATTGTGTAATCCAGGGTGTCAACATTGAAAGATGTGTACCACATGATGTCATCAGCATAAATTTTGTAGTGGATATTATGTTCTTTATGACATCACAAATTGGCTGTATGTATAGGTTAAATAACAGGACTGATATTGCTGATCCCTGTGGGTTCCTTGCTTTAATGTGAAGGGAGAGGAAGTGTCAGCTCCGCATCTGACACTTTGTTGTCTGTCATTTAAGTGTGATTGTAACCATTTTAGTGTGTTTTTGTAGAGACTGATCTCCTGGAGGTGTCTTAGAAGTATAGTGTGTGCAGGGGCGGTTCAAGGCAATCTGCTGCCTGAGGCAAAGAATGAGATGGTGCTCCCCCCCCCCCCCCACACACACACACACACCTTAGAGGGGCGGGGCTTTTTCAGAAATCCAATCAGAGATTGAACCAAACCAAAAAGCCGATTAAATTATATGGAGGATATGCAAGATGTTTGCACACAGGGCCATATCGAGCTGCAATTGTACCCTGTGCGACTTGCAGCTCGGGTGCACGCCCCCCCCTCTCCCTCCCATACCTCCGTCCAGCGCTGCCTGCTCTTTCCCTGCTGCTGCTGCCCTCTGTTTTTTTTTTCACGGCGGCACCAGCAGCAGGGAAAGAGCAGGCAGCGCTGGACGGGGGTATGGGGAGGAGGAGGGGGCATGCGCCCGATCTGAAAGGCACCGGCACTTTAAGCAGATCTGTCCCTCCCTGCTCTTGACATCGCATCAGAGGAGGGAGGGACCAGACCTGCTTAAAGTGCTACGAAGAGGCTTGGGGGCGCATTTCGGCAGCCTGTTATTTTTCTGCCAGTGGCGGCAGGGCAACAGCAGACAGCTGAAATGCACCCCCCAAGCCTTTTCGCCCTGTGCGGCCGCACTGCTTGCACAGGGCTAGGTATGGTCCTGTTTGCACACCAAGGAACTAAAAGACAGCAAGAACCAACAACACAGTTTATAAAACTTAATTATAACTCATTTTTATTTTATTGTTATAAACTGCGTTATGGTTCTTGCTTTTTCTTTTTCAACATATATTTTCCATCCACAGTAGGTGCAGAGCAGAACCAGGACATTCACCCACAGAACTCAATATTTAAAAAAAAATCTAATTCTGATCATCTCACTAACAACAAAAACAACCACTATTCTCCAGTACCAGGCATATTGTGAACTAATACAAAATCCTACAACAAAGAGCAAACACACCAGTGGAGGAGTGGCCTAGTGGTTGGGGCAAGGTACTTCAGGCCAGAATGTTGGGGGTTCAAATCCCACTAGAGAACAGCAACCTTGGGCTGGAAGGACTGGGGTTTCTAGTCCCACAGATGATCCTTGTGGTCTTGGGCAAGCCACTTAACCCTCCATAGCCCATGTTCCCTGTAAAATAGTTATCTCCAAGTTATAATGCCCTGTTCAATGTAATTTCAGTTTATTCAGTGTAAACCACACTGATGCAGAATAGTGTGGTATATAAGAGAATATAATAAATAAATACCATACCATATCAGCACAAACTTCCAAAACTCAAATAAGTAGCCCATCCAAAAAAAGCATCACTGTAAATACTACAGTGGGCCCTGGAACATCCATACATCTATTTGATAAGCTGAACAAGTCAAATTACTACAGTACAGTATAGATCTTTATGTACAAACTCCATGTTAACAGAACACCTGTCCTCAGTCACACACTCACAACATCGACTCTCACATAAGTAACCACAATCTAAAGTAAAAATAAAAATATGTAGACAAAATTTAAACTGAAATTGCAAGAAGCCAGAGTCCACATGCAGTGCAACATCAGATAAATAAGAGATGCAGTTCCCCAATACTGTATAAAATATAAAAATAGCACAAAGTCCAATCACTAAAATACAATAAAATTATTTTTTTCTATCTTTGTTGTCTGACCATTTTATTCTCTGATCATGCTGGTCCCAATCTGAGGCTTCTGCTTTCCTGTCTTCTCTTAGCTTTCTTTCTGTGGTCTATGGTCATGGTCCATCTGCCATTTCTTATCTCTTCTTTTGTTTTCTTCACTTCCTTCCATCAGCCCATGTCCAGCCCCATCTAGTCCAAATACCATCCCAGATATCAGCTCAGGTCCACTCATAGTGCCACCCCCCCCCCCCCCCAGTCAGCTCCCTTCCAGTCACCCTACCCTCTGCCCATCTCCCTTCCAGTGCCATTCGCATGTCAGCTCCCTTCCAGCATCCTCCCCATTACCCAGCCCCATCCCCATCCCCAAGTGTCAGCTCCCTTCCAGTCCCCCTTCAGTACATCCCAGGAGTCAGCTCCTTTCCAGCCCCCTCCTTCCCCCGTGTCAGCTCCCTTCCTGCCCCCTCCTTCCCCTTGCAGACCCTCTCAGTATCCACTCCCTCCCAGTCCTATTCTACCATCCTCCTGCATCAGCCCATTTGTAGCCCTAGCCCCTAGTTTTCTTCCAGGGCCAGTAGCACTCTCCTCCCCTACCCCATTAGCTCATTTCCAGTCCTAGCCCATTTCCAGACCTATCCCCCTAAATCAGCCCACTCCAGTCCTAGCCCCCCAATCAGCCCATTACCAGTCCTAACTCATTTCCAGTGCTAGCACCTTATCTGCCCATTACCAGTCCTAACCCCCCATAAGTTCATTTCCAGTCCTAGCCCCCCAATCAGCCCTTTTCCAGTCCTAGTCCCCCCCGATAGCCCATTACCAGTCCTAGCCCCCCTCCCAATCAGCCCATTTCCAGTCCTAGCCCCCCCATCAGCCCATTTCCAGTCCTAGCCCCCCTGATAGCTCATTACCAGTCATAGCCCCCCTCCCGATCAGCCCATTTCCAGTTCTAACCCCTTATCAGCCCATTTACAGTACTAGCCCCCCCCCCCCCATAGCCCATTACCAGTCACAGGGGTGGCTCAAGGCAATCTGCTGCCTGAGGCAAAGAATGAGATGGCGCCCCACCCCCACCTTAGAGGGGGCGTGGCTTTTTCAGAAATCCAATCAGAGACTGAACCAAACCAAAAAGCTTTAACAGAGCCGTGGGGAAGGGAAACACTCTCCCTTCGCACGGCTCTGCAAAGCTGAGCCAGCGTGAAGGGGAAACGCTGGGCTCTTCCAGGGAGACAGGGGGGCCGTGGCCATGGGGCAGTTCATTCTGCCGCTGCCGCTGCTGTAGTAGCAGTGGCAGCAGCTTCTGCAGATGGAGTTGTTGGGTTTTTATTTTTTATTTTGAAGGCCGAGTGAGGCAGTCTTTTTGGGGGCAATTTTTGCCACCCCCAAAACTTTGCCGCCTGAGGCTACCACCTCACTTGGCCTCATTATAGAGTTGCCCCTGAGTGTGTGACACAGAGTCAAAAGCGGCTGATATGTCGAGAAATTTTAGTATAAAGCCTTTTTTTGCATTGTCTATTCCTCTGAGAATGTGATCAAAGAATGCAGTTAGCAATGTTTCCACCCTTTGGTCTGGCTTGAATCCATGTTGTTGTGAATCAAGGAGCATATACGAGTTGATATGATCTTGAAGTTGTAACTGTACCATCTTTTCTATGACCTTTGACATGAAACGTAAGCTGGAAATCGGCCGATATGATGTGGGGTCTGTCTTGTGGGCTTTAGGGTTTTTCAGGATGGGCCTGATTGATGCTAGTTTGAGGTATATATTCCTGTGTGGGGGATGTGTGAATGATTTTGTGAATGAAAGGTGTGAGTTCTTCCTTAGCTGACTTTATCCATGCAACTGGACAGGGATTGCTTGGTGAGGTTGTAGTGTTCGGGATTGTTAATAATGTAAGTTACTTGTTCGATTGTTGAGGTTGTGAATTCTCCACATGTCCCAGTGTGTCTAAGTTGGTCTTCCAGTTCAATTCAAGATGGCTTTGTTTTTGTGTGATTGCTATTCTGCTTTGTCATGAGGTAGTCCGCTATTCATTGCAGACGTATGTCAGTTGAGTCTTCATGTGAGGGTTCCCTTGTTAGCATAGGACTATTCCAAAGAGTACTCTTGGTTTGTTTGCCGCTTTCATTACCAGGTTTGTGTTGTGTTCCTCTTTGCATCTGTTGATTGTGTTGTTGTATTCAGTTTGCATGGTTCTGTATTTTTATAATATATCTTGGTCTTTTGTTCAACTCCATTTCCTCTCCAACGTTCTGAAGTTCCTTTTCTGAGGCTCGTGTCAGAGGAGGGAGGGATCAGGCCAGCCAATCAAATGTGGATCTTTGCAAATCTACGCTTGAATGGCTGGTCTGGTCTCTTCTTCCTCTGATGAGAGTCTACATCAGAGGAGGAAGGGATCGGGCCAACATGCTAGCGTGGAGTTGGAAAGACCTGCATGTTTTTTCCCTTGGAGTTCTGTTCTGCTGCTGCTACTGCTGCCGCCAAGGAGACATGGAAAGTGGCAGTGGCAGGGCAAAGGCAGGCAGCATGGATATGTGGGTGTGGGTAAGATGGGGAGATACTGGGCATGAGGAAAATGACAAAAGAGGGGGCACACCAGAGGTGCAAGATGAACAGGGTGCATTTATGACTTGGTATGACACTGCCCCTATGATGAGGGAGCACTAGCTCCCCATATAGTGGCAAGATTTAAGTTTAAGTGGCGAGATTTAAGTTTAAGATTCTAACTTTGGCATTCAGGCTTGTATAGAGGTGTACCATTTTATTTTTCTTCATATGTGATCCCATATATACCAGATCCTTTCAAGGAAGTGTGATGTTAATTCTCCTATCATTCTGGATAAGGTTGGAGATTACTAGTCAATCTGCTTTTGTTTATATGGCACCCAGGCTGTGGAATTTCTTACTTAACAGTTTCAGAAAGAAACCTTCTCTTCAAAGATTTAAAAGAGAATTGAAAACCTGGTTCTTCATTGAGGCCTATGAATAAATACGTATACAAGAATGAATTTGAGAGCATGAGGAGTTTTGGCTGGTGGTAATATGAAGCAGGAGCTTTTGTTACCTCAGGAGCAATTTGCAGAAATATTTCTTTATGGAAAGAGTGGTAGATGTGTGGAATAGTCTCCCAGTAAAGGTAGTAGAGATAAAAACTGTATCTGAATTCAAGAAAACATGGGACAAATACAGAGGAATTCTAAAGGAAAAAAGAGACTGTAGAGCTTAGTGATTCATATGGAAGGGCAGACTGGATAGACCATATGGTCTTTATCTGCCATCATGTTTCTATGTTTCTTTATCCTTTTTAAAATTGTACCTTGGGTGGTTGTCCTGTGATTTTAGATGTGCATCGTTTTTTCATTATTTTTATCAATTTTTGGATTTTATATGTATTTGTTTTATCTTTTATATAATCTGGAAAACTGTCATGATGTCTATGGTTGATGTGCAGGACATAAATGAATGGACAATACTCTATGTGGGCAAAACTAAATGCAGCATTAAGCACGCATCATAGAGCATAAAACCTGTTTGCGTAGACAACTAATAGATAAACCTTTGGTTAACCATTGGGTTGAACAACAACATAGTCTATCAGATTTCAAACTTTTGGTCCTTAAGGTGTTACACCCCCCACTGGAGAAGGGGAGATACCGATAATCTTTTACGATTAGAACAAAAATTAATTTTCAACCTGAGGACTTCACGTCCCTACGGCTTGAATCTGGAGTATGACCTTTCTGTCTTTTTTTATGAATTTCTCCTTTTTGGTCTCTTTCTTTATCCCTTCCCCCCTTGATGTTTCTACATGCACTTGTCTCCATTTATTTTGGGGTTTGTTTGTTTTTTGTTTTTAAGTTTCATGTGATTTTTGCTATTTTTATTTTTTCCCTTTTTTATACAGTCCTGCATCCTCCGGTTACACTTAGAGGTATGTATTCTTGGTATTCTCATATTCTCTCCTCCACAGTTTATGCTTGACCTTTTCTGCTTTTCATATATTCTATTCATCCATGGCAACCCACATTTTTTACCTGTCGTAGTGGTTCCTTTTTACATTTACACACATTTTTGTTTCATTTTTTATTCAATTTTAATTGGATTACTTTTAGCAATTGTGAATGCTTTTGTGTCTAATTAGCATGTTTTATCACTACTGTGTCCTTAAGGATTGTCAACATATTAATTCCATTTTTATACCTAGGATATGCTTTTTACTAGAGTGGCCTTTTTATGTATCCTTTATCATCTGGATGTTTTTCTGCACCTTCTTGCTTATTTATTTGTTATTTATTTGTTTGTTACAGATACTTTTTACATTATTTTGGCCCAAGAGACCAGGGTTATGCTTTTTACTAGCAGCGTGTTTTGATTGACAGCTAACGCTGTCACTGCACAAAGGAATTTGAGGCTTTTTGTTGGTGATCTATGCACCTGCAAGTTTACCTAGGCAGGCGCGTTGTTGAACAGTACGCTCTGGTTTTTACCGTGTCCCCATGGATTACTCATACATCCATTTCATTTTTAAACCTTGCACATGCTCGTTATGGCATTTTTACTTGAACATCCTTTTTACCTGAGCGTCCTTTCATTTCCTTTTAATATTTTGGAAGCTTTGGTGCACCCCCCTCGCTAATTTAATTGTTATTTATTTGCTTTTTATGTATTTCTTACATTCTTTTAGTCTAAGACACGTCTTTTCACTATTGGTGTGTTTTTGACTGCTAGATAACCTGTTATCGTACATTGGAATGTGAGGCTTCATGTTGAGGTTTTCATGTATTTGCATGTTCACTAAGGTGGGCACTTTGTGGGACAGCATGTTCTGCTTTAAAGTAAGTAATGCTTATTTTGTAAATTGGAAGCGTCAAGTCAGTATGAGATGCTTTCTTCCTAATATCATTTCAATTGTACATTTATTTTTCACCGACAATTGTCTGTACTGTGGATCTTTCACTAGGTGTTCCGTCCTTAATTCTACAACCCGACACTTTCCTCCTTAAGACATTTCATGCACTTTGACCTGCTCTGGCACAAATGTTTTCAGCTTTAAATGGGCTGTGTTTATTTACCACCGTTTCTTACTAGATTGGCGTCTTAAGTGTATACAGTCCCGTTGCTGAAGGCAAGTTCCATTCTTTACAAATTATGGTATAACGATATTTTTACGTTTGAGTCTACTTCTGGCTGCTTTCCTTTTGGCTTCTGCCTGACAATCACTAGTTTCCCACACCGAATATATTGCTAGCAATGAAATTGTCCCTGTTTTGTACTAGAGGACTGCCAGACACAGAATATTACTCATATGAACAAGTTGTAGTGACTAGCGACATGAGTGAGTTTTCCCACATATTCAATATACACATTATCCTTCCTCTTTCCCCTTCATCCCTCCACTTTTCAGTAGTTGGCTGTGGTGATTCTCATGCTGCTTCTGCTGATACACCTCTGGTGCTACAGAGACTCCAGATGCTAGTTAGAGCCATCTTTTCCTGACCCAAGGAGTTTAGGATGTGGTCACAACTGATTTTCTCAACTGGCTTACATTGCAGGAATGTATCATGTGCACTAACAAGTGAAAACAAGCAAGCTTTGAGCAGTTCGCATAAGATGTCTTCGACTGTTGGCATGATATAGTGTGATTTCTTCAGTGCGAAGTTTAGAAACTTTGGATCAATACAAATTGTCAGCGTCTCAGACTTTTTTTTTGCTATAACCATATTGCTGATCCAGGTGCATTATGACCATCAGTTTTATGCTTTTCTAACTGGCTTTACGGAAACTGGTATATTGTGAAGAGCCCATTGTACTGGTGAAACACTGGGATCAAGTTCAAAATTAACTTCTCCCAGAACAGATGCCATTGGGCCATAAAAGACCAAAGCCTCTTGTCACTAAAGGTTCTGAGGATAACATGCCTTTGGTGTGTGTTTTGCCTTTCTCTTCTAAAGCACCTGCAATGGCATCTATTATATATAAACATTGGCATATTTTGCAAATGCATACCTGTTTTTCAGATTTCCCTATAGTAGCATATCGTCGTTTGCAAATTTTGTTAGCCGGTCAGTAACATGGGAATCTACTGATCATAACCAGTCAATGGTAACCGGACATTATTCTTGTGGAACATGTGAATTTTGTTCAGCCACAGTAGAAGGACATATTTGGTGTCCCTAATCCATAACATAACCTATACAGGCTAGATGGTTTACTACCTATCAAACAACAAACATTGACTATATCTTGATGTGCATCTGTAAGAAATTGTATGTTGGACATACAAAACACACTATGTAACAACATTTGAGAGAACATCATTCACGTTTAAATACACAAAATAAAAGCGCACCTATTGTAGAACATTGTATTTGTTATTGCCATTCCTTTGATCATCTTGGCGTGTGATTGATCATGTGTCTGGCTCATGGCGAGGAGGCAATTGTGAGGCACAATTAAATTACAAAGAACAGTTTTGGATCTTGACTTTGAAAACTGTATAACCTTATGACCTCAATCAGCAAAGTGACTGGCATACTGTGCTTTGACATTCTTATTTTTTTATGTGCAGGATGTATCCTTTTAATTTGACCTTGTATTCCTCTGGGAGGAGTTCCATGTGAGATAAAAAAATGCCACAGACATTGTTTTGCAAGCCATGGAAGCTCTCTAGTGGTCATATGTATGGAATTCCATGTTTTTTTATGGGATATGACAGGACCAAAGAAAGATTGGCAAAGATGAATAGATGCAGAATTTAGCTATTCTAATTCGAAACGCAACAGTCATGGTCGGTTTTTCACACTGATAATTTTTTAACGTTTGCATGATCACTTTATTATAAAAGAATAAAAGGGACTTAAAAGAGAAGCAACTTGTTTATAGTTGCCTTGGATGATATAGTCCAACAAAACTTATTTGTGGCTTTAACAGTGAGCTTTTTAAGCATAGGATTTTGATGGAGTCACTTGCGAAAGTTTTGATTCCATACTGATCCTTATAAGTTGTTGTAGTTTACAGATCTGGTACCTATATCTTGTGGCAAATAAAGGTGCTGGTGATAAAGGGGTATGTTTACTAAAACCCCGGTAATGTGCGCGCCGCGCTAGTGTGCGGATGCCATATAAGGAGTGGGCGTTTCAGGCTGAAAAAAGCAAAACCGGGATTAATCATGCGCTAATGTGCGCGGCGCTCATGTGCGCCCCGCACATTAGCACATGAGAAAGCTGCACGGCAAGCATAAGTGGCGCGCTGATGTGCAAGCACAGGAGCAGAGCCACAGTACAATGGTTAAGACAGTGACCAATGGTGCAGGGATCAGGGGTTCAATCCCCCACAGTGCCCAATGAACAAGGCTGGGTGAGGCATTACCTGTTAGGGTTAATATTGTTTTAGGAGGCATTTTAATATTGGGCGGCATAAGGCTGCGTGCTGATGTGCAAGCACAAGAACAGAACCACAGCACAATGGTTAAGACACTGACCAATGGTGCAGGGATCAGGGGTTCAAACCCCACAGTACCCACTGAACAAGGCTGGCTGAGGCATTACCTGTTAGGGGTAATATTGCTTTAGGAGGCCATTTATTTTTATTGTAATTACTACTGCTAGCAAATGCACTCTCAAAGCACTGTAACATAAGGCACCCCATAAGTTACCCCAGAGGGCACACTTTAAAATGCAGTGTCCTCCACGGCACCCTACAATGTTGCTGAAAGGGTGGCCAATAGGGTGCCATATAGGGTGCCCTATGAGGCAGGGCAAGGTCAGAGCACTGTTTCTGATGTCAGCACTGTGCATTGTAACGCATGGAAATCTTAAGTAGGTGTGCTGACATGCAAGGAGGAGCAGCAGTGTAGCACAATGGTTAAGACACTGACTGATGGTGCAGGGGTCATGGGTTCAAATCCCCAGTGAGTAAGGATGGCAGAGGTACATCCTTTTTCTGCATGCAACTGTACAGCAATCTGTGCTGCCATCTAAAAAGAACCTCACCCTAGTGCCATATATTAATGCACCTTTTAGGGTGCACCAGAAGGCACATCCTAAACAAAAACATCAGCAAAGGCGAGTTATAATGTTCCCCAGAGGCCATGTTGAAAGGTTGTCAACTCCCAAGGCATCATAGTAGGCACCCCATAAGCTGCCTGAATCGAAGGTGTGCCAGAAGATGCCCCAAGGATGTATAGGTGAACTCAAAAATGTTTGCCAAGAGCAGTAAGATCCCCCAATTTGAATGGCAAGAGAGATATGTGCCAAACACGGACGTAACCCAAACACTGCACAGAGCAGAAAGGAAAGACTATGCAAAAGTAAAAGAAGGACGTAGATCACAGCTGATGGACCACACAAATCAGCTCCAGCCCATGTGGCAGCTAGAAAAATGGACAAACATATCGGGGGCAGCTGTAGCTATGCACAGAGTGATGGTAATGTACCATGCTATAATGACAGTGTGTGACAGAGGATGGGAAGATGTGTGCAGCAGAGGAGGCTGAAATGGCAGGATAGGTGAAATATCAGGATGACAGTGGAGTAGCAGTGCTATGCAGAGCACACACAGGAGAGGCAACCAGGGAGAGCTGCAATGCAGGAATGTGTAGGAGTGCAGGACGTGGGTTATCAGCATGCACATCAGGGTAGGATGGCACACAGCTGGCAGACAGAAGATGGACTGAAGGATGGTTCACAACTCTGATGAGGGTACAATGTGCTCACAGCACAGATCTGCACAGATATGACTGTCATACGAATGAAAACCACTTCTGCAGGACAAGCATACAAATCAAAGAGAACAGAGAGGAATCACACCTACGACCACTACCACAAATGGCAATGCACAAACCGGTAGGCCACACCACCAACGTGAGCTCATTAGCAAAGGCTGCATACAAAAATAGTGCAGGGCATCACACAAGACGCCTGCTGGCTGTCAGGACAGGCAAACCCCCAACAGTCATCATGACCAAATGCACATGCAGATCTGCTGTGTACAGATCAGATCCCAGTCTGTAATTGGGACCAGGGACACATGCACACACACAATGAAATGTTATGCAGTGGATACAGCATGCAAAAGAGGAAAGAAACTAAACCCCAAGGGCAGCAGAGGATGCTCTGTGGAGCTGGGTAACAATCTGGAACAGGACAGGAGAGAACTCAACATGCAAACAGGTGTACCACACACCAGCTGAACCACAGCAATACCAAACCCCCAGGTGCACTGCCATGTAAACACCATAAAGAAAGAGACCTATGTAACAGATAATATCTGATGGCTAGGCAGCACAGAGGGCACACCTTGGTGTACAGTGAAGAGAGGGAAGGGTGTGTGTAGAGGTGATGAACCTGCTGGTACCTAATGGTCCAGTTAGCACAACAGAAAAGAAAAAGATAAACCACATGTGGGGATCAAACCTGCAAACTACTGAGTTATAACACATGCCTCTAACCACTCCCAGAAACAGCACACTGAGCACAATGCAAAACAAATACCCCAAAGGGAGGGTGTGTATGGGAACCTGTAATACCCAGTGATGTAGCATATGGCTGGCAGATACACAGCTGCTACCATACAAGGATGTGAGCACAGGTGGGCCATGTACATGACCAGCAAATCACTAGATACAAGTGTCAATGTGCTCAAAGAGTGGAGGAGTAACCTAGTGGTTAGAAAACTGGCTTGGACACCAAGCAACCAGGGCTCAATTCACACTAGCACTCCATGTGGCCTTGGGCAAGTCACGTAACCCTCCATTACCTTGGAAGAAAGACCTGACAATCTACATCCAGTGACATTGACAAGAAAACCATGGAGTCTCTGGGTCACAAGGAGTCAGGACTGATTCAAAGGCACACATTGCATTGCATGTTTGTCACCATGATCAAGCAGCAAAAGAGACAAATGTCTGTCAAATACATATCTTTATTTGGGTTATTCATCACAGATAGTGTAGACAGTGCCATCATAATATCAAGGTGAGTGCATCCCTGGTGAAAGATAGAAACACTTTTAGCAGGGCAGCAACCCACCTCCTACAGAAAGGTCACTTGCTTGACCACAAATTAAGGGCAGGAGATATAATGTGCATCAGGTGCATGCTATGCACTGGGCAGCAGGCCCCCACCCCCCACCTGCTGCTGCATGCCTCAAATGTGTTACGCACATATGAGTGCATGTAGACAGTAGGCGCTGCATGATGAGGACCCAACACACATCATCTGTCCCTCAAACATATCCATCTGGCAACACAGGAGGCACACAAATGAAAACAGCATATGTTGTCACAATGTTTTAATGTTAAAAACACACTCTGAAAGTAATGTTTCAGCTCTCACCTAATGCCTGATCTAGGAATCAAAGCTGCAACAATGTAGACCCAAACAATCATCAAAAGCACAATGAGCATATGCTAACAGGTAGCACAGGCACATGAACACAGAGAGAATACAAACTAAACTACCTGCAGAAACCTGCAGAGATAACACCATGAAGGAGGTCCCCCTGCACTGTTTGTTGGGTAGACAGTGTTTGGCCACATATAGCACGGTACATGGAATGCACAATTGAAGGAGCACAACGGTCACCCACACTGCCACACTCCAAATATAATGGGGCAATGTGAGTGTCATTACCGCAGGGCATAAACAGGACCGTGCAGACGTGCAATGCAAGGTGTGTACATACATGCAGACTGTCACGTCTGCACAGTAAACAAACACAAGAACCAGCATGTGAAGATGGAAATGATGGGCAAACATCTTACAGGGAACCACACAGAAGCCATAGGTCCACATGCTGTGGTTCACAAACATAGTCAGTCATATGCACAAGCACCATCCACATTCCAACATGATACAGTGATGCCACACATGCATGTAAACACCCTTGGCCCATTGCAAACATCAATCCAGGATGGTGGTGTGCATGAAAGCATTGTTGTGGCAAAACCTGTATCATGTCCAGGTGGAGAGCAGGTGGACATAGACAATAGGACCGCTCCATCGTTGGCCCTATGCCACAAACATGGCTGTATGCTTGTGTTGAAACAAACAGATGAGCGTATCCTGTGTGCCATGTCACACCCATGGCCAAACCACAACAACAACACAACTGTGTAGGAATGTACCACATACAGTGACAATGTCAGTCCCTGCTGCACACGTGGGGATCAGTACACAGCGTCCAAAGTGCAAAGTGTATCTGCAATCCAACAGGTCAGGTTAAAACTGTTCTTGCAACTCTGGGCATGCATAGTCAAGTGTCACATTCCAATATGCCACAGTCCTTGAAAGTTCATGTGTGTCCCCTACAATGAGCAGGACTCCCAGCCAGAGCATCGCAGCAACAGTGTGTTGGACAGCTCTGTCATGGGCAAAGCAGCAGTCCAAGAGAAATACTGTCCATCCCAGGCATGTGTCCCACTCTCAGAGGTCAAACATCCAATGGCTCAATTCTCCACAAAAAGTTCCATGGTGTTGTGTCCCCCAACAGGTGGGTGATGGCGACGCCAGATGCACTGTAAGAGATGTGTCCGGTATGTCCTCTGCCCTGTGTCAGGAGAGGATAAGTATTGTATAGTTAGACACCTTGCAAAAACAGCACAAATTTCAGACCGTCACACCTTAGGAAATACAGAAGAAAGGGATGCAAAGGCAAACATGACATGATATCAACACAAAAGAAACCGCATATTGGTGACATCATGAATCGCAAACGCAGACACGGGTGTCACATGGATATGGTCATGTCCATGCTCATGTCACACAGGCGTCTCACAGCTACACACTATATGCATCTGTTTCTGTGAACAGAGAGGCAACATGACATGCACATGAGACAAACAGTAAATCATCAACAGATAAAGCCAGATGTAATCCCCCAAATAACAAAGGTGCAACATACCTTGTGTGTGCATCAGGTGTACGTCATCGATCTCTTGAGCGACTAAACAGCCATATCAGGTCACAGTGAAGGGAGACAATGTCAGCAAAACGTGTAGAATCACCATGTCAAGCCACTGTTGATGCCTGTCCACATTATGCTGATATCTGAGATAAAATAAAGGTGCTCAACAGTGGTCCCTCAAAACACAAGACACAGTTCTGCTCACAGCACACAACACATGTCGAGAATGTTCACAAGGTAAACAGCACTACGATAGAGGTAGCACAGTCACAACCGCCCCCCAGGTGCACAGACCCCTCACAGCACATGATAATGTACTATGCCTGAACACTGTATCATCACACGGCCAACCCATAAACACGCACCCACACAGTATGCAAAGTTCAGCATGCCAGCTGTAACACATGGCCTGTATGTGCACAAGTGGAGATTTGAAGACATAAAGGCCCAGTGACATGCAGTTATACCCTGTTGTTGGCTGATGGTACAATGTTGGGGTAGGGAGCAAGTGTAGGCCACCACTAAAAAAAAAAATACCTCCACACACATGCAGTTCTGTTGTACATGTCCCAGAGAGAGTGTTGCAGAGGACATACTGGACACAAACACATGGGGATATGTGTGACAACAGCAAGATATGGGTTAGGGAGGTGTAAGGAAAAAAAGTGAACCACAACATCTGCCCAATATGACACATCACTGAGGACATGTTTTCCCCCTGACTGCAGGCACAGACAATGTAGCTGTAGATCCACCTACCCCAGACCACAGCATTTTGGCTGATGTACAGTCACGTGCCAATGCACCACAGCAACAGCATCCTCACAAAGTATGTCCTGTGCAGTGGGAAACACAAGAGAAACAATCATATGTCATGTTCTAGCTGTGCAACACACACTGCACCTTCCTGTCCCCAGCTGTCAGACCCCACAACATCACATACTGACTGACTGTTCACTATCACAATGTACAGATCTCTCACATGTGAGAGGCAGCACGGAGGTGTCGGAGGCTACCTACAGGTGTCCGTAATCTCTCTGTCCCCTCCCATACCTCTCTGTTGTTGTACACACAGGTCAATAGAGGTGTCTGCTCCCCACCATGTTTCTGCCTCACCCCAAGGTCGCAATATTAGTCCGGGTACACCATATTGCCAACAATGCCCCCTCTCCGTGTTTACTGTTGTCCCAATGTTGTCTGTTAACCCACTGTCAATTGCTGTAACACATGGAAATATGCAGGCACACCTCCTGTATCCACTGGCCAAATACATATCCTGGTGTGTACATCTCATACCTTGAATAATATTGACAGCTGTGTGCTGATGATGTGCACAAATAGCTGGCAATGTCTGCGTCACGTCAGCAACACCACACCCCCATGTCTGCTTGTGACCTGACCATGATGGCTGCATGTCATCCCACTGTGTGTCAGTGAGAATGTCAAAGCATGGATAGCCTAGTCTGTGTGTGTATGCGGACATAACCCTCCCTTGCTAGGGTCCGCAAGGTAGTTGTTGATGTGGATTGTACTCTCCTGCCCTACACACATACACAGCCTGTAGCTGAGGCATGATGGCATATGTTGAGATAGCATCAGCTAGATATGCCATGTCCTCCCTGAAAAACCTGGTAAAACACAAGCCACCCACACATTCAGTGCTGCACTTGCATACTGTAACCCACCCCTTGCTGATCTGGCCCGGATCACCTCTGTATGTGTGTACATATGCAACACTGCACTGAAGGGCTATTCTCCAACAACAAAATGTAGCAATGATACTCCCCCTGGCTGGAAACTGCACAGGTCCCCATCCTTTACCATATCCGTGTCAGGGCTACGTGATGACCTATACATTCAGGCACACTGTGGGGTTGCATTAACACCCCTCACGAATAGTTAATACCATCATGAAAAACTAGTACTAAGCATGTATATTGTGCTATGTATGACATGTGGCACCACACATAAGAAACATACACACATAGCCAGCTGACAGGAGCATAACACCCACACAAGCAGCTCAAACTTGTACAATATAACCACACCCCGCTGGACAACTGTCCCCAAACATGGTCTGCCCTCCCACTGTGAATACCGCACCATATGCCTGCCACTGTGCTCCACCCATAGCATCAAAACAATTAACTGTGTTTGCACAGCAGCTGCTATCACAACCAGCCACTAACTGGGAATGTGACCCCCAAAACCTTCCACAGGCATATGAACACCCACCCACATCATCCACCATCACCTGCTGTTGTGCCCTGCCCACATTGTTTGTTGCACACTCATGCCTATATGTGACGTTTGGATTGTCAGTTAAATGTCAATGCAGTGTGGCATCCGAATGATATCTTTACAGAAACATCAACCTTTATAACCATTACACACATAGAAAAACACATGTAGGTGGGAAGATAGGCAATACATACATGAGAAGATCTCTGCGATCAACCTCCGCCTGACCGCTGTGCCCTCCCGTGTGTCACCACTGGCACGTACAGGAGGGCACGTTGGATCATCCTCCAGATCCTCATTAATCTCTGCAGGGATATCATGCCTGAGAGCAATGTTGTGCAGGATGCAACAGGCTATGATTATCTCTGCCACAGTCATTGGCGTATATTGTAAGGCCCCACCTGTCCTATCCAGACACCTGAAGCGACTCTTCAACACGCCAAAGGTGCGCTCTATGACAGAGCAGCTGGAGGCATGGGCCTCATTGTACCTCCGCTCTGCACGTGTCCGTGGCTGACACACAGGGGTCAGCAGCCAGGGGCAACACCCATATCCTGCATCACCTGCAGAAAGAAATGTTGCATGTGAATGCAGGAGTTCATGTTCACCAAAATTGACACATGTTTAGACGTGAGAAACAAACGCACAACACATCCTGACAGAAACATATGACAGCACAACTATTCAGTTCAGAAAAATAGACATATGATGACAGAAAAGGACCACATGGCCTATCGAGTCTGTACACCCATGGCAAAGACTACAACAGTCCCATCTATACCTTTAGACATCCTCTGTGTGTGGCACATGCGTATTGTAATGCAGTTAGTGTCCTCATCTCTACCACCTCCACTGTGAGACTATACCACCGATCCACTGATCACAGGTTCAAAGTATATGTCAGAATAGTAACCAAGAAAAAACGTGCTGTCATTTGAAGGAGGCCCACACCCAGAACATGTATGCCATGGAGGTCTGGCAAAGTGTAAACCATATCACCTCTATACACCCTGTCCACTAAGGTCTACATATCAAGATTGAGCAGTCTGTCTCCATATGCTGTATACTGCTGACCACCAATCATTTCAATAGCCATCCTCTGCACTGTCTCCATCCTGTTCACATCCTTTTGAAGGTGCGGTCTACAAAATTGCACACTGTACCCCACATGAGTTTGCATCAAGGACATATACAGAGGCAGAGTACCTTCCTGTGTATCTGCTACCAATACCTCTCTGTATGCACCCACATAGCCTCCCTGCTTTTGCCGTCACCTTTCCATAATGGTCAGCTACATGAGGATCGGCAGACACAACGACGCTAGGTCCCGCTCATCTACAGTGGCCAAAGGTACTGCACCCCCTATACTGTGTTGCACCCCTGGTTTGACGCAGCCAAGATGCGTGACCAATGACCATACATATGCAAACATGTCCTCCCAGCTGGAAAGCTCCAGAACATCCATCAGATTTTTCTAGACCCCTCCTCATGTTATCTAGTGCCTCCTGGGTGACAACTCCAGTACTGAGTGAGTGTGTGAACCTAAGACACACATGACAAGGGTTAGTTGTATGGATTGGCAATAACATAAACGTTACATGACATACAAAATCTAGCAGACAATTAACCAGCATCACAGGTGGATGTGAAGGGCACCAACCCCCCCCCCCCCAAATCACATGTGGGCAGTTGGCACACACACACACTAGGAGGGATCCAGCACCAGGACAGACATATGCACACGGGCGTAGTCACATGAACACCATGTGCATGTTATGATCATATAATGTTATAATCCTGATGGTCTTATTTAAATTAGTTTCCCTGATACTATACGTCTATACTCCTGTAATAATGTAAACTCACAACAGTCCTCTGTCTGTCTAACTTTTCTTATCTGTATACCGCAATGATAAAAAAAAAGGTTGCTACATATGAGATTTTGCATAAATAAATATAGAAAGACATAAATAAATTACTAATCTTGAAATACTCACCCAGCAATATACAGTCCGCATACCGGCCTTCCTCAAATTGTCTGAATAGTGCCGAGTGATGCAGGATATAGGAGTCATGGGTGGACCCTGGAAACCTAGGGACCACATACAGAATATGCAGATTAGCATCACATACAACCTGAACATTCAGGGAATGGTAGTGTTTGCGGTTGCGGAACGCTACCTCCCTGTCTCTAGGCGGGACCAGGGCAACATGTGTGCAATCAATAGCTCCCATCACGTGTGGTATCCCGGCTAACGCCTCAAAGGCCTGGTTCAGGGTCCCCCACTGTTGCCTAGTGTGGGGAAGGGCTATGTAATTCCCCACCTGGCTGACCATGGCACGCAGTACTTGGTGGAGACATCGTGAGAAGGTGGGGCGGCTCATGCCACCCACTGCGGCCACAGATGACTGTAAACAGCCAGAGGCAAAGAAAGGTAAGGCAGCAAGGAGCTTGACTAAACTTAAGAACATAAGAACATAAGACATGCCATACTGGGTCAGACCGAGGTCCATCAAGCCCAGTATCCTGTTTCCAACAGTGGCCAATCTAGGTCATACATACCTAGCAATATCCCCAAAAGACACAGGTTCCTCAATGCTTGTATGGCATGGGACCGATCAGTCAGGGGCTCGAGGTCAGGTCTTAGATCCTCATAGAGCTCCCTAATAGCCCTTGTGCTCAGTCGGTACAGGGAGATGACCTGGTCCTCATGCATGCCCTGGAGCTGGGCCCTGGGACTGTAGAGGCGAGGCTGCCGAGCCTGCACCTCAGCACGCCTTCTGCGCCGTGCACGCACAGCACCTGCCTGGACCGCCCCCACAGTTGCAGGTCTGATTTGCTGCGGGACTACACCCATGCCCTGTGCCTCAGCCCCATGGACACCATCTCCCCTGTCCTGCAACCGCAGCATCTACCCACGTCTCAGGGCACATGCAGCAACATAAATAGCCGCCATAAACGCCTCCCGTCCGGCTACACAAACACACTCAAACACACACACAAACCTCCCTAAACAGTGTACACCTTACAAACCACACAAGACAATACACACACAATACAACACAATACAACCAACACCAATACAATCAACACCAACACCTGCTTTGACTCTCTCCCTTCCTCTCTGCAAACACACACCTACTCTTCCTCGCCTACAACCCTCAACGTGGACAAGGTGTGCAGGCATAATTATGTGGGGTTTTTTTCTTTTCAGCCGTTGCGCATGCGCAATTGTGCGCACGCGGTGCTTGTGCGTCACATGCGTGCGCGACTCTATGCATGGGCGTCCATCTGTGCGTGGCCACATGCACATGCGTGGCGAGTCGCACATGTGCGGGACGCACACACAGCCGCCCATGCGCAGTTGCACAGGTGCACCGCATTGGCACTACTGCACATGCGCAACTCATTGCGAATGCACAGTATTGCGAGTACGGCACTTGCCGTACTGCGCATGCATAATGAGTTGCGCATGCGCAGTAGTGCGAACGTGGTGCGCTTGTGCAACTGCGCATGGGCGGCTGTGTGTGCGTCCCGCGCATGTGCGACTCACCGCGCATGTGCGTGTGGCCATGCACAGACGGCCATGCGCAGAGTCTCACACTCACACGGCGCACGAGCACCACATGCGCACAATTGCGCATGCGCAATGTAAACAACATGAAAAAACCCTATAAATATGCCTGCACACGTGGCCCACGTTGAGGGTTGTTTGAGGAGTTCGAGGTAGAGAGAGAGTCTGTGGTGGGAGTAGTGCAGAGGAGAGAGGGAGAGAGAGAGTTAGAGAGAGAGAGGCTGTGGTGGGAGTAGTGGAGGTATTTTTTTTTTCTTTTGGGTTGTGTATTTTGTATTTTGTCTTTTGTATTGTGTTGTGTAGTGTGTCCTGTATTATATTGGTATTGTATTCTGTATTGTGGTTTGTAGTGTGGTCTGTGTTGTGGTGTGTGTAGGTGAGTGTAGGTGAGGAGGGGTGCAGCGAGAGGAGAGGGTGATGAAGAGGGAGAGGGAGAGGGAGGGTCAGGGTAAGGGGGTGGAGGAGGTGGGCCCACCTGTTGGTGTAGAGACACCCAGGGTAGGGACTGCACGGCCTATGGAGGCAGAGGCAGGCCCATCTGGTGGGCCACAGGCTGCACAGTGCAGCCACACGGCAAAGAGAAAGAGGATACCGGTGCCTGGACCACTGAGGAGGAGGGCTGTAAGGTTCACCGAGAGGGAGAACCACATCCTACTGTCACAGGTCATAGAGAACTATGACTTATTATTTGGCCGGCTCAGTAGCCGCACAACTGTGGCCACCAGGATGGCAGCGTGGGAGGAGGTGCGTGGTGCACTGGCTGAGGCAGGGCCCCCCCCCCCAAGATGTTGAAAGCCTCAAAAAGAGGTTTTCCGATATTAAAAGAGGGGTGAGGCAGCACATGGCCGCCGAGAGACAACATGCTGTGGGCACAGGTGGCGGTGGCCCATTCACACCATCCCTCTCGCCCCTGGAACAGGAGCTGGCTGCAAGATTGGGGCCTATCTACCTCCGTGGTCTGCCTGAGGCCCTCGACACGGCACATCCTCAGGTAGGTATGTATGCTAACTTTCAGCTACAAGGCCATGTCTGAAATTCCATTGTGTAGACATCAGGCATCTGCACAGACCCTCCCATACCTGTCACCCAATCCCCACCATGTATCTATCCTGGAGGCACATGTGTGTGATATACCCCTGCATACCCTGTTTTGTTGCCATGTGCCGGGGCCACATTCAAAATGTGTCCCTCATCCCATCCCTCTCCCCATCTGTCCCAAAAATGTCCACACACACGAGCCACTACCCTACCCCCACACCTGTGATTGCCATCCCCTGTATGATTGTGAGGGCCATTGATCAGGGCATGTTTGTGTGACATACTATCTGCAAAGTGCTGCATGTGCTTCACAGTGGGCCAGAAGTGATGGATAGTTGTAGTCCGCTGCATAGTGGGTCACTGCCAAGCACATGTAGCACTGAGAAGATAGTATGTCTGAAGCAAATATGCCCTACTCAAAAGCCCACACAGTCATACAGGGGATGGCAAAAACAGGTGTAAGGGTGGGGTATTAGCAGGCGTGTGTGGACATATTTGGGGCAGATGGGGAAAGGGATGGGATGGGGGCCACATGTGGAATGGGACCAGGAACAGGAACATGGCAAACAAACAAGGTGTGCAGGGGTACAGCACACATATGTGCCCCCGGAATAGGTACATGGTGGGGACAGACAGGTATGGGAGGGTGTAGTGGGTCCTGTATGCAGCACACATGCAGGGCCCCCCCCCATCATGTCTGTGGTGTCTGTAGCACACACGTATACATAGGTGGATTGTTTAAACATATGTGTGCTGTCTCTGATTGTTCACAATGCAGGTGACTACAGTAGAATGGGGGTCCAGGAGGAGGAGGAGGAGGTGGAGGAGGAGGAGGTGGACCTGGCAGTCCCTCTGAGTCTTGAGGAGGCCGAGGTTGCTGTCTCAGGGAGCAGCACAAGTGCCGGCGATGAGCCCCTGGAGCCACCCATCACCAGCGGGACTACACTGGGGGCTGCAGCAATGGGGGACAGCCAACACCCCAGGCAGGCAGCAGGCACCGATCCAGCTGACACAGATTTATTTATTTATTTATTTATTTATTTAACAGTATTTCTAAACCGCCTTATCTTAATAATCAAGGTGGCATCACAGCAAGCAATCAGGTAAAGTGTGTGTGTTGTACATGCAGTGAGGATAAAACTTAGTTGTGTGAGGGATGTGTTGGGTGCTTGATTTGTTTGAGCTATATACAGGGTGGGCTATTTACAGTGGTGCTAGAATCATATTTTATATATATTCAGTTGTTTGGGAGGATTGGAGTGCTGTTATCCATTCTCTTAGGTTATGTGATGTGACCATAGTGCTCTATGAACAGCATGGTTTTCAGTTGTTTTCTGAAGTCTTTGAGGTCTGGAGTTGCCCTTAGATCGTCCGGTAGATTGTTCCATATTGTTGGAGCAGCCATGGAGAGAGCTCTGTCTGTTGTGTCCTTGCGTGTGTGCTTATACTCATTTGGGGTGCTGACTCGGTTGCGTGTTTGACTTCTTCTGGGACGTGCGCTGGTTTCCGGTTGTATGAGCAGGTGTAATGATGGCGGAGCTGAGGGCACACAGCGCATCAGCACAGCGCGATGCCGAAGGTGGGTGATAACAGACTTTCACAACCACAACACACAACCCACTAGTCTCTAGTTGGTGTGTGTGTGGTGGATGTGGCAACATACCTTCCACAGCTGTTACATGTATGGCTCACGTAGACGGGATGTAGTGGAGAAAACAAAAGGGTATGGCGTATGATAGATGATGTTAATGTGACACACACCAGAACAGCCTAGGGTCAGGTAACACCTACAGATGCAGATATAAGAGGAATGTTGTTTAAGGTCCAGCACGTTGTCAGCCAAAAAATAAATACAAGCATTGCCCTTGCAACAGTCTGCCTCATTGCAGACACCCAGCCGTCTTGTAGACAACAGGATGACAACTGTCCCATAGTCATCAGACAATCAAAGCAGAGATAAACAAACCTAAGCATCCTCTGTGATGTAACGTCACACAGCCTCCATTCCCTCCAGTCTGCATCTCCAGGTGAAAAGCAATCATAGCATATGAAATGAGCAGTCAAAATGTGTTATTACACCCATATACAAGGATTTACAGAGGTGACAGGATCATATATCATGTAAATATGGCTTGGGGGGAAAAACAGGTCCCTCAAGGCTGCCTGTACGTCAACAATGTGAAATTTCCCATCAGCCCCTCGCGTCTAAAGGGGCAGATGGGAAATTTCCCATTAGCCACTGCGGGCTTAACAGAGACGCGAGGGAGACACTCTCCCTTTGTGAATCTGAAAGCCCTTGCAGAGGGGCTCAGCGGGCAGAGGGGGCCCCGCGGGACACTCCATTCTGCCGCTGCCGCCGCGGCAGCAGCAGTAGCCAGGTTTGTTTGTTTTTTTTAGAAAATTTTAAAAAAGCAGAATGTTCCTTACGCGGGGCCCCCTGAAACGCGGGGCCCTGTGCAAAAAACATTCTTGCTCAATGGACGGGCCGGCCCTGGTTGGGACTCACCCACACGATCACATAGGTCAGCTAACGACCTCTGTTGTTTTCTGAAAGACTAGCCAACTCCCAGCTGCCACCCCTGCTGCTAACCAAAATCAGGGAAACACCGCCCCAGCTCTGGGTATCACCGCCCTTCTCCAGGGGGTACCACCTGCTGTGGATTCCTCAACATAACCCTGTCCGTGCATTCCTGGGGTCTGTCAACCTCTGATGCACCCTCTGTTGCTCCCCCTGCTCTGTCCAAACCCTCCATATGTTTAACAAGGTCTACACGCACTGGTACCCAACTCCTCCTCTGTTTTACACAAGGTGTGTGTGAACCCCTCTGGCGTCAGACATGTGAAGCAGCAGTGCACTTGCGCACGTAAGGGTTAATATCCTTGTGCAACCACTCCATCCCTCTGAGTCAATAGCGCACCTCCTGTAATCTGTCCAAGCTGCGTTTATTCCTCAAACTGTGCCCCCACTTGGGCTGGCTTTCCTAGACCTTCCTCTGATCACCACTGCTGCTCTCCAGCTGTGGTTGTTGTCCCTGGTTCGTGCTCCACCTCCCGTACACGATGGACTTGTGTTTGCTATCTGTGCCCAATCCTGTTGCTACCTCTGCTGTACGTGGGTGTGTCAGCGCAGCCTGTGGATCTTTGTGTTTGCCTTCCACATCAAAGTACTGGACCGTGTCCTGTGCGTGTCTATGACTTATACTACTGTGAGAATAATGTATCTTACCCCTATCCATGTGTCTACTAGAGTCTGCCCTATCACAATAACGATCTTGTGGGATATGCGTGACATGTTTGTGTCTGACGGTTGATTACTGGAGAGGTATCTCACAGACCACCCTGTGTCCCACCCACAGGCAATCGTCAGGCGCTTGACAGGATCTGCAGTGCGGTAGAGGAGAACACCCGGGAGCTGAGGGAGGTCCATGGGGAGCTGCGGCAATTCCGTGAGGAGGTCCGAGCAATGCCCTTCACCCGGATGTGTGAGGCCCTGGAGGGCATGCTGGCTGTCATGCGGCAGGCAGTACCGGCACCACCACCACCACCACCGGAAGAGGGTGCAGCACTGCGGGGGTTGCCACGTGGCAGGCGTGGGCGGCCACGCCGTCGCTAATTCCTCTTTCCATCATCATGTTACCCACCTATGCATATGGTTGTCCCTGTTTCATTTATCATTTGAACCACATAGTTTGCCCTGTTTCTCCAAGTTCCATTTCCTGTTAAATTTAATGACCAGACATATAAAGATTGTCGGATGTTTCTGTTCCATGTAAACCGCGCTGATGGCAAATAGTGCAGTATATACGATATGTTCATAAATACTTTAAAAAAAAAAGAAAAAAATTGCTGTGACAATAAATAGCTGTCATACACTACATGCAATGTGTGTTTCCAATGTGTGTCCGTGTGGTCCCCTATGTAGTGTGCAAATGCATGTCGTGTCCCTGACAATATGACCTGCACCCAGGCCCCTTGCTGGTGGGGTGTTTGCACTGCCAGGTATTACTTCACAGATGCCAGCATATGCCATGTGTGACCTGCACATTGTGTGTTCACTGCCCCTGGGCTGCAGCGGCCGGTTTACACAGACACCCATGTTGCGACAGGGGGAATGTTCTGAGGTTGCATGTTCAGTGTTCTGATCCATCACCGTGTCCACCCCCTCATACCCCCAACATTGGGTGCATATGTGTGTCCATTGCCCCTGCCTGTAACACTGATTACATGCCTGCCCCCCCCCCCTTGGCATGCATGTGGCACAAGCAGACATGGGTGGCATGCGTATGTCGGCTGCTGCTTTCCACTAACAAATTTGGTTACCCTACGCCCATCCCTGTGACATGGATGTGCTTGGGACGCCCGCTACATTGCAACATCTCATGAGCCAACGTGGGTTCACACCCCTACACACATGGTTAGCCCCCACAACTGCATGTGCAGCCAGTCAACGTATGATACCCATGTCTTCCAGTACTGCACATCCCTGTCCACACACATATCCCATGCTGGCATCCATAGTGTTCTGCTAAGGGAGACACGTGACCATTTCCATGTGAACAACATTATGTATATTGTGATCCCTCCCCTTTCCAGTACCCGTAGGTAGGGGTTAAGGAGTTTAAGTTCCTTCTTTAAACCAATGTTCTGCTACTTCCTGGAGCAGTGCTCGTAGGGAAATGTAGTTTACCACCAGTTCAAATGAAGAGTAGTGTGACTCAGAATGTTTGCAAGCAAAAAGGGATTTATTTCCCCTCCCGGGGTTGGACTTCACAAGGATAAAAAGGTAACACAAAATATCTGCTCTCTGGCAGCAAAAAGGACAAACATAAGAATAGCTTCCTTCAGCGTGAAATAAACATTTTCTTTCCAGCAGGTTGAAATTCAGCACATGGTTTCATACAGCTCTGTTTCCCTCACAGCCAGCTTGTACTTTCTTCACCATAAATTCCTAACATAAAGATATTATCTGTTCAGATAAAGTAATCGTGCAATCCATTTCTTCTGTGGGATAATTCATACAAGGTGGTTCTGTGTCCATAAGTTCCACCTCTGAGCTAGGATTAGTTTGGCCAGTTCTTTCTAGGGCCGCGCCCTTTTCTCCAACCCTGAGCCTTTCAACACATTCAGGGTTTAAGTATTGCCTAAAGCCAGTACCGTAGCCCCAACCTTCCAGGCTGTTAAATTCACATGGATTCCTGTAATCCCAGCCCTTGGGCTTACCTGGGGACCTGGCTGTGGAGGCCTTCCTCTGAGGTTTAAAAATACCGGTTGGTTCCCTGCTAAACCTGTGTGAGTCAGTTTCCAAATGCCTTCCTGGCTGCTTGTAATCCCGTGTATGCTTCAGCTGGTCTGGTCTGCTCCTTCGATAGCTCTCAGCCGGAGCCTCTGACCTCCCTTCAGCTGAAAACTCCTTCCAACTTCTGACCGTAAGTCTGCTTTCCTCTCTCTCTCCTCCCCCTCTGCCTGCTGGGGCCTCCTTATGAGACAGCCTTCCTGGGTAGGGCCTGGCTCCACCCCCTAGCAGGTGTTCAAACTTTCCCGTGACTCTTTGCTAAACTGATAGCAGGGGCGTGTTTCCTTCTCTCGTGCCTGGTTTCCCTGACAACTGGTAGCCATGTGCCTTTGTTTACCTTGCAGCCCTGCACTTTCTACCTGGTTTTTAAGCCTTTCTACCGGGCCAGAAGGACTTGCTATATCACAATATTTATATAAAAAAAGGGACATATTTACAAATGTAGGGAGGGGGAAAATAACCATCACCCTCCCCCCAAAACCACCCCCCTCCTCTCCCCTGCCACCCCCACCCGCCCTAAACACCCTCCTCCACCCCTCCCCCCACCCCCACATGAGCCACACCCTCCCCCTGCATGCCCAGTGATGGAAGACAGGGCAGCACAGGGCACATGTGTGGATGTCACAGGCGCCATCGATGATGCCTGTGACGCCCTTCAGGGGGTGGCCGCCGACATGGCAGATACTCCACCTCGGCGGCCACCCGCTGAATGGCTGCCGCCAGCCACTGGTGCGAGTGCACTAAAAGGTGCACTCGCTGCTCCAACGCATGCAGGGCCTCATACAGGTCCGCAACGCACCTGCCACCACACACACACATAGTCCCTGGTGTCTGTGTGGTGGCATTTGCGTGGGACCTGTGTGGGGCCCTGGATGGTGGAGCCACCTAGTATGGCTGGCGGGAGCCCACAGTGCCCTGTACTGCACTGTCTTCAGCATCACTTTCCCATACCCCCTCCACCCACTCCTCCCCCCCTGACTCCTCCCCCCACCCTCCACAACCTCCCCCACCCCCACATCACCCACACCCTCTCCCTCCCCTGCCACACCGCCAACCACCCCTTCCAGGACAACATCAGCCCCCTCCTCCACTCGTCCATCTTCTGGCCCCTCCGCCTCCTCCTCGCCCGAATCCACCACCACCACCTCCACGGCAGGGCGGGCAGTGGGCCGCCGCAAGGCATAAGCCGAGGTGCTAGGCTCCTCATCATTGTCATCACCATCTGTGGAAGATGACAGTCATCAGCACATTATTATGTGTGTAACATAGCACATGTACCTCTGCAGGCACCACACAGGCTGCTGGGCCAATGGGACATTTGTTAATGGGCAGCCACTTCATCAATACTCACCATCACCCTGTCAGGGGCCCTCACCCTGGAGGCGCTCAAGGTAGGCCCTGTGGTGGAGGCACACCTCACGCCCCTTCTTCCGGAGATCCTCGGCCTGTGGATGTGAAATGAATGGGTGGGGGCATGAGTGACTGCTCACCTCTGGTGGGTGGTCAACATAAACATACATCAGTGTGGCCAGCATCTTGCTGCTCCTACTCCACTGCTGTGTGTGTCATGTACAGCATAGTTCGTCACGTGTCACAAAAGATCTCCAGGAACACCAGGAAGATGTCGTCACATGTGGGTAGCGTCGGTACCAACTGAGCTTGTGTGGGAACGCTACCCAGCGTCCTATATGAAATCCTTTGATAGCATCCCACAGTGCGTGCGTGCTGCCTTCCCGCCTGTCCAAACTGCCTCTCTCCAGTTGAGTTTACAGCTGACACAAGGAGGGAGAGAGAGAGACATTGGGAAAGTGAGAGAGACAGAGAGAGAGACACAACCCGCAAGGGGAGATTGGTGGGTTGTGATTACCTCATCCTGCTGTTCCAGGAGATCACCTGTTACAGGTGATTAACTATGCCATTACCAGGTACAAGCAAGACATAGTCATCACATGTGGGGAAACCCTAGATGTAGATGCCAGGGAAGGATCTCCAGAGTGGTGAGGGCCTGTGGAGGGCCTCCACTTCCACCCATGGTTCTGGGGCATCCTGTCGGAGAGGCGGCTAGGAGTGTATTATGTATGGGAGAGGTTTTGGAGAGCAGCCTGACCAACCAGAGCATGCCTGCAGGAGCCTTTATCCAAGCATTCATGAGCCGTGAAACGAGGACCAGGTAGCTGCTTCACAAATGTCGTTAATATGTACAAAATGGACGTGAGCCCGTGAGGCTGCCATGACTCTCACATTGTGAGTGGGATCATGGGCCACCAGTGAATGGTGTTAGCTAGGTTAGATAAAGGGTAATACACTGAGCAATCCAGTTGGCTAGAAATCGTTTTGAAACTACTGTACCCAAATGCAAGCGATCCAAGACTCAGAATAGCTGAGGGGACCTTTGGTGTTGCTCGGTCCTCTGCAGATGGGAAGCCACAGCTCGTTCACAGTCCAAGGTATGAAGCCTCTTCTCTGCATTTGAAGCATGCGGCTGTTGAAAGACTACAGGTAACTACAACTCGTGTTTCAAGTGAAAGGAGGAATCCATCTTAGGCATGACGTGTGGATGTGTCCGTAGGATTACCTTCTCATGTTGAAACGGTGTGTGGGGTGGATCAGGCACTGGAGATTGGGATTCCCAGATACAACTTGCTGATGTGATTACAAGACGGTATTTTACTTCCCAGGTCAGAGACTTTAAGGATGTAGTGTATAAGGGCTCAGAGGGCGGTGGCATACGCTGCCCTGGCAGCAGATTGGGATCCCATGCCTCTGGAGGTGGTCTAAGGGCAGGTTTTGGTAGATGCAGGCCTCTCATGATCCCGGATATGAGAGGATGGGATGACATGGGTTGTCTAGTGATGGGTTCAGAAGGAGCAGCAATGCCACTTAAATGGACTCTGACTCACTTTGTTTGGAGATCACTGTTTGATGAGTAATGGCGTTTGTCAATAAAATGTTTCTATACGGATGACAAGAGTGGTTCCAGGCCTTTTGTTATCACCAAATGAAATGTCACGTCCACCTGATGGCACAGGACTGCCTTGTGGAAGGTTTCCTGGAAGCACAACAGACATCATGCACTTCCTGAATGAGTGGAGGGTCAAAGCAGTTTCAGCCATCAGTAGCCAGGCTCTGGGGTGCAGAGACGGGGGGTTAGTATGCCATACATTCCCCTCCTCCTGTGACAGTATGTCTGGAGCTGACCCTACATACAGGGTGTAACCTGGGTCATATGTAGAAGCAGAGGGTATCACACCTGTTGTTGCCAGCGTGGGGCTATGAGGATCATGTAGCCTCTGTCCCTCAGGAGTTGCAATAGGGTCTGTGCAATCAAGGCAATGGGAGGTAAGGCATATAAGCATTCCTGCCCCCAGTTGAGGAGGACAGCATCCCTCGCTTGATAGCTCTGAGCTTGGATTGGTGTATAGAACCGGGTAGGTTTTGCATATGATGGACGTGCAAAGAGGTATGAATCTTGAGTTCCCCAGAGTTGCACTACTCAACAGAGTTGGTCCATGTGTAGAGACCATTTGTGCAGAAGCAGAACATGACTGAGTTTGTATGGCTAAGAGTTCTGATTGCCAGGGAGATAGACTGGCAGGAGATGGATCTGCTGCTCTCTGGCAAATGACCACAGTTGAAGAGCTTCGTTGCAAAGGGACAGAGAGCCTGTTCCTCCTTGTTTGTTCACATAGACCATAGCTACATGATTGTCTGCGCAAAGTAGTATTCCATTGGCCTGTAGAAGGGAATGGAGGACATGAATAGCCAGGCAAATTGCTCAGAGCTCAAACAGATTGCTGTGGAAATGACTCTCCTGACAATTCCAGGTGGCTTGGGTGGAGGTGTCCAGTACATGTGCAGCCCAGCCCACGTTAGAGGCATCTGTTGTTAATGGGATCTGAGGAGGGGTTTGCAGGAAAGGTGACCCCTCCAACAGGTTTGGTGCTGTCCGCCACCAGTCCAGGCACAGGGTATGGTGGTTTCAGTTTACTATCACATCTGAGAGACAGCCTGTTGCTTGCGTCCACTAGGAAGAGAGTGTGCCCAATGGGCTGGTCTCATGTGGAGACACGCGTAGGGGACCACATGCACCGTAGATGCCATGTGACCCAGCAGCTGATGCATCTCTCGAGGCGAGAGGTGCGCTTGTTGTAGTGCTGGCCAAACACGTTGCACAATGCGAGGACAGTGAGGCTGAGTCAGGTAGGTCTTTGTCAGTCTGGTATCTAGCCTTGCACCTATGAGCTCCAGCGTTTACGTGGAAGTTAGACAATATTCCACGAGATAGATGACAGGGCCTACATATTGGAGTCCACGCATTGTGTAAGCGAGAGAGGCCTGGACATGTGTTTGTGACTGTGCCTGGATGTGGCAGTCGTCCACGTAGGGCCACCAGAATATTCCCCTGGTACGGACCAAACCGGCAACCACAGACATGAAGTTTGTGAATACTCTGGGTGCTGAGGCACGGCTGAAGGGAAAACATTTTTGGAATAGTGGTTTCCTTGATGGGAGGACCAAAGGAACCTTCGGTGTGCTTGTTGGCAGAGAAGATGGATGTACGCATCCGTGTGATCTAAAAAACAAAGGCATATCTGCCTGTGTAAGTCAGGAAGTACGTTTCCTCCAGAGATCATTTGGAATGTCTTCTGGAGCAGAAACTTGTTCAGTTCTCTGAAATGTAAGATGTGTCTGTGACCTCCTTTTTGTGTAGGTCTGAGGAAATTGTGGAGTGAAAAACAAGAACCCTGTTGGAGACGAGGTACCTCTTCCATTGCTCCTTGAGGTAGATGATGTGTTACCTCTGGATTCATTTGGGGGGATGTTTGCAAACAGATTGGCCCCACTATTGTTGGAGGCGGCAGGCTATGTGCATGACGCCTCTACCCTCTTCTATGATGGACACAGTCCAGGGTCCTGATGTTATCTGCCTCCATCTGTGGATGAGGTGACCTAATCTTCCTGTGATTGTGGATGGTTGCTTTCCCTGGAGGGCCAGGAAGGGCAGGTACTCCATCACAGAGGCAAAGGCCCTGTGGGGGCTGAGGCTGCTGGGTCTGCTGAGGCAGAATAGCTGTTGGCTTTCTCTGCTTAGTAGCTTGTTGACCCTTTCTAGCAGCTTGTACTGCAGGTTGTACGTACTGAGCATAGGACTGTCGTATCCTTTCTTTTTGTAGGGGAAGCGCTTTTCTACAGCTCTCATCTTTGCAGGATCTACAATATTTGAAGGACTTGTCAAGGTCAAATTGTCCTGCCGGGTTAAAAAAAACCATTTTTCACCACTACAGGGGATGTTGGCCAGTTTATCCTGTACCCAGTGTTGCAGGTGAGAGGCTTGCAGCCAGCCAGGTGTCCTTGCCCCATTAGCAATGGCAGAGACTCTGCCTTTGCATGAAAAAAAGTCAGAAGCTGCCCTGTTCACATTTGAAATGTTCTGGGCATGCTTGACTAGTGCTTCATAGTAGTGACCTTTGTGATCTGCAAGATGTGGACTTAACAGTTGTAGATCTTGTTTGACCTCCGTCAGGAACATTCCCATGTACATGATATAGGCACCTGTCCTGTCTGACAGCTTGAATGTATGGACGACACAGCAACCAAAGGCAACTAATGTCTTACACTCCCTACCAGGAGGGATGGTGGCATGTTGTTTGTAACGTTTAATTCTCCTCCTAGCACACTCAACCATGATGGAGTAATCAGGGAGGTGTCCTCACTGCAGACCAGGTGACGGAGGCACACGATACATAGTAGGCACATATGAGAATGTGGAAAGGTGGTAAGAGGAATCTTCCACATTCTCAAAAGAGGATTCCGTAAGATCTGATGTAGTGGCAGGATGTCTGCCCCCTATGGAGTTTGTTGATATTGGTGAATCTCTGTCTCCCGTGGCCTGTGCTCACATTGTGTTACTAATGAAATGGAGAGGCCCCCAACTACATGTGTGTGGAGATCCAGGAAGGACATATCTTGAGGGGACATTCTCCTCTTGGGAGAGGCAGGCTTGTCCTGGAGAGGTACATCGTTACCCTCTGAGCTGTCACAGTCATCAGACCCCTCAGGAGATTGGATGTATCTTCTCTATGAAGCCTTAGGTAAAGTGAGGTATTGGTACCAATCGGCCTCAGTATCGTAGTGACACAGTACCGGTGTGTGGATACCAGTACTAATCAGCAACAATGGTGCATTTGCCAATACCGGTCATGCAATTGCTGCACATACCGGTGTTGCATTTTGCAGGGTCTGTGGTGGAACCACGGTCTTTGATGCCACATGGTGAACTGCCAGATTGCGTTCAATGGCCACGATCCTCTGGTCAAACAGCACTGACGATGTCTGTGTATGAGTACTGGCCAATGCCAGGACCCCAGAGCATGGAACAAGGTTGTTGGACCAGATTGAGGCCTCCAGAACATCATGGAGTCCCATAGTGGCTTTGGGGGCCAGGAACTCCCACTGGGGCTGTTTGCCCGGAGCGTGCTCCTCAAGGGCAATGCCAGTGGCAGTCCTATTTTCGAGGGGGATGTACCCTTTCAGGAACAGACAGATTTGTGTTTGGTTACCTGAGATCCACGGGAGGAAGAGGATGCCCTTGACGACATTTCTGGGCCCAACGCCACGTTGGTGGGGAAGAGGGTACCGAGCTTGATTGCTCTGTCCTGCCAGCCACTCTTGGATAACATCCTACAGGCCAAACATTCAGACATTTATTGATCTAGCCATTAGCATTTGCAATACCAATCATGGTTGTCAGTGACTGAGAAGGTACCTGCACATTATCAGCATATGTTCTGCAGCCGAGGAGTGATTTTCCATGATTGATGTGGGATTAGGGCCTAATGGCAAACCGGGGGGAGTCCTACAAAGGGGATTGTTGCTCTTTTGTTGCAAAGGTTTCATTGTGTGGGTGAATCTGACCTTTTAGAAAATAAACTTTGAAGAACAGTGGTAACAATACAGAGAAACAAGCAGACAGTGCCACAGGAGTGGCACTACAATAGCTGTTTTTCAGCAATGACAGGTACAATGACCTGCTGGCTCTGTGGAAAACAATGAACTGGAGAGAGCCATTTGGGAAAGGCAAGATGACCGCACACAGGCGCTGTGGGGTGCTTACAATAGCTTTTCGATTGGACACTGGAGACTGTTTGCACGCAGGCTCTGTCAGTACTAATGAGACCCACATGTAAGGACTACTTCCTGCTTGTTCCAGGACATTTTGTGTTCCCAGTGTCACCTGCATACGTAGCTGTGTCTCTGGACATGTGTGCAGTGACACCTATGTGCAGTGTGCCTGACACCGTGAACACATCATTGCGGTACCCTGTGGCCCCCTTGCATGACATTGCTTGACCATGCCACATTTTGATTGGCAATGATGGTGTCCATGGTAACCCCCCCTAACCCCGTATGTGGTCTGTTGAACAAATGTGTGTTGTCATGATCTACGCACATCCTCAGACCCAACCCCAATGGCAACATGATATCCTACCAATCATGGGTGCTGTGTCCCTACATGGAACATTGTGTGGGTGGCCCTAATCACCTTGCCAGGGGCCACTACCATGACATTTTGGTTTCTACAGGGCCCAGGATAGCAATGCTTGACCCACTACAAGCATTGTGTAACGTGTTTCTCTTGGGGAACCATGCTAGCTACGTACAACCTAGTTTGGACACTGTTGCAGAGAGCATACTGTGCGTGAAGGACGAGGGAATGACCCAATATGGCCTATCTTAGGTTGTTATGTTCCTATGACCTGGGCCTTGTATGCTTACGGCAGGTGTGGTTGCCAACACCATGGACAGGAGCCAACGCAGCAGAATATGCTATTGCCACCTGTGCTAATGTGTGGGTTTATTTCTGTGCTGTGCAACCACAACAGGTGCATGTATCCTTCCAACACCATCACTAATGTTCATCTTCCACAAGGTTTGGGATTCGTAGCAGGTGTGCAGATGTGTAACATGACTCAGCATACATTTATGGGGACATGGCTCTGTTACAGGCCTTTGTAATCAGATCTCATAGTTCATGGGGATGGGGTGCTGTAACACACATCCACATCTGAACCTAGCATACCATCTGGGTACATCAAAGACATGTGTGATGAGGTGCTGACCTCACAGACTACGGGAGATGTGCAACCTACCTGCCATAACCTACCACAATATCTGAATGACATACCCACTATTTCAATCCGGTCTCTGGCCCCCTGGGGGTTGGGTGTCCTAGCACACATCATCAGCTGCATACACCATAGCAAAAGGGTGACTGACAGTACACTTTACGCAGGTCACAGGACTCCTGGGGATAGGGAGATTTTATTGAACTGTTTAGGCACACACAACCATATCACCAGGCTGACTGTTAGCCCACTCTGATGGGCTCTCAGGACCCCTGGGGATAGGGAGGATATATTGAACAACATTGGCACGCACAACCATATCACCAGGGTGACTGACAGCCCACTCTGATGGACTCTCAGGACTCCTGGGGATAGGGAGGATGTATCGAAGTGTATTGGCACAGACTGAAAAATCACCAGGGTGACTGACAGCCCACTCTGATGGGCTCTCATGACTCCTGGGGATAGGGAGGATGTATTAAACTGTTTAGGCACACACAACCATATCACCAGGGTGACTGACAGCCCACTCTGATGGGCTCTCATGACTCCTGGGGATAGGGAGGATGTATTGAACAACATTGGCACAGAACCCCATATCACCAGGGTGACTGACAGCCCACTCTGATGGGCTCTCAGGACCCCTGGGGATAGGGAGGATGTATTAAACTGTTTAGGCACACACAACCATATCACCAGGGTGACTGATAGCCCACTCTGATGGGCTCTCTGGACTCCTGGGGATAGGGAGGATGTATTGAACAACATTGCCACAGAACCCCATATCACCAGGGTGACTGACAGCCCACTCTGATGGGCTCTCTGGACTCCTGGGGATAGGGAGGATGTATTGAACAACATTGGCACAGAACCCGATATCACCAGGGTGACTGACAGCCCACTCTGATGGGCTCTCTGGACTCCTGGGGATAGGGAGGATGTATTGAACTGTTTAGGCACACACAACCATATCACCAGGGTGACTGACAGCCCACTCTGATGGGCTCTCTGGACTCCTGGGGATAGGGAGGATGTATTGAACAACATTGCCACAGAACCCCATATCACCAGGGTGACTGACAGCCCACTCTGATGGGCTCTCTGGACTCCTGGGGATAGGGAGGATGTATTGAACAACATTGGCACAGAACCCCATATCACCAGGGTGACTGACAGCCCACTCTGATGGGCTCTCTGGACTCCTGGGGATAGGGAGGATGTATTGAACAACATTGCCACAGAACCCCATATCACCAGGGTGACTGACAGCCCACTCTGATGGGCTCTCTGGACTCCTGGGGATAGGGAGGATGTATTGAACAACAGTGGCACAGAACCCCATATCACCAGGGTGACTGACAGCCCACTCTGATGGGCTCTCTGGACTCCTGGGGATAGGGAGGATGTATTGAACAACATTGCCACAGAACCCCATATCACCAGGGTGACTGACAGCCCACTCTGATGGGCTCTCATGACTCCTGGGGATAGGGAGGATGTATTGAACTGTTTAGGCATACACAACCATATCACCAGGGTGACTGACAGCCCACTCTGATGGGCTCTCTGGACTCCTGTGGATAGGGAGGATGTATTGAACAACATTGCCACAGAGCCCCATATCACCAGGGTGACTGACAGCCCACTCTGATGGGCTCTCTGGACTCCTGGGGATAGGGAGGATGTATTGAACAACATTGCCACAGAACCCCATATCACCAGGGTGACTGACAGCCCACTCTGATGGGCTCTCTGGACTCCTGGGGATAGGGAGGATGTATTGAACAACAGTGGCACAGAACCCCATATCACCAGGGTGACTGACAGCCCACTCTGATGGGCTCTCTGGACTCCTGGGGATAGGGAGGATGTATTGAACAACATTGGCACTGAACCCCATATCACCAGGGTGACTGACAGCCCACTCTGATGGGCTCTCAGGACCCCTGGGGATAGGGAGGATGTATTGAACAACATTGGCACAGAACCCCATATCACCAGGGTGACTGACAGCCCACTCTGATGGGCTCTCATGACTCCTGGGGATAGGGAGGATGTATTGAACAACATTGGCACAGAACCCCATATCACCAGGGTGACTGACAGCCCACTCTGATGGGCTCTCTGGACTCCTGGGGATAGGGAGGATGTATTAAACTGTTTAGGCACACACAACCATATCACCAGGGTGACTGATAGCCCACTCTGATGGGCTCTCAGGACTCCTGGGGATAGGGAGGATGTATTGAACAACATTGGCACAGAACCCCATATCACCAGGGTGACTGACAGCCCACTCTGATGGGCTCTCTGGACTCCTGGGGATAGGGAGGATGTATTGAACAACATTGGCAAAGAACCCCATATCACCAGGGTGACTGACAGCCCACTCTGATGGGCTCTCTGGACTCCTGGGGATAGGGAGGATGTATTGAACAACATTGGCACAGAACCCCATATCACCAGGGTGACTGACAGCCCACTCTGATGGGCTCTCTGGACTCCTGGGGATAGGGAGGATGTATTGAACAACAGTGGCACAGAACCCCATATCACCAGGGTGACTGACAGCCCACTCTAATGGGCTCTCTGGACTCCTGGGGATAGGGAGGATGTATTGAACAACATTGGCACTGAACCCCATATCACCAGGGTGACTGACAGCCCACTCTGATGGGCTCTCAGGACCCCTGGGGATAGGGAGGATGTATTAAACTGTTTAGGCACACACAACCATATCACCAGGGTGACTGATAGCCCACTCTGATGGGCTCTCATGACTCCTGGGGATAGTGAGGATGTATTGAGCAACATTGGCACAGAACCCCATATCACCAGGGTGACTGACAGCCCACTCTGATGGGCTCTCTGGACTCCTGGGGATAGGGAGGATGTATTGAACAACAGTGGCACAGAACCCCATATCACCAGGGTGACTGACAGCCCACTCTAATGGGCTCTCTGGACTCCTGGGGATAGGGAGGATGTATTGAACAACATTGGCACAGAACCCCATATCACCAGGGTGACTGACAGCCCACTCTGATGGGCTCTCTGGACTCCTGGGGATAGGGAGGATGTATTGAACAACATTGGCACAGAGCCCCATATCACCAGGGTGACTGACAGCCCACTCTGATGGGCTCTCAGGATCCCTGGGGATAGGGAGGATGTATTAAACTGTTTAGGCACACACAACCATATCACCAGGGTGACTGATAACCCACTCTGATGGGCTCTCAGGACCCCTGGGGATAGGGAGGATGTAGTGAACAACATTGGCACAGAACCCCATATCACCAGGGTGACTGACATACCATTTGGGCCACGTTTCACAACCCATGGTGGTGGCCACAATGTGTTACCCTGCAGGGGCAGATCCCACCATAGACGCATGATGTTTTGGAGAGCCACTTAGGCAGATCTATGGGCTAGCTGTATTACAGTATGTTGTATCACATCAACAGCAGCAGCTGCCATGTCACAAGGATAGCATCAGGACCTCTGTGACCATGTCCATCGCCACCTGGGTACAGGGCAAACCACTCAGATGTGATACACAGACAATATGGAATGTGGGTTCACCTGCTACACATTACTGAGACAGACTACCTTAACACAGCAGCATGGACAGCTGCAATCAACACTGGCTGTGTATATGGATCTACTGACCTGTCCCCATACACTTACCTCCCGTTCTAAATCTGCCACGCAACTGAACCGTCGTTTGACCCGTTCCCAGGCCCTGCGGACTTTGCCCATGTCCTGGCACCTGGAGGCCCCAGGGAACAGCTTGTGCTGCCTGCCTGCAATCAGCTGAGCCAGGTGGTGGAGCTCGCGCCTAGTAAAAGCTGGCTTTCTCGTCCTGCTCGACATTTTGCAGAATGACCACATGACCGCACGCACGCTCCGTCATTCACGCGCATGCGCCCCGCAACTCGCGCAGCTGCGCCCCGCAAACACTCGCGCAGTTGCGCGCCGCAACTTGCATATGCACTGCTGTGTGCCACATTTTAAAACACAAAAAGGATTATTGGGACATCTCCTGTTTACACACTTGGGTCTCGAACTTATTAACACTTCCACACTGGTTCTTAGGGCTTTGTATGATGCGGTGTGCTATGGCTTTCACATAGCAGTGACTGCCAAGACAGTTACAACAAGGGGTGCTGAGAGCCCATCAGAGTGGGCTGTCAGTCACCCTGGTGATATGGTTGTGTGTGCCTAAACAGTTTAATACATCCTCCCTATCCCCAGGAGTCCAGAGAGCCCATCAGAGTGGGCTATCAGTCACCCTGGTGATATGGTTGTGTGTGCCTAAACAGTTCAATACATCCTCTTTATCCCCAGGAGTCCTGAGAGCCCATCAGAGTGGGCTATCAGTCACCCTGGTGATATGGTTCTGTGTGCCTAAACAGTTCAATACATCCTCCCTATCCCCAGGAGTCCTGAGAGCCCATCAGAGTGGGCTATCAGTCACCCTGGTGATATGGGGTTCTGTGCCAATGTTGTTCAATACATCCTCCCTATCCCCAGGAGTCCTGAGAGCCCATCAGAGTGGCCTGTCAGTCACCCTGGTGATATGGGGTTCTGTGCCAATGTTGTTCAATACATTCTCCCTATCCCCAGGAGTCCTGAGAGCCCATCAGAGTGGGCTGTCAGTCACCCTGGTGATATGGGGATGTGTGTCCCAATGGAGCATGTTCAGTAGTTCATCTCAATGTGAGCCCAGCAATGATGTGCTGGATGGCATAAGGGGGGGGGTGCTTCTGATCTGGACATAGGACATGCACAATAGGTTGCGTAGCACACATAATGAGCCGATGGAGGTAGGCATGCGACATTCATGCACGTTGATCGTAAGTAGGTGTGCTGACATACAGACATAGTGGCAGAGGTGTGGCACATTGTTTGCCAGACCACCTTATGGTACAGGAGTCGTGGGTTCCTTCACCCAGTGGGGCTATTAAATATGACTGACTGGGACATTACTCTTTGATATCAGCAGTGGTTTGTGAGGCCTTTTGTTTTTGGATTTGTTTTGAGAGCAAACACACTCGCACAATGCAATAACCTAAGGTGCCACATCATGCACCCTATGAGGCACTCCAGAGGAAACATTATGAGGTGCACTGTCCGCCACAGCACCTTATTATGTTCCATTTAGGGCACCTTATAGGGGGCTTTTGAGGCACCTTCAGGTTACAGCACTGAGGGTGTTGTTGGTGGCAGCACCAAATTACATTACAAAGGAAAAAGCCTCAGACAGCCATATCAAATTACCCCACTGTGGGATCAAACCCATGACCTCTGGCTCTACAGGCAGTGATGTCACCAGTGGGCTACATCTCCATAGCTGCTAACAAACCCCTGGCTGGCTACAGTAGGACTGCAGGCCACCACATGACCTGTCTGCTTTGTTTACCAGGATAGGGTTAAACCACACATACCCATGATGCACTGCACATGCAAATCAGCAGTCTTCAAATAACAACAGGATGGGGTATGCAGCCCCAAAACCACTTCAGTCTGGTAGGGAGTACTGAGCGTGTATGTTACTGTCACAGAGTTGGTACTGACCGTCTCATTGTGCGGGTCCTGTGCTCACCCTGAGGGTGAGAGGGGCCACCCAGCACCATGTCCACAGCACCTGGCTTAGCTGAGATAGGCTATGGTGTGAGTCCCCATCAGTGACAGTGTGTGATGGGTAGGTCTTGTAGATGCACTACCAATTACACCTGTGTCCATCTCTTATTTCTCAGCGAGGTTTAGCCCTTAAGCACTCTGATGCACCTACATTGGGCATATCCTGTGTGGATGCGATGGCCACATGAGTTATGTGATTGGGGGGGGCGGGCAGGCAGGCAGGCTGTTTGGACCCATAGACGAATTCTGTGGTACCACCCAAACTGCCCTCTAGAACTCAGGATCTCGCATATTCCACATCACTGCAATGGTGCTGCTGGAGAGGACTATCAACCTAGGTCCAGCTGAGGGACAGACAACATACAGGGCAGTCCATGCATTTCTGTACACATCCATAAGGTGATAGCAGACAGACAGCAGACCTGGAAATGCTCAGCTGCCCACCACCACTATCTGACATTCTCCAGCAGCAAACACAGTGAATCTGCAGTCGCTGCACCCTGCAAGGTGTTCCAGCCTTACACATACTAACTGCAACCAGTCTGCTAGCTAGTCCATAGTGCATATTACTGGAAGAAATGCGTGCACCCAAAACTGGGATGTCCGCACACCCACCAAGCGGATAGGTTAGTGATTGGGCCCCAAAAGGCAACCCATAGATATCACTTGAGAGAGATGCTGTTGGCACTATGGGAGACCTAGCCATGCCATGGTGACTGCTCAGTCAGGGTGAGAGTGACCTTCCAGGAGGATATGCAGGGGCCACCCTGTCCGTGCAGCTGATGGCCGCCCACTACAATGTCCGAGTCATTGCCCTATGCCCTGTGCTCATGCATCCTGCCCAGGCCACCCTGTCTGAGGTATACCCACAGTACCTTGCTCCTCATTATGCACATTGGCAAGCTAACACTGGACACAGTGCACACAGTGTGGGCTGAGTAAGGTGTTGCAAACAGCACACACTGTATGGACAGACATACAATCCCACACCTATCCCAGCATTGTGCTACTATAGATAGTTTTTGCAGTCTAGGCCAACTCAACAGTCCTGGACACAGTGCAGGCATGGCTATGGTATGCAATACTGTTGGGGTCACTCCCCAGGGTGGTGAACACTGTCAGACACCAGACCTGAGACACACTCCACAGACATCAGAAATATTGGTATGATACAGCTCAATGAGCATATTGTGCTTAACGTAGGAATTGATATCTGCCAGTAATCACAGCAACATTTTGATATATGTGTAGCGTATTCCCAGGTTTAGGGTGGCAGTGCTAAGGTGTGCACGTACTAGTATTGTGAGATGTACGCAAGGCCCGATATCATGCCTGTCCATGAGGCTTTGGATAATGGAGCCTATGGGTGTGGTTCTTTCTGCTCCTGTTGGCCGCTGCTCTAGGGCAGAGGTCCCCAACTCCAGTCCTGGTGGGCCATACACTGTTCATGTTTTCCTGCTGTCCCAAATGAATATGCATGAGATACATCTGCATACCATGGGGGCGGCGCATGGAAATGAAACAAACGCATGTTTATTAGAAACAGCATAAAACGTGAATGATTTGTGGCCCTCCAGGACTGCATTTGGGGGAATCTGCTCTAGGTAATGCGCATGTTTCTGGTGTCTGTGCTCTTTCAGGTAAAAAATAGCTGTATTAGCCATGTTCGCGTTATCTGCACTAAAGGTTCTGTCTGTATTACCACATTTGTGTGGTGTGTAAAATGTGGGGACTGGGTTGCCAGGGCCGACACCTGGGATTTGAACCTGTGACCTTCTGCTCCTGAAGGCACTTGCTGTGTGCGCTGCACCACCATCTTGCCACAGAAGCAGTGCATTCCCAGGGGAGTCCATGGCTGTTCGTCAGACTGGCCCTGTCTGTTGCAGTGCACAGCACCCACGTGAAGAGGGCTAGGCCATGGTGTGATGTGGACAGCTGCCACTGCCCCCTCCGCCACCAGTACCCCTCCGCCACCATGCTGACATGGCCTTATATTGGAGACAGCATAAAACCTGAATGATTTGTGACCCTCCAGGACTGCATTTGGGGGACTCTGCTGTAGGTGATGCACATGTTTATGTGGTGTGTGGTGTTTAAGGTAAAATATGAACATTTCAACCAAGCTTATGTTCTCAGCAGCAAAGGTTCAGTCTTTACTACCAGGTTTTTTTAGGGGTAATATTAAGGGGACTAGGTTGGAAGGAGCCACAGCCAGGATTTGAACCTGTGATCTTCTGTTCTTGCACACAATGTCTGTGTGCACTGCACCACTGTGTTGCCGCAGATATGCTGCATTCCCTGGGGAGTCCATGACTGTACATCCGACAGGGACTGTTTGTTGCAGTGCACGGCACCCACCTGGATAGGGCTAGGTCATGGTCTGCTTTGGGCACCAGCCGCTGCCACCTCCACCATCAGTACCGCTCCATCCTTAGATTGGAGACCGCATAAACCCTGATGGATTTGTGACCCTCAAGGACTGCATTTGGGGGATTCTGCCGTAGGTAATGCACATTTCTATGGTGTTTGTGCTGTGTAGGGTAAAATATAGGTGTTTGACCCATGCTTATGTTCTCAGCAATAAAGGTTCAGTCTTTACTACCATGTTTTCTTCATGGGTAAAATAAGGGGACTAGGTTAGCAGGAGCCCCAGCTGGGATTTGAACCTGTGATCTTCTGGTTCTAAAGGCACTGGCTGTGTCCACTGCACCAACTTCTTGACACAGAAGCAGTGCATTCCCAGGGGAGTCCATGGCTGTTCGTCAGACAGGCCCTGTCTGTTGCAGTGCACGGCACCCACGTGAAGAGGGCTAGGCCATGGTGTGCTGTGGGCAGCAGCCACTGCCCCCTCCAACACCAGTACCCCTCCGCCACCATGCTGACATGTCCTTATATTGGAGACAGCATAACACGTGAATGATTTGTGGCCCTCCAGAACTGCATTTGGGGGACTCTGCTCTAGGTAATGAGCATGTTTCTGGTGTCTGTGCTCTGTAGGGTAAAATAGAGGAGTTTGGACCATGATTATGTTCTCTGCAAAAAAGGTCCGTCTGTACTTTCACGGTTTAGTAGTGGTTAAAATAATGGGACTGGATTGGCAGTAGCCCCAGCTGGGATATAAACTTGTGACCTTCTGCTTCTGAACACACTGGCTATGTTCACCACACCACACTACACTGTGGTCACAGAAATGGTGCAGTCCATGGAGATACCATGGTTGTGTGTCAGACAGAGCCTGTCTGTTGCAGTGCATGGCACCCACCTACACAGGGCTAAGCCATGGTGTGCTGTGGGCAGCTGCCACTGCCCCCTCCGCCACCAGTACCCCTCCGCCACCATGCTGACATGGCCTTATATTGGAGACAGCATAAAACCTGAATGATTTGTGACCCTACAGGACTGCATTTGGGGGACTCTGCTGTAGGTAATGCACATGTTTATGTGGTGTGTGGTGTTTAAGGTAAAATATGAACATTTCACCCATGCTTATGTTCTCAGCAGCAAAGGTTCAGTCTTTACTACCAGGGTTTTTTAGGGGGAAAATTATGGGGACTAGGTTGGCAGGAGCCACAGCCAGGATTTGAACCTATGATCTTCTGTTCTTGCACACACTGTCTGTGTGCACTGCACTGCTGTGTTGCCACAGATAGGCTGCATTCCCTGGGGAGTCCATGACTGTACATCCGACAGGGCCTGTTTGTTGCAATGCACGGCAACCACCTGAACAGGGCTAGGCCATGGTCTGCTGTGGGCACCAGCCGCTGCCACCTCCACCATCAGTACCGCTCCATCCTTAGATTGGAGACAGCATAAACCCTGATGGATTTGTGGCCCGCCAGGACTGCATTTGGGGGATTCTGCCGTAGGTAATGCACATTTCTATGGTGTTTGTGCTGTGTAGGGTAAAATAGAGGTTTTTGACCCATGCTTATGTTCTCAGCAATAATGGTTCAGTCTTTACTACCATGTTTTCTTCATGGGTAAAATAAGGGGACTGGGTTGGCAGGAGCCCCAGCTGGGATTTGAACCTGTAACCTTCTGGTCCTAAAGGCACTGGCTGTGTCCGCTGCACCACCGTCTTAGCACAAAAACAGTGCATTCCCTGGGGAGTCCATGGCTGTTTGTCAGACAGGGCCTTCTGTTGGAGTGCATTGCACCCACGTGAATGGGGCTAGGCCACCGACTGCTGTGGGCAGCAGCCACTGCCCCCTCCACCAACGGTACCCCTCCGCCACCATGCTGACATGGCCTTATATTGGAGACAGCATCACAGCTGAATGATATGTGGCCCTCCAGGACTGCATTGAGGGGACTGTGGTCTAGGTAATGCGCATGTTTCTGGTGTCTGTGCTCTGTAGGGTAAAATAGAGCTGATTTGACCATGCTTATGTTATCTGCAAAAAAGGTTGGTCTTTACTATCACGGTTTAGTGGTGGGTAAAATATGGGGATTGGGTTTGCAGGAGCCCCAGCTGGGACTTGAACTGGTGATCTTTGGCTCCTGAACACACTGTCTGTGTTCACTGCACCACACTGTGGCCACAGAGACAGTGCAGTCCCTGGAGATAGGAAACCTGGCCAAAGGAGTCAGAAACCCTGCTCTGCACAATTTCACTGTGGGATCATTCACCTTGTATGGGGACAGAGCGTAGACCCTTCTAAAATTCATATTTATTTTTTGGGGCTTTCTTGGGAGTGTTTTTTGATGTTCCCCATTACTATCACTATTGCCCAGCTTGATTATAATTTTTTTATATTTTGTTGGGGTCATTTTTAATGTTTATTTGCCCTTTTGTTCCGTGCACATGTATCACACTGCTCACTTTTTGTAGGTTTCCCTGGTTTTGCTGTACATTGCTGACATAAATGGTTTCTCTTCCCTTTAAATCGGCTCTACCGCGAGGTTTTCACTCGCGGTATTTTTTTACTCGAAATTTAGCCCCGCTCCTGTGCAGGGAGCCTCTCCCTTCCCACTCTCCACCCATTGACCCCGTCTCTCCGCCCCTGGGGAGCCTTCCTCCGCCCTCCCGGAGCCTTTCCACGCCTCTATCACACAGTAGCGCGCCGCGCACATGAGCAGGCCCGTTAGTGCGGCGCGCACATGTGCGGGGCACAAAAACGCATCATTAATGTGTGCTAAGGTACCTTAGCGCACGCTATTGTGCGCCGCGCACTTGTGCGCCGTTTAGTAAACATACCCCATAGAAGCTCACAGTTTTGGGCAAGCAGAAGAAGTTGGTTCAAGGAGAGAGCTCGTCTTCAGAATTAATAGACTTTTTTACTGAAATATTCTAGCAAAATGGAAGATGAAATAGCTGCAGTTGAAGGTGTTTTTGCTTTTAATACTGTTAGGGGAATGCTTTTATTTGGCAGCCTGACCCTTAGTGCTAGTATCATGAGACAGAGAGGTAAACTTCCAAAATGTCGAGGGTGTTAATTGCAGTACAGATTACCCTTCTCTCGACAACGAATCTGCTCAATATTAGGGATGTTTAGCACTCACACAGCTAGCACGTATGTTACAAGACTACTACTAGATCTCTAGCACTACCATTTATGTAACAGGAACTGTCGGGATAAAAGCAGCCAGGGATCATTCCAGCCCCACCCCACTTGATCACAATGTAGGTGCTGAGGAGATGTGGAAGTCTGGGGAGGGACCCAATATTTTACAAGGAATTGGGGATGGGGGCAAGATTTTTAATATTTACCAGTCTCTTTATATTGCTCCGAAAGGAAAGTTAAGAACACCTCTGGAGGTGGTGTTAATTTTCCATGAATAATTCAGCTTTATTTATTTATTTATTTATTTATTTATTCATTTAGACCAGGGGTCTCAAACACGCGGCCCGCGGGCCGCATGCGGCCCGCGAGACAACTTTGTGCGGCCCGCGACGGCGGAAAACCAAAAATCCCCCAAAACCCTGGCTTCTGCTGCTGCCGTTGCCGCCATGGCAGCAGCAGAATCAATTGTCAAATTAAAAAAAAAAACTGACTTCTGCTGCTCAAGCAGCTGTCCTGCGGCCCCTTTCCCTCTGCCCGGAGATCCGACTCTGCTCTCAGCGGCGTGCTTTTCAAGCCGCGAAGAGAGTATTCCCCTCTCGCGCGGCTTGAAAAACCGCGCGAGAGGGGAATACTCTCGTCGCGGCTTGAAAAGCACGCCGCTGATAGAGCAGAGTCGGATCTCCGGGCAGAGGTAAAGGGGCCGCAGGACAGCTGCTTGAGCAGCAGAAGTCAGTTTTTTTTTTTAATTTGACAATTGATTCTGCTGCTGCCACGGCGGCAACGGCAGCAGCAGAAGCCAGGGTTTTGGGGTTTTTCTTGTTGGCCGGTAATGAGCTATGGAGGGGCTGACTGAACTGGAAGTGGGCTATTGGCAGAGGGGGGAGGGGGGGGTTATGACTGGTAATGGGCTGGGGGGGTTATAACTAGTAATGGGCTATCGTGGGGGCTATCACAGGAAAAGGGCATAAGGGGGTTAGGACTGGAAGTGGGCTATTGGCAGGGGGGGTTATGACTGGTAATGGGCTGGGGGGGGGGTTATAACTAGTAATGGGCTATGGTGGGGGCTAGGACTGGAAATGGGCAGATGGGGGTTAGGACTGGAAGTTGGCTATTTGCAGGGGGGGGGTTATGACTGGGAATGGGCGATGGGGGGGGCTAGGACTGGAAATGGGCAGATGGGGGTTAGGACTGGAAGTGGGCTATTGGCAGGGGGGGGTTATGACTGGTAATGGGCTATGGTGGGGGGCTAGGACTGAAAATGGGGTGAGGGGGGTTAGGACTGGAGGTGGGCTGATTGGGGGGTTAGGACTGGTAATAGCCTATGAGGGGAGGTAAGACTGAAATGGGGTGATGGGGGATACGACTGCAAGTGGGCTATGGGGGGACTAGACTGGTAATGGCTATGGGGGGGTAAGACTGAAAATGGGGTGATGGGGGGGTAGACTGGAAGTGCGCTATGGGAGGTTAGGACCTGGTTATGGGCTATGGGGGGTCTAGGACTGGTAATGGGCTGGGGGGGTTGCTAGGACTGGAAATGGGCTGAGTGGAAGGGGGGCTTGAACTGCAAATGGCTGATGGGGAGGGGGCTTGGAATGGAAATGGGCTGTGAGGGGAGGGAGCTAGGATTGGAAATGGGCTGATGGGGGGCTAGGATTGGAAATGGGCTGATGGTGAGGCTAGGATAGGACTGGAAATGGACTGATGCAGGGACTAGAAAGGAGCAGATGCTGGGTGGGGCTGGAACTAGAAGGGAGCTGATGTTGGGGGAGGATTAGAATGGGATGGAGCTGGGAAAGTGAAATGGAGAGGGGAAAAATATTTTGTCTGGAAGAGAAGACAAATCTACAATTGGCCAGGTATTGGGAGAGTAAGTGGGGATTGAGGATGGAGGGGTAAAATTTGAGTGGATGAAATAGGAATGAGGAAAGAGCAAAAGGAGAAAGATTAGTATGTTAAAGCAGATGTAGAGAGAGAGAATGGAAAAAAAACTAGAAGAGAGAAGAAAGGACAAATGGACAGCAGACGATGGAGATAGCAGAAGACACGAAGAAACCAGAAGTGGCTGGAGCAATTGCAACTGAAAAAAAATGCACAAAAGGTAGAAAAATATCTCTTTATTTTGAATTTATTAACTGGAATATGTCAGCTCTGGGAAATGTGCATCATTAATGTCTGTGCTTTGGTACAGAAATTATTTATAGTTTTATTTCTACAGTGCTGAGGTATTCTGTGTAATTCCTATTTGACATTGCTACTTGTTCTCTTTTCCCAGTAGGTCATGTATTGTTCTCTGAAATGTATTGATTTAATATTTGCAGTGTTGCCTTTTGATAGGTAGGGTCTGGTGCTTTGTGAGTCCTGGTAGTGCTGTTATGATACGGGGGGTTTGCTATGGGTTCCAAATGGGCAGTGTTAGTAGTAGTTCCTAATGTGCCTGGCGGTTGGCACTGGATTATAGTAATATAGAAATTTTCTAGTCTTTCTTTATCCATGCACTCATTATGCAACATTATGCAAATATTTATGCAAATGAGGCCCCTTATGCAAATGAGGCCCGTGTCTTATGCGGCCCCCGGGTTACTTTACAAGCCCTCATTCGGCCCTCAAAGCAATTTGAGTTTGAGACCCCTGATTTAGACAGATTTGTATGCCACCTTATCCTTCAATCAAGGTGGTCACGTCACATTACATTTGGAGGGTTACATTTAACATTAGGGTACGTGTAAACATTTAGACAGTACAGTTACTTATTAGCATTTAGACAGTACAATTGAAGGTAACATTTAACATGAGGGTATGTGTAAACATTTAACATTAGGGTACGTGTAAACATTTAGACAGTACAGTTACTTATCGGCATTTAGATAGTACAATTTAAGATAGCATTTAACATGTATGATAAACTTGTGTGTGTGGATAGGAGGGTGTGTGCTTGGTTGGTGGCTGAAGTCGTATTTCAGTATGGGTATGGGATGTTGCCTGGATGCTCATATGTTTCTATAAATAAAAATGTTTTGAGGTCTTTGCGGAAGTCTGTGAGGTCATCTAAAGGTTTAGGTTTAAGGTTTAATTATTTGATAAAAACCGCCTTTCTATATCAATCAAGGCGGTGTACAATAATAAAATACATAAAAGTTTTGGCCGAGGCCGGTAAAGGAAAGGAAATGTACAAAATTATAAAGGATAGAAAGCAAAAGGATAATAGAGATAAGACAAGATACAGGAGGCAAATAAATGCACTCAGGCTTGTTGGGAGGGAGTTCCATAGTGTGGATGCCAGTAGTGATGGTGCTCTTTTTGAAGTTGTTTGTTTGGTTTTGTGATAGCCTGCAGGTGTGCCAATCATGTTGTCATTATTGGTTCTTCTTGGTCTGTTGCTGATATCCCTTGTTATAACGTTTTGGAGTACATCTGCTGAGAGATGGTGAATGACTTTGAAGATGATCATGATTGTTTTGTATTTAGCTCTTGCCACCATTGGGAGCCAGTGCAGTTGTTGTAGGATGGGAGTGATGTGCTCAGTCCTTGGTGTGTCTGTAATGATGCGTGCTGTGGTGTTTTGTACCATCTGTAGTGGGTGGAGTGTCTGCTGAGGAAGGCCTTGATATAGTGAGTTTCCATAATCAAGCAGTGGTGTAATGAGTGCTTGGCACACTGTGCGGAGGTGGTCCTGATGGAGCATTGGTTTGATTTGTCTGATTGTTTTCAATCGTTGATAGGCCTTGTTTGCGGTTTTGGTGATGTGGGATTTCAGGTTCAGAGCTCTGTCTAGTGTGATGCCCAGATACTTAACTTCTTCTTTGACAATTAGCAGATAAGACCAAACATTTCCATGTGTTAAACTTGGAGCAGGAGACAGGAAGTGCCCCTGTTTGATCTCCAGGAACTCAGCAGCACCGGTATCTGCGACTTATCACAACCACGGAAGTAAAGGAAATGCCATTGTTTACTCCCATAGCTGTGCAGAGTTGAGTCTGGACACCAGGCTTCAGCCCTCACCAGCTCCCTCTGAAGCTGGTCAGGCACAGGCAGGGCCATATGTGTTGGGGTGAGGTGGGGTGGGGTGGGAGGGGGGAGCCGCTAGCACTGTAAGTACTGGGGGCTAGAATGGGAAATGGGCTAATGATGGGAGATGGGGAGACAACTATTGAAAGGGAGATAATGTTGGGAGGAGCTGGGACTGGAGGAAGACTGATACTGGGGGGGGGGGGGGGGCTAGTACTGGAAATGGGATGATGCTAGGGGATGGGGAGCCAGGGATTAGAAGGGAGATGATGCTGGAAGGGACTGGGACTGGAGGGGGACTAATACTGGGGAGGCTAGGACTGGAAATGGGCTGATGCTGAGAGATGGAAGGGCTGGAACTAGAAGGGAGCTGATGCTTAGGGAGGACTGGAAGGTGGTGGGGCTGGGCTTGGGGAGAAAAAAGGAAGATGGGGAGTGAGGATGGAAAGGGGCAGATATTTTGTGTAGAATGGAAGAAAAAAGGTCATACAGGAGGAACAGTTGAGAGGGAGGGGCATAAGAATGAATATTTAGGTAAGTGTTAATGAATTTCAGAGAAGGAAGTAGCTGGGTGGTGTGCGGAAGGGATGTAGGAGGTGGTATTGGGAAAGGGAGATGGGGGAGAGCAGGGACTGGGACATAGGCGGAGACTTTAAAATTGGGTGAGAGAAAAGAAGAAGACAGAATCCAAGATTGGTTGGGTATGGGGAGAGTAAGTGGGGATTCAGATGGTGGTCCCAGGAGCTGGCACAACTCATTGTGCATGCAGCTCCAGCATTGTGCAGCACCATCCCCAGCTTCATCTTTCTTTCTCTGAGTCAGTAATGTCAGCCATTGCTGCCCGTAGCATTCACTTCCAGTGCTTAGGGCCATTCACCAGAAGTGAATGCTACAGGCAGCACTGGCTGCTGCATGCTGACTCTAAGAAATAAAATAAAGCTGGGGATGGTGCTATGTGATCTTTCTGCTGCTGACTCAGAAAAAGATAGAAGGCGTTGCATGATATTTTTTCCAACTGGGGAGGACAGAGATAGGGAAAAAAAGAGAGATGGGATATACTGGATGGGGGGGGGGGGGGAGAGAGAGAGACTGAGTAAGAACGGAGGATAATAGACCAGGAAAAAAGAGGTGAGGAATGGGAGGACTGGGAGGAGAGTTGAAAAGTGGTAGGTAGATGGAGTAAAAAAGAGAGTTTTTGAGGACTGGATAGTAAGAAAGAGTAGTAAAGTCTGAGTGGATAGAGATTAAAATAAATGGAAGAAAACTGAAGGGAAAAGATCAATATCTAAGATGGAATGAAGCAAAGAAAACAAAAGAGGAGACAAGAAATGGCAGATGGACTAGAGACCATAGAAAGAGGAAACCAGAAACCTTAGATTGGGACCAGCATGATCAGATAATAAAATGGTCAGACAACAAAGGTAGAAAAATAATTTTATTTTCAATCTTTATATTTTATATAGTACAGGGAAATGCATTTCTTTCTATTTCTCTGGTGTTGCATTATATGCTGAATCTGGCTTTTTGGGGCTGCAGTTTAATTATTATCTACCTCATACATATTTTTGTTTTTAGGTTGTGGTCACTTATTCTGCACTTGGTGAGGGTCTGTGTTCTGAGTGTGTGATGAAGGCCAGATGTTCTGTTAATATGGAGTTTGTATGTAAGGATCTGTACTATAGTAATCTAAATTGCTCAGCTTTTCAAAATAGGTGTTTGGATGTTCCAGGGCCCGCTGCAGTATTTACAATGCTGCTTTTTTGGGTAGGCTCCTTCGGGAGGGAGGTGAAGTGTAGCTAGCATTAATAATAATGAGGGGGGGGGGATGCCGCTCTATAGATTGCAGGAGGATGCCAGAAACCCTCGCGCCGGCTCTGGGGAGAGGACACATATCACTATAGAAGAATGCCAGCAGAAAATTGGGTACCTTGCCAGGAGAAGACTATATAAGGCGATAGAAAGAAGCTACCAATGTACCATCAGTCCATAGGGTGGGCCTCTGGACTGGTCTGGTAGAGTCAAGGAAAGAAAACTAGCAAGTAAATCCATATTTTTTCTTCCTTATCTTGTCAGACCAGTCCAAAATATGTGGGATGTAAAAAGGCACATCCTTATTTAGGGTGGTATTGAAACCTGACCATCGTAAACATGTTCTCATGAAGTTACTACTTTTCTGGAGACAATCTCCCCCAAGGCCACAGTGCTCTGAACAACCAAGCAAACACAACCATGTTGCCACTCTGGACCTTGTTAGGAAGACTGACCTCTGGTTGAAAACAAACTATACCAGAGGAAGGAGAATAAACTCTTGGAAAAACAACTGCAGTACTGGGATCTTGGTAGAAAACCCACAGTGCAGATTGTACTCTTATCACCTCAGGGAACCAAAAATCCACCAAAGTGTCAACTGCTGAACCACTACCGGGATACACTAACCTAGAGAACGGCCCCGACCCAAAAGACCTAATAACAATCTCGTGACTAAGTTAAGCTAGACATGCCTCCTTACAGAAGAAACTCTTCTTTTATTTTTTTAACTACAGTGAATGCAAATGCAGAAAAACTCCCTACTTAATCACACTAGGCAGGAGGAACTCAAGAGGAAACATTCAAATCACAGGTATGGTACATATCATCAACAGCTGCTAACTACATCCGTCATCCAAACAGGAATGCAATCCAGACCAGGAAGGACCCTGACTCCTAAACAGAAGAACAAGGCCTTGATTCTGATCAATGCAATATGCTAGTCAACTACTACTGGTGGCAATTCTTGAACAGCTCTGCCAAACTGCAGCCATACCAGCCTTGAACCTCCTTCGCATAAGAACAAGGATCAAAAGGGAATCACTGTACAAGCTGACCTGACCTCTCTAACCAAAAAGAGCCTACTATCGCCATGCTGGAGAATGTCTCAGAAGGTACCTATTTCTCACCACCCAATTAAGGCCCGTTCATTCCCCCTTGCCCAACCACTTATGAAAGTGACATGGCCAATTTGGACACAATCCTACTATATACAGATCCTCATTTGGCTGAAGTGAGGAAGGATAGGCACCGACAATTCTCCTATGAAAGGGAAGAGAACAAACCACCTAGCTACACTGCAACAAGAGAACCAAGGGGTATGTTTACTAAACTGCGGTAATGCCATTCGCCTTAGGTTCCGCGGTAGAAGCAGAAAAGGCCAAATAAGGACATGGGCGGTACATCGTTGCAGATAACACGCGTTACAAGGCGCCATAGAGTAACGAGCGTTACAAAGTGCCATGTAATAATACACTGACTGATGGTGCAGGGGTTGTAAGTTTAATCCTCCTCTGGGTCTAGTGAGTAAAGCTGGCTGAGACATTACCTTTTACTTTAAATCAGTGCTGTCTGAAGCATTTTGTTTTGTAATTTTAATTAGTGCTGCCAGCAAACACACCCTCACAGGGCTGTAACCTAAGGTGCCACATAAGGCGCCCTATAAGGCACTCCAGAGGGCACATTATAAAGTGCACTGTCCATCAAGACAACCTATAATGTTCCCTATGGGGTGCTTTATAAGATGCCATATAGGGCGCTTTACAGGGCACCTTAGAGGGCGCATTATAGGGCGCCTGATGAGGCACCGTAAGGTGACAGCACTGTGAGGGTGTTTTTGCTGGCAGCACCAATTTAAATTAAAAAAAGAAAATGCCTCAGACACCCCTACCAAATAACACCAGAGTGGGATCAAACCCATAACCTCTGGCTCTACAGACAGTGAAGTAACCAGTGGGCTACAGCTCTATAGCTGCTACTACATGCCTGGCTGGCTACAGAAGGACTGCAGGTCACCACACAAACCATCTGCTGTGGTTACCAGGATAGGGTTAACCCACCCATACCCATGATGCAATGCACATACAGATCAGCAGTCTACAGATGATCACAAGATGTGGAATGCACCCCCACAGCACCTTGGCCTGGTAGGGGGTACTGGCCATGTGCACCCCTATAGCACCTCAGCCTGGTAGGGGGTACTGACCGTGTGTGTTACTGGCACAGAGTAGCTACAGACCGTCACAGTGTGCGGGTCCTTTGCTCACCCTGAGGGTGAGGTGGGGTGCCCAGCACCATTTCTGAAGCACCTGGCTTTGCTGAGATAGGCTATGCTGCAGGTCCCCATCAGTGCCAGTGTGTGATAGGTAGTCCTTGCAGACACACCTAGGCTATGCCTGTGTCCATCTGTATTTCACATCTAGCCCTTGTGGCTTATGATGCACCCAGAAAAGTGCATACCCCGTGTGGGTGCCATGGTCACATGATTTAGGTGATGGGGGGGTGTTTGGACCCACAGGCTGATTACATACAACCACCTAACCCACCCGCTGTAGCTCATGATGGGGGAACAGGATCTCCCACCAACAGATCCACATTCTACCCCCCTGCAATGGTGACAGTAGAGGGGACCATCAACCCCAGTCCTGCTGGGGAATAGACACCCTACAGGGCAGTCAATGCAGATCTGTACACATCCATAAATATGGCAATGGCAGACAGACAGTAGGCCTGGAAATGCACAGCTGCCCCCCACCACCATCTACCATTCTCCAGCAGCAAGCACAGTGAGTCACCAAACCTGGGATGTAAGCACACCCACCAAGCAGGTAAGTCAGTGATTGGGCCCCAGAAAACAGAACCCATATAGATCACTTAAGAGAAGAATCAAACAGCACTATGGGGGAATCCAGCCATGCCGTGGTCACTGCACAGTCAGGGTGAGAGTGCCCTCACAGCAGGACATGCTGTGGCCACACTGTCCGTGCAGGTGGTGGCCGGGCACTACAGTGTCCCAGCCATTGCCCTATGCCCTGTGCAGATGCATCCAGGCCAGGCCACCCTGTCCAGGCTATACCCACAGTACTTTGCTCCTCATTATGCACATTGGCAGGATAACACTGGCAACAGTGCAAGCAGTGTGGGCTGAGGAAGGTGTTGGCAGCCACCACACACTGGATAGACAGACACACACTCCCACACCTATGCTAGCATTGTGCAACTATAGAGGCTTTTAGCAGCCCTGGCCACCGCACCAGTCCTGGGCACAGTGCAGGCATGGCTATGGTATGGCTATGGTATGCAGCACTGTTGGGATCACTCCCCAGGGTGGTGGACACTGTCAGATACCAGACCTGACACACACTCCACAGACATCAGAGAGGTTGGTATGATACAACTCACTGAGCAGATTGTGCAAAACTTAGGAATTGCTATGTGCCAGTAATCATAGCAACCTTTTGATATCTGTGTACCGTATTCCTGGGTTTAGGGTGGCATTGCTAAGGTATGCAAGTGCTAGTATTGGGAGATGCACGCAGGGCCCAAAACCTGCCTCTCCAGGAGGCTGTGGATAATGGGGCCTGTGGGTGCAGGTGTTTCTGCCCCTGTTGGCCGTTGCTCTGTGGCAGGGGTTCCCAACTCTGGTCCTGGTGGGCCACACACTGTTTGGGTTTTCATGCTGTCCCTGATGATATGCATGGAAGATATCTGCATACCATGGGGGCGGCGCATAGAAATACAGCACAGGCATCTTTATTAGCGACAGCATGGAACCTGAATGGTGTTTGGCCCTCCAGGACTGCATTTGGGAAACTCTGCTCGAGGTATTGCACATGTTTATGGTGTCTGTGCTCTGTAGGGTAAAATGTGGGCGTATTGGGCATGTTTCTGTTATCTGCAATAAAGGTTCTGTCTGTATTACCATGTTTTAGCAGTGGGTAAAATATGGGGACTGGGTTGGTAGGAACCACAGCTGGGACTTGAACCTGTGATCTTCTGCTCTTGAACACACTGGCTGTGTTCACTGCACCACTGTGTTGCCACAGATACTGTGCATTCCCTGGAGATACCATGACTGTTTGTCAGACAGAGCCTGTCTGTTGCAGCGCATGGCACCCACCTAAACAGGGTTAGGCCATGGTCTGCTCTGGGCAGCTGCCACTGCCCCCTCCACCACCAGTCCCCCGCTGCCACCATGCTGACATGCCCTTCTGCTGGTAGTGCTGGTGGTGTGCAGTCTCAGGCCATCCAGTGTGCGGGTAGGCGGCTGCCTATGGTGCGGGTTCTGGGGTAGGGGTGCCTGCATAGACATCCGTGCTTCCCCACTGCCTGCCACTGTTCTGTGCCCTTGGGGGTAGCTGCTAGGTACTATCCCCTGTGACACTGTGGGAAACACAGTCGTGCCCATTTTGGGTCTTCATCAGTTGCTGTCTGGCTGCTCTGCTGTTTCAGCATTCGTATGGGCCACCTAGGCATCACCCTAGTCCGCACTGTGGCCCAGCTGCACCACAGCATGTGCTACCTGCGGCCCTCTGTATCCCCTTTTCCAGCATCTGTCCAGTTGCCCGTTCTGACATGCCCACCCTGCTGTTGGGGAACATGTGCACACCATAGGAAACCTGTCCAATAACAAGGGAAAGCCCTGATCAGCGCTATTTCACTGCAGGATCATTCACCTTGTTGGGGGACAGAGCATAGACCCTTCCACGATTAATATCTTTTTTTGGGAGCTTTCTTGGTAGTGTTTTTTGCTGTTTCCCAATATTATCACTATTGGCCAGCTTGGTTAAATTTTTTACCAGTTTGTTGAGGTCATTTTCAATGTTTATGTGCACATGTATCACACTTATCACTTTTTATAGGTTTCCCTGCCTATGCTGTACATTGCTGACACTGAAATGGTTTCTCTACCCTGCAAATGTGCATCTAAAGGCAGGTTTTCAATCGCGTTAGGATTCAGCTCTTCAGATCAGCACGTTAGTGTGAATGGAGCTTCTCCCCGCCCATACTCCGCCCATTGACCCCTTATCTCCGCCCTCTCTCCACCTTCTGTGGTGTTTTACCGCGCCGCGGAACATCTACGATCGTTAACGATAACGCGCATTAACATTACTTAACGATTGTTAACATTACATAACACGCGTTATGTAACGTTACCGCAGTTTAGTAAACATACCCCCAAGTGTTTGAGAATGAGCTGGTAATGGGTAAAAGTAGATTGTTTACGCCATCAGAATATAGAAAGACTAGGGGACATGTAATGAAGCTACAGAGTAACTTATTTAGAAACATAGAAACATAGAAAGATGATGACAGAAAAAGACCACATGGCCTATCTAGTCTGTCCTTTCATATCAACAACTACAACAGTCCACTTTTTACCTTTAGAGATCCTCTGTGTTGGTCCCATGCTTTTTTGAATTCAGTTACTGTCCTCATCTCTACCACCTCCACTGGGAGACTATTCCATGGATCCACTACTCTTTCCGTAAAGAAATATTTCCACATATCACTCCTGAATCTATCTCCCTCCACCCTCATCCCATGTCCCCTCGTAGCAGAACTTGCTTTCATTTGAAAGAGGCTCTCTCCCTGAACATTTATGCCACGGAGGTATTTAAACATCTCAATCATATCACCTCTATCCCGCCTTTCTTCTAAGGTGTACATATTAAGATCCTTAAGTCTGTCCTCATATGCTTTATAATGAAGCCCACTAATCATTTTAGTAGCCACCCTCTGCACCGACTCCATCCTGTTCACATCCTTTTGAAGGTGCGGTCTCCAGAATTGCACACTATTTAAGACTAATAAAAGAGAATATTTTTTCACTCAACGTGTAATCAAACTCTATAATTTGTTACCAGAGGATGTAGTAAAAGCTGTTAGTATAGCTAGGTTTAAAAAAGGTTTGGACAAGTTCCTGGAGGAAAGGTCCATAAACCATTATTAAAAGGGACCTGGGATATCATTGCTTGACCCAATACAAGCATGGTGGAACCTGTGTCTTTTGGAGAAACTGCTAGGTACTTATGACCTAGATTGGGCACTATTGGAAACAGGATACTGGGCTTGATGGACCTTGGTCTAACCCAGTATGGCATATCTTATGTTCTTATGGTAACCAATAATATCATATATAAAATTCTACTAAAGGAGAACAATGAGCCAAACAAGGTCAGCTTCATCAGTGACCGAGGAGACTTTGCCAAATGAGGCTGTGAGAAGCAGAGTAATCCTGAGCATGGACCAGAGAGAGCACAGAAGAGGAACCTTCAGGGCAATATGAGCTTCATAGGAATTGGTTGCAAGGGAAAAAGTAGCTCTGCTTTTAACCCCTGGCAAGTTGTAGCAACCCTTGTAAGGATACCAGAGAGGAGGACGGAATTTGGAGGGTTCACAGCTCTGCCAACCTCTGCTGCCACCAAGAATTCAGCATATACTCCAAAGAATGGAAGAAGTCACAACCCAGTGCAGCTTAACCACGGAAGAGAGAGTGGCAACAACTATAGAGAAAAGACGCCAGTCCACTCCATAATCTTGACCACCAGATCCAAAGATCTTGACAGGAAGGAATTAGGCTTATTTCTTGGAATTATTAGAATGAGCACCTCCGCCCCCCCCCCCCCCCCCCCCGCCAACACACACCCGAGGCCAACCAGAGAGAAATTATGAAGACCACTGCAATAACGCCAGAAAGTACGGACTGGGGAGTACCAAGCCCAAAATTGAATTTGTTACCGGAGGATGTAGTGAAGGCTGTTAGTGTAGCTGGGTTTAAAAAAGGTTTGGACAAGTTCCTGGAGGAAAGGTCCATAAACCAGTATTAAAGAGACCCCGGGAAATCCACTGCTTGCCCCGCAACAAGCATTGTGGAACCTGTGTGTCTTTTTGGGAACCTGCCAGGTACTTGTGACCTGGATTGGCTACTATTGGAAACAAGATATTGGGCTTGAAGGACCTTGGTCTGACCCAGTATGGCATTTCTTATGTTCTTATGTTATGTTATGTTCACACAGGATCCTATAGACTGAAGATGAGGAACCTGGACTCCTTCAGATATCATCCCGAATGTGGTTTCATCTTGCAAACTCTTGATCCACAAAGACTACTAGAGCTAGGACCAGTCCAAGGGTTGCTGTCCTAGGCAGAAATCCCAGCCTCACCGCCACCTCCCCCCTTCGCTGACACCACCCCCTCTGAGCTGCCGCTGCCCCCTCCTCCAGCTACCGCTGCTGCCGCCACAGCCCCCCCCAGCTGCCACCGATTCCATCTGGGGAGTTGAAGGTGGCAGCGGCAGTATTTCCAAAAGCGGCAGCTTTTGCAGCCGCTTTTAGAAATACTGCCGCTGCTGCCTCTCCCCCCAAACAGAATCAGCAACAGCTGGAGGGGTGACGGGAGCCATCAACCCATGCTGCTGTGGCTGCTGTGGCTGCCTAGCTCGCCTAGTGGTGGGCCAGTCCTGACTAGAGCTCAACTAAATTCACCAGCTGGTCCCAGGAGCTATTTCACCAAGTCAGTCTGAGCTGCACGGTATGCCATTTCCATCTGCTGGAGACAGAATACTGGAGAGCATGTGGCTGCACGGTGCCCTGTTTAGGGCATAGCAGACAGGGTTTTGTTCTCTGTTTCCATCTCTGACTGACAGCATGACCCACTCATTCTGGACTGATCTCGTGAGACTATAAGGAAGCTGTGTTATTCGTTTTGCATAATGATGAGTTTCACAGCCTAGTGGTTAGGACAGGATACCTTGGGCTAGGGGTTCAATTCCCACCTAGGGACAGCAATCACAGGCTGGAGGGACTAAGGTTTCTAGTCCTATAGGCACCTCTTATAGCAAGCCACTTAACCCTGTTGGGAAATTTGATTTAAAGTCTGCCTTGGGTCTGCTTATATATGTATATATTGGCTTTATATGACTGAACCCTTGCCTGGTGAAACTACACAGGAAGATGGATGGCACAGAAGACAATAGCTATATGAGAGTATATGCTTGCCATAAGATAATGGATGCGGCCTGTTATGGAGGATTCTGGGAAACCATATTCTGGATAGGAGTATACAGAATGTTGGGGCCTAGTAAGAAAATACAGGTCAAGCAAAGAATTCAAACTAATGAGCACAAAAACACTCTCTTTAGCTCTACACGGTTTCAATTAGTGCCAAGAAGAAGGAAAAACACAGGAAGGGTCAGAGGTCACATGCCAGGCATAGATGAGCAGACCTAAAATCAGATCCAGATGTATAGAGGTCACAGGCCATGCATAGATAGGCAGACCTATAAGTAGATCCAGATGTATAAACGTAAAAGAGATTCTCCCCTGGGGAAAGGTGTTGCAGGACCCTGAGGCCCTGCTGACACCTAAGAGGTTATGATGGATTCACTGAGACTAATTTGAAGCAGACATTTGAGACAAGGAGAAATGTATATAAGGTGGTTATTTTGGAAGAGGAGTGGGCAGTGTTTTCTCCCCCTTTACAGAGAGAGAGAAAGTGCTGTCTGCCATTTCTAGACAGGCTTTTGCTGTTCTGCATGACAATATTATTTTGCTGTTATGCTGAAATAAAAGTTCTTGTAGCAACTGCTGTCTAAGTAATTCTTTGATTGGCGATATTTGGGCAACTGCTTGTGAGAACCAGAAGCCACAATTATTGGTGCCGAAGCCCCTCTAAATTTTCTAAATTGCCCAAGGACTCCTCTGACTGCAGTTTTATTTGTCAGAGGGACTACCTCCTGTTTTTCACAGAAAAAAAAAAACAGGGGATGAGAATACCTTCTCATTAGGAGAAGAGGATTCCTTCTGCTGGTACAGAAGATGGGAATACTGCTCTGAGTGACGTCGAGAGAGATTTTGATACCTTAGGATGACTCTATTGGTGAGTGTTCAGTTTCCCTGTCTGTATGAAAGGACAGAAGACTTGCCCAGGTTCGAGTGGTGGGTAAGTATGTAATTAATATTTTGTTATGTAAGAAAACTGTTAGAGTGTCTCTGTATTTAGTTGTAACATTAGGGAATGATTAGGGAAAGAAAGTTTTGCCCAGACATTAGGTCTCTTTTTCCGGGATTGATTGATGTACGCTTGAGACTGTACATATCATTGATATGAAGCGAGTGTGTGTCTTTATCCACGTTTCCATACCCCCGCGAGGGGATTGGCTGGGTTTAGACGAAGCGCGAGAGGTGTATGTTTGTATGAGTCCTGGATTAATTTCGCGCCTCTGTTAACTACGAGGTTTGGATTTCCACCTAAAAGCGAAATTACGCGCGCCTCTGTATATAAGGAGATTCAATTTGCTATTGGTAAAAGGCGAAATTAATTGCCCCTGTCCCCAAACAGTGAAAACACCAGGTTTACAGATCTTAGAAAGAGGGACAGCTAAGGAGAATATTTATAGAAAAACGGGGATGATCTCCTTATCTGGGGTGCTCACAGACCAGAGAGGGTGACAATTAGATCTATTGAAGAATAGCTTTCTAAGTATCTTTTTGAAATGAATTACTTTACAAGTTCTAGATCAAAGTGAATGATGGAGCTGACTGCAGCTGCATTAAATAACCAAGGGGGAGTGGGTCTAGTTCAGTTTCAATATTCTGATCAGATAGGCTGTTAGGTATAATGCATTTAACTCTGTCCTGTGTTTTTAGTTTTAGTCTTTAGCAAACACTGTCCTTTCATTACTGGCTACTTCAGTAGATTTTATGGTCCCTGGAGCTGAACTGATTAGAATTCTTTGCTAAAGTTGAACTAAGTGGGGAATTCCTGGAGAGCGTATCTGTTTGCTTTTATTTTCTCCCACAATATCTATGTGTTTGTAAGACGCCCCAGTTTCTGGAGAGGGTAAAACCTTTGGCCTGGAGTCCCTGGAACGCAAGTGACAAGCGGTGTTTGTTTATCTGTCTCTATTCTTCCAAGTCTTTCCTGTCTTCTTTAGAACATTGAAAATAACGAAAAATCTTTTAGGGTCTGCTGTAGTAATTGATGTGCTGAGACAGCTAGTTTTTTCCCCTCCTGTCTGTCTGAATGTATTGTAACATGGAATGGATTTTCTGAGTTAGTGGATTGGGATCTGAATGTATTGTACACTGAAGTGAGAATCTTAGAAGCAGACCGCACAGATAATTGACAGTGTTTTATTCTGAACTGCCAGCTATTGTGTGCAGTGATCTGACTGGTAGAAAAACAAAGATAAATGGTTTATAGTTACAAGTGCAGCCTGAAAATTTCAAATTGTTTCTTTTTCCCCTGTGCATATTTGTGTGCAGTAAATAAGTCTAAGTTTTATTTTTTTAAATTTGGGATCTGAGTTATATCCTGGTTAAAAAAAAAATTGTCTGCTGTTTTCTGTGTGTCAGGAGATTAAATAGCTCTGCCTGGGTCTGTGATAGGTCATAGGGCAGTTGTACACAATGTGGAACGAATTTCTATGAATGTGTTACTTTTTGAGAAGCTTATTTTGATTTTTCTAACAAATGTGGAAGATCCTAATTAACAAGAGATTAATAAAAAAATTGTTGTGATGCTAAGAAATTCTGTTTGATTAGTTTTGACTCAGTGATACAAGATCAGTTTTGTTATGTTCTTATGACTTTACAAATTTAAGATCAAGCTGATAAAGGAAAAAGATTACAGCTGGATTTTGCAACCAAGGAAAATAGCTCTAAAAGAAAATCCGTTTAAGAAAATATGTAACCATGTGATGCAAAGATGTTTAGTTAGTATTACATTGTTGGAGAAAATCCTTATATAAGATTATGAAGAAAATACTTTTTACTTGTTTTTTTAAAAGGTCCTGAGTTTATCAAGCTGAAAAGCATACTGCTTCAGAATTCCCCAAAGGGGAAGGGTTTAGCGAAGTTTCTCAGGATGGGCTGCTCACAGATGGGCTGGTCAGCTGTTCAAGTGCTCCTAGATGTTAGATCAAATAATCAAGGCATGAAATTGGAGAATCTGTTTGTTGTCCTTTGCCCTTCAGAGTGGGGGTTTGACGGCCCTGACAGGACAATGCTACTTAGAAATGATTTGAATCCCGAGTGAATGAGAAGTTATATGTTTGGTTTTGATCGAGCAAAATTAAAACAGAATTTTATATATTGTTGCAAGTATTTCATAGAGAAACAAACGGAGCAAGAGAGGAGAGCAGGTTTGGAACAACTGCTTTATTGGAGATGGTCCCTACGCGTTTCGGCTTGCGCCTTCTTCGGGGGACATACAGCTACCATAGGGTTAAACAAATAATGTTAAAACAATAAAACAATAAATATACAACATTAAAAACTAATAAATAAAATGACATATAAATGATGGCAACAGCATATAAAAATGATAAATTAAACACATGTGTATAAGCAATGGTATATGTATGGATTAAAAAGACAAACCAGAGGACAATAAATCTATAAAAGCATAGAAATATATTAAGATTGAGATTACCATTGAGTAGAAATAGCAAAACAAGGGCCGAGACAAGAAAATAAAATATTAATTGATAATGAGCAAATTGATTCCAAATTGATTAAACAAGTAAAAATGATCCTATACAAATAAATAATGGATAATGTAAAATTGTTAAAATAAATAAATGAATTATATAAAAAGTGAAATAATAAATTGATGAGAAAGTAAAATGATAACATACCAATATTGTATAAGATGGAATGTCTCATAAAGACAATTGGGTAAAAACACTATATGTTGATAGCGCCGTATCTGATGAACTTGTCTCTGAGAGACAATTAGGACGTGGCACTATATAAATAGCTATGAGAGAAGAGAGAACAATATAATTGCATATAGGAGCAAACAATTGGTTAGAATACAAAACACCAATATTAATAAAAGTATAAAAACATCATATATTTATAAATCAATAAATAAAAATAAATAATAAATAGATAATAAATAATAAAAGAATAAAAATAGAGTTAAACACATGGAAATAAATTATGGTAATGTGAATGTACAGGACCAAATAAATGCCCAAATATTCAAGCAATTGAAAAATAAAAATTAAAAAATTAAAAAATTAATAAATTAAAAAATTAATTAATTAAAAATTGAAAGTTAAGTATTAACCTATAAGCAGAACATCCATATATTAATTGGGCTATAAGGGGACCATAAAACTTATTATAATGAGGAGCTGGTGTGCAGTCAGTAAAACTTAATAATAACAAATGAAGAAAGAGAACTTGAAAGTGTTAGTGCGTATATGAGCGTGAAGGGTAAAAAATCAAAAAGTAAAAGGTTATGGGATTTCAAGTATAATACATGTAGGACATGCTAATAAAATTTTTTATAGTTAAAAACAACGTATTAGATAAATTGTAGATCTATAGTATCACATGGACGACATACATTAATGCGGGTCAGATGTTTAAAAGAACACGATGCGTGAGCACATAGTAAAAAATATATATAGGACCTTAATTGTGTCAGTGCATATATAATAAACGATCGCTATACTACCATCACATGTTTGTACAAAGAGAATGGCACGGGTATCTAACCGCGAGAAAAAATATATATATATGCTCCGTACTGTGATACGATGGGGACATGTAATGGTATAATGAAGATACAAGATAGATATATTGAATGAGAAAAGACTGTCGCATTAAAGAATATTGGAAGGATTAAATTACACCACGAGATGCATTATCTAAAAATAAAAATAAAAATAAAAAAGAAAGGTGTCACGAATCACAAAAGAGCATAGGAAATAATAGCAAGCAGGCAAACCTAATAATTAGGTATAAAACTTGGTGAATATGAATGTGTTGGATAAAAGCAACAAAATTGAACGTACAAACCGTATCACATGTTCTCTAGAAGACGGTGAAAACCAATTACGAGGGTCAATGTGTAAACGTGAACCGTACTGGCTGATTGTGCTGTTGAATAAAACGATTTATTTATGATTTTAACAGTTTGTATCCATTTGGACTTAATCAAGAACGTGATCTTTCAATCTTTTTGCAATAATCATCAAAACATTTCCAAAATACTCTTTACAATAACCATTACTCACAATTATCTGTTCCTAGGACATTCGCATGGCTTTTCTCCTATTTTCATTTCATTTGGCCATCACTTTACTATCTTTTGTCTTTAACATCATTACAAATATCATTACAATTTCCCTTTCACACATTCTTTTTACACACATTATATTGGTCTCCATTACCCTTTCCTCTTTCATTTTGTATAGATTATTCTTTAATCCCTGATTGGTCTCATGAAACACTTCATCTTATACAATATCGCTGTATTTTCTCTGCAGAAGGTTCAAGCCAAAACATTGACTTATAAACATCTTTTCAATCAATTACTTTGATATCATTCCAGCCTTCTTAGTTTATTTGCATATCATATGATGTCACCTTTAAAAAGATACGGTTTTAAATTGACAACACCCACCCCCCCAACCCCCCCCCTCCCCTTCCCATTTTCTAATGTTTTTAATGTTTCTATCCAAATACATATAATATAATATTTATATATATAATATCATTTGTCCCCTGCGGTAGATTTTACATGATTCTACAAATTCACTCAACACATTTTATTAGAAAACATACAATTATATTTGTTTTAGTTATAGTTTTTTAAAATCCTTTTTAACTCCGCCCATTTTGTGACGTCCTCCCCAAAAAGGGCGCGAAAATTGGCGTCTATAAAATGCCTGACACTCGCCGTTCCTCTCCCTATGCTCTAGTGTGCCCATACGGAACGGCATGCTGTGTGAATTCGGATTTATACATCATTTATGTTTTATTTGCCAGTACAATCAGTAAGTATGCTCTTACATTTATACATCTATCTCCAGGAATGCTCATTGTTTTCTTTTAGAACACATAGACCACTTTTTGTTCACCACGTTTTCTTCAAAAAGGGCGCGCAAATTTGTTTTTTTAAAAAAATGTCTGTTACTTGGCTTTCCTCTTCCAACATTTCAGTATGCGCACAAGAAAAGCATGTTGTGTTTATTCGTTTTGTACATCATTCTGGTTTTATTCAACAGCACAATCAGCCAGTACGGTTCACGTTTACACATTGACCCTCGTAATTGGTTTTCACCGTCTTCTAGAGAACATGTGATACGGTTTGTACGTTCAATTTTGTTGCTTTTATCCAACACATTCATATTCACCAAGTTTTATACCTAAGTATAGGTTTGCCTGCTTGCTATTATTTCCTATGCTCTTTTGTGATTCGTGACACCTTTCTTTTTATTTTTATTTTTATTTTTAGATAATGCATCTCGTGGTGTAATTTAATCCTTCCAATATTCTTTAATGCGACAGTCTTTTCTCATTCAATATATCTATCTTGTATCTTCATTATACCATTACACGTCCCCATCGTATCACAGTATGGAGCATATATATATATTTTTTCTCGCGGTTAGATACCCGTGCCATTCTCTTTGTACAAACATGTGATGGTAGTATAGCGATCGTTTATTATATATGCACTGACACAATTAAGGTCCTATATATATTTTTTACTATGTGCTCACGCATCGTGTTCTTTTAAACATCTGACCCGCATTAATGTATGTCGTCCATGTGATACTATAGATCTACAATTTATCTAATACGTTGTTTTTAACTATAAAAAATTTTATTAGCATGTCCTACATGTATTATACTTGAAATCCCATAACCTTTTACTTTTTGATTTTTTACCCTTCACGCTCATATACGCACTAACACTTTCAAGTTCTCTTTCTTCATTTGTTATTATTAAGTTTTACTGACTGCACACCAGCTCCTCATTATAATAAGTTTTATGTTCCCCTTATAGCCCAATTAATATATGGATGTTCTGCTTATAGGTTAATACTTAACTTTCAATTTTTAATTAATTAATTTTTTAATTTATTAATTTTTTAATTTTTATTTTTCAATTGCTTGATTATTTGGGCATTTATTTGGTCCTGTACATTCACATTACCATAATTTATTTCCATGTGTTTAACTCTATTTTTATTCTTTTATTATTTATTATCTATTTATTATTTATTTTTATTTATTGATTTATAAATATATGATGTTTTTATACTTTTATTAATATTGGTGTTTTGTATTCTAACCAATTGTTTGCTCCTATATGCAATTATATTGTTCTCTTCTCTCATAGCTATTTATATAGTGCCACGTCCTAATTGTCTCTCAGAGACAAGTTCATCAGATACGGCGCTATCAACATATAGGGGTCTGTTTACTAAAGGCCGGTGTTGTGCGGTCCGCGGTACCGAGCGGGTGCCGTATAAGGAGTGGGCGTTCCGTCGTGAAGAACAGAAGCTGTGATTGACAGATGCGCTAAGGTGCGCGGCGCCCGTGTGGTTAGTGCCCTGTGACATTACGGCGTTTGATCTGTGCACATAGATCACACTGCTCACGGTTTTTGGGCTTCCACTATTGTGCTGCACATTGCTGACGGAAACGGTTTTCTTTTCCCTGCACAGCACCTCTAACGCGAGTGTTTCACTGGCGGTAAAGTTCTTTGCAGATTCGGGCACGCTCCTGTGCGAGTCTCTCCCCTCCCACATTCCGCCCACTGACCCCGTCTCTCCGCCCCTAGGGGGCCTTCCTCCGCCCTCATTTCGCCTTGGCACGCCTCTTTCGCACATTACCGCCCCGCAAACGTGCGCGTTTTCGGCGCACGTGTGCGGGGCCCGTTAATGTGACCCGCACGTGTACGGGGCGTTTAAGAGCACTTAAATGCATCATTTTAGGGCGCTCAGGTGCGCCCCGCACAGGTGCGCCGTTTAGTAAACATGCCCCATAGTGTTTTTACCCAATTGTCTTTATGAGACATTCCATCTTATACAATATTGGTATGTTATCATTTTACTTTCTCATCAATTTATTATTTCACTTTTTATGTAATTCATTTATTTATTTTAACAATTTTACATTATCCATTATTTATTTGTATAGGATCATTTTTACTTGTTTAATCAATTTGGAATCAATTTGCTCATTATCAATTAATATTTTATTTTCTTGTCTCGGCCCTTGTTTTGCTATTTCTACTCAATGGTAATCTCAATCTTAATATATTTCTATGCTTTTATAGATTTATTGTCCTCTGGTTTGTCTTTTTAATCCATACATATACCATTGCTTATACACATGTGTTTAATTTATCATTTTTATATGCTGTTGCCATCATTTATATGTCATTTTATTTATTAGTTTTTAATGTTGTATATTTATTGTTTTATTGTTTTAACATTATTTGTTTAAACCCTATGGTAGCTGTATGTCCCCCGAAGAAGGCGCAAGCCGAAACGCGTAGGGACCATCTCCAATAAAGCAGTTGTTCCAAACCTGCTCTCCTCTCTTGCTCCGTTTGTTTCCCTGTGATTCTGCAAGAGTTACGCTCCTCTCTTGTTCAAGTATTTCATAGAGGACATGCTTATTGTTCATAAATTACAGAAACCCAAAAGAGCTGTAACTAAGTTTTATTTTAACTTTTGTTTAAAGGACAGAAAGAGAGATCTACTGTTTAGTCTGCAGATCAGTTTGACACCAGTCTCATTCATTTTAAATGTGAAAGAGAGTGTTTGTATTCTTAAGCTCAGTGCTAATGACTAATGACTAAGGACAGTAACATGGGAGTTGCTGAATTTTAGGATAAATTCATCTGTTTTTCTGTATTTGAATTTTATATGTTGGGGTCCAGAGAAAACACAGTGTACTTTGTTTTGAAAGATTTTTTTAAGTTTCAATTTTAGGAATACACTACATTGTAGCACTATGACATACAAATTTACTTTAGTTTACACACTTGCAGAACAAATTTGGTGAAAAATGGAGCTTAGTTCCCAGAAAAATATGAGAATATTTGTCAAGTTATTTACACATAAAACAATAACATTAAGTTGAATTGATTAGACAAAGTCTCCTACAGCCCAGAGGTTTGTTTTATTTAACATGTCTGTCTAGTTCTGTTGTCCATTTGCATTTCTTAAGATAGCATGCCGGTAAGGTGAAGCTAGCCCAAGCACTGCTTTGAAGTCTCCGCTTGACATGCAACAGTATCAGTGTCATGAATGACTCAGGATAATTATTTGCCTTGTTCAGCACTCTCACTGAGAACAGTATATACAATGAATTCTAGTGATACGTGAGAGAGAGACATGTGGCTGTCTTGTTAAAAACCATACTTTGTCCTAATGGGACCACCGTTATAAAAATGTTACAAAAATATTTTTATACTGTAGGGAATTTATTCAGATTGTTTAAGACAATTGCTATTTTGAATGAGCACATATGTCCATTTTTGAACCATATCAATTAAGTTGGAGAGAAAAAAAGGACACTGTTTACTCATGCTGATATATTTATGAAGAAGAATTTAAATTTATATTTCCTATATACTATTTGTTTACCACAATACTAAGTTTTTCTAACAATTGTTTGATGTTCTTAGCATGCCAATTAAGAGGTGGTACTCTGATGGACATTAAACTGATGAAGGTTATTTAAAGTGACATATCTGTCTACTGAACATGTAAACAAATTTTATTCAACTATGCTGTCTCCAGAATCTTTAATTCAGGAAGTCATTTAAGCCCCGACACATATTCAACAATTGGAAATAGACACCTGGAGACAGGCTAGGTGCATTTTGCACCCTGATATGCTTTGGAACATCCACACTGGCCATGTGGTACTTCCAGATGCTTTTTGCCTCATTTTGCCTTTGTATGTCCTGGCCAGACATGCAGGGGTAAAAAAAAAGAGGGATGATTTGATGACAAATTTTCACAAATAAAAATTGGAATAATTCTGAAACTTGCCAAATTTGCAGAATATGTGCGTGCAACTTGTCTAATCTATTAATATGTAAAGATCAGTTAAGAGCATAGTGGAGTATTTCCTACCAGCAAATGAATCTTCAGTGATGGAGAGACAAGAAGTTTATCAAACTGAGAGACACAGTTGATACCATATGAGATAGTTATGATCTTAAGTAAATGTGGATGAAATGATGTTTATCACATTGCATTGTCTCATTGTAAAATCTAATCTAGAATATTTAGTCTTTTCATTTGATATTGGTTGCTGCTCTTCTGAATGGGACCTGGAGCCATGTCACCAATTGAAATCCAGAGATTCCAACAGAGGAAATTGGCCATAATCCAGATGGAACAGACCACCCCAAGACCTCTGAACTCAACTATACTTAAACTTCAGAGACAGGTGAAGTGCACGACGCAGTCCTGAAAAACTGCTGGGAAGCAGGCCCAAATTATCTGAAAATAAAGACTATTAAGACTAATTGGGACTTTTGGGAAAATCTACAAGCCATTTGGGCTACAGCAATTGCAATACCCACACCAGCTCAAGTTGTACTGTAACATTTTCAAAGCTTTCTTCATCACTTTGTTGAATATTTGATGTGTCCAGTATTATTGCAAGCTGTATGTCTTCCATTCTCTTAGAATGTTGCCTGCTGGTTTTTCCGGACTCGGAGGAGGCCTAACAGCTTTCTTTATAACTCGTTTAAGTATTGCTGTGTTTGGTATTCTTGCCTGCTGTATTTTTCCTGTTTTATTAGGATGCTGTAAAAGAATGATATTGCAAAGTACAGTACCAAAAGCTGCCCCTTGATGATCCCTCCCTGTCTCAAATGGTTATTGTTATCAATGCCCCTTAGTGGGATTACTTTTGCCCCTCCACATAAAAAGAAAAAGGAAAAGAAAAAGTGGAGAATGTTGGGAAATTTGATTTAAAGTCTGCCTTGGGTCTGCTTATATATGTATATATTGGCTTTATATGACTGAACCCTTGCCTGGTGAAACTACACAGGAGAATGGATGGCACAGAAGACAATAGCTATATGAGAGTATATGCTTGCCATAAGATAATGGATGCGGCCTGTTATGGAGGATTCTGGGAAACCATATTCTGGATAGGAGTATACAGAATGTTGGGGCCTAGTAAGAAAATACAGGTCAAGCAAAGAATTCAAACTAATGAGCACAAAAGCACTCTCTTTAGCTCTACACGGTTTCAATTAGTGCCAAGAAGAAGGAAAAACACAGGAAGGGTCAGAGGTCACATGCCAGGCATAGATGAGCAGACCTAAAATCAGATCCAGATGTATAGAGGTCACAGGCCATGCATAGATAGGCAGACCTATAAGTAGATCCAGATGTATAAACGTAAAAGAGATTCTCCCCTGGGGAAAGGTGTTGCAGGACCCTGAGGCCCTGCTGACACCTAAGAGGTTATGATGGATTCACTGAGACTAATTTGAAGCAGACATTTGAGACAAGGAGAAATGTATATAAGGTGGTTATTTTGGAAGAGGAGTGGGCAGTGTTTTCTCCCCCTTTACAGAGAGAGAGAAAGTGCTGTCTGCCATTTCTAGACAGGCTTTTGCTGTTCTGCATGACAATATTATTTTGCTGTTATGCTGAAATAAAAGTTCTTGTAGCAACTGCTGTCTAAGTAATTCTTTGATTGGCGATATTTGGGCAACTGCTTGTGAGAACCAGAAGCCACAACCCTCTATTGCCTCAGGTACGCATAGATTGTGAGCCCTTTGGGAACAAGGGAATGTATCCAGTACCTTCTTCTAGTGATTGTAAACTGCTCTGATGCCCTTCAGCCTGGGTGGTATATCAAGAAATTGCATAAACATAAGCATAATAATGTCCATTTTTTATGTTAAGACGCATTTAGCAAGTAACTTGTTATTGTCATAAAACTGCTTAATAAATAGAGTCCATGGATAGTAAGCCCTTTGGGAGCAGGGGAATACCTACTGTACCTGAATGTAAATTGCCTTGAGCTACCAATGAAAAGATGTGAGCTAATTCCAAATTAAATGTTTTAAATATTTTGAAAAATCTAAAAAACATTGAATATTACTCAGAGCTATTGAAGTTCACAGTTTGTCTTTACTATCCTCCCTTGCATGGCAAATGCAGAGCCTTTTTTTCACTGATGCAAAATCAGGGAACAAAAAACGGTAGCCTTAAGAGACACCTTTTGCAAAGACTTTCATGAGTGCTCAATAATATCTGAGCATTGCTGTGAATGACATGCTTTTGAGACAAATATGCATGGGCACACCAAGAAGCAACCAGGGTAAGACTGACTGAATACATATAATTTGACAGCTTGCTGGCATATTTATTTTTCTTAAATAATATAATGGGAGATTCCTTTTAGGGGAGCCTTGAACCTAACACCCAGGGGATCACGAACCAGCTTTCATCACTCTACTCACTCTTTATTTAACATTAAAGTACTTGCTATTATATATAAATATTGGGCACGATATCCAAAGGCATTTACATGATTTAAAAACCTGTAAACCGTGCAATTCTATTTATTTATTTAGCTGTATTTATATATCTTCTGTCTCCAGGTCAAGGCGGTTTACATGGAACTGAAATGTAACTTACATTGAAATAGTGGTATCAAACTATGTACAGCATGCAGTCAGAGCCTGGAGAGTGCAGGAGGAAGGCAGTTCCCCCCTCCCCACCCCCAGCACAGAAATATCAGTCTGCTCTGTGCCCTCTAAAGGGAGCTCATTCCAATGCCAAAGGAAAGTCAGTAGAAGAACAGAACATTATTAGAGGAAATCAACTGAATCAGCACCACAGAGAAATCCCAACTGAAAGAGGAATTACTGAGGCATAGCATTCAGCTTAACCACAAGGCTTCTCAGCATTTCTAGAGAATGCTTCTGCAGATCTTAGCAAACTCCTCCACTGCCCACGTGGGAGAATTCCAAAAATTTAAAGAAGTAACTCAACAAGAACTGTAAGTACCTTGATCCTTCCAGAGAACTATGATGGAAAACATCCTGCTAGATCACTAGGCAGAGCCGTGCTTAATGCTCCACTTTGGAGAATTGGATTTGACTTGCTAAGTGGTTTTCACAATCCCAAACTGCTCTTTTTGGTGCACCTGAATCAGGAGCGGCCCAAGGGTGATGCAGGTCCATGTGCGGAGACACATTGCAGGGCCTCATTTGCATAGCCACTGGACCTCATTTGCATACATTTGATTTATTTTATTTTAAAATGTATATGTTGCTCATCTAAATTTTTAGGCAGCTTTCAAAGGAGTTCTTCACAAGCCTTTTTTTTTTGTCCAGGCAATGACTTAGGGGCATGTTTACCGAATATTAATGTGCATTAAGTGCCATGGTGCAAATAGAAATAAATGGGTGTTGTTGTATTTAGCGCACATTAACATTTGTGAATGCGCATTAACTTTTAGTAGACATGCCTCTTAAGGAATGTCTCAATACCATTTGCATGGGCAGTGAGGATAAAGAGACTACCAGATTTCTACATTATTATACTCCAGTGTCAACTGCCAGGCACATTAGGAAGTACTATACACCCTGCTCATTTAGAATCCATCTAAACTATCAAAGGAAATAAAGTTGTCCTATTAGACTAAATTTTTGTCGGAACTATTGCCATGAAGATGACAAAAACATCTTCCTGTAGCTGATTATTCTTTTTTATTCTTTATACAGGGACGCAACTCTAAACATTCCTCTAAGGGATAGAAACCCTTTAGTTGAAAAAAACGATCCTAACAGCTACTAGGATGATTAGCTGTTAGGATCGGTTGAGAACAGCATGGGAGAAGTGTTACAGCGGATCATGGCGGTATCTTCCGAATTGACGGAATGAGAGATGATATTCAATTATAAGCCGCAAGAACAAAGGTTGAGAATCGCTGACTCCCGGCTTACAAAAGAATCTCTGGACAGCTAAGTGAATAATTTCAGTAGACTAACGTCTTTCACCGTTTTTTTCAACTAAAGGGTTTACTAAACCGTGGTAAAGGAGCAGTCTTTTCCATGCATTAATGGCAGCATTAAGGGATTACCGTGCGGTAAGTGTTCTGGGCGTATTAGAGGTGTTCCGGTGTTAAGGGTGCTAGTAGACACATAGTGGGCAGTAATAGCACATTCTGCGTTAAGTGATAGTAGTGGACACTTAACGGGCAGTAATAGGACATTAAGGGGTGGTAGTGGAAACTTACTGTGTGGTAATAGCACATGCTGCGGGAAGGTGTCTGGCATGCACCTTAATGCAGAAAAGCCATTGAAACGCTGAAAGGGGGGGCAGGGAAGATGGTACATTGGAGAAGGTATGGATGCAAGCACAATTGGCAGCAGAGATGACTCACCTGATACCTGGCAATGTAGCAGTATATGTGATGAGCATGTTTGACCGTACAGCAGGCCTATGCTGTTGACTAGGCGAGATAGGTGGCTGCCTAGTGATGAAGATCAGTATGGGTGTTGGCTGTGTCATGAGTGGGTGGTGGAGGAAAGGAGGAAGGGGGAACACAAAGGGAGCAAGGCCCTCGAAGCAACAGCAGAAGAACAAAAAGGGCAAAGGCCAGTATAGGGTCTCAGGTGCCAACTTTATTAGATAAATCCTCTATGTGTTTCGGCAGGAAACCTTCATCAGGGGGTATGCATGTTATGCACCATATCTCAAGACCAGTGAGCCGTAGAAGTTGAGTATATGAACATGTCGTGGTAAGTGTTCGTATACTCAACTTCTACGGCTCACTGGTCTTGAGAAATTTATTTGAAAGGGTTCTTTTTCAAGATCCTCATTCTCATATGGTGCATAACATGCATACCCCCTGATGAAGGCTTCCCGCCAAAACGCGTAGGGGATTTATCTAATAAAGTTGGCACCTGAGACCCTATACTGGCCTTCGCCCTTTGGGTTCTCAAGAGTGGGTGGTGGTGCATCCATACTAGTTGACCCAGACATCTTCTGCGTATACATCACTGACCAGCTGCAATGCGCCACGGCAGAGCCACTAAAGCCATGCTCACAGATGTCCATGATGGGGAATGCCATGTTGGGCTACTCAACATGTGCCATAAAGCATAGAAATGTAGAAGAATGAGTGTCTGCAGGTCACAGCAGAGCCAGAACTGTGCAAGCACACCCAGGCACAAAATGAACAAGTGGGAATCAAACCCTGGACCTCTGACCATGGAAACATCACACCAAGCCGTAGGCTACATCTCCACATAGCGCTACATAGCTGTATAGAGCCTGCAAATCTCTGATCAAATTGTTTGCTGTCTGTGCCGGAATAGGTTGGGCCGCCACTACCCATGAGGCACTGCACATGCAAAACAGTGGTCTGCAGCTGAAGAACCAATGGAGAATGCATTGATCCAGCATATCAGCTCAGTAAGATGCACTGGCTGTGTGTGCTACATGCACATAACAACAGCAAGCCATGCTGCAGAGCGGTTTCAGTTGTCACCCTGAGGGTGAGGAGGGGTGCCTAGCACCTGGTGCACTGTTAGAAATTATCTCTGTTGGTTATGCTGTAGGTCCACATTACTGCTAGTATCTGGCAGGTATTGTCTGCAGTGTGTTATACTTTTTCTCCTTGTTTCTTGCATGCTGAAGGTGACAGCGACAGCTTGGCTCTGTGTTCTGACCATATTGGACACTAACTCTCCGATAGCAGTGCAGGTTAGTGACCAGTGTCAATATGCTGCTGCCATAGACAGCCACTGCAGTGGGGCTGGCATGGGGCTACTGCCAGGACTCTAGTGAGTAGGCCATAACCCATTGCTGCCCCAGCCATTGAGGACTAACAATTGACTACAGCACAGACAGAAAGAGATGCCCCTGCTGTCCTTCACTGGGCTGTATCAGCCAAACACAAGCAAACTATGGTCAGTCAGCATGCACAGCATGTGCGTAGTGTGACCACAAGCACTCTGCCTTGGGATACTCAGCAGTGAAACCCAGCTGTTTGCTCAGTGATTGTCATCCCCACACAAAGAAGGCATCCATATCACTGGAGACAGACAGTATAATAGCTCTATGTGGATACATAGCCGTGCAATGGTCACTTTTTGGTCATAGTGAGAGTGGCATCTCAGCATGACATACAGTGGCCACCCAGGCAATGCATGTGGCAGATTTTATTTATTTAACAGTTTTTATATACCACCTTTACTTAAGATCAAAGTGGTTTACATTATAACTCATACTTTTACATAGAACTTGTTGAACTTGCACACTTACAGAAGAACTTATTTTGGAAACATAGGGCAAGGAATCATGCAGGAAATGCTTTGTAGCATAACTTATATACAGTAAAGTTTGGGTACAGACAGAATACGGAGGATTTCTAACTAATCTGGTGATTGGTGGATTCATTGAAACAGTCAATAAACAGGAAGGTTTTTGGTTGCTTTCTAAAGTCCTTCATATCGGTGGTGGTCCTTAAAGTTCCAGGGAGGGAGTTCCAGATGGCAGGCGCAGCAAGGGAGAATGCTGTCCTGGTGGTGGATTTGTTTGCACTTCTGTGTGTGCAGTAGTGCTCTGTCTTTTTGGCCTGTTGTTGGGACTGGTGCAAAGTAAATCTTCTAGGACTGCAGCTGACATGCTACTTCTGATCTTAAAGATAGTCAAGGCAGATTTGTATTTAGAACGGGCAGTAATTGGGAGCCAGTGGAGCTGGTGTAAGATGGGTGTTATGTGCTCTTTCTTGCTTGATGCTGTGATGGTTCTAGCAGCGGTATTTTGAACCAGTTGTAGTGATCGTGTGGCCTGCTTTGGAAGGCCTAGATATAGGCCATTGCAGTAGTCTAGGATGGGGGTTATAATGGCTTGACATACTGATCGAAAGTGATTTTGATTGAGGAGTGGTTTTAGTCTTTGAATGGTGGCAAGCTTGTATAATGCGTTCCTAGTGGTCCTGTTTATATGTTGTTGTAAATTTAATTGGCGGTCAAGTGTTACGCCCAGATATCAAACTTTGTCCTTTATTGGGATCGTAGTGTCTGCTATCTTGATTGAAGTAGGGAGGATGGAGGAAGTATTCCATGGTATGATTAGTGCCTCAATTTTTTTTCATATTTGTACTTAGATTGTTATTGGAAAGCCAGCTGGTTATCTCCTGGATACATTTGGACATGGTGTTATATTCTGGGGAGTCTATGCAGATTGGGGTGTAAGCCATGATATCATCTGCATAGATAGCATATTATACCCTGTGCTTCTTGAAGATATTGCAGACTGGCTGTATGTATAGGTTAAAAAGAAGGGCAGACAGGGCAGATCCTTGAGGGACCCCTTGCGTTGAGTGAAATGGAGTAGAGAATTGAGTTCCTACTTTGACCCTTTGCTGTCTGTCATGAAGGTATGATTGGAACCATTTATGGGTAGTGTTATATAGACCAATCTCAGTTAGTCTGTTTAAAAGGATGCTGTGGGATACAGTATAAAAAGCAGAGGAGATATCAATGAACACTAACTGGAAACTGGTCTTGATGTTGTTGATTCCTCTAAGTAGGGTGTCGAAGAAATATATGAGTAGAGTTTCCACGCTATGGTTAGAGCGGAAGCCATTTTGATGTGGGTATAGCGGGGCATATGTGTCCAGATGATCCTGGAGCTGTCTCTGCACAGTCTTCTCAATAATCTTTGTTAGAAAAGGGAGGCTAGAGATGGGTCTGTAGTAGGTTGATGGATCTGTGGAGTCCAGTGATGATGTCTTCGGGATTGGTCGGATTGTTGCTTCTTTGAGGGCTGTGGGCATGTAACCTTGGGTTAGGGAGGTACTTATTATCCTGTGAATATCCATGGCCAGCTCTTACTTTGTTGATTTTATCCATAGTACTGGGCATGGATCTGACGGAGCTGTGCTGGAGTTTAGCTGGGAGATAGTACGTTTTACCTGCTCAGTCGTGGGGATGTGGAATTCATTCCATCTCTCTAGTGGGGTGGTTCTTGTGATTATTGAAAAAGTGGAAGCATTGGCAGGGTCTTGGACTTTCAAGGAAGTGTTTTGAGCGGAGAGATAATCCGTTCCTTTGTGTTATATCTATCTCGAAAAGTCCTCTTGGCTTGTTAGTAGCTTTTAAGATGAGATTTGTATGATATTGCTCCTTGTGGCTATTAATAAGGCTGTTGTATTTCTTTTGCATTATTTGGTATTCCTTTAGAGTGTCCTCAGCGCGGACACTCCATTGTCGTTCTTTCTGGCGTAGCTTTCTTTTAGATGCTTTTAAAGTTTCAGAGTACCATGGGGCTCAGTATCTTCTGGTATTTTTGTGGTTTGGATTGTCTCTGGTGGGTGCTGTAGCAGCTGTGCTAATGGTGGTGTTCCATGTGTTGATGGTCTCATTGAGACTGTTACAGTCCTGTGGGAGATTGGGAAGGACCTCACTGAGTTGTTTGTCTCTGTCAAACCCTTTGAATCTTCTTCCAGGGTTGGGATTCTTTTGAGGTTCACATGTAGTTGGGATCTGTATCTTAAAATGTATTGTGTGGTGGTCTGACCAGGGAATAGGGGTGACTAGCAGAGTAGATATGTTGCCTTTTTCTAGGAGATCCTTGACTGCGAATATAAGGTCTGGGGTAGAGCCTGAGTGGTGGGTGGCTTGTGTTGTTATTTGGTGTAGTTGAACAGCCTTCATAGCTTGGTGGAAAGTTGTTTCTTCCTGCTTAGAAGATGAGGTGAGGTTTAAATCTCCTAGGAAGATAGTGGTTTTTGAGGAGAAGTGGCTGCACATATTGACTTTAGTAGTATAGATGTATCTTCTATTATTGCACTGGGGGGGTCTGTATGTCAGACAGATAGATATCTGTTTGTTTTCGATAGTAATTGTTTCACAGCTCTTGGAGCTTAAGGAGCTGGAAGTCTTAAACTTGAGGTCAGATCTGGCTAGAATTAGGACTCCTCCCCCTCTTTATCAGATGGATACAATGACGTCTCAGCCAGTGACCCTACCATTGTGGCAGACACCTCCAGGCCAATCTGCGCTGTTTCAGGTGATACCCACAATCCTCTGCCTCGCCTTATTCACATTTTCCAAACAAGCTGGGAAAAACTTGAGCCAAAGTGCAATGCAGAAAGCCACAGAACAAAGGGGAGCCATACACACATGCACACATACACTCTCATTGGCGCACTGTGCAAAAGTAGAGATGGTTGGCATTCCTACTTGAAATTCCTGTCTTAAGGACTGATAACATGTGCTCTGTGCCTTGGCCTCCAACCAGCTGTGGATAGTGGAGCCTGTCAGTGCTGCTGGTGGGTGTTTCCACCCTTGATGGCCATTTCCTTGGGGGCTGCACATGCTGGAGCTGTACTTACAGTATCAGCTAAACCTTGTTCACAGAAAGATGCAATACAGAAACCCCAACAGGGACCTGAACCTGTGCCCCTCCACATACACACCAACTGTGTGTGTTGCACCACAGTGTTGCCTTATAGGGCTAACAGCTCCTATTGCTGACATGTTTCTCTTCAGCTGACTTTTGGCACATGCTGCAATGCGCATGTCACACATGACCAGGACAAGGCTTCTATCTGCTACAGGCTGGTGCCACTTCCCACACCACCACCTAAACCCCACCATGCAGACATGCCCACGCACTGTCAGTGGTTGTGGTCGCAGTCCCAGCATGTTAAACATACATGTTTGGCGGGTGCCTTGGGCACAAGGGTTGGATGGGGGGGGGGCAGGGGCACACATGGACAGCCATACAGCTCCCCCCACCAGCTGCCCATGCAGGGGCCCCATCACCGCCTGCCACTGATATGTCTTGGGGGGAGGATGGCAGCCACTGCTGTAGTATTTCCCCAGGCACCTGCATTTTGCAGCTAGCTGGAGGGCTACATCGTTTGGCACTATTCGCCTCTTCCCCCACAGCTGGGTTCTGCAGCAGCGGGGGGGGGGGGGGATCTCTGCCTGGGGTGCCAGGACTCTTGGACCGCCCCATTTGGCACATTGCCTTTCCGTAGCAGTAGCAGGACTATGTGCTGCCACTGTCATTGTGGGATCATGACGACAACACAGATGGCTCTGCAGAGGCTAAAAAGGTTGAGTCTCATCAACCTGGGGAAGAGATGGCTAAGGGGAGATATGATAGAGGTCTATTGACCAGAGTGAAACAGGTAAACGTAGGTCGCTTTTTTATGCCATCAGGCTGTGGACAGACTAGGGGACCTGCAATGCAGCTACAGTGTAACCTATTTGGGTCTTCTAAGTGAAAATATTTTTTCAGTCAATGCATAATCAAACCCTGCTATCCAAATTACCGGAGGATGTGGAAAAAGCTGTCAGTGTAGCTGGGTTTAAAAAAGTCTGGATGGGTTCCTGGGTAACGGTCCATAAACCATTGCTAAAGAGGACCCGAGCTATACACTGCTTGCCCCATTACAGTTATTGGGGATCCTGTGTGTCTTTTAGGGAAACTGCTAGGTACTTGTGACCTAGATTGTATACTGTTGGATACAGGATACTGGGCATGATGGACCTTGGTCTGACACAGTTTGGCATATTTTGTAGTCTTATGTTCCTATGTGACATCTAGGCAGCTGCCTGGTCCCCCCTGTGCACCAGCAGCCCACACTACATGACCCATGTGCCATCTCCTTTGCCCCCATATGCACCATCAACATAGTGCCCTTTCATACTTGAGCACTATGCTGTTGCTGCTAATGGAGCACTACTGTCACAGTTAAGGGAGCAAACCTTGTTCCTGCCCACTGACCCCCACTCTCCCCATGTGTGCCTTCTTTCCACCCACAGGTACCATTAGCGCGTGCTAATATGGCTGGTACTGTTAGCGTATGCTAATGTGGCTTTTTGCACGCGCTAAGTGTGCACGTGCACAGTTAGCGCCCGCTAACGGCACACTTGCTCCTTTACTGTGGTTTAGTAAACATACCCATAAGTTTTGATCTTGTGAAGTTCTGCTTATTGGCTTATAAAAGATGTACTTGATTAATGCTTGTCTATCAACTCTCAATTGTGCAATGTATATAATAAAGGCTCATTCCATTTATCCAATGAGTATTTCTTTATTTCAAATTTTACACATCAGTAGGAAAAAAAAAGGAAAAATATTTAGTGACTTCATGTCACCCAGAATAAAAAGGTGCCCACCACTAGCTTATACACAAGGGCTAGAGATGGTAGTAACACAATGCATGCATTGCATCTACAAAACATTTGCAGAGTTGCCAAGTTACCCCATTCCAGGAGTGAGACTTTTTTTTTTTGCCAGTTCTGGTTTTAAATTTGCATTAGAATGCAATATGGTATATGTAGTCCCTGAATTTACTCAATGGAATCAGTTCTGCAGGTCCCCTAATGCATCATATGAGATAATCAGAAATCCAGGACTGGCTTAAAAATCTCAGTCTTGGAAGTGGGTAACTTGGCAACTCTGCACGTGTAAGTCTCAATTCAGCTCAGATATATGAAAGATTTTCTCCCATTTTGTTTCTGTAGGAAAAATCCGATTGCTCCATCAGACCCTAAGAGGACTCATGACAGAGAGCGAGAGTTACAACGAGCTCAGCACTACATCCACCGGAAGCTCCGGGCGCCTTTTAACAGTAAACATCCTGCAGATTTGAACGGGGACTTTGGGCGGCAGGAAGCGACGTGGTCGCCATCTTGTTTGTTGCAGCGAGACGGATAGAAGCGGAAGAGCGGGGCACTTAGAGAGAAAAGCAAAGGAGCCGGAGTGACAGTTGCGCTCACGGCAGGCCGCTCCTCGTCTGGAGGCGGCCGGTCTGACGGTAAGCACCGGGCTGGGGCTCTCTCCGTTAGCGCAGGCCTCTTACCGGCGCTGCAGGCCGGGCCTGCTGTTGGAAGTGTGTCTGGAGAGGAGCCGTTATCTTGAGGTGTTTCCCCTGAGACGGCGGCAGGGGCAGGCCTTCCTCTGAGCGGTGGGCTCCGGCTGCTCTCACGGAGATTCACGTTACTAACTTTAGCGTTTTCCCTTGCATCTCGGCAGCTGCCCAGCCGTGGGGTGAAGGCTAAAGCCGATGATTGTGAGGGGTCGCGACGGGGAGTAACAGGCGAATAACAGCAGCCTGACTAGCTGACAGGAGCCGGTGGGTCTGACTTGTTCGCGGACCTTGTTGGTTGCAGCCCAGAGGGTGTCTTTTGTAGGCAAGGGAGTTGATCAGTTACTATACGGAGTGATTGCTAAGGCGGGCCTTGTGTAGGGGGTGTGGAATAGGCAGAATCTTGTCATGGTTTATTCCAATTCTGCTTGTTTAAATTTCGTTACGGTCTCCTTTGTGATTCCTGCCCTCCTCCCTGAAGTCTTAAGAGCGAGCACTTTAGCGCCTGTAACTGTTCAATGCATTCCTTTAAAGCCGTTCACCTTCTGTGCTTTAATCAGAATTTCAGGTGTTATGGCTATGGCTTAAGGTTTTGAATAGGACCTGGTGTGTAAGTGCACTGTATCGGTGTCTCTTCGCCTTCTACGTTTCTCTAGATTTAAGGCTTAGTTTACTAGGGCACCCCGCCTCCCTAATTCTATGTGAGGAAAAAGGTTATCGGGTCTCAAGTTCACTGATCTTTAAATGTTTGTTCGGTTATATTTAAAATGAATGTGTGCATGTACATATTTAAGACAACGTGTACTTGTGTTAGTGCAGTTGCAAGAGATGTTTTTTCTTAAACAGAAAATACACGTGCATAGATTTATAATATATCTAAACTCAAAGTTTGTGAGAGCTCCTTTTTGGTATTTCACAGGCTGCAGAGAGGATGCATCTATTTGTTTATATATATATATATACTGCATGGACTGTTCAATGTGATGGAGCTTCCTGAAATGTCGTGTTAGTGACTTGTTCAGACACATGTATACTATAGAGCAGGGGTGGGGAACCCTGGTCCTAGAGAGCCGCAGACCAGTCAGGTTTTCAGGATATCCCTAATGAATATGCATGAGATATATATGCATTAGAGATATCCTGCCAACCTGACTGGTTTGTGGCCCTCCAGGGCTGGATTTGGAGACCCCTGCCTTACACCTCTGTCATTTAAGATTGTGAGTGGGCAAGGTGCAGATGTCCAAGACATCATAAAAGGTTAGATAGAATGTGTCACATTCCTCCTCGATTCTCACCACCACCAAAAGTTGTCTAATAGACAATATTTTGGTGGTGGTGAGAATCGAGGAGGAATGTGACACATTCTATCTAACCTTTTATGATGTCTTGGACATCTGCACCTTGCCCACTCACAATCTTAAATGACAGAGGTGTAAGGCAGGGGTCTCCAAATCCAGCCCTGGAGGGCCACAAACCAGTCAGGTTGGCAGGATATCTCTAATGCATATATATCTCATGCATATTCATTAGGGATATCCCGAAAACCTGACTGGTCTGCGGCTCTCCAGGACCAGGGTTCCCCACCCCTGCTATAGAGCTACAATATGAGGAGACAAAAACGGACATAAAAAAACACAAAAAAGATTGTTTCTTTGGTCTAGTTAAATCTGTAATGATGCTAATTTCAGTGGGACTGGTTAGGTGAAAGAGAGGTTCCCAATTCCAGTCCTGGAGAGCCAAACACCATTCAGGTTTTCAGGCTGTCCCTAATGGATATGCATGAGATACATTTGAATACAGTGGGGGCAGTGCATGCAAATGCATCTCATGCATATTTATTAGCAACCTGTTTACAAAATTGTCTTAAGTTATTTGTAAAGCATAATGTAATTCATGGGACTGCTAACTAGGCTTCAGGCTGTCTTTACAATTGTAGTAGCTTTTTTTTTTAAGCCAGGCCTTGACTAATTTTCCTTGGATCTAAGCACCAGCTGCTGAAACCTTGGTCACAGTTCCCTTTCCCCCACCCCTGTGCCTTCTCCAAAAAAAAGTATTGTGACTTCTTTTTTAATGGTCCGGTTTACTGTTTTCGTTTTCTGCAGAGAAAAGAGAGCTGACTAAATCAGACCCTTAATATACCATTGCACAGAAGGCAGTGACCCTTCTCCCACCACTCCCAATGAGTACACTTTAAACAGAATATTCGTGATACTTCATAACTGCACCTGAGGCAACTTCTTTTTTTTTCTTTTTTTTTCTTTTTTTTTTTTTGGCTTTGCTTAACCCTAATGGCCTGGATATGCATAGCACAAAAAAGGCTCTCATAGCTGTTCCACTCAGCCTTACCCAAAATCTCTCTCTCATAACCTCCACATCATGTCTTCACCAGTTTTTCTCTCGCCATTCTTATTGCGTGTTGTTTACGGCTGCAGTAAAAAGGTCATGCTTTGAACTTTCTACTACTACTATTTATTATATATAGTACTGCAAGGCATACGCAGTGCTGTATAGACACATAAAGAAGGTCCCTGCTTGTAGGAGTTTAAAATTAGTTTAAGTGATGGCACCTGTTGGAGGGTCAATCCATCTGCACACATTGGAAGGCACATGAAGCCCTATGCCTCTGTTTGTTGGTGCATTAAAGTAAGGCAGATGAGCATATAGTGAAGAGCTGGCTGGAATTCCAGTTCCCTATGACAGAGGGAAGAAGTGAGATTAGAGAGAAGAAATAAAAAGAAGGGTATGAAGGTAGAGCAAAAGGGAAGGGGCGGGATTAGATGGTAAGGAAAAGGCAAGCATGGGAGAAAGGGGGAGGTAGGGGGCATAATAAAGTATATGGCAGGTAAGGAGAAAATTCAAGAAGGTGGAGTAAAGGAGTGAAAGGGGTGGCAAGAGAAGGAAGAATACAATGACCAGGGGTAGGGAGAGGGAATAGTATAAGATGGGTAGCAGAGGGAGTGTGGGAAAAACGCAAGGAGAGTAAAAAGGCTACATGCTTGGAGGCTGCTAACACACATGCTATCTGATGCACCAGGCCTTACTGCTCATGATATCCTCTCCTCTCTGACCCTCTCCCTTCCTCTTATCTAGTGTGACTGTGATTCTTTCCTATGATTTTATGGTGTTCCTTTCTTCCTTCTTTTAAACTGCTCTGTTCTTTTGAAGGGTGTTATATCTCATTTTAATAAACATACCTGACATCCTCCGTGACACACAAGCCCCCAAGATATACTGTTGGCATGTGTGCATGTGCGCAATCCAATTTTGTCAGTTCAGCCCAAATGCATGGGTTATGCTCATCCACCAGCAGGGGGAGACTGAAAGTAGTAAGTTCAAAACTTTTCCCTGTGCTTCCCTGCAGAGCCAGTATTTCTTTCTCAAGATGGATGAGCGTAGGCCTGTGCTGACTGGCTGGCTGTTTTTTCTTATTGTCCCTCCAGTCCAGTCCCGCATCTCTGGGTAGTGCACCCCCCCCCCCCCCTCACAGCATGGAGACTGAGCATATCAACTTCTGAAGTCACCAGTACTAGTACCACTGGCACTGCTCTTCAGCTCCCAGTATGCTCAGTCTCCAAGCAGCTGGAGGTGGTGTGAGCCACAGTGTGCGGCTCACTGAGGGGCAAATAAGGAAATAGCTAGTTAGGTTTTTGCGTTATTTTCGGTGGATTCATTGATTTGTTTTAGTTTTGTTGATATAGTTTAAAAAGGAAAAAAAGACAAGGATTGTAGCAGGCTTATCTCTGTACCTTTGTGGAGGATCTCTGCTGCTTCCCCCCCACCTTTGAATGTCCGGGGGTGGGGGGTGTTGAGGCGCCTGCAGGCATTCTGGGGCTTCGGCGGCTTGCTGTCCGGTAGCAGCGGTAGCTCAGTGGCTTGACTCCCCCCCCCCCCTCCCTTGGCGCCAAAGCCATTTGCCGGCTGAGCGCAAGGCGTGCGGATTCCTCGGCAGAGGTTACAAATCACAGCTGGGGCATTGCTGCTCATCTCCCCTTCACTAAAGGTATGTGGAGATAGACTAAGGGAGGATGTCGTGGCTGGGAAGGAAGGCCTGGTTCCTTGTGGTGTTGGCAGTTGTAGCGCCACAGGAAACAAAGGCTGCTGCTCTCTTCCCATGTTTTTCTCCTGTCGGAGGAGGGGGAGCCCGCTCAGCCATTTTACTTTAGTACACACACAAGTTTCCCTCGGGGCCCCTTTTTCTCAAGGGGGCTTCAGGGGCAGGAGGCTCTGCATGCGGTTAAAAAAAAAAAAGTAACAAGCATTTAGGAAGGGGAGCCCATGGTCGGTTTTGGTTATCTGGACAGTGGTATAAAGTTTTTTTCCTTGAGCAGAGTCCCCGGATAGGTCGAGAACCTGGTGGCAGCACGCTGGCATCCATGCCTGTGTGTCTGCAATGTCTGATCTGCAGGACTCTGAGGGGCCGTGTCCGACGCAGCTGCGTGTTGCAGCTGCGTGGCGGAAGCTACAAGTATGAAGCAGGTGCTACAGGACAAGGCGCAGGAGCCCATGTCTTCGCCAGGTCAGTAGGGCCAGGTCTCTTTGGGGCTCTCTCTCCACTGGAAACAATTGCGGCGGTCTCCGGCCCCTCTACTGCTCAGGGGCTGGGGGTTGGAAGGGTCCTTGGGGGTTTCTCACCAGAGTTTTGTACTTTTATCGCATCAGGCCTTTTGCTTGTGCCAGCAGGGTACATTGGCAGGTCTCTTTTCGACGGCAGCCAGTGCTAAGCAAGGTGCCACAGGGAAGGGGGAGGACCTTGGTGCGGTGCCGGCCAAGAAGGCTAGGACTTCAGAGGCATGGCCGGAGCGGTCTTCCTTGTCAGAGGGGCCAGAGGCTGATAATTTGGAGCTGGCGCCGGATTTGGAGGGCGAGGATCTCGAGGAAGGAGAAATCCCGGAGCCAGAAGACCAAGCGCGCATTATCCAGGTTTTTCGGAAGGAGCTGCTGCCAGCTGTCATCACTGAATCTTTCCGAGCACTGAACTTACCCTCTGGTCAGCCGGCAGAGGAGTCGCCGCTCGAGGATCCCCCCATTCAGGCCGTGCAGAAGACAGTCGGTCTTCCTGGTGCACAGGGTGGTCCAGCAGATAATTCAGGATGAGTGGGACCTGCTGGTGGGGGGTGGAACAGGAGCACGAGGAGCTTGTCACCGTAGGTCGACGTGGTGATAGCTGCGGTGACGAAAAAGACCCCCATTCCTGTTTGAGGGGAGTGCGGCACTGAAAGACGGGCAGGATAGGAAGCTGGAAATGTTATTGAAACAGGCCTTTGATGTCAACGCCCTGTATTTTCAGGCTTCCATTTGAGGGGCATGGGTAGCGAGGGCCTGTCTGTGGTGGTCGCAGCAGCAGCTTGGGGATCCCGTGCTAGAGGCAGAGGTCACAATGCTGGAAGCCGGAGCGGCTTACCTGGCCGATGTCCTTAACCTTATTCACAGGCTTGCAAACAGCATGGCCTCGGTGGTGGCGGCCCATCGCTATCTCTGGCTGCAAAATTGGGCAGCGGACAGCACTTCTAAGTCCTGGCTTAGCAAGCTCCCCTTTAAGGGCAAGCTTCTCTTCGGGGAGGACCTGGACAAGCTGGTTAAGGACCTGGGGGAGTCCAAGGAGGGACGCTTGCCACAAGATAAGCTGAAGCAGACATGCAGTGCATTGGCTTTTTGGGGTCAGTAGTGTGATTTTTGACGTTTTCAGATGTCCCGCCTTGGCTCCTTCCAGAAGGGGAGCTTCCCTTCTCGGGGGGGGGGGGGGGCGGGCAGGGGTTTGAAGGTTTCAGAGGGGCAGACAGAGATTTCTCTGCACCCTCCTCCTCGGGACTTAAGAAGCCCCAATGAAGCGAGGGGAAGTCCAGGCAGGGGTGCAACCCGTGGGAGGTCGGCTACGGGAGTTTTACCCTGCTTGGATCCAGATCACATCGGACTAGTGGGTCCTGGAGATCATTTGCGAGGGCTATGCCCTTGAGTTGGCATGACCAGTGCGTGAGGCCTTCGTCCAGTCCCCCTGCTGGGCACTGAACAAGGCAGCCACAGTCGGGGACACCTGTCGCAGCTGCTTCTTCTTGGGACAGTGGTCCCCGTCTCCTGGGAGCAGTATGGCTGCGGTCGATACTCCATTTATTTCGTGGTTCCCAAGAAAGATGGCTCCTTCCGCCTGATCCTGGATCTAAAGTGTGTAAATCATTGCCTTCGGGTTCTGCATTTCCTTATGGAAATTCTGCGGTCCTTAATCGTGAGGGAGGGGGAGTTTTTGTCATCCCTTGACCTCACAGAGGCATATCTTCACATTCCCATCAGGCCGGATTACCAACGGTTTGCAGTGCTGATGGGACACTTCCAGTTTCAGGCATTGCCATTCGGGCTGGCAACAGCTCCTCGCACCTTCACCAAGGTCATGGTGGTGGTTCTAAAGGTGTCACTGAGGGCTTATTCAGATGTGTTGCATTTCCTGCAGGCGGTGGCCTGTTTGTCCTCTGCGAAGGGAGGTTGTCCGCCATGGGATTTTAACTTGGTTCTGATGGCTTTGAACCTGTGAGGCGGGCCTCGCTGAAGGATTTAACTCTGAAGACTGTTTTCCTAGTGGCAATCTGATCTGCGTGCCGGATCTTGGAATTACAAGCCTTGTCCTGTCGGGATCCATTCCTCTCCTCACGGGAGAAGGTGGTCTTGCGGCCGGTTCCTTCATTTCTGCCTAAAGTAATATCTGTCTTTTTCATGTGAATCAGCCCATGTCCCTCCCAGTCCTGAGGAGCACAGGGGACGATGCTGTCGCTCTGTCTGCATTTGCTGGATGTGCTCTGGACCCTCAAGCATTATTTGAAGGTGACCGTGGATTTTCGCAAGTCAGATTGTTTGTGCTATTTAGGGGTCCGCGCAGAAGGGAGGCGGTGGCGAAAGCTTCCATTTCCAGATGGTCCGGGAGGTGATAGACTTGACGTTTCTCCTCCAGGGTCGTTGGGCACCAGTGGGGTTGCACATCCATTCCACAAGGGCTTGGGCAGCTTCTTGGCCTGAATTTGGTCTGGTGCCTCCAGTGGGAATCCTGCAGGATGGCTGCCTGATCTTCCCTGCATACCTTTTAGTAAACATCGCCTGGACGTCCAGGTTGGGAAGGATGCCTGTTTTGGATTGGCGGTACTGCATGCCAGTCTAGCGGGTCCCTCCCTTTTAAAGTAACTGCTCTGTTACGTCCCAGAGGTGCGGGACTGGACTGGAGGGGGCGATAAGGAAAGCAAAATTACTTACCTACTAATTGTTGTTCCTTGAGGAACTCCAGTCCCGGATCCCACTCGGGGTTTTCCGTTAGCTCTCTTCTGTTGGACTTACTATGCCCTGATTTTCTCAGGGTTCTCGGGTGCTTCGGCGTCCAGGGGCTGATCGGGGTTCTTTCTCTCTGGCTGGTTGCTGATGGTGGTTCAGGGATCCCTCAGGTCGGCCTCTTTCTAGTTCCCTGTCCCGAAGGGGGAGAGGAGTAGGAGTTCCTCCTTAGGTGCGGGCGGGGAGTCCCCAGAGTGGTTTCTGTTTTGGGGAAGCCAGTCGGTTTAGTTAGACTGGGTTTGCCTTTGCACTTTGCCTATTTAACTGCTTATTTGTTGCTCCTTTGAGTCTGCTTTGTCAGTAGGTTGCTGGGAGCTGAAGGACAGTGCCAATGGTATTAGTACTGGTGGCTTCAGAAGTTGACATACTCAGTCTCCATGCTGTTGGAGGGGGTGCACTACCCAGAGGTGTGGGACTGGACTGCTGTTCCTCAAGGAACAGCAAGTAGCAGGTAAGTCTAATTTCGCTTTTCCTTAGTTAAGTGCTGGGCTGTGATTTTGGGGTGCAGAACAAGGTGGCACTGGGTCCCTCCTCTAGCCTCTCCTCCAGTCGCTCTTAAGTAGGACACATCTGTTCCTCCTTCTGCTCCTCCCAAGAGTTGGGGAGGAGGCCGGGGGTTGAGCTGTCTGTTCCTGTTTGAACCAATAGAAAATGGATTTCAGTAGATGGCATCGGGAGATGCAGCGGGAACACAGCAGGAGCCGGTAAGTCGGTGCAGGGGAGGTTCCTGTGCACATGACTGACCCGGAGAGGGGCTGTAGTGCAACATGTGGCAGCCGCAGGAGTTTGCTCTCCGTGGTAGGGCTCTGATGTGCCTATGTTATGGAGAGCACCACTGCTGCAGAGAGCTTAGTTGGAAGCCTGGCTGCATCTACGGTAGCTGTGGAGGGGGCTTGCAGGCCACAAGCGCCTTCAGGGAAGGCCAGGACACCTGTGGTTTTAGCAAGAACGGACACCATCTTGTCTGCTACTACTTCTGCCTCAGAGTGCGGAGAAGCTCCTTTTCCATAGTGTCCTGCAAGACCAGCCCAGAAAAATGGGTTGTGTTCCCCCTACCATCATATTGGTGGAGACAAAGAACCAATGAAAAGTCCAGGTTTCAATGACATCGCTTCTGTGCCTCTATCCGCCTCTGCCACTAGAGATTCCTTTTAATATTTCTTTGTCTCCAGCAGATGGTGGATGGCTTTTCTCCTCTGTAGACAATCTGAAGATTGAGAGGAAAAGATTGATTAAATCCTCATAAACGACCACCGTAAGCCCTAAAAAGGGTGACTCTCTCACTTGAGCGTGACATGGTAGGCTCCACAAGACTGTGGTCTTTTCAGTAGTCATTGGAGGAGGGAATATTGGTTCAGCTCCCCGCCTGGTGAGCAGCCACAAATTCGAAGGATTTGGAAGAATTCAGCAGCCTTGCACAACTTCTGCGCTCCCTGCCTCTTCCTCTTTCCCCCTGCTGTCTCCTGAAGATTGCAGAAGGCTCTGAGAGATCTGCTTGCCAGCCACCTTTCTCACAATGCTGTTTAAACCCAGCCAGTTAAGCAGTTTCAGGGGAGTAGAGCTGAGCCTGGCATGGATCCTAGGCCTGGAGTTTTCAGGGGGTGAGTATCAAAGCTTGACCTTGTCATTGCCCTTGGGTGCTTCCGGTTTCATCTCTGAGGAATGCAGTTTGGGGTGGACTGCTAGTGACTGGCGCTTTGTGGGGATTTCCCGCTATTTTATGCACATGCCTGTTCTGTGATCCTAATGTCTTCTGCCCAAGCCGCTCCAACACATGCTCTCTTCCTAGCACTTTTAATGTGCATTATGTGAAAATACAATTAACGCAAGCTCTTTTTCCAGGAAATGTTTAACCTGTGGCAAGTGAGGAGCCTCCTTTTGATTCTGGACTTTGCTTTTCTTGTATGGCAGCTTCTGAGTCTCCCCTGGAGGGCATACTCCCCCCCCCCCCCCTCCCTCTCAGCCAGGAGATACAGTTAGTCCACTCTTACTTGCATCAAGGCAGAAGGTGCAGAATGGTGGTAAGGATGCTTAGTTGGCTGGAGGCTCCGGCGACCGAGCTGTGAGCTGCTATTTATCCTCTAGGGCAGTGGTTCCCTATCCAGTCCTCGGGTACCCTCAGGCCAGTCAGGTTTTCAGAATATCTACAATGAATATGCATGAGAGAGATCTGGAAGCAGTGCATGCACATCTCTCTCATGCATATTCATTGTAGATATTCTGGAAACCTGACTGGCCTGGGGGTACCTGAGGATGGGGTTGGGAACCATTGCTCTAGGGAGTCTATGGTGGCTCTGCCCCTGGTGTCAGGGAGCCTTTTCCTAGAGGAGAGCTGCTGGAGTCTGGATTGTCCTCTCTGAAATTCTTTTTTTTTTGGTAACAGGCCTGTTCTTTCTGGCATGGAAATTCAGACTTTGTGGCTTCTAGCTGCCTCTGGACACAGGCTTGTGCCAGGCAGGCTGGAAAGAGAAGCCCTGTTCAATTACCTTTTGCTAAGCGTCCCTGGTACAGGACACTCCCTGAAGACGAACAGGAGTTCCTTATCGGTCCTACAGTTCATTCCTCCACCACTGGGTAGTGCACCTCCTCCTGCAACATGGAGACTGGACAAGTCAAACTTGTGACATCACCGGGTATATCCTGCTGGTCTTCTCCCATGATCCCCCAGTGTGTCCAGTCTCCATGCAGCATGAGGACGTAGTGAGCCTAGGTGCTGGGCTCACTTGAGAAGCAGTTTAGGAGCAGTTAGTCAGGATTTGATTTACCTTGCATTTCTTTTGCCCTTCTTTAGGTGTAATCCTGTAAATTGTATTCATTTTCATTTAATTTCATTTACTTTTACTTTATTTATTTTCACCTAGTCTGCCTTAGTGTAAAGGGGGGTTCTGTCCCTTTTCAAAGTTCACGCTGCCAGCTAGCCTCTCTGCTTGGGATTCTTCGGTCTCTGTGCCCGGTGATGATCTCTCCCCCAGGACTGTACGGGGGAGAGCTCTGTGGAACACCTGCATTTTGGCAGTGTCCATGCGGCAGATTCCCATCGCGGCGGGAGCCTCAGGCCGTTTGAGGTTCTTTAGCCGGTGGGCCGGGGCTCGCAGCGTCTGCTACTTCTGGTGGCATGAGGCAGCAGCGTGTCTGGACAGCTCTTCACCCCGCAGCTACAGCGGGGTAACTGCTGCATCCCAACGCCACAAGGGAGTCTCTCGAGTCCGCATGGAGGGGCTCTGAGCTCTTGCCGCCTCTGTGGTGTCTGGCGCCAAACGGGCCTGCTTCGGATTGGCGCTATTTTCTCGGCAGGGCTGAGGCCTCGTGGCGGAGAGCGGAGCAGCCTCGCGTTTGAGCAGACGACGCTGTTCCACGCGGCTACACCCAGATAAGGACTTCCTTTTGCTGTTACTTTTCATTTTAATTCTAATTTTAATTTCCTTTTAATTTCATGATAGTTTATAGTTCTTTGAATGCAATGTGATTGGTTTGGGTTTTACTTCTTGGGGGGTGCCTTTACCTTTGTCTGCATTCTGGCAGTTAGCGACGTCTGTCAGCAGCAGGTTTCCGTGCTAGGATTTGGCCATTCAGGGTCATTGGCGGCACAACCACCTACAAATTGAGCCCTTTCTGAAATTGTCATTTACATAAGGATGCTATTTCCATGTTTATATTTATTTATTTTATTTATTTACATTTCTTATATACCGCACTATTTGCGATCAGCGCGGTTTACATAAAACTAACAGTATCCGACAATAAACAAGAGTCAGGTCATTACAATAAACAGGAGCAATCAACTTGGATAACAGGGGAAACTATCTACATGTGTGAAACATTGAAATAGGTAACTGTATGCATGTGGGATGGAGTTATTGTGAGTTGGTCATACCTGGTGGCTGTGGTTCGGGGGAGTCTATAAGGTATCTAATAAAGAGGAGTTGTTTTAAGGCCTTCCTGAACTGGCTCAAGTTGGGGATAGCTCTGATGTGTGGTGGTAGGGAGTTCCATAGGCTTGGGGCGCTCAGACTGAAGGCTCTATTTGAAGTTGATATGGAGCATCTTGTCATGGCTTTTGGTATTGCTAGCATGTTGGCTGCGGTGGTTCTTCTTATCCTGTTGGGTGTGGGTGGTTGTATGAGGTCACATACTGAGGAGGCGGAAAGCCCGTTGATGGCCTTGAATGTCATCACTAAGGTCTTGAAGCTAATCCTGGCTTGAATGGGGAGCCAGTGCAGCTGCATCAGGAGGGGTGTGATATGCTCTCTCCTTGGTGCTCCGAAGAGGATTCGCGCTGCACTGTTCATTGCAAGTTGTAAGGGATGTAAGGTTGCCTGAGGGAGTCCTTGTAGGATGGCGTTTGAATAGTCAAAATGAGGGATGATGAGAGCTTGGTAAATGGTGCGGAAGTCGCTCAGCTCGAGTAGGGGGCGTATGTGTCTAAGGGATCTGATCTTGAAGTAGATCGCTCTTACTGTTTTTGCTATGTGCTGCTTCATATTGAGGTTTTGATCCAATGTGACTCCGAGATAACGTATGGCTGATTTTACTTGCAGCTTGGCGTTATCTACTTCCAAATGATTAGGTGGTGTAAACTCAGGGTTTCTAGAGATGAACAGGACCTCCGTTTTCTTATGTTGGATGCGCAGATTTTGGGAGAGGAGCCATTCGGATACTGCGTTGAAACACTTAGTGGGGTGAGATCCGGGCATTCCAGGGATATTGGCAGGTACATTAGTACATCGTCTGCGTAAATCATGCAACTCACGTTAAACGATCTAATGATGTTACAAATGGGTTGGATATAGATGTTAAACATAAGTGAAGACAGTGAGGATCCTTGAGGGACTCCTTGGCTCTGTAGGAATGGCTCGGATGTGGTTCCATTTGCTCGTACGTGTTGCCATCTTCCAGACAGGTAAGACCTGCACCACTCCAGCGCTGTTTCGGTGATGCCTTTCTCCCTTAGCCGAATCAGGAGAATCTCATGGCAGACTGAGTCGAAGGCTGCGGCAATATCCAAGAAGATGAGTGCGAAGCCTGTACGTGAGTTGTCAATGCCTGATATTATGGTGTTGAAAAGAGTAGTGAGTAGTGTTTCTACTCCGTGTGATTCTCTGAATCCGTGTTGCGATGGATCTAGAGGTGCATTGGTGTCCACATGATCTTGTAGCTGCCTGTAGACTATTTTTTCAACTATTTTAGCGAGCATCGGAATACTAGAAATAGGTCTGTAGGACTCGACCTTTTGAGGATCTAATTTGATATCCTTGAGCAGCGGTCTGACGGAGGTCTGTTTGAGCGTGGATGGGAACGACCCTGTGCTCAATGATAGTCCTATCATTTTGGTTAAGATTGGGGCAAGGTCGGATCGCAGATCTTTTATCCAGAATGCTGGACATGGGTCTGAGTATGAGGTGGAAGTATTTATGGTAGCGATGGTGTCTTCGATAGTTCTCTTGGATGGTGTGGTGAAGGTGGATAGATATGTTGCGCATACTTGAGAATCAGGGGGGTCCGGTATAACCATCTTGTCAGTTTTGCATAATTTTGATTGCATAAAGACGGCATACTCCTGTGGGTGTATAGATCCTGTGCGCTCCGGAGTCGGTTCTTTGGCAAGAGATTTGACCAGGTTGAAGAGGTCATGCGGCTTGTTTAATGAACGTTTCAGAGTGTCTGTGTGATGTTGTTTCATCTTGTCGGTGACAGCCTTGCGATGTGTGTGTAGGAGTTGGATGTATGCTGTTTGGTCACTGCTGGTACGTGATTTCCTCCAGCGCTTTTCCAATCTTCGTAGGAGGGTTAGAGACGCTTTTAGGTCAGCTGTAAACCATGGTGCGGATGGTCTTTTCTTTGGGGCTTTAGTTGTGGTGGGACAGATTGCGATCGCGCTGAGTTTGCTGTTCCACGTGGAAATTAGGATGTCTAGGTCTTGTGAGGTCTTGTCAAGGAGAGAGTTTGTTTCAGCAAGGATGCGTTCTTTGTTAAACGGTTGAAATCTTCTGGCGTTTGAGATTGTGTTTGTTTGTGAGTTCATGATAGGCCTTTGTGACTTGATGGGGGTTGGAATTTGGAAGGAGGTAAGCTTATGATCCGACCATGGGACTGCTGTTAGTGATAACGTGACGTTTTGTGCTTGTTGAAGCACTGTTTGTGGGGCGAATATCAGGTCGAGAATATTGCCTTTTGTGTGCGTAGGTTCTTGTACCAATTGGGTATATCCCAGGATGTCTAGGGCCTCTATGAAGGCGGCTGCCTGATTGTCCTGTAGGGATGGCAAGTTAAAATCACCTAATATCCAATTTGGTCTATGTGGAACATAGGTGTTAGATGCTAGGTTTATGATACTGGAGAGGTTGTCTGGATCAGGAGAGGGCGCTCTATAAATAAGGTTTATGGAGCAAAGGTGGTTGGATATAGATACTGTTTCAAGAGCATTGGTGTTGCTGGCTTCTACCATTTCAAATTGAAGGTCAGATCTGGTGATGACGGCAACTCCTCCACCCCTTTTGTTTTGCCTGTGGCTGGTGAAAGTAACGAAGTTAGGTGGTAGAAGTTGATTGAGGATGGTATTATCTTCCGGTGAGAGCCAGGTCTCGGTGATCATAATGATATCTAGGTTAAGATGCGTTATTGTTTCAGTGATTGCTGGCCATTTTTTGCGAAGTGATCGAGAGTTAATGAGTGCGCACTTTAGGCTGTTAGTGTGTGGGTGTTTATTTTGCTTGGGTTTTGAGGAGTTTTGTAGAGGGATATAAATTAAGTGGGGGCGGCGTGGATAGCTTGCTCCATGATAGAGGTTGTTGGAGTCATCGGGCCATTTTCTTCCACCAGTTGAGAGCTTTGGGATGTGGTTTTGTGCTGCCGTTAGAGCTAGTGAGCTGGATGGCAAGATAGTGAGTAGAAGGTAAAGACTCATAAGGGTGAGGGTTATGTGCTTCATTTTGGATCTTTCTGTGTCGGTACAAGGGGGGTAGAGGAAGATGTAAGACAGTTGGAGAGGTTTCTAGTTGTGAATGTTTTTCGACAGGCAGTTGCTTCTAATTTATTACAGGAAGATTAAGCGTGACACAGTTGAGTGAGGGTGAGTTGCTGGCGAGAGTAGTACGGGGACTCATTTGAGTGAGGGTAGAGTTACTGTCAACAGTAGACGGTACCACAGTAGATTTAGAGTAGAATGAGAGTAGTTATTGGCATCAGTAAATACAGACAACAGTAATTACAGTAGAATGAAGGTAGATACTGGCAACAGTAAATACAGGCAATAATAGATATAGCAAATGAAGGTAGATACTGGCAACAGTAAATAATGGCAGCAAGCAGCGTTATGGGGATAAGCAATATTAAAGAGGCTATTACTGTTCTAGATGTGTTGATAATACTTGCAGTTCCTGATGTAGGTGTGACTATGATTATAGGTGGTGTTGACCACGTTGGGAGCTCAATCCTTCCTAGGAGAGCTTGGGTCAGAAAATCACTTGAAAAGAACTGTACTCAGTTGGTGTCCTTCCGAAAGTAAGTTCTCTACATGTGAGTAAGTCTTTTCGAAATCTGTTGTATGGTGATGAGCTGGAGCTTCGCTTGGATTTTATTCACTTGGGTTGAAGTTTGTTTCCTGCCTGTCGTGCCGGGCTGCTGGGACCTCCCACAACCCCGATTGGGTTGGAGTGCAGGAGCAGGAACTTGCTGAACGCCCTGTGCTCTACCCCGACCGGGGAGCCGACGAAGATGGCTGCGGTGTTGGTTGCTGGAACTCTGGGCTTAAGAGGATTCAGGATCTTAGCGCGGCAAGACCATGAGCTGGCGGTGTTCTAATTTTCCTTGTTCAGAGGAAGCTGATGGGCTGATATTCCAATTTTTCTGAGGCCTCCCTCGGGCCTCCGCCTAAGGGCCATGCCAAAGGGCCCTCTGGCGAGGCCCTCAGGCGCGGGCCCGCAGAGGCGCGGGCGCGCCTGATGTCGCGAAGTTTAAATAGTCCAGGTGCGCCCCGAATGGGCTGAAGATCGGCGTCCTTCTGCTCCCCTGCCGGAGGCTCTATCCCCTTGTATGCTTGGAAATTGTGCAGACAGCCTCTAAATGTCGTTATGCCATCTGCAAATTTGATCGCCATGCTTGCTGATCTCTTTTCCAGATCATTTCAGTGCAGTAGATGTTACCAGATGCCAGTTCCAGTGCAGATCCCGAGACATTCCACTATTTACGGGTCTCCTGTGAGAAAACTGGCCATTTAGTCCTATTGTGTTCCTGTTTTTGATCCATTTCCCATTCTATAATAGCACATCATCTCCTTCCTCAGGAGAAGTTCATAAGGGGCTTTGTCAAATACCTTCTAAAACATCCAGATACATATCATATGGCTTACTCACATGTTTATTAACCCTTTGAAAAGACAGCTTGGTGCTGCTTTTCAGAACAAGTTCTATCATTTAACTGGCACTGAACTCAGATTCATTGGTCTGTAGTTTCCAAGATCGCCTTTGAAGCTCTTTTAAAAAAAACAAACAAACAAAAAAAAAAACACAATTAGTGTTACATTAGTAACTCTTCAATCTTTAGAGATCATTAATACTAATGTTATGATTGAGCCTGGCTGATATTATGAATGATCACTATTAGACAAAAATTAGCTAGGTTAAGACACTTTGATTTGGTTTTCTGCACTATGTTATCAGAGCGCAGCTTGCCCATTTGGCGGGAACTCTGCCCATCTGGGCCATCTGGGGAAAGGCCCCTGCTGGGGATCGTGAGAAGTGTTGCTGGATGGCACAGTCCGGGGCTTAGTGTTCCAGGGTCCTGGAAGGGTTGATAGCGGCAGTCAGGCCTCCCTGTCTTTGCTATGACGGTCACCTAGGTTCAAGCGTCCTGTGTTTTGGGTGACAGGAGTGGGACACCTGGACATGTGGTGCTGGATGTTGGATAGGCTCATACTTCTTAGGTGCACTCTCCTTGAGTGCTTCTGCATGTCCGTGTTCCGTCTGTGATCTCATGCTCAGGTGATTGTTGCAGCAATGACAGAGATCGCTTGGGATATCGTGAGCGGGATTGTCATGATGTTGCATGGGGTTGCCAATGCAAGACGGGGCCATCCTGAGGAGTTTGGGCCTCAGTCATCAGCTTTCCCTTCGGTGGCCCGGCTGTCCAGGAGGCACCCCTCCAGATCCGCCGGTCCAGTTCTTCTCTGCCTCTTCTCAATGTGGGCAGGAGGGCTGGCAGATCTGGAAATTCACGTCCACTGCACGTTCTACTGTTTTACCTCTGCCTTGGGGTTCTGAGGTCATATATTCCCAATCATTTGTTTGGTGGGGTGCTGCTGTCTGTTGTGCAAGACAAGGTGGTCCACAGTCGGAGGCTGTCGTCTATTCCCCTTACCCCTGAAGGTGCTCACAATTTAAGTTTTTTGTACCTGCGGAGGTGTATGTTGTTAAAGGCTAGCAGGCGCACCTGTGGGACCAGAATCCTCGGTTCTTCCGTCCTTCCGTTGAGATGCGCGTGTGGGGTTTACTCCCTTGGTCGGCTAGCAACTTGCTTCACCCATTGCGCCTTCCCTTTCCTCAAGGCATCGTTGCGTCCCACTTCTTCGTGGGGGCTCGCCGCAGGGCCTGGAGTTATGCTCAGCCGGTTCCAGCTAGGGCTGAGTCCTTGGGGGGGAGGCTCCGATCCTAACGACACAGGGAGTGCTGGGATCTGTTCAACCAGGTTCCTTCGGGCCCAGCGTATGTCGTCTTTTGCTGTCCGGTTTAGGTCTTCGGGTCGTGGCGGTGCTCCGAGAAGACCAGTAGGCTGCACAGTGCTTGTCTTGGAGCAAGCGCGGGATATCTGTAGGTTCATATTCAAAGCTGTCCGGTTACATGTCCCTCCATTGTGGAATGCTGTACTAGTAGGCATACTTCATATGCTGGGCTTACAAGTTGGCTTCCGCACTGCTCGGCATCAGCCAAGGTGACTGCCGGTTTAGGCTGTGGATGTGGAGTCAGCCTGGAGGAGGGGCCTTGCGTTCTCTGGACAATGCCCTGTTCGGTTGTGTGCCTTGTGGCCCTTATGGAGTTGTAAAAAGGAAAAAAAATAAAATAAAAAAAAATAATCAAACAGGAAAGCCTTCCTAATTGTCCCCACTTCTTTTTTATAAGGTTCTGTCCCTTCTGGGAGCTTGGCCGGAGCGTGATTAGACTCAGCTACATTTTGGGGATCCTTTATGTACAAGGCGTTTTAGTGTACGCAGCACGCCCAGTGTTCCATCGTCTGACTGGAACGGTACGTGGTACGTCAGCCGTGGCAGGCATTCGCGGACACAGTAGCGGATCGAGCGCTGTAGGTGCTGTCTGAGATCTCCGGGATGGTGGCCTATTTCAATCGGCAGGGTGGAGTCGGTCGGGTGGTCAGGGTGGCCCGAGCGAAGGGACAGCGTGAGCGGTTGAAGCCTTGGCGGCCTGTGTTTCAGTGGGGACACTGGTGGCAAATGTCCTTAGCGGGGTCCGAGTGTTTGCCGGAGGAGTGAGATTGCATCAGGCGGTGTGTGCGCCGCGTGTGCTCAGATGCGGTCAGCCCATATTGGACCTCATGGCGACCTGTCAGTCTGCGGCGACGGGTCGATGTTTAGCAGAGGACATATGAGGCTACTGGATAGCGTCAACGCATTGGTACGGGGCCGTGGCCCGGTCCATTCTATGCCTTTCAGAAGTCATAGTGAAAATGGCCGACTGGGTCTGGTTGCTAAGATATGTGCTCTTCATTAGTCAGTGGGGACCATTACCAGTGTATTCTGCAACATTTGCGTGAGCTTGCATAATCTTTACTTGCAACCAATCAAAATAACTGTCCAAAACCAGTTGATGCAGTCACTACTTAAATTTGCCTCGCTTGACAGTTTATTTTTTTATTTATTTTTTTTTTTAATTTTATACCGATAGGTCACTCACAGCATATTTGGCGATTCCTCGTACTGGTGTTAATCATGCAGATAATTTCTGCTCTAGTTGTGGTGATGTGACTTTTACATCACAAAAATGGCATATGACTGTGGCGGTTCAGAAAGCCTACAATTTATATTTTGGCTGCAGAATAAAAGATCAGGATAAAAGCTAGGCGCCACACATATGCTGCAATACATGTGTAGCAGATCTCAGGCTGTGGATGGATGGGAAAAGACCATCAAAGTCTTTTGCGGTTCCAATGATCTGGAGAGGGCCCATGGATCACGTCGGCGATTGTTACTTCTGCATGGTTCCTCCAATTCCGGAGGGCATATCCAGGTGATGTAAGCGGTTGGCCTACTGGCATTGCGTCGTGGGCATGGCTACCAGAGTCTCCTTTCTTTTTTGTCACACCATGTAAGACTCCACATCTTCTGAAACAACGCTGGACTCTGGGGCACTTGACACCCTCTTATATGCCCTTGGTGGATCACGCTTGGTTTATTGCAACTCATTGCTTAGCTGCGTTCCACATTCTCAATTAAAAAGACTCCAACTGGTCCAGGACATAGCTGTAGAGCTACTTTGTGTTGCAAAGAATAAAGCACTTAAGAGGTGTGACAAATAGGGTGTTTGACGCTGGTGGTTTTTCCATTTCCCTCATTTTGCTTCCCATCTCTGTCTGGATGGACCTCGGTTCCGTTCTCCCTCGTGGAATCCGGCTGTGCCTGTCTAGTTGTCGGTTTGGGACTTACGCAAGAACACTTTGCTTGTAACCTGCGTTTCTTGGACCTTAGGTGAAGGTTCCGTCGCTTTCTGGGAGGTCTCTTCGCTGCCTGTCCCTCCGTGGAGGCGGGTTCTGCGGGAGAGCAGCGGTTGCTTACACTTGACACCCTGGTGGGGTCGAGAGCCAAGGGGGAGCTCAAGCGGATTTTTCAGGCGGAGCTCCGGTAGCCTTCTCAGTAGGTCTGTTTCTAGGGCGTTCAGTGTGTTTGCGATGGCAAGTTTGTCTTTCTGAAGCACCAGCGCTGCTTGGGGCAGAGTTCTGTGCTGTTTTCACCAGTGAAGAGGATCCAAGTGGGCTCTCGGTCGTGTCTTCCTGGTTGGCTTACCGCCTGTTGACGTGAGGAGCGGGCTGGGGTCAGTGCCTGCTCTGTTTGTTTAGGGGCCGAGCCGACTGGATAGGTCCCTCCCAATGATTACTGCTCTGGTACATCCCAGTGGTGGAGGACTGAACTGTAGGACCGATAAGGAAATGGAAATTACACTTACCTGGTAATTGATGTTCCTTGAGGGAGTACAGTTCAGTCCTCATTCCCGCCCGGGGATGGATGTTTCAGACGCGAGGCGTCAGTTCCGAGTGTGCTTTCGGATCCTAGCGTCGGCAACGGGCTCTGATTGGCAGGTAATCGCGAGAGCAACCTTTTCTGCCTCTTCCTTAGTTCTCCTTCCTTCTAGCTCTCTGTCTTCCGCTGTTTGGTGCGCAGGGGGACAGGGGCACGGAGGAGGGTGTTTTCGGCCTTTCTTTTTGGGGCCCTGTGATTTTAAAGTTGAAGTTTGAGCATAGCTTTGTATTTAGTACTTTAACTGGTTGTTTGTTTGCTCCTTTGAGTCTGCTTTTGACAGTAGGTCACTGGGGGATCATGGGAGAAGACCAGCAGGATATACCCGGTGATGTCACAAGTTTGACTTGTCCAGTCTCCATGTTGCAGGAGGAGGTGCACTACCCAGTGGTGGAGGACTGAACTGTACTCCCTCAAGGAACATCAATTACCAGGTAAGTGTAATTTCCATTTATCCGAGATGGTCTATGCCTCGGACACAGATGAATCTGTATTGGGCTCTGATGTGGATGAGGACCTACTCACCTTCAGAAGACTATACAGATCCACCTTTTCCGGAAGGAGGAGCTTGTGGCACTGATTTACAGGGTCTCGTCCACCTTGAACTTGACACATGCTTCCAGCATAGAGCAGGAGCCAAAAATACAAACGTTTCTTCAAGGTGTGTGGAAATCCACTACTGTCTTCCTGTTCCTGGAGGTGATGAATATGATCCAACCCTAGTGGGTCTCACCAGACTCCCTGCCTAAAGGGCTAAGGGTCTATAAGAAGATCTATGCTGTCCCAGAGGAGGATCGTGGCGAGTGGTTTGACATTCCCAAGGTGGATGCACAGGTCACGGCAGTTAACGGATGCACTGCCGTTCTTGTGGAAGGTGGATTGGCCTTAGATGTTTTGCACTGCAAGGTCGATTCCTTGCTGAAGAGCCAGTTTGCTATTACGGCAGTTATTCTACAGCTGTGAGTATGTACCAGCTTGACATCTCAAGCTCTGCTCTAGTGGATTCAGTCTTTCGCTTGATACTACTTCTCTCTTGGAGTCTGCTATGGCCTTCTTTCCTGATGCTGTTTGTTCAAAACATTTATAGGTCACTTAATCAAACTGTTGAAAGTGGAACAAAAAACATATACAATAAAATAACATACAAAATCAAAGCATACAGAGATAAAGCAAGAGGGAAAAGACTCAAAAGCCTGATACACAAAAAAAAAAAAAGCTTTCAATTTCTTATGGGACTGCAGCACATCAGTACAGCTCCGCAAGGAATTGTGGAGATGGTTTCACAGACAGAGAGCAGCAAAAGAAAAAGCTCATGCCCTTGTAATATGCAGGCTGTAAGCAAACAGTGGCAGCAAGAGAAGCGAGTCCGGAGACCCAAGTGAACCGGATGAACAGAAAAGTGCCAGTAAAGCAACCCCCCCCCCCCCAAAGACAGGACACCATCAAACCCAGCTTCATTTTCAACATAAAATATAAGATCTTAAATAAAAACCTTTGCTGAATTGGCAACCAATGCAGAGAACGCAAGCAAGGGATGATGTGGTCAGACAGAAACGTATCTCAAATCACCCTTGTTGCAGTGTGCCAGCTGTAAAGCAGATAGTGTTAAGGATGGAAGACCAGCCAGGGCAATGATCACATAGTCAAATGTAGTTGACAGCACTGTCTGAAAGACAGAATGAAAGTCGGGAGTAGAAAGTAATGGCTGAAGGCGTCATAACAGATGAATTTTGAAGAACAGCATACAAGTTTAGAAGCATCCTGGGGGTCTTTTCTTTTTAAAATTCCCTTGTAAGTGTATGGTAAAGTTACATTCTGTAGCTTGTCTTTTATGACCCTGTTCAGCTAGTGTGTGTTTTCTATAAGTACCTGCTTGCCTGTCACTTAGGTTAATGGTTAGTTAGGTTTTGGTGATCCAGCTGATGGTATCGCCTTTCTTTTCATGTATTCGTTACTTTTCTTTCTTATTTGGTTCTCTCCCTCATTAAGGGCTACATTGTTTTGGGTGGCATATTTTTCTTGAGGTTTTCTTTGGGATGTCTGGGTTCACACTGTTGGACTACCCATTCCATTTCTTTACAAGTATTATTGCTTGTTTTGTATATTTGAAGCTTGCATAAATAAAAAAGCAAAATGTAAAAAAAAAACATGGGCTTGCATATTCAGATGAGTCCAAGGTCGCACCCAAGAAACACATTGCCTACAAGCAATTTCGGACGTAATCAAATTCCAGTCATTGTTCCTAGGCGTTCCTCCAGTCCAGTCCCTTCACCTCTGGGTTGTGCTCCTCTACCAGCAGCTTTGGAGACTAAGCTTGTCATCATTCTGATGATCCTCCAGTATAAATACCACTGGCTCCTCCCACCAGATCCAGTTCCAGATCCAGTTTAGCTCAGTCTCCAAAGTGGCTAGAAGGAGCACTAAGCCAGGGGAAGTAGGCTTATTGGAGAGACTGTAGGATAGTTAGTGGGTTCTTTGATATCTTTGATTTGTTGCATTGTTTTCTTTGGGAGAATTTATTTGTGTTTTATAGTATAGGCAGGAATGTGCTTGGCAGGAGAGAAACCCTCCCTCTAGTAACCTTGGGGGCCTGGAAGAGAACTCCGTTTTGAAGAAGAAAGAAGAACTAGAGGAGAAGCGCCTCCCGAATCTTGCTGGGGTGAGGAGCCGCTGGGAAAAACAAGAGGTTCCTTATCGTTCCTCCAGTTCAGTCCTCCACCTCTGGGTTGTGCACCTCCTCCTGCAGCTTGGAGACTAGGCATGTCACAAAAACGTGACATCACTGGATGTAGTCTGCTGGTCTCTCCCATCATCCCCAGTGTGTCCAGTCTCCATGCAGCAGGAGGATGTAGTGAGCCTAGGTGCTGGGCTCACCTGAAAACAGATAAAGCAGTTAGAGAATAGGGTTTGGCTAATTGTTTTTTTAAAATTGATTTGGTCTGAGTTTAACTTTTGATTTGGTACCTGTCTCTTTATCCCCAGCTTTTTTAAAAAAGGAAGTACAGCGGGTTCTTGTGCCTGGTCCTGCCTGTCCTTTCATTCTTTTCTGCCGTCGCAGATCTCTCCCCCTTGTCAGTACAGGGGAGAGCACTGCAGTAGCAGGGCAGCAGTCTGTGTCTGAGGCAGTTTGGAGCTGTCACGCCTCTACAGACGCTGAGTTCTCGCTGATGGGTGGTTTTCCCGATGACTCTGTGATCACTTTCCCGCTGAGTAGAGCCGCGTGGGTGGCAACACCATGGTGCCGGAGCAATGATTGAAGTGCTGCCATATTGCACGCTGTAAGTAGGGGCAGGAGAGCGGGAGCACGCCCGAAGCGCTCAGCGGGGCTAGGCAATTTTGGCGCCCCTTTTGTTTTCAGGCAGATAGCGGTGGCCATTTTATCAGTGCGTTTACCGCGTGAACGCTGCTGAGTCGGTGATCGCATAGCTCACTGTCTGGAGCCGTTTCTCCTCCCAATTTCCTTTTTATTTCATTAGTTTGCATTATTTTTCTTTTTCGCTGTTCTGCCTTTTGGTTACTTTGCATTTGGTGGTTTTTCGTTAGCTCTGCTCCTCCCTGACCAGGCAGGTCAGGTGGGGGTTCTGGATCGCGTTTCAGGAGCACTTAGACCAGAGGTACTCAAATCCAGTCCTGGGGGGCTGCAAACCTGTCAGGTTTTTGGGATATCCCTAATGAATATGCATGAGATATATTTGCATGCACTGCCTCCATTGTATTTGAATCTATCTCATGCATATTCATTAGGGATATTCTGAAAACCTGACTGGTTTGCGGCCCTCTAGGACTGGATTTGAGTACCTCTGACTTAGACCTTTGATAAAGGTCTATTCCTTTGCGTCCCTCTAGTCCAGTCCCGGAACCATAGAGTTTAGAACCTCCACCAGCAGCTTTGGAGACTGAAAGATGTCATCGCTTTGTCACTGGTATAACTAGGCAAAGACCGCCCCCTTTCACCAGTACTTTCAGTCTCCAAGCAGCTAGGAGGTTCTGAGCCCGGGGCAGGGCTCAGTAGGAGCAAATAAGTAGAGCTTGCTTTTTGAAAGTTAATCTTTTGGGGCTTATTTGCCTTTCTTTTCTTTTCTTTTATCTTTATTTTATCTTTTTTGATTTGGTTCCTTGGTTTTCTTTTTAGGTCAGATCTGCTGCTGCTGCATGGGTTCCTGTGTCTGAACCTTTTTATCTTTTGTCTCTTTCTCTCTTCCCCCTCCCTCTCTCACTTCCCCAGCGTCTAAACGTGCAAAGGGGGAATAGTACTGCTCAGTGGCCTCCCTGCTCCCGAACCCGCATTGAAGGGGTGAGGAGCAGGTGGAAGGCGGCAGGTTGCAGCAGCAGCGACGCGGGAGCTAAAAATAAAAGCCAGTGCAGGCTTTCTCCAGGGCACTAAGAGCAGTAAACCACCGGAGCTGAAGCCGTGAGTAGGCTGTGCTCCGGTGTCCATTTGCCTCCTCTCCCCCCCCCTCCCCCTCAGGATCATCGGCGCTTTGCGGTGAGTAGACCTGGGTTGGGGAGGTGATCGAGACTTGCAGGGGAGAGATTGCGGCGGCTCCTGGGTAGCAGGGTAGCTCGGGGCCTCGCCGCGTGTTGTCAGAGTGAGTTTTTGAGCGGGAAAGCTGCCGGCGGCCATTTTGAGAGCCGCGGTGTCAGCGGCAGGTTTTTTATTGGCTTAGTTTTCAGCCTTGGGAGCTTCATTTTGCAAGCGGCGCAGCAGACTGCAGCTAGTTGGTTGATAGCTTAGTAGTTTAAAAAAAAAAAAAGCTGGGGGGTTTTCTGGCTGTTACAAATTGCTAAGAGAGGGTGTGTTGCCTATATTTTTAACATGCCGGCTAAGCCCCGCTGTCTGGTTTGTGGGGTGAGGCGCAGCGAGGTCTTAGCGTTGGGTGTTTGCAAAGGCTGCTCGTTGGAAGCGGAAGTTATGGAGCAGGCTGGTGAGGAAACCGCTGGGGATCAGGCAGCGGTCCCTTCAGAGGTAGGAGAGTCCGGACCGCCTTCTTTGGGTCTCCCTGAGCCGACGGCGGGGCCGTCCTCATCCCGAGGTGCTGCTCCGGCGGCGAGAGGGAGCCAGGGCGGGGGCTTTTCCGGAGTTCCCTCAGATTTCTTCGCCCTTATGCAGAAGACGTTTTCCTTGCTGCAGCCCATGTTGGGAACAACGTCTCCGGGTCCTAGGGATGCAAAGCGGGCACAGTCGGGGGGGGGGTCTCCCGGAGGAGGAAACGGGTCCGGCCAAACGACGTAGAGAGGCGAGGGAGGAGAGTCCGTCGTCTGCGATGGACGATGAGGTTGGGGTGTCGGAGGTAGACGGCGCCTCGGATGAGGAGTTGGAAGAAGGTGAGTTACCGGACGCAGAGCAGCAGAGTAGAGTGGTCCGGGTGTTTCGGCGAGGGGAGCTGCCAGCGTTGATTGCTGAGACACTTAAGACGTTGAACATGCCTGCCGTGCCACCGACGGCAGAGGAAGCATTGGAGGATCCTCTGTTGCAGGCGGTTAGAATGTCCCAGCGGGTGTTCCCGGTGCATAGAGTCTTTCAGAACATGATACAGGAGGAATGGGACTCGCCAGAGTCGGCGCTGCGGGGGACCGAGGCCCTGACCTGGTTATATCCTCTCTCCAACCAGGATAGAGAGCTTTTTTGCTCGCCGAAGGTTGATGCGGCAGTGTCAGCGGTCACTAAGAAGACCACAATTCCGGTTGAAGGGGCCGTGGCGTTGAAGGATGTACAAGACCGGAAATTGGATACCTTGTTGAAGCAGGTGTTTGATATGTGTGCCCTTTCCTTGCAGGCCTCGATCGCGGGGACGTGGGTGGCGAGAGGCTGCTTGCGGTGGTCTCAGCGGCTACAGGGTGAGCTCCTGGCCGGGCAGGCGGAGGAATTGGCGCGGCTGGAGTCAAGCATAGCGTATTTATCGGATATCCACTACGATCTTATTCGAGGTCTGGCCAAGAGTATGGCCTCGGTGGTTGCGGCTCGCCGGTATCTTTGGTTACGTAATTGGTCGGCGGACAGTTCTTCCAAAGCGCGGCTTAGTAAGCTCCCCTTCAGGGGGAAAAACTTGTTTGGAGAGGATTTAGAGAAGCTGGTCAAGGATCTCAGAGTCCAAAGGAGGTCGCCTCCCGGAGGATAAACTCAAGCAGAACCGCGGGGCGGCAGGTTCCCTTGGGCTCTCGAGGGATTTTCATAGATTTCGGCCCTCGCGGTTTAGCCAACCTCAGAGGGGGCGGTTTCTCCCTCGTGGTCAGCCCTTTCGGCGATTCTGAGGGGCCAGTAGAGGTTTTGCCTCCTTCCAATCGTCCAGTAGCAAAAAGGCCCAATGAGATAAGGCGGACCCAGGTGGCGGTGCTGCCCGTGGGAGGAAGGTTGCGGGAGTTTTACCCTGCCTGGGTCCAAATTACCTCGGATCAGTGGGTGTTAGAGGTCATTCGAGAAGGATATGCTCTGGAGTTACACTGGCCCGTCTTAGATTCCTTTGTCCCTTCCCTGTGCAGAGCTCCCCGGAAGTTCCGAGCGGTCGCTGAGGCAGCTCGGAGCGGTGGTGCCCGTGCCGGTGGACCAGTACGGATGCGGTCGATACTCCATCTGTTTTGTAGTGCCAAAGAAGGATGGCACGTTTCGGCCAGTTCTGGATCGGAAGAGGTTGAATCGTTGCCTTCGGGTAACCCATTTCCGGATGGAAACCTTGCACTCCGTCATTGCGGCGGTCAGGAAGGGGGAATTTCTGTTGTTAGACCTTACGGAGGCGTACCTTCATATTCCTGTGCGACGAGAGCATCAGAAGTTCTTGCGGTTTGCGGTACCGATGGGTCATTTTCAATTTCAAGCGATGCCTTTTGGGCTCGCAACGGTGCCTCGGACCTTCACCAAGATCATGGTGGTGGTGGCGGCAGCGCTTTGCAAAGATGGAATACTAGTGCATCCTTACCTAGACGATTGGTTAATTCCTTATCGTCACTCCAGTCCAGTCCCTTTACTTCTGGGTTACGCAACCCTTCCAGCAGCTTGGAGGCTGAGCCAAACCTTTTTGGAGGTGGGGCGGTATAAATACCACTGGGACCACCCCTCAACCCCAGTATTCTCAGCCTCCAAGCAGCTGGAGGGTTCCGTAAGCCTAGGGCTTACTGGAGTCTTCCTTTAACTAAATTCCTTTAGAATTACTTTTAAATTTATCACATTATTGCTTTATTACCTTTAGTTTCTTTGATTTCATTTTTAGTGTCTGTCAGCTAGAATTTGAGTTCCGCTCCTTTAACTGCTCTCTTCCCTCCCCCCCCCCCCCCCACCGCTCGGGTAGTAAGATTCTTGGAAAGTCTCGGTTGGGTGGTCAACTTTGCAAAGAGCAAGCTGATTCCCTCTCAAACTCTGGAATACTTGGGAGCGCGCTTCGAGACGGAGCACGGAGCGGTGTTTCTCCCGACCCAGAGAGTACACGCGTTGAGAGAGCTCGTGCAGAATTTTCTGGAGTGCACGGCTCCAACGGCGTGGCAGTATTTGCAGTTGCTCGGAACGATGGCGGCCACGATCGAAGTCGTTCAGTGGGCCAGATTTCATATGAGGCTGTTGCAGAGCGCGCTGCTGCGGCGGTGGTCTCATCAGAGGGATGCGTTGTCTCAACGGCTAGTGTGTCCTCCGGAGGTGCAGCAGGAGCTTCGGTGGTTACAGCCGGGAAGCCTGGAAGGGGGCGTATCCCTCGAGTCCCCATCCTGGAGGTTGGTGACGACGGATGCAAGCCTCACGGGATGGGGAGCACATTGAGAAGGCATGTTTGCCCAGGGGCTATGGTCGTTGGAGGAAAAGCAGTGGTCCATCAACCGGTTGGAGATGCGAGTGGTGTATCTGGTGCTTCTGGAGTTTCGGGAGCCCTTGTGTCAAGCGGTGGTACGAGTTCTTTCCGACAATGCGACGGCGGTAGCCTATATCAATCGGCAGGGCAGCACGGGGAGTGCGTTGCTGGAGGCGGAGGCGAGTCAGCTGTTCCTTATCGTTCCGCCAGTTCAGTCCTCTACCTCTGGGTTGTCAATCTCCTCCTGCAGCTAGGAGACTGGTTTGTCAGAATGACATCACTGGATATAGCCTGCATCACTCCCACTTGCTTCTCAGTGTAACCAGTCTCCTTGCAGCAGGAGGACTTGACGAGCCTTAGGAGAGGCTCTTTGGAGGAATAGATAAGGCGCAGGGGTGTTAGTGTAGTTGGTTAGTAGATTTTGGGTTCCTGTGTTTAACCATAGGAGAAAAAAAAAAAAAAGAAGAAAAAAAGCCGTCCCAGTCTCCTGTTCTCTTGAGCAGGGGCTTTGGCAGACTGCTCCTCTTCAATAGGCAGTGACAGGCTTTCCTACACTCTGCCTGTGTCGGGGCTTGTTTCCCTGCCTCTGGGGGCTTGACTCAGGCTTTTGCGGGTCCTCTCCCCCTTACCTGTTTGGTCCGGAAGCCTCACCCTCCTGACGCTACGGGGGTGAGTCCTTCTTGCTTGCTGTGCACCGCGGGGCTGTTGTCTCTCTGCTCCGCGGCCGCAGATCTGCCTGCCAGCAAAGGTCTTCGGTGACTGGGCCCAGGTTCCCGCTTCTCTATTTCGCTCGTGGAACAGAGCGTAGTGACAGGTGGGACTAGTGTTTATCCGGCTCCCGGCCGCGGCGTCGGGCCGCGCCGCTCTGTCAGCTAAGAGCTTTGGCGCCCTTTTTAGCTACTCACGCTGCGGCGGCCATTTTGGGAGCTCCGGTGCAGCGCGTGTCAGCCGCTTCCCCTCTCCTTGTTTTTTTTTAGCGGTTTTGTTTTGTTTTTCTTTCTTTATTAATTTCTTTTTCGTTTCTTTTCTTTCTTTGATTTTTCGCCGTTTAATTCGTCTCGGGCGTGTCCTCGTGGCACGGAGGATCCTCGGACGTGCGGGGGGGGGGGGCGGCTGGAGAGGCATTTTCCTCATCTCCTCTCCTGCGCTATTGTGGAGCAGCCCTACGGGGTCCACGACACAGCAGCCCCATACCCTTTTGCAGTGCCTGGGCAGTGGGTTGGCTAGCTGGCTTGGCTCAGTATTTTCTGTCATAGTTCTTGGATTGGCTCTCTCTATGGCGGCCAGGCCTCAGTGCCTCGTCTGTGGCACTCGTAGGGGCACGGTGGCGGACACGGGTGTGTGCAGAGGCTGTGCTGCCCTTTCTTCGGCGGTGGAGCTCACCATGGAAGCCCCTGAGGTCCCGGAGACGCAGGCTCCGCCGGCGGGGCTGGAATCTGCCCCTGCACGCCTTTTGCTGCCAGAAGTGGCCTCGGAGGCCCGGCCAGGGCCCTCGGGGCTCTCGCAGTCCGCTCCTGAGTCTGGCCTTAGTGGCTTTAGTCCGGAGTTTGTCGTCCTTATGCATAAGGCGTTTTGCCTGCGCCAGCAAGGCAAACGTGGGTGCTCGGAGGCGCCGGCGGTCCAGCCTTCGTCCTTGGAGGCAGAGGGGGCGCTGGGCGCAGATTCCCCCATGCCGAAACGGCCGAAACTGTCCGAGCACGCGGAGGGGGTCTGGCCAGACGCTGACGATCTGGAATGGGACCCGGAGGAGAGCTCACAAGACCTGGAGGAGGGTGAGATACCTCAACCGGAGGAACAGTCAAAAATCATTAGGGTGTTCCGCAGGGAGGAGTTGGCAGCCTTGATTGCGGAAACCTTGCAAATCTTGAACCTTACTCCGCCGACGGCTGCGGAGGACGAGGTGGAGGATCCGGTCATTCAGGCGGTCTGCCAAACACAGGTGGTATTTCCCTTGCACCGTGTGGTGGAGAAGATGATTCAAGATGAATGGGATAAGCCGGAAGCTGGCTTGCGGGGCCTGCGCACGCTTACCCGGTTATATCCTTTAGCGGACTCGGCTAGGGAGCGCTTCCGTGCTCCGCGCATAGACGCGGCGGTTTCTGCTGTTACAAAGAAAACCACGATTCCGGTTGAGGGAAGTGCGGCCCTGAAGGATGCCCAGGACCGTAAAGTCGATGGTCTGCTCAAACAAGCCTTTGAAGCTGACTCTATTTCGCTTCAGGCGTCCGTCTGCGGAGCGTGGGTGGCCCGAGCGTGTTTGCGCTGGGCGCAGAGGCTCCGTCAATCGTCGCACATGGTGCCGGAGGAGATCAAGGAGTTGGACCGCTTAGAGTCTGGAGCGGCCTTCTTTGCTGACGTGCATTATGATTTGATTAGAGCTCTGGCCAACAGCACCGGATCAGTGGTGGCTGCCCGACGGTCCCTGTGGCTCCGCAGTTGAGCGGCGGACAGTTCATCCAAGTCCCGTTTCAGCAAGCTTCCCTTTAAGGGGAGGGCTGCTGTTTGGCGAGGAGTTGGATAAGTTGGTGAAAGATCTTGGGGAATCCAAGACGGGTCGGCTGCCCGAGGACAAGCCCAAGCAGGCCAAGCCCGGCCAGGGCGGTCGGGGGCAGTTTCGGGATTTTCGGCGCTTTCGTTCGCCGCGTCCCGGTGCCTTCCAGAGAGGGCGCTTCTCAGCGAGAGGCCAGGGCTTTCGTGGATTCCGGGGAGCGTCCAGGGGCTTCTCGGCTACCTCTGGATCCGCCTCGCGTAAATCTCAATGAGGCGAGGCGGGTCCCGGCGGAGGAAACTCCCATCGGCGGGAGGCTACGGGAGTTTCTTTCCGCCTGGACCCTCATCACCTCCGATCAGTGGGTGTTGGAGATTATTCAGCACGGCTACGCATTGGAATTGGCAAGGCCCGTCCGGGACTCCTTTGTCTTGTCCCCTTGTTGGGGTCCCAAGAAAATGGCGGCAGTTCGCGAAACTGTGCAGCGTCTCAATCGGTTGGGCGCGGTGGTGGAAGTGCCCAAGACCGATTACGGCACGGGTCGCTACTCCATTTATTTCGTGGTGCCCAAAAAGGGCGGCAAGCTCCAACCCATCCTCGACCTGAAAGGGGTGAATCGGTGCTTGCGGGTGCCGCACTTTCGGATGGAGACGTTGCGATCCGTCATAGTGGTGGTGCAGCAAGGCGAATTCTTGACGTCTCTAGACCTCTCGGAGGCGTATTTGCACATCCCCATTCGGGATGCCCACCAACGCTTTCTACGCTTCGCTCTTCCTTGGGGTCACTATCAGTTTCGTGCGTTGCCTTTCGGCTTGGCAACTGCGCCCCGAACGTTCACCAAAATCATGGTGGTGGTCGCGGCGGCGTTGCGCAAGGAAGGGATCCTGGTTCACCCTTATCTAGACGACTGGTTGATCCGGGCCAAGTCTGCGGAGGAGAGCATCCGTGTGACGGACCGGGTAGTCCGGTTCTTGCAGGAGCTCGGTTGGGTCATCAACCCGACCAAAAGCCGATTGGTTCTCTCCCAGGACCTCGAATATTTGGGGGTCCGGTTCGATACGAAGGAGGGGCGAGTGTTTCTACCGCCCCAGCGGGCCGAGAGCTTGCGGTCCCTGGTGCGACAGTTCCTGTCGGTGCCGGCGCCATTGGCGTGGGATTATCTTCGGGTGCTGGGCACCATGGCGGCGACCCTCGAAGCGGTACCTTGGGCTCGGTTCCATATGCGTTCTCTCCAGAGGGCTTTGCTCAGGCGTTGGTCGCATCAGACGGACTCCTTAGTCAAGCGTCTGCCTTGTCCAAGCAAAGTTCGGCAGTCCCTTCGGTGGTGGCTCTACCCGGGGTCCCTGGCGGCTGGCCTGCCGTTGGAGCAGCCGGACTGGCTCCCATTGATGACGGATGCCAGTCTAGGGGGCTGGGGAGCCCACTGCGGGGATCAGTTTGCGCAGGGGCTTTGGTCCCCACTGGAGGCCTCGTGGGCGATCAATCGCTTGGAGTTACGAGCGGTGTTCCGGGGCCTTCAGGCGTTCGAATCTCTCGTGCGAGACCGGCCGGTGCGAGTGCTGTCCGACAACTCTGCGACGGTGGCTTACATCAACCGCCAGGGTGGCACCGGGAGTGCTGCGATGGAGGCCGAGGCCGACGAGTTGTTCGCGTGGGTGGAGCCTCGCTTGACCGCGATCTCGGCAGCACACATCGCCGGCAAGGACAATGTCACCGCGGACTTCCTCAGCCGAGTGCACGTAGATGCCGGCGAGTGGGAGCGTCATCCCCAGATCTTTCGTCAAATCGTCTTTCGCTGGGGGACGCCGGTCATGGATCTCATGGCGACCTTCCAGTCGGCCAAAGTGGGCCGTTTCTTCAGCATGCGCCGGGAACGCATGTCGGAGGGGATCGACACCTTGCTTCGTCGGTGGCCGGGCGGTCTTCTGTATGTTTTCCCGCCCTGGGTGCTCATCGGCCGGGTGCTTCAGAAGATAGGAGCTCACGCCAGGCGAGTGTTACTGGTGGCGCCCGATTGGCCGAGGCGTCCTTGGTACGCCGATCTCATTCGTCTCCTGGACGGGGAGCCTTGGCGATTACCACCGCGGGTGGATCTTCTGCTCCAGGGGCCACTGTGCATGCCGCAGGTGGATCGATTCTCGCTTACGGTTTGGCCGTTGAGAGGGCTCGGTTGCTAAAGAAAGGTTATTCGTCGGCGGTGGTCTCGACCTTACTGCGAGCCCGGAAGCATTCCACTTCCCTGACGTATGTGCGGGTCTGGCGTTTCTTTGAGGATTGGTGTGCGCTGCGTTTGGTGCGACCGGGATCGGCTTCAGTCCCGCTGGTCTTGGAGTTTCCTTCAGGCCGGGTTTGAGAAGGGACTGGCGGCCAGTTCCTTGCGTGTTCAGCTGGCGGCTCTGTCTTGTTATCGGGGCAAGGTCAACGGTGTGTCTTTAGGGACTCATCCGGACGTACGTCGTTTCCTTCGGGTGGCTTCTCGTTTGCGCCCGGCGCGGCGAGTGTTCGTGCCGCCTTGGGACCTGAATCTTGTTCTCATGACTCTGGCCGAGCCCCCCTTTGAGCCGTTACGTCGGGCGTCGGTGAAGGATTTGACTTTGAAGACAGTTTTTCTGGTGGCTATTTGTTCCGCGCGGAGAATTTCTGAGCTACAGGCCTTGTCCTGCCGCGAGCCTTTCTTGTCCTTCTCTTCGGATAAGGTGGTTTTGCGTACGGTCCCGTCCTTTTTACCCAAGGTGGTGTCTCCCTTTCACGTGAACCAGGCCGTGTGTTTGTCCATCTTGGGTTCGGTGAGGGGCGACGTCCCGGGACGAGAGCTTCGGCACCTGGACGTGAAGAGGACTTTGCGACAGTATTTGCGGGTTACGGAACCGTTTCGTAAGTCTGACCACTTGTTTGTTCTGTTCGGCGGTGCGCGCAAAGGGGAGGCAGCGGCTAAGGCTTCCATAGCTCGCTGGCTTAGGGAAGCGATTGTGTCCGCTTATTTGCTTCGCGGTCGCCCTGCCCCTGTGTGGGCTCAGAGCACATTCTACTAGGGCGCAAGCGTCGTCGTGGGCGGAGCATGCCTTGGTTCCGCCAGAGGACATTTGCAGAGCTGCGACTTGGTCGTCGCTGCACACGTTCAGCAAGCATTACCGGCTAGATGTGGCGGCCGCTTCGGATGCTCGTTTCGGGGCGGCGGTATTATCTGCCGGCTGGAAAGGTCCCTCCCGTTAGTCACTGCTCTGGTACATCCCAGAGGTAGAGGACTGAACTGGCGGAACGATAAGGAAATGATAATTACACTTACCTGGTAATTGTAGTTCCTTGAGTTACGACAGTTCAGTCCTCCTTCCCACCCGGATGTTTCAGCGGTCTTTTCTGTTTAGGGATCCACGGCAGATGGTTACAGGTGAGTCGGTGTTTCGTTTCTTGCTGTGCTTGGTTTCCTCCTCCATGACGAGGCAGAGCGTATGAAAGCCTTGTCGGGGGGGAGGGGAGTACCTTTATTTGCATAATGGATTCAATGTCTTAGCTACTTATTTGTTGCTCCTTTGAGTCTGCTTTGTTATAGTTACACTGGGAAGCAAGTGGGAGTGACGCAGGCTATATCCAGTGATGTCATCATTCTGACAAACCAGTCTCCTAGCTGCAGGAGGAGATTGACAACCCAGAGGTAGAGGACTGAACTGTCGTAACTCAAGGAACTACAATTACCAGGTAAGTGTAATTATCATTTGCGCTGGGCCGAACAGAATTTGAAGGGGTTGTCGGCGCAGCACGTGGCCGGAGTAGACAGTGTAGAGGCAGATTTTCTAAACCGCCGCAGAATGGATCCGGGAGAGTGGAGCCTAAACCCGGAAGTCTTTGCAATGGTAGTAAAGCGCTGGGGGACCCCGATAATGGATCTGATGGCAACCTTCGAGTCCGCGAAGGTAGCGAGGTTTTTCAGCCGGCGGAGAGAACGGATGTCGGAAGGCCTCGATGCATTGGCGCAGCGGTGGCCGGTGGACGGGCTTCTCTGTGTTTCCACCTTGGGCGCTCATAGACAGGGTGGTCCAACGCATAGAAAAGCACCGGGGCCTGGTGGTTCTGGTGGCGCCCGATTGGCCCAGAAGGCCGTGGTATGCGGATTTGATTCGACTGCTGGTGGGCAATGCGTGGCAGCTGCCGCTTCAAGAGGATCTGTTGCTGCAGGGGCCATTACGCATGCCGCAGGTGGGTCGATTCTTGCTTACGGCATGGCTATTGAAAGGGCTAGGCTGACTGCCAAGGGTTACTCGTCGGCGATTATTTCTACCTTACTGAAGGCGTGAAGGCGGTCTACTTCGTTGGCGTATATCCGTGTGTGGCGTGTGTTTGAAGCATGGTGTGTGGAGCATAATGTGTGACCGTTGAAGGCTTCGGTGCCCCATGTTCTTTCCTTTTTGCAGGATGGCGTGGAAAAGGGGTTAGCAGCCAGCTCCTTACGGGTTCAGTTGGCAGCCATCTCCTGTTTCCGGTGGAAGATTCAGGGTCAGCTGGTAGGAGCGCACAGCGATATTCGGCATTTCCTAAGAGCGGTACTGCTTATGAGGCTGCCGAGGCAAAATTCGATTCCTCCGTGGGATCTCAACGTGGTGTTAGAGGCTGTGATCAGAGCATCATTTGAGCCAGTAGACAAGGCTTCGCTCAAAGACTTGACTTTGAAGACACTGTTCCTGGTAGCCATTTGCTCCGCTAGACAGATTTCGGAGTTGCAGGCGCTGTCCTGTAAGAAACCGTACTTGTCTTTTTTCAGTCACAAGGTGGTGTTGCGCACGGTCCCAGCCTTTTTGCCAAAGGTGGTTTCAGCTTTTCACGTCAATCAGGTGGTGTCACTGCCAGTGTTTTCGGTGGCGCAGACGGCCCAGTCGGGCAGACGATTGCATCTTTTGGACGTTCGGGTGCTTAAAGTATCTCCGTAGAACAGCCTCTTCCTTATCGTAGCTCCAGTCTAGTCCCGGAACAGTAGAGTTGTGTACCTCCTCCCGCAGCCAGGAGACTGAGCATGTCCATTTCTTAAGTGAACCCAGTACAAGTAGCTCAGGGACCGCCCCCAGCCCCAGTTTTGCTCAGTCTTCATGCAGCGGGAGGTTGTGGATCCTGGACTCACTGGAGCAAAGGGGAAGCTAATCTAGTCTAGTTTAAGATTTAAAAAAAAAAAAGAGAAAATAAGATAAAAGAAGGAAGTTCTTGTATATAAGAAAGGTGCTGAGTTCTTCAAGTACTGGCTTGCAGGGCTCTGGCCCTTTAATTTGGCGGCTGGAGTGTGCTGCGCTGCTAAATCGTTAGATTTCTGGCTGGTGAGTCTCCCCCCTCTCTCTGGCGCGGTGGGCGGCTAGAGGTGTGTGCGGGAGTCGTGCAGGGGCCTCCAGCTACGTTTTCCCCCGAGGCGGGAAAAGGGCCGTAGAGGGTAGTGCCGCGATCGTGCGCCTCCGTTGTGGGAGTCTGACGGCGGCCCGGCGGCGCGGACAGCACGTGGCGGCAGGAGCAGCACGGGGTAAGTGTCTTGCCTTGCCTTACCTTAACTTGCGCTAGTGTCGGCGGCGGTGAAAGCGGCGATTTGCGTGAGGGCCGCGGAGAGCCAGGGCAGCCGGCAGGGGAGCTCTGGGCGCGCTTCTGGCTGCGTGGAAAAGCGCAGGAACGGCAGCTTCTGCGGGCAGGCCTAGTTAGCCTCTCCGGGGTGCGCGGCTCGTGTTAAAAAAACAAAAACAAAACTAAATCCAAGTAACAGGCGCAGGAGCTGTGACAGGTTCAGTGTTGGTTTTTGGTGCCGTTTTTGCAGTTCACCCAGAGTTGGCTTCTGGGTTCTTTCTGGGTAGGCACTTTCAGGAGCACGCGCTGCATGCCAGGGAAAGCTAGGTGCCTCTTGTGTGGGGCACATAAGAGCTCTGTCTCAGAGGCTGGCTTGTGCAGAGGCTGTGCCCTTGAGTCCTCTATGGCTGACAAGGAGTTAGAGGGGGCCCTGTCCACCGAGGGGGCGGTGTTGAAGGATTCTTCAGAGCCCCCGGTGTTGGCTACGGCCCTTGCCGGGGCCCTCGTCGGCGCCTGATGGCCCCTTGCCTCAGGACCCTTTGCAGGGGGGCCTGGGGATGATTTTTTTCACACAATTTTTTGTCTCTTTTACAGCAGGCTCTTGGGAGGTCTGGTTCAGGGGGGACTGGGCTCTCGGGAGCAGAGGCCCGGATGGGTAAAAGACAGGGGTCTCGTTTAGAGGATGTCGTAGAGGGCAGTGCTGGCAAGCGGCCCAAGCTCCGCTTGGAGGGTGAAGAGCAGGACTTGGGGGAGTCTGAGGTATTGGAAGATTCTGATGAAGAACAGGATTTAGAGGAAGGTGCTCCTCTGGTTCCAGCAGCTCAATCTCGCATTGTTAGTGTTTCGTAAGGAAGAGCTGTCCGCCTTGTTATCAGAAACCCTTAAGGCCTTGAATGTTCCGGTCTTGGGCTCTGCAGCGGATCCTGCGCTGGAGGATCTGCTCTTGCAGGCGGTGCGGAAATCCCAGAGGTCCTTTCCTATTCATAGGATTTTTAAGGAGATGATCCAGGAGGAATGGGATACTCCGGAGGCGGCCCTCAAGGGGGCCAGGATCATGGCTCGGCTGTATCCTCTGGTGGAGCCGGATAAGGATATCTTTAAGCCGCCAAAGGTGGACGCGGTTGTGTCCGCGTTAACTAAGAAGACTACCATCCCGGTTGAGGGGAGTGCTGCTCTTAAGGATGCACAGGACAGGCGGATTGATTCCTTGTTGAAACAGGTGTTTGAGGTCTATGCCCTTTCCTTGCAAGCCTCCATTTGTGGGGCATGGGTGGCAAGGGCATGTCTGCGCTGGTCCCAGAAGTGGAAAGGGGCTCAGGCGGAGAAAGCTGCAGAGGAGGCGGCCCGGATTGAGTCGGGGTCGGCGTATCTCGCGGATAGCCAGTATGACTTGATCAGGGGCTTAGCCAAGAGTATGGCATCGGTAGTGACGGCGAGGCGTTATCTGTGGCTGCGGAACTGGGCGGCGGACGGCGCTTCCAAGTCACGGTTGGCTAAGCTCCCTTTCAAGGGTAAGCTCCTCTTTGGAGAGGATTTGGAGAAGCTTGTTAAGGATTTGGGGGAGTCTAAGGGTGGTCGTTTGCCCGAGGACAAGCTGAAACAGTCTCGGACCGTGGGTCCGTCTAGGAGTTAGTTGAGAGAGTTCCGGCGTTTTCGGCCCTCCAGGTTCGCTCCAGCGCAGAGAGGGAGATTTCCCTACCGGTCTCAAGGCTTTCGGGGGGCAGGAAGGGGCTTTGCAGCCTCCGGCTCCCCGGGAGCCAAGAAACCTCAATGAAGTGAGTGGGGGTTCAGGCAGGGGCAGTGTCGGTCGGAGGTCGCTTGTGCGATTTCGCTCCTGCCTGGGCCCACATTACTTCGGATCGTTGGGTATTGGAGATCGTGCAGCGGGGTTATGCGCTAGAGTTCCAGCGCCCGGTGAAGGACGCGTTTGTGCAGTCTCTGTGCAGGACGTCTTTCAAAAGAGCGGCGGTCAGCGCCACGCTGGGGAGGTTGTTTAGCTCTCGAGGCGGTGGTGCCGGTACTGCCGGCGGAACAAGGCTGCGGTCGGTACTCGATTTATTTTGTGGTGCCAAAAAAGGATGGTACTCTGCGCCCTATCCTGGATCTCAAGCGCGTAAACCGGTGTCTCCGGGTGTCGCATTTTCAGATGGAGACCTTGCGGTTATGGTAGCGGTGCGAGAGGGGGAGTATCTCACATCCTTGGATCTCTCGGAAGCTTACCTGCACATTCCCATCCGGAGGGAGCACCAGCTGTTTGTTCGTTTCGTGGTGCCTATGGGTCATTTTCAGTTCCAGGCGATGCCCTTCGGGCTTGTGACAGCGCCGTGAACGTTCACCTAGATAATGGTGGTGGTGGTGGCGGCGGCGTTGCGAAGCGAAGGGGTGTTGGTGCACCCGTATCTGGACGACTGGTTGATTCGGGCGAAGTCCTTGGAAGAAAGTCTGCGGACGACCACGCGGGTGGTGTCCTTTCTGCAGAGTTTGGGTTGGGTGGTCAACGAGGCAAAGAGCAAGTTGACTCCGACTCAGGATCTGGAGTATTTGGGAGCTTGTTTCGATACGCGCAGGGGCAGAGTGTTCCTGCCAGTGGGATGGGTTCAGAAGTTGCAGAGGCTTGTTCGAGAGTTTTGGGCGACCCGGCTGCCCTCAGCGTGGCGGTATCTGCAACTGCTGGGTACGATGGCGGCCACAATAGAGGTAGTGCCGTGGGCCAGGGCTCATATGCGGCCCTTGCAGAGGTCATTGTTATGGCGGTGGTCCCATCAGGCGGATCCGTTGTCCAAGCCTTTGGTGTGTCCGACGGAGGCTCGTCGGTCGCTGCGGTGGTGGCTGCGTCCGCGAAACCTGGAGAGAGGCATGCCGCTGGAGGTGCCGGCGTGGAAAGCGTTAACAACCGACGCGAATCTCTTCGGCTGGGGGGCGCACTTCGAGGGGCGGTTTGCACAGGGTCGGTGGTTCCTCCAGGAGAAGGAATGGTCCATCAACCGGCTAGAGTTGAGGGCGGTGTTCCTGGCGCTGAGGGCCTTGCAGGGTCTCCTGCAGGGGCCAGCGGTCAGGGTGTTCTTGGACAATGCCACAGCGGTAGTGTACATAAATCGGCAGGGCGGCACAAGCAGTGTCCAGTTGGAGGCCAAGGCGGACGGTCTGCTGGAATGGGCCGAGACTCATCTGGAGGCGTTGTCAGCGGCGCATGTGGCCGGAGTGGACAATGTGGCGGTGGACTTCCTAAGTCGCGTGCGAGTGGATCCGGGGGAGTGGGCTCTGCATCCGGAGGTCTTCGGAGTTGGTGTGGCGTTGGGGTCTGCCCGTGATGGATCTGATGGCTACGTTTGAGTCGGCTCAGGTCGGCCGGTTTTTCAGCAGACGGAGGGAGCGTATGTCGGAAGGACTGGATGCTCTGATTCAACGGTGGCCGACAGACGGTCTTCTGTACGTGTTTCCGCCGTGGGTGCTTATCGGCAGGGTTCTCCAGCGCATAGAGAGACACAAGGGGTTTGTGCTGCTAATAGCGCCGGATTGGCCAAGGTGGTCCTGGTATGTGGACTTGCAGCGTCTGCTGGTGGGACATCCATGGAAGCTGCCGAACAGGGGGGACCTGTTAGTGCAGGGTCCGTTAAGCATGCCTCAGGTGCATCGGTTCTCGCTTATGGCTTTGCTCTTGAAAGGGCAAGGTTGAGGAGTAAAGGTTATTCGCCAGCGGTTATTTCTACGCTGTTGAAGTCCAGACGGCGCTCCACGTCCTTGGCTTATGTGAGGGTGTGGCGCTTGTTTGAAGCGTGGTGTGCGGAGAGACAGCTGCGAGCCTTGCGGTCTACGGTGGCACAGGTGTTGGCTTTTTTGCAGGATGGCTTGGATAAGGGCTTGGTGGCGTCTTCGCTCCGGGTGCAGGTGGTGGCACTCGCCTGCTACCGGGGTAAGGTGCAAGGACAGACGCTGGGAGCTCATCGTGATATCAAGCGGTTTTTGAGGGTGGCTTCGTTGTTGCGGCCCCCCTGCAGGAAAGGGGTCCCAGGGTGGGATCTCAATATTGTGTTGGAGGCGTTGGTGAAGGAACCCTTTGAACCGTTGGCCATGGCAACCTTGAAGGATCTCACTCTAAAGGTGGTGGTTTTGGTGGCGATCACCTCTGCGCGGCGGATCTCGGAGTTGCAGGCCCTGTCTTGTAGGGAGCCTTTTTTTGCCCTTCTCGAGGGAGAAGGTCGTGCTGCGGACGGTGCCGTCCTTTCTGCCTAAGGTGGTTTCTGCCTTCCATGTCAATCAGGTGGTGTCTCTCCCGGTTTTTAAACAGGCAAGTGATGAGGGGATGGCGAGTAGGTTGCATAGATTGGACATAGGCAGGGTTCTGAAGGTGTATTTACAGCGGACAGCGGAGTGGCGTAGGTCGGACCGGCTGTTTGTTCTGTTTGGGAACGCTCGTAGGGGTGAGCCTGCGTCTAAGGCTTCCATTGCCAGGTGGATTAAGGAGGCGATTGTGTCAGCATATCTGCTGAAGGGCAGAGTGGTGCCGCAGGGCTTGAGAGCCCACTCTACTAGGTTGCAGGCGGCATCCTGGGCGGAGTTTGGCTTGGTGCCGGTGGCAGAGATTTGTAAGGCTGCGACTTGGTCGTCGTTGCACTCCTTTGTCAAGCATTATCGTATTGATGTACAGGCGGCGGGGGACGCAGGGTTTGGATCAGCAGTGCTTCAGGCTGGTCTGGCAGGTCCCTCCCGTTGAGATTGTTCACTGCTCTGCTACATCTCTACTGTTCCGGGACTAGACTGGAGCTACGATAAGGAAGGTTAAATTAGACTTACCTGCTAATTGTAGTTCCTGGAGTAGATCCAGTCTAGTCCTGCTTCCCACCCGGTGGATGCCTGCCGAGAGGTGGCCTGAGCACTGGTGGGGAGGTGGCCTGGATTGTGAGCAGTGGCAGTGCCCGGCGGGTCTGGTTAACGGGCGGTGGAGCCGCCAGCTGCGCAGCGAGTATATTGCCTCCTTGAGAGGCGTGGGCAGAGGGGCGGCTCCTCTACCAGCCATAACCTTTAGGGTTGGCGTTATAGTGCAGTTTTGCTTCCCAGTTGGGAACGATTTGGTTCTTTGCTCTGGTGAGTCGGCTTTGACAGTGGTTAACTGGGGCTGGGGGCGGTCCCTGAGCTACTTGTACTGGGTTCACTTAAGAAATGGACATGCTCAGTCTCCTGGCTGCGGGAGGAGGTACACAACTCTACTGTTCCGGGACTAGACTGGATCTACTCCAGGAACTACAATTAGCAGGTAAGTCTAATTTAACCTTTCAGGAAGACCAACAGGTTGTTTGTCGCCTTTGGAGGTCCGCGGAAGGGAGAGGCAGCGGCAAAGTCCTCGATTTCACGGTGGCTAAAGGAGGCTATTGGCCTACCTGTTGAAGGGTAAGGTGGTCCCGGTTGGTCGGCGGGCGCATTCCACCAGGGCGCAAGCGGCGTCGTGGGCGGAATTCAGTTTAGTGCCCGTCGGACATTTGTAGAGCGGCGACTTGGTCTTTGCTGCATTCCTTTGCGCGGCACTATCAGCTGGATGTACAGGCGCGAGAGGATGGCTGTTTTGGTTCAGCAATACTTCAGGCTGGGCTTCAAGGTCCCTCCCGTTGATATTCACTGCTCTGTCACATCCTCTATGGTTCCGGGACTGGACTAGAGGGATGCAAAGGAAGAGAAAATTAGACTTACCTGCTAATTGTTGTTCCTTAAGGAACTCTAGTCCAGTCCCGGACCCCTCCCTGGGTATTGCGCAGCGTGCTGCCTGAAGAGTAAATGGGGGGGGGGGGGGGAAAGAACAAAGAACAACAGTAACCAGTGCATAGGGGAGACGGAATGCGTGAAAGGGTTTAGAAGAGACTTTAGCCTTATGGAGGTGCACTGGAGAAATACAGGACGACCCTTTTTTGCACAGCAGTGCCATGTCAGTTCTGGAGCACGGTTTTTCTCCGTCTTCCTGAGCTGGACGTTTTTTGCAAAGTTACGGGGGTGTTTAGTCCCTGAGTAGTTTTTTCCTACTTCTGTTCTGTTATGGTTAATTCTGTAACTACTTATTTGTTGCTCTGCTTAGTCTGCTTTGTCAATAGGTACTGGTGAAAGGTGGCGGTCTTTGCCTAGTTATACCAGTGACATCAAAGCGATAATATCTTTCAGTCTCCAAAGCTGCTGGTGGAGGTTCTAAACTCTATGGTTCCGGGACTGGACTAGAGTTCCTTAAGGAACAACAATTAGCAGGTAAGTCTAATTTTCTCTTTGTTTGGCCGTCTTGTCTACCTTGAAAAAAAAAAGACATTGGAAGGCAGATTTACCCTGTGCCCCTTTTAATCCCTGGTAGTAGGCTCTTGAGGGCGTTAGGGGCTGTAGGCGATGGCATCGTAACCTCAATGTGTAGTCTGCGGTACCCGTAGAGGTGCTATTGCAGACTCGGGGATCTGCTGGGGGTGTACGGCAGTCTCTACCAGCGTGGAGCAGCAGATGGAGGTCAAGGTTGGGCAGGACCTTCAGGGTTCCTCAGCTGGATCGGACGGAGAGGTTCTGTTGACCACTCTTCCAGGGGCCGGTCTTGAGCCCCCGGTTGGTCCTTCGGGGGAGCCTGCCAGTCTTGGGGCCGTAGCTTGGGGATTTCTGTCCTGATTTTGTCTTAAGCAGAACACCTGATGCATAATTAAGGCGGTAGGTGAAATTGCTGGAGTCTTTGCCTCTGTCTGCGACACTGCATCAACCAGGACCGTCTAATGCGGGAGCCAGGACTCGGGAGCCTTCGCTTTCGGAGTTGGAGGAAAATGAGCTCGACCTGGATGGCGGAGAGGAAGAATTGGAGGAAGGAGAGATCCCTGAGCCCAGAGGATCAGGCGAAGATTATTAGGGTGTTCCGGAAAGAGGAGTTGACAGTTATCATGGAATCTCTTCAGACGCTAAAGCTGGCTACGTAACAGCCCGTGGAGGAAGACAGCGGTGAAGATCCCATTATTCAGGCGGTGAGACAAACGCAGGTTGTCTTTCCCGTGCACAAGGTGGTATACAGGATGAGTGGGATCAGCCGGAGGCAGGGCTCGGAGGAGTTTGAATTATGAATAGACACTATCCCTTGGCTGATAAGGACATGGATGCAGCGGTGTCTGCGGTGACCAAGAGAACCACTATTCCGGTGGAAGGTAGTTCGGCCCTAAAAGATGCACGGGATAGAAAGTTGGATGTTTTGTTGAAGCAATCCTTTGACGCCAATGCGTTGTCATTACAAGCTTCCATTTGTGGGGCTTTGGTGGCAAGAGCATGTCTGCATTGGTCGCAGCGTTTGCAGCAGTCTACTCGGAGCCAGAGGGTCTGAGAGAGCTGGATCGCATAGAGTCTGGTTCGGCTTATTTGTCAGATGTTCATTATGACTTGATCAGGGCCCTGGCTAATAGTATGGCGTCACTCGTGGCTGCCGGCAGATCCCTGTGGTTGAGAAATTGGCCGGCAGATGGCTCTTCTAAGGCTCATCTCGGTAAACTCCCTTTCAAAAGAAGATTGTTTGTTCAGGGAGGACCTCGACAAGTTGGTAAAGGAGTTAAGGAGTCTAAAGGCGGGCGCCTGCCTGAGGATAAACCAAAGCAGGGGAAGCCCGCGGCAGCCTTTAGTGGTGCCTTTAGAGATTTTCAGAGGTTTCGGACTTCTCGCTTGGGTGGATGTCAAAGAGGAAGATTTGCTTCTCGGGCCCAGGGGTTTCGAGGGACAGGTTGAGGTTTCGTGGCAGCGACCGTAGGAGCCACTCGAAAACCACACTGAAGCGAGGGGTCCCGGCAGGAAGCTTGCCGATAGGCGGGCTGCTTCAGAACTTTCTTCCTGCCTGGACCCAAATAACGTCCGCTCAGTGGGTGTTGGAAATAAACCGGGAGGGCTATGCGCTGGAGTTTGCAAGGCCCGTTCAGGATTCGTTTGTGCTGTCGCCCTGCAAGGGACAGCAGAAGGTCCTGGTAGTCTGCTCCACTCTGAACTGGCTGTTGAGCTTAGGAGCAATCGTCCTGGTCCCCAAAGACTATTACGGCAGGGGTCGATACTGAATTTATTTCGTGGTACCAAAGAAGGGTGGTACTCTTCGTCCAATCTTGGACTTAAAGGAGTGAACCGGTGCGTTTGGGTACCAAATTTCAGGATGGAAACGCGGTGGTGTGCCAAGGAGAGTACTTGACATCCCTCGATCTTACGGATGCGTATTTACACATTCCAATCAGGGCAGAACAGAGGTTCCTACGCTTCGCTCTGCCGTGGGGGCACTTTCAGTTCCAGGTGTTACCCTTCGGTCTGGCGATGGCACTGCGGACGTTCACCAAGATCATGGTAGTCATAGCTGCGGCGTTACGAAAGGAGGGAATTCTGGTTCATCCCTATCTAGACGATTGGTTAATTCGGGCAAAGTCCGAGAGCGTACAAGTCACGGACAAGGTGGTGAAGTTCTTGGAGAGGCTCGGTTGGGTAGTCAATGCGAGCAAAATTCATTTCATACCATCCCAGAGTCTCGAGTACCTCGGGATACGATTCGATACTCAGAAGGGAGCGGTGTTTCTGCCAGATCGTCGAGTCCTGCGTCAAGTGGTCCACCAGTTCAGGGCTATTCCAGCACCTTTGGCCTGGAGTTATCTCCGCGTGTTGTGAACCATGACAGCGACATTGGAAGTGGTACCTTGGGCCCGGTTTCACATGCGTCCGCTACAGCGGGCGTTGCTGCGCCGTTGGTCTCATCAGTCCGACTCGCTGAGCAAGCGGCTGCCCTGCCCTTTCAAAGTCAGGCGAGCATTGAAGTGGTGGCTACTTCCGGAATCGTTGAATGCCGGGATGCCTCTGGAGCAGCCGGAGTGGCTGCCCTTGTTGACAGATGCCAGCCTCGCGGGGTGGGAGGCGCATTGCGGGGAGCTCTTCATGCAGGGGCTGTGACTCAGAGCATGTGGTTGATCAACAGGTTGGAGCTCAGAGCAGTGATGTTAGCGTTGCAAGCGTTCGAAGCGACCGTGCAGGGTTGGGTGGTACGAGTGCTGTCGGACAACTCCAACGGTGGCCTACATCAATCGACAGGGCGGTACAAGAAATACGGCCATGGAAGAGGAGGTGGAGAGGCTGTTCGCCTGTGTGGAGCAGCAATTTCAGCAGTGCACATTGCGGGAAAGGACAATGTGACGGCGGATTTTCTCAGCAGAGTTCAGGTGGATGCCAGAGAATGGGAATTGCATCCGGAGGTGTTTGCGCAAGTGGTGCACAGGTGGGGGCCGCCAATCATGGATCTCATGGCGACCTTCCACTCAGCGAAGGCCAGTCGTTTCTTCAGCAGACGGTGAGAGAGAATGTCGTAGGGGATCGACGCGCTGCTACAGCGGTGGCCGGTGTCGGGTCTCCTCTGTGTTCCTGCCGTGGGTGCTCGTAGGCCGAGTGGTGCAGCGGATCGAGGCCCATTGGGGGAGAGTGTTGCGGGTGGCTCCGGACTGGCCACGCCGTCCGTTGTACGCTGATCTCATTCGGTTACTCGACGGAGAACCGTGGAGACTGCCAGCATTGGAAAGTCTACTAGTTCAAGGACCTCTACGGATGCCCCATGTGGATAGGTTCTCGCTTATGGTTTGGCCATTGAAAGGTCACGGCTAAAGAGAAAGGGTTACTCTGGAGCGGTCATTGCGACTTTGCTTAAAGCGCGGAAGACGTCGACGTCGCTGGCCTATGTTTGCATCTGGTGGATATTTGAAGATTGATGCTTGCGGAAACAAGTGCATTCGGCGACGGTGTCCATTCCAGTGGTTCTAAGCTTTCTACAGGAAGGTTTTGAAAAGGGGCTGGTGGCCAGCTCATTGAGAGTGCAGTTAGCCGCACTGGCTTGTTATAGAGGCAAGGTGCAGGGCGTAGTGCTGGGGCAGCATGCCGACGTGTTGCGTTTTCTCAAAGCAGTAACTCGGCTGGGTCCTTCTTGTAGAGTCGTCCCTCCATGGGATCTCAATTTAGTCTTGGGAGCTCTGGCTAGAGAGCCTTTTGAACCCTTGCATCAGGCATCCATAAAGGATTTAACGTTAAAGACTGTATTTTTGGTGGCTATTTGCTCGGCAAGGAGAATTTCAGAGGTGCAGGCGTTGTTGTGTAGAGAACAGTTTGCCTGTTTTTCAGGGGAAAAGGTGGTGCTCAGGCCTGTGCCCTCCTTTTTACCGAAGGTAGTTTCTCCGTTTCATTTAAATCAGACGGTGTCTCTCCCGGTGCTGGGTTCATTAGAGGGAGATAAAGCTGACCGGGGATTGCGGCGTTTGGATTTAAAACGAGTGTTGCGGTAGTATTTGAAAGTTTTTTTTCAGAGGGTTTTTGCAAATCCGACCATCTCCTCATTTTGTTTGGGGGCTCCCGTAAAGGGGAAGCGGCGGTGAAGGCCTCTATTTTTAGATGGATTAGAGATACGATTGCTTCGGCATATCTTTCTGGTAGACCAGTTCCAGCTGGGTTACGAGCTCATTCTACCAGAGCGCAAGGGGCGTCATAGGCGGAAAACAGTTTGTCGCCTGTGGAAATTTGTAGAGCAGCTACTTGGTCATCTCTTCATACTTTCAGTAAGCACTACCGCCTGGACGTGTTGGCAGCGAAGGATGCTGTATTTGGGGCGGCGGAGTTGCAAGCCAACTGAAAAGGTCCCTCCCAATAAGTACTGCTCTGTTACATCCCAGAGGTGGAGGACTAAACTGGAGGGCCGATAAGGAAATCGAAATTACACTTACCTGGTAATTGTAGTTGCTTTAGGTACTACAGTTTAGTCCTCATTCCTGCCCTGGAGAGTATGATTATCAGTGGAGGTTCCGTCGGGAGAGCAGTGAGATTACCGGTAGGTATACTTGATGCTATGCTTTTCTGTCTCAGTTTATTCTGTCTGGTATATCTTTCTGGAGGAGCGTAGGAAGGAGCACAAGGAGAAATGCCTTACTTCCGGGAGAAGAGACTCCCTTGTATATAGTGGTGGTTATGAGTTAAATTGGAAGAAGGTTAATAATAATAATAATAATAATGATGATAATAAACTACTTATTTGTTGCTCCTTTTGAGTGTGCTTTGTCAATAGTTCACTGGGGATGATGGGAGAGACCAGCAGACTACATCCAATGATGTCACATTTTTGTGACATACCCAGTCTCCAAGCTGCAGGAGGAGGTGCACAACCCAGAGGTGGAGGACTGAACTGTAGTACCTAAAGTAACTACAATTACCAGGTAAGTGTAATTTCGATTTTTCGTCTGAAGGGCCTGCCTTCCACGCTGATCCTGTCTCGCTGCCAAAGCCCTCATGGAGGCTGAGGACGAGGGTGGGATTCGGCAGGCAGCGCTAAGGCAGTAGAAGCAGCGGCAGGAAAAGGAAGCGGCTGCATTTTTGTTGGCGATCCGCATGGCGCAGGGCCACGGAGGTGCCAGCCGTTCTTTGTGCAGAACCCATCACCGCTGGGGAGGGAAGCGACTGGAGGTAGGTGACTCTGTTGTGGGGGGGGGGGGGGGGGGAGTGGAGTTGTTTTGTTTTGCGCGCCCGGGCTTGGCAGGTCTTGTGAGCGTTTCTGACAGGCAGGACTCTTGTGCACAGTAATTGTTTGCCCTGTGTTAAAAAAAAGTCTCTTGGTTTCTTTCTTTATTTTGGGGTTCCGTATAGGGCTAATTAGGTAACAGGGGGAGCCCTTAGATACAGTGTGCCTTTTGTGTTAATTGGTTCCCAAAGTCATTATGCCAGCTAGGCCACAGTGCTTAGTGTGTGGCACAAAGCGTGGAGCAGTGTCAGGCAGGCGTCTGCAGGGGGTGTGTGACGGAAGCTGCTGCTGTGGAGCAGGAAATCCAGGCCAGTATGGCACCGGACCTGGTAGGCTGGCACCTCTCAGGATTCAGGGGAGGCGATAGGGGCAATGCTCTGTTTGGAGGGTCCTTCTACCGTGGCTTCTGAGCAGCCGGTCCCTACCTATCCTCTTCCCGGCCCATCCACGTCGTTGGCTGGTCAGGTGAGGGGGATGCTTGGGTGACTTCTCCCCAGAGTTTGTGTTGCTTCTGCATAAGGCATTTTGTCTTCGGGAGCAGGGCATGATGGCCCACCCAAGAGAAGCATTGAGCCCAGTGAAGCGGAGCCAACTATACCGCATAAGCGACAGAGGCTAGCGAAGGACTGTTCGCCTCCTCTGCCATTGTTGGGGGATTGGGAAGAGGAGTTTGCTGATCCAGAGCTAGGTGTGAAGACGAGGAGGGTGAGATTCAGGAGGAACAGAGAGCCAGGATTGTATGGGCTTCCGCCGTGAGAAGTTACCAGCTTTGATCGCAGAATCCTTGAAGGTCCTCAATATTGTCCCAGGCGTGCCAGTGGATGACGAGGCATTGGAGGACCCTCTTATTCAGGCAGTAAGAAATTGCAGAAGGTTTTCCCAGTGCACCGTGTAGTGAGGCAGATGATTCAGTAAGAATGGGATCAGCCGGACTCTGGCCTAAGGGGGTTCCGGTCCATGACCCGTCTATCCTTTGCCGGAGCTCAATAGGGAGCTATTGCGTTCGTCTAGGATGGATGCTGCAGTGTTGGCGGTCACCAAGAAGGCGACTATTACTGTGGAAGGCAGTGCGGCTCTGCAGGACTCACAGGACCGGAAGTTAGATACATTGTTAAAGCAAGCTTTTGACATCAGTGCCCTGGCTCTTCAGGCCTCTGTGTGTAGCGCGTGGGTAGCACGCTTTTGTCTGCGCTGGTCGCAACTGCATCAGCTGTCCAGCGACTCCCCCAGCGGTTTGCAGGGGGAAGCGGAAAAAATTGAATCGGGGCAGCCTATCTAGCGGATAGCCAGTATGACCTTGTCAGAAGCTTGTCAAAGAACATGGCTTCGGTGGTTGCGGCCCGATGATTCCTCTGGCTGTGAAACTGGGCAGCGGATGGTTCTTCTAAGACTCGCCTTAGCAAACTCCCCTTCAAGGGAAAGCGTCTGTTTGGGGAGGATTTGGACAAGTTGGTGAAGGAATTGGGAGAGTCCAAGGGAGGCAGGCTACCTGAGGATCGGCAGAAGCAAAATCGCGCCCCCACTCCTGCGAGGGCACAGCCGCGGGAGGCCCGGATGTTTTGGTCGACGCAGTACGCTCCCTTGAGAGGACAGGCTTTCAGGGGGGTTTTGAGGAGCAGGAAGAAGTTTTGGGGCCTCTTTCTCAGCCCAAAGGGGACCAAGGAAGACGCAATGAAGTGAGGGGGGGGTCCAGGCGGGGGTGCTGCCAGTAGGAGGGCAGTTAAGGCGGTTCCTTCCCGCTTGGACCCGGGTCACGTCCGATCAGTGGGTTCTGGAGGTAATTCGAGACGGCTATGCTCTTGAATTGGCAAGTCTGGTGTTTCCATCGTTCATACAGTCTCCTTGCAGATCTCCGGCAAAGAGAGCAGCGGTAGAAGAGACTCAGGACTGGCTGCTGGAATTAGAAGCGGTCGTGCCAGTGCCCAACGACCAGTGTGGCTGCGGTCGATACTCCATCTATTTCGTGGTGCCAAAGAAAGAGGGCACCTTTCGCCCAATCCTCAACTTGAAGCGCGTCAATCGTTGTCTCAGAGTACCTCATTTCCACATGGAAACTCTGAGGTCAGTGATGGTGGCGGTGCGGCAGGGAGAGTTTTTGACCTCTCTCGACCTGACTGAAGCATATTTGCATTGGTGGCTCCGGTCGGGCAATCTGGAGAGGGGCATGCCCCTAGAGTCCCCAAGGTGGTTGCAGTTGACGACGGATGCCAGTTTGTCGGTGCGGGGGGCTCACTGCGAGGGGCGCTTCGCTCAGGGGACATGGATGGCGGTGGAAGCCCAGTGGTCCATCAACAGGTTGGAAATGCAAGCAGTGGCTCTAGCGCTCAGGGCCTTCGAGCAGTGGGTCCACCAGGAGGCGGTCCGGGTGTTTTCGGACAACATGACTACGGTAGGCTACATCAACCGGCAGGGCGGTATAAGCAGCCCACTCTTGGAGGAGGAGGCAGAAGGGCTGCTGAGATGGACCGAAGACCATCTGGTGCCGTTATCGGCGCAGCATATGGCCGGAGTAGAAAATGTTGCGGGGGACTTCTTGAGCAGGCGTAGGGTGGATCCCGGAGAATGGGAGCTCTGCCATCAAGTGTACAAGCAGGTGGTTCGTCGGTGGGGGCCGCCCATCATGGATCTTATGGCAAGGTTTGAGTCTGCCAAAACCAGCTGCTGCTTCAGCAGAAGAAAGGAAAGGATGTCGGAGGGCCTAGATGCTCTGGTACAGAGGTTGCCCACGGAGGCGCTGCTTTGTGTTCCCTCCGTAAGCGCTGATGGGAAAGGTTCTTCAGAGGGTGGAGACCCACCAGGGTGGGTGGTCCTCATAGCGCTGGATTGGCCACATCATCCTTGGTACGCTGATCTCGTAAGGCTGTTGGCCAACAATCCGTGGCATCTGCCTGTGAGGGACGATCTCCTGTTCCAAGGACCCTTGTGGATGCTGCAGGTGGATTGGTTCTCGCTTACGGCCTCGCTATTGAAAGGGCACGGCTGCTTAAGCGCGGATATTCCGGAACAGCGATTTCCACCTTGTTGAAAGCCCGCAAGCGTTCAACTTGCCTCTCGTAGGTTAGTCTGGCGCATTTTTGAGGGCTGGTGCGTGGACCAGAAAAAACAATAACCTATGGCAGTTTCTGTTCCAGAAGTGTTGGAGTTTTTACAGGCAGGTTTGGAGAAAGGTCTCGCAGCCAGCTCTCTTCTGGTGCAGGTAGCAGCCATTTCTTGTTACAGGGGCAAGATCAGGGGCAAGGTGCTAGGTCAGCACCTGGATGTAGGTAGATTGAGTGCGGTGAGGCGCGTACGACCTCAGCGTGTGTTGTCGGTCCCTCCCTGGGATCTTAATCTGGTTTTGAATGTTCTGGCGGGTCAACTGTACAAGCCTATGGAGCGAGCCTCCTTGAAGGACTTGACGCTTAAAACAGTGTTTCTGGTAGCAATCTGTTCATCAAAGCATGTTTCAGAACTTCATGCGCTGTCGTGCCGTCCGCCCTTTCTCTCGTTCATCAAGGAGAAGATGGTCTTGCGGACGGTTCCTTCGTTATTACCCAAGGTTGTTTCGCCTTTTCGTGTGAATCGGTCTGTTTTCCTTCCCTCCATTTGCGGGGGCGGGGAACGAGCCGGAGGAAGTACGTCTCCACAAACGCGACATGAGAAGGGCCTTGAAGTGTTACTTGAAACGCACAGCGCCAATCTGAAAGTTGGAACGGTTGTTTGTGGTGTTCGGGTGTCTGCGTAGAGGCGAGGCGGTGGCCAAGAGTTCCATTTCCAGATGGATCAGAGGCCATTGCAGCGGCCTACATTCAGAGGGGTAGACCGATTTCCGGTAGGTTTCCGGGCCCATTCTACCTGAAGTTTAGAAACCTTGTGGGCGGAGTTTAGTTTGGTTCCGCCCTTGGAGATTTGTAAGGTGGCGACTTGGTCTTCGCTGCATACCCTTGCTATGTTTTATCGGTTGGATGTTCAGGCTATGGAGGATGCTGAGTTTGGGTCAGCGGTGCTTCGGGCCACTCTATCAGGTACTGCCCAGAATTGAACTGCTCTGTTACATCCCAGAGGTGAAGGGACTGGACTGGAGGAATGCATAGGAAAGAGTAATTAGACCTTACTTGCTAATTAGCGTTCCTGAAGGAACTCCAGTCCAGTCCCTGATCCACCTGGTTTTCAGGTAGCAGTCGACCCGAAGCTTCCGGCAAGTCAAACAGGAAGTTGCTGTCTTCATCGGGGGGGGGGGGGGAGGGGGGTCTGGTGAAAGTGGAAATGTACCATAGGTACGGAAGAAGAGTGCTTACGGGCAATTTCATTCAGGGTTAACCACCTCCCTTGGAGGAGGGGTGAAAAGGTCTTTCTCTCCAAGGGGGTGGGAGGAGATTTTTTTTTTCTTAAGATGTTCTTAAGCTGCTATTAAGAATTGTTTGAGGTAAGTCTAAAGTTATTCAGTTCGAGTTATGGTTGTTTAATGTCTCTCAGTTAAGTCTGCTTTGTCAATAGAATACTGGATCTGGTGGGAGGAGCCAGTGGTATTTATACTGGAGGATCATCAAAATGATGAGCTTGGTCTCCAAAGCTGCTGGTAGAGGAGCACAACCCAGAGGTGAAGGGACTGGACTGGAGTTCCTTTAGCAACGCTAATTAGCAGGTAAGGTCTAATTACTCTATCAAGCACTCTACATCAGGAGCACCCTCACCAGGTGAAAGAGAAGACAACCCAAGGAGAAGCTGGTCCTTATGAAATGGGGCAAAACAACACTGAAGCCGAGCAGTGCCACCTGCCGAAACACGACATCAATCACAGCCAGCAAAGAAAAAGTCAAAAGTAAATGATCCGACCAAGGAGCAGGCAGACAATGCAAGCTAGCAGCTATCCGCTGATAAACAAGACCAGAGGGAACAAAAACTAAATCTAATATTGCTCCATGGACATGGATAGCCTGTCGCATTATTTGAACAAATATTAGTGAGTCCAAAGCCTGCAAAAAAAACTTTCCACCAAAGGAGATACAGCGGCTACCTCATATAGTAACATAGATTAAATTAAAGTCACTAACCCAATAACAACCGAGCCAAATCTACATTCAAAGATGCCAACTCTGCCACAAGGTTGGAAAGACCAGTAAAACAGTCAGGAGGATGATCAACTACACCAGTCATTAGCCTCTCATTACCTGCAACCACAGCCTCTCATTACCTGCAACCACTATCTCAACATCTGTGTGTGAGACGGATACCACCTTGGAGAAGCACTACTCCTTTTTCACAGTTATCGTTACACCCATCCCCACATCTCTCTATCCGTGAAAAACATCATATGTAGCCAGCCAGAGGTGATTGAGCAAAACCGAATCACTATTCGATAGCCATGACTCGGTATTACAAACCACTTTGGGGCAATTGTCAGATAACTAATCATTCATGATATCAAGTTTGTTGTAGACAGAGTGCATATTAATAACAAACCTTAGCTCCTAATGGATAGATACAGCAGAGGTGCTGTCAGGAGAAGGAGCAAACGGCATCCTCCAAATCATAGGGCCCCTCTCCTTAAACTTGTGAATGGCATTAGACAACCCATATCTACCATAACCAGAGATAACTGGCCAGCCCAATAACTGAAAATCAACACATGTAGTACCATACAACCCACATGGTTCAAAAAGTGAACATTTAAAGCACAACCAGCCATGAAAATGTTTTTTTTAAAATAAACTGAAAAGCCCATGGCCTCACAAGTTCTCATGGCACGGCCTTCCTTTTCAGGCCACCTGTGCATCACAGGAAGTTGATGTCTGTGCTGGATCACCAATGTTAATAGTGTGTTAAAGCAGTTGAATCCATCAATAATCGCAGGAGCAGGCAAGGAACAGCTTCCAAACTCTTAGCTCACTCACAGCACTCCTGCTCTCACTAGGAGCAAGGCAAGGCTTCAACTGTCCTGGTATGTTTGGTGGCTAGGGATGGTCCCAGATGACACTGTCAAGGCATTGTATTTGGCTCTGGCATTGGGTGGCACACATCCTCCAAATCCCGGTTGGCTCAGCTGGCCTTAAGGGGATGGGATGCTCCTGTTTGGAACAGATTTGGATAAGCTGGTGAAGGACCTAGGCAAGACAAACCTTACCACCTCCCAAAAGACAGATCCAGGGGACCTATGAGGTGGGTTAGTGTCCCTTTATCGTCAGCCTCCATCTGACAATTTGAATGAACTGACTGGATTCCTGGGGGTCTTGGGACTGTCGTCATCACTGACCTGGTAAATCTTTCTTCTCTGCTTCAGGGCTTCTGGCTTAGAGCACGTGTTCTCAGCTTGTTCTCAGTCCTTAGAGCACGTGGACCCAGGGTCTCTGTCCCCTCCAGAGGAGGACCTTCCCGGGCTACACAATGAAAGTTTGGGTGCCCGTTCCCTGGGGCCTCCAGTGGGCAGCAGGCTTTGCCTCTTCTTCAGGAATTGGGTCCAGGTTACAAAGGATCGCTGGGTGCTAGACATTTGATTTGGTTATGTCCTGGAATGCAAGGAGATGATTTCCGATGCCTTCATTTCCCCCTTACAGGTCTGTGATCAAAGGTTCTGCAGTGCAGACCACCTTGGACAAGATGCTTCGCTTAAAGGTGGTGGTTCCCGTCCCCCGGTCGACCGGGGCAAGGACAAATACTCCCATCTACTTGGTGTCAAGAAGGATGGTTCCTTTTGGCCCATTCTGGACCTCAGAGGAGTCAGTGAGCACTTGTGCTTTCGGATGGAAACTTTACACTTCGTGATGCTAGCCATGTGCCAAGGGGAATTTATGGCTTCTCTGGATCTGGCCAAGGTGTATTTTCATATCTTGATCTGGGTGGAATAGCAGAAGTATCTGCGTTTTTGCCGTGCTTGGTTCTCACAATAAGTTTGCTTCCCTTTCAGGCTATCCATCACCCCAGGGACGTTCTCAAAGATCATGGTGGGGTGTCTTTCAGGCGGCAGAGGAGGATTCCTTAGAGGATCCACCACAAAACTCCTTTCTGGTCCACAAAGCCATCATGCAGATGATTGAGGGAGAATGGGAGGTACCAGGATGGGTCTGCATGGCAGTAGAGCCATGGGCTATTGTACCCCATACCGCCTGCGGAAAAGGAACTTTTTAAGACTCCCAAAGTGGACGCCCTTGTTATGGCAATGACCAAGAAGACGACCATACTGGTGGAAGGAGGGGCCGCATTGAAGGATCCACAGGCTAGGAGATTGGAGGCTCTATTGAAACGGGCCTTTGAGATTGATGCCACCTTCTTCCAGGCCTCTATTATATGGGGCATATGTGGCGAGGGCATGTATACGATGGGTGCTGGCCCTACCAGACCCCTTACACGAGCCGGGGGCGGAACCACTCGAGATTGCTAGGTTAGTTCTCTTTGGCATACCTGTCTGAGTGCTATGACTTAGTGCGGGCCTCCTCCAAGAATATGGTGCTCATGATGGTGTCCCGATGCGTCTAGTGATTGCAATTGGGCAGCTGATGTCTCTTCCAAGATTAGGCTGAGCAAGTTACCCTTCAAAGGGAAGCTCCTGTTTGGTGAGGCACTGAAGGAGTTGGTGAAGGATTTAGGGGAGTCTAAAGGTGCCTAGCTGCCGCAGGACAGACCTCATGGTGGCAGGATTCAACCTCAGCAACCACGTGGAGGCGCATGGGACTTCTGCTGTTTACGGATGATGTGGTTTGCTTCCCCACAGAGAGGTTGGTTTCCCTACAGGGTTTAGTCGTTTCAGGGCAGAGGAGTTTCCCGGGGCTTTTGGGTAGCCCTAACCTGAGTAAGAAGATCTGATGAAGTGAGGGGAGTCCAGGAGGTGGTCAAGCTGATCGGTGGGCATCTTCAGCGATTTTTACCATTCCTGGGCACAGGTTACATCAGACCAGTGGGTACTGGAGATCATTCACAATGGATACGCTCTAGAGTTCCAGTACCCACTATCGGATGTGTTCATGATGTCCCGGTGTATAGGCCCGAGCAAGGTGCAGGCCGTGCAGGATACTCTTGACAGGCTCGTGGCGTTGCAAGTGGTCGTCTGTACAGCCAGACTGAGGCACCGGTCGATATGCCATGTATTTTGTGGTGCCAAAGGAGGGGAGGAGTGGTCCTTTCGACCCATTTTCTATCTCAAGCAGGTAAATTGAGTGCTGAGGGTGCCACATATTCGTATGGAAACTGCACGCACTTAACGGTCCTCCAGTTCAGTCCGCCACCTCTGGGTAGTGTACCTCCTCTCGCAGCATGGAGACTGGGCATGTCAAAACTGTGACATCACTGGATGTACTCTGCTGGACTCTCCCATCAGCCCCAGTGTGTCCAGTCTCCATGCAGCAGGAGGACGTAGTGAGCCTAGGTGCTAGGCTCACTTGAGGGACAGATAAGGAGCATTAATTAGAAAAGTTAGTTTGGGGTTCCTTTCTTCTATTCCCCCTCACTTTAGTCACTTCATTTATTTTGTTCTGTGGCTTTAAAAAAAAAAGAAATAAGGATCTGCTTAGGTTGATACCCTTCACCTCCCAGGTTCTCTTCCTTTGGTGAGCTGTTCTCCCCTCCTAGATTGAAGGGAGGAGAGTTGTGCAGCGGGGCAGACAGGTTTTGATTTCGGCTCCGGTGATCGCAGCGCGCTTTTCCCGTAGTTAGTCTGCTCGGTCGGGACTAGAAAGCTCTCTCCGTGATCGCTGCTTACATTTACTGTGTGAGCAGCATCATGGATAGCAGGGCTGCCGATCGCATCGGCGAAGCCGGACCTGCTGTTTGGGTGTGCTGTTGGGCCTGAGACGCACGTGAGTGCCTCAAAGCTGCAGCTCGGTGGGAAAATTTTAATGCCGGATCCGGGGATTGCAGTGACAATCAGGCCTGACGCGTTTTGGCAGGCTTTTACTTCCCACACTTTTTCTGGCCGCGAGGCAGAGGCTGTTCATTGCTAGGAGTTTAAATTCAATGGGGATTAAGTTTAATTAGCTTAATTTACGGTAGATTAGGCTAGTTTTATTTTACTATAATTTTTGTTTCATTTTGGTTAAATTCAATTTAGATTGGAAGAAAGCTCTAAAAAAATAAAAAAGCTTTGCCTTAGAACTTCTTTTTGGATTGTCATTTTAAGAGTTGAGCCTTAAATACTATTAATTAATTAGTATTTTTCATTTCATTTGATTTTTTTTTCTTTGACCTTATTTTATAGCTCGTGCTGTCACGTCCACAGTGCCTGGTGTGTGGCACGCGCAGGGGAGCAGTGGGGTCTGCAGAGGCTGCGCACGGACATCGAGCACGATGGAGCAGGAAATTCAAGATAAGTCTGGTGAAGGGACTCAAGGCTCATTGGCTATGGGAGAAGGAGAATCTCTTCCGGATCTTTCGGCCGTGCCCCTTCTGGAAAGCCAGGCGGAGTCTGTTAGTGCCCTTTCGCCGACGGGATCTGGAGCAGCTATTGGGGCTTTTTCTTCAGATTTTGTGTTAATAATGTATCAGGCCTATTGCTTGCATCAGCAGTGGGCGGTGACAGAGCTTTTCTCCCTTGGAACGATGGTGCAGCAATCGGGCTCAGATAAGGCCAGCACTAGTCTGGTAAGGCCTTTGAAAAGGGTGCGTTTGCTTGAGGACCAACACTTGGATTCGGATTGGCCGGAGAAGAGAAGTGAAGTTGGAGCCGGAATCCGGGCTGGAAGAACTGGAGGAAGGAGATTCCAGACCCTGAGGATCAGGCGAGAATTATAAGAATGTTCAGAAGAGAGAAGCTTACGGTGCTCCATTACCGAGTCCCTTCAGGTGCTTAACCTTGCTTCAGTCCACCCAACGGAGGAGGGGGGGTCTGGAGGATCCTCTCATTCAGGTGGTGCGAGAAACTCGGGCAGTGTTTCCTGTTCACTGAGTGGTTGACTGAATGATTCAAGATGAATGGGACGTGCTTGAAGCTGGGTTATGAGGGGTGAGAGCTATGAATAGGCTTTACCCCTTAGCGGACAAGGAGAAGGAGGGGTTTTGTTCGCCCCGTATAGATGCAGCGGTGTCAGCGGTCACGAAAAAGACAACTATACTGGTAGAAGGTAGTGCGGCGTTGAAAGATGTGCAAGACAGAAAGGTGGATGGGCTATTCAGACAAGCCTTTGAGGTGAATGCCCTTTCTTTACAGGCTTCTATTTGCGGAGCTTGGTTGGCGAGAGCTTGCCTCAGGTGGTCACAACACTTACAGCAGCCGTCTCAGCAGACACAAGAGCGGTTAATGGATGTGACACGGCTGGAGTTTGGCGCGGCATACTTAGCAGATGTCCATTATGATTTGATTAGGACATAGGCGAATAGTATGTAGTCATTGGTTGCTGCACGCCGTTATCTATGGTTAGGAAATTGGGCGGTGGTCGCGTCTCAGTAAACTTCTGTTCCTTAGCAGAACTCCAGTCCAGTCCCTTTACTCTCGGGTTGCGCAACCCTTCCAGCAGCTTGGAGGCTGAGCCCATCATCGTTTTGATGATGGTGTGGTATAAATACCACTGGCACCACCCATAGGCACCAGTATTCTCAGCCTCCAAGCAGCTGGAGGGTTACCGTAAGCCAGGAGCTTACTGGTCCTTAGTTCTTTTTTTGATACCTTTTTTTATTGCCTTTCTTTAATTTCTTTAATTTCCTTTTACTTTAGCTGGGGGAGTTCTTCTTACTCCCGTGCGTTTTTAAATCACTGTTTCTTTTTTACTCTCCTTCCCCCCTCCCCGGTTCCCCGGTGTCCTTTGGAAGGAAAGGGTTTACTTTGACAGCGGGGTGCTTCGGGGCACTCTCCCGCGTTCGCAGCATCCGGCTCATCGGCCTCCTCTCCGCTCCCATTTGTCTCGCGCCGAAGCCCCCGAGGCGGGCTGAGCACTAGAGACAACACCGCGCTGAAACCCTGGTTGTGGGCTGAGCGTGGGAACCAACAACGCTCCTCTTGCTGCTTCTCTGCCGCCTCGCGCTTAGAGTGGCTGTCCAGGCTGAACGCTAGAGGCGGCGTCGGAACGACGAATCCATTGCCCCAACGTCAGGGGGATCCGGGCTCTGGCGGCGAGGACACGTTCGCCGGCCGCAGGACCTGACTCCACGTGGCTGCAGCCTACCACGTGGAGCCTAACATCAGTCAGCGGTCCCAGCGTGAGGAGCGGCACGCAGAGCATCGGGGCAGCGAAATCGCAAGTATTGCAGACTGTTCAAAGTCCTGTATTTCCCTTGGTTGTATTTTTAATTTAATTTTATTTTATTTTTAGCTTGGTCAGAGTCCTGGTCCAGCCTTGGGGTCAGCCCCCCCCCCTCCCTCCCTCCTTTTGGTTGGGAAATCTTTCATTTATTTGCATTTAATTTCATTGATTGCCAGGTTTGTTTTTTTCTTGGGATCCTTTTTACACTAGGGGGACTCAATAAAAAAAAAAAAAAAAAAGAAAAAAGATATAATAATAGAGGAGGAAGAATGACGGGAAAATTACGGTGCCCGTCCTGCGGCACACGCAGAATTGCGGATTCTGAAGCCGGGATCTGCCGGTGTTGTGCTGCGGAAGCAGCGTCTGTGGAGCAGGAAATTCAGTTGTCCATGGATCAGACTGCTCAGGGGTCTCAAGGTCTCTGGGAAGGGGGAGGGGATTCTTCCTCCACTCCCCCGCCGTCTACTTCTGCCTTACCAGGCCCCTCCCAGTCCCTTCCCCCTGCTCCCAGTGGGGCGGAGGGAGGCTGGGAGCATTTTTCTGCTGAAGTCCCCAAGGGTAGACGCGGCGGATTCAGCGGTGACAAAGAAGACGACCATTCCGGTCGAGGGCAGCGCTTAAAGATAGGATAGAAAGCTAGACTCTCTGCTGAAGCAAGCCTTTGATGTTAGTGCCCTCGCCCTGCAGGCCTCAGTGTCAGGAGCGTGGGTAGCAAGAGCCTGCTTGAGGTGGACTCAACAGCTTCAACTAACGGATGGCGCCTCTACTGACGCGCAGGCTAGTGCTGCGCGGTTAGAGTCTGGTTCCGCCTTTCTACAGATAGCCAGTACAACCTTATTAGGAGTCTAGCAAAGAATATGGCCTCGGTGGTAGCAGCCAGGAGATATCTGTGGCTGCGCAATTGGGCGGCGGACCCCTCCTCGAAGGCTCGCCTGAGTCGCCTCCACTTCAAGGGGAAGCTGCTATTTGGTGAAGACCTGGAAAAGTTGGTGAAAGACCTTGGCGAGTCTAAGGGAGGTAGACTCCCGGAAGATAGACCTAAGCAAAACCGCTCGACGGTTCCAGCTCGCAGCCAGCCGAGGGATTTTTGTAGGTTCCGGTTGACCAGACAGAATTTTTTTCCTAAGGGTCGCCCCTCGCCTAGAGGACAAGGCTTCCGAGGGTTTCGAGGAGCTGGAAGAGGTTTTGGAGCTTCCTCTTCTTCCTCAGGCCCTAGGAAACCACAATGAAACTGCGGGGACCTAGGAGAAAGGCCTGCTGGTGGGGGGTCGGTTAAGGCAGTTCCTTCCCGCCTGGGCCCGAGTCACATCGGATCTTTGGGTACTGGAAGTGATCAGAGAGGGTTACGCTCTCGAATTCACAAAGCAAGTTCCCCCAGCCTTTATGCAGTCTCCCTGCGGCTCTCCAGAAAAGAGAGCAGCGATAGAGGACACTCTTTCAAGGCTGATCGCGTTGGGAGCGGTGACTCCCGTCCCGAGAGACCAATACGGTTCCGGTCGATACTCGATTTATTTTGTGGTACCAAAGAAAGAAGGGTCCTTCCGTCCACTCCTGGACTTAAAGCAAGTCAATCGCTGCCTCTCGGTTCCTCATTTTCGAATGGAAACCCTGAGGTCTGTCATTGCAGCGGTAAGACAGGGGGAGTTTCTGACATCCCTAGACTTGACGGAAGCATACTTACATATCCCGGTACGAAAATCTCATTAGCAGTTCCTGAGATTTTCAGTGCCGAGGGGTGATTTTCAGTTCCAGGCTCTTCCCTTTGGCCTAGCAACAGCCCCCAGGACATTCACCAAGGTAATGGTAGTGGTAGCCACGGCCCTTCGCAAGGAAGGGATTCTAGTTCATCCATACCTGGACGATTGGCTGATTCGGGCAAAATCGGAGATGGAGAGTCGTACAGCTACAGCCAGAGTGGTGGAATTCCTGGAGGAGTTGGGTTGGGTCATCAACCGGGCAAAGAGCAGATTAATTCCCATGCAGGAGATCGATTACCTCGGAGCAAGGTTCAACACAAGGAGAGGAAGGGTCTTCCTGTCGGAACAGAGGTTACGAGATCTGAAAAGCCTGGTCTCTCGCTTCATATCAAGACGGATCCCTACCGCCTGGCATTACCTACAACTGTTGGGCACCATGGCAGCAGCGATAGAGGTAGTACCGTGGGCCAAGGCACATATGCGACCCCTTCAACGCACCTTGTTACGACGTTGGACCCTCAGCATCATCCCTTATCCATGCAGCTGCCCTGTCCTCTTCAGATCAGGAGGACTCTCCTCTGGTGGGAGTGCCCAAGGAACTTAGGATGCGGGATGCCTCTCGATCCACCCCAATGGATACAGCTGACGACGGATGCAAGTCTAGCAGGCTGGGGTGCTCATTGCGAGGGCCAGTTCGCACAGGGGAGCTGGACCCCGAGGGAAGCTCGGTGGTCCATCAACAGGCTAGAGCTGAGGGCAGTGGCGCTGGCACTCAGAGCTCTTGAGCCCTTGGTTCGGCAAAGTGCAGTCCGCGTCCTCTCAGACAATGTCACCACGGTGGCCTACATCAACCGCCAAGGGGGAACGAGCAGCCCCTTGCTGGAGAAGGAGGCAGACAGCCTCTTACAGTGGGCCGAAGCACACCTATTGGACCTGTCAGCTCAGCACGTGGCGGGAGCAGAAAATGTAACGGCCGATTACCTCAGCAGACACAGGATAGACCACGGGGAATGGGAGCTAGCGCAGGAAGTGTTCGACCAAGTGGTATCCCTTTGGGGAGCCCCGATCATGGACCTCATGGCACGCTACGAAACATCCAAAGCAAGCCGATTCTTCAGTCGAAGAAAGGAAAGGATGTCAGAAGGCTTGGATGCCCTGGTCCAGAAGTGGCCTTCGGAAGGTCTCCTGTATGTGTTCCCGCCCTGGGCCCTCCATAGGGAGAGGTCTAAGGAGAATAGAGGCCCACCAAGGTCTGGTAATCCTCATAGCTCCGGACTGGCCTCGTCGCCCATGGTATGCAGACCTGGTGAGACTAACGGCTCATCGCCCTTGGAGGCTCCCCAACAGAAAGGATTTGCTACGGCAGGGTCCAGTCCTCATGCCCCACGTGCATCGATTCTCGCTTACGGCTTGGCTCTTGAGAGGGCGCGGCTCATGAAGCGAGGTTACTCGGCTTCGGTAATTTCGACCCTGCTGAACGCTCGGAAACGCTCGACCTGCCTTTCCTATATCAGGGTTTGGCGCATATTTGAGGCGTGGTGCGCGGATCTCCATAAGAAACCCTTAGAAGCCTCAGTTCCGGAGGTGTTAGACTTCCTACAAGCAGGCTTCGAGAGAGGTTTGGCTCACAGCTCGTTACGAGTTCAGCTAGTGGCCATTTCTTGTTATAGGGGAAAGATTCGGGGCAAGTCTCTAGGAGACCACGCTGATGTGGGTGGATTCCTGAGGGCGGTCAAGCGCTTACGGCCTCAGCAAAGATCAGTTATTCCCCCTTGGGACCTAAACCTGGTTTTGGATTCCCTAACCAGAGAGCCCTTTGAGCCAGCAAGGAGTTCCTCCCTAAAGGACTTGACCCTGAAGACGGTATTTTTGGTAGCTATTTGTTCGGCTAGGAGGGTCTCGGAGCTTCAAGCTCTATCTTCTCCACCTCCCTTCCTTTCCTTTTTCAAGGATAAGGTGGTCTTGTGGACGGTCCCTTCCTTCCTACCCAAGGTCTCCTCTCCCTTTCATATGAACCAAACAGTTTCGCTCCCGTCCTTCGCGGGAGAAGCACGGGGGGGGGGGGGGGGGAAAGAGTGCCAAACTGCGTCTCCTAGATTTGCATAGTGCTGAGACGTTATCTCTCACGCACAGCATCTTTCCGCAAGTCCGTACGGCTTTTCGTTCAATTTGGAGGGCCGCACAAGGGGGAAGCAGCGGCCAAAGCTTCCATTTCTAGGTGGATCAGGGAGACCATTTCCTCTGCCTACATTCTCAAGGGGAGGCAGGTCCCAGTAGGTCTTCGCGCGCATTCAACTCGAGCGCAGTCGGCCTCCTGGGCAGAGCATAGCTTGGTTCCACCGCTAGACATCTGTAAAGCGGCCACCTGGTCCTCTCTGCATACCTTTTCCAAGCACTACAGACTGGATGTCCAGAGAAGAGCAGACACCAGGTTTGCGGGTGCGGTACTTCGGTCTGGGTTGGCGAACCCCACCCAGGTTTGAATTGCTCTGTTACATCCCGAGAGTAAAGGGACTGGACTGGAGTTCTGCTAAGGAAAGAGTAATTAGTCCTTACCTGCTAATTAGTGTTCCTGAAGGAACTCCAGTCCAGTCCCTGATCCCGCCCAGGTTCGGTTCTAGTGTTCAGAATGGAATAAAGGACCGAAGTCGGTGAAAGGAGCGGAGCGGAAGCGGAAAACTCCGGTCTGAGGAGCCCCAGCGGCAGGGCTGCATGCTAGGGAGGTACGGGGAGGAGTGAGTAAAGGCTGGGTCGGCCTCGGGTAAGCTTTCTCCTTCCCTCCTCTCCCTTACCACTATTTTCTTCCATAAAAACCAAAAAAACCAAAACTCTTTTGGTTTCCTGTTTCTTTGGTTTTTGTTTTTCACGCATTATAGTTACGGGTACCTGTCAGGACTGCTTTTTCATCAGATTACTGGTGCCTATGGGTGGTGCCAGTGGTATTTATAACCACACCATCATCAAAACGATGATGGGCTCAGCCTCCAAGCTGCTGGAAGGGTTGCGCAACCTGAGCGTAAAGGGACTGGACTGGAGTTCCTTCAGGAACACTAATTAGCAGGTAAGGACTAATTACTCTTTCAAAGGGAAGCTGTTTGGTGAGGACCTGGTCAAGTTGGTTAAAGATTTGGAAGAGTCCAAAGGCAGAAGGCTGCCAGAGGATAAGCCTAAGCAGGGAAGATCCCTGCCGTCGTCATGTGGTCAGTTTAGGGACTTCAGGCGGTTTCGTACCTCTCGCTTAGGAGGTTTCCAAAGAGGAAGATTTGCTTCAAGAGCGCAGGGGTTTCGAGGAGCAGGTAGGGGATTCGCAACTTCTTCTTCCGCAGCAACCCGTAAAACACAATGAAGCGAGGTGGGCCCGGGTAGGGAGACAACCAATAGGAGAATGACTTCAGGACTTTCTTCCTGCCTGGGTCTAGATAACATCTGATCAGTGGGTGTTGGAGGTCATACGCAAAGGTTATGCTCTCGAGTTTGCTCGTCCAGTTCTAGATTTGTTTGTCCTGTCCCCTTGCAGAGGACAGCAAAGAACACTCGCGGTGCGGCAGATATTAAACTCTCTTACAGTTGGGAGCGGCAGTACCAGTACCGCAGGAGCTTTACGGCGTCGGTCGTTACTCTATTTATTTCGTTGTACTAAAAAAGGACAGGTCTCTCCGTCCTATTCTGGACCTCAAGAGAGTAAATCGGTGTCTACGAGTGCCTCACTTTTGAATGGAAACATTACGGTCGGTAATAGTGGCGGTCCGGGGAGAATTCTTGACTTCCCTCGATCTTACCGAGGCTTACTTGCACATCCCAATCAGATCAACTCATCAGAAGTTCCTAAGATTTGCTCTTCCATGGGGGCATTTTCAGTTTCAAGCCTTGCCCTTCGGTTTGGTGACGGCGCCGTGCATCTTCACTAAGGTTATGGTGGTGGTGGCGGCGGTGGCGCTGCGAAAGGAAGGAATATTGGTTCACCCTTACCTCGACGATTGGTTAATTCGGGCAAAATCTAGAGCCGAGAGCATGTAAGTTACAAACAGAATGGTAACGTTACTTCAGAGTCTCGGCTGGGTAGTTAACGCGGCCAAGAGCTGTTTAGTCCCGTCTTAGAATACTTGGGGGTACGATTTGACACGCGGTTGGGATCAGTTTTTCTGCCGGATCGTCGAGCTCAAGCCCTTCGCCAGCTGGTGCGCACATTTCTATCGACTCCGGCTCTGTCAGCTTGGGCCTATCTTTGTGTGCTTGGGACAATGGCGGCAACCCTGGAGGGTAGTGCCATGGGCCAGAGCTCACATGCGCCTGTTGCAGAGGTCATTGCTCCGGCACTGGTCGCACCAGAACGATTCGTTGAACAAGCGTCTTCTGTGTCCTTTGCGGGTCAGACAGTTTCTTCAGTGGTGGCTTTGCCCAGGAAACCTGGCGGCAGGCATGCCACTGGAGCAGCCACAGTAGCTTCCGGTATTGACAGATGTGAGTCTCGTAGGTTAGGGCGCTCATTGCGGGGAGCTCTTCGCACAAGGAACTTGGAGCGATCAGGAGGCCCAGTGGTCTATCAACCATCTAGAACTAAGAGCAGTAGTTCTAGCGCTTCAAGCGTTCAAGACCGCGGTGAAAGGTCGAGCGGTACGAGTGTTGTCGGACAATTCCACGACAGTGGCTTACCTCAATCGTCAGGGCGGAACGGGAAGCGCAGCCATGGAGGAAGAAGCGGAAGCTCTTTTCGCCTCGACTAGAGGCTATCTCGTGGCGCATATAGCGGGAATGGACAATGTGATGGCATATTCTCAGCAGGGTCCGAGTGGATGCCAGAGAATGGGAGCTCCATCCGGAGGCGTTTGCTCATATAGTCCTCATGTGGGGTTCGCCGATCATGGATCTCATGGCGACCTTTCGGTTGGCCAAAACGAGTTGATTTTACCGCAGAAGACTGGAAAGGATGTCAGAGGGCATTGATGCCCTGACACAACAATGGCCGTCGCCGGTCTACTCTGTTTCCCTCGTGGGCGCTCATAGGACGAGTAGTTCAGCGCATCGGGGGAGAGTGGTGGTAGTGGCTCCAGATTGGCCGAGACGTCCGTGGTATGCCGATCTAGTTCGCCTGCTCGATGGGGATCCTTGGCGATTGCCGGCAACAGCGGATCTGTTGATTCAGGGACCTCTTCGAATGCCTCAGGTGGATTGGTTCTCACTTACGGCTTGGCCATTGAAAGGGCGAGGTTTAAGGAAAAAAGGCTCTTCTGGAGAGGTGATAGTGACCTTACTTCGGGCCAGAAAGAAGTCCACTTCCCTAGCGTACGTGCGAATATGGTGTATGTTTGAGGACTGGTGCTCGCAGCAACAGATCCGGGTGGCCATGGTTTCTGTACCCAAGGTATTAAGTTTTTTTACAGGACGGTTTTGATAAAGGCCTGGCAGCCAGCTCTTTCTGCTACAGAGGTAAGGTTCAAGGGGTGGCCTTGGGGTCCCACGTCGACGTGATGTGGTTTCTAAGAGCGGCATCTCAGATGCGGCCTTCTCGCAGAATAGTGGTTCCCCGTGGGATCTTAACCTGGTGCTAGGAGCGTTGACTAGAGAACCCTTCGAACCCTTGCATCAAGCTTCAGTCAAGGATTTAACTCTAAAAACTGTTTTTAGTGGCCATTTGTTCGGCGTGTCGAGTTTCGGAGTTGCAGGCTTTGTCCTGTAGGGAACCGTTCTTGTCTTTTTCCAAAGAAAAAGGTGGTCTTGTGGCCTGTGCCGTCCTTTTTGCCCAAGGTAGTTTCTCCTTTTCACCTCAATCAGTCTCTCATTGCCAGTATTGGGGTCTACAGATGTGAATGTCTCGGACCGTAGTCTGCGTCGGTTGGACATAGAGTTCTGCGTCAATACTTAAGTCTTGGAAACTTTCCGTAAGTCTGATTGCCTGTTCGTTCTTTTTGGAGGTCTGCGTAAAGAAGAAGCAGCAGATGGGTCAGAGGGGCAATAGCATCAGCATATATCTTGCAGGGTCGTCAGGTGCCTGTGGAATTGTGGGCCCACTCTACTAGAGCGCAAGCGATGTCTTGGGTGGAGCATAGTTTGGTTCCGCCAGTGGAGATTTGCAGAGCTGCCACTTGGTCGTCTCGCCATATTTTCAGTAAGCACTAATCGCCTGGATGTTCAGGCGGTGAACGATATCTGTTTCGGGTCGGCGGGCTTGCGATCTGGGTGGACAAGTCCCTCCCAATGATTACTGCTCTGTTACATCCCAGAGGTGGAGGACTGAGCTGGAGGACCGATAAGGAAACAGAAATTACACTTACCTGCTAATTGTTGTTCCTTGAGGAACTCCAGTTCAGTCCTGATTCACGCCCAGGGATGGTGAGTTCAGATGTCGGTTTGTTGGGGGCCTTTTGTCGCTAACTTCTCTGCCCTATTTTGTTCATGGAGGGAGGAGTGCGTGAGAGATGAAGTGAGTCGTCTTAATTTAGAGGGATTTAGTTAATGTTTTAAAAAGTTTAAAGTTAATACTATAGTTACTTATTTGTTGCTCCTTTGAGTCTGCTTTGTCAATAGTATACTGGGGCTGATGGGAGAGACCAGCAGAGTACATCCAGTGATGTCAGTTTTGACATGCCCAGTCTCCATGCTGCAGGAGGAGATACACTACCCAGAGGTTGGAGGACTGAACTGGAGTTCCTCAAGGAACAATTAGTAGGTAAGTCTAATATCTCTTTGGTCATGGTAGCCGTGTGAAGAGGAGAGATCTTGACAGCCTTGGATCTTACGGAGGCATATTTACGCATTCTCATTTGGCCTGATCACCAGAGATTTCTGCGTTTTGCAACTCGCATGGGGAACTTCCAATTTTGGGCAATGCCATTCGGTTTGGCTATGGCACCTAGAACATTCACCAAGGTGATGGTGGTGGTGGCTGCAGCCCTGTGGAAATATGGTGTGATGGTCCACCCGTATCTGGATGATTGGCTTATTTGGGCAAAATCTCAAGCTGAGAGTTAGGAGGTGACTCAGTGGATGGTGACATTTTTGCAAGAGTTGGACTGGGTCATCAATCTAGCCAAGAGCAAGTTGGATCTAGTGCAGCGGTTGCTATATCTAAGTGTGTAGTTTGACATGGAGAAGAGTCTGGTGTTGCTGCCTGTGGACTGGGTCACCAGTCTACAGCATCTCTTGCAACAGTTTCTGTGGATGTCGGTTCCAGCGGCTTGGCACTACCTACAGGTGTTGGGATTGGGATTTAGTTCCGTGAGCCAGAGTGCATATTTGACCACTACAGTGGGCACTACTGACAAGGTGGTCACTGCTGAGGCATCCTTTTGTCCAGGAGGCTTCAATGTCCAAGGGGGATACCAAGATCGAGTTGCAGGGGTGGCTAAGTTGGGAAAATCCTCAAAAAGGCGTCTCTTTAGTGACACCGGACTGGGTGGTTCTAGCCACAGACACCAGTCTCTCCAGTTGGGGAGTGCATTGTCAAAGCAGAGTGATGGGCCAGGAGCTTTCCTCCTCTGACTACTGTCCCGGAGTCAATTGGCTGGAGATCAGAGCAATGTTGATGGCGCTCCAGCAGTTTGCACTTGTCCTGCAGCAGAGAGCGGTGAGGGTATTCTCTGACAATGCATTGGCACTGGTATATATCAACAGGCAAGGGGGCACTGGTAGAGCCCTGTTGGCAGTGGAGGTAACCCTGATCCTTCACTGGGCCAAATAGCATCTGGTAGCGCTGTTGGCAGCCCATGTCAAGGGCAAGGACAATGTGCAGGCGGATTACCTCAGTCAACATCGGTTAGATACGGTGGAGTGATTTCTGGAGGTGACTATTTGCCAGCCTGGTGCAGTGCTGGAGTCAACCATTCATGGATCTCATGGCCTCTGCAGCCAATGTCGAGGCTAGTCTATATTCTACAGGAGCAGATGTCTGAAGGGCTGGATGCTCTGGCCTCAGGAAGGGCTCCTGTATGTATTCCCTCCATGGACACTGATAGGTTGTTGCAACGAATCGTGCAATACCACTCAGGTGATCTTAATGGCTCCGGACTGGCCAAATAGAACTTGGTACGTGGATCTGGTTTGCTTGGCGGTGGAGCAGTCATGGCACTTCCCAGAATGTCCCGATCTGTACTCCCAGGGGCCGGTGCTCATGTTGCAGGTGGATTGATTTTCACTTATGGCTTGGCTCTTGAGCGGGTGTGACTGAGAAAGCAGGGATATGCGCCCAGTGTGATTGCGACCTTATTGAAGACACATAAGCGATCAACATTTGTCTTGCATCAGAGTTTGGTGTGTGGTTGAGGACTGGTGTGAGGCGCAGCTTGTTTGGCTGTCGTCTTCTATTGTGGATGTGCTGGGGTTTTTAAAGGCTGGCATGAAGAAGGGTCTGGCCTGGTGCAAAAGGACCCTTGGTGTGCTACCATGGCAAAATACAGGGGATATGACTGGAAAGTCACCCAAATGGTGAAACAGGTGAGGCTGCCAGTGCAGGTAGATCTGAATCTGGTATTGTCAGTGCTGTTGGCATCTCCCTTTGAGACATTGAGGAGCTCTTCATTGAAGGACCTCACCTTTTAGAAGTGGCGTTCCTAGTAACTATTTGTTCTGCTTGATGGATCTCAGAACTACAAGCCCTGTCCTATAGAGAGCCCTTTCTAGTGATTTTACATAGAGTGAGTGGTTTTACACCCAGTTCCTTCCGTACCCAAGGTGGCTTACCTCGTTTCATGTAAATCAGGTGGTTATGCACTCAATGTTTGGTGTGGAAGAGTGCTCTGGACAAGCGGCTGTGCAAGTTGGATGTCCGCAGGGCGCTGCAAACTTATCTTAAGCGTAACCAAGCTTTCAGGAAATCGGAGCGCTTATTTGTCCTGTTCGAGGGACCCCATAAAGGGGAGGTGACCTTGAAGGCCTCTCTCTTGGTGGGTAAAGCCTCTGCTTTCTTGCTGAAGAGTTAAGCTGGTGCCGGTGAGGTTACGGGCGCATTCTACGAGAACGCAGGTGGCATCCTGGGTGGAATTTAGTCTAGTTCCACTGGTGGACATTTGTCAAGTGGCCACCTAGTCTTCTCTGCATACCTCTTAACAAGCTGCTCCAAGGAGTATCCATATGATCCCTACAGTCCAGGCAAGACACATGGGTTGTGCCCCCATCCAGCAGGGGGAGACAGCAACTCAAAGCTGCCTGATGCTCCATTTATAAGGAGTTGTGCATCCCCAGGCTGACCAGTATTTGCTCAGTCTCCAGCAGGTGGGGGAAACAGATGTGCTTGTAGTCTTGAAGGACTACAAAAGGGGATTGCTACTTCTGGAGAGAGATCTGCAATTGTAAGTATTCTGGTAATTTTTTACACCCAGTTCCTTCCGTACCCAAGGTGGTTTTCCTTGTTTAAGTATTCGAGGAGTAGGTCTAGATTTCCATTGGTTGATATAGTCAGTGAGGGCAGGCCATTTGGTCCAGATGGAATGAGCATTAATTAGCATGCTTTTTAGGTTTTTCTGGTATGGAGTTTTGCACCCTATGGGCTTTTCTAGTGGCAGGCAGTTTATGTGAATCAATTGGTGATGGTTTGCTGTCATCGGTGGTCTGCTATGGTGAGGGTGATTTCTAGAGCTTCTACGCCCATGAGTTATCACTGTAGGGATCAGGTCTGGGAGTTACTGTAGTGAGTGTGCCAATGTTGTGAGCTGTGCAGTCCAGAGGAGGAGGAGTAGTAGGGCTTGGTGTCCTGCCATGGTGATCATTAGCCAGGCGGGTTGTGTAGTCCTGGTCCTGGTTGGTCTCATGGGGCTGGTCAGGGAGGAGCTGGAAGGCTTGGTCGGATATTCCCTAAAAGACTTAGATAAACTGTATCACTGGCTGTATCACTGGTTCAATCTTATCTAACTGTTTTACACGAGCTGCTGTTAAGGTGGTTCTTTCTGCACCTAGCCGCCTCAATCAACTGAGCGTTCCTCTTTTTCTGCTTGCTCTTTGTGCTTTGCTCGTTATGCTGATACAGCTACTTAATATGGGGGGTGCTTACTTTGTGTCATTTGTCCCTTGATCTTTTCGGTTTGGTTCTCTTATAGCCTGGCCGTTGTGTGGAATCGCCAGTGTGTGTGGCGGTGTCTTCAACAGTGGGACCTCGCCTAAGGGCCACGCCAAAGGGCCCTCTGGTGAGCCCCTCTGGTGCGGATGCGCCCGCTGGCATGCAGCTTTTAAATCAGCCGGTGAGCACACGATTGGTTCTTGGTGGGGGGGGGGGGGGGGAGCAGGAGGGGCAGTAGCTCCCGCTTCTACCCCCGATGGGCGATCGGAACTTGGTCTGGCTGCAGAGGGTTTGTTCCTGCTGGCGTGCGGCTTTTAAATCAAGCCCTACTACTACCCCTCCTCCTGGATTGCACAGCTCACAACATTGGTACACTCACTACAGCAACTCCCAGGCCTGATCCCTACAGTGATAACTCATGGGGTAGAAGCTCTAGAAATCCCCCTCACCATAGCAGACTACCGATGACAGCAAACCATCACCAATTGATTCACATAAACTGCCTGCTACTAGAAAAGCCCAAAGGGCGCAAAACTCCATACCAGGAAAACCTAAAAAGCATGCTAATTGATGCTCGTTCCATCCGGACCAAATGTTTTGCCCTCGCTGGCTATATCAACCAATGGAATCTAGACCTCCTCATCACGGAAACATGGTTAACAGACACGGTGATCACCAACCAGCTAAAACCTCCCGGATACAATCTCTTCAGCTGCTCCAGAACCAGCCAGCATGGAGGTGGGGTCCTAATAATAGCTAGAAGCAGCCTCCATTTTCAATGTACCTTAACACAAAGCTCTACCAACTTGGACATCATCCAAATTACCAACAAGACCCTAACAATCTGCCTCCTATACCGCCCACCCTCTGCGAGCACCGATGAACTAGCCACAATCCTTAACTACGCATTCGACGACAATATCCAGCAGAAACAGCTCTGGATCCTCGGAGACTTTAATCTTCCCCCTCTCACTCTCAAACACTCCTCAGCATTCCTGGATGCAGTGACCACAATAGGCTACCAGGAAATAGTCCACACTTCTACCCACACAAGAGGCAACACCTTGGACCTTATTTTTGCTCCGCAGCCTCACAACAACTTATGCAAGCAGGACTCTCCACAGGTGCACTTAGCCTTATGGTCAGACCACGGTACTATCATCTTTGACATTCCACATGACAGCAAGGAGCAGCAATCCACCACAGCAAGTTCCCCCACTCACTGCCATTTCAGACATTTTAACATGGAAACCTTTCTTAGCAGCATGTTACATCACCTCAACTCAGACACCGATGACCCGGATACTCTACTAAATAACTGGAACAACCACTTCCTTATCGTTCCTCCAGTTCAGTCCTCTACCTCTGGGTTGTCAATCTCCACCTACAGCTAGGAGACTGGTATGTCAGAATGATGACATCACTGGATATAGTCTGCTGCACTCCTACTTCATCCCAGTGTGACCAGTCTCCTTGCAGCAGGAGGACTTGATGAGCCTTGAGAAGGGGCTCTCTGGAGGAAAGGATAAGGAGCAAGTCAGGCACTAGTATAGCTTAGTGATTTAGGTTTCCTTTATTTTGGCGGTGTCTCTTTAAAGATCTTTAAAAAAAAAAAAAGAATAAAAGGGAGAACCCTCACGGCTTGTTTCCTGCTAGTGTCTGAGTTGGGGTTCCTTGCTGGGGGTTCTGGCTCAGGACTTCGAGCTTTCCCCCCCCCCCCCCCGGTGGCCCAGAGGTCTCTCCCCCCTGACTCTACGGGGGAGAGCCGCCCTCCTGCGGAGAGCATTTCGGAGCTCCAGTGTCTGCCTTCGATGGAGCGGTCGGCAGTAAGTTAAGCGGCAGAGCTTCGGGCCTGGGTTTACAAGCCTTCATACGCGGCGAAAATTTTAGTCGGCGTGGAAGGCTGAGCCGGTAAGTGCCTTGCCGGCGTCAGACGGCCTTGGGTCCCTGGGACAGCCTTTCGGGGAGCGCGGAGGCGACAGCGCTGTTTTTGGCGCCTTTTGCATGGTCGGCATTAGCGCGGCCATCTTTTTTTAAGCCGCACGGCTGCCGCGTGTCTGTGCTGGCTTTCCTGGTTCCGTGGAGCGGCACGACTCAGCAGTAGTTTTAATTGCCCTCCTTATTTTTTATTATTTTGATTGCCTGGGGTTGCTTTGTTTGGGGGGTTTCCTTTGGCTTTGTTGGTCCCTCAGTTAGTTCTTGCGGCTCCTTCAGCCAGCTCTTCAACATCGGGGGGCAGGAGCTGGGGGAGTTATTCGGTCTCAGGAGTGTGTAAAAAAATAAAAAATATAATAAATAAAAAAAACAAAGAAACATAAGGAGATAAGTGAGTTGTGGGTCCTGCAAGCAGCGGATTTAAAAAAAAATAAAATAAAAAAAAAATCAAGAATCAGCACCTAAACAGGCACAAAGAATAACCCCTCAAAGCGGCTACCTTCCTCTTCAGTGGGGGAAGAGGCTCCGGTAAGCACCGGGGGGGGTTCGGGCTGGTCTCCTTATGGCGGCCCGGCCTCAGTGCATCGTATGTGGCACTAGGAGGGGCACCGTTGCTGACTCCGGTGTGTGCCGGGGCTGTGCTGCCCTGTCTTCTGCAGTGGAGCTTCAGATGGAAGCCCATGAGTCCCCGGAGGTGCTGAGCGCTCCCGCGGGGGTGGAGGCTGCTTCCCCATGGCTGTCAGCGCCGGGGCCAGAATTGGAAGAGCTGGCGGGGCCCTCCAGTGAGCCTTTGCCAGCGCAGGAGTTGGGTCTCGGAGACTTTAGTCCCGCTTTCATCCTGCTTATGCATCAGGCCTTTTGCCTATGGCAGCAGAACAAGAGGGCAGGATCCGGGTCCCTGGCATCCCAGCCTCCGCAGCTGGTGGCGGCTGGGGTGGGGGACGAGGAACCGCCAGCGCAGAAGCGAGCGAAGCTCTGGGTCCCGGGGGAGGACCCCTGGTCGGCAGCTCCTGACCCGGAATGGGATCCTGAAGAGGGTTCGCAGGACCTGGAAGACGGTGAGATCCCAGAACCTGAGGATCAAGCCAAAATCATTCGGGTCTTCCGCAGAGAGGAGTTGGCAGCCTTGATTTCGGAGACGTTGCAAATGCTGAATCTTGCTACACCGGCTGCGGTAGAGGATGAAGTGGAGGACCCCGTCATCCAGGCGGTTCGGCAGACCCAGGTGGTGTTTCCAGTACATCGAGTCGTCGAGAAGATGATTCAAGACGAATGGGATAAACCGGAAGCAGGGCTCCGGGGCATTCGGACTATGAATAGATTGTATCCCTTGGCCGATAAGGATAAAGACAGGTTCCGGGCACCGCGGATAGACGCGGTGGTGTCGGCGGTCACAAAGAAGACTACCATTCCGGTCGAAGGGAGTGCAGCCTTGAAGGATACCCAGGACCGGAAGGTTGACGGTTTACTGAAGCAGGCCTTTGAAGCGGATTCTATTTCACTGCAGGCCTCCATCTGCGGTGCTTGGGTAGCCTGAGCGTGTCTGCGCTGGGCCCAGCATCTGCGCCAATCTTCGCACATGGGTCTCGGAGGTCAAGGAGCTGGACTGCTTAGAGTCCGGAGCGGTCTACCTTGCAGACGTGCATTACGATTTGATTCGGGCATTGGCTAACAGCACGGCGTCGGTGGCCGCGCGTAGATCTTTGTGGTTACGCAATTGGGCGGCGGACGGCCCTTCTAAGTCTCACCTCAGCAAGCTTCCATTTAAGGGCGGTTTGCTGTTTGGGGAAGATTTGGAAAGGTTGGTGAAGGACCTGGGTGAGTCCAAGGCGGGCAGGCTGCCCGAGGATCGGCCTAAGCAAGCCAAGTCAGGCCAAGGCACGCGGGGTCAGTTTCGAGATTTCCGAAGATTTCGGTCACCGCGGTTCGGTGGTTCCCAGAGGGGGCGCTTTCCGTCTCAAGCCCAGGGCTTTCGCGGATTTCGGGGAGCGACTAGAGGTTTCTCCTCCAGTCCTGCGTCCACCTCGCGTAAGACTCAATGAAGCGAGGTGGGTCCCAGCAGACGAGGCTCCCATAGGCGGGCAGCTTCGGGAGTTTCTCTCCGCCTGGACCCACATCACATCGGATCAGTGGGTGTTAAATTGTTCAACACGGTTACGCACTGGAGCTGGCTCGGCCCGTGCGGGATTCCTTCGTTTTGTCTCCTTGCCGGGGCCCCCAGAAAATGGCGGCAATTCGTACGACCTTAGCAAGGCTGCTTCAGTTGGGAGCGGTGGTGTATGTTCCCAAAGCCGATTGCGGCATGGGTCGCTACTCCATTTATTTCGTGGTGCCCAAAAAGGGCGGTACGTTAAGACCCATACTGGACCTGAAGGCGGTCAACCGGTGCTTAAGGGTACCGCACTTTCGAACGGAGACATTGAGGTCAGTTATAGTGGCGGTGCGACGTGGAGAATTCTTGACATCCCTGGATCTCAAGGAAGCGTATTTACACATTCCCATTCGGGCAGCTCACCAGAAGTTGCTGCGGTTCGCCCTTCCCTGGGGCCATTATCAGTTTCAAGCGTTGCCGTTCGGTTTGGCGCTGGCGCCGTGGACCTTCACCAAAATTATGGTGGTTGTGGCGGCGGCGTTGCACAAAGAAGGGATTCTAGTCCACCCTTACCTAGACGATTGGTTGATTCGAGCCAAGTCCGCGGAGGAAAGTCTCCGGGTGACAGACAGGGTGGTGAACTTTTTGCAAGGGCTTGGTTGGGTAGTCATCTCGGCCAAGAGTCATTTGCAACCCACTAAGGACCTCGAATACTTGGGGGTCCGCTTCGACACGAAGACGGGGCGAGTGTTCCTGCCACACGCCCGGGCTGAGGGCTTGAGGGCCCTAGTGCAGCAGTTTGTGTCGGCGCCATCCGCGTGGGATTATCTCCGGGTGCTGGGCACTATGGCGGCGACGCTGGAAGCGGTGCCTTGGGCCAGGTTTCATATGCGGCCTCTCCAAAGAGCACTTCTCCGCCGCTGGTCGCATCAGACCGATTCGTTGAGCAAGCGTCTTCCTTGCCCGAGCACAGTCAGACGGTCTCTTCGTTGGTGGCTACGCAGCTCGTCGTTGGCGGCCGGCATGCCTCTGGAGCAGCCGGAGTGGATTCCGTTGTTGACGGATGCCAGTCTAGTAGGATGGGGAGCCCACTGCGGGAGCCCGTTTGTGCAGGGGCTTTGGTCTCCCCTGGAGGCCTCATGGGCGATCAACCGGCTGGAGCTTTGAGCAGTGTTCAGGGCCCTTCAGGCGTTCGAGGACTTGGTGTGCGGGCAGCCCGTGCGAGTGCTCTCCGACAACTCGGCGACGGTAGCGTACATCAACCGCCAGGGCAGCACAGGGAGTGCCGCGATGGAGGAAGATGCCGACGGGTTGTTCGCGTGGGTAGAGCTTCGCTTGTCCGCAATTTCGGCGGCACACATTGCAGGAAAAGACAATGTCACAGCGGACTTCCTCAGCAGAGTGGAGGTGGATGCAGGGGAGTGGGAATTGCATCCCGAGGTGTTCAGGCAGATAGTCTGTCGTTGGGGAACTCCGGTCATGGATCTCATGGCGACTTTCCAGTCTGCAAAGGTGGGCCGTTTCTACAGCAGAAGACGAGAACGGATGTCGGAGGGCATAGACGCGCTGCTTCGTCAGTGGCCGTCGGTCGGACTCCTGTATGTTTTTCCTCCATGGGCGTTGATAGGCAGAGTGATTCAGAAGATCGAGGCGCACGCCGGGAAAGTCCTGTTGGTGGCGCCCGATTGGCCGAGGCGTCTTTGGTACGCGGACCTGATACATCTCTTGGACGGGGAGCCCTGGCGGCTGCCGGTGAGGTCGGATCTGTTGCTGCAAGGGCCTCTGCTCATGCCTCAGGTGGATCGGTTCTCGCTTACGGTATGGCCATTGAGAGGGCTAAGCTGCTGAAGAAAGGGTACTCGTCGGCGGTCGTGGCAACTTTATTTTGAGTTCGTAAGCATTCAACCTCCTTGGCCTATGTGCGCGTCTGGCGTATCTTTGAAGATTGGTGTTCGAGGCGTCAGGTTCGGGCGGTCTCGGTTTCCATTCCGTTGATCTTGGAATTTCTACAGGACGGATTTGACAAAGGTCTTGCGGCCAGTTCCTTGCGCGTTCAGTTGGCAGCCCTCTCCTGTTATAGGGGCAAGGTCAATGGGGTGCCTTTAGGGGCTCACCCTGATATAGGGCGCTTCCTGAAGGCGGTCGCTCGTTTGCGTCCGGTGCGTAGGGTGTGCGTTCCGCCGTGGGATCTCAATCTAGTTCTCACGGCATTAACCAAGTCTCCTTTTGAACCCTTGTGTCGGTGAAGGATTTGACGTTGAAGACGGTTTTTCTGGTGGCGATTTGTTCGGCGCGAAGAGTGTCGGAACTGCAAGCGTTGTCGTGTCGCGAGCCATTCTTGTTCTTTTCCATGGAGAAGGTGATGTTACGTCCTGTCCCATCCTTTTTGCCTAAGGTGGTATCGCCCTTTCATGTGAATCAGGCGGTGTGTTTGCCCATTCTGGGGTCATTGGCAGGCGACGAATCGGATCGCAATCTACGTCGTCTCGATGTGAAGAGTGTTGCTTCAGTATTTACATGTCACAGAGTCCTTCCGCAGGTCGGAGCGGCTGGCTGTTCTTTTCGGAGGGGTGCGCAAAGGTGAGGCAGTGGCTAAGGCGTCCATCGCCCGCTGGCTTAAAGAGGCGATTGCTTCCGCTTATTTGCTTCAAGGTCGTCTTGTGCCCATGGGACTGCGGGCGCATTCCACCAGGGCGCAGGCGTCTTCTTGGGCGGAGCACAGTTTGGTTCCGCCCGGGGACATTTGCAGGGCGGCGATTTGGGCGTCTCTACATACGTTCAGCAAGCATTACCGGCTGGATGTTGCAGCGGCTTCGGATGCTCGTTTTGGGTCGGCGGTTTTATCTCCCGGCTGGAAGGGTCCCTCCCATTGATTACTGTTCTGGTACATCCCAGAGGTAGAGGACTGAACTGGAGGAATGATAAGGAAATGATAATTACACTTACCTGGTAATTGTAGTTCCTTGAGTGACGACAGTTCAGTCCTCCTTCCCACCCGGAGGATTTCAAGGTGATTCTGTTTGGTAGCAGGCGGCAGATGGTTACCGGTAAGTCTGGATTAGTTCACTTCTTTTCTGGTTCCCTTCTCGAGGACGGGGCGGAAGTAAAAGCCTTTTTGGAAGGGGTGGATAGTTAGTTAGTTAATGTTCTATTATGTTTAGCTACTTATTTTTTGCTCCTTTGAGTCTGCTTTGTTATAGTTCACACTGGGATGAAGTAGGAGTGCAGCAGACTATATCCAGTGATGTCATCATTCTGACATACCAGTCTCCTAGCTGCAGGTGGAGTTTGACAACCCAGAGGTAGAGGACTGAACTGTCATCACTCAAGGAACTACAATTACCAGGTAAGTGTAATTATTTATCCGAAGCTACACTCCTTCCACCATCCGCAAAACCAGTCCACAAAAGCCACACTGCAGTCTGGTTCACTGTTGAACTGCGCGAATCACTAGTAGAGCTCAGGAAGCTGGAACACAAATGGCATCGCTGCAAACTGATCAGTGACAAAGATGCCTACCTGAATAAACTACAGCATCATCGAAGAAAGATCAACAACAAAAGAAAAGAACATCACACCGAAACCCTCATGTGCTCCCTCAACAAACCTTGCGAACTCTTCAGCCTAGTCAAATCACTCACAAAATATCCATCCACAAAACAACCAATAAACACACCAAGTCCAGATGAATTTGCCACCTACTTTCAAAGTAAAACTACTTCATCAACCAACCCAGCAAATCACAAACCGCCCAAGCTCCCACACAACTCCGCGGACACCCCACCACCAACCCTTGAATCCTATCCATACCTTCCCAAACAAATAGAAAGAATTATCAATGGGATCAACACCACAACCTCCCCAACAGACCCCTGCCCTCCATTCTGGATCAAACAAACACAAGCCTTCCTCAGCCCAATCATAGCCCGAATTGCCAACATTTCACTATTTAAAGGCATCCTCCCTCCCCCTTAGAGGCGGTTTTCAATCAGACCTCTTTGAAGACCCGTCTCAGCGGGCTCTCCTTTAAGGGAAAGCTGCTTCCTTATCATTCCTCCAGTTCAGTCCTCCACCTCTGGGTTGTGTACCTCCTCCTGCAGCTTGGAGACTGGGCATGTCAAAATCATGACATCACTGGATGTAGTCTGCTGGTCTCTCCCATCAGCCCCAGTGAACTATTGACAAAGTACACGCAACAGAGCAACAAATAAGTAGCTATCATATGAATTATAACGTTAATAACGACTAGCTATATGAATAGTAAATTTCCCTCCTGAAAGAACCATTTTCTTGTACTTTTTCCTCAAGAAACAACAATTACCAGGTAATTGTTAATTTCCATTTTTCGGGGAGGAGCTGGACAAATTAGTGAAGGATCTGGGGGAGTCTAAGGGAGACAGGCTCCCTGAGGATAGGCCGAAACAGTCGCAACCCCACTTCTGCACGGTCTCAGCCACAGGAGACCCAGAAATTTCGGCCAGTGTCCTTTCAGAGAGGACGTTTCCTCTCTACGGGGCAGGGTTTCCAGGGATTTTGAGGGGCAGGAAGGGGGATTTGGTGCCTCTTCCTCCGCCTCTGGTCCTAGGAAGCCGCATTGAGGCAAGGGGGGCCCAGGCAGGAGTTCTGCCAATGGGAGGACGCCTGTGGCAGTTCTCCGCCTGAGTCATGTCCGATCAATGAGTTCTGGAGGTAGTTTGAAAAGGGTATGCCCTCGAATTTGCAAGACTAATCCTCCCATCGTTCGTGCAGTCTCCTTGCAGATCTCCAGCCAAGGCCACAGCGGTGGAGGAGGCTCTGGCACGGCTTCTGTTATTGGGGGGGCAGTCGGGCCAGTGCCCAAAGATCAGTACAGCTGCTGTCGGTACTCCATTTATTTTGTGGTACCAAAAAAAGGAGGGCTTCTTTCGCCCCCCATCTTTGACCTGAAGCGAGTCATTGGTTGCCTACGGGTTCCTCATTTTTGCATGGAAATCCTGAAGTCTGTGATAGTTGCGGTTCGACAGGGTGAGTTTTTAATGTCTCTCGACCTCACAAAGGCGTATTTACATATTCCCGTCTGCGTGTCACATCAGCAGTTTCTGTGGTTTGCAGTACCAAGGGGAAACTTTGTTTCAGGCATTGCCGTTCGGCCTGGCAAAGGCTCCTCGCTCCCTTTACCAAGGTAATGATTGTGTTTGCCACAGCGCTATGCAAAGAAGGGATTCTGGTCCACCCATACCTCGACGACTGGTTGATCCGGCCCAAGTCCAAAGAGGTGAGTCTAAGGGCAACGGTCAGGGTAGTCGAGCTCCTAAGTAGTCTAGGGTGGGTGATCAGTCTGGCAAAGAACAGATTGGATCCCTCTCAGGAAATAGAGTATCTTGGGGCAAGGTTCGGCAGGGGCAGGGTATTCTTGGAGCCCCGTGATTGCAGCAGAGAACTTTTGAGTTTTTGAGCAACCATCCCAGGTAGGCAGAGGGGCTGAGTGCCTGGGCTGTGGAGCATCGCAGGACGTTTTCGCGCCATTCTCCTGTTTCTGGCAGCGGCGGCCATTTTGACTTCGTGGCAGCCGCGTGCAGACGGCGAGCGAGTGGGAGCACGTCACAGGGTAGGAAGGCAGCATTCGTGTCAGCTCGCGGTAGCTTGATTTCTTTCATTTCTTTCATTTTTTAAATTTCTTTAGTTCCTTTATTTACTGTTGGGTGCTCTGGTGGGAAGGAGTCTGTTTTTTTGATTTGTGCCTGGAGTTTTGAGGTTTTTTGTTTGTTTTTTTTCACCCGGGGTAGTTTAAACTACTTTTCTGGGGCAGCAGTGTTTGCCTTGGGGGGCCCATTCTGTGCTATTTCTGGGCAGGATTAGTACTGTAAAAAAAAAAAGAGAAACAAAGCAAAACAAGTAAGATTGTTGCTGTCTTCTTCGGGGGAGGTTTGTTTATGGCGGCACGCACTCAGTATGTGGTATGTGGCAGCCGCAGAGGGGCGATTTGCTGAGTCCAGAATCTGCCGGGGGTGTACGACAGTCTCCGCCAGTCTGGAGCTCCAGATGGAAACGCAGTCGTCAGAGGTGTCAAGCATGGGACCTGGGATGGAGGGGGTGTCTCCGTCCCCTGCTCAGCAGGCAGCCTGTCAGGGTTCCCCGGAGGGGCAGTTATTGGCTTCCCTGCCGGGGGGATCAAGTCAACAGCTCGGAGATTTTTGCCCAGATTTTGTATTATGCATCAAGCATTCTGTTTGCGGCGGCAGGGAAAGGTGCCGGATCCTTTGCCGTTGGCCACACCGAGTCTGCAGGGTACGTCTGCTGGGTTGGGCAGCGGGGGTCTGAGACCACCCAAGAGAGTCAGGGTTCGTGACCGTTTGCCTCAGGAGGTGGAGTGGCAAGATTCGGAGGAATGGGAGCTCGAGGCCGGTTTGGAGGAGTTGGAAGAAGGAGAAATCTCCGAGCCGGAGGATCAGGCGAAGATTATTAGGTTGTTCCGGAGAGAGGAATTGGTGGCATTTATCACAGAATCCCTCCAAACACTGAAATTGGCCACGTAACAACCGGTGGAAGACTATAGTGGCGAAGACCCTATTATTCAGGCAGTAAGACAGTCCCAGTGGTCTTTCCCGTGCATCGGATGGTGGACCGAATGATTCAGGAAGAATGGGACTTGCCAGAGGCCGGACTTAGGGGAATTAGGACTATGAATAGATTGTATCCTTTGGTGGATAAGGACAGAGGTTTTGCTCCACTAGGATTGATGCAGCAGTCTTGGCGGTAACGAAGAAAACCACCATTCTGGTGGAGGGCAGTGCAGCGCAGGATAGGAAAGTGGATGGTTTTGTTAAAGCAGGCCTTTGAGGCAAGTGCTTTGTGTCTGCAAGCTTCCATTTGCGGAGCTTGGGTAGCCAGAGCTTGTCTCAGATGGTCCCAGGGGTTGCGCCAGGTTACTCAGCTGGAGCAAGAAGGCCTCTGGGAGCTAGACCACCTGGAGTCGGGGGCGGCCTACTTGTCCGATGTGCGTTAAGACTTAATTAGTGCCTTGGCTAATAGTATGGCCTCTTTGGTGGCTGCTCAGAGATCCCTGTGGTTGAGGAATTGGGCAGCAGACGGTTCTAAAGCACGGCTCGGTGAACGTCCATTTAAGGGTACTCTGTTTGTTGAGGATTTAGACAAGCTGGTTAAGGACTTGGGAGAGTCTAAAGGGGGCAGACTCCCCGAAGATAAACCTAAGCAAGGGAAGTTTTTGAGGTCAGTTTCGAGATTTCAGGAGGTTTCGAACTTCTCGGTTGGGGGGCTTCCAACGAGGGAGGTTTGCTCCGTGGGCACAGGATTTTCAGAGGTTTCGTGGAGCCCGAGGCTTTGCAGCGGCTTCCGTGGCTCCCACTAGGAAATCGGAATGAAGTGAGGCGGGCCCAGGTGGGAAGTCAACCGATAGGCGGGAGACTTCAGGAGTTTCTTGCGGCTTGGGCCCAAATAACGACAGATCAGTGGGTTCTAGAGATAATTCGAGATGGCTATGCACTGGAGTTCGCTCGGCCCGTACAGGATTCCTTTGTGCTGTCTCCCTACAAGGGCCAAAGGAAAACTATGGCGATCCGCAGCACGCTGGACTGGTTGCTGCAAATGCAGGCGGTTGTCCCCGTACCTGTGGATGACTACGGCAGGGGTCGATACTCCATTTATTTCGTGGTCCCAAAGAAGGACAGCTCGGTACGCTCTATCTTGGATCTAAAAGGCGTGAACCACTGTCTGAGTACCGTATTTCAGAATGGAGACCTTACGGTCAGTCATTGTTGCAGGTTGGCAGGGGGAGTACTTAACGTCTCTCGATCTTACGGAGGCGTATCTGCATATCCCAATCCGATAGAGCCATCGCAGATATCTTCGCTTTACCCTTCTGTGGGGGCATTATCAGTTTCGGGCCTTGCCCTTTGGTCTCGCAGCGGCGCCACAAACCTTCACCAAGATTATGGTGGTGGTGGCGGCAGTGTTGCGGAAGGAAGGAATTCTGGTTCATCCATATCTCGACAATTGATTGATTCGGGTGAAATCCGAAGCCGAGAGTGTTCAGGTCACAAACAAGTTGATGCAGTTCCTTGAGGGGCTTGGTTGGATGGTCAATCTGGCAAAACGTCACCTGATATCGTCTCAGGAGCTCGAGTATCTGGGGGTACGGTCAGACACTCGCAATGGAGCAGTGTTTCTGCCGGCCCGGCGAGTGCAAGGTTTAATATCGTTGGTTTGTCGCTTCTTGGTGGCTCCGGCACCGTCAGCTTGGAATTATTTTCAGTTGCTGGGGACCATGGCGGCGACGTTGGAGGCGGTGCTGTGAGCCAGGTTTCATATGCGCCCGTTGCAAGGAGCTTTGCTTCGCCGCTGGTCCCACCAGGAGAACTAGCTGAACAGGAGACTTCCTTGTCATCTCAAGGTCAAGAGGGCGCTCCGCTGGTGGCTTCTCCTGTGCTCGTTGACCTTGGATGCGTCTGGAGCAGCCAGAGTGGCTTCCGTTGCTGACAGACGCAAGTCTCGTTGGCTGGGGAGCGCATTGCGGACAACTCTTCACGCAGGGGCTCTGGTCCGGTCAGGAGGCCGCATGGTCGATCAACAGGTTGGAACTGAGAGCAGTGTCGCTGGCGCTTCAAGCATTCGAGTCCACCGTGACGGGATGAACGATCCGAGTGCTGTCCAACAACTCAGCGACAGTTGCCTACATCAATTACCAGGGCGGCATGGGAAGTGTGCCCATGGAGGAGGAAGCAGAGGTGCTCTTTGAGTGGGTGGAAACTCGGCTGCTGGCGATTTCAGCGGCGCATATCACAGGGAAGGACAGTGACCGCGGACTTTCTCAGCAGGGTGCAAGTGGATGCCAGGGAATGGGAATTGCATCCGAACGTGTTTGCACAGATAGTCCAGAGATGGGGGTCGCCGATCATGGATCTCATGGCGACCTTCCAGTCAGCAAAAGCAAGTCTATTTTTCAGCAGACGGCGAGAAAGGATGTCTGAGGGAATCAATGCTCTGATACAACCTTGGCCAACGTCAGGGCTCCTCTGTGTTTCCTCCGTGGGCACTGATCGGCAGGGTGGTGCAACGGATCGAGGCCCATCGAGGGAGAGTGGTGTTGGTGGCACCGGACTGGCCAAAGGCATCCGTGGTACGCAGATCTCATTCGTCTACTCGGCGGGACTCCGTGGAGATTACTGGCGTCTGAGAGCCTATTGCAGCAAGGTCCGCTTCGAATGCCTCAGGTGGCTCGATTCTCGCTTACGGTCTGGCGATTGAACGGGTGAGGCTAAGGAAGAGAGGCTATTCGGGAGCAGTTATCTCAGTGTTACTTAAGGCAAGGAAGAAGTCAACCTCTTTAGCGTATGTTCGCTTATGGCGGATCTTTGAGGATTGGTGTTCCAGGAAACGAGTACAGGCGGCTATGGCATCAGTTCCGGTGATTCTCAGCTTTCTGCAGGATGGTTTTGAGAAAGGATTGGCTGCTAGTTCGTTAAGAGTACAGCTAGCAGCTATGGCGTGCTATAGGGGCAAGGTACAGGGTGTGGCGCTCGGGGCTCATCCGGATGTGCTTCGCTTTCTGAAGGCTGTTACCAAATTGCGTCCTGCTCGTAGGTTCATAGTGCCTTCATGGGATCTTAATTTGGTTTTAGGGGCCTTAGCTAAAGAGCCCTTCGAGCCTTTGTGCAAGGCATCTGTGAAGGATTTAACTCATAAAATGGTGGGTTTAGTGGCCATTTGTTCAGCAAGGCGGATCTCGGTGCTTCAGTCGCTTTCTTGCAGAGAACCGTTTTTGTCCTTCGCTAGAGAAAAGGTGGTGTTGAGGACCGTTCCCTCCTTTTTGCCAAAGGTGGCCTCTCCTTTTCACCTGAGTCAGTGTCTTTTCCAGTTTTAGGTTCGTTGGACGGCAGTGCTGCAGATCGAGGTCTGGGCCAGTTGGACTTGAAGCGAGTGCTGCAGCGCTATTTAAAGGTGTCAGTCTTATCGCAAATCGGATTGATTGTTCGGAGGTGTCCATAAGGGGGAAGCGGCGGCGAAGGCATCTATTTCGCGGTGGATTAGAGAAGCCATTGCTTCCGCTTATCTTTTAGATGGCAGAGTGGTGCCAGCAGGCTTGCGAGCTCATTCAACCAGGGTGCAGGCCACATCGTAGGCAGAATATAGCCTGGTGCCTCCGGTGGAAATTTGTAGGGCAGCCACCTGGTCATCTCTTCATACTTTCAGTAAACGCTACCGCATGGATGTGCTTGCAGCGAAGGACTCCGTATTTGGGACGGCGGTGTTGCAGGCCGGTTGGAAAGGTTCCTCCCAATAGTTACTGCTCTGTTACATCCCAGTGGTGGAGGACTAAACTGGATGACCGATAAGGAAATAGGAACCAAACAATCCAAGAAGCAGCTACTTCCACCCAAACATTCCAGAAGAAAAAGAAAGAATCACAAAAATGGTTCACGAAAAACATTGCCCTACTAAAAAGACAACTACGTAAACAAGAAAAAACCTGGAGAAACACCAAATCACATGATAACAAAACCAAATATATAAACTTACTTAATAAATACAAAGAAGCAATCAACAACACAAAAAGAGATTACTATTCCAATCTAATAAATCTTGCTCTCAACCGACCAAGAGAACTCTTCTTAATCGTCAAAACACTAACAAAAACACATAACCCAGAACCAAACCAGGACACTATAAACGTCCAAACCTTAGCATCACATTTTGCTGAAAAACTAAAGGTAAAATCTTGCTCCAAGACCATCATGATAGAACACACACAGACCAGTAACTATGAATGGACAACATTCCACAAGGTTGATCGTAAACACATCCTCAACATCATAACAATGATCAACACTACAACTTCCCCGCTTGACCCATGCCCGGTGTCATGGATCAAGCATACTAAGGAATCCCTTGCAGAAAACATACAATACATAGTAAACCAATCTCTCACACAAGGAACCATGCCCAACACCCTAAAGCTCTCCTCGATCCGTCCCATAATAAAAAACAATAAACTTGACCCAAAGGACCCCAACTCCTACAGACCAATTGCCAGCATACCTCTAATCGCTAAAATAATAGAAAAAACCATACAACTCCAACTACAGGAATACATAGATGAGCAAAAACTCCTTGATGCAAATCAATTCGGATTCCGCCCCTTCCATAGAGTGGAAACCCTCCTAATCGCCTTGACAGACCTCCTCATCAGTGGTACTAATGAAAATAACAAAGGTTTCCTCCTCCTCTTCATAGACCTATCTGCTGCATTTGACAGCATTAATCACAAAACACTCATCAACAGACTTGAAAACCTAAAAATAGGTGGAAATGTCCTTCAATGGTTCAAATCATACATTTCAAACAGACTCATACAGATACAATTAGGCAAAGAAACATCAGAAACCTTCCCTCAGGGATCGGCACTATCTGCCCTCCTCTTCAATTTATACCTCCAACCAATTACAGACATATTCAAGAAGTATGAAATCAACCATTTCATATACGCGGATGACATCATGCTCGCCATCCCTATAAACACCAACAACCCCAAATACGATAGACTACTCCAATGCATGAATGAGACCACCATATGGCTTGAGAACAACCACCTAAGCATCAATCTCAAAAAAAACGAAGCAATGTTCATAACGAGAAAACCTGACGCGGACCACAACTACCCTTCTACAATCACAATAAATAACACACCAATACCTATTAAAAAGAGGTAAAATACCTTGGAATAATTCTGGACCATTCACTCACCATGATCCCACATATAAAACATACAGTAAAAACTATATTCTATAAACTCAAGACAATACAACACCTGAGACCCCTACTCAACACACATGACTTTAGATCAGTGGTCAACTCCCTCATCACCCCCCACTTTGACTACTGCAATAGCATTCTAAATGGCCTACCACTAAAAAGCATATACCTCCTCCAAAGAGCACAAAACATGTGTGCCAAGATGGTCACTAAAGCTAAACTAACAGACCACGTGACCCCAATACTACTAGATCTTCATTGGCTCCCCATAAGCAGCCAAATAAAATATAAAATCCTCCTGACTACCTTTAAACTCATCAATAACATCTCTCCCTCCCAACTATCTACCCTATTACAACCCCCATCAGAAACTAGAACACAAAGACAAAACGCAACCCACTCCCTCAACATAAAAACTAATTTCAGAAGGACCAAAGCAACGACAAGTGATAGAGCCTTCTCCTTTGCTGCCACGACCCTCTGGAACGAAACCCCATTAACCCTCCGCACAATAAAGGACCTTCACCAATTCAAAAAAGAACTAAAAACATACCTTTTTACAAAACATTTTGAGATCCCCTACCAACAAAAAACCTCTCCAATACAATCACAGAAACACATACACAGTTCTCAAGACAGAACAAATGATTAAACATAAGAAAGACACTTACTATACTCTACCTTACCCTACAGACAAAGACCTGTACATAGTTTGAAAAGTGTTATTCTAGTTAATGTTCATAACGTGTTCAATGTAACAAAACGTGTATATAGTTAACACAAGTTCCATGTAAAATATACAGATGTATATTGATTTTTGTTCAATGTGAACCGCCCCTGATCTCTGGAAGGGGCGGTATATAAAAAACTGTTAAATAAATAAAATAAATTACACGTGCCTGGTAATTGTGGTTCCTTTAGGGAATCCAGTTTAGTCCTCATTCCCGCCCGGGATGGTATAGGGAGCTGAAGGGATTCAGGTCAAGGCCGGTTACTGGTAGGTAAGAGGGGGGGGGGGGGGTGGTGTGTGGGGTTTTTTTTTTCTTTTTTTCTTCTTGCTTGCTTCTTTCTGTCTATGACTTTGCTCCAGAGCTCGGAGGCAGGCATAAGGAAAAAGGCCTGTCTGCATTCAAAATGTGCGTAGATGATTAAGAGTATAAGTAATTGTTTCATGGTTTATTCTTACGGGTTTATGGATATATAGGCAATGACATTGTTATTAGTTAATTGATTGATGCTCCTTTAAGTGTGCTTTGTCAATAGTTCACCGGGGGTTGATGGGAGAACCGGTGGACTACATGCAGTGATGTCACGTTTTTGGACAAGCCCAGACTCCAAGCTGCAGGAGGAGGTGCACTACCCAGTGGTGGAGGACTAAACTGGATTCCCTAAGGGACCACAATTACCAGGTACGTGTAATCCCTATTTTGTTGCTGGCGAGGCCACTTGTTGAAGAGTTCATCGCTGGTTTACCTCTCTTGGACAAGGAGAGAGTCTTGCAGTCAAGCGACTCGGATTTGTTTCGGGGCGTCTCCAAATTCTCACCGTTTCGGTGGACAGAAGAGTGGCACCTAAGTCTGTCTAAATGGCATAGTTAGCAAAAAAAAATTTTTTTCTAGGACAAGCACTGGGTTCTTTTGCGTTCTTTGGTTTGGCTTGGGTTTATTTCAGATTAGTTGCGGTTAATAGTCCGTAGGTCAGGTTAAGCTGCTTTGACAATAGACTGAATCTCGGACTCCAGGGGGAGCTAGTTGGTCTGTCAGCAAAGACTCTGTGAATTCAGTCCTCAGCTGCTGAAGGGGATTGACTACCCTAAGGTTCCTGGACTGGCCCGGAGAGAACTCAAGGAAAGACAATTAGCAGGTAAGGTCTAATTTCTCCTTTCACTCCGTCGGTCCATTTCTCACAGAGTATATATAATAAATGTCAAATAGGCTCTGTATTACAACTAGAAAGTAATATATGTTCTAGATTGAGACTGTAGACAGTTATGAATATGAGAATTACAAAATGAATTTTTTATCGGCGGCTACGTGGTCTTTTTCTCCGGGCTGAGGTCAGAGACTCTCATTACCCTCACTTTCACATCAATGACCACTGAATAGTAGCGACCTTATTTTTTAGTATTCTTAAAATGGTAAGTTAGAAATATCTCATTCAATAGCAAAAAATAGCAAAAAATGCTTAGCTTTGCTTAACTTAGCTTTGGCTTCAAATATCTTTCAATATTGAGCTGTATACTTCTTTCCCAACGCTATCAGGCGCTAAGCGTTTCGCCAATCCAGGGTTCTTCAGGGGAGGTTGCTAAGCTCTAGGACAAAGAACAATACTTATAGACAATACTTTCTTCATTAAAAATCTTCAAAACCTCAAAACATTACATTATAGTGTAATGGAAAATTTCTTACTCACTTTTCAATATACACGCGGGCGTTCTATCCACATAAACATGCTGAATTGCTGAGCGGTTGTAAAAAAACGCCGCGCATGCGGCGTTTTAAATAGGGGAACCAATCATGAATGGAGCCTAAGGATGATGACTTCACACACAAGACTCCCACTCTTAGCTCCCGCTAAGCTCTTGTCCTAGAGCTTAGCAACCTCCCCTGAAGAACCCTGGATTGGCGAAATGCTTAGCGCCTGATAGCGTTGGGAAAGAAGTATACAGCTCAATATTGAAAGATATTTGAAGCCAAAGCTAAGTTAAGCAAAGCTAAGCATTTTTTGTTATTTTTCGCTATTGAATGAGACATTTCTAACTTACCATTTTAAGAATACTAAAAAATAAGGTCGCTACTATTCAGTGGTCATTGATGTGAAAGTGAGGGTAATGAGTCAGAGTCTCTGACCTCAGCCCGGAGAAACTGAGACCACGTAGCCGCCGATAAAAAAAAATTCATTTTGTAAGTCTCATATTCATAACTGTCTACAGTCTCAATCTAGAACATATATTACTTTCTAGTTGTAATACAGAGCCTAATTTCTCCTTTGGCACCCCATTCTGGATCTCAAAGGGGTAAACTGGGCCCTCTGGGTTCCACATTTTCATATGAAGACCCTGTGGTCTCATTGTGGGGCCTTCCATCAAGCTGAGTTCTTGACGTCCCTCAATCTGTCCTAGGTGTATCTGCATATCCCCATTTGTCTGGATCAGCAGCACTTTTGCGTTTTGTGGTTCTGCAGGGTCATTTTCAGTTCCAGGCCCTCCCCTCGGGTTTTCACCATGGTGGTGGCAGCAGCTCTGCAGAAGCAGGGCCTCTGGTGCACTTATATCTGGGCAGTTGGTTGATTCGAGCGAAATCCTTGCAGGAGAGTTGGGAGGCAAAGGCCTGTGTGACTTGCTGGATGCAGGAACTCAGTTGGGTTGTGATTTTCGCCAGGAGTCTGTCCCTGGGTACCTGCTTTGACACACAGCAGGGGATCTTATTTCTGCTGGAGGGTGGGATAGTGAAGATGCAGGGGCAGGTTTAGAAGTTGCAGGCGATTCCCCGCCCGAGGGCTTGAGACTAACCACAGGTAAACTCTGCTTGTTGGCAGTCTCCGTGGAATTAGTACATGCATATGCAATTCCCCCCCCCCCCCCTCCAAATGACTTTCTTGGCACGATGGTCCCTGCAGGTGTAATTGATGGAGATTTGCCTTGCTTTACTGGGGCAAGGCTGGGAGTTTGGACTGGTGGCTCAACTAGACTCAACTTATGGCTGGGATGCCCCTCGAGACCCTGGACTGGGTACTGTTAATGAAGGATGCCAGTCTCTTGGGTTGAGGGGCTCATTGCCAGGATCATGTGGTCTATCAGTCGCCTGGAGACCAGCGCAGATCACTTGACCCTGGAGTTTTTCCCATGGTTTGAGGGCCAGCTGTGAGGATGCTGTCCGACAATGCTACATCAACTGAAAGGGGCACTTGGAGCTTGCTGGTGGCAGCAGAAGCAATTCTGCTCCTGCAGTTGGCAGAGGCCCATCTGCTTTTGCTATCAGCAGCACATGTGGCCTGGACAGCCAGCGTCCAGGCAGATTACCTAAGCAGTAATCGGTTGGATTTGGGAGAGTGATCCCTATCCAAGACATAAGCACATAAGAAATGCCATTCTGGTTCAGACCAAGGTCCATCAAGCCCAGTATCCTTTTCCAACAGTGGCCAATGTAGGTCACAAGTACCTAGCAGTTTCCCTAAAAGAGACAGGTTCCACAATGCTTGTATTGTGGCAAGCAGTGGATTTCCTGTGTCCTGCTCAGTTCTTTGCAGCTGCTGGTGAATGGTGACTACCCAAGTGTGGCTTGGACTGGCCTGGCCTGGTGGGACTCAAGGAAAGAAAATTAATTAGCAGGTAAGCTCTAATTTCACCTCCCCTCCCCCCCCCAAGTGTTTGTCTTTTTCTGCTTGGAAAGCATTAGCCTGGCTTCTCTCAGTGCTACAGCAGTATATAAATAAAGAATAATATAACCGAAAGTTTTGTTCTGCCTCTACTTGCTGGCTGGGAAGCATAACCCACTTGTTTGGATTGGTCAAGCAAGATTCAAGGAAAGGAAATTAATGGAAAATTTATCCTCATGTGTTGAGACAAATCAAGGGTTTCATTAATTTTTTTCCTGTTAATTACGCCAAGTTAACTTGGTCTATGTATGCTGTTTACATTTTATGTAAACCATGCTGTCTGCAAAATAAAGCGGTATGTAAAGTCAGTTAAAAAAAAACATTAATGCACATTTATATATATATACAGAATGTGCTTAACTCAAGCTTGTGTTAGTGTATTAAAACATGAGTACCTAATGTTTAAAGCATGTGTCTGCTTTCTATTTATTTCAGATTTGTTGCTTAATTTTTATAAGCAACTGAGACCATGTTCTACGCTCATTTTGTCCTGAGCAAGAGAGGGCCGCTGGCCAAAATCTGGCTAGCAGCCCATTGGGATAAGAAGTTAACCAAAGCCCATGTATTTGAGTGCAATTTGGAGAGCAGCGTGGAAAGTATAATTTCACCAAAGGTACCTGTTCAATTTATGATTTTACTGTAATGAAAACAATCAGTTAACTTATAGTACTTGCTACTGTGAAGAACAGCAATGTCACCTCCATATTTACATACTTGAATAGCTTTATAAATGCTTTAGTTCTATAGCATGTGTATGGTGCCATTTTCCGTGCATTATTTCATTTGCATAGCTCTAAGTTCATTGAGTATTGCATTTCTAATTTGGTTATTGAATACTCTAAAATTACTGAGATAAGGCATTAGGATTACTGTCACATCATACCTCCAGTCCTGACCTAGCGGGTTTTCACCGATCTCCAGCAGCTTGGAGGCTGAGTGTCCAAATTGATGACACCACCTACTTAGGCAGCTGGCACCACCCACTAACTTCAGTATACTCTGTCTCCAAGCAGCTGGAGAAAGATGAATCCCTTCAGGTGGACTCACTGAAACAGCTAAGGTTTTGCTTTATAAAAAAAAAAAAGGAAAGGAAAAGGGTTTTGAAAAAAATAAGACAGGCAGGAGTTTGTGCAAACGCACAGAACGCATCAGAAGGAGAAATATCTGCCTCCCCCGATCCGGCTGTACACCAAGTGGGGGAAATTTTACTGGTGCCTGAACTTGTGAAGAGAGGCCCTGCAGGCTGTGAATGCCAAAAAATAGCCCCAGCACTTCTTCCCCACTGCTGCCAAAGCAGAGATTAGGGGGGGCTGAGTGTGCAGGTGGGAAGTGTAAATGCTCCGACCCCAAGTAAGCTGATTTTTGGAGCTGTGGGGGGTGTGAAGCTGGGGCAGTGTGCTATCAGTTTCTGGTGCGGGAGAAGTTCAAAATGCTATTTCTTGGCATCCTGCTGCCCTTCCTTCAGCAGGGCGACTGGCTATGCTGCTTGGATCTCAGGGACACTTACACCCACATTTTAATTCACCCCAGCACAAGACTTCCTGCTCTTCAGGGTGCACGGGGAGCATTACCAATACAGGGTGCTTCCCTTCGGACTTGCATCTGCTCCACGAGTCGTCACAAAGTGCCTCTCTGCGGCTGCTGCCTGCCTCAGATGGCAGGGCTTGCCAGTCTTCCCTTACCTCGACGACTGGCTTGTCACGGGGTCCTCGGCTGGGGAATTCTGCCTCGCAGCATCATGCACGATCCTCCTCAAGCGCCTGGGATTCTTGGTCAGCTACCCCAAGTCCCACCTTGAACCGGCACAGGCCTTGGAGTTTATCAGCGCACACCTCGACACTCAGCGGGTGTTCGCCTTTCTACCGGTAGACCGTGCAGTTCGGTAGACCGTGCAGTTCGCCACCGTGCATTGGCGGCCCAGGTCCAGAGCAGCACTCGGATCAGGGTGAGGACTATGCTGCACCTTCTGGGGCACTTGGCCTCCACCGTCCATGTGGTTCCACATGCGCATGTGGACGGCCCAATGGTGCCTCAGCACTCAGTGGAGCCTGGCTCCGATCACCTCAGGGACCCCCATTCAGGTCTCTCACAACCTTCGCGCAGGTCCTTAGACTGGTGGAAGAACCCCTGCAACCTTTTCTGGGGACTGCCCTTCCATTCCCAGCAGCACAAACTAGTGCTGACAATGGACGCTTCCCTACTGGGATGGGGAGCCCACTGCAGTACACTGTGCACGCAGGGGCTATGGTCACCCAAAGAGTCTCAACAGCAGATCAGCTTGCTCAAGCTTCGGGCGATCTGAGTCCTGAGGGCCTTCAAGGACCACCTCCAAGGGAAGTTGGTACTCGTGCAGAACAACAATCAAGTAGCGATGTTCTTCATCAACAAGGAGGGGGGCACAGGATCACGTCGCCTCTGCTGGGAAGCGGTCTGCCTCTGCTCCACCTTCCGTCGAGGGATAACCCTATGAGTGGTCTAGCTCCTGGGCCACAAGAACATTCTCGTGGACAAACTCAGCAGGATCCTCCACCCTCACGAATAGCAGTTGGACCCAGATGTGGCCAACTGGCTGTTCCATCGGTGAGGGACCCCGACTATGGACCTGTTCGCCAGCCTGGTGAACACTCGGCTCCTCTGCTTTTGTGGCCCAGTCCCGTATCTGAGCAGGGAAGTGCGGGATGCGTTCCTTTTGAACTGGACCTCTGGGCTTCTCTGTGTGTTCCCTCCCACTCCTCATTGCAAAGACCCTCCACAAAGCTCAGCGGGAGCGAGTGTCGATGATGCTCATTGCTCCCTCGTAGCCTCGGCAACTGTGGTTCCCTCTCCTGCTCCGGCTCGTGTCCGAGCCTCCGATTCCCCTGGGCTCTGCCCCAGGCCTGCTAACGCAGGAGGAGGGGTGGGTGCTACACCCGAACCTGGCCTCGTTGTCCCTCGCAGCCTGGTGGCGGCTGAACAGGTCACCCTAGCTATGCTAGACCTCCCGGAGGAGGTCAAGGAAGGACTCGATGAGATGAGCTTATGCCCTCAAGTGGCGGTGCTTCTTGGTCTGGTGCTCCAAGCTCCAGATCAACACTTTTTCTCGTGGCCCACTCGGTGGGTCTTCCAATACTTTCTCCATCTCTTGAAGGAGGGGGGATGAAGTCTAACTCTGTCAGGGTGCATCTGAGTGCCATCTCGGTGCACCACTTCCCCATAGAGGGCAAACCCCTTTCGGAGCAGCCTCTGGTCTCCCGCTTCATGTGGGGCCTCTTGCTGTCCAAACTAAAGGCTCCTGTGACCTTCACACGTCTCTTGCTTCTTGTGTTCCCTGATTCCCACTGCAAGAATGTTTGCTCTTCTTTGTGTTGACCAAACTTCCCATCTGGCCTCCTTCGGCAGAATAGGATTTGAACGTAGTGCTCATGCAGCTTACGTGCTCATCCTTTGAGCCATTGGCGACGTGCTCGCTTTGGCACCTATTCTGGAAGGTGGTCTTCCTGGTGACTTTGACCTCGGCCCGCCGAGTTATTGAACTCCAGGCTGTCATGGCTGAAGCCCCTTATACCAGGTTCTATAGGAACAGGGTGGTCTTCCGTATCCACCCCAAGTTCCTGCCGAAGGTTGTCTCGGTTTTTCACCTCAATCAGGCGATAGTCTTGCCGGCCTTCTTTCCAAGACCCCATGCCAACCAGGTGTCAGTTTTGCATACACTCGACTGCAAGAGGGCTCTCTCCTTCTATCTGCAGCGCACCCAGCCTCATCGCAAGTCTGGCCGGCTTTTCGTGACCTATGATCCCAATCGCTTGGGGCAGGCAGTCACAAAGCACACTCTCTCCATTTGGGTGATGGACTGCATCGCCTTCGCGTGCCCTGCTGGATTGACAGGTCACGGCACACAGCAGCCGAATGAAGGCGGTTTTGATGGCTTCGCTGCACTCAGTACCGCTATCGAAGATCTGCCGGGCTGCGACCTGGGACTCGGTGAACACTTTTGCCTCACACTACTGCCTGGAGAGGGAGTCCCGCTGGGACAGCGCCTTTGGCCAGGCTGTACTCCATAATCTGTTTGGGGTATAAGCAACTCCTGCCCTCCAACCCTTCTCGATGGCTACTTAAGGTTTCGCCCCGATGACTCGGGCTCCTTCAGGCATCGGCTTCTGCTCACAACCTCGCAGAGGCATTTTTTGATTATAGGTTCGGTAGCCTGTAGCTGCGGAGTCCCATAAGTGAGGACTGACCTCCTGCTTGTTCCTGGAGAAAGTGTGGTTACTCACCTGTAACAGGTGTTCTCCAGGGACAGCAGGAATCAGTCCTCACTACCCTCCCACCTCCCCGGATGAGTTGCTGGATTTTTATCTTTCCCTTGCCATCTGCTTGGTAGGGCTCGAGCTAAGGGACCTGACTGAGCAAGATGGCACCCTTGGGCGGGAAGAGGACCATGCATGCGTAGCAGCAATTCCTTAGCAGAACTCCAGTCCAGTCCCTTTACTCTCGGGTTGCGCAACCCTTCCAGCAGCTTGGAGGCTGAGCCCATCATCGTTTTGTTGATGGTGTGGTATAAATACCACTGGCACCACCCATAGGCACCAGTATGCTCAGCCTCCAAGCAGCTGGAGGGTTACCGTAAGCCAGGAGCTTACTGGTCTTTAGTTCCTTTATTGATACCTTTTTTATTGCTTTTCTTTAATTTCTTTAATTTCCTTTTACTTTAGCTGGGGAAGTTCTTCTTACTCCCGTGCATTTTTAAACCACTGTTTCCTTTTTTACTCTCCCCTCCCCCCCCCCTCCCCGGTTCCCCGGTGCCCTTTGGAAGGAGAGGGCTTACATGGACAGTGGGGTGCTTCGGGGTACTCTCCTCCCGTGTTGGCGGCATCCGGCTTCTCGGCCTCCTCTCCGCTCTCATTTGTCTCGCGCTGAAGCCCCCGAGGCGGGCTGAGCGCTAGAGACAACACCGCGCTGAAGCTCTGGTGGTGGGCTGAGTGCGGGAACTAGCAACGCTCCTCTTGCTGCTTCTCTGCCGCCTCGCGCTTACAGCGGCTGTCCAGGCTGAGCGCTAGAGGCGGCGTCAGAGCGACGAATCCATTGCCCCAACGTCGAGGGAATCCGGGCTCCGGCGGCAAGGACACTTGCGCCAGCCGCAGGACCTGACTCCACGTGGCTGCGGCCTACCACGTGGAGCCTAACAGTCAGCGGTCCCAGCGTGAGGAGCGGCACGCAGAGCATCGGGGCAGAGAAATCGCAAGTATTGCAGGCTGTTCAAAGACCTGTTCTTCTGTACAGTATTTCCTTTTATTTTATTTTATTCTTAGCTTGTTTAGAGTTCTGGTCCAGCCGTTGAGGGAGGCCCCCCCTTCCCCCCCCCCTTTTTTTGGTTGGAAAATCTTTCATTTATTCTCATTTTCATTTATTGCCAAGTTTGTTTTCTTTAGGCCTGCCTTGGATCCTTTTCCTCTAGGGGGACTCAAAAAAAAAAAAAAAATAAATTATAATAGAGGAGAGAGAATGATGGGAAAATTACAGTGCCCGTCCTGTGGCACACGCAGAATTGCGGATTCGGAAGCCGGGATCTGCCGGTGTTGTGCTGCGGAAGCAGCGTCTGTGGAGCAGGAAATTCAGTTGTCCATGGATCAGACTTCTCAGGGGTCTCAAGGTCTCCGGGAAGGGGGAGGGGATCATTCCTCCACCCCCCCGCTGTCTACCTCAGCTTTACCAGGCCCCTCCCAGTCCCTTCCCCCTGCGTCCAGTGGGGTGGAGGGAGGCTGGGAGCATTTTTCTCCAGAATTTGTCCTTCTGTTGCACAAAGCTTATTGTATGCGTCAGCAGGGGCTCATGGAGCCGGCGCTGCTGAAAGAAGGTGGCCGGCCCGGTCCAGGGAAGACAAGCTCCCATGACCCCGGAGCCCCTCCCAAGCGCTCAAGACTAATGAGCGAAGAACCTCTCACGTCTCCATCTCCGATCACCCCGGATGAGGAGGGATCAGACAGAGAAGTGGGGGAGGAAGAGAAAGAGCTTGAGGAGGGAGAGATCCCAGAGGAAGAGCATTCACGAATAGTTAGAGTATTTCGTCGAGAGGAGCTCCCAGCCTTAATGAATCCCTGAAGGTGTTCAATATGGCATCGGACATCTCTGCAGAGGAAGAAGCGTTAGAGGATCCTTTGATTCAAGCCGTCAGGAAATCTCAAAGTTTTTCCGGTCCACAGGGTGGTACTCCAGATGATCCAGGAAGAGTGGAATCAACCAGAGTCGAGTTTAAGGGAAGTGAGGGCCATGTCCCGCTTGTACCCTTTACCGGAAACTGACAAGGATCTGCTGAAGTCCCCAAGGGTAGACGCGGCGGTTTCAGCGGTGACAAAGAAGACGACCATTCCGGTCGAGGGCAGCGCAGCGCTTAAAGATAGTCAGGATAGAAAGCTGGACTCTCTGCTGAAGCAAGTCTTTGATGTTAGTGCCCTCGCCCTGCAGGCCTCAGTGTCAGGAGCGTGGGTAGCAAGAGCCTGCTTAAGGTGGGCTCAACAGCTTCAACTAACGGATGGCGCCTCTACCGACGCGCAGGCTAGTGCTGCGCGGTTAGAGTCTGGTTCCGCCTTTCTAGCAGATAGCCAGTACGACCTTATTAGGAGTCTAGCAAAGAACATGGCCTCGGTGGTAGCAGCCAGGAGATATCTGTGGCTGCGCAATTGGGCGGCGGACCCCTCCTTGAAGGCTCGCCTGAGTCGACTCCCCTTCAAGGGGAAGCTGCTATTTGGTGAAGACCTGGAAAAGTTGGTGAAAGACCTTGGCGAGTCTAAGGGAGGTAGACTCCCGGAAGATAGGCCTAAGCAAAACAGCTCGTCGGTTCCAGCTCGCAGTCAGCCGAGGGAATTTCGTAGGTTCCGGTCGACCAGACCGAATTTTTTTTCCTAAGGGTCGCCCCTCCCCTAGAGGACAAGGCTTACGAGGGTTTAGAGGAGCTGGAAGAGGTTTTGGAGCTTCCTCCTCATCCTCAGGCCCTAGGAAACCACAATGAAATTGTGGGGGCCCAGGAGAAAGGCCTGCTGGTGGGGGGTCTGTTAAGGCAGTTCCTTCCTGCCTGGGCCCGAGTCACATCGGATCGTTGGGTACTGGAAGTAATCAGAGAGGGTTACGTTCTCGAATTCACAAAGCAGGTTCCTCCAGCCTTTATGCAGTCTCCCTGCGGCTCTCCAGAAAAGAGGGCAGCGATAGAGGACACTCTTTCAAGGCTGAGCGCATTGGGAGCGGTGACTCCCGTCCCGAGAGACCAAGTCGGTTCCGGTCGATACTCGATCTATTTTGTGGTACCAAAGAAAGAAGGGTCCTTCCTCCCAATCCTGGACTTAAAGCAAGTCGATCGCTGCCTCTCGGTTCCTCATTTTCGAATGGAAACCCTGAGGTCGGTCATTGCAGCGGTAAGACAGGGGGAGTTTCTGACATCCCTAGACTTGACGGAAGCATACTTACATATCCCGGTACGAAAATCTCATCAGCAGTTCCTGAGATTTGCAGTGCCGAGGGGTCATTTTCAGTTCCAGGCTCTTCCCTTTGGCCTAGCAACAGCCCCCAGGACGTTCACCAAGGTAATGGTAGTGGTAGCCGCGGCCCTTCGCAAGGAGGGAATTCTAGTACATCCATACCTGGACGATTGGCTGATTCGGGCAAAATCGGAGACGGAGAGTCATACAGCTACAGCCAGAGTGGTGGAATTCCTGGAGGAGTTGGGTTGGGTCATCAACCGGGCAAAGAGCAGAGTAATTCCCTCGCAGGAGATCGATTACCTCGGAGCAAGGTTCGACACAAGGAGAGGAAGGGTCTTCCTGTCGGAACAGAGGTTACGAGATCTGAAAAGCCTGGTCTCTCACTTCATATCAAGACGGATCCCTACCGCCTGGCATTACCTACAACTGTTGGGCACCATGGCGGCAGCGATAGAGGTAGTACCGTGGGCCAAGGCACATATGCGACCCCTTCAACGTGCCTTGTTACGACGTTGGTCCCCTCAACAACATCCCTTATCCATGCAGCTGTCCTGTCCCCTTCAGATCAGGAGGACTCTCCTCTGGTGGGAGTACCCAGGGAACTTAGGATGCGGGATGCCTCTTGATCCACCCCAATGGATACAGCTGACGATGGATGCAAGTCTAGCAGGCTGGGGTGCTCATTGCGAGGGACAGTTCACACAGGGAAGCTGGACCCCGAGGGAAGCTCGGTGGCCCATCAACAGGCTAGAGCTGAGGGCCTTGGTTCGGCAAAGGGCAGTCCGCGTCCTTTCGGACAATGTCACCACGGTGGCCTACTTCAACCGCCAAGGGGGAACGAGCAGCCCCTCGCTGGAGAAGGAGGCAGACAGCCTCTTACAGTGGGCCGAAGCACACCTATTGGACCTGTCAGCACAGCACGTGGCGGGAGCAGAAAATGTGACGGCCGATTACCTCAGCAGACACAGGATAGACCACGGGGAATAGGAGCTAGCGCAGAAAGTGTTCGACCAAGTGGTAGCCCTTTGGGGAGCACCGATCATGGACCTCATGGCGCGCTACGAAACGTCCAAAGCAAGCCGGTTCTTCAGTCGAATAAAGGAAAGGATGTCAGAAGGCTTGGATGCCCTGGTCCAGAAGTGGCCTACGGAAGGTCTCCTGTACGTGTTCCCGCCCTGGGCCCTCATAGGGAGAGTTCTAAGGCGAATAGAGGCCCACTAAGATCTGGTAATCCTCATAGCTCCGGACTGGCCTCACCGCCCATGGTATGCAGACCTGGTGAGACTAACGGCTCATCGCCCTTGGAGGCTCCCCAACAGAAAGGATTTGCTACGGCAGGGTCCAGTCCTCATGCCCCACGTGCATCGATTCTCGCTTACGGCTTGGCTCTTGAGAGGGCGTGGCTTGTGAAGCGAGGTTACTCGGGTTCGGTAATTTCGACCCTGCTGAACTCTCGGAAACGCTCGACCTGCCTTTCCTATATCAGGGTTTGGCGCATATTTGAGGCGTGGTGCGCGGATCTCCATAAGAAACCCTTAGAAGCCTCAGTTCCGGAGGTGTTAGAATTTCTGCAAGCAGGCTTCGAGAAAGGTTTGGCTCACAGCTCGTTACGAGTTCAGCTAGCGGCCATTTCTTGTTATAGGGGAAAGATTCAGGGCAAGTCTCTAGGAGACCACGCTGTTGTGGGCAGATTCCTGAGGGCGGTCAAGCACTTACGGCCTCAGCAAAGATAAGTTATTCCCCCTTGGGACCTAAACCTGGTTTTGGATTCCCTAACCAGGGAGCCCTTTGAGCCAGCAAGGAGTTCCTCCCTAAAGGACTTGACCCTGAAGACGGTATTTTTGGTAGCTATTTGTTCGGCTAGGAGGGTCTCGGAGCTTCAAGCTCTATCTTCTCGACCTCTCTTCCTTTCCTTTTTCAAGGATAAGGTGGTCTTGCGGACAGTCCCTTCCTTCCTGCCCAAGGTCTTCTCTCCCTTTCATATGAACCAAACAGTTTCGCTCCCGTCCTTCGCGGGAGAAGCACAAGAGGGGGAGAGTGCCAAACTGCGTCTCCTAGATTTGTATAGAGTGCTGAGACGCTACCTCTCACGCACAGCACCTTTCCGCAAGTCCGAACGGCGCTTCGTTCAATTTGGAGGGCCGCACAAGGGGGAAGCAGCGGCCAAAGCTTCCATTTCTAGGTGGATCAGGGAGACCATTGCCTCTGCCTACATTCTCAAGGGAAGGCAGGTCCCAGTAGGTCTTCGCACGCATTCAACTTGAGCGCAGTCGGCCTCCTGGGCAGAGCGTAGCTTGGTCCCACCACTGGACATCTGTAAAGCGGCCACCTGGTCCTCTCTGCATATCTTTTCCAAGCACTACAGACTGGATGTCCAGAGAAGAGCAGACACCAGGTTTGCGGGTGCGGTACTTCGGTCCGGGTTGGCGAACCCCACCCAGGTTTGAACTGCTCTGTTACATCCCGAGAGTAAAGGGACTGGACTGGAGTTCTGCTAAGGAAAGAGTAATTAGTCCTTACCTGCTAATTAGTGTTCCTGAAGGAACTCCAGTCCAGTCCCTGATCCCGCCCAGGTTCGGTTTCTCGTGTTCAGAATGGAATAAAGGACCGAAGTCGGTGAACGGAGCGGAAGCGGAAAACTCCGGTCTGAGGAGCCCCAGCGGCGGGGCTACATGCTAGGGAGGTACGGGGAGGAGTGAGTAAAGGCTGGGTCGGCCTCGGATAAGCCTTCTCCTTCCCTCCTCTCCCTTGCCACTGTTTTTCTTCCTTAAAAAAAAAAATGTTTTGATTTCCTGTTTCTTTGGTTTTTTTGTTTTTTCACGCATTATAGTTATGGGTACCTGTCAGGACAGCTTTTTTCATCAGATTACTGGTGCCTATGGGTGGTGCCAGTGGTATTTATACCACGCCATCATCAAAACGATGATGGGCTCAGCCTCCAAGCTGCTGGAAGGGTTGTGCAACCCGAGAGTAAAGGGACTGGACTGGAGTTCCTTCAGGAACACTAATTAGCAGGTAAGGACTAATTACTCTTTCCAGAGGCTTTCTTTGAAAGCTGGGGAATTGCTCTACGCGGGCTCCGTTGGTGCCGATTTCATCTATAAGTGAGGACTGATTCCTGCTGTCCCTGGAGAACGCCTGTTACAAGTGAGTAACTACGCTTTCTTGCTCCTTTTTGTATATAGTTGTTAATTTTAGGTTTTATTATGGATTATACCCTTGTGGCCTTTTTTTTTTCTTTTAAACCTTTTAATTGTTTTTTCTTTACTAAAAGCGATCTATTAAATTAATAAACAAAAACATTACTAGGCATACTAGATGGGCTGTTTTCGTCTTTATCTGTTATCCCCTCATAAATACATGTTTTAAAGGTATGACTGTTGGAATAATTTGAAAATTGTTTTTGTTTTCTATTGATTTTGTGATGTTATAACTCAAAATTGAAAGAAAACTGGAGCTACAAATGTGTATTGGCTGTAACATACAAAACTCCCTTCAACTTGAATGTCTCCTGACATAATTATTTTAGATCAGAATCATCCACTTTAAATTAGTAATTAAAGTATAATCTGTTCTAGGTGAAGATGGCACTTCGGACTTCTGGACATCTTTTGCTGGGAGTAGTAAGAATCTATCACAGGAAAGCCAAATATCTTCTTGCAGACTGCAATGAAGCATTTATTAAGATCAAGATGGCATTTCGTCCAGGTATTTCCTTAGTACAGCAATAGCATTGTCCTTATCTCTGCTGCACTCGCTACCTTCAAAGCTCATAAATGCAAGTATAATAAGAAATCATAAGAAATCATAATTTACTTAATTTGTGTGTTTAATCAAGATGACTTGGCTTAAGACTAAGAAGGCAGCATTTAATCATTGTTGGGTGATGAATCAGATGTCTCAGCCAGTTTATGGTGATAGAGTAGTTGTTGTGAGAAGTTTTTTTTAGCAGGGAGTAGTAATGAAAGGATTTGAAATGGTGGTTTGTTAATGAAGAGATTGTGGAGTAAGGCTAACACAATGATTGTGTTGTCTTACAAACAGAATTGGATTAATAAAGGTATGTATTAGTCAGAATATGAACACGGATGAATTAAGTTTTAAAAACAAATATTTTTCAAGAGCCAGTAAATCTACTTTAATGCAGAAACTATGAGAAAGAAAAGGTGAAAATGTTTTTCAGTGGTTTAAAGAGTAGTCTTTAAATATTTTAGCTAGTCTTTATACCAATGATCAGATTAACCTAGAAAAAGAATAAGGACCATGAGTCCTGTCTTGTCCACTTGGTTTGCTTCATTTTGTAATGTTAGCACAGTTATTTTATTCTATCTCTAGGAACAAGCAGGAATGAGTCTTCACATATGGGTACGTCGGTACCGACGGAGCCTGCACGGGAATGCTGCCCAGCTTTCAATTAGAAAGCTTTTGGCAGCATCCCTCGCGCCTGCGCAGTGACTTCCCGCCTTCTCCACAGCCTCTCTTCAGTTTTCGTTTTTCCGCGGAGCCGGCAGGACGTCGTCCTGTCACTGCAGAAACTTTTCTCTTTAATTGCTTTAATTATTTTAATTTTTTGTTTTCTTGTGGTCGCGGCTGTTTCTCCCGCTACCACCGGTACCGCCGGTGGTTTTTAGGCTAAAATCTGTAAAACTTTTCTTCAGTTTTTTTTGCCTTAACTCTTAGGCCTACTAGGCCTTTTTCATTATGGAGCCTTCTTTTCCTAAAAAGTGCCTCCGCTGTGGAAACACCTGTTTCTTTTTAGACACCAATAGTTGGTGTCTCAACTGTGTGGGTCCTGACCCTTTTTCCCCTGACTTGTCAGGAGATAATTTTGTGAGACAACCTTCAGTATTTAGAGTTTCCCTCGATACCGTTTTTTCTTCGGCATTGAGGGTAGCCGGTTTCTCTACTTCACAGGATCAGGTAACCCAAAACAGTCTGTTAAGACTAGTCAATGCTTGAGTGGTATGTCCCATGCCCAGCATGGTGACGGCTCCGGCCTTACCCTCAAGAATCCATTGGCATTACCCCTGCGGGAGTCTTCGGGCTCCAAAGCGTTAAAGGGGTTTCAGGATGTTCCTGGGGCTCACCCCTCACAGAACATACCTGAGCCATGCGCGGAGGTGGCATCCGCTTCGAGCGGTACCGAGCCTCCGGCATCGGCACCGGTGTCGAGCACTCCACTCTTCACCAGGGATCGTCATCGGGCGTCCTCGGTACCTTCGGGACCGATCGATACGCACCGCATTGACTTCCCTCAGCCATGCTTCGGGACGGTACCGACGTCGATCGGTTCCGATACCCTAGCATCGGCATCGACATGGACCTCGGTACCGTCGATATCGATCGATGTCACCCAGGCTGCCTTAGTGGTATCGGCATCGCCGATACTACCACTGGTGTCGGAACTGTCGAGACATGCATCGCTAGTCTCGCTCTCTTCGATGCCGAGTCTTGAGTCGATATCGAGTCTCGAGGATTGCGTCCCGGAACCGACTCCGGTCGTTTCCCCATCGGTAGTTCCGAAGATCTTAGCCATAACTCCCTCATGATCTCGGTACCACGACAGCAGTTCCCGATGTCTACTTCACCTGCTAGTCCTTTATCACTAGCAAGGTTGTTGCCTGTTCTTGCACCGCTGCCTAGTTTGGAACCGATACCTGGCATTGCTGCAGTACCTTGTATGTCCTCTGATACTCAGGCTCTTTCTTTAGCCTCACCAGGAATACTTCCCATAGGAGATCAGTCTTTTCAGACTTTTCTCCTGGATATGGCAACCTTTCTTAATATTTCTATCCCTGGTTGTGATCCTACACATGGCTCACCGGCACAAAAGCAACAAATACAGTTTCCTTTACATCCTGCTCTGCAGGATCTCCTTCTTAGGGTATGGAAATCACCCTTACGACTTCCTCAAGTTTCTAATGATGTTGAGGTTAGGTACCGTGTACCACCCTCTCCAGGGTTCCAAAAACCTCAACTTTCTCATCGTTCCCTGGTAGTGGAATCAGCACTGAGGAAGGTTAAGAGCAAGAAGAAGCATTCTTTTCCACCAGGTCGTTCTTCAAGAACACTTGATTCTTTTGGCCGTCAAGCCTTCCAAAACTCTATGCTGGCTTCCAGAGTTCTCTCATATATTTTTCACATGAGTCTAACACTCCAGGAAGTCACAGAGAAATTGTCTCTTTTGACCCCTTTTTTACCAGAGCCCAAGGCTACTGATTATACCTTGCTCATCAATCACAGCCGGAATATATCCTGGTTTCTGTCTCGTGCTTCTATAGATTCTTTTGAGTCCATTAGCAGATCCTCTGCTATTGCCATTGCAGCACGTCGCAGAGCCTGGCTTGAGGCTTCAGACTTGAGCAAATGGGCACAAACTATACTAGCTCATTCTCCTTGTACAGGAGAAGGTCTTTTTAATAAGGAGGCTTTACGTCAGGTTGCTCAATGCTCCCCTGACTCTTCTTCCACTAGAAACCATTCTAAGCCGCCACCTCCTTCAAATAGTAGGAAATGTCCTACCAAACCTTCTTTTCCTAAGAAAAGGAAGTTTCATTCCTCTCCTGCCCATCATTCGGCTTTACCTAAACAAGGGACGCCTCAGCCTAGTCTGAAGTCCTCCAGTTCTGGCCAGTCTCAACATCCCCAGCAACCATAGGTGCCTGGAATTGTAACTTACATATTAAAAGATTATTCACTGTTTTTTTTTTTTTTCAGTGTACTAACCTGTCAAAAAAAAAAAAAAAAAATTGTTCAGGTACTACACACTCCAGAAGAGCAGTTGCAACTATCACCTGATAGTTTCTTTCCCAACTGAACATTTTTCCTTCAGTTGACTTACCCCATGGGTACATCCCCTCCAACTACTTGAGGGCTACCATACTGAACTACTTCTCTGGTCGTTCCCCAGACAGTGAGAAGAGATATCCCTCTCTTTTCTTGTCTGTTTTCTTTATTCAGCACAGGACACACTCTCTGCTGTTTCTGTCAACAGCTCTGCCTGCAGGAGTTGTAGTAATTGTATTACTGGGACTTTTCCAAGTTCCAGTCCCTTGTTAACAATTTTTTGTCTAGCCTCAGTAGTGATTCCAAACTATCTTGGATCCTCCTACTCGTTAGGCTTTCTCACATTATTCTAACCATCTCCTTTTCTAGGATATGGCAACATAACTGATTTTCAGTCAGTTTCTCTCATAGCTCTCCTGCACAATGCTCTCTGCAGTCTTCAGAGAAGCTTTCTACTATGAGGGCTTTGCTATAGAGCATTGTCCTTGTCTCTGAAGTTCCTCTATTATTAGAGAGAAACTTCTCAACCCTTCCTATGCCTGTGAGGGTTCTCCACACCCCCTCTAACCTGGGGTGTTCACACGAGATAGCAGTTCTTCTGCGTGACAATCCAAGGCATCTACCATGTCAGTGTTCTGTAGAACTCCCTGCCTTGTTCCCTAAAGATTCATATCTTCATCTGTTCTCACACGAACATCACGGTTATCTCACTGGGTTGCTTTCCTGCATCCCTCAACCCACGAAAATAGATTCTCTATGCATATCCCAAGTGGGCTCACCCTCTCACAGAACGCAGATTCTTTTTCATTTACATTCCCCATGTACAATTATGGGGCTGGGTGGTAGACATGTATCTCAATCTGTTGTCTTGTATGTAGCATCTCCATATATGTCTACATACTTATCATTTCTCTGGTGGTGCTAAACCATGCCCCACAAATTTCCATATATCTAGGTGTATCATCTATATCTCTCTCTCTCTCTCTCTCTCTCTCATATATATGCTACGTTCACCACCCATATCCTAATATACAACTCTGGACATATGTATATTTATCTATATATATATATATATATATATATATATATATATGAATATATACATATCTATTCCAGCCACATACATATATATCTCCCTATATGTATGTGTTTGATGGGGGGCTTCTTAAGGGTTGGTCAATCTTATTCACTATCACCCTTACTGTCTATACTACATGATTTACCTCTTAGAGGTTTTAGACAGATTGTTGCCCCACGTCCCATACCAAATTATGATACAGGACCTGTTCAGCACCAACAACCACTTTGGTGCTAACATCTTCTATTTTTTCTTTATGTCCTTGAAGCATCCAGCTTCCATATTTTTCCTATCTCTCGCCAGCTAGGAAAAACAGTGTACATCTTTATCTTCGAGTACACAACTGTTTTCCATAGGAATAGGGGTTTTCCATCCCCCCTTTCCTGCCAGGACTGGGCTAGTTCTTCAACTCCGTCAGTCTTCCTTTAGTCCTCAATGTTCATGATGCCTAAAGGACTTTTCAGCTTTTCCCATAAAGCTTTCCATTGAAGACCAGACGTCTACTCCTACCCAGTTGACACCTGGATCATCTACTACCTCCAAGTCTGGACCTTCATCCTCACTACTGAGAGGTCAACTTGACGATTCCACCACTACTTATCCAGTAGACTCCATCATGCTTTCTACTTCCTACCATACAGTAGGTAAGCTGCATATTTTAAGTGTACATTAAATGTGTTTTAATGCTACGCATCATATCTACCAAGGACTCCTGTAGTCTGTAGAACATCTAGTCCTTGGCTATACTGTTTCTTTCCTCACAGCTCCTTTATTGTCAACTCCTACCCTCCATCCCACATTGGATGCCGGGGATTCCTGGAGACAAAATGCACCCCTGACCCGGGCACTTGCATTTTTATGGGATCTCCCCCTGGCATCTCCAGCTAGGGAGTCCCCATATGTGAAGACTCATTCCTGCTTGTTCCTAGAGATAGCACAGTTACTTACCTGTAACAGGTGATCTCTGGGAACAGCAGGAATTAGTCTTCACAACCCTCCCACCTCCCCTAGGAGTTTGCATCTTTTTTATTTTTTCCCTTTTCTCTCCTCGCCTTTGTCTCAGCTCTGAAACTCAACTGAAGAGAGGCTGTGGAGAAGGCGGGAAGTCACTGCGCAGACGCGAGGGATGCTGCCAAAAGCTTTCTAATTAAAAGCTGGGCAGCATTCCTGTGCAGGCTCTGTCGGTACTGACGTACCCATATGTGAAGACTAATTCCTGCTGTTCCCAGAGATCACCTGTTACAGGTAAGTAACTGTGCTTTATCTCTAGGAACAAGCAGGAATGTGGTCTTTGTATCATTGTTACTGACGGAGCCTGCGCGGGAACACTCCCCGGCGTCCAATAGGAACGCTTTTGGGAGCATCCCTCAGCACATGCACTCTGCCTTCCCGCCTTTCCAACTGTCCCTTTTCAGTTAAGTTTGTAACTGAGTGAAAGGATAGAGAGAGAGGAAAGAGACAGAGACACAACTCCTAGGGGAGGGGGTGGGTTGTGAAGACTAAATTCCAGAGATTCCTCGCTATCGAGTGCAGTATTGCAGCTCTCCTTACAGCTGTGGTACCGTTGACACCGTGGTTCAACGGGCACCGGTACTGATACCGGTACCAGCACCGACCGGTACCGGCCCCGGTGGGAATTCTTCCCATGCCGTCTTTTGAACATTGAGAGATGGGTACCGGATCAACTCAGTACCGTCTTCGATCGATACCGGGACTGTGCCTTGCATGAAAATCATGATCAGGGATACTTCGAATCCTCCGATTCCGATGACTCTGATAATTCTGCCGGTACCAGAGTGTTTCTCCCGGAAGACTCTTCTTGTCCCCAGCGCAGAATGTCGCCTCTGGAGGACATGTCTTTTCAGGATTTTATTTGTGATGTTGCCAAAGGCCTTTCAATCACGGTAGCTCCTGAAAGGGCAAAGGAATTGGAAATTCTCCAATATCCTAAGGCTCCAAAGGAGGCAGCCACTCTGCCCATTCATGAAATTCTTCATGATTTGATGCTCAGAATGTGGGAGACACCTTTGACCACATCTCCTCATTCTAGGAGACTTGATACCATGTATAGAGTTCCACCATGTCCTGGATTCCAAAAGACTCAGCTGCCACACTATTCAATGGTAGTGGAGTCAGCCATGCGTAGGATGAAAAGTGCAAAGAGACATGCATCCAACCCTCCAGGTCGTGAATGCAGGACTCTTGATGCTTTTGGGCGTCAACCTTTTATGCTTCCATGCTTTCAGCTAGGAGATCAGCTCATATTTTATATATGAGAATGTTCCTCAAAGAGGTCACAGGAGATTTGGAGCTTATGAGCCCACTTCTCCCAGATGACAGATAAGACTTCCTTACTCTTGTCAGGCATGCACAAGATGTCTCCAAGTTTGTAAATCGTGCAGCCTTTGACTGCTTTGAATGCATCAGTAGAACCTCTGCTATTGCCATTGGTGCACGACGGATTGCCTGGCTTCAGGCATCAGACTTGGAGATTTGGGTACAGGATAAATTAGGCAACATCTCTTGCACAGGAGAAAACCTCTTTGGCAAGAATTGGCAGGAAAAGGCTAATGAGAGAGAGGCTGACAATATCACCTTAGATTGTCAAAATCTACAGCCACTCCAGCCAAAAAGAAACCCTATAAAAACGTTCTTTCAGCAAAAAAGAGGAAGCTTTATCCATCCTATACCCAGCAAAGCTAGGCTCACGCTCAAGTTGCCCAAAGGGGACAACAGCAGCAATTCAAACGGCAGAAGAAGCCAAAAGGCACCAGAGCTCAACCAGCTCTGCAGGTTCAGCCCCCTCAAGGGCTTTGACTCCCTCCTAGAGAGCTTAACCTTCCTGCCTCTGAGGGGTCCGAAACCCTTAAATATTCCAGGCAGGCTGTGTACTTTTGCCAACAGATTGCACCAAATAACAGAAAATTGGACTCTGTTTAGCCTTTTTAGATACCAGACAGTCAAGGGCTTTCCTTCTACAGGCCTGGTGTCTTCGCATAGTGCAACTAGCTTCTCAAGCAGCGGAAAAATCCTCCCTAACTGCTCAAGAACTGCTACAGTTACTGGGACACATGGCATCCACAGTTCATGTAGTTCCCAATGCTCACCTCCACATGCGAGCAGCCCAGTGGACCCTATCCACATAGTGGACACAGGCCACAGGACGTCTGTCAGACAAGATATCACATCGACTGATCTTGTCCCTCCAATGGTGGCAATCACTGGAGAATCTTAGTGGGGTCTCCTTTCCAACAACCCCTATTCCAGGCCACCCTAACAGATGCATCACAGGTGGGTTGGGGAGCACACCTGCATCATCTCTTTACCCAGGGCACCTGGACTCCACAGGAAGCTTGTCTTCACATAAACCTCCTAGAATTAAGAGCAATCTATCTAGCTCTTCGAGTATTCCATGCCCAGCTCAGCTACAAGACAGTCTTAGTCCAAACGGACAATCAAGTAGCCATGTTCTATGTGAACAAGCAGGGCGGAACAGGCTCTCTGTTATGCAACGAAGCTTTACGACTATGGGCCCTCGCCAGAGAGCATCAAATTCACCTTCTCTTGGTATATCTTCCAGGCATTCAAAACCTTTGGGCAGACAAACTCAACTAAGTACTGTTGCCTCACGAATGGTGTCTCCACCTAGACCAGGTGACAAAGATATTTCACATCTTGGGGACTCCAGACATAGACCTCTTTGCAAGTCCAGTGAATGCCAGACTTCCCCGGTTCTGTTCCAGGATTCCGGCTCATAATTGCCAGGCAAGGGACGCCTGCTTCCTTCATAAGAACATAAGATATGCCATACTGGGTCAGACCAAGGTCCATCAAGCCCAGTATTCTGTTTCCAACAGTGGCCAATCTAGGTCTTATGTACCTAGCAGTTTCCCCAAGAGACACAAGTTCCACAATGCTTGTACTGGGTCAAGCATTGATATCTTCGGTCACTTCTTAATAATGGTTTATGGACTTTTCCTCCAGGAACTTGTCCAAACCTTTTTTAAACCCAGCTACACTAACAGCCTTTACTACATCCTCAGGTAACAAATTCCAGAGTTTGATTACACGTTGAGTGAAAAAAAAAATTTCTTTTATTAGTCTTAAATAGTTTACCCTGCAGTTTCATTGCATGTCCCCTAGTCTTTCTATATTCTGATAAGGTAAACAATCGATCTACGTTTACCCGTTCCACTCCGTTCATTAATTTATAGACTTCTATCATATCTCCCCTCAGCCGTCTCTTTTCCAGGTTAAAGAGCCCTAACCTTTTAAGCCTTTCTTCATAGGCGTATCCTTCCATCCCCTTTACCATTTTGGTGGCTCTTCTCTGTACCTTTTCTAAAATCGCTATATCCTTTTTCAGATACGGCAACCAGAATTGCACACAATATTCAAGGTGCGGTCTCACCATGGAACGATATAGAGGCATTATAATATCTTTTGTTTTATTTTCCATTCCTTTCCTTATCATACCTAGCATTCTATTTGCTCTCTTGGCCGCTGCTGCACACTGGGCTGAGGGTTTTAACATGGTATCCACAATGACGCCTAAATCTTTTTCCTGGGTGGTGGTTCCTAATGTGGAACCTTGAATCGTGTAACCATAGTTTGGGTTGTTCTTCCCTAGGTGCATAACCTTGCACTTGTCCACATTAAATTTCATCTGCCATTTTGATGCCCAGTCTTCCAATTTATCAAAATCCCGCACATCTGACCCTACAGCTCTTTCAAACTGGCGTCCTGTTTCTAATCTCCCTTTTCTTTCTAAATTTCTTGAGAAACTTGTCTTCCTTCAGCTATCTGCTCACCTTGAGGTTTCTCTTGTTCTTCACCCTCGGCAGTCTGGTTTTCGTCCTGGTCACAGTACAGAATCTATCCTTCTTTCCCTTCTTAATGAGGTGCATGCTGCTCACGATCACGGTCTTTTTACTCTTGCTGTCTCTCTTGATCTCTCTGCAGCTTTCGATCTGGTGGATCACAGCACCCTTCTCACTCGTCTTCAAAATGCTGGCCTTTCTGGGACTGTCCTTCACTGGTTTCGCTCTTTTCTTTCTTGTCGTTCGTTCTCAGTGGTTGCTGGGTCCGCCTCTTCACCCTCCACCCCTCTTACTTGTGGTGTACCACAGGGTTCTGTCCTTGCTCCTCTCCTTTTCAATGTCTTCTTGGTTCCCCTTGCACTTGTGGTTCAGCAGTTTGGTATCTCCGCGTACTATTACGCGGATGATATCATTCTGCTGCACCACACTGATTCACATACCCCTGATATCTCTCCTCTTAACCTCTGTCTTTCTGCTGTAGCTTCCTGGTTCACCTCTAATTTTCTTCAGGTTAATCCCACTAAATCATTTGCCATTTGGTTTACCCTTGGAAGCCCTTCCCCCACCTGTGCCCCTTCCCTTTCTTCCCAGCCCATTCCTCTTGTCTCATCCCTCAAGTATCTTGGCGTTATTCTTGACTCCTCTCTTTCTTTCAAAGAACACATCACTTCCATAGTTCAACGTTCTTTTCTATCCCTCAAACAACTTCGACCTGTGCGTCCTTTTCTCTCACCCTCTGCTTTTGCTACTCTTATTCTCTCCTTTGCAATTTCCCGTCTCGACTACTGTAATGTTTCTCTTGCTGGTCTACCCCAATCTCAACTCTCCCGTCTACAACGTGTTCAGAATGCAGCTGTCCGTCTCCTTTCCTGTGCTTCTCGTTACGACCATGTCACTCCCTTACTTCTGCACCATCACTGGTTACCGGTTCCCTTCCGTATACAGTATAAGGTTCTCACATTTGTGCACAGGGTGACTCACACTGGTACCCCTCTCTATCTTGCAGATCTTCTTCAATTTCGTACTTCCCATCGTCTGCTCCGTTCTATTCACGTTAATCGGTTGGCCCTTCCTTCTCCCTCTCAAGCTCACCTGGAGTCTACACGTTCTTCGGCTTTTTACTTTCTGGGTCCTAGGCTCTGGAACTCACTTCCCCCCCCCTCTTCGTGCAGAGCAATCATATCAAGCCTTCAAACAACAACTAAAAACCCACTTGTTTTGCTTGGCGTTTGACCTCCCTCCCCCGCCTGTGTCTCCCTCCCCCTCCTCCTGTTGATGTTTCCTCTTATATTTTGCTGTTTCTATTTTCTGTCTCTCTGCTGTCCCTTTTAAGATTTTAACTGGCGTTCTTTTTAACTTTTCCGACAGCCTATATTGTAACTGTTTTTAATTTTGTTTGTAAACCGCCCAGACGCCATTGGTATGGGGCGGTATAGAAAGCATTTTAAATAAACATAAACATCCTCTTGCAATTTTTCACAATCCTCTTGGGTTTTAACAACTTTAAATAGTTTTGTGTCATCTGCAAATTTGATAACCTCACTCGTTATTCCACTTTCCAGGTCATTTATGAATATGTCAAAAAGCAGCGGACCCAGCACAGATCCCTGGGGTACACCACTATTCACCTTTCTCCATTGGGAAAATTGGCCATTTAGCCCTACCCTCTGCTTTCTATCTTTTAACCAGTTCCTGATCCACAATAGTACATTGCCTCCTATCCCATGACTCTTTAGTTTTGCCAAACGTCTCTGATGAGGGACCTTGTCAAAGGCTTTCTGAAAGTCCAGATACACAATATCAACCGACTCACCTTTGTCCACCTGTTTATTCACTCCTTCAAAAAAAACATAACAGATTAGTAAGACAAGATCTTCCTTGTCTAAAGCCATGTTGGCTGTCTCCCATTAGGTTGTGACTATCTACATGCTGAGTAATTTTATTCTTTATGATGGTTTCTACCATTTTTCCCGGTACTGACTTCAGGCTCACCGGTCTGTAGTTTCCTAGATCACCCCTGGAACCCTTTTTAAAAATTGGTGTTCCTGATCGTGATAGCCAGTCTGGTCCCGGACCTCTGGGTTCCCTATCTCATTCAGCAGCTTGGAGACTGAGAAAACGCCTCCTTTTTGTAATGTCACCGATATTTTATTTATTTTTATTTATTTAGTATACATTTGTATACCGCTACTTCCAGCGATCAGCAGCGTTTTTTGATTACAGATTGGAAATTGTCAAATCATGACAGGAAATTTTTGAGGTATAAACACATTGATTAGACAGGAAAGCACAGCACACAGAGAACTATTAATTGTACCTAGTTAATTAATGTTTCATGTAAAACAGACCTGTTAATCTGTTCATTCCTTGTTCACTGTAAACCGCACCTGATCTGTGGAAGGTAGCGGTATATAAGCAACTGTTAAATAAATAAATAAATAAACATGGGCTATGGAGGGTTAAGTGGCTTGCCCAAGACCACAAGGAGCATCTGTGGGACTAGAAACCCCAGTCCTTCCGGCCCAAGGTTGCTGTCCTCTAGTGGGATTTGAACCCCCGACCTTCCGGCCTGAAGTACCTTGACCCAACCACTAGGCTACTCCTCCACTCATATATCTCCCTTGAATCCGCCTCCCAAGTCCAGTTACCTCAGTCTCCAAGCAGCTGGATGGACTGGAGCCTGGGGGTCCGGGCTCACTTGAGAATCAATTAAGTTTTAGTTAGTTAGTTTATGGGTGTAATTTTTTCCCTTTGGAGTCAGTGTGCACAAGCAGTTTAACTTGGGGGTGCTGTGCCTTTAAGTTTTCTGCAGGCTTTTTCCTCACTCCCCCCCCCCCCCCTCCTCTGCTTTAGCGGGAGTACTTCGGGGTCTCTGCTTTGGGGGGATCCGGATTGGTAGCTTTGCCCCTTGTCGGCAGCCAGCAGGGAGTGAGCCGGAGAGGAGCCCAGCCAGCGCCACACAGAAGTCTGCCTGTTCGTGCGCTGGCTGGCTCGGCCCGGGGGAGCTGTTCTTTCTGTATCGGAGCAGTTTTCAGCGTTGCAGCCGCTCCCTGATCAGTCTCCCGTCTCCGGAGCCGCCGGCAAGCAGCTCTGCGGCACGAGGTGGAGAGTGCTTGTTTCGGCGGGTGAAAGGTAAGCCAGCATTATTGGGGAGCCTTTTTTTCGGGGCAGCGCATTTTGGCGCGAAGGACATCGGCGCCGGGCCTAACCGCGTGGCGGCACCACGGTTAAACGCGGCTGTCTGAGGCCCTCAATTCTCCCTCACGGTGGTTCTCCGGAGCCTCGTTTTTTATTTCTTCTCTGCCTTTTGAGCTGCAGGACCTTTTCTGCTTCTTCCCTTAATAATTAAAAAAAAATAAATAAATAAATAAATAAATTTCTACCATAGGTAGTTAAAGCAGGGATCTCTCCTTTTGGTGCTGCTGAGGCTCCTGCAGGGGCTTTCCACTACAGCAGGTTTCCTGGGCTGCCAGTGTTTGGGCTTGGCCTTGGCCTGGCTTAACATGCCCTCTAGGCCTCTCTGCCTTGTCTGTGGCTTGAAGAGGGCTGCCCATTCAGGAGTGTGTAAGTCCTGTGTCCGGGAGGCTGCAGTTATGGAACAGGCCACGGATGCTGGCGGCGGGTTGCCTGAGCCCGAGAAAGAGAAATCGGTAGTTCTGCGGCCGGAAGAGACCCAGGTGGAGCCGGTGGCAGGTCCGTCTTCGGCGCCCGACATCTCTGTTCCTCCAGTTCCCTTCCCGAAGGAGTTGGCGGCTATTTTGTCCTCAGATTTTGTCTCGCTTCTCCAGCGTACCCTCTTGGGTGCAGCCCCCCAGCGGGCAGGTGCGGAGGTCCCAGGCGGGCTGAAAAGACCCGCTTCGACTTCTCAGGCCGAGGATCTTCTCCACAAAGCTAAGAAGGCTCGCCTAGAGAGTGTTTCGGGAGAGGTTTCAGTTCCCTCGGAGGGTCCTTTGTCCGACGAGGAGGACCTCGGTTTGGAGGGGGACGAGGAGCTTGAGGAAGGCGAGTTATCTGATAAGGAGGATCAGGCTAGGGTAGTGCGGGTCTTCCGGAGGGATGAGCTTCCGGCTCTGATATCGGAGACCTTAAAGGCCCTCAATATGCCGGCTCCCGGGTCGGTGGAGGAGGATTCTTTGGAAGATCCCTTGTTGCAAGTTTTCCGAAAGAACCAACGAGCCTTCCCAGTACATAGGGTGTTTCGAGAGATGATTCAGGAGGAGTGGAACGTGCCTGAAGCTCCTCTTCGAGGGGCCCGCGTGATGAGTCGACTGTATCCTCTGTTGGATTCGGATAAGGAGGTGTTTCAGTCACCTAAGGTGGATACTGCCGTGTCGGCGGTGATGAGTCGACTGTATCCTCTGTTGGATTCGGATAAGGAGGTGTTTCAGTCACCCAAGGTGGATGCTGCCGTGTCGGCGGTCACTAAGAAAACCACCATTCCAGTGGAAGGTAGTACGGCTCTTAAGGACCCTCAGGACCGTAAGTTGGATGTTTTGTTGCGTCAGGTGTTTGATGTGAATGCTCTTTCGCTCCAGGCGGCTCTTTGTGGAGCTTGGGTGGCTCGGGCCTGCCTACGCTGGTCCCAGCGGGTGCAAGCGACTCCAGATGGTTCGGCAGAAGAAGGGTCTAAGTTGGAATCTGGTGCAGCATACTTGGCTGACATTCATTATGATCTGATGCGTGGGCTGTCCAAAAGCATGGCGTCTGCAGTGGCGGCACGGCGTTACTTGTGGCTGCGCAGCTGGGCGGCTGATAGTTCTTCCAAAGCACGATTGGGCAAGCTACCCTTTAAAGGTCGTTTGTTATTCGGGGAAGAGTTGGAAAAGCTGGTTAAAGACTTAGGTGAAACTAAGGGGGGTAAGTTACCCGAGGACAGGCCCAAGGGGGGCCGGTCCTATGTTCCTGGTAAAGGGCAGCAGCGCGAGTTTCGCCGCTCGCGGTTCCAGAGGGTTGGTACGAGCCAGAGGGGTCGTTTTCCCGTCGGAGGTCAAGGTTTCCGGGGGTTTTGAGGAGCGGGTCGGGGATTCGGTCCTGCTTCTTCCTCGACCTTCGCTAACAAGAAGCAGCAATGAGATACGGGGGACCCGGGCACCCTTGCTCCCGATAGGCGGGAGGTTGCAGGAGTTTTATGCTGCCTGGGTCCGAGTAACCTCAGATCAGTGGGTTCTGGAAGTTATCAGAGAGGGCTACGCACTGGAGTTCCTCAGACCGGTGCGCGACGCCTTTGTGCAGTCCCCCGGCAAGTCCGTCACCAAGTGTGCGGCACTCAGACTGTCCAAAGGCTCCTGGATCTCAGGGCGATCGTGCCCGTTCCTCCCAGCCAACGCGAATCCGGTCGATACTCCATTTATTTTGTGGTGCCCAAAAAGGATGGAGGGGTTCGGCCTATTCTGGACCTCAAGAGAGTAAACCGATGTCTTCGGGTGTCACATTTCCACATGGAAACCTTGCGATCGGTTATAGTAGCGGTGCGCAGAGGAGAGTTCCTCACGTCCTTAGATCTGTCCGAGGCCTACCTCCACATCCCCATCAGGCCGGAGCATTGCAGGTTTCTCAGGTTCGCAGTCCCCTTCGGTCACTTTCATTTCCGAGCCCTTCCCTTCGGCTTGGCGACGGCGCCCCGCACCTTCACGAAAGTAATGGTGGTGGCGGCGGCTCTCCGGAAAGAGGGCATCCTAGTACATCCTTACCTAGACGACTGGCTCATCCGGGCGAAGTCCAGATCAGAGAGCGAGACAGCTACGGCACGTGTGGTGTCCTTTCTCGAGGAGCTCGGTTGGATAGTCAATCGCACGAAGAGCCAGCTAATTCCCTCGCAGTGTCTGGAATATCTAGGGGCTCGTTTCGACACGGGGCTCGGCAGAGTTTTCCTTACGGAGGCTCGAGCGCGGGCTCTTCGGGAGTTGATAGTCCGGTTCCTTCGGCACACTGCCCCCTCGGCGTGGCATTACCTGCAGGTTTTGGGCACAATGGCGGCCTCCATTGAGACGGTCCCGTGGGCAAGGGCCCACATGCGGCTGTTGCAGAGGGCGTTGCTACGGCGCTGGTCGCATCAGTGGGACCCTCTGTCCCGGCGGTTGAGCTGTCCGGCGGACGTTCGACAGTCCCTGCGGTGGTGGTTGCAGCCGGGCTCATTGGAGAAAGGAAAGCCGTTGGACCCGCCGTCTTGGGTATCTTTGACGGACGCCAGCCTTCTGGGCTGGGGAGCGCATTGTCAGGGCAGCTTTGCTCAGGGGGTCAGGGATGTCCAAGAGAGAGTGGTCGATCAACCGGTTGGAATTGAGAGCGGTGTTTCTGGCTCTGAGGAGTTTTCAGCACTTAGTCGCAGGGAGAGCGGTACGAGTGTTCTCCGACAATGCCGCGGCGGTGGCGTATGTCAACCGGCAGGGCGGAACCTGCAGCTCCGCGCTGGAATTAGAGGCCGAAGCCCTGTGCGTCTTGGCAGAGGCGAACCTTCTGGATCTCTCGGCGGCGCATATCGCGGGGGTGGACAATGTCCAGGCCGATTTCCTCAGTCGCTTTCGGGTGGACCTGGGCGAATGGGTACTCCATCAAGAGGTCTTCGAGATGGTGGTGCGCCGGTGGGCGTGCCGGTCATGGACCTCATGGCAACCTTCTCTTCGGCAAAGGCCAGCCGTTTTTTCAGCAGGAGAAGGGAGAGGTTGTCGGAAGGTCTAGACGCTCTCGTTCAGGTGTGGCCGGTGGGGCAGCTGCTGTATTTTTTTCCCCCGTGGGTCCTGATCGGAAGAGTGCTGCAACGCGTCAAATGCTTCCGGGGGCAGGTCATTCTGATTGCTCCAGACTGGCCTCGCCGGCCATGGTACAGCGATCTGATGCGCCTGGTAGTAGCCAAACCCTGGTGGCTCCCCGCTCGCCCAGATCTACTGTCGCAGGGGCCTCTGTTCATGCCTCATGTGGATCGGTTTTCTCTTACGGCATGGCTCTTGAGAGGGCTCGGCTGAAATCCAGAGGGTATTCGGAGGAGGTCGTAGCTACGCTCTTGCGGGCTAGAAAGAGGTCTACCTCGCTCGCTTATGTACGAATTTGGCGGATTTTTGAGGCTTGGTGCGCGGAAAATCGCTGTGATGCGCTTCGATCGTCCGTCCCTCAGATTTTGGATTTTCTTCAGGCCGGTTTTGATAAAGGACTTGCGGCTGCGTCCCTTCGTGTTCAGGTAGCGGCCTTGTCCTGTTACAGAGGCAAGGTGAAGGGTCAGACGCTGGGGAGTCAGAGTGACATAAAGCGTTTTCTCCGAGCGGTGTCCTTGGCGCGACCTATTAGCCCATTCGTTCCAAAGTGGCATTTGCCCTTGGTTCTCGAGGCGTTGGAACATGCGCCCTTCGAACCGTTGTCCCGGGCTACGCTCAAGGATCTTACTCTCAAAGTGGTGTTCTTATTGGCCATTTGTTCGGCGAGGAGAGTCTCGGAATTGCAGGCTCTCTCTTGTAGAGAGCCCTATCTTTCCTTTTTTGATTCAAAAGTGGTACTGCGGACGGTACCGAGTTTTCTCCCCAAGGTAGTCTCGCCGTTCCACATGAATCAGGAGATTTCCTTGCCGGTTTTTTCACAGGAATCTCAAGCGTCGGGGCCACGACGGTTTCATCTGTTAGACGTCTGTAGAGCGCTGAAAAAGTATTTAAGACGGACAGCTTGTTTTCGCAAGTCGGACAGACTCTTTATGCTTTTTGCGGGGCCAAGAAAGGGGGACTCTGCTTCCAAGGGGTCTATTGCTCGGTGGATAAAGGACACTATTGCGTCGGCTTACCTGTTGAAAGGTAAGGTGGTGCCCGACGGTCTGCGGGCGCATTCCACTAGAGCGCAGGCGTCTTCTTGGGCTGAGGTGCGTTTGATTCTTCCGGCGGACATTTTCAAGGCTGCGACTTGGTCTTCCTTGCGTTCTTTTGTTAAACATTATCGCCTGGATGTGCAAAGGGCGGAAGAGACCGGCTTCGGGTCAGCTGTGCTACAGGCTGGTCGGTGCCGATGGAGGCACCATGCAGAGCATTTCCCCAGCTTTCAAAGAAAGCCTTTGGGAATGCAGCGCGCATGCACAGTCCCCTTCCCGCCCAAGGGTGCCATCTTGCTCAGTCTTCTTTTTTCTGCGGAGCCCGATGGACGTGTCTTGTCACCCGTGAAAAATCGATTTTTGCATGGATCCTGGTATTTTACTTGGTTCGACGCCGGTTCCCTTTCCCGCCTGGGCCCGGTACACCGGTATCGAGCCCAGACTTCATTTTTCGTTTTTTGTCCTTTGTGACTAGCATTCGCGCCATTTTTCTATTTTTCACTGGCAGCCCTGTCTTTTGACCTCGTAGGGGCTCTTTTTCCCCCGATGGCTTCCAGCGGGTTTAAAAAGTGTGATCGGTGTAAAACTAATGTCGTCTCTCACCGACACACATGATTGCTGCCTCGGGCCCGATGATCTGTGGCCCGTGTGGGAAAATGTCCTCGACGGCGTTGAGGAACCATCAGCATCAGAAGGAAAGAATCTTCTCTGACTCCGCATCTGGCCGGGCCCGGACTTCGTCAGAGGCCTCGACGTCTCGGGAGTCCGACCCCGAGCATTGTCGTGGCTCCTCTGAGAGGGGGTCTCCTTCGAGGGAGCACCACAGGAAGAAGAAACCCACAAGGGCGACGTTGGTGCACACACTTGGCTCCTCGAGGGCCAGTTCGCATAGCCCCGACCACTGTCCTGGGTCTTCGGAGTCGGAGAGGCCTGCTAAACAATCTCGTGTAGAGACGGAGGCCCCGAGTCACATGAGTACTGTAGTCCTCGTGGACTCTCCTCCGGGGGAGCCGACATCGGGGCCCGACGATGTCGGGGCCCGAGTTGAGGGCTGCTGGGTCTCCTGAGCTAGGACTCAGGTTGACGGCCTTGGAGAGCTGCTTGGCTGCCTTCGTGGAACAGCAGCGGGCACTGATCGCCGGCCTTACCGGTGCATCTGTCCCTACCACCGGGACCTAGATGTCCAAGCCAACCCCGGAGGCCGAGCTGATCCTAGAGTCCATGCACGCTCGAGTTGATCCTCGGCCAAGGTCTCCCTCAGCCTCCCACTCGGGACCGAGGTTGTCGACGCCGGTACCCTCAGCGTCAGGGCGGATGGCATCGGTGCCTGCCAGACCAGAGCCGCTCGATTCCTCCTCCGAGGGGTCGGGCTGGGAAATGGAGGACGAGGAGTCCCCGGGCACGTTTCGGACCCGGTGCGTCGCTTCGGACTCCCCGGTGTCCGAGCCTCAGACAGTCCTTCCCAGAGGATACCCGGTTCTCGGACTTCGTGTGGGACATGGCCAAGGCTTTGGCCTTCCCCACGGATCCCGAGGAGGAGTCTCGAGCCGAAGAGCTCGAGGCCCTGCAGTATGACTCTCCCCCCCAAGGAGGCCTTTACTGTACCAGTTCCTCCGATGCTGGAACGGTTGCTCTTCCGCATGTGGGAGGCGCCGGCCTCGACGCCAGTACTGAGCAAGCGGGTCAATTCCATCTATCGAGTCCGCAAGAGCCCTGGGTTCCAGAAGGCACAACTACCGCACCACTCCATGGTTGTGGAATCGGCCATGCATTGTCTGAAGAGTCAGAAGATGCACTCCTTGGTGCCTCCCGGCCGGGAGGCCCGGAACCTGAATGCCCTCGGTAGGAAGGGCTTCCAGGGCTCTATGCTTGCTTGCCGTGTCCAGACCTACCAGCTGTACATGGGCATGTACCTTCGAGACCTGGTAAAGGAGGTTGCCGGGTTCTCTGCTGGTCTCTCCGAGGAACCTTTGCAGAGGTTCAAAATCCTGTCATCGGGGATCCGGGAGTGCTTGAAGTTTATCTCTTGAGCAGCCTATGATGGCTTCGAGGCTTCGGCCCAAGTAGCCGTGGCCGGCATCGGTGCATGTCGTCAGGCCTGGCTACAGTCATCAGACCTCGAGCCATTTGTTCAGGACAAGTTGATCGATGTCCCCTGCCGGGTTGAAAACCTCTTTGGCAGGCCCATGGCTGAAAAGGCTGCACAACTCTTGTCCGAGACTCTCACCCGGACAAGACTGTCCAGAAAAACCTCTGCCCTGTTTCAGAAGAAGAAGGGCTCGGGGGGAAAAAAGACCTTTTACCCAAGGAAGTCCTCTGCCTACAAATTCTACCCTGAATACCAGGCCTCCACAGCTCTCCAGCAGGGTCAGCAGGCCAAGGGGCAGGGACATGGGCCCCATAGGCAGAAAACCCCCAAGCCACCAGCTCCGGCTCCACAGCAGGGAGCGGGGTTTTGACTCCATGGGCATAGCCTCTCCTCCTCAGCTGGGCCCTCTCTGCACAGGAGGCCGGTTGACCCTGTACGCCCAGAGGTGGTCAGTCATAACATGAGATACCTGGGTGCTAAACATAGTCCAAAAAGGCTATCTGCTCCACTTCCACCAGGTACTCCCCTCCTACTTTCCAGGGGAGCCTCCCAGACTCCCTCTGCACAGAAACTTACTCCTTCAGGAGTTGGCAAGTCTTCTAAAGGAACAGGCGGAGAAACCAGTGCCCCACAACCTGAGAGGGCAAGGCTTCTATTCCAGCTACTTTCTGGTACCAAAAAGAACTGGAGGCCTCTGGCCCATCCTCGACTTGCGAAATCTCAACAAGTTCCTGGAGAGGGAAAAGTTCAAGATGCTTACCCTTGGAATACTACTGCCCTACCTCCAGCAGGGAGATTGGCTATGCTCCTTAGACCTAAAGGATGCTTATACTCACATCCTTATTCGTCCAGACCACAGACAATATCTCAGATTTGTTGTGGGAGGAAACCATTTTCAGTACAGAATACTTCCTTTTGGCCTAACCTCCGCCCCCAGAGATTTCACCAAGTGCCTGGCAGTGGTGGCAGCCTACCTCAGTTTCAAGGAATCTGTCTTCCCATACTTGGACGACTGGCACATCAGGGGTCAGTCTCCACAGGAGACCAGACAAGCCACCCTGTGCACCGTCTCCCTCCTCCCGCATCTGGGGTTTGTCATAAACTTCGCAAAGTCCACTACTTTGCCCCCCTCAGAACATGGAGTTCATCGGGGCACAACTAGACACCCTTCAGGCAAGGGCTTTCTTACCTGTGGACAGGGCCCACAGGCTGATGGATCTGGCCAGGCAGTTCCACGGCAATTCTCTGGTCTCCACCAGGCAATTCCTGAGGCTCTTGGGCCACATGGCCTCCACTGTCCATGTAACTCCAAATGCCTGTCTGCACATGAGGCCTACTCAGTGGGGCCTCAGAACCCAGTGGCTACAGGCCACCGGAAACTTGACAGACAGAGTGAGGGTATCCAAGCTACTGGCATTCTCCCTGCAGTGGTGGCTTCATCTTCGGAATCTGGTCAAAGGTGTGCCTTTTCAGGCACCCACACACACACGAGTGCTGACAACCGATGCTTCTCTTCAAGGTTGGGGTGCACATTGCCAGGGAGCATGCACTCAGGGCCTGTGGTCCCCTTGGGAGGCCGCACAGCAGATCAATCTCTTAGAGCTGAGAGCTATCCGCTTGGCCCTACAGACTTTCTCTCATGTCCTCTCTCACCAGTCCGTCTTGGTTCAGACAGACAATCAGGTAGCTATGTTCTATGTGAACAAGCAGGGAGTCACAGGGTCCATACCTCTCTGTCAGGAGGCACAGGACCTGTGCTCCTGGGCAGTCAATCTACCTGGGCAAGAGAATTACCTGGCAGACAGATTGAGCAGGATTCTACAGCCACACAAATTGCAGTTGAATCCTCTAGTGGTTCAACAGATCTTCCTAAAATGAGGTCTGCCAACCCTGGATCTGTTTGCCAGCCCACTGAACCGTCAACTGCCCAGGTTCTGCTCCAGACAACCGCATCCTTGGAGTAGCAGTGGATGCGTTTCTCATCCTGTGGTCTGCCGGCCCCCTATATGCGTTTCCTCCCACGCCTTTAGTGGCCAGGACCCTGTTCAAAGTGGTCCGGGACAAGGCCTCGGTGATCCTGGTGGCCCCCAGATGGCCCAGGCAACCTCGTTCCCACTTCTCTTGCAACTGGCGGTGGACACTCCTCTTCCTCTTGGGATGTAACCTGACCTCCTGTCTCAGGAGCAGGGGTCTCTCTTACACCCCAACCTTCAGTCCCTCAACCTGATGGCCTGGCTGCTGAGAGGGTAGTTCTGGCACCCTTACTTGGGAAGTGGAGGATGTGCTCTTGGCCTCTAGGAGGCAATCCACTCAGAAATCTTATGCCCTCAAGTGGCGTAGGTTCTCCACCTGGTCTACTCAACAAAAGGAGGATCCTTTCTCATGCCTGGTCCCAGTGGTGCTGCAATATTTGCTTTACCTGTCCAATCTGGGCCTTAAATCCAACTCTGTTAGGGTCCACCTTGGTGCTCTCTCAGCACACCATTCACCGGTGGAGGGTCCGTCTCTCTCGAGCCACCCTTTGGTGGCTCGCTTCCTCAGAGGCCTACTTTTGCTCAAGCCTCCGATTCGTCCACCTGCCCCTGAGTGGGATTTGAATGTGGTCTTGCAACAACTTACTTGCCCACCATTTGAGCCTATGACTACTTGTCCTTTGCGCTTTCTTTCCTGGAAAGCGGCGTTTTTGGTGGTTCTTACCTCAGCAAGGCAAGTGAGTGAGCTTCAAGCCCTGGTGTCAGATGCACCATACACTAGGTTCTATAGGAACAGGGTAGACTTACGGACTCACCCTAAGTTCCTTCCAAAGGTTGTCTCCTCCTTCCACCTCAATCAGGAGGTGGTACTTCTGACTTTCTTTTCCAGGCCGCATGCCAGCCGGGCTGAGATGGTTTTGCATACCCTGGACTGTAGGATGGTGTTGTCCTTCTACCTTGACCATACGCAGGAGCACCGAAGGGCTGATCAGCTCTGTGTCTTTTGACCCCAATAAGTTGGTTACCTGTCTCCAAGCGTACTTTGTCCATCTGGGTAGTGGACTGTATCGCCTGGGCGTACAGGGCAGCCTGCCTCTCCTTGCAGGGTCGAGTCACGGCCCACCGTGTCAGGGCGAAAGCTGCATCAGTGGCTCATCTCCGCTCTGTTCCGTTGGCAGACATCTGCAGGGCCGCTACTTGGTCTTCAAGCCAGACATTTGCGGCCCACTATTGCCTCGAGAGGGAGTCCCATAGGGATAGTGCTTTCAGACAGACGGTACTCCGTAATCTCTTTGAGGTTTAGGCAACTCCTACCCTCCGGCCCTGGTGTTGGGCTAACATACGGGGGCATTCTCAGAAAAGATTCTTATCACTAATGCTGAGCTCTAGAGGGAGCTCATTTTTCAGCTTGGGTCCCCGGTAGCCTTAAACTTGGGAGTCCCATATGTGAGGACTGACTTCCTGCTTGGTCCTGGAGAAAGAATAGTTACTCACCTGTAACAGGTGTTCTCCAGGAGCAGCAGGAATCGGTCCTCACAGCCCTCCCTCCTCCCCTTGGAGTTTGTCATATGCTTTATTTTTTCTTTTTTGCTGTCTTTTAGCTATGTCATCAGACTGAGCAAGATGGCACCCTTGGGCGGGAAGGGGACAGCGCATGCGCGCTGCATTCCCAAAGGCTTTCTTTGAAAGCTGGGGAAATGCTCCGCATGGGGGCTCCGTCGGCGCCGACGTCACCCATATGTGAGGACTGATTCCTCCTGCTCCTGGAAAACACCTGTTACAGGTGAGTAACTACTCTTTCCTCTCATCCTCTCATATCCAGATTTGAGAGGTCTTCTATTAACAAAACCTCTCATCAGACCACCACCGGTGGCATGGGATTTAAATCTAGTTCTCGGGCAGCTCATGAAACCGCCTTTTGAACCTTTAGCCACTACTACCCTGAGGTTTTTGTCCTGGAAGGTCATCTTCCTAATTGCAATCACCTTTGCACGCTGTATTAGTGAATTGCAAGCGTTAGTGGCTGATCCTCCTTACACTAGGTTTCACCATAATAAGGTTGTCCTCAGAACTCATCCACACTTTATGCCAAAGGTGGTTTCGCCTTTTCATTTAAATCAATCGATTTATCTTCCTGTATTCTTTCCGAGGCCTCATGCCTCTAATGCAGCGAAGAACCTTCACACTTTGGACTGTAAAAGAGCCTTAGCTTTTTACCTACAAAGAACACAGCAACATAGAAAGTCTTAATTTTTTATTGCTTTTGATTCTAGTCATTTGGGACTTCAGCCTCCAAGAGAACTTTATCCAAATGGTTTGCACAATGCATATCCTTTGCTTATGAGAGTAAGGGTCTTCCTCTTCAAGGCCATGTCACAGCTCATAATGTGAGAGCCATGTCAGCCTTTATGGCTAACCTTCATTTTGTGTCTATTGATTGATATTTGTCGAGCAGCCACCTGGGCTTTGGTACACACCTTTACAGCCCACTACTGCCTAGATAAAGCCTCCCGTCGGGATGCCTTCTTCGGCCAGGTTCTTCAAAATGTCTTTCAGACTTAATACAACTCCTACCCACCAACCCTGGTAGGATGCCAGAGATCCATGGGAGGAAGCATGGCCCACCTCACTATAGGTGGCAGCTTCCTGGGGTCATCTCCCTGGCATTTTCAGCTACGGAGTCCCCATATGTGAAGACTACATTCCTGCTTGTTCCTGGAGATAACGTAGTTACTCACTTGTAACAGGTGATCTCCGGGAACAGCAGGAATTTAGTCTTCACAACCCACTCACCTCCCCTAGGAGTTGTGTCTCTATCTCTGTCTCTTTCCTCTCTCCGTCTATCCTTTCACTCAGCTACAAACTTAACTGAAGAGGGACAGTTGGGAAGGCAGCGCGCATGTGCTGAGGGATGCTCCCAAAAGCGTTCCTATTGGATGCTGGGGAGCATTCCCGCGCAGGCTCCGTCGGTACCGATGATACCCATACGTGAAGACTAAATTCCTGCTGTTCCCGGAGATCACCTGTTAGATGAGTAACTACGCTTTTTTTTCCAGTCAGCAAACAGGATTGAATCTGGGCATACAAGTGTTGTTTTTTTCTTACCCAGACAAACGGACACTAAAAAAAAAAAAAAAAAAAAAAAAAAAAAAAAAAATGCTATGCAATTAACTTTTTTTTTGCACACAACACCCAGAAGTGATACCCAATTTACACACACACAGACCACAAAATTATTTTAAAAGTAAAAAATGTAGTCCACTTAGCTTTTTAGTCAGTGCTTAAATGTTGTAAAGTCCAAACTGTCTTCGGCCTAGAAAGGCTACGATTCCATGTCTTGCTGTCTCACATTCTATTTAAACCTGCAGACTCCAAAACCTCGCAGATTTCTTAAACACCTCACTCTGCTGATGTTGGTGTTTCGGCAGACCACGCAGCCTATAACAGGGACTATAGCTGAAGAAATAACCAAACATCAAAGACAAGTTTCAAGCACTAAGAAGGTGTTTTTGGGCCTCATGTTGTCTTATGATACCAATGTAGTCCCACGTTGCCTGTGATAAGTTGATTGATACTCTGGCCATATAAATTAATCTGAACATTTGCAATGTTAACAGTACATTTATAAGTTGGCGATTAACACTCAGCAGTACTAGAGAAAGTGTTTTGATTTCTGCTTTTGTTTTTTGTGTTTATTGTGTGGTGCAGATGTTTTTTTCCTCTAGATCTTACTCAATCTGGAACTTCCACACTGATTCTAAGGGGTATGTCTACCAAGCCAGGTTAACAGATAACCTGGGTTATCTAACACTAGCTCCCATTCAATGACATGGTACATAGTTGCAGATAGGAAGCCAGGATAATTGTTAACCCAGGATAATCATCCCTCCAGTCCAGACGCATGGGTTATGCTCAGCCAAAAGCAAATAGAGACAGAATACTGAGCTGAAAAGCAGTCCTATAAATAACCTGTGTAACCTCACTCAGCCTGTATTTCTCGGTCTCCAGCAGATGGTGTGGGATTAGCCTGTAGTCTAAGACTGGATTGTTGGTGGCACTGAGCCTGGTTGTGTCATGAGCCTGGGGGTGTAGAACCCAATGGTCTGGGTCCCTCCCTTGTTCCTCCTCTCCAAATAGTGCTAGAAATCATAAGGAAAGTAATGGAGAACAAAACATTTATAATTTCTTTTTCCTTATCCCTTCAGTCCAGTATGTGTGGGTTATCTTCCTCCACCAGCAGCTGGAAACTGAGCATGCCAGATTCTGATGTCATAGTGAAAGAACTCCTTCCATAGGCCCCAGAGAAAAGTAACCCAGTTCCCAGCAGCTGGGGAGAGCTTCCCGGAGGCAGAAGGCCAATGCAAGTTTTTTTCTGGGGCCTAGTTAAAAAAAAACCAAAACAAAAACAGGAACACAAGGAGGACAGATGATTCTTAAAGGCTGTGCATAATTCAAGAGCTGGTAGGCTGGGTAATAGCTGTAGTGGAGCTATTTACTAGTGAGGGCTGGCAGCAGCAGAGTCGGTCTGTTAAGCACAGAGAGACCCTTGGCTGGGTCAGGTGTAGCCCAGGAGTTAAGTACCTGGTAGTCTAGGTCACTCCCCCTCTCCCCCCCCCAATAAGGCAGACTGTCCAGCACTTTTCTGGGGAGGCTCTGCTGGCTTTCTCTATTTCTTCCCTTTATTTCACTAGACTGGTTGTTGATATTGTGCCTTTAAAAATTAAGTGAAATTAAAGTAAAAGCCTGATGATAGCAGTGCTTCAGAGGCAGAGAAAACAGTGGTTTTGAGCTATTTTGCAGTTTGTCTTCAATTTCTCCCCCCCCCCCCCCCCGCATGTTCCAGGCTCCCTCCTGCTGTGTGTGGGGAGAGCCGTGGTTTGATCTTGGAAGATTTTTGCTGTCATTGTGTTAGGCAGGAAAAGTCTGTGGCACTAGTTATAAATGTTGGGAACATGGATTCTGTGTTGGAAGTTTCAGGGCAGGACTCCTCTCACTCTGGGACTCCTGCCGTTTTGGCAGGAACAGCAGCCATTTCCCCTCTGGCAGTCATTTCATCTCAGAAGACAGACTGCACAAATTCAAAAACATCAGATGGTGGTTATGTTGTGTATCTCTGTGCAGCTGAATTGGATTGGAAGGCTAATGAGGGAAGTGGTGCTTTGGGTTGGCTGTGGCTGACAGCAAGCCCCTTGGTGCAGACCTTGTGGTAGAAGGCCCCCTCCTTTTCATCCCCAGAGCCTAGTATTACATTTTGGGGGCAGGTCTTATGAATGTGGCTGATCTAAAGGCGGCTTACAGCTATAAAGGCAAGCTGTCTCCGTGCCTTGTAACCACTTAGGGGGAGCGTGGCCGGCAGGCAGAGCAGAAGAAGAAAAAGGCTAAGTGAAATGATTTCATGTATGGGGGATTTCTGCTGACGTTCCCTTAAGTGGGGAAATGGCTGTTTTAGGCACTGCTTCTTCCCATTGGAGTTGCAGTGAGCAGTCTACTGCCATGGAAGGGAGAGTGCTTCGGCTCCTTTTACTTTGTCCTTACTCCTGCGTTATTTCTTTAGCCCTTTTGATTGTGTTTTTTGTTTTCTGGTCTGTTTTGGGATACAGTCAGCTCCGGTGGTTTGCTAAGGCATTTGCACCCTTTTCTTAATTTGTTGGCCACTGAGGCTTCCTGGGCACTTACACTGTTTCATCCTTTTTAATTACTTCAATAGTTAAATGATTAAATACTTGAATAATTAAATATTTAAATGACTGAAGGCAGCAGACCGGCTCAGCCTACTGGCGGCGGGACGATCAGTATGTAAAGAGATACTTTTGAGCGTGAACCTTAACTTGGGGGGCCTGTTCCATCTGTGTCAGGTTGCTAGTGAAAGAGCAACCCTCTGCAGTGCACTGCTAGCAGTCTGATCGCTTAAGCTTCATTGGTTCAACTCAGTGTTTGGTTTTAATTTTAAAAAAAAATAGTTCCCTATGCAAGGACTTGGGGCTATGAGGCTAGTCCCAGGTTTTCCTTTGATAAAGGGCTAGGCTCATTTTGACATCTTCATGGGCTTCTCCGATTTTGGGTCAGTGTCACATTGGGGGGGGGGGGGCTCCGCTATACCTTGATGTGATCCCTTTGGAGGACGGCTTGGATGTCTATTCTATACAAGATGTGGTGCTTTACATTCTACAGTCCGGCTTCATGCTTGGTTGCTTTCTATTTTTGGGATAGACCAGGTTATATTGTAGTATTTCATGCCCTCAGTTGGTGTAAAATGGAATTTACATTGTGCTGGAGTTGTGCCCATTTGCAAGTTTCTCAACTGCTGATGGGGAAAGCACAACACCTAAGGAAAACAAAATATTTCAGCACCAGGGACAAAACAAGAGGCTGCTGTTTCTGGACAGGCTGAGTGTTTTTCCCCAGTGTAGTTTAGCTTGGTATAAAGCCTCTTTACTGAAGCGAACATTTGGGGGCAATATGGGAGCTAAAGTGCCTAAGCCCTCTGGGTCACAGAAGTTGACTTGATAACCTTGCAGGAGACCTCTTTGAAGGCAGAGTTGTCTCCAGCCAAAAGGAAACTGCTTGAGGAGGATTATTGGATGGACCAGGAGTCTCCTTAGTCTCCACATTTAGAGATTCACTGGCTCTTCGAGAAGTTCCTCTAGGAGGAGACAGCAGCACCTGAACTGAAAGAAGGTGAGATCTCTTAGGGGGAGGATCACAGTGTTAGGGTATTTCACAGGGAGGAGCCAGCTGCAGTGATTGTGCACTTGCTGGCAGCACTCAATCTTCTTCCAGCTCCTGCAATAGCAGAGGAACCCTTAAAAAAAATCTGTTACTTCATCAGAGAGCAGTAAGGGTCTGCTCCAACAAGGCGGCGACAGTAGCATACATCAGTCGTCGGGTAGGGGGGGGGGGAGGTACAGGCCGTGCATTGTTGGCAGAGGAGATTCACCCTTTCTCCGGGAACAAGCAGGAAGTCAGTCTTCACATATGGGTGATGTCTGCACCGATGGCGCCCTCGTGGAAGCATCCCTCCAGCTTTCAAAGAAAGCCTCTGGGAGATGCTACCACGCATGTGTGGTCCCCTTCCTGCCCAAGGATGCCATCTTGATCAGTCTCCTTTTTCCACGGAGCCCTTCAGAAGTTCGTCTGGCTTATCCCCGGAAAAAAGTTGATTTTTCTCTCCGAGTTTCATACTGGCCTCTGGTATCTCACCAGTACTCTTCCCGCCACTCGGCCTCTGTGCCAAGTTCGGGTCTGTTTTTGTAGGTTTGGGTGGGGTTTCTTTTTAATCTCACAAAGGTATTTTTTTCCCCTATGGCTACCAATGGCTTTAAGAAGTGTGATCGGTGCTCAAAAATTATTTGACCGACACACACGACTGCTGTCTCTGCTGCCTTGGGCCAGACTACGACCCAGCAGCATGCGGTCTTTGCAAGACGATATCCAGCAAGGCCCTCAAGAGCCACCAGCAGCAGCACAATACATTTTTCTCCACGTCCCCGGTGCCTCTGAAGGCCAGAGCCTCGTCTGAAGCCTCAACACCTCAGACGGACCCTTTCGAGCCCGAGCCCCGTCGTGGGTCTTCAGAAAGGGGGGTCTCCCTTAAGGGAACCACGGAGAAAGAAGCAGCCCTCTAAGGCGGCATCCTTGGATGTATCCAACTGGCCGGTTTCCCCCCCATCTCCCCCCGGGCCAGGTCCCACAGTCCTAGATGCTTGTCCGAGGCATCAGAGAAGGAGCGCCTTGCAAAGGTCCCCTGAAAGGATTTGACCTCGTTCCGGCCTCAGTCCCCAGACACCATCCTCGTCAAGGACTCCCCTTCGGGGGAGCCAGCACCAGACTGAGTCCCTTGATGTCTGCGCCAAAGGCTGCGGAGTCTTCTGGCCTGCAGTACAGAATGGCAGCCCTGAAGCGCGGTTTGTCTGCCTTTATTGACTAGCAGCGAGCGCTGTTGTCCGGTACGACCAGTTCATTCACCCTGACCACCGGACCCTAGACGTTGAAGATGTTCCTGGAGGCCAAGCCAATCCTCGAGGTCCTTCGGCCTAGAGTCTGTCCTCAGCCAAGGTCTCAATCTGATTTCTGCTCGATGGGACTGCGATCATCCCTGGCAAGTATGCCGGGCACCGGCTGCGGAGTATCGGGAGACCGGAGGCCCGCCCTTGGAATCCTCAATGGACTTCTCCAGAGTGGGAGACGGAGGATGATGAGTTCCCCGATACCTGTCACCACCGTGACATCCCATCAGACTTTCCAGTCTTGGAACCTCAACAGCAGTCCCTGCCGGAGGATATGGGCTTCCTTGATTTTGTCTAAAGCCCTGGCGTTCCCTACGGAGTCTGAGGAGGACCTTCGGGTGGATGAGTTGGAAATCCTCCAATATGAGGTTCCTCCGAGAGAATCTCTCATGGTGCCCATCCCTCCTATCCTGGAACGGCTGATGCTCCGTATGTGGGATGCACTGGCGTCGGTGCTGGCGATGAGCAAACAGCTCGACTCAATGTAGGAACCTCTGCAGCAGTTCAAGAACCTGGCCAAGGCAGTCTGTGAGTGCTCCAAGTTCACGTCTCATGTGGCCTATGATGGGTTTGAGTCGGCAGCTGAAGTAGCAGTGGTGGGCATCTGTGCACTACGCCAGGCTTGGCTACAGTCATCCGATCTTGAGCAGTGGGTTCAGGATAAATTGGTCAATGTCCCATGCCAATGAGAGAACCTCTTTGGCAAACCCATGACTGACAAGGCTGCCAAGCTGGAGACAGAGTTCATGGCGAGGACCAGGTTCTCTAAAAGGACTGTTGCCCCTCCTCAACATAAGGGCTTGGGTAAAAAGCCCTACCCGAGGAAGGGGGCTGCTTACAGAAACTACTCACCTTTTCAGGCCTTCTTGGCTCCCCAACAGGGTCATTGGGCCAAGGGACATGGACATGGGCATGGCCTTCTTTAGCAGAAGGCTTCAAAACCCTAGGCACCGGCTCGGGTCCAGACAGAGGGGAGTTTTTGACTCCTTGAGCATAATCGCTCTACCCCAAGGAGATCAGCCTACAGGGGGGACGTCTGGCCCACTATGCCCAGAGGCGGTTGACTCCTGGGCACTTTGGGTAGTCAGGGAGGGCTACCTCCCCCTTATTTTCTGGGAGAGCCCCTCAGGTCTCCCCTCCACCAGGACCTTCTACTGAAGGAGTTGGCAGGTCTTCCTGAGGACAAAGTGGTGGAACCGGTGCCCCACCATCTCAAGGACAAGGGGTTCTACAGCAGGCCCATCCTCGACCTGCGCAACCTCAATAAATTCCTGGTGAGGGAGAAGTTCAAGATGCTCTCCCTTGGTACATTGCTGCCCTACCTCCAGCAGGAGATTTGCTATGCTCCTTAGACCTCAAGGATGCCTATACCTACATCCTCATTCACCTAAACCACAGGCAATACCTGCAGTTCATAGTGCCTGCCCCCCCCCCCCCCCATCTGTACAGGATGCTCCCTTTCGGCCTGGCTTCTGTCCCAAGGGTTTTCACAAAATGCCTGGCAATCGTGGCTGCCTTCCTCCATCTCCAGGGTGTTTCGGTCTCCCCCTACCTGGACGACTGGCTCATAAAGGGAGGCATGGCCTTTATTTATTTATTTTTATTTATTTACATCCTCATATACCGCACTATTCTGCATCAGTGCGAATTACATTGAACAGGACATTATAACTTGGAGATAACTATTTTACAGGGAACATGGGCTATGGAGGGTTAAGTGGCTTGCCCAAGACCACAAGGAGCACCTGTGGGACTAGAAACCCCAGTCCTTCCGGCCCAAGGTTGCTGTCCTCTAGTGGGATTTGAACCCCCGACCTTCCAGCCTGAAGTACCTTGCCCCAACCACTAGGCCACTCCTCCACTCCACGCCTTAGAGGTGCAGCAGGCCACTGCACACATCATCCAGGTTCTGCAGCGTTTGGGCTTTGTCATAAACTACCCCAAGTCTCACCTCCTCCCGACACAATGTCTGTTTGGAGTTCATCTTTATTTATTTGGTTACATTTGTATACCACTTCTTCCAGCAATCAGTAGCGGTTTTACATTAAACATTTATCACAGCAATCCTTTTACATATAATAGTAGTCTAATTTGTTTACATATGCATAACACAAACTTGGACTTGTACAGTATGATCTCATTGTAAGATTATGTGCATATTTACACATGTTTCATGGGTATTTACATAGCCTAGTGTTAGAAACATGTTTACAAGCGTTTCATGGTTATTTACATAGCCTGATGTATTGCTGCATTAGGGCAAGTTGTAGTATGCCTGGAATAGATAGGTTTTTAAGTCTTTCCAGAAATCTTTTAGGTCATTGTTATCTCTTAGTGCGTGAGGTAGGTTGTTCCATTGGGAGGGAGCTGTGTAAGTGAACACTCTGCTACTTGTGAGGGTTTTGGTGTTGCGTATGTCGTGTGGGACGTGTAGGGTGTTTAGGTTGTGGGTTCTTCTGTTCCTGTTGGGAGGGTTGTGTCGAGATAAGTGTGGAGAGGTATGATGGAGCTAGGTTGTGGATCAATTTAAATGTTATGATTTTATATCTTCTCCAGGACCAAGCAGGAAGTCAGTCCTCACATATGGGTGACGTCGGTGCCGACGGAGCCCTCGCGGAGCAATTTTCCCCAGCTTTCAAAGAAAGCCTTTGGGAATTGCAGCGCGCATGCGCGGTCCCCTTCCCGCCCAAGGGTGCCATCTTAGCCAGTCTTCTTTTTTTCCGCGGAGCCCTACAGACGTGGTCTTCTTGTCCCCGCAGAAAAAGTTGATTTTTCATGATTTACTTCTCTTTTTTCTTCGGTTCGACGCCGGTCTCTTTCCTACCCGGACTCGCGACGCCGTTGCGAGTCCTTCTCTTGTTTTTCGGTTTTTCTGATTTTTCCTGTCAGTTTCGTTTTTCGGTTTTTCGCTGGCAGCCCAGTCCTTTGACCTTGCAGGGGCCCTTTTTCCCCCGATGGCTGCCAGTGGTTTCAAAAGGTGTGTTCAGTGTGACAGAAATATGTCACTTACTGACACACACGATAATTGCCTCCGCTGCCTTGGCCCAGATCACGAAGAACTGATCTGTGGGGCCTGCAGCAAAATGTCCTCCAAAGCGTTACGGAGTCGGCGGCATCAGCGGGAAAGAATCTTCGCAGATCCCACCCGTACCCGGACCTCGTCGGAGGCCTCGGCGTCCAGAGGCTCCAGCTCTGAGCATCGCCGGAGTTCCTCGGACAGAGGTTCTCCCTCCAGGGATCATCATCAGAAGGTGAAACCCGCGAGGGCGGCGTCGGTGGACGCTCCTGGTTCTGCGAGGGCCAGGTCGCATAGCCCCGATAGCCGTCCCGGGTCTTTGGAGAAGGAACGTCTCCCGAAACGACCTCGTTTGGAATCGGAGTTGCCTGCTCGGGTAAGTCCTGTAGTCCTCCTGGACTCGCCTCTGAGGGGTCCGACGTCGGGCCCGACACCGTCGGGGCCCGAGTCGGGGGCTGCTGGGTCACCTGAGGTCGGACTCAGGTTGACGGCCTTGGAGAGCAGACTATCTGCCTTCATGGACCAGCAGCGGGCACTGATCGCTAGCCTCGCTGGCGCCTCTGCCCCGACCACCGGGACGTCGACGTCTAAGTCGACCCCGGAGACCGAGCCGATCCTCGAGTCCATGCGGGCTCGAGTCGATCCTCGGTCGAGGTCACCCTCGGCCTCCCGTTCGGGACCGAGGTCGTCGACGCCGACTCCCTCGGCGTCGGGGCGGCCGACGCCTCCGCCCGCCCGAACCGACCCCACCGATTCCTCCTCGGAGTCGGCCTGGGAGTCTGAAGTGGAAGAGTCACCTGATTCTTTTCGGACTCGGTGTGTCCCCTCGGACTCCCCTGAGTCCGAACCTCGGAAACAGTCCCCCCCGGAGGATGCCCGGTTCTCGGACTTCGTCAGGGATATGGCCAAGGCTTTGGCCTTCCCTGCGGATCCCGAGGAGGAGCCTCGAGCCGAAGAGCTCGACGCCCTTCAGTACGACTCTCCCGCCAGGGAGCACTTTACTGTACCGGTTCCTCCCATGCGGGAACGACTACTCCTCCGCATGTGGGAGAGTCCGGCATCGTCGCCGGTATTAAGCAAGCGGGTCGATTCCATCTATCGAGTCCGCAAGAGCCCTGGCTTCCAAAAAGCACAGCTACCGCACCATTCCATGGTGGTGGAATCGGCCATGCATAGGCTTAAGAGCCAGAAGATGCACTCCTCGGTGCCTCCTGGCAGGGAGGCCTGCAACCTGGATGGCCTCGGTAAGAAGTGTTTCCAGGGCTCTATGCTTGCTTGTCGGGTCCAGACCTACCAGCTCTACATGGGCATGTACCTTAGAGACCTGGCTAAGGAGATAGACGGATTCTCTGCTGGGCTGTCCGAGGAACCTTTGCGGAGGTTCCTAGCCTTGTCCACTGGTATTCGGGAATGCTCCAAATTCATTTCTCGAGCAGCCTATGATGGCTTTGAAGCATCGGCTCGAGTAGCCGCAGCCGGCATCGGTGCCCGCCGACAGGCTTGGCTTCAGTCGTCTGACCTTGAACCCTGGGTGCAGGACAAGTTGGTCGATGTCCCCTGCCGAGGTGAGAACCTCTTTGGCAAGCCCATGGCTGAGAAGGCTGCACAAATCGAGACGGAGACTCTCACCAGAACTAGGCTCTCTAGGAAGACCTCTGCCCCTTCCCAGAAGAAGAAGGGCTCGGGAAAGAAGTCCTTTTACCCGAGAAAGGCGGCTGCCTATAAACACTACCCTCAATATCAGGCCTCCGCAGCTCCCCAACAGGGTCAGCAGGCCAAGGGACGGGGTAATGGGTCCCGTAGGCAGCAAGCCCCCAAGCCTGCACCACCGGCCCCTGCTCAGCAGGGTGGGGGTTTTTGACTTCATCAGCATAGCCTCTCCCCCTCAGCTGGTTCCTCCCAGCACAGGAGGCCGGCTAGTCCACTTTGCCCACAGGTGGTCCAACATCACTTCAGATGCCTGGGTGCTTCATGTTGTGAGAGAAGGCTATCTTCTCCACTTCCACCAGGTCCCTCCCTCTTATTTCCCGGGAGAACCTCCACGACTCCCTCTGCACAGGGACTTACTCCTTCAGGAGTTAGCAGGTCTTCTTCAGGAACAGGCTGTGGAACCGGTGCCCCACCACCTGAGGGGTCAAGGCTTCTATTCCCGGTATTTCCTAATACCAAAAAGAACGGGAGGCCTCAGACCCATCCTGGACTTGCGCAACCTCAAGTTCCTTGTGCGGGAGAAGTTCAAGATGCTTACCCTTGGAATCCTTCTGCCCTACCTCCAGCAGGGAGATTGGCTATGCTCCTTGGATCTAAAGGATGCCTACACGCACATCCTCATCCACCCAAGCCACCGCCAATACCTAAGGTTTGTGGTGGCAGGAAATCATTACCAGTACAGAGTACTGCCCTTTGGCCTATCCTCCGCACCACGAGTCTTCACAAAATGTCTCGCGGTGGTGGCGGCTTATCTCCGGCTTCACAGCCTCTACGTCTTTCCGTACCTAGACGACTGGCTCATCAGAGCGTCGTCCGCTCCAGAAGTCATAAAAGCCACCCACCGCACTGTGACACTTCTCCAGTACTTGGGCTTTGTCATAAACTTCGCAAAGTCCACTTTGCTCCCCTCGCAAGATCTCGAGTTCATCGGCGCAAGGTTGCACACTCTCCAAGCGCGAGCTTTCCTGCCTCTCGACAGGGCTCAACGGCTCATGGACCTAGCCGGCCGTTTTCGCAGCCAGTCCCTGGTCTCGGCCAGGCGCTTCCTGAGACTACTCGGCCATATGGCTTCCACCGTCCACGTGACCCCCAATGCCCGCCTGAATATGCGGCCTGCTCAGTGGTGCCTTCGCAAGCAGTGGCAACAGGCCACGGGCGGCCTAGCCGAGTTAGTGCGCATCTCCGGCCCGCTGGCCTCTTCTCTACAGTGGTGGCTTCATCGGCCGAACCTGGTGCTCGGAATGCCTTTTCAGTCTTCTCCGCCGGCTCAAGTGCTGAAGACCGATGCTTCTCTCCTAGGATGGGGAGCGCATTGCCAAGGGGCATGTACTCAAGGTCTCTGGACCACGTGGGAGTCTGCACAGCAGATCAACTTCCTGGAGCTCAGAGCGATCCGTCTGGCTCTCAAGGCTTTCTCCCACCTGACTTCTCACCGGTCCGTCCTTGTCCAGACGGACAATCAAGTTGCCATGTTCTACGTGAACAAACAGGGGGGCACGGGCTCCTTCCTTCTCTGTCGAGAAGCACAGAGGCTCTGCTCTTGGGCCGTCAGCCACGGCATTCTTCTCAAGGCAGTTTATCTCCCAGGCCAAGAAAATTGCCTGGTGGACAAACTCAGCAGAATCCTCCAGCCGCACGAGTGGCGCCTGGATCCCTTAGTAGTTCAGAAACTTTTTCTGAAGTGGGGCCTCCCCACGATGGATCTCTTTGCCAGTCCTCTCAACCGGCAACTTCCTTGCTTCTGCTCTCGGCAGCCGCATCCCCTTCGAGTAGCGGCGGATGCTTTTCTGCTCTCATGGTCGCAAAGCCTTCTGTATGCCTTTCCTCCCATACCGCTAGTCTCTCGAACTCTTTTCAAGGTTCTCCGAGACAAAGCTTCCATGATCCTGATAGCTCCTCGGTGGCCCTCACAGCCGTGGTTTCCACTCCTGCTGCAACTAGCGGTTGAGGCTTCGTTCCCTCTGGGGTTTCAACCAGATCTCCTAACACAGGATCAGGGGTCCCTGCTACACCCCAACCTCAGATCTCTACATCTGATGGCCTGGCTGCTGAAAGGGTAGTCCTTGCTCCCCTTCTACTGCCGGCAGAGGTGGAAGAGGTCGTCCTAGCTTCCCGGCGAACTTCTACCCGCAAATGCTACGCCCTTAAATGGCGTCGCTTTTCCGCTTGGTGTGCCCCGCAGTCTCAGGATCCCTTCTCCTGCTCGGTGTCGGTGATCTTGCAGTACTTGCTCTACCTCTCTAATCTGGGACTTAAGTCCAACTCCGTCAAAGTTCACCTCAGTGCTCTTTCAGCACATCATGTGCCGGTGGACGGCAGACCTCTTTCCAGCGACCCTCTCGTGGCGAGGTTTCTCCGAGGTCTCCTTCTACTTAAACCACCTCTGCGCCCGCCAGCACCTGACTGGGATCTGAATGTGGTTTTACAGCAGATCACCTGTCCGCCTTTTGAACCCATGGCTACCTGTTCTCTCCGTTTTCTTTCTTGGAAAACCTTATTCCTGATAGCCCTCACTTCCGCTAGACGCGTAAGTGAATTGCAGGCCCTCGTGTCTGATCCCCCTTACACTCGGTTCTACAAAAATAGGGTAGTCCTACGGACTCACCCTAAATTCCTTCCAAAAGTGGTCTCCCCTTTTCACATCAATCAGGAGGTGGTACTTCCGACTTTCTTTCCCAGGCCACACTCCAGCCGAGCTGAAATGGTCCTGCATACCCTGGACTGTAGAAGGGCATTGAACTTCTACCTTGACCGTACGCGGGAGCACCGTAAAGCTGCTCAGCTTTTTGTGTCTTTTGACCCCAATAAATTGGGGCTCCCTGTCTCCAAGCGTACTCTGTCCATCTGGGTTGCTGACTGTATCGCTTGGGCTTATGGGGCAGCCGGACTCTCGTTAGAAAGTCGGGTCACGGCTCATTGTGTTCGGGCGAAGGCTACGTCAGTGGCTTACCTCCGCTCTGTTCCATTGGCAGACATCTGCCGGGCCGCTACTTGGTCTTCGAGCCAGACTTTTGCGGTCCATTACTGCCTCGAGAGGGAGTCCCGCAGGGACAGTGCTTTCGGACAGGCAGTCCTCCGAAATCTCTTCGAGGTTTGAGCAACTCCTACCCTCCATCCCGGATGGGGGCTACCGGTGGGTAATAATTCAGTGAAGATTCCTTCCTTCTGTACTGCTGAGCTAGAGGGAGCTCATTTTTGTGCTTAGGGTCTCCGATAGCCTTAAGCTGGGGAGTCCCATATGTGAGGACTGACTTCCTGCTTGGTCCTGGAGAAAGTGTAGTTACTCACCTGTAACAGGTGTTCTCCAGGAGCAGCAGGAATCAGTCCTCACAACCCTCCCTCCTCCCCTTGGAGTTGCGATTATCTGCTTTAGTTTTTTTGGAAATTTTTATGCTGTCTTTTAGCTATGTCATCTGACTGGCTAAGATGGCACCCTTGGGCGGGAAGGGGACCGTGCATGCGCGCTGCAATTCCCAAAGGCTTTCTTTGAAAGCTGGGGAAAATTGCTCCGCGAGGGCTCCGTCGGCGCCGATGTCACCCATATGTGAGGACTGATTCCTGCTGCTCCTGGAGAACACCTGTTACAGGTGAGTAACTACGCTTTATGCGGGCATGGATGGGGAGCCAGTGGAGTTCCATTAGTATTGGTGTGATGTGGTCGGAGACCTGCAGTTTCATTATAATTCGAGCGGTAACATTCTGCACCATTTGTAGTATGTTGAGGGTTTTTTGGGTAGCCCTTGGAGAATGCTGTTGCAGTAGTCCAAGTGAGGTGTGATGAGTGCTTGGACTACTGTTCTGAAGTCAGACTGCTCAATAATGTTGCGTAGAGATTGGAGTATCCTTAATTTGTGGAATATGGCTCGGTTTAGTAGTCTTAGGTGGGTTTCCATCTTAAGGTTTTTGTCGAGGGTAACTCCCAGATATTTTATCTCCTGTTTGATGTTGTATGTGGTGTTGTTGAGACGAATTGTGGTGGGAGGGCAGAAATCCGGGTTTTTGGAGATAAACATTACCTCGGTTTTCTTGTGGTTGATGCTCGTGTTTTGCTGTATCCAAGTTTGTGTTTCCTTGAGGCATGCTTCCAGGTGAATATAATTTGGGTGGTTTGAGTCCAGTTGTGTATACAGCATTTTATCATCTGCTTATAAGTGGTAGTTAATCTTGTGTTCCTTATCGTTCCTCCAGTTCAGTCCTCTACCTCTGGGTTGTCAATCTCCTCCTGCAGCTTGGAGACTGGTATGTCAATCTTCTGACATCACTGGATATAGCCTGCCACCTTCTCACTCCAACTCCAGTGTGACCAGTCTTCAGGCAGCAGGAGGACATAGCGAGCCCTAGGGAGGGCTCTCTGGAGTAATTGATAAGGAGCTAGTAGATTAGATATAGTCGGGGTGTGATTTTCCAGTTTGGTCTATTGTTGACTAAAAATAAAATAAAATTAGGGATTACAGGGAAGGCTACAGGCATTCTTGCTCCCTGACTCTGAGTGCTGTTTTGAAAGAGGAGGTGCAGACTCGGGACGTCGAGTTTGCTACCTCTTTAAGGGGATCACAGGTTCTCTCCTCCCTGACTGATTGGGGGAGAGCCCTTGGTGCTGACAGCCCTTCATTCAGCTGCAGTGTCTGCCTTGACGTCGCTGGAGGCAGCAGCTTAGCCGGGCAGCGGTGTTCGGCAGATGCGGTGAAGCACAGAGCTGATCTGCAGAACGAAGGAGTGCTAGTCCGAACCGGTAAGGCTTCCGGGACTAAGGACGGTGTTTCTTAGCGGAGACTTTGCACTGTTAAGCGCTGGTCAATCACGGGGCCTTTTTGGCATTCATCGGCAGTCCCAGCGGCCATTTTCACAGCCGCGGCAGCACTGCATGGTGCTCAAAACGCTGCAGATTTCAAGTTTGCACATTTGAGAGCGGTTTGGTAGTTTGTGGTTTGGTTTCCTTTGGGGCCCATTTCTTTCTCTTTTCTTCCCTGTTTATTTGGAGTCCACTAGAAGCAGAGGGTATATTCGCGGCGTTTCAGGCCTTCCTGGGGGGAGGGGGGCTGTAGCTAGTTCGTGGTTTGGAAGTTCAGGAGTGTACAATACATTTCCCTAGCGTGTTTATTTCCTTTGTTTAATTCCTTTAATTTTTACCCTTTGATTTCGGCATTTCCTTTATTTAAAAAAAAAAAAAAAAGACAGACTTATGGCATCAAGACCCCAGTGCCTGGTGTGTGGCACCAGGAGGGGTGCAATAGCCGAGACGGGGGTGTGCCGGGGATGTGCAACCCTATCGTCCGCAGTGGAGATACAAATGGATATCAATGTGGCCCCAGAACCGCTCGGAATGCAGACAAGGGTGCGGGTAGGTTCCCCGTGATCGCCAGCGCGAGACCCGGTTTTGGAGGAACTGGCGGGGCCCTCCGGCTCTGCCCTGGAAACGTCGGGGTCGGGGTTTGGAGGCTTCAGTCCTGAATTTGTTCTACTTCTGCATCAGGCCTACTGCCTGAGGCACCAAGGGCATGCGTCAGGGTCCGGGACGCTCGGTAGTTCAGCGCAGCTCCCGGCGGCGACGGTGGAGGTCGGTCAGGAGCCACCAGCCTCTAAGAGAGCAAAGACTATGGATTCTCCGTCGGGAGACAGCGAGTGGCCGGGGCTCCCGGATGCGGAGTGGGAACAGGATGAGGGTTCGCAGGATCTAGAGGAAGGAGAGATCCAGGAGCCCGAGGATCAAGCACGGATCATCAGGGTCTTCCGTAAAGAGGAACTTTCGGCCTTAATAATGGAGACCTTGCAGATGTTGAAGTTGGCTACACCGTCGGCAGTAGAGGAAGAAGTAGAGGATCCCGTAATTCAGGCGGTTAGGCAGACGCAGGTGGTTTTTCCAGTACATAAGGTGGTTGATAAAATGATACAGGATGAATGGGATCGGCCGGAAGCAGGTCTGCGCGGCATTCGGACCATGAATAGGCTCTACCCTTTGGCCGATAAGGATAGGTTCCGGGCACAGAGGGTGGATGCGGTGGTGTCAGCGGTGACAAAGAAGACTACTATCCCAGTGGAAGGTAGTGCTGCTCTCAAAGACGCCCAGGATCGTAAGGTAGACGGCTTGCTGAAACAGACCTTTGAGGCGGATGTTCTGTCACTCCAAGCTTCTATCTGTGGGGCTTGGGTGGCCAGAGTGTGCCTGCGATGGGTACAAAGGCTGCGTCAGACATCTCACTTGGATCCCGAGGACTTGAAAGAGCTGGATCGCCTTGAGTCCGGGACAGCTTACTTGGCGGACGTCCATTACGACTTGATTAGAGCATTGGCGAATAGTACAGCGTCGGTGGTGGCTGCCCGTCGGTCGGTGTGGTTGCGCAATTGGACGGCGGATGGTTTGTCTCAGTCCCGACTTAGCAAGCTGCCTTTTAAGGGGGGGGGGTTGCTTTTCGGAGAGGATTTGGATAAGTTGGTGAAGGATCTGGGAGAATCGAAGGCGAGTAGACTCCCAGAGGATAAGCCAAAGCAAGGGAAGTCCTCTCAAGGCTTCCGAGGCCAGTGGCGAGACTTCCGCAGATTTCGTCCACAGCGGTTTGGTACCTTTCAAAGGGGCTGGTTTCAGTCACGAGCCCAAGGGTTTAGAGGGGCCAGTAGAGGTTTCTCTTCCTCCCCCGCCTCTGCACACCGCAAGCCACAATGAAGCAAGGCGGGTCCTGGCGGACGGGGCTCCCATAGGAGGACAGCTCAGGGAGTTTGTCTGCTTGGACCCACATAACCTCCGACCAGTGGGTGTTGGACATCATTTAGCACGGATATGCACTAGAATTCGCTCGTCCAGTACGCGATGCCTTCGTCATGTCACCTTGCAGGGGTCCCAAAAAGGCCGCGGCGCTGCGTCTTACGTTGGACAGGTTGTTGCAGTTGAAGGCGGTCGTCAGGGTACCAGAAGCCGACTGGGGCGTGGGTCGGTACTCCATCTATTTCGTGGTGCCAAAGAAGGGTAGAACATTACGACTCATCTTAGACCTGAAGGCCGTAAATCGATGTCTGCGGGTTCCACATTTCCAGATGGAGACTCTGTGATCCGTCATAGTGGCAGTCCGTCAGGGAGAGTATTTGATGTCGCTGGACCTTACAGAGGCGTACTTGCATATTCCCATCCGCGTAGCACACCAGAAATTCCTACGATTTGCTCTTCCTTGGGGTCATTATCAATTCCAAGCATTACCATTTGGTCTGGCAACAGCGCCGCACACCTTCACCAAGGTGATGGTGGTGGTGGCGGCGGCATTGCGCAGAGGGCATTCTCGTGCACCCTTGTCTCAACGATTGGTTGATTTGGGCGAAGTCCAAGGAAGAGAGTGTCTGGGTGACTGACAGAGTGGTACAGTTCTTGCAGGAGCTGGGTTGGATAGTAAATCCCATCAAGAGTCGCTTGAACCCCTCGCAGAACCTGGAATATCTCGGGGTACGCTTCGACACGAAGAGCGGTCAAGTGTTCTTACCGGACATTGAGGGCCTTGGTTCGCCAGTTTTTGACGCAGTCGGCGCCGTTGGCATGGGACTACCTTCGGGTGCTAGGCACGATGGCAGCAACGTTGGAGGCGGTCCCGTGGGCCAAGTTTCATATGCGACCACTGCAAAGGTCTCTTCTGCGCCGGTGGTCCCATCAAGCCGATTCATTGAGCAAATGGCTTCCCTGTCCACTCCAGGTCCGGCGATCGCTGAGATGGTGGTTACGCCGGACATCTCTAGCGGCAGGCATGCCGCTGGAGCAGCCAGTCTGGATTCCGCTGTTGACGGATGCCAGCTTGGTGGGCTGGGGGGCTCACTGCAGGAACCATTTCGCGCAGGGGATTTGGTCCCCCCAGGAGGCCTCCTGGTCGATCAACCGCCTGGAGCTCCGAGTGGTGGCCCGAGCTCTACAGGCACTCGAGGACTTGGTGCAGGGGCGTCCGGTTTGAGTGCTCTCAGACAACTCAGCAACGGTGGCCTACATCAACCGACAGGGCGGCACGGGGAGTGCCGCAATGGAAGAGGAGGCAGACGAGCTATTCGACTGGGTAGAACAGAAGTTGTCCGCGATTTCGGCGGCGCACATTGCAGGGAAGGACAACGTCAAAGCGGACTTCCTCAGCATGGTTCACATGGATGCGGGGGAGTGGGAGCTGCATCCCGAGATGTTCCAGCAGATAGTAGCTCGCTGGGGAATGCCTCGGATGGACTTAATGGCGACCTTCCGGTCAGCGAAGGTGAGCAGGTTCTTCAGCAGGCGGCGCGAACAGATGTTGGAAGGTCTAGACGCGCTGCTACATTCTTGGCCGTCCGGTCTTCTTTGTCTTCCCTCTGTGGGCATTGATAGGCCGGGTGATTCAAAAGATCGGTGCTCATCCAGGGCGAGTACTTCTCGTGGCGCCCGACTGGCCGAGGCGCCCGACTGGCCGAGGCGCCCTTGGTACGCAGACCTCGTGCGTCTTCTAGACAGCGAACCGTGGAGGCTCCCGTCGAGAGCGGATCTGTTGCTTCAGGGTCCGCTGTTCATGCCTCAGGTGGATCGATTCTCGCTTACGGTATGGCCATTGAGAGGGCTAAACTAAAGAAGAGGGGTTACTCATCGGCGGTCGTCGCAACTTTGCTTAGAGTCCGCAGATGCTCGATGTCTTTGGCGTATGTGCAGATATGGCGCATCTTTGAGGATTGGTGCTCTCGACGTCAGGTCCGAGCGGCTACGGTTCCTGTTCTTTTGGTATTGGAGTTTTTACAGGACGGTTTTGACAAAGGCCTGGCAGCCAGTTCTTTGCGCGTGCAGCTGGCGGCTCTTTTGTTATCGCGGTAAGATCAACGGAGTGTCCTTAGGAGCTCACCCGGATGTGAGTCGCTATCTGAAGGCGGTTTCGAGATTGCGGCCAGTGCGACGGGTGTGCATTCCGCCTTGGGATCTGAATCTCGTGTTGATGGGGTTATTTCGTTCCCCCTTTGAGCCATTGCGTCGCGCGTCGGTAAAGGATGTGTTTCTGGTTGCCATATGCTCGGCGAGATGTATTTCAGAATTGCAAGCGTTATCCTGTAGGGAGCCTTTCTTATCCTTCTCTAAAGATGAGGTTGTTCTGCGTCCGGTTCCGTCCTTTTTGCCCAAGGTGGTGTCTCCCTTTCACTTGAATCAGGCTGTCTGCTTACCGGTACTGGGGAGTAACGGGGGTGACGTGTCGGTTAGCATCCCCCGTTGTCTGGATATAAAAAGGGCGTTGAAAGAGTACTTGAAGGTGACGGAGTCCTTTCGCAAGTCGGAAAGGTTGTTTTGTCTTGTTCAGGGGCCGCCGCAAAGGAGAAGTGGCTTCTAAGGCGTCCATTGCCCGGTGGATTCGGGAGGCCATTGCTTCGGCCTATATTATTCAGGGGCGGCCAGTACCTGGTGGGTTACAGGCTCATTCCACCAGGGCGCAGGCGTCTTCTTGGGCGGAACACAGTTTGGTGTCGCCAGCAGATATTTGTAGGGCGGCAGCTTGGTCATCACTGCATGCCTTCAGTAACCATTACAGGCTAGATGTAGCTTCAGCAGCTGATGCTCGTTTCGGGTCGGCGGTGCTGTCTGCCGGCTGGAGGGGACCCTCCCATTAATTACTGCTCTGGTACATCCCAGAGCTAGAGGACTGAACTGGAGGAACGATAAGGAAATGATAATTACACTTACCTGGTAATTGTAGTTCCTTGAGTGACGACAGTTCAGTCCTCCATCCCACCCGAGGGAGGTAAGAATGTGTTTAGAATGAGCAAGGAGGTTTGGTCAGAGGACATGTATTACAGGTAAGCCAAACTTGTTTTCCATTGAGGATGACATCACCTATGGACAGGGTAGTGTGTAAGAAAGCCTTACCCACAAAAAATAAAAGAGGGGTGGCGGTGGATAGCGTTAGTTAAGATGTTTTCAACGTTACTATTGTCTACTTGTTTGTTGCTCCTTTGAGTCTGCTTTGTTATAGTTCACACTGGAGTTGGAGTGAGAAGGTGGCAGGCTATATCCAGTGATGTCAGAAGATTGACATACCAGTCTCCAAGCTGCAGGAGATTGACAACCCAGAGGTAGAGGACTGAACTGTCGTCACTCGAACTACAGTTACCAGGTAAGTGTAATTATCATTTTCTGAAATATTGTGCAGCTAGGTCTTAAGTAGAGGTTGAACAGTAGGGAGGACAAGGCTGACCCTTGCAGTATTCCCTGTGTTTGTGGGAATGCCTTTGATGTTTCTTGATTGAAGTGAACCTGCTGCACTCTGGATATATAGGAACCAAACCATTTTAGTGGGGTTCCTTTTATACCTATGGATTCGAGTCTGGTGAGGAGGATCTCATGGTTTACTGTGTTGAATGCAGCAGATATGTCTGAATATTAGGACGAACATTTTCTTGGTGTTCTCAATGCCTTTGTATAGTTTGTCAAGTAGTACTAGTAGAAGGGTTTCTACTCCATGGTATTGATGGGAAGCCATATTGTTGGTCATCCAGTGCATTCCTGACATCGATATGTTCTTGTAGTTAGTGCTGAACTGATTTTTCCACTATTTTGGCTATGAGTGGGATGCTTGAGAGAGAGCAGTATGAAGATGGATCATCCTTCTTGAGTGTTTTGTTTTTCAATATAGGTCTGATAAGTGGTCTTTCGAGCTCTAGTGGCATGATTCCTTGTTGTATTGATTTAGTATGTGCATTATGCAGGGAGCGATTTGTTTGTTGCTTTGATCCAGGCTGCTGGGCAAGGGTCTAAGGGAGATGTAGTGGTATTTAGGCTTGTGATAGTGTTATCTGCTTTGCTTCAATGGGGTGGAAGGAGTCCCATTTCTCGTTGGTGTCTATGGCTTCCAGTTGAGGTTGTGGGGGGTTATTCGTGGTTAGTGATCGTGTGTGGTTTTCTTCTGGTGGGTTAAGTTTGCTAGCATAGTGATCAGCTAGCATTTGTGCCTTTATTTCATTGTTCGGACTATCATCCTGGCCAGCTTTGGTAATCGATTTAACGAGTTTAAACAATTCTCTTGGTCTGTTCAAAGCTTTGGTTAGTATTTTAGTGTGGTGGTTCTTTTTTGCTGTATTTATTTCTTCTTTGTAGTGTTTGAGTAGTGTTAAGTATTCTTTGCATTCAGGGGACTCTGACGCTCTCCATCGTTTTTCCAGTTTTCTGAGGTCTGTCTTCATTTTAATTAGTGCCGATGTGTACCAGGGCTCAGATTTGTTTCTCAGTTTACTATTTATGCTCATTGGAGCGTTCATTGTCTGTTTTGCAGCAGTTTCAACTCCTTTGTTCCATTGGCTTATTAGTAGCTCAAGATCAGTTTGATATACTTTCTGGTATGCTTTTTGTGTAAATAGTTAACATGTTATCCAAGTTAATTCTCCCTGTTATCTGTAATTTACGATGTAACCCCACCGTAAAACCTCTTTGATGTTCCATGTAAACCGCACTGATGTCAAATAGCGCGATATATAAGAGTATTAAATAAATAAAATAAATAAATCAGTGTCTACGTGTATAGTAATTGAGCTTAGTAGGACTTGTCTAATTTTTTAAATTTTCTGCCTATTTGGGTTTTTGCTCTCCCTTGCTGGTTTCCATGTTTCGTTGCCATGTAGAATATGAATTGAATTAGGTGATGATCTGACCAGGGAACTTGCGTTATTTGTGGTGCGGGAATTTTTCTTTGCTGTGATAGGTCATCTTGGGTAGAAATACCAAGTGTAGTATGTTTCCCTTGTTATGGGTGGGCCTTTCTATTATCTGCTTGTATCCCATTTGGTCCATGGCTTCAAGGAATGTGCTGTCATGTGTGGGAGATATTGAAGCAAGGTTGAAGTCTCCTAGTATAATCTGGTACTTTCTGATAGTAGTTGTACATATCTCTTCTATTGTGGCAGCAAGAGCTTCATGTTGTGATATGGGGGTTTGTAAACGAGGCATAATATTAGTGTTTTATTCTCCAGTTTGAGGATATCTATTCCATAATGAGTGTTTTGTGTGGTGTTGGATAGGTTTAGGGAGTCTCTTGCCATTATTAGAACTCCACCTCATCTTCTATTGGTGCGAGGACAGTTGTAAATTTTGCATCCTGGTTTATTTAGTTGGTTTAGTTCATCGGGGCAAAGCTGGACACTCTGCAGTCTAAGGCCTTCTTACCCAGGGACCGAGCTGACCGTCTCAGGACTCTGGCATGGGACATACAATACCATCCTTCGGTGCTCGCTCAGCTGCTTCTGTGCCTTCTCGAACACATGGCCTCCACGGTCCACATCACCTCAAATGCTAACCTCCACATGAGGGTGGCGCAGTGGTGTCTCTGGGGCCAGTGGTCTCAAGCCACGGGGTGCCTCCGAGACAGTCTTGGTAACCTGCAAACTGCCAGACTCTCTGGCTTGGTGGCAGTCTCTCCATTATCTTGAGGCGGGCATGCTTTTTCAGGCCCTGAGCCCCTCAAGGGTCCTCACCACGGACGCCTCCCTGCTCAGCTTGGCAGCCCACTGTGAGGAGCTCCGTACCCAGCAGATCAACCTCCTGGAGTTGCAGGTGATATACTTAGCCTTGTGGGTGTTTTGCCACCACCTGCGCCACCAGCCGGTGCTGGTCTAGACGGACAACCATTTGTTGGTGATCTATGTGAACAAACAAGTGGGCATGGGGTCTCGTGCCCTCTGTCAGGAGGCAGTGGTTCTCTGCTTGTATGTAATCCAACAGGGGATTCTCCTTCGTGCAGTGTACCTACCAGGCCAGAACAACCTGCGGGCCAATATGCTGAGCAGAGTCCTCCAGCCACATGAGTGGCAGCTGGACCCCAGGGTGGCTGGGCTCTTTTTAGATCTGGGGGGAAACTCGTGATGTCTGGGCTAGTAAACATGTCCAACTTCCAATTGCCCTGCTTCTGTTTCTGGCAGGCCTACCTTTCTAAGGTGGCAACAGACGCATTCCTCATCTAATGTTCAGAGGGCCTCATGTACTCCTTCCCTCCCACGTTACTGATTGCCAAAACCTTGTTCAGGACCCTCCGTGACAGGGCCTCGCTCATCCTGATAGCCCTTCGTTGGCCCTGGCAGACGTTCCTGCTGCTCCTCCGATTTAACAGTGGAGACCCCCATCTCGTTGGGGGTCTCTCTGGGACTCCTGTATCAGGAAAGGGGCTCTCTTCTGCACCTCAACTTGGGGTCTTTGTCGCTGACAGCATGGCTGCTGAAAGGGTGACTCTGGCCCCTTTCAGCCTCTTGGATGAGGTAGAGGAGATCCTGCTGGCCTCCCGCAAGGCCTCTATTAGAAGAGCTTATACCCTCAAATGGCACAGGTTTTTAGCCTGGTGTGCTGAGCACAGGGTTAACCCATTCTCCTGCACAGTGGGTCTGGTGTTACAGTACTTTCTCCACCTCTGACAATCCAGGCTCAAGTCTCTGTCCAGGTGCACCTTAATGCCCTAGTGGCGCACCACCACCTGGTGGATGGAAAGCCCCTCTCTGTCCAGCCCTTGGTGACCCGCTTCCTTGGGGGTCTGCTTATCGAATACCCTGGTTTGCCCTTAGGCAACCAAATGGGACCTCGTGGTTTTGGGGCAACTCACTCGCCCATTTGAGCCTTTGGTTACTTGCCACCTATGATACCTCTCTTGAAAGGTGGCATTCCTGGTTGCACTCGCCTCTGCTCACAGAGTTAGCAAGCTTCAGGCCTTAGTGGCAGAGGCACCTTATACCAGGTTCTACAAGAATAGAGTGGTGCTCTTAACGCATCCTAAATTTCTTCTGAAGGTAATATCTTCCTTCCATCTCAGCCAAGAAGTGGTACTCCCTACCTTCTTTCCAAGACCTCACTCCAGTAGAGCGGAGACAGTTTTTCACACCTTAGACTGTAAGAGGGCGTTTGTCCTTCTATATCCAATGCACTCAGGGCCACCGCAAAGCTGTTCCGCTTTTAGTCTCCTACGACCCCAGTAGGCTGGGGGAGGCGGTGACCAAACGTACGCTGTCCACTTGGGTGGTGAACTGTATCACCCTCACCTATGAGCACGCAGGGCTCCCACTGGAAGGCCGTATCATGGTGCACCGTGTCGGGGCCATGGCGGCCTCGGTGGCAAACTTGTGCTCTGTTTTGATGGACATATGCCGGGCTGCTATTTGGTCTTCAGTCCATACCTTCGCAGGCCATTACTGCCTGGAAAGAGTCCTGATGGGACAGTGCCTTTGGCAAGGCTGTGCTCTGTACTCTGTAAGGGGTTTAGGTAACTCCTACCCTCCAACCCTTCTGTGTTCAGGTTACCAGAGTGCTGGTTTTCATCTGACACAGGGGTCCTACTGTGGTCTGTGGACACGGACTTAATTGCTGCTGCTCGTGGTGCCCCATGAGGGAGTCTGGGGTCTGCTATGGGCTTTCAATAGCCTGTGGCTGGGGAGTCCCATATGTGAGGACTGACTTCCTGCTTGTTCCTGGAGAAAGTGTAGTTACTCACCTGTAGCAGATGTTCTTCTGGAACAGCAGGAATCAGTCCCCACAATCCTCCTTTCCTCCTCTTGGAGTTGCTTCCTTACCATCTTTTATTTTTGCCATCTTTTAGCTATGTCATCTGACTGAGCAAGATGGCACCCTTAGGTGGGAAGGGGACCATGTATACGTGGTAGCATCTCCCAAAGACTTTCTTTGAAATCTGGGGGGATGTTTCTGCGAGGGCTCTGTGTCGGTGTCAACGTTACCCATATGTGAAGACTGATTCCTGCTGTCCCCAGAACACCTTTTACAGGTGAGTAACTACACTTTACTGCTGTGGGCAGAGGAGAACCTCGAGGCCATTTCAACAGCTCGTGTGATAGGCAAAAAACATTCAAGTGGATTTTCTTAGTAGTCAAGGCAATGTTCCCTCTAAGCTGCGCTGGACCCGGTGCAGATGAAAGGGAACATTGCGAGGGTGCTGCAGCGTGTGCTGCACCGACTAGACTTGCACAGAGTGTTGCATCAGTATTTTAGAAGAACGGAGTCCTTCTGTAAATACGATCATCTGTTTGGTCTGTTTGGAATGCTGCAAAGGGTGAAGCAGCTTCCAAGGCTTTGATAGCTTGGTGAGTAAAGGAGACCATTGCCTCTGCTCATATGCAGAAGAGAATACCAGTGCCGGCTGCTCTGAAGGCACATTCAATGAGGTCGCAAGCGATGATCTGGGCGGAGTATGGTCTAGTTCCATTGGCTGACATTTGCAGGGCAATTACTTGGTCATCCTTGCAGACGTTTTATGCATCATTACTACCTTGATGTGCAAGCTTCAAATGATGTGCATTTTGGGGCTTCAGTGCTCCAGGTGGGACTTTTGGGTCCCTCCCATGCCTAGTTACTACTCTGGTACATCCCACACATATTGGACTGGAGGGATAAGGAAGGCAAAAATAGACCTTACCTGCTAATTGTCTTTCCTTGAGTCCATCCAGTTCAGGACCCCCCCTTTCGATAATGATGTGGTGTTTTGTTTTGTGTGTTTAATTTTTAGGAGTAGTGGGAGAGTCTGGCGGTCTACTCTGGAGGGCTCCTTTCAGAAGTACACTATTTATTGGAGAGTTCTCGTTGACTATTTTGAGAGTATGGCAAGTATGACACTGACTTCTTGCTTTCCTCTTTTTGTAAATAGTTCTACAAGTTGTTTTCTGTAGCAGAGTTGGTTGAGGGTTGTTTTTGTCCTTGGACTATGTTTGACAGGGATATTACCTGACATTTTAGCCTTAATATGCTCTCTTGCATTCTGCTTTGTCAATAGGATACTGATCTCTGGAACCTATGGCGGGAGCTCTTGCACATGGCATCAAATCTGATATGCTCAGTGCCCAGATGCTGGTGGAGGCAGGTTTTCCCTAAGGCCTTCCAATCCAGTACATGTTGAGCATTTCCGGCTACCTTGTCACTGAGTGGTTCTGCCCTAGGACCTGAATTTGGTCCCCTCTGTCTTGGTGGGGGCCTCTTTATAGCCTTTACAGGCTGTTTTTCTCAAGGATCTGATGTTAGGTGAGTGTGTTTGATCACAATTTGTTTAGCATGCTGGATTGCTGAATTGCAGGCTTTCTCTGGGAACAAGCAGGAAATCAGTCCTCATATATGGGTGATGTCGGCACTGACAGAGCCCTCGTGGAAGCATCCCCCCCAGCTTTCAAAGAAAACCTTTGGGAGATGCCACCATGCATGTGCGGTCCCCTTCCCGCCCAAGGGTGCCATCTTGCTCAGTCTCCTTTTTTCCACAGAGCCCTTCAGATGCTGTCTGACTTTTCCCCAGAAAAAGTTGACTCTTTTTGTGTTTGAGTTTTCAACTCTACTCTGGTCTTGCACTGGTACTCTTCCCACTACCGTCCTCGGTGTTGAGTTTGGTCCATTTTTATAGTCTTTGTTCTTTTTTATTTTCTGGCGCCTTCACACCTTTTTTCCCCGCTGGCAGCCCAGAGATTCTTCGACCTCGCAGGGGTACTTTTTTCCCCTATGGCTACCAGTGGCTTTAAAAATTGGGATTGATTGCTCCAAAATAATGTCCTTAACCGACACGCACAACTGCTGCCTCCGCCTCGGGCCGGACCATGACCTGGCGGCTTGCGATCTTTGCAAAAGGATGTCCAGCAAGGCCCTGAAGAGCTGCCAGCAGCAGCACAATAAGTTCATCCCCGATGCCTCCGAAGTTCAGGGCCTCATCTGAGGCCCCGACATCTCGAAAGGAGATTTCTGAACCCGAGCGTCGTCATGGGTACTCGGAGGAGGGGGTCTTCCTTGAGGGAACACAGTAAGAAGAAGAAACCCTCAAAGGTGGCATCCTTGGATAGTTCTGGCTGGCCGGGAACCTCCCGGGCCCGGTCATGCAGTCTGAGGCGCTTGTCCGAGGCGTCGGAAAAGGAGAGACCTGTCAAGGTCCCTCGGAAGGACCCTGCCGCGGACCGGCCTCAGTCTTCAGACACTATCCTCGACGAGGATTCCCCTTTGGGCCCGAGTTCCTTGGTGCCCGTGCTGAAGGCTGTGGAATCTTCTGGCCTGGAGTCCAGAATGTCAGCCCTGGAGCGCAATTTGTCTGCCTTCATCGGCTAGCAACGGGTGCTGTTCGGCACGTCCCGTTCATCTGCCCCGACCACCGGGCATTTGACATCTAAGACATCCCAGGAGGCCAAGCCGATCCTCGGTCTTATGACCTCGAGCCTATCCTCGGCCAAGGTCACGCTCGGCGTCCCACTCGACGGGAGTTTGGTCATCCGTGGCCAGTCTGCCAGATATTGACCACAGGGCCTCAGCCCACGGAGCAGCCCGCCTACGAGTCATCCTCAGAGTACTCTGAATGGGAGACGGAGGATGAGGAGTCTTCTGATGCTCGTTGCTACCGCGACGTCCCTTCAGATTCCCCAGCCTCAGAACCTCAGAGGTTGTCCCCGCCGGAGGACATGGGCTTCTTGGACTTTGTTAAGGATATATCCAAGGCCCTGGCGTTGCCAACCGAGTCTGAGGAGAACCCTCTGGCTGACGAGCTGGAGATCCTCCAGTATGAGGCTCCTCCTCAGGAATCTCTCATGGTGCCCATTCTTCCCATCCTAGAACTGCTCATGTTCCGCATATGGGAGACACTGGCGGCTGTGCCGGTGGTGAGCAAATGGCTCGACTCGATGTATCTGGTCCGCCGGAGCCCAGGCTTGCAGAAGTCACAACTGCCGCAGAACTCCATGGTGGTGGAGTCGGCCATGTGTCGGCTGAAAAGCCAGAAGACGCACTCTGTGCCCCCAGGCAGGGATGCCCACACCTTGGATGCCCTCGGCAGGAAGTGCTACCAGGGCTCGATGCTCATTTACCAGGTCCAGGCCTACCAGCTGTACATGGGCATGTACTTGAGAGATCTGATAAAGGAATTCACTGGGTTCTCGGCTGGTCTCTCCAAGGAACCTTTGCAGTGGTTCAAGAGCCTGTCCAAGGCCGTCCATGAGTGCTCCAAATTTGTCTCGAGCAGCCTATGATGGGTTCGAGTCGGCAGCCCGGGTAGCTGTGGTGGGCATCGGTGCATGCCACCAGGCTTGGCTTCAGTCGTCCAACCTCAAGCAGTGGGTTCAGGACAAATTGGTCGATGTCCCATGCCAAGGAGAGAACCTCTTCAGCAAACAGATGAACGACAAGGCTGCCGAGCTGGAGAATGAGTTCATGACGAGGACCAGGCTCTCCAAGAAGACTACTGCCCCTCCCCAACAGAAGGGCTTGGATAAAAAGCACTTTTACCTGAGGAAGGGGGCTACTTACTGAAACTATCCACCCTATCAGGCCTTCCTGGCTCCCCAACAGGATCTGCAGGCCAAGGGACATGTGCGTGGCCCATGTAAGCAGAAGGCTCCAAAGCCCCAGGCATCGGCCCTGGCCCAGCCAGGGAGGAGCTTTTGACTCCTTGAGCATAGCCTCTCTACCCCAAGGCGATCAGCAGCCCACAGGAGGACGTCTGACCCTCTATGCACAGAGGGTAGTCGAGAGTTATCTCCTCCACCTGACTCAGACACCTCCCCCTTATTTCTTGGGAGAGCCCCCTCCACTGAGACCTTCTCCTGAAGGAGTTGGCAGGTCTTCCCGAGGACAAAGCTGTGGAACCGGTGCCCCACTACCTCATAAGAACATAAGATATGCCTCATTGAGTCAGACCAAGGTCCATCAAGCCCAGTATCCTGTTTCCAACAGTGGCCAATCTAGGTCATACGTACCTAGCAGTTTCCCCAAAAGACACAGGTTCCACAATGCTTGTACTGGGTCAAGTATTGATTCCTGGGTCCCTTCTTAATAATGGTTTATGGACCTTTCCTCCAGGAACTTGTCCAAACCTTTTTTAAACCCAGCTACACTAACAGCTTTGATTGCTTGTTGCTTCTTTATTGATAAACGACGCATTGCTCTTGGCAGAATGGCCATGAAAGACCTAGATAAGATTCTCAAGAGCAGAGATGTCTCTCCATACAAAGGTTCGACTTGTTCAAGCCATGGTATTTTCAATAACCTCATATGGATGTGAAAGCTGGACAGTGAAAAAGATAGACAGGAAGAAAATTGATGCCTTTGAATTATGGTGCTGGCGGCGAATACTGTGCATACCATGGACTGCCCGAAGAACAAACCAGTCGGTACTAGAGGAGATCAAACCTAAGCTTGCTTTAGAAGCTCAGATGACAAGACTTCGACTTTCATACTTTGAACACATCATGCGAAGAGAGATCATTAGAGACATCATGCTTGGCAAGATAGGTCAACGCAAAAGAGGAAGGCCAGCAATGAGATGGATCGATAAAATAACAGCAGCTACGGGTACCAGTCTGTCAACAATGAGCCGCCTGACTGAAGACCGAACGCAATTTAGGATAGCTATCCAGAGGGTCGCCATGAGTCGACTCCGACTCGACAGCACTTAACAACAACAACAACAACAACAACAACACTAACGGCCTTTATAAGAACATAAGATATGCCATACTGGGTCAGACCAAGGTCCATCAAGCCCAGTATCCTCTTTCCAAGGATTCTCAAGGGCAGGGGTTCTATTCCACATACTTCCTCTTCCCAAAGAGGACATGGGGCCTAAAGCTCATCCTCGACTGCGCAACCTCAACAAATTTCTGGTGAGGGAGAAGTTCATTATGCTCTCCCTTGGAACATTGCTGCCATACCTCCAGCAGGGAGCTTGGCTATGCTAGTTAGACCTCAAGGATGCTTATACCCACATCCTTATCCCCTCCAACCACAGGCAGTATATGCGTTTTGTGGTAGGGGGCAAACACTTTCAATACCGGGTGCTTCACTTTGGCCTAGCCTTTGTGTTTCCCTACCTGGACGACTGGCTCATAAGGGGAGGCACAGCCTCTGAGGTGCAGCAGGCCACTGCATACACCATCTAGTTTCTGCAACACTTGGGCTTCATCATAAAATTACCCCAAGTCTCACCTCCTCCCAGCACAATGCCTGGAGTTCATTGGGGCAGAACTCGACACCCTCCTGCCCAAGGATCTGGCCGATCGTCTCAGATCCCTAGCTCGAGACATACAACTCTGTCCATCTGTACCTGCCCAGCACCTTCTGTGTCTCCTTGGGCACATGGCCTCCACAGTCCATGTCAACCCATGAAGGAGGTGCAGTGGTGTGTCCGGGACCAGTGGTCACAGGCTGTCTCTGAGACAGGGTTGTGGTGACCCGCCAGTTGGCGGATTCCCTGGTCTGGTGGCAGTCACCCCAACACCTGGAAGTGAGCATGCCCTTCGAGACTCCAAGCCACTCGAGGGTCCTCACCACGGACGCCTCCCTGCTCTGCTGGGGAGCCCACTGTGGAGCCCTCTGCACTCAGGGCACCTAGTCACCAGATGAGAGCACCTAACAGATAAACCTCCTGGAGCTCTGAGCGGTACACCTTGCTCTGAGGGTTTTCTGTCACCACCTGTGCCCCCAGCCGGTCCTAGTCCAGACTGACAACCAGGTGTCAATGTTCTACAAGGTCCTGTGTCCTTTGCCAGGAGGTACTGGGTCTCTGTTCGTATGCAATTCAGCAGGGTATCCTTCTGAGGGCAGTGTAACTGCCAGACTAGGACAACCTGCTGGCTGACACTCAGCAGGGTTCTCCAGCCTCACTAGTGGCAGTTGGACCCCAGTATAGCCAGTCGGCTTTTCCAGCTCTGGGGGGAACCCGTGATGGACTTGTCCGGACTGGCGAACATCTTTCAGTTGCCTCGCTTCTGCTCACATCAGGCCCACCCCTCCAGGGTGGCAGCGGATGCGTTTCTAGTGTCGTGGTTGGAAGACCTCATGTATGCCTTCCCTCTGACGCCAGTGATCGCCAAGACCTTGTTCAGGACTCTCCGTGACAGGGCCTCGCTCATCCTGATAGCTCCCAGGTGACCCAGGCAGCCATGGTTCCCGCTGCTTCTACAGTTGGAAGTGGAGGCCCCCATCCCCTTGGGCACCGCCCTGGGACTCCTATCTCAGGAGGGGGGGCTCTCTTCTGCACCCCAACCTGGGATCCCTCTCATTGACAGCATGGCTGTTGAGAGGGTGACTCTCGCCCCCCTCAACCTTCCGGTTGAGGTTGAAGACATTCTGCTGGCCTCCCACAAGGCCTCTACTAAGAAGGTGTATACCCTTAAATGGCAGAGGTTCTCTGTTTGGTGCGCCAGTCATGGGGCTGATCCCTTCTCCTGCCTGGTGGCTTTGGTGTTGCAGTACCACCTTCACCTCTCCCAATCCGGGCTCAAGTCTAGCTCCGAGAGCACCTTAGTGCCCTGGCGGCGCACCACCACCCTGTGGATGGTAAGCCCCTTCCGGTCCAATCTTTGGTGACCCGCTTCTTTCAGGGCTTGCTCCTGTCAAAACACCCGGTTTGCCTGCCGGTGACCGGATGGGACCTCTACGTGGTGTAGGGGCAGCTCGCCCATCCTTCAAGCCTCTGGTGACTTGCCACTTTCGCTACCTCTCTTGCAAGGTGTTTTTCCTGGTTGCGCTCACCTCTGCTCTCAGAGTTAGCGAGCTCCAGGCCCTCGTGGCAGAGGTGCCCTACACCAGGGTAGTGCTTCACATGCACCCAAGTTCCTGCCGAAGGTAGTGTTGCCCTTCCACCTTAATCAGGAAGTGGTGCTTCCTGCTTTCTTCCCAAGGCCTCATGCCAGTCTGGTGGAGACGATCCTTCACTCAATGGACTGTAAGAGGGCCTTATCCTTCTACATCCAGTGCACCCAAGGCCACTGCAAAGCTGCTCAGCTTTTCATCTCCTATGACCCCAGTAGGCTGGGGGAGACGGTGACCAAGCATACGCTGTCCACTTGTGGCAGACTGTATTGCCTTTGCTTATGGGTAGGCAAGCTTCCCACTGGAAGGCTGCTTCACGGCGCACCGTGTCCAGGCCATGGCGGCTTCGGTGGCAGACTTGCGCTCTGTCCTGATGGTGGACATCTGCCGGGCTGCCACCTGGTCTTCAGAACATACTTTCGCAGCTCATTACTGCCTGGAGAGAGAGTCCCGACAGGACAGTGCCTTCGGCCAGGCTGTGCTTCGTAACCTTTTCGGGGTCTAGGCATCTCCTACCCTCCAACCCTTCTGTGTTCAGGTTACCGGAGTGCTGGTTTCATCGGACACAGGGGTCCTACTGTGGTCTCTGTGCACGGACTAAAATTGCTGCTGCTTGTAGCTCCCTTTGCTGTAGTCCTGTTTTTGCTATGGGTTTTGGGTAGCCTGCAGCTGGGGGAATCCCATATGTGAGGACTGACTTCCTGCTTGTTTCTGGAGAAAACGTAGTTACTCACCTGTAACGGGTGTTCCTTATCGTCCCTGCAGTCTAATTCCACCTTCTCCAGGGACAGCAGTAATCACTCCTTGCAAACCTCCCTCCCTCCCCTTGGAGTTGCTACTGTACCATCCTTTATTTTTGCCGTCTTTTTGGCTATGTCATCTGACTGAACAAGATGGCACCCTTGGGCGGGAAGGGGACCGCACATGCATGGTGACATCTCCCAAAGTCTTTCTTTGAAAGCTGGGGGGATGCTTCTGCGAGCACTCCGTCGGTGTCAACGTCACCCATATATGAGGATTGATAACTGCTGTCCCTGGAGAACACATAGCTCATTACCAGTCCTAACTCCCCCCATCAGCCCACCTCCAGTCCTTCCTAACCCCCATCAGCCCATTTCCAGTCCTAACCCCCCCATCAGCCCAGGTAAATTAAAAAAAAAAAAAAAAAAAACCACCTGGCTTCTGCTGCTGCAGCCGTGGCAGCGGCAGAATCAGCTGTCCCGCGGCCCCTTCCCCTCTGCCCGGAAGAGCCCTGAGTCTGCTCCATCAGCAACGGGCTTTTCAAGCCGCAAAGAGTATTTCCCCCTTGCGCGTCTTGAAAAGTGAATAGGCTTAAGCTGCGCGAGAGGGAAATATACTCTTCATGGCTTGAAAAGCCCACCGCTGATGGAGCAGACTCAGGGCTCTTCCGGGCAAAGGGGAAGGGGCCCCGGGACAGCTGATTCTGCCGCTGCCGCTGCCACGGCTGCAGCAGCAGAAGCCAGGTGTTTTTGTTTTTGTGTTTTTTTTAATTTACCTGGGCTGATGGGGGGGTTAGGACTGGAAATGGGCTGATGGGGGTTAGGAAGGACTGGAGGTGGGCTGATGGGGGGAGTTAGGACTGGTAATGAGCTATGGAGGGGCTAAGACTGAAATGGGGTAATGGGGGGTTAGGACTGGAAGTGGGCTAATGGTAGCGGGGGGGTTAGGACTGGTAATGGGCTATGGTGGGGGTTAGGACTGGAGGTGGGCTGATTGGTGGGTTAGGACTGGTAATGGGCTATTGGGGGCTAAGAATGAAAATGGGGTGATGGGAGGGTTAGGACTGGAAGTGGGCTGTTGGGGGGCTTAGGACTGGTAATGGGCTATGGGAGAGGGCTAGAAATGGTAATGTACTGGGGGGGGGGGTTGCTAGGACTGGAAATGTGCTTAGTGGGGGGAAGCTAGGACAGGAAATGGGCTGATGGTGGGGCTAGGATAGGACTGGAAATGGGCTGATGCGGGGACTAGAAGGGAGCGGATGCTGGGTAGGGCTGGAACTAGAAGGGAGCTGATGTTGGGGGAGGATTACAGTGGGATGGGGCTGGGAGAGTAAAATGGAGAGAGGAAAAAATATTTTGTGTGGGAGGGAAGAAAAATCTACAATTGGCCGGGTATTGGGAGAGTAAGTGGTGATTGAGGATGGAGGGGTAAAATTTGAGTGGATGAAATAGGAACGAGGAAGGAGCAAAAGGAGAAAGATTAGTATGTTAAAGCAGATGTAGTGAGAGAATGGGAAAAAAAACTAGGAGAGAAGAAAGGACAAATGGACAGCAGACGATGGAGAGTTAGCAGAAGACACGAAGAAACCAGAAGAAAGTGTCTGGAACAATTGCAACTGAAAAAAATGCACAAAGGTAGAAAAATATCAATTTTGAATTTATTAACTGGAATAGGTCAGCTCTGGGAAATGTGCATCATTAACGTCTGCGCTTTGTATGGTAACATTATGCAAATATTTATGCAAATGAGGCCCCGAGTCTTATGCGGACCGCGGGCTACTTTACAAGTCCTCATTTGGCCCTCAAAGCAATTTGAGTTTGAGACCCCTGCTCTAGAGCTCAGGCGGCCTCCTGGGTTGAGCCTGGCTTTATTCACCTCAAGATATATGTAGGCCGCAACTTTGTCTTCAAGAACAAGCAGGAAGTCAGCCCTCACTTATGGGTGACGTTGGCACCGATGGAGCCCTTGCGGAGCAAATTCCCAGCTTTCAAAGAAAGCCTTTGGTATTGCTGCCACGCATGCGTGGTCCTCTTCCTGCTCAAGTGTGCCATTTTGCTCAGTCTCCCTTTTTCCTTGGAGCCCTTCGGACGCATGTCCTCGTCCATCGGAAAAGGTTTTTGGACTTTGGTCTTTTGGCCCCTTTTTTCTGGTTGCACCAGTCCTCTCTTGTCCTCCCCTTCACCCCTGTTTTGGCTGTGGGCTAGGGGAGCCCTTTTCTTTTTTTTATTCCGTAGTGTTTTTTTCCTGTCGGGCCCTTTTCACACCCTTTTTTCTCCAACCGCTGGCCTTGAGGGTTTTTGACCTCGCAGAGGTCCTTTTGCCCCCATGGCCACTGGGTTTAAGAAATGTGACAGATGCTCCAAAAATGTTGCTCACGGTCACCCACGACTGTTGTCTACGGTGTCTGGGGGCTGATCACAACCCAGAGCTCTGCTCACTTTGTAAGAAAACGTCTGCTAAGACCTTGCTAAGCTGCAAGCAGAAGTCTGACGACATTTTCTGCAAGGCAGCCCCGGGATCCCCGGTGACGCCTCGCCCTTCCAGCCCATCTCTGGCAGGGTCCCCCGCAGTAACCCCGTGACATAGGCATCACTCCAATCAGGCTTCTCCCAAGGTGGAACAGCGAAAGAAGATGACCTCAAAGTCACTGCCAGGGACTCCGGATAAGCGTGAGCATTCTCAGGCTTGTTCCCTCGGCCCTCCCCGGCATTCCTGAGGGTCGGACAAGGAGCGGCCTCGAAAGGGACATCGTACGGACATGGAGGCCTCCGGCTATGTCCCCCGATCTACTGAGAGTCGTCCCGGTGAGAACCCCCTCCTCCTCCATGCCAGACCCGGTAACCCTAGCGTCAGCATCGCAGGGACCCACTCCTGAGTGGAAGTCACAGATGCTGACACTGGAGTGCAGCGTTTCTGCTTTCCTCACTGCCTAGCAGGCGCTCTTGCCCAGCACGACTGGCTTGCGCCTTGAGACCGAGGGTCACCCGACTGGGGTCCCAAAAACTGCCCTGGAAACCCCTGAGAGCCACAGGCCTCGTGAGGATCCTTGGCACTGGTCTTGCTCGCCGTCCCGTTCCTCAGGGCCAAGGTCATCCAGAGCCAGTGCCTCTGGCTCCAAGCAGGCCTTTGCCACAGGGTGCAGGGACCAGCCTGACTCAGAGTCCTGCTCGGACCTCTCAGGCTTAGAATCGGACAGGAGCACTTCCCCAGAGACCCGTGCCCAGAGGGATCTCCCCTCTGACCACTGTTCCCTCTAAGCTGTGCGCGTGCGCACACACCTCGCTGAGTGAGCGCACATACTTTTACAACAGAGCGCACAAACATTATGGTTCTGATTCTGATAGAAAACAATACAGAGGTCTTAAAATTTAAAAGTTGTGTATTTACGGTTTTCAGAAGTTCTACAATATTTTCTAGTGCAATCAATGTGGTGTACATACTGTATTCTGACGTGTAGTCAAATTTTAAAGTATGTAACTCAGAGTGTCGTCATGTGGCGCACAAAAATTTAACCTTCCTTCAAAAGCTGCACAGCTGATATTTTATGCGCACACAGCCTACAGAAAATTAGAGGAAACATTGCCTCTGACCCATCCCTGCCCGCCTCCCAAAGGCGCTCGCCTCCAGAGCACACCTCTTTCCTGGCGTTTGTGCGGGATATGTCCCAGGCCCTCAACCTGCTGACGCAGACAGAGGAGGAGCCGAGGGCAGAGGAACTCGAATCTTGCAGTACGAGTCTCCGCCCAGGGAGTCTTACAGTTCCGATACCGTCCATTCTAGCCTGGCTTCTTCTCCACATGTGGGAAGCGCCCGCCTCGGTCCCTATTATCAGTAGGAGACTCGATGCCATGTATAGGGTCCAGCGCGGCCCAGGGTTTCAGAAGACCCAACTTCTTCACACCTCCATGGTAGTCGAATCTGCAATGCAGAAACAGAGTCTGAAGTCGCACTCTTCGATCCCACCTGGCAGGGAATCCTGCGCCCTCGATGCCCTCGGGCGTAAGACTTACCAGGAGTCCATATTGGCATGCCTCATCCAGGCGTACCAATTGTATATGGGTATGTTTCTTCACGACCTCGCCAAGGAGCTTGGCATTTTTTTCCACGGGTCTGGGGGGGAGCACCACCTCAGGTTCCACTCTCTCCTGAGGTCGGTCACGGACTGCTCAAAATACCTTTCCCATGCCGTGTATGACGGGTTTGAGTCTTCCGCCCATGTAGCAGCGGTGGCATTGGCACCAGGCATGGCTCCAGTCTTCAGACCTAGAGCAGTGGGTCCAGGAAAAGCTCCTGGATGTCCCCTGCCTCTGAGAAGCTGTTCAGCAAGCCCATGGAGGACAAGGCAGCCGAGGTCAAGATGGAGTTCGTGACCCGCACCCGTCTCTCTCGTAAAACCTCCTTGCTTCCACGGAAGAAGCAGCAAGGGCTCCCCTACCGGGGTTACCTGCCATACCTGCCTGCCCTGTGTTGACGACCAGTGCTCAGAGCAAAGGGGGTGCTCAGGGACACCAGAAACCCCAAAAAGAAAAGACCCAGCCACTGGCGCCACCTCAGCCAACACCGGGGTTTTAATTGCTGAAAGCATAGCCTATTGCCCCCTGGGGTCGATTATGCCCATGGGAGGACCCTGACTCTTTTCACCCCCAAATGGGCAATTATCACTTCAGACACCTACCCGGCTTCCCTCACACCAGGCTTGCTTGCAGCAAGAGTTGAACAATCTCCTCTGTCAACAGGCTGTTGAAAGGGTTCTTCTGCACCTCCGGGGTCAGGGATTTTATTCCTGGTACTTTCTCGTTCCGAAGAGAATGGAGGGCTTGCACCCCATCCTCGACCTCTGGAACCTGAACAAGTTTCTGGTGCGGGAGAAGTTCAAAATGCTGTTCCTTGGCATCCTGCTGCTCTACTTCCAGCAGGGTGATTGGCTATGCTCCTTGGATCTCAGAGATGCTTATGCTCACATTTCTGTCCACCCCAAGCACAGGAATTACCTGCGTTTCAGGGTGCAGGGAGAGCACTTCCAGTACAGAATGCTCCCCTTCCAGCTGACGTCTGCTTCGCAAGTCTTCACCAAGTGCTTGGCGGTGGCCACGGCCCACTTCCGGCTGCAGGGCATTTCTGTCTACCCTTACCTAGACGATTGGCTTGTCTCGGGCACCTCGGCAGAGGAGGCTCATCTCTCGGCGTCACGCACAGTTCTCCTTGAGTGCCTTGGTTTCCTGATCAACTACTCCAAATCCCACCTCACCGTTGCGGACCCTGGAGTTCATCGGTGCTCTTTTTGAAAAAGAATGTGCAACTGCTTTTCTCCCTCGAGCACGTGTGGATTGGCTCCGCGCTCTGGCCGCTGAGGTCCAGGGCCTGCCCAGAGTCTTGGCACGGGCCATGCGCCTCCTGGGACACATGGCCTCAACTGTACACATTGTCCTCCCCATGCTCGCATGCATATGCGAGTGGCCCAATGGTGCCTCAGGGCGCAATGGGCCCATGCCTTGGGTCACCTCCGGGACCCCGTCCTAGTTTCTCACAGTTTAGTCAAGTCCCTATTCTGGTGGCAGGATCCCCAGAGCCTCTTTCGGGGCATGTCTTTTCAGACTTGTCCGCATGAACTCATCTTGACGATGGATGCCTCGTTGTTGGGCTGGGGAGCCCATTGCAGGCACCTCTGCACCCAGGGGCAGTGATCACCCGAGGAATTTTGACAGCAGATCAACCTGCTCGAGCTTCGGGTGGTCTGGTTAGCTTTGAAGGCCTTCGAGTGCCATCTGAGGGGCAGGTCGGTGCTTGTGCAGACCGACAACAGTGTCGCGATGTTCTACATAAACAAGGAGGGGGACATGGGTTCCTGCCTCCCCTGCCGGGAGGCAGTCCTTCTCTGCTCCTTCACAGTGTGCTGGGGCATGATCCTTAGAGCTGTCTACTTCCCGGGCTAAGACAGAGTCCTCACTGACAGGTTCAGCAGGCTTCTACGCCTGCACAAGTGGCGCTTGAGTCCAGAGGTGGTTCTCCACCTGTTCTGCTGCTGGGGGACTCTGTCCATCGACCTGTTTTCCAGCCCGGAAAACTCGCAGTTCCCCCGCTTCTGCGGGCCAATACCACACCCGAGCAGGATGGCCCCTGATGCGTTCCTCCTGAACCGGACCTCTGGGCTTCTGTATGTGTTCCCTCCCACTCCTCTCCTGGTGAGGACCCTCTACAAGATCCAGCGCAACCGAGCCTCGGTGATTCTCATGGCTCCTGTGTGACCTCGACAACCGTGGTTCCCGCTTCTACTCCGGCTCACGTCGGAGCCTGCGGTTCCCCTGGGCAGTGCCCCCGGCCTGCTGACGCAGGAGAAGGGGCGGGTGCTTCATCCAAACTTCACCTCGCTATCCCTGGTAGCTGAACAAGTCTCCTTAGCCTTGTTGTACCTCCCAGTGGAGATCAAGGCCACTATCCTCGCGTCGATGAAGGACTCGACGAGGTGGGCCTACGCCCTGAAGTGGTGGCTGTTTTCATTCTGGTGCTCCGAGTTCCAGATCGACACGTTTTCTTGCTCCATCCATTGGGTTCTGTACCTTCTCCACCTTTTGCAGGTGGGACTGAAATCCAACTCTGTCAGGGTCCACCTGAGCGCCATCTCTACAAACCACCTGCCTTTTGAGGGCAAACCCCTCTCGGGTCAGCCTCTGGTCTCCCGCTTCATGCGGGGCCTCTTACTTTCCAGACCCCCCTCCCCCATCCGGCATCCACCAGCAGAAAGGGACCTGAACATCATGCTTCATGCAGCTGACGCGGCCACCTTTCGAGCTGATGACTATGTGCTCACTCTGGCATCTTTTCTGGAAGGTTATTTTTGGCATGTTGAGTCAGCGAACTTCAAGTCCTCATGGCTGAGGCCTCCTACACCAGGTTTTACAGGAACAGGGTGGTCTTTCAAACCCATCCCAAGTTCCTACCGAAGGTTGTATCGGATTTCTGCCTCAATCAGGAGGTGGCCATACCGACTTTCTTCCCGAGACCTCACACCGACCTGGCATCGGAGGTCCTGCATACACTCTATTGCAAGAGGGCTCTTGCCTTCTACCTGCAACGCACCCAAGGGCATCGCAGGTCTGCCCGGCTCTTCATTGCCTACGATCCCAATCGCCTGGAGCTAGCAGTCACCAAGCACACCCTCTCCATTTGGGTGGCAGACTGAATTGCCTTTTCCCAGGCAAAGGCGGGCGCCCCCCTGGATCGTCGGGTCACCGCGCCCACAGCTTTGCTGCGCTCTGTGCCTCTGACCGACATCTGCCGGACTGCGACCTGGTCTTCAGCAAATACCTTCGCTTCGCACTACTGCCTCGAGAGGGAGTCCCGCCAGGACAGTGCCTTCGGCCAGGCTGTACTCCATATTCTGGGGTATAAGCAACTCCTGCCCTTTGACCCTTCTTCTGCGGCTACTGAGAGCTTGTCCCGAGGGCCTGAGGATTCGGGCTTCCTTCGGACATCTGCTTCTGCTCACAGCCTTGCGGAGGCGCTTTTTGGCTTACAGGTTCAGTAGTCTGTAGCTGGGGAGTCCCATAAGTGAGGACTGACTTCCTGCTTGTTCCTGGAGAAAGCGTAGTTAGTTACTCACCTGTAGCAGGTGTTCTCCACGGACAGCAGGAATCAGTCCTCACTACCCACTTGCTTCCCCTGAAGAGTTGCAAATTTTTTGTCCGTCCCCTTGCCATCTACTTAATAGGGTTCTAGCTCTGGGACCTGACTGAGCAAGATGGCACCCTTGGGCGGGAAGAGGACCACGCATGAGTGGCAGCAATCCCAAAGGTTTTCTTTGAAAGCTGGGGAATTGCTCCGTGCAGGCTCCATCGGTGCCGACGTCACCCTTATGTGAGGACTGATTCCTGCTGTCCTTGGAGAACACCTGTTGCAGGTGAGTAACTATGTTTTCCCTTCATTCCTTTGCACCTCACTATCAGTTGGATGTGCAGGCCTGACAGGATGTGACTTGGTGCTCAGGATTTGCAGACTAGTGTTTCTTGTCCAGCCATTCGTTAGTTCTGCTTTGCTACTTTCCACGTGTCTGGACTGGACTGGAGGGTTGATTAGAAAGGTGAAATTAGGCCTTATCTGCTGACTTTCTTTCCTGGAGTCCCTCTTGGACTCTGCAGTGTTAGTTTATTAAAAACTTAATATACCGCCCATAATAGAAGTATCTGGGCGGTTTACAATAAAAATTAAAAAACTGCAGAAAAAGGAAAAGTAACGCCATTAAAACTTAGACAGGACAGAAGAAAGAAGGACAGAAAAAGAGAAGGATAGGGGGACAACAGCAAGAGGGGCAGGGAATGCTGTAATGATAAAGGGGGTGTCACAGGAAGGCATGTAAGGCTGCATATCAGCGGAATGGAGGGGAGAGAGGGGAAAGGGAGGGGGGGTAAGTCGTAAGCTAAGCAGAAAAGGTGGGTTTTCAGTTTTGCTTTAAAGGCAGTGAAAGATGATTCTAAATGGAGTGCAGTGTCCCTTGTCTTGGCCTTCGTGTCATCTTAAAGTACGGTTGTTGATGCAAATTGAGGCTATTCTGTTTCTGGTGCTGGCAGTTTGCTTGCCAAGATCCTGCTGTATTGTATTGCAGTGAGCTTCTTAGTTTAAAAAAAGTGTTTCATGTACTGCTGTTACACTAAGGTTGATTGGAGGCATGTTGATGCTAATGTTTTGGAAGATATCTGGGCTTGTGCAGACTTGGGGTTTTTGGATTCCATATCTGCTTTGTTCCGATCATACTGGCTGAGTGAGGGAGCACAGGCTATTTATAGGGCTGCTCTGCAGCTCTTTGATCTCGGTCTCCATCTACTGGGTAGGTGAGCATAACCCATGTGTTTGGACTGGACTGGAGGGACTCCAGGAAAGAAAATTATCAGATAAGGCCTAATTTCACCTTAGTAGACGTATCCTAAGTGTTTGAGCAGTAGGCTGAAACCCAGGGAAGCCAGGTTCTAATCCCGCTTCTGCTCTTTTTGATATTGGGCAAATACTTAACAGCTCCATTGTCTCAAGTACAAATTTTAGATTCTAAGCTTTCTGGAGACAGGAAAATGCTTATTCTAGTTGAATATAATGTGCCTTGAACTTCTGAGAAAAGTGTGAGCTAAATATATTGAGCTTGGATGTGGATCATAACCAGAGTGATTGGCAAGCATTGTTAGCCTGTCTCTTAGAGCATTACTTCTCAACCCTCTCCTGGAGACACACCTAGACAACCAAATTTTTAGGAATCCCACAGTGAATATGCATGAGATACTCTGTTCATATTTGGCCTATAAAGTTTGCTCTAAAATCCATTCCTCTGTCTTGGAGATCTTCTGCATTTATCCCATGCGTTTTTGAATTCCAGATATAGTTCTCATCTCCAGGAACAAGCAGGAATGAGTCTTCACATATGGATACGTCGGTACCGATGGAGCCTGCGCGGGAACGCTCCCCAGCATCCAATCAGAAAGCTTTTGGGAGCATCCCACAGCGCCTGCGTGCTGCCTTCCCGCCTTTCCAACTGTCTCTCCTCAGTTGTTCTTTTTCTGCGGAGCCAGCAGGTCGTGTTCCTGTCACCGCAGAAGAATTTCCTTATTTTTTCTTTATTTCATTTCTGTCGCATCTGCCTTCCTCGACGCTATACCGGTACCGCCGGTTCTTATTCTTTTAAAAAAAAAAAAAAAAAAGAGAACCTTTTTTTCCATTTATTTTCTTTACGTGTTCTTCAGTTTTGGGCCTTAGGCCGAAAACCCTTTTTCTTAAATATGGAAAAGCCTGCCTCAGGATTTAAGAAGTGCACAAAATGTGGCGGTACTATCTGTCACCGACACCCATGACTGGTGTCTAAAGTGTTTAGGCCCTGACCATTCCATTACAGATTGTGTGTCCTGTTCCATGATGTCTAAGAGAAGTCGACAGAACCGAGCTGCCAAGCTCAGTACCCTGTTTCCCTCTGATGCAGCTTCGGTGGCATCGACGTCCTCCAGGGCTGCTTCTTCCTCACATGGATCTCAGGTAACTAAACATAAATCCAGCTGGTCCTCGAAGGGCAAATCTCCTTCTAAGCATCGACATGCCCCTGGCCTTGCCCTCGGATTCTGCACCGGCAAAATTACCCCGGCGGGAGGCTTCGGCTTCTAAAGCATCAACATCGGGGTTCCAGATTGATCTAGATGGCGTGGCCTCAACAGATCTCCTGGTGCCATGCTCTGGGGTACCGGTGGCCTCCACCGGTACCGACTTCCAGGCATTGGCGGCGTCGATCAGAGGATTCTGTCCATCGAGCGCAGTCTGGCGGCTTTCCTTGTGGCATCGACGCCTGTGGTACCGCAACAGACTACTACGCCGATACCGGCTTGGGTATCGCCATTTGCGCCAATTCCGGTACCGGTAGCATCGGCATCGGTGTCAGCTATGCCGGTACTCTGCCTTCTGCAGCCCTCCGGTACCTATACCCCGGTACCGGTGATTCCCGATACCAATCCCAGTCGGTACGGGTATCGGGCTTTGCAAGAGCATCCTGACAGATGATACTTCGATTCCTCTGACTTTGAGGATTCTGAAGAGGCTGTCGATGCAGCGATGCTTCTTCCACAGGAGGAAGTCCTCTCCTAAGCGAAGGATGTCTCCTCCAGAGGACTTGTCTTTTCAAGACTATCAGAGAGGTGGCTCGAGGCCTCTTACAGTAGCCACAGAGTCAGAGCCTAGAGCTAAGGAGTTAGATATTCTACAATATCCTAAACCTCCTAAAGAGGCAGCTACCTTGCCTATTCATGAGATTCTGTATGATCTCATGTTAAGGATGTGGGACGCACCTCTTACCACCTCTCCTCATTCTCGCAGGTTGGACACCATGTATCGTATTCCTCCTTGTCCTGGTTTCCATAAAACTCAGCTTCCTCACCACTCTATTGTGGTTGAGTCTGCAATGAGAAAGATTAGAAGTGCCAAGAGACATGCCTCTAATCCTCCAGGACATGAATGTAGAACCCTGGATGCTTTTGGTAGAAAAGGCTTCCATGCTTGCTGCGAGAATTAATTCTTATAGTCTCTACATGGGTATGTTCTTAAAAGAAGTCACTGACCATTTGCTGACTTTAAATCCTTTTATGTCGGACAGTAAAAGGCCAGAATTTCTCTCTGGGCTCAAACATGCCCAGGATATCTCCAAATTCTCCAACCGTGCAGCTTTCGACTCCTTTGAATGCGTAAGCAGAGCCTCAGCTATAGGTATAGGAGCACGTAGGATTGCTTGGCTTCAAGCATCTGATTTGGAGACCTGGGTCCAAGATGAATTGGGAAATATCCCTTGTACAGGTGAGAATCTGTTTGGCTTTTGCTTGCCAATCTTTACAAATCAAATGGATGCTGAAAATTCTGCTTTGGATAGACTATCCAAATCTACTGCTGCTCCTTTTTCTAAAAAGGGAAGATCCTATCCTGCTTATAGTCAGAGAGCATCTTCTGCAGCTCAGTTTCCTTCCAAAGGTCAGCAATCCTCCAAACAGACCAAGGCAAAGGCTGCAAGGCCTGCTCCAGCCCAGCAATCTCAGCCCCCTCAGGGCCTTTGACTCTCTGCTAGAGAACTTAGCCTTCCTGGCTCTAGAAGGACCAGAGCCCTCCACCATCCCAGGAAGGTTAGGGAGGAGTAGCCTAGTGGTTGGGACAAGGTACTTCAGGCCGGAAGGTCGGGGGTTCAAATCCCACTAGAGTACAGCAACCTTGGGCCGGAAGGACTGGGGTTTCTAGTCCCACAGATGCTCCTTGTGGACTTGGGCAAGCCACTTAACCCTCCATTGCCCATGTTCCCTGTAAGTATTAGTGTATGTGTCTCATATCCCCGCGTGTTAAATGTATCCCCCAATTGTGTTGTGACCGCTTTGATTGAAGTATAAGGTGGTATACAAAACTGTCTAAATCAAAATAAATGTCACTTTTGCTCCCAGATGGGGGCAAATCACAGCAGAGCATTGAACACTCTCCATCATAAGAGAGGGGTACAAACTTCATTTTTCCAGCTTGCCACCTTTCACAAGAGTGCACCAGTTCAATTCTCCAACCTCCCTCCTCATCCTGTTAGAGCAGGAGGTTGTCACTCTTCTAGCCCAAGGGGCGATAGAGGAAGTGCCTTCTCAACAACAGGGCACGGGGTTCTACTCCCCCTATTTTCTTATCCCAAAGAAAACGGGGTTTCAGACCCATTTTAGATCTCAGAGTTGAACAGATTCCTAGTCAAAGAGAAATTCAAGATGTTTCTCTAGGGACTCTGCTGCCATACCTTCACAGTCAGGATTGGCTTTGTTCTCTAGATCTCAAGGATGCGTACACTCATGTTCTCATCCATCCAACTCACAGAAGGTTCCTTTGGTTCCTTTTCCAGGAGAAGCACTATCAATACAGAGTGCTCCCCTTTGGCCTGGCCTCTGCACCAAGGGTGTTCACAAAATGCACGGCAGCGATTGCTGCTTTTCTACGCACCCTGGGAATCTTTATCTTCCCTTATCTGGACGACTGGCTCATTCAAGCTCCTACTCAATCAGAGGCCAAGACTGCTCTAACCTGCACAATGCGTATCCTTCAATATTTAGGGCTGGTAATAAACATCCCAAAATCCAATTTGATCCCTACTCAGTCCCTGGAATTTATAGGGGCGCTACTGGATACCACAAAGGCAAGGGCCTATCTTCCCCAGACCCGTTGCCTTCGCTTGATGCAGTTAGCTTCTCAAGCAGAGTCAAAACCCCTTCTAACTGCTTGAGAGATGTTAGTTACTAGGCCACATGACATCCACCGTTCATGTGGTACCATATGCTTGCCTTCACATGAGAGCAGCTCAGTGGACTTTATCCACCCAATGGACCCAGGCATTAGGCTGCCTGTGAGACAAAATAGCAAACACAAGTTGCCTCATTTTGTCCCTCCAGTGGTGGAAGTCCCCTCAGAACCTGTTGCTGGGGTGTCCTTTTCAACAGCCTCCACCCCAGGCAACTCTTGCAACAGATGCTTCTCCAATGGGCTGGGGAGCTCATCTTCAGGACCTCGCCACCCAGGGCATCTGGTCCCCACAGGAGACTTGTCTACATATCAATCTCTTGGAACTCAGAGCAATCTTCCTTGCTCTGCGAGTTTTCCACACCCTGCTCAGCCACAAGACAGTCCTTGTCCACACGGACAATCAAGTAGCCATGTTCTATATAAACAAGCAGGGAGGGAACTGGCTCTCTGTCACTTTGCAACGAAGCTCTACGACTGTGGGCCCTCGCCAGAGAGCATCACATTTATCTTCTGGCAGTCTATCTCCCAGGTGTTCAAAACTCTTGGGCAGACAGACTCAGTCGAGTTGTGCTTCCACACGAGTGGTCCCTACATATGGACCAGGTATCCAAGATTTTTCAAATTTGGGGAACCCCGGACATAGACCTCTTTGCAAGTCCGTGGAATGCCAAACTTCCCCGGTTCTGTTCCAGAACTCTGGCTCAGGGGCTCAGGCAAGGGATGCTTTCCTCCTTCACTGGGGTCAAGACTTCCTGTATGCCTTTCCACCCATTCCCCTAATCCCCAAAACCCTGTTCAAGCTTCAGAGGGACAGAGACCACATGATTCTCATAGCTCCACATTGTCCACGGCAAGTGTGGTACCCTCTGCTTCTACATCTCTCTCAAGCTCCCTCCCTAGAGTTAGGGTCTGCTCCAGACCTCCTCTCAGGAGGACGGAAAGTTGTGGCATCCCAATCCCCAGTCTCTGCATCTCAGGGCTTGGTTGCTGAAGGCCTAGATCTCCAGCATCTTCCTCTTTCTCAACAAGTGAAAGATGTTCTTGATGCTTCCAGAAAACCTTCCACTAGACGTTCTTACGCCTTCAAGTGGAAAAGGTTTACCATCTGGTGTTCTGAAAAGGGTCTTAACCCCTGTGCCATACCTCTGGAATCGTTGCTGGAGTATCTCCTGCATCTGTCTAATGCAGGCCTTAAGACAAATTCAGTAAGAGTCCATCTGAGTGCTATTGCAGCTTCACTCAAGCCTCTAAATGGACAACCTGTTTCCTCTCATCCCCTTGTAGCAAGGTTCATGAGAGTCCTCCTTTTAACAAAGCCTCCCATTAGACCACCACTGGTGGCATGGGACTTAAATTTGGTTCTTGGTCAGCTTATGAAGCCGCCTTTTGAACCTTTAGCTACTACCTCCTTGAAATACCTTTCTTGGAAGGTTATCTTATTGCAATCACATCACGCCGCATCACTGAATTGCAAGCACTAGTAGCTAATCCACCTTATACAAGGTTCCATCATGACAAGGTGGTCCTTAGGACTAATCCACAGTTTATGCCTAAGGTGGTCTCGCCTTTTCACCTCAACCAAGAGGTCTACCTACCTGTCTTTTTTCCAGGACCTCATGCATCATGTGCAGAGAGGAATCTTCATACCCTGGACTGTAAAAGAGCTCTAGCTTTTTACTTAGAGGACACAGCAACATAGAAAGTCCTCTCAACTCTTCGTTGCTTTTGATCCTTCTCATTTGGGACAACCAGTCTCCAAGAGAACACTTTCCGACTGGATTGCCCAATGTATTTCTTTCGCCTATCAGAGCAAGAACATTTCTCTGGAGGGCCATGTCACAGCTCACAATGTGAGAACCATGGCAGCCTCAAAGGCTCATCTGAACTCTGTGTCTATCGACGACATCTGTCGAGCAGCCACTTGGGCCTCGGTTCATACCTTCACAGCCCATTACTGCTTGGACAAGGACTCCCGCCAGGATGCCTTGTTTGGTCAGGCTGTTCTCAAACACCTGTTCCATACTTAATCAACTCCTACCCACCATCCATCATGGTATGCCAGAGATCCAGGTGGGGAAGTGCAGCCCTGTTCCAGGGACACACAACTTATGGGCTCTCTCCCTGGCATCAAAAGCTAGAGAGTCCCCATATGTGAAGACTCATTCCTGCTTGTTCCTGGAGATAGCACAGTTACTTACCTGTAACAGGTGATCTCTGGGAAACAGCAGGAATAAGTCTTCACAACCCACCCACCTCCCCTAGGAGTTGTCTCTCTCTCTCTTCTTTTCCCTCTCTCTCCCTCTTTGTCTCAGCTATAAAACTCAACTGAGGAGAGACAGTTGGAAAGGCGGGAAGGCAGCACGCAGGCGCTGTGGGATGCTCACAAAGGCTTTCTGATTGGACGCTGGGGAGCGTTCCCGTGCAGGCTCCGTCGGTACAGACGTACCCATATGTGAAGACTTACTCCTGCTATCCCAGAGATCACCTGTTACAGGTAAGTAACGGTGCTTTCCTCACTTTCGCTACTAGTAGGTTGTTCCAAGCATCTATCAACCTTTCTGTAAAGAAATTCCTTATCCTGCTAGACCAATCCAGATGAGTGGGTTATGTTCCCTTGCCAGCAAGTGGAGGCAGACCTGAGCATCTTTCAGTGATGTCATCACCTGGTTTGTCTGGTGCAGCATTAAGAAGCCAGTAGCTTTTGCCTCCAGCAGATAGCAAGGTGTGTCGACCTGGTGCAGCAGTGCAGATAGTCCCGATTCTTCTCTCCTGGCACACACTACAATGCAGAGGTTTCATGATTGCGTCCAGAAGGCCCAGCACTGCTGAGAGGGTACGCCATTGAGCAGACAACTGCCTAAGATCCAGCACAGTTTCCCATGGGTTATGAGCCCTTGGTGGGCCTTAAGAGGAATAGGAGGCCATATGTGCTCCCCTTTTTGACCCAGGCCCCCCCCTTCTCTCTTGCCATCCTTATCTACATGCCCTGTGTGTGTGTGAATTTTTTTACTTTTTATTTCTCATTTTCTAAGTGGCCTCTTTCTCCCAATGATTTCAGTGGGCAGCCTCTGGCTTTGCTGCTTTAAGTAAAGCAGTCTCTCTCTTTCTTAAGAAAAAGGCTGCTTTTGGCAGTTGAGCCTTCCAGGCTTGTAAGAGTCTGTAGGGCCATACTATGCATGTTTTCCCTGGTCAGCCTGACAGGCCTTGGTATTCTCGTTTCACAACTCCCTTTTCACTATAGCACAGTGCTTTTTTGGCAGCTTTATTTTCAGTCTGTGCTGCTGTTTTTAGCCATGTGGCCAAATGCCACCTGCTGCACCTAGGTTTTTTTTTTTAAACCATGGCTGCTGTTTTTTGGCTCCCCCCCCTCCCCCAGGGCTATAAGGCCTGGGGCCTGATGTAGTTCTTTTTAGCCTTGGCAGCTCTTTATTTTTATGGTCATGCTAGTGAGTGCTACAGCTGCTTCGGGTGGTGGATTGTACCCAGTAGATATGAAGCAAGGCGGTAGCCATAGCTGCAGGCTTGGTGGCCCCAAGACCCTAATGCTGAATCAGCTTGCACAGCAGCTCCTGAATCAACTTACAGATCCACACTGTGGTGCAAGGCCAAGGCTGTCCCTCTGAGGACCTGGGATCCCAGAGCTCTGTTGTACAGGCAGCTAGTGTCACAATTTACTCTTTGCCCCTGCGCTCCTCTGCCCATTCGAGGCCTCAACCTCTTCCCCTATGGGGATTGACTGAAGTACCCAAGCAAAATCCCTGTCATCCAGAAGGCAAGTTGGGAGAATGAGAGTAGTGGATCCCCATGACCTGTTTGGATCTTTAATGCTCTGCATTTTGTCGTCTGGACCCTGTTGGTGCCCTTTAAGGACAGTATAGCGGCTTTGCAGCATGCAGAGTCTGCTTTTGGATGGGGTTAGCAGGTGATCCCCTGCACAAAGGGGACATGGTGTCTTTCTTTTTGTTTCTCTTTCTGACCTTATGCACGGGTTATAGGGTGTTAGAACCCATGAACTAGGCTAGTGAGTTGTTTGGTCCTCTCTTGACTGCTCCCTTGCTGTGTGTGAGGAGCCTCCTTTTGGAAGGTTGAGGTCCTTGGAAAGGACTTTGCTTTAGCTATGCTGGACTTTTGAGTACTGCTGGGTGCATGCCTAGAGTTTAGCCTTTGCTGAGGGTATAGTCTTCTGCTGGTACTCTTAGCGCTCCAGCTATGTGGATCTGAGTTTCTCAAGGTGTTGGATCGCCTGGATTTGATTGGGCCAGTTGGTCATTAAGCCTGTTCTCTTGCAAGATACTAGTAGGCTTGCAGTGAATTGTATAAGTGGCTGCTGCTGGTTAAGTCAGGTCAACGTCTACCAGATCGATAGCAGTGGTGGTAATGGCCAGTTGATAGGTCTGTCCTTTTTCCTTAGTTGGTAGATAAGTGCTAGTTTCATTAAGGTTGCATCCTCTTTGGGGAGAGGAGCTCGCTTGCTGAGACTCCTGGAACAGCAGCATAAAGGGGCCATAGGGCCTTATATTGTCTGGGCATAGAGCCTTGAGATTCCCTTCATTATAGTGAGTCCTGTGGAGCCGCAGTAGTAATAGCAGCTGTCCTTGACAGTCTTTGTATTTGCCTCCAGGACTACTTTTGGGCCTCAGTAATTCTCCTTCAGTGGGTGTGAAGCTCAGGCTAGAGTTTCTGGGCGGATCCCTATCACAGGGGTTTTGCGTGTCCTTGGGCAAAGTCAGAGGGGTTAACCATCTTAAAAACTGCCTGTCTGCTGTCTTTGAAGGGCTGGTTCAGACTAGTCTGGCAAGTTTGAGGCACATAGATGTACTATGGCAGGATGCTTACGGATCTCATTGGTATACTTTCCTGGTAGTGCACCTTTTTATGGGTGGAGTCTTCTGTAATGGCAGGTTATTTTTGCCAGGGATGATATCCCCATTACATATGTACCCAGGAAGGGAGGTTCTTTTCAGTATGTCCTAGGCTGAGAGCTGGTTTGGTCCCTCCTTTACCTAGGAGGATCTCTCATTGCAGTATCTGGTGAGGGACCCCTTTCACTGCCTGGACTTTGATATGCCATGGGTCACCTTCCCATTGTGCACAGCATTTAGCTGTTTCTCTGCTTCCTTGTCCTGGGCTGCATTTTTAGGGCTGGCCCTTGCTTTTGACCTGGATGCAGCTCCCCCATACCTTTCCAAGGTAGTAGTGGTGGGGAAAATGCCCTTCTACATGCAGAGATCTCGAGTGGTCCACACCTAGATGTTGGGCTGGCCCGCTCAGTTTCTTGAAGGACTACCAAAAGGGACTGCTACAGCTGGAAAAAGATCAGCACTTATATTTATCTTCTGGAATGCACTCTAAATCTTGGTTTAAAAAAAGGGAATTCTTTGGGTTAAAGCTGCTATATCTGTGTATTTTAGAGTTCAGTGCTTTTTGCTGAGTCAAGTCTTACTATCACCAGAGAGCTTTTCATTTAAATCAGAGTATAACATATAAAATAAAATAGAGCAAATAGTCCTGTAATTTGTTTCTAGAGAGCATTTTAATTAAATGAAATCAGAGTATAGATTAGCATACAAGTGGAATAAATAGGCTGAGTAGAAAGAAATAAACTTGTTTCTAGTGACCTTTACAAAGAGGCCTTCAAGTTAGGAGGCAGAAGATCTGTGAAGTTGTTTTAAATAGATATTAAAGCCTAGTGACAGATCAAAGGGACAATTTGAAAGGCCCCCTCTATCAAACCAAGGGCTGTGTGAATCACCCAGGAAATTGGTAAGACTTTAGCTTAGCAGCCTAGGTCAGAGCACTGTGTAGCAATCCAGCTTATCTTAAATCTTCTTTCTCTCCCACTCACCCACCCCAGGGATGACCTTAGCTTTATAGGCTCTTAAACCTATTAAAGGGAAGGTGGTGTCCATATTCACTTTCAAGTGTGACTGGCTATCTTCATCGGGAATAGATTAATTAAGGACCTGAGATTAATTTTGAGGTGTACAAAGCCCATTGAACGTATTAGGTATAGTTGTATTTGTATACGTATCCCCAGAAAACGTAAGCAATTTAAATACCTAAACAAAACCTTAAAACTAAGATGCAGATAGCAGTCTATCAGCGAGATGGAGGCTTTCCAGTCTTTTGCATTGAGTGTCATATGCACGATTTTCTCCCAGTTGGTGAGGGGTCTTACGTGTGCACTAGGTGCAAGGAGCTCTTGGTTCTCGGGGAATGAGTCTGATCTCTGGCGTCTAGAATAGCAGACAGATACAAGGAAGACAGAGGTATATAGACGAGACCTACGGGGATGTACTGAAGTCCCACCTCTGGTTGGGACTCAGTTGACACAGAGAAGAGAGGTCATGTGGCAGAGCATCACCCTGATGTAGCAGGAAGTGATCCTGTAGCTAGGAACTGTCCTCCAGGTGGTGATACCACCTCAGTGCAACAGTTTATCTCCAGGGCCATGTGTCCATGAGGGAAAGGTTAAGGCACGTTATAGCTGGTGATTCGATCATTAGGCATGTAGATAGCTTGGTGGCTGGTAGATGTGAGGATCATCTGGTAACATGCCTGCCTGGCGCAGAGGTAGCAGGACTACAAAAGGGGACTGCTAGTTCTGGAGAGAGATCTGTAATTGAGTATTTACTTCTGGGAATTTGTCTGAATCTTGGGGAGAAGAGCATTATTTGGATTAAAGCTGATTAATCTGTGAACCCAGTGTATTTGTTAAATCAGTCAGGGCCTAGTAGCAGCAAAGAGATTTCAGTTTAAATTTAAAACACAAAAGAGAGCTGTCTAGTTAAATTTAGATCCCAAGACTCCCTCTATCCAAGCAAGGGCTGTGGGACCCCCCCCCCCCTGGAAATTGGTCACAGATGATCTTAGAAGCACAGGACAGGGTACGGTGACAGCCAGCTTTTAGTAAGTCGTCTTTCCCTCCCTTAGTCTGACACCCACCCACCCCTGGGATAATCATAAATTTATAGGTACTTACACCTCTTAAAGGAAATGAACTGCTCTCAGGTGCAGCTGTTTATCCTCATCAGGCATATATTAAGCACCTGACATTAATTAAGCTTCAGGTGAAGAAGGTGCATTAAACGTATTAGGTATAGTTTTATTAGTATAAGTATCCCCAGCAACCCTTAGTAAGTAAAGAACTTAAATATCTAAACATAGTCTTAAAACTAAGATGCAGACAGCAGTCCAGCAGCGAGATGGGGGGGCTTTCCGGTCTTTTGCATTGTCACATGTATGATTTTCTCCCAGTTGGTGAGGGGTCTTATATGTGCACTAGGTGCAAGCAGCTCTTTGCTCTCAGGGAATGAGTCCGATCTCTGGAAGCTAGAGTAGCAGACTTGGAGGACATAAGGAAGACAGAAAGGTACATAGATGAGACCTACAGGGATAGAGTCCTGAAATCCCACCTCCAGTCTGGCAAGCATGCCTGTTGCCATGGAGGAGAGAGGTCATGTGACAGGAGAGCATCACCCTGGTGTGGCAGGAAGTGATCCTGTAGTTAGGACCTGTCCTCCAGGTGTTGTAAAACCCTCTCGCACCAAGGAAGTTTCTCCAGGACCATGTGCCCATGAGGGAAGAGTTAGGACAGCCATTATAGTTGGTGATTCAATCATTAGGCATATAGATAGCTGGGTGGCTGGTGGACGTGAGGATCACCTGGTAACATGCCTGCCTGGTGCGAAGGTAGCGGACCTCACGTGTCACCTGGACAAGATCTTAAATAGTGCTGGGGAGGGAGGAGTCTGCTGTCTTGGTACATGTCAGTACTAGTGACTGGAAAATGTGGTAGGGAGGTTCTGGAGGCTAAATTTAGGCTTTTAGGTAGGAAGTTGAAATCCAGAACTTCCAGGGTAGCATTCTCCAAAAGGCTTCCCATTCCACGCGCAGGACCCAAAAGGCAGGCAGAACTCCGGAGTCTCAATGCATGGATGAGACGATGGGCCAAGGATGAGGGGTTTGGATTTGTTAGGAACTGGGGAAATTTGTGGGGAAAGGAGGGGACTCTTCCGAAGGGATGGGCTTCACCTTAATCGAGATGGAACCAAGCTGCTGGCATTAACTTTTAAAAAGGAGATAACAGCTTTTAAACTAGACAATAGGGGAGAGCCAACAGTCACCCAAAAGCACATGATTTGGAACAATGTATCCTGGAAGGATACTACCAAAAGAATGAAGTTAGGGCATATCAGCAGAGAGGTTCCAATTAAGAGCAAAGTAGCCCAAATGCCCTTGAGTACGGAGCAGACAGAGCTTAAGATTCCAAATTACCCCTGCCTACCGATAGCCAGATTAATATGAATAAAACAGTCTCTAAAATGCTTGTATGCAAATGCTAGAAGTCTAAATAAGATGTGAGAGAATATATAGCACTAAATGAGAAGTTAGATATGATTGGTATCTCAGAGACCTGGTGAAAGGAGGACAACTAGTTGGACACTGATACCTGGGTGCAAATTATATCGTAATGATAGAGCTGATCAAATTGGTGGAGGGGTTGCGCTCTGTTAGAGAGGGCATTTTGTCATAAAGAATTAGTTTTGCAGCAAACAAAATTTGCTATAGAATCTCTGTATTGAAATTTCATGTAAAAAGAGGAAGGCATTGGCAGTGGGGGTGTACTATCAACCGCCTGGCCAGAATGAACAAATGGATGATGAAATGTTCAAAGAAATCGGGGAAGCTAACAAAAGTTACAGTACAGTAATTTATTTATTTACATTCTCTTATATACCGCGCTATTCTGCATCAGTGCGTTTTACATTGAACAAACTGAAATTACATTGAACAGGGCATTATAACTTGGAGATAACTATTTTACAGGGAACATGGGCTATGGAGGGTTAGGTGGCTTGCCCAAGACCACAAGGAGCACCTGTGGGACTAGAAACTCCAGTCCTTCCAGCTCAAGGTTTCTGTCCTCTAGTGGGATTTGAACCCCTGACCTTCCAGCCTGAAGTACCTTGCCCCAACCACTAGGCCACTCCTCCACTCCAATAATAATGGGTGATTTCAATTACCACGGTATTGACTGGGTCAGTGTCCCAGCAGGACATGCTAGGGATATAAAGTTTCTAGATGAAATAAATGACTGCTCTTGGAGCTGCTGGTTCATGAACTGACTAGAGGGGAAGCCATATTAGACCTAGTCCTTAGTGGAACACCAGATCTAGTGCAAGAGATAAGGGTGTTGGGGCCACTTGGCAATAGCGATCATAGCATGATCGTGTTTGATTTAATTAATGGAGGAGGGATGGTAAGGAACTCCACAGTACTACCTTTTGATTTTCTAAAGGGGGACTATGATAAAATGAGTACATAAGATGGGGAAGGGTGGCATACTGGTCTTTATCTGCCGTCATTTACTATGTTACTATGTTGCTATGAGTAAAATAGTTAAGAAATAACTTTCAAGGAGCAGTTGCAAAGGTTAAAGACTTAAATCAAGCTTGAGTGGTGTTTAAAAATACTATCTTGGAAGCCCAGACCAGCTGTATTCCACGCTTTAAGAAAAGTGGAAGGAAATCCAAAAAATCTGCCAGCATGGTTTATAGGTGAGGTCATTGAGGCTGTTGCCAAAAAAGCATCTTTCAGGAAATGGAAAAAAGAGCCAAATGACAAAAACTGGAAACAGCATAAGCACTGGCAAATTAAATGCAAGGCATTAATAAGTCAGTTAAAGAGAATTTGAGAAAAAGCTTGCTGTGTTAGCAGAAACGCGTAATAGACTTTTTCAAGTATATTCATAGCAAAAAAAAATGTAAGTCAGTTGGACCATTAGATGATAGAGGGGCAAAAGGGGCAGTAAGAGGGGATAAGGCCATAGCGGAGAGACTGAATGAGTTCTTTGCTTTGGTCTTTACCGAGGAAGATGTAGGGATGTTACCTATGACTGAAATGGTATTTAAAGGTGATACTGCGGAGGAATTGAAGGAAATATCGATACACAGGGAAGATGTATTACAGCTATTAGATAAACTGAAAAGTAGCAAATCACCAGGGCCGGATGGTATACATCCAAGGGTGTTGAAAGAACTGAAATATGAGATTGCAGACCTGCTATTTAGTAATCTGTGAACTATCATTAAAATTATCTGTAATACCTGAAGATTGGAGGATCGCCAATGTAACACCAATTTTTAAAAAGGATTCCAGGGGTGATAGGGAAACTAAAGACTGGTGAGTTTGACATCAGTACCGGGAAAAATGGTAGAAACCATCATAAAGAATAAAATTACTCAGCATGTAGATAGTCATGGCCTAATGGGATACAGCCAACATGGCTTTAGACAAGGAAGATCTTGTCTTACTAATCTGTTATGCTTTTTTGAAGGTGTGGATAAAGAGGTGGACAAAGGTGAGTCGGTTGATATAGTGTATCTGGACTTTCAGAAAGCCTTTGACAAGGTCCCTCATCAGAGACTTTTGGCAAAACTAAAGTCATGGGATTGGTGGCAGTGTACTACTGTGGATCGGGAACTGTTAAAAGATAGAAAGCAGAGGGTTAGGGCTAAATGGCCTATTTTCCCAATGGAGACAGGTGAATAGTGGTGTACCCCAGGGATCTGTGCTGGGTCCTCTGCTTTTTGACATATTCATAAATGACCTGGAAAGTGGAATAACGAGTGAGGTTATCAAATTTGCAGTTGTTAAAACCCAAGAGGATTGTGGAAAATTGCAAGAGGATCTTGATAAATTGGAAGACTGGACATCAAAATGGCAGATGAAATTTAATGTGGACAAGTGCAAAGTTAGGCACCTAGGGAAGAACAACCCAAACTATGGCTACACGATGCAAGGTTCCACATTAGGAACCACCACTGAGGAAAAAGATTTAGGCGTCATTGTGGATAAACCCTCGGCCCAGTGTGCAGCAGCGGTGTCCAAAAGAGCAAATAGAATGCTAGGTATAATAAGGAAAGGAATGGAAAATAAAACGAGATATTATAATGCCTCTCTATTGTTTCATGGTGAGACCGCACCTTGAATATTGTGTGCAGTTCTGGTCGCCGTATCTTAAAAAGGATATAGCGATATTAGAAAAGGTTCAGAGAAGAGCCACCAAAATAGTAAAGGGGATGGAAGGATACTCCTATGAAGAAAGGCTAAAAAGGTTAGGGCTCTTTAACCTGGAAAAGAGACGGCTGAGGGGAGATATGATAGAAGTCTATAAATTAATGAGTGGAGTGGAACGGGTAAACGTAGATCGATTGTTTGTTATCAGAATATAGAAAGACTAGGGGACATGCAATGAAGCTACAGGGTAAACTATTTAAGACTAATAAAAGAAAATATTTTTTCACTCAACGTGTAATCAAACTCTGGAATTTGTTACCAGAGGATGTAGTAAAGGCTGTTAGTGTAGCTGGGTTTAAAAAAGGTTTTGACAAGTTCCTGGAGGAAAGGTCCATAAACCATTATTAAGAAGGGACCCAGGATATCAATGCTTGACCCAGTACAAGCATTGTGGAACCTGTGTCTTTTGGGGAAACTGCTAGGTACGTATGACCTAGATTGGCCATTGTTGGAAACAGGATACTGGGCTTGATGGACCTTGGTCTGACCCAGTATGGCATATCTTATATTCTTATGTTCTCATTCCATGTACAGAAGGCCTTCTCTATGCCTTTCCACCAACACCGCTGGTCAACAAGATCCTCTTCAAGATCTAGAGCAACAGCATCACAGATGCTGGTAGCCCCCAGGTGGTTCAGGCAATCTTGTTTCCTGCTAGTTCTCCACCTGTCGGTGGTATTTCAGATTCCCCTGGGCCATGCTCCAGGACATCTCTCATAGGAGGGTGCTCTCCTGCACCTCCACCTGGGGGTGCCTGTCGCTCATGGCCTGGCTGCTGAAAGGGTAGCTGTAACTCACTTTAACCTCCCATGAGACATGGAGGAGGTCCTTCTGGCCTCTTGCACAGTCTCCGCGAGAAGGGCATATGCTTTTAAGTGGCATTGTTTTTCTGCATGGTGCACTGTGGCAATCAAATCCATTCTCATGCTTAGTGCAGCTGGTACTCCAGTACCTACTGCACCTGTCCCAGGTAGGACTGAAGTCCATCTCGGTTAGACTGCACTGGAGTGCTTTTGCGGTGCACCACCACTTCGTTGAAGGAAAGCGCCTCTCGGTTCAATCCCATGTTTCTAGTTTCCTGCGGGGCTACATGTTGTCCAAACGCCCCGTCTGCCCACCAACGGTGGAGTGGGATCTCAGTGTGGTACTCACACAGCTCGCTAAGCTGCCGTTTGAGCCCCTGGCTACCTGCCATTTGCAGTACTTCTCCTGGAAGGTTGTCTTTCTCGTGACATTCACGTCAGCTTATAGGGTCAGCGAGCTCCAGGCTCTGATGGCAGAGCCTCCCTTCACGCGGTTCTATAAGAACAGGGTGGTGCTCCATGCACACCCAAGTTTCTGCCAATGATGGTGTCCCCCTTCCACCTCAATCAAGAAGTGATGCTCCCCACTTTCTTCCTGAAGCCTCATGCCAACAGGACAGAGGCCGTTCTCCACACTCTGGATTGTAAGAGGACCCTGTCGTCCTCTCTGCAGCAGACCCAGGCCCACTGCAAAGTGCCTCAGCTTTTTGTATCCTATGACCCCAGCCATCTGTGGCTTCCAGTGACCAAGTGAACTCTGTCTATTTGGGTAGCGGACTGCATTGCCCTCGCCTATGAGCAGACTACCTCCTTGGCAAATCTGTGTTCCAGACCTGTGACAGAAATCTGCCGGGCCGCCACTTGATCTTTGGTCGAAACCTTCGCAGCTCACTACTGCCTGGAGGGGGGGGGGGGGGTCCCAACGCCTTCTCCAGGATAAAGCAGGAAGCCATTCCTCACATATGGGTGATGTCGTCACAGATGGAGCCCGCGAGGAGCATTTCCCCAGCTTTCAAAGAAAGCCTTTGGGAATGCCATCACGCATGCGTGGTCCCTTGCCCGCCCAAAGGTGCCATCTTACTCAGTCTCCCTTTTTCCACAGAGCCCTTTGTCCCCGGAAAAGGTTTCTCTATTTCCAACCGGTGTTTGCTATCCAGCCTTCACTGGTCCTCTTACCACCTCTCGAGCACTTCTGCTTTGGCTTTGGTCTCTGGGTTTTCCCCTTTTTGCATTTTTTTCTCATACTGCACTTTCACGCCCTTTTTAACTGCTGGCCGCGTCGAGGATCTTCGGCCTCGCAGGTGTCCTTTTTCCCCCGATGGCCTCCGGTTTTAAGAAATATGATAGGTGTTCAAAAAACATGTCACTCATGGACACCCATGACTGTCTCAGTTGTCTAGGAGCATACCATGACCCGGAGCTGTGCTCCCTCTGTAAGATGATGTCCTCCAAGGCCATCCAGAGTTGTAAGCAGAAGCTGGATGATCTCTTCTGTAAGGCAGCCCCTGTGTCCCAGGTAGCCTCTTGCTCTTCGGCTCTGCAACCTCTGGAGTCTCAAGTCTCCTCCCTGGGCCCTGCAGCAGTTTGACCAGGGGTCGCCCGAACATGAGTGGAAGAAGAAGGCTGCGAGGACTCTGTCGGGGGCACCAGAGAAGCATAAAAGGTCACGCACCCGGTCTCTCAGCCCCCCTCGGCAGTCTCAGGAGTCGGAGAGGGAGTGGCCCGGTAAGGTACCTCGAACCGATACGGAGGCCTCAGGCAAAGGTGCCTGGTCTCCCGAGGGTTGTCCTGGAGAGGACTCCTTCTCCTTGACACTTGACCCAGTCACCCTGGCATCAGTGTTGCAGGGCCCCACTCCCGAGTGGGAGACCTGGATGCTGGCCTTGGAGCACAGTGTTTCTGCGTTCCTTGCTGCTGGCACGTGCCTCGAGACCGCAGGGACCTCAACCTTGAAGATTCTCCAGGCTGCCACAGTGACCCCCGAGAGCCAGAAGCCTCATGAGGATCCTCGACGCGGGTCTCTCTCCGTCCTGGTCCTTGGGCATGAGATCATCTTGGGCAAGCGCCTCCAGCTCCGGGCAGGTTTTGGCCTCGGAAACTCGGCGTGGGTCACAGACCCATCTCGAGCCACCTGACCTCATCCTATATAGACTACTCAGAGTGGGAGTCCGATGGGGAGACCTCTCCGGAGACTCGGTCCCACTGAGACCTCCCCTCGAACCTGTCCCTGCCGACCCAGTGGTGGCAGTCACCTCCCGAGAACAACACCTTTCTGGAGCTTTCCACTGAGTTCAGGGAGGAGCCCCATGTGAAGGAGCTCGATATTCTTCAATATGAAGCCCCTCTGAAAGAAGATCGCTTGGTACCAGTTCCTCCCATTCTGAACCGACGACGACTCTGCATGTGGGAGACCCCGGCCTCTATCCCTATTGTGAGCAAGCACCTTGACGCTATGTTTAGGGTTCAGTGAGGCCCGGGGTTTCAGAAAGCTCAGCTTCCCCTCACCTTGATGGTGGTTGAATCAGCCATGCAAAAGCTAAAGAGCTCGAAAACTCATTCTTCGGTCCCGCAGGGCAGTGTCTCGTATCCTTGATGTTGGGGACTCGTTCTCGAGTCGGACAAGGAGCGGCCTCGTAAGGTATCTTGTACGGATACGGAGGCCTCCGGCGATTGCGGGTCATCTCGGTGAGGACCCCCTGTTTTCCTCAACGCCTGACCCAGTGACCCCGTTGTCGGCATAGCAGAGCCCCATGCCCGCGTGGGAGTTCCATATGCTGTCACTGGAGTGCAGCATTTCTACCAACTTAGCTGCCAAGCAGGTGCTCACACCCAGCATGGCTTGCTTGCACCCAGAGACCGAGGTTCCCTCGAGAGGGACTCCAAAACCCGCCCTGGAAACCCCCGAGAGCTGTGGGCCTCGTGAGGGTCCTCAGCGCCGGTCTCGCTCGCCTTCCTGTTCCTTGGGGGAGAGATCCTCCAGGGGCTCCAACTCCAAGCAGGCTTCGGCCTCTGGACGGGGTGACCAGCCTGAGTCTGATTCCTCCTCTGATCTCTCGGGTTGGGAGTCAGATAGGGATATCTCCCTGGAGACCCGCGCCCACAAGGACCTCCCTTTCGACCCATCCCCACCCCCCTTTCAAAGGCTTTCACTGCCTGAAGACATCTTTTTCTTGATATTCATGTGGGATATGGTGCGGGCCCGCAACTTGTCTATGCAGAGCAAGGAGGAGCCTGGAGCCGAAGAGCTCAATATCTTGCAGTTCGAGTCCCTGCCTCGGGAATTTCTCACTGTCCCAGTTCCTCCCATTCTGTCCAGGCTGCTACTCTGCATATGGGAGACACTTACCTCAGTGCCCTTTGTGAGTAAGCGCCTCGACGCAGTGTACAGGGTCCAGTGCGGCCCCAGGTTCAGGAAGACCCATCTTCCCACACCCCCATAGTGGTAGAATCGCGGAAGCAAGAGTCCTAAGTCACACTCTTCGGTTCCTCTGGGTAGGGAGTCGAGAGCCCTCAACGCCTTGGGACACAAGGCTTATCAAGGGTCCATGCTTACATGCCGTATTCAGGCCGTGGGGTGCCTTCCCCTGCATTGCTGTGGCCAGCACAGGAGTGGGTGGGCATGGTAGGTAACCCCAGTAAGTTAGGCCCTTTCCTTGGGAAGAACGGCTTCTTAGCTGGTTGCTTCTTTCGAGGGAGGGACGAGGTCTTGCGTGAGAGGTGGGTGAGTGGCGGCTGGATCCAGAGGTGATCGGCTTTTTGTTCCTTCGGTGGGGAACCCCGACCATGGACCTGTTCGCCAGCCCAACAAACACGCAGCTCCCCCGCTTCTGCGGACTGATCGCACACCTGAGCAAGGAGGCCCCAGATGCGTTCCTCTTGAGATGGACCTCCGGGCTTCTTTACACATTCCCTCCCACTCCTCTCATTGCGAGGACCCTCCACAAAATTCAGCAGGAGCAAGCGTCGGTGATCCTCATCACTCCCTCGAGGCCTCGTCGGCTGTGGTTCCCACTTTTGCTCCAGTTCTCGTCTGAGCCCCCAGTTCCCCTTGTCTGTGTCCTGGACCTGCTCCACCCAAACCTGGCCTCGCTGTCCCTCATGGCCTGGTGGCTGAAGGTGTATCTCCTAACCATGCTGGACCTCCCAGTGGAGTTTGAGGTCCTCGTGTCAAGAAAAGATGAGACAAGCCTATGCCTTCAAAATGGCGGCGCTTCTCGGTCTGGTGCTCCAGGCTTCAGATCGACCCATTCTCTTGTCCTACCCAATGGGTCCTCCAGTACCTTCTTCACCTCTCGAAGGAAGGGCTCAAGTCTAACTTGGTCAGTGTGCTCCTGAGCACCATCTCGGCGAATCACCTTCCCATCGAGGGTAAACCCCTCTTGGAGCAGCCCTTGTTCTCACGCTTTCTAAACCTTTCATCCGTCCTCCCCCGGCGGAGTGGGACCTGAATGTAGTGCTCATGCAGCTTATGCATTCACCTTTCGAGCTGATGGCGATGTGCTCGCTTTGGCACCTATCCTGGAAGGTGGTCTTCCTGGTGGCTCTGACCTTGGCCCGCCGAGTCAGTGAACTCCAGGCCCTTATGGCTGATACCCCTTACACCAGGTTCTGTGGGAACAGAGTGGTCCTCCGTACCCACCCCAAGTTCCGGCCAAAGGTTGTCTCTGATTTCCATCTCAATCAGGAGATAGTCTTACCGACCTTCTTCCCGAGACCCCATGCCGACCAGGCATTGGTGGTTTTGCATACACTCGACTTCGAGTGCTTTTGCCTTATGCTTGCAGCACACACGGCCTCATCGCAAGTCTGGCTGGCTCTTTGTGTCTTACGATCCCAATCACCTGGGGCAGGCAGTCATGAAACGCACGCTCTCCATCTCTGTAGCGGACTGCATCGTCTTTGCTCATGCAAAGACGGGCACCCCGCTGGATCGGCGGGTCACCGCAAACGGCTTCCGAGCCAAGGCGGCTTCGGTAGCCTCGCTGTGCTCAGTGCCTCTGACATCTGCCAGGCTGCGACCTGGTCTTCAGCGAATACCTTTGCTTCACACTACTGCCTGGAAAGGGGGTCCTGCCGGGACAGCGCCTTCGGCCAAGCTGTACACTGTAATCTATTTGGGGTATAAGCAACTCCGATCCCCGACCCTTCTCGATGACTACCGAGGGTTTTGCCTGAGGATTCGGGTTCCTTCGGGCATCATCTTCTGCTCACGTCTTCGTGGAGGTGTTTTTTTGTTACAGGTGCGGTAGCCTGTAGCTGGGGAGTCCCATAAGTGAGGACTGATGAGTTGCTGACTTTTTATCCTTCCCTTGCCGTTTGCTTGGTAGGGCTCGAGCTAAGGGACCTGACTCAGCAAGATGGCACCCTTGGGCGAGAAGAGGACCATGCATTTGTGGCAGCAATCCCAAAGACTTTCTTTGAAAGCTGGGGAATTGCTCCACATGGGCTCTGTCGATGCCGACGTTACCCATAAGTGGGGACTGATTCCTGCTGTCCCTGGAGAACACTTGTTACAGGTGAGTAACTATGCTTTTTCTGTGCCCAGTTTCTCTCAGAGGAGAGCTCACTGAAGCGTCAGCCAGTCCATAACACGCAGTGCTCAGTCAGCTCCACAGGCCTTGGACCTTTAAGGTCCTCTGTCCAGATAACAGCCGTGGAGCTGGTTCCTTGATCAAGCATATTATGTGCTCAGTACAGAGGCACCTGCTAACACCCCCCCCCCCCCCCGGGTTCCCTTGTTTCCCATTGGTTGACCTGACCCTTCCTCTCCCAGGAGATCAAGGAGCCGTTGAGGTGAAGGCAGAGATACCATTGGAAGGACTAGATATGGAGTTCTTGTCTGCTCAGACATAGTCAATAGGACTGGTGTTGCGATGCCTTGGCCAGTTGATCTAGGGACTCCGCCACTCCAGATGCCTTGGGTGGTGATCTGCCATGAGGCTAGTGCGAGCAGCGTGATCTTGGAAAGATTCATGCCTCTTCTAGTGGGCAAAACAGGCTGTGCGTTATCAGGATGTCTGCCAACGTGGTAAAGCTTGTAAGGCTGGAGTAGAAGGTCATGGAACAGTACTGTCGGACAGAGGGACATCTAGTTGCCGCATCGCAGCACATGTTGCATGCTTTGAGAATCTGCAGGCAATCTTATGCATTGGAATCCCGTTGGTTCATGTGAAGTGAGACTGCTCTTTTGCATGTTACCTCATTGTATGAAGCTAGGGCCTTGCAGAGCTCCACTTGATGGCCACACAGGTGGATGCTAATAGGTAGAGCTGTTTCAGCCATAGGAAGCTTCTGTGGATGGACAGGCTTGATGCCCTGCTTCAGGTGTGCCTCTAAAAGAGACTGTCCCCCCTCCCTGGCTTTTGGGGTACTGCATTATAAACAAACTTTGGTCCCATCCAGACCTAAGGTTCAAGTGGCCCTGGGTGGGCCTCAGACTAGGGTATATGCATTCTTGATCTGGGGGGGGGGGGGGCTGGGGCAGGCGCGGGCGGGCGGGGGCATGGCTCTCTTTGCTACTCCAAGGTATGTGCCTACCATGGCAGGGGCTCCAGACCTTGCTAGCTTAGGACCTGACCCTTGGAGCTCAGGCTTCCATGAGACTGCTCTTGGGTAGCAGTAGTCTCCCTGCTTATGGAACAGTGGACCTCCGTGTCCTTTGCTTTTCAGTGTGTTTTTGGGTAGTCCTGCCTGGACTTTGGCTCGGCCCCAAACTCTTAAGATGCTACAGGCGTTTCCTTGGCAGTGCAGCTCAGTATTACCCACTTCTTCAGGAGTAGAGCTGCTCTGTCTGCCTGAGTGTTCATTTGTGCCTCAATGATTCTGAGGTTGAGGGTTCAGGGATAGGCCCAGGTACAAGGTCTCTCTGGAGATTTGGTTTGTTACAGTGGCTTCTTGGGGACTGCAGCATCCACTAGGTGGTGTCTGTTTTTCAACTCTTTTCTTACAGAGCCAGTCTGGCTTTTGACAGTGTCTTCTGTTTTTTAGGTCTGTTCTGCCCCCTTTTTTCATTATGACCAGACTGTTCCTTTTCAGAGAGATTTTCAAAAAGACCCCTTGCTGCATCTGCAGGATTTGTAGGGGGTTTGCATGGTTAAATGACATTTGCTAATTCCTTCTGTTGGCCATATCCTTTCCAGATCACCTCTGTGGTTTGAGGAAACAGCTAGCAGAGATCATAGTAACATAGTATATGATGGCAGGCAAACACCAGCATGGTCCATCCAGTCTGCCCAGTAAGGTGGCTAGAGTAGTTATAACTGTTGCTCCGTGCATGTTGTCCTTCTACCCCCCCCCCCCCTCTGTTTCTGCCTATGCTCAGGGTTGTACCTACTACTCTGTGCATTTCACCCCTCTATTGAAGTATAAAAGGTATCTGTTTGCTTTGATTTTATCCTCTTGCTATAAAGGGATCCACTGTCTGTCCCATGCCATTTTGAATTGTCACTGTATTTGCCCCCACCACCTTCACCGGGAGGGCAAGCATCCACCACCCTTTCAGTGAAAAGATATTTTCATTGTATGCTCTCTAGTTATACAGCTTCCCCTTCTTTGAAAAAGGTTTGTTTCGTTCATTAATACCTTTTACGAATTTAAGTCTGTATCTTATCTCCCCTCTCCCTTCTTTCCTCTATGGTATACATATTTAGGTTTTCAAGTCTCTTGGAGGTGAAATCCTCTATTCTCTGCTGTCCTCAGATAAGTGCATGTTGGGTGGGTTGGAGCTCACTCCACTGGGCACAGGTCTTCTAGGTGGCGTCCTCTCTGGTATTTTCAGGAGACATCTCTAAAGGCTTCCTAGTCTTTGGCTTCCTTTGTGAAGCTCTATATGGTGTTTGGGGGATTGATACAGTTGGTACTTTTGAAAGCGAATCTGTCCTGATCACAATATGCCTTCCACTATGAATCCTGACTCCCACTCGCCTGGACTGATTTAGCATGATGGTAATTATCAGGCATATAAATTTTTATCCTTCCTTAATTCTTGAATCCTGCTAGATCAATCCAGGACCTGCCTTGAACGACCCCTATTGCATGTTGGGAATCCTGCTGCCTTTTTTGATTGCATTGTTGAAATCAGTGCTTGGAAGAATGTCTGCATGTCTGGGGGTCCAGCTGACATAGGCCTAATCTGTTTTATGGTCTAGCTCCAGTTTCTTCATATTAAGAGCCAAAGGTTTGCTCATGTTTTATGGCAAGGCTGCTTGCTTTAAGTTTTTCAGGATTTTTTTAAACCCTCAAGCTTTTCCTACTGGCTTCTCAAAGTGCTGCACCAAGGATATATCAGGAGATGACATCACTTTTAAGGTGCTGAATTTTGTCTTTCTCCAGGAACAAGCAGGAAATCAGCCCTCACTTATGGGTGACGTTGGCACCGACGGAGCCCACACGGAGCAATTCCCCAGCTTTCAGAGAAAGCCTTTGGGATTGTTACCACAAATACATGGTCCTCTTCCTGCCCAAGGGTGCCATCTTGCTCAGTCTCTCTTTTTCCGCGGAGCCCTTCGGAAGTGCTCTCAGGGATATTCCTCATTTTTTTTCGTACGGGCTTCGCGCCCTTTTTTCTTTCCTAACCGCTGGCCACATGGGTCTTCAAACTCGCAGGGGCCATTTTTGCCCCCATGGCCACCAGATTCAAAAAAATGCGATAGATGCTCTAGGAACATGTCGCTTACGGACACTCATGACTGTTGTCTGTAGTGCCTCAGAGCCGACCATGATCCTGAGCTCTGTTCGCTCTGCAAGAAAATGTCCTCTAAGGCCCTACTCAGCTGTAATCAGAAGTCCGAAGACATTTTCCAAAAGGCCGCCTCTGAGTCCCCGGTGCACCCTCGGTCGTCTCCCCTCCGGGGGATCCCCCCACTGCGGCCCCATGCTCTCGGCGGCACTCTGACCAGGAGTCCCCCGAGGTGGAACTGTGCAAAAAGGAGGCCTTGAAGTCGCTGTTCAGGGCTCCTGACAAGTGAGAGAGCTCCCTCGCCCGGTCGCTTAGCCCCCTTCGGCGTTCCTGAGAGTCGGACAAGGAGCGGCCCCGCAAGGTACCCCGCACGGAAGCGGAGGCCTCCGTTGAAGGCGCCTGGTCTCCTTAGGGTCGTTCCAGTGAGGACGACCTCAACGCCTGACCCGGTAATCCCAGGATCAGCATTGCAAGGCCCCACGCCCATGTGGGAGTCCTGCATGTTGGCGCTGGAACGCAGCGTTTCTGCGTGCGTTGCTTCCCAGCAGGTGCTCACGGCCAGCTTTGCTGATTCGCACACAGGGACCGCGGGTCCTTCACATGGAACACCCAAATCTGTCCAGGAAACCCCTGAGAGCCATGGGCCTCGTGAGGGTCCTCGACGCCGGTCTCGCTCACCCTCCCGTTCCTCGGAGGCGAGATTGTCCAGGTCCTCTGGCACCAGGCCTCTGGCCATTGGACAGGGCGATCTGCCCAGCTCGGACTCCTTGACCGATTTCTCTAAGTAGGCGTCCAATGGGGACATCTCCCTGGAAACCCGTACCCACCGGGATCTACTGTTGGATCCCTCACCGCCCACATTCCAGCAGCATTCGCCACCCAATGACACCACCTTCCTGGTGTTTGGGACATGGCACGGACCGTTAGCCTGGTCACCCAGGCTGAGGAGGACCCTTGTGCTAAAGAACTCGACATTCTTCAGTACGAGTCCTTGCCCAGGGAATCCCTCACTGCCTGTACCTCCTATTCTATCTCGGCTGCTGCTCTGTATGTGGGAGGTCCCGGTCTTGGTCCCCATCGTAAGCAAGAGCCTTGACACGATGTACAAGGTACAACATGGGCCAGGCTTCCGATAGACCCAACTCCCACACACCTCGATTTTGGTGGAATCGGCCATGAGGAAGCAAAAGAGTCCAAAGTTGCACTTGTCGGTACCACCCGGCCGAGAGTCGAGAGCCCTTGATGCCCTGGGCCGCAAGGCCTACCAAGGCTCCATGCCATCTTGTCGCATTCAGGCATATCAACTGTACATTGGTATGTTCCTGCGTGATTTGGCTAAGAAACTCGGGGGTTTCTCCACGGGCCTCGAGGGAGAGCCCTTCAATAGTTTCTGCACCCTGCTAAAGTCCATCGCAGACTGCTCTAAATACCTCTCCCGAGCCTTCCATGATGGCTTCGAGACATCGGCTCGGGTGGCGGCTGCGGGCATTGGGGCCCGTTGCCAGGCATGGCTCCAATCCTCTGATTTGGAGCAGTGGGTGCAGGAGAAGCTCCTGGATATGCCCTGCCTCGGTGAGCAGCTCTTCGGCAAGCAGGTGGAAGAGTAGCTGCAGAAATCAAGACCGAGTTTGTCACCCGAACCCGTCTCTCCTGCAAAACTTCTACCTGCCTTGGAAGAAGCAGCCAACCAAGAAGCCCTTCTTCCCTAGAAAGGGTCTCCAGTATCGGGGCTATCTGCAATATCCAGCTACCCCCACGCCGATCACCCCGGCACAGGGAAAATCTCTGGCCAGGGGCATCATAAATCAAAAGGACCGAAGGCCCAGACGCCAGTGCCCCCACAACCCACTCAGGGGTTTTTACGCCATTGGCATAGCCCCTCATCCTCTTGACGCAGCAGCCAGTGGTGGGACACCTGTCCCGCTTCGCCCCATTGTGGACTTCCATCATCTTGGACACTTGGCTCCTCCAAGTCGTCCGAGATGGCTATCGCCTTCACTTTGACAGGCTTCCACCTCCTTTCTCCCCGGCGGAGCCTCCTCAACTCCCCGCCAATGTTCCCTCTAATTTTCTGTAGGCTGTGTGCGCATAAAATATCAGCTGTGTGCAGCTTTTGAAGGAAGGTTAAATTTTTGTGCGCCACATAACGACACTCGGAGTTATATACTTTAAAATTTGACTACACGTCAGAATACAGTATGTACACCACATTGATTTTAATCAAATTAAATGAAAATAGACGATTACTAAATGAAGCAGGAAATTTCTAGCAATTACAATCATAACTTTTAAATTTTAAGACATCTGTTTTCTATCAGGATCAGAGCTGTAATTTTTGTGCGCTCTGTTGTAAAGTATGTGCGCTCGCTCGGCGAGGTGTGTGCGTGCACACACGCGGACAGCTTAGAGGGAACAGTGCTCCCTGCTCACCAGCTTCTGCTGCAGCGGGAATTGCACTCTCTCCTCGCCCAAGGGGCAGTCGAGAAGGTACCTCCCTACCAATGTTCCCTCTAATTTTCTGTAAGCTGTGTGCGCATAAAATACCAGCTGTGTGCAGCTTTTGAAGGAAGGTTTAATTTTTGTGTGCCACATAACGACACTTGGAGTTATATACTTTAAAATTTGACTACACGTCAGAATACAGTATGTACACTGCATTTTAATCAAATTAAATGAAAATAGACGATTACTAAATGAAGTGGGAAATTTCTAGCAATTACAATCATAGCTTTTAAATTTTAAGACGTCTGTTTTCTATCAGAATCGGAGCTGTAATTTTTGTGCGCTCTGTTGTAAAGTATGTGCGTTTGGCGAGGTGTGTACACGCGCACAGCTTAGAGGGAACAGTGCTCCCTACATTTGAGGTTGGGGCTTCTATTCCCGGTACTTCCTCGTCCTGAAAAAGACGGGGGGATGGGGGTCTGCGGCCCATCCTCGACCTCCACAGGCTAAACAAGTTTCTGGTGCAGGAGAAATTCAAAATGTTGTCTCTTGTTCTGCTGCCCTTCCTCTCTGGCAGGGCGACTGGCTATGCTTCTTGGATTTAAAGGACGCTTATGCCCACTTCTTAATCTACCCCCAACAGAGGCAGTATCTGTGTTTCAGGGTGCAGGGAGAGCACTTCCAGTACAGGGTGCTCCCCTTCGGCCTCGTGTCTGCCCCATGAGTCTTCACAAAGTGCCTCGTTGTCACCCCTCACCTTCGGCGTCAGGCATGCCAGTCTTCCCCTACCTTAACGACTGTCTCGTTACGGGCTCCTTGGTCGAGGAGGCTCGGCGAATGATGTCACGTGCTGTCCTCCTTGGAGAGCTTGGTGTTCTTGGTTAACTACCTGAAGTCTCGCCTCGAGCCGTGCATGCTCTCGAGTTTATCGGGGCTCGTTTCAATACTCAGCAGGCGACGGCTGCTGAGTATTGCTCCATTGCTCCACCTGCCTCCGTGCCAGGTCACCGCTCGGACCATGCTACGTCTCCTGGGCACTGTGCATATGGTTCCCCACGCCCGCCTACACGTGCAGACGGCTCAGTGGTGTCTCAGTGCCCAATAGAGCCAGTTCCTCAGACACCTCAGGGACCCCGTCTGGGTTCTTCCCGACCTCCGCTTGTCCCTGAACTGGTGACAAAACCTCCTGCAGGGATTGCCATTTCAGGCCCTGCAGCACGATGTGGTGCTGAGGACAGATGCTTCCGTGTTAGGGTGGGGAGCCCACTGCGGGTCACTCTTCACGCAGGGGCAATGGTCAACCCGAGGGGTCTCAGCAGCAAATAAACCTGCTCGAATGCTGGGCAATTCGGTGGGCCCTGAGGGCCTTTGAGGAACACCTCAGCAGGAGGTAAGTTCTCATGCAGACTGACAACCGTGTAGCAATGTTCTACATCAAGGATGGAGGCACTGGATCACGCTCCCTCTGCCGGAAAACAGTCCTCATCTGCTCTTTCGCTGTCCGATGGAGGATGGTCCCTCAAGATGACGTACCTCCCGGGTCAGGAGAATGGCCTGGTGGACAGACTCGGCAGAATACTCCGCCCCCTTGAATGGCAGCTGGATCCCAGAGTAGCAGACCGGCTGTTTCTCTGCTGGGGGATGCTGGCAATAGACCTCTTCGCCAGTCTCCAGAACGCGCAGCTCCCCCGCTTTTGCGAGCTGGTGCAGCACCCGAGCAGGGAGGGCCCTGATGCATTTCTCTTGGACTGGTCATCCAGCCTTCTCTATACATTCCCTCCTTTTCCCCCTCATTGCGAGGACTCTTTTCAAGGCTCAGCGGGAAGGGCATCATTGATTCTCGTGGCCCCCTCATGGCCTTGGTAGCCTTGGTTTCCGCTCCTGCTCTGGCTGTCGAAGGAGCCTCCGGTTCCCCTGGGCTCTGCCCGGGGTCTTCTGATACAGGAGGAGGGTCAGGTGCTACACCCAAACCTAACCTCCCTATCCCTCACGGCCTGGCGACTGAACAGGTCTCCATAGCCTCTCTGGCCCTTCCAGCAGAGGTCGAGGAAATCCTCCTTGCCTTGAGGAAGGACTCCACTAGGCGAGCCTACTCCTTTAAGTGGAGACGCATCTCCATCTGGTGCTCGGAGTGCCAGATCGACCCCTTTCTCGTGCCCTGTTCGATGGGTTCTCCAGTACCACCTCCATCTCTTGGGAGAAGGGCTGAAGTTGAACTCTCTCAGGGTTCATTTGAGTGCCATCTCGGCGAATCACCTCACCATCAAGGGAAACGCCTCTCGGGGCAACTGTTAGTCTCCCGCTTCATGTGGGGTCTTCTGCTTTCCAAGCTGCCCATCCGTCCTCCGGTGGAGTGGGACCTGAATGTGGTACTCATGCAGCTCACCCGTCCACCCTTTGAGCCAGTGGTGACATGTTCGCTCTGGCACCTGTCCTGGAAGGTAGCCTTCCTGATCTCAGCCTGCCGAGTCGGGGAGCTCCAGGCTCTCATGGCTGGCGCCCCTTACACCAGGTTTTATCAGAATAGAGTGGTCCTTTGTACCCACCCTAAATTCCTGCCTAAAGTCGTTTTGGACTTCCATCTCAACCCAAGAGAGAGTCCTGCCGACCTTCTTCCCGAGGTTCCATGCCAACCAGGCGTCGACAGCTCTCCACACCCTCGACTGCAAACGGACCCTTGCCTTTTACTTGCAGCGTACCCAGACTCAATCGCAAGTCTGACCGGCTTTTCATGACTTCTGCTCTGGTCTATTGGTATCATGCAGTCACCAAACGCATCCTCTCGGTTTGGGTGGCAGACTGCATCGCTTTCACCCATGCGAAGGCGGGTGTCCTTCTAGATCGAGTCACTGTACACAGGGTCTGGCCAAAGCGGCCTCGGTGGCCTCGCTGCGCTCCATGCCCCTGATGGCTATCTGCCGGGTGGCGACCTGGTCTTCCACAAATACCTTTGCTGCCCACTACTGCCTAGAGAGGGAGTCCCACCTGGACAGCGCCTTCAGCCAGGCTGTACTCCGTAACCTGTTTGGGGTATAACCAGCTCTTGCCCCCCCGACCCTTCACGGCTACCGAGGTCTTCGACCCAAGGACTTGGGCTCTTTCGGGCATCGACTTCGGCTCATGGCCTCGCGGAGGCATGTTTTGGTTACAGGTTCAGTAGCCTGTAGCTAGGGAGTCCCATAAGTGAGGACTGATTTCCTGCTTGTTCCTGGAGAAAGCGTAGTTACTCACCTGTAACAGGTGTTTTCCAGGGACAGCAGGAATCGGTCCTCACTACCCTCCCACCTCCCCTGATAAGTTGCTGGATTTTTGTCCTTCCCTTGCCATCTACTTGGTAGGGCTCGAGCTAAGGAACCTGACTGAGCAAGATGGCATCCTTGAGTGGGAAGAGACCCACACATGCGTGGCAGAAATCATAAAGGCTTTCTTTGAAAGCTGGGGAATTGCTTTGTGCGGGCTCCGTTGGTGGTGATGTCACCCATAAGTGAGGGCTGATTCCTGCTGTCCCTGGAGAACACCTGTTGAGTAACTACGCTCTACTTGCTGACATCGCAGCATAACTCACTTGTCCGGACTGCTCTAGCATGATTCAAGGAAAGTAAATTATCAGGTATGTAAAATGTATCCTTTCAAAACGGTTTAAGAAAAAGAAAAGTCAAGCTCATAGCTATTAAATATGATCTCTTCTAGGTGTTGTTGACCTGCCTGAGGAAAACAGAGAAGCTGCTTACAATGCAATCACTCTTCCTGAAGAGTTTCATGACTTTGATCAACCTTTGCCTGATCTAGAGTAAGCAAATACATTGTTTAATTGAAAACCAAATTAGAAACCCATTCTTTTCAACACAAGAACACAGATTTACTGGAGACATTTCTGGGGGCAGTGTTGGAATATATTTTAAACCCAGTATATCAAAGTTGTGGTCTCCAAACTCTGGTCTCCTGTACTATGTTTTTAACACGTGTTTGAGTATTTAATGCATGTTGGTGGTAATGTAAGGTCTGATGTAGCCTGTGGTATCCTATTTGTACCCACTCTTCCCCCCAATTTTAGCTTGTCAATAAGGAGGTACTAGAACTCTGGTGGGGATCGGAATAAGTGCTCTTCATCCTACTTTATATCAATCTTAAGGGGTGGCTGAAGGCAATCTTCTGCCTGAGGCAAGGGATGAGATGGCGTCCCCCCTCCCCCTGTAGTGTATGTGTGTATGTGGGGGGGGGGGGGGGGGCGGCTTTCTCAAATCTCCAGTCAGGGACTGAACAAACCAAAAAGCCAAATAGATAATATGAAGGAAATGCAAGATGTTTGCACACCAAGGAACTAAAAGAATGAGCGAGAACCACAGCACACTTTATAAAACTAAATTATAACTCATTTTTATTTAGTGTTAAACTGTTACGGTTCTTTTTCTTTTTGAACATATTTTGCATCCACAGAACCCACTCCCTCAACAGTGGGTGCAGAGCAGAACTAGGACATTCACCCACAGAATTCAATATCTTAAAAAATAAATAAATAAAAATCTGATTCTGGTCATCTCACTAACATTCTCCAGTACTAGGCATATTGGTAGATAATATAAAACCCTACAAAAGTCACCAAAGATCTACAAGGCCAAATCTACCATACCATTACCAGCATAAACTTCCAAAACTCATACAAGGTGCCTACCCAGAAAAAAAACAGCACTATAAATACTGCAGTGGGCCCTAGAACATCTAACACCTATTTAAAAGACAAATTTCATGTTAACAGCACACAGGCCTTGGTCACACACTCAGAACACAGACTTTCAGCAAGTACAGAATAAGTGATCACAACCTAAATTAAAAATAAAATATTTAGACAAAAATTGAACTGAAGCCCCAAGAAGTCACTCTGCATGCAGTGCAACACCAGATAAGAGATGCAGTTTCCTATACTGTGTAAAAATATAAAGATAGTGACAAGTTCGTTCACTAAATTAAAAATAAAATTATTTTTTCTACCTTTGTTGTCTGACCATTTTTTCTGGTCATGCTGGTCCTGATCTGAGGCTTCTGCTTTCCTGTCTTCTCTTAGCACTGTATCTGCCATTTCTTGTCTTCTCTTCCTTCCCATCAGCCTATTGCCAGTCCCAGTATCTCTCCCCACGTGCCCCCTCCCTGCCAGCCTCCTCCCCTTTACCTAGCTACCTACCAATCCCACCCACAGGTGTCAGCTCCATTCTGCTCCTTCCCCTTCCTCAGTGGCTGCGATAGTGGCATTGAAAAGGAAACAGGTGCAGAGCCTTCCGACCCTATGGAACCCCTGCTGCTGCATCCTGCCCCCAAAAGGAAGTGACGCTAGAGTGGGAGGCAGCAGCCGGTGTTCCATAGGGCTGAAAGGCTCTACACCGGTTTCCTTTTCATTTTAAATTACTGTTATCTCAGCTTGTCCACTTTTTTTTTTTTTTTTTTTTTTTTTTTTTTAACTGAAGGCGGAGTGAGGCGACTGTTTGGGGGCATTTTTGCCACCCCCAAAAGTTTACTTCCTGAGGCCACCGCTTCACTCTGCCTCATTTATTTATTTATTTGGCATAAATTTATACACTGCTCCTTCCAGCGATCAGAAGCGGTCCTTAAGAAGACAAGACAAGTGAATAGAGCCGCCCAAGTCAGTCTACATATCAATCTTCTGAACTTACAGGGGTTTGTTGAGCTAGCCTTGTCCACAGATGCTAATACACAAAATTAAGTGTGCATTCATTGAACCATTTTCTCCAGACAAGCAGGAAGATTAAATGCAAAAATTAGGTGACTTTATCGAATAGTGTCATTGTTTCCATAACTTTTGGGTAAAGTCTGGAAGGTGTTTTTCAGTATAGATGGGCCTTCACATAGCTGCTGCATTGTGGGCTGCCTTGCTATTGAGGAGAACGATGGGGCTGCTTTGCTTTTCTTTGTGGGGCTTTTTTTTCCACATTTCTGTCCATTAGCAGGTACTTCCATATCATCCTGCTAGACTAGTCTAAACAAGTGCGTTGTGTTCCCCAACCAACAGATTGGCGGAGACAAAGAACAAATGAAAAGCCCCTGCTGTTAGTAATCTGTGAACTATCATTAAAATCATCTGTAATACCTGATGAAGATTGGAGGATAGCCAATGTAACTCCAATTTTTAAAAAGGGTTCCAGGGGTGATCTGGGAAACTACAGACCAGTGAGCCTGACGTCAGTACCTGGAAAAATGGTAGAAACCATCATAAAGAACAAAATTACTGAGTATGTAGATAACCATGGCTTAATAGGAGACAGCCAACATGGCTTTAGACAAGGAAGTTCTTGTCTTTTTAATCTTTTGTTAGTTTGAAGGTGTGAATAAACAGGTAGACAAAGGTGAGTCGAATGATATAATGTATCTGGACTTTCAAAAAGCCTTTGACAAGGTTCCTCATCAGAGACTTTAGGCAAAACTCAAAAGTCATGGGGTAGCAGGCAGTGTACTATTGTGGATCAGGAACTGGTTAAAAGATAGAAAGCAGAGGGTAGGGCTAAATGGCCAATTTTCCCAAAGGAGAAAGGTGAATGGTGAAGTACCCCAGGGATCTGTGCTGGGTCTGCTGCTTTTTAACATATTCATAAATGACCTGGAAATGGGAATAACGAGTGAGGTTATCAAATTTGAAGATGACACACAACTATTTAAAGTTGTTAAAACCCATGAGGATTGTGGAAAATTGCAAGAGGATCTTGATAAATTGGAAGATTGGGTATCTAAATGGCAGATGAAATTTAATGTGGACATGTGCAAAGTTATGCACCTCCTAGGGAAGAACAACCCAAACTATGGTTACATGATGCAAGGTTCCACATTAGGAACCACCACCCAGGAAAAAGATTTAGGCGTCATCGTGGATAAAATGTTGAAACCCTCCGGCCAGTGTGCATGGTGGCCAGGAGAGCAAATAGAATGCTAGGTATCATAAGGAAAGGAATGGAAAATAAAACAAAGGATATTATGCCTCTATATCGTTCCATGGTGTGACCGTACCTTGTTTGGAGTATAAGCAACTCATGCCCTCTGACCCTTCTTTGGCTGCTGAGAGCTTTGCCCCGGGGACCCGAGGACTCGGGATCCTTCGGGCATAGACTTCTGCTCACAGTCTCTCTGAGGTGTTTTTGAGTTACAGGCTCGGTAGCCTGTAGCTGGGGAGTCCCATAAGTGAAAACTGACATCTCCAGGAACAAGCAGGAATGAGTCTTCACATATGGGTACGTCGGTACCGACGGAGCCTGCGCGGGAACGCTCCCCAGCTTCCCAAAAAGGAAAGCTTTTGGGAGCATCCCACAGCGCCTGCGCGCTGCCTTCCCGCCTTTCCTAACCAGCTCTCCTCAGTTCTTCTTTGCCGTGGAGCCAGCAGGTCGAGCCCTGTCATTGCTGAAGAAGTTCTTTATTTTATTTTATTTCTTTGGTCGCGTGTCTGCCTTCCCCGACTCCGGACCGGTACCGCTGGTCTTTTTCTTTCTTTCTTAAAAAAAAAAAAAAAAAATCTATACTTTCCTCACTTAGTGTATTTTTCTTCTTGGGCCTCAGGGTCCACAAGAAAATTTCCCTCATGGAAAAACCAGCCTCCGGGTTCAAAAAATGCGGTACTATTTCTGTTACAGATACCCATGAATGGTGTTTTAAATGTTTGGGTCCTGAACACTCCATTCCGGATTGTCTGTCCTGCTCTCTAATGTCTAAACGGGGTTTACAGAACCGAGCAGCTAAGCTCCATGTGCTGTTTCCCGCTGATGCAGCATCGGTAGCACCAACATCTTCCAGGTCTTCTTCTCCTGATGGATCTCAGGTAACCAAACATAAACCTAGCAGGTCCTCGAAGGGTAGATCTCCCTCTAAGCATCGAGATGCCTCCGGGCTTGCCCTCGAGGATCCTGCACCAGCTAAACAACCCCGGCGGGAAGCTCCGGCTTCCAAAGCTCCTCCTATGGGGTTACAGGTTGACATCGATGGCACGGCCTCGACCGATCACCTGTTAGAATGCTCTGGGGTACCGGCACAATCTCCCGGTACCGATTTCCAGGCATTCATGGCGTCGATGGATCAGAATGTTCTGTCCATGCTGCGGGCTATCACGGCCTTCATTCAAGCTGCGACGCCGATGGTACCACAACAAACTCCATTGTCGGTATCGGCTCCGGTACCGGCACCAGTGCCGATACCGGTACTGACTGCATCGACATCGACCAGGATACCGGCTGCAGCGGTTCCTTGTCCAGGGCTACTTCTCGGTACCGAGGACGCCCGATGTCGATACCGCTCGATAAGCGTATCGAACGTTAGAAGAGCACCCTGACAGGCGATACTTCGATTCCTCTGGTGATTCTGATTCATCAGATGAGTCTCCTGAAGTATCCATAGCCCTTCCTGAAGAGCCTTCTTCTCCAAAAAGAAGAATGTCTCCTCCAGAGGAAGAGAAGTAGCTAAAGGACTTTCTATTTCAGTAACCTCTGAATCAGAGCCTAGAGCAAAAAAATTAGATATTTTAGGATACTCTAAGGCTCCTAGAGAGGCAGTCACCTTACCAATTCATGAGATTCTTCACGAAGACATGATTGATTTATGGGAGATTCCTCTCACTCTCTCTCCTCATTCTCGCAGATTGGTCACTATGTATCGTGTCCCTCCTTGTCCTGGATTTCAGAAAACTCAGCTTCCTCACCATTCCATTGTGGTGCAGTCAGCTATGAAGAGGATAAAGAGTGCAAAGAGACACTCTTCTCCTCCAGGAAGAGAATGCAGGACCTTGGATGCTTTTGGTAGGAAAATCTTCCAAGCCAGTATGCTTATTGCCAGAATCAACTCATATAGCTTTTACATGGGTATGTGTCTAAAAGAAGTTGCACAAAAACTGCACACTTTCCTCCCTTTTCTTCCAGAAGATAAAAGGGACGAATTCCTCATTTGGCTTAAGCATACTCAAGACATTTCAAAGTTTTCCAACAGGGCAGCTTTTGACTCCTTTGAAGGTGCCAGCAGAGCCTCAGGCATTGCCAAAGCTGCTCGCAGAATTGCTTGGCTCCAGGCTTCTGATTTAGAACACTGGGTTCAAGATGGCTTAAGAAATCTGCCCTGTACAGGTGAAAATCTATTTGGCAAAGAGTGGCAAATAAAAGCCACTCAAATGGATGCAGAGAACTCTGCTCTGGATAGACTTTCAAAGTCAACCTCCATTCCTGCCAAGAAAAAGACTTTTAAAAAGTCTTTTTTCAAAAAGGGCAGATTTCCTTCTACTTCTGGCCAACAATCTTCTACAGGTCGCTTTGTCACTAAGCGTCAGCAACCTAAGCAGGCCAGGCCTAAGTCTACAGGGGCTGCTGCAACTCAGCAGTCCCAACCTCCTCAGGGTTTTTGACTTGATGCTAGAGAACTTAGCCTTTCTGGCTCTACAACAGCCAGAACCTCTCACCATTCCAGGAAGGTTAGCTCATTTTGCTCCCAGATGGGAGCAAATCACATCAGAGCAGTGGACCCTCTCCATCATAAGAGAGGGCTACAAACTTCATTTCTCAGACCTTCCTCCCCACACCATGGTGAGACACTTCAATTCTCCCACATCTCTTCTCGGTCAGGAGGTGACTACCCTTCTTGCCCAAGGGGCATTAGAAGACGTTCCTCTTCTTCAACAAGGGTCAGGGTTCTACTCCCCCTATTTTCTCATTCCGAAGAAAAGGGGATACAGACCCATCTTAGATATCAGAGAATTTAACAAACTTCTATGCAAGGAGAAGTTCAAGATGCTTTCTCTGGGCACTCTCCTTCCATACCTTCAAAGTCAGGATTGGCTTTGTTCTCTAGATCTCAAGGATGCGTACACACATGTCCTCATCCATCCATCTCACAGAAGATTCCTACGTTTTCTTTTCCAAGAAAAACATTACCAATACAGAGTGCTTCCTTTTGGTCTGGCCTCTGCTCCGAGAGTGTTCACCAAATGCATGGCAATAGTTGCTGCATTTCTACGCACTCTGGGAATATTTGTCTTCCCATACCTGGACGACTGGCTCATCCGAGCTCCATCTCGGTCAGAGGCCCAGATTTCCCTGGACCGCTCAAGGCGCATTCTGCAGTATCTGGGGCTTGTGATAAACCTCCCAAAGTCCCAGTTCACCCCTACTCAGTCCCTGGAATTCATAGGGGCCTGGTTGGATAACCACCACTGCAAAGGGCCTACCTTCCTCAGGCCCGTTGCCAACGTCTAGTGCAGTTAGCCTCCCAGATTCAGTCAAAGTACCACTTAACTGCCCGGGAGATGCTACAATTGCTAGGCCACATGGCTTCCACAGTACATGTGGTAACCTATGCTCGCCTACACATGAGAGCAGCTCAATGGACTTTGTCCACCCAGTGGACTCAAGCTTCAGGAGCTCTCTCAGACCAAATAGCAACCTCCAAACGTCTCTTTTGGTCTCTCCAATGGTGGATGTCCACTCAAAATCTGTTGCTGGGATCCCCCTTTCAACAGTTGTTGCCCCAAGCAACCCTCACAACAGATGCCTCCCAAGCAGGTTGGGGAGCTCATCTACAAGACCTCTCCACTCAAGGCACTTGGTTCCCACAGGAGACCTTTCTTCATATCAACCACTTGGAACTTCGAGCAGTTTTTCTAGCTCTCAAGGTCTTTCATACCCTCCTCAGCTACAAGACAGTCCTCATTCATACGGACAATCAAGTAGCCATGTTTTACATAAACAAGCAAGGAGGAACTGGCTCTCTGTCACTTTGCAACGAAGCTTTAAGATTGTGGGCCTTCGCCAGAGAGCATCAAATCCATCTCCTGGCAGTATACCTCCCAGGAATCCAAAACTCTTGGGCAGACAGACTCAGTTGAGTTCTGCTTCCACACGAATGGTCCCTGCATATGGATCAGGTACTCAGAATCTTCCAAGAATGGGGAACCCTGGACATAGACCTCTTTGCAAGTCCGTGGAATGCCAAACTTCCCCGGTTCTGTTCCAGAATTCCATGTCAGGGAGTTCAGGCCAAGGATGCCTTCCTCCTTCATTGGGGTCAGGGCTTCCTGTATGCCTTTCCACCCATTCCCTTGATTCCCAAGACTCTGTTCAAACTCCAGAGAGATCAAGGATCTATGATCCTCATAGCTCCACGCTGGCCACGCCAAGTGTGGTACCCTCTACTTCTGCATCTCTCCCAAGCCCCCTCCCTGGACTTGGGAGCTGCTCCAGACCTTCTGTCCCAGGAGGAAGGGACTTTGTGGCACCCAAACCCCAAGTCCCTTCACCTCAGAGCTTGGTTACTGAAGGCCTAGACCTTCAAGGCTTGAATCTTTCTCAGCAAGTGAAGGATATCCTCCATGCTTCCAGAAAACCTTCCACCAGGCGTTCCTATGCTTTTAAGTGGAAAAGATTTTCCATTTGGTGTGCTGAAAAGGGTCTTGACCCTCTAGCACTACCTTTAAATTCTCTGTTAGACTATCTCCTGCATCTTTCCAATGCAGGACTTAAGACAAATTCAGTAAGAGTCCATTTGAGTGCTATTGCAGCGTCCCTTAAGCCCATCAATGGACAACCTATCTCCTCTCATCCTCTCATTGCAAGATTCATGAGAGGCCTAACTTTAACTAAACCTCCCATTAGGCCTCCTCCGGTGGCATGGGACTTAAATTTGGTTCTTGGTCAGCTTATGAAGCCACCTTTTGAACCCTTAGCTACTACCTCCTTGAAATTTCTTTCCTGGAAGGTTATTTTCCTCATTGCAGTCACTTTTGCTCGCCGCATCAGTGAACTGCAGGCCTTAGTGGCTAATCCACCTTATACAAGGTTCCATCATGATAAGGTAGTCCTTAGGACAAATCCACACTTTATGCCTAAAGTGGTCTCACCTTTTCATCTTAATCAAGAGGTATATTGACCTATCTTTTTTCCAGCTCCTCATGCATCCAGTGCAGAGAAGAATCTTCATACTCTGGATTGTAAAAGAGCTCTTGCTTTTTACTTACAAAGGACACAGCAACATAGAAAGTCTTCCCAGCTTTTTGTTGCTTTTGATCCTTCTCATTTGGGACTTCCAGTCTCTAAGAGAACACTGTCCAATTGGATTGCTCAGTGTATTTCTTTCGCCTACCAGAGTAAGAACCTTTCTCTGGAGAGCCATGTCACAGCTCATAATGTGAGGGCCATGGCCACCTCTATGACTCATACCTTCACAGCCCATTACTGCTTGGACAACGACTCCCGCCGGGATGCCTTGTTTGGTCAGGCTGTCCTCAAACACCTGTTCCATTCTTAAACAACTCCTACCCTCCTTCCCTGGATGGATGCCTGAGATCCATAGGAGGACGTGGAACCCATCCCAGGGTCTCATATCCTTGAGGATCTCCCAGGCATCTTAGCTAGGGAGTCCCCATATGTGAAGACTCATTCCTGCTTTTTCCTGGAGATAGCACAGTTACTTACCTGTAACAGGTGATCTCTGGGAACAGCAGGAATAAGTCTTCACAACCCACCCACCTCCCCTAGGAGTTGTACCTCTTTTCTATCTTTCCTTTCCTCTCTCTCTCTATTGTCTCAGCTTTAAACTCGAACTGAGGAGAGCTGGTTAGGAAAGGCGGGAAGGCAGCGCGCAGGCGCTGTGGGATGCTCCCAAAAGCTTTCCTTTTTGGGAAGCTTGGGAGCGTTCCCGCACAAGCTCCGTCGGTACCGTCGTACCCATATGTGAAGACTTATTCCTGCTGTTCCCAGAGATCACCTGTTACAGGTAAGTAACTATGCTTTCCTGCTTGTTCGTGGAGAAAGCGTAGTTACTCACCTGTAACAGCTGTTCTCCAGGGACAGCAGGAATCAGTCCTCTCTACCCTCCCGCCTCCCTTGAAGAGTTGCTATTTTTGTCCTTCCCTTGCCATCTGCTGCTTAGGGCTCTAGCTATGGGACCTGACTGAATAAGATGGCACCTTTGGGTGGGAAGAGGACCATGAATACGTGGCAGCAATCCCAAAGGCTTTCTTTGAAAGCTTGGCAATTGCTCCGCAAGGGCTCAATTGGTGCAGATGTCACCCATACGTGAGGACTGATTCCTGCTGTCCCTGGAGAACACCTGTTATAGGTGAGTAACTATGCTTTCCTTATCGTTCCGACAGTTCAGTCCTCCACCTCTGGGTTGTGCACCTCCTCCTGCAGCTGGAGACTGGACTTGTCAAAAAGCTGACGTCACTGGATAAGATCTGGTGCACACTCCACTTCCCTCCAGTGTGTCCAGTCTCCATGCAGCAGGTGGACTAGTGAGCCTAGGTGCTGGGCTCACTTGAGGAACTTATAAGGAGCCTTAGGGTAGTTTAGGGGAATTTTTGATTTTCTTTCCCACTGCCTTTATTTCTTTGGGGTTAGCTACTTTCCCTTTAAAAAAAAACAAAAAAAAAACAGTACTCCGGAGACTCGTGAACGAGCACTGCCTTAAGTGCCAGTTCCTGCCTGCCCCTGATCTCTGGGGCTGTGGGGTCATATTCAGGTCTCTCTCCCTAGACTGCACGGGAGAGAGCCCTTGAGAAGGACCGTGGCGGCGTCCTTGTGGGGTCAGGGAGCCGGCCTGCGCTTCTGGGCAGCAGCGGTTTCACGGGTGGCTCGCTAGCGGGAGACTGCTCTATTGCTCAGCAGTCCCGCCGGCTGGAGCCCCGTGGAAGACACGTGAGTTCTTCTTCGGGCATTGTTCCTTCCCGAGGGGTTGGGGGATTTGTTGCCCTAGTCCGCGGCGGGGTGGAGAGCCTTGCTGGGTTACTCGGATCACGAGGCGTGTTTTCGCGCCCTTTTCGGCCGCGCTTAGGTGCCGGCGGCCATTTTAGCTCCGAGGGTGTTTTTTTTTTCGGAGCGGCCCCGTTCTGCGGTTTGCAGGGGGCGCTCGGCGGCGGAGGCGCGACGCTCCGGCTTGCTTCAGTCGCTTAAGTTTTTCTTTAATTTTCTTTAAATTTCTTATGTTTTGTTTTTTGGCGATTTCTCCCAGGCCGTGTCTGTGAGCAGTTTCCTTTCCCAGGAAGGAAGGGGGTTTCCCTTCATGTGAACCTTCCTTGGAATTTTCATTTTTAGCTCATCCAGTCACAAAAAAAAAAAAAGAGGCTAAGATATACCGCAGAGCTACTGAGCCCAAATCTGCCTGTCTGGGGCTGCGATGACTTCCCGACCCCAGTGTGTCCTCTGTGGGTCTCGCAGGGGTACGGAGGCAGAATCCCGGGGTTTGCAGGGCTTGTGCCTCGGGGTCTGCGAGCATGGAACGACAGATGGAGGCCAAGCCGTGCCAGGATAGCCTGCCGGCGGTCGCGCTTCCGGAGGAAGACTTGGCCATGGCTTCCTCGTCGGGGGCTACCCAAGAAGCTGGTTTTCCGGCCACGTTGTCTCCGGCCATCGAGTCTCCTGCCCCGGGCGGGGGTTTCTCCCCCGACTTTATCTTGCTCATGCATCAGGCCTACTGCAGACACCGTCAGGGGTTGTCACAGGAGCCCGGGGATAAGCTTTTGGCCGTCCCTCCGGCCTCGGTGGCTGGTGGCCCCTCTGTTTCCCCTAGGCCCTCTAAGAGATCTCGGTCGGGCGACCTCTCTCCTTCCTTCAGGGAGGTGATCACGTCTGATGGGGAGGACCGCGATTTAGAGGCGGAGCTCGAGGATCTCGAAGAGGGGGAAATTCCAGAACCGGAGGATCAGGCCAAAATTATTCGGATATTCCGCAGGGAGGAGCTCTCTGCTCTTGTTACAGAATCCCTTCAAATGTTGAACTTGGCAACGGCTTCTCCGGCGGAGGACGTGGGGTGGAAGACCCCATTATCCAAGCGGAGCGGCTCACACAGGTGTTTTTTCCTGTCCACAAGGTGGTGGAGAAGATGATCCAGGATGAGTGGGATCAGCCAGAAGCTGCCCTCAGAGGTATTCGGATGATGAACCGGCTTTATCCTTTGGCCGATAAGGATAAGGAACGTTTTAGATCTCCCCGCATTGATGCGGCGGTCTCGGCGGTTACCAAAAAGACCACTATCCCGGTAGAGGGTAGTGCCGCCTTAAAGGATGCAACAGATAGAAAGGTGGATGGACTTTTGAGGCAGTCCTTTGAGGCTGACGCTCTGTCCTTACAAGCTTCTATTTGTGGAGCTTGGGTGGCCAGGGCGTGCCTCCGATGGTCCCAGTGGCTTCAGCAGTCTTCTGGTTTGGACCAGGAGGGGACGGCAGAGCTGGACTGCTTGGAATCCGGTACTGTGTACCTGGCGGATGTCCACTATGATTTGATCAGGGCTCTCGCTAATAGCATGGCTTCCTTGGTGGCGGCGCGCCGCTCACTTTGGTTGCGGAGCTGGGCGGCCGATGGTTCCTCCAAATCCCGCTTGAGTAAGCTGCCATTTAAGGGCCGGTTGCTCTTCGGGGAAGATCTGGATAAGCTAGTCAAGGATTTGGGGGAGACCAACGGTGGCAGGCTCCCAGAGGACAAACCTAAGCCGGGGAGGTCTTCAACCTCTGTTCGGGGTCAGCCCAGGGATTTTCGACGCTTTCGGACGTCTCGACTGGGTGGCGCCCAGAGAGGTAGATTTTCGTCCAAGGGCCAGACTTTTCGTGGCTTTCGAGGAGCGAGCAGAGGGTTTGCTGGATCCTCTTCCTCCTCCTCGGCTGGCAGAAAGCCCCAATGAAGGTTTGCGGGTCCCGGTGAAAAGCTCCCCGGTGGGAGGAAGGCTGAGGGAGTTTCTTTCTGCTTGGACCCAGATCACCACGGACCAGTGGGTGTTGGAGATCATCCGCAACGGCTATGCCCTGGAGTTCGCCCGCCCTGTCCGCGATTCCTTTGTGATGTCTCCCTGCAGAAATCAAGTCAAGGCCCTGGCGATTCGTCAAACTCTCGATCGTCTGCTGGACTTGCAGGCCATTCGGCCGGTGCCGTTGGCAGACTACGGCTTGGGACGGTACTCAATCTATTTCGTGGTGCCCAAAAAGGATGGGTCACTTCTCCCCATTCTGGATTTGAAGGGCGTAAACCGTTGTCTCCGGGTGCCCCATTTCAGAATGGAAACTGCGTTCCGTAATTGTCGCAGTGCGCAAGGGGGAGTTTTTGACTTCTCTAGACCTCACGGAGGCGTATCTGCATATTCCGATCAGGGACAGTCACCAGCTGTTTCTGCGGTTTGCTCTCCCCTGGGGGCACTTTCAATTCCAAGCGTTGCCCTTCGGCCTCTCTACGGCTCCGCGTACTTTCACCAAGCTTATGGTGGTGGTGGCGGCGGCGTTGCGAAAGGAGGGCATTTTGGTTCATCCCTATCTCGACTGGTTAATTCGGGCGAAGTCCGCAAACGAGAGCATGCGAGTGACCACCCGAGTGGTGCAGTTCTTGCAGCATCTCGGTTGGGTGGTCAACCCGGCCAGGAGTCAGCTTGTACCGACCCAGGAGCTCGAGTACCTGGGGGTGCGGTTCGACACTCGCTCGGGGTCTGTGTTTCTCCCCCCTCGCAGGGTCCTGGGTCTGCGCCGCCTGGTCAGCCGGTTTCGCGCAGCCCCGGCTCCCTCGGCGTGGGAGTACCTCCGCCTGCTTGGAACGATGGCTGCGACTCTCGAAGTGGTACCCTGGGCTCGGGCTCACATGCGGCCCTTGCAGAGGGCGCTGCTCCGTCGCTGGTCCCACCAGTCAGACTCATTGAGCAAACGTCTTTCCTGTCCCCCGCGGGTCCGGCGGGCATTGAGGTGGTGGCTCGTACCTGCGTCTCTTCAGGCGGGCATGCCTCTGGAACAGCCCGTCTGGGTTCCGCTAATGACGGACGCGAGTCTCGCGGGCTGGGGAGCCCACTGCTGCGATCAGTTCGCGCAGGGGCGGTGGTCCGCCCAGCACGCAGGCTGGTCCATCAATCGTCTGGAATTGAGGGCGGTCTTGCTGGCGCTCCAGGCATTCGAGTCCTCCGTGATCGGCCGGCCGGTCAGAGTGTTGTCCGACAACTCCACGACGGTGGCCTACCTCAACTGTCAAGGGGGGACCGGCAGCGTGTCCATGGAAGAGGAGGCGGAGTTGCTGTTCTCCTGGGTGGAACAGCGTCTTCCCGCGCTCTCCGCGGCGCACATTGCGGAGAAGGACAATGTGACGGCGGATTATCTCAGCAGGGTCCAGGTGGATGCGGGGGAATGGGAGCTCAATCCCCAGGTGTTCGCCCAGATAGTCCGTCGCTGGGGACCCCCGGTTATGGATCTCATGGCTACCTTCCAGTCCGCGAAGGTGGGCAGATTCTTCAGCAGGCGGCGGGAACGGATGTCGGAAGGGATCGACGCCCTGATGCAGCGATGGCCGAGTCACGGCCTTCTCTACGTTTTTCCGCCGTGGGCTCTGATAGGACGCGTGGTGCAACGGATCGAGGCTCACCCCGGGAGGTTGTTGCTGGTGGCTCCGGACTGCCCGTGCCGTCCGTGGTACGCGGACCTCGTCCGTCTGTTGGACGGCGACCCGTGGCGACTGCCAGCTTCCGAAGACCTTCTCCAAGGTCCTCTTCGCATGACTCAAGTGACTCGATTCTCGCTTACGGTTTGGCCATTGAAAGGGCAAAGTTGAGAAAGAAAGGATACTCCCATTCGGTGGTGGTGACGCTGCTGCGCGCCAGGAAGAGGTCAACGTCCCTGGCTTATGTTCGGATTTGGCGCATTTTTGAGGATTGGTGTTCGTGGCGGCAGGTTCGCGCGGCTACGGCCTCCTTGCCAGTGGTCTTGAGTTTTTTGCAGGACGGTTTCGATAAGGGACTGGCGGCTAGCTCCTTGAAGGCCCAATTGGCGGCGCTGGCCTGCTATAGAGGTAAGATACAGGATGTCCCGTTGGGAACGCACCCGGATGTGCTGCGTTTCCTGAAGGCGGTATCGAATCTGCGTCCTTGCCGCCGGGTTATGGTGCCTCCTTGGGACCTCAACCTGGTTTTGCGAGCGCTAGTTCGGGAACCCTTTGAGCCTCTGGGTTCGGCGACTGTGAAGGACCTGACCTTGAAGACGGTGTTCTTAGTGGCCATCTGTTCTGCGCGGCGCATTTCGGAGTTGCAAGCGCTTTCGTGCAAGGAACCCTTTCTGGTTTTTTCAAAGGAGAAGGTGGTCCTGCGTCCCGTACCTTCCTTTTTGCCTAAGGTCATCTCTCCATTTCATCTTAATCAGTCGGTCTCCCTCCCGGTGCTTTCTTCAGGAGGGGATTCTTCTTCGGCGGACCCGTTACGTCGGTTGGATCTTAGGAGAGTGTTGCGGCGTTATTTACAGGTGTCCGCGTCTTTTCGTAAGTCGGATCGTCTGTTTGTGCTGTTCGGCGGGCCTCGCAAAGGTGAGGCGGCAGCTAAAGCTTCCATTTCTAGATGGATTTGAGAGACCATCGCCTCGGCGTATCTTCTTCAGGGTCGAGTGCTGCCCTCAGGTTTGCGGGCGCACTCTACTAGAGCGCAGGCAGCCTCTTGGGCGGAGTTCGCTTCCGTTCCTCCGGTGGATATTTGCAAGGCAGCCACATGGTTTTCTTTGCACACGTTCAGTAAACATTATCGTCTTGATGTCCTCGCGGCGGGGGATGCCGTTTTGCGGGCCGCGATGGACGTCCCCTCCCGTTGAACACTGCTCTGTTACATCCCAGAGGTGGAGGACTGAACTGTCGAAACGATAAGGAAATGATAATTACACTTACCTGGTAATTGTAGTTCCTTGAGTGAGGACAGTTCAGTCCTCATTCCCGCCCAGGTACATTGAGGGATGTTTTTTCTTTTGGATCGCCTGCGTCAGTCTCAGGTAGGTCCGTTTTTCTTTTTGTCCTGTTTCTGTCTGTCTTTCTCTCTTCTTGCTCTGAGGGTGACTGCAGGAACCGGTACTGTGCAGCGTTTCTTCCCTGTCGGGGTTACGTTTGTAGATAGTTATGATATGGTTCATTTTTGGCTACTTATTGGTTGCTCCTTTGAGTGTGCTTTGTCAATAGTTCACTGGAGGGAAGTGGAGTGTGCACCAGATCTTATCCAGTGACGTCAGCTTTTTGACAAGTCCAGTCTCCAGCTGCAGGAGGAGGTGCACAACCCAGAGGTGGAGGACTGAACTGTCCTCACTCAAGGAACTACAATTACCAGGTAAGTGTAATTATCATTTCAGCTTCCTACCCCCTAGCATCTGTAACGCATGCTGTTAAAGTGCAGTTAATGCCTGCCTGCATGCCGCTATGACCTTAGCGTGCACTGTTGTGAAACTTGCCTTAACTTGGTCTTCCAGGAGTCTTTATTTAGCCTATGACAAGCATGCTGTCTCATCTCTGACTTCTGAATCCTGCTCTTCTAGCATGGCAGCTCCTGAGTTTTCCCTGGAAGGATTTGTACGGGGCTAAGAATCAGCTGGACTGATGGCCAGACAGTTCCCAAGCAGACATCTTGCTCTGCCCAGAAGGGGAACCATTCAGGGAGGACATATCACTTCCCATTAAAAGAATCACAGAGAGGACCTACACTTCCCAATAAAATCTCATCTTATGCAGAACACGCTCATACATGGTAATAACCATCTCACAGATTTTTCTTCCAAAAAGATCCTTTTATTATTCCCTATCTTACAGAAACAGAAAACTAAGAACAAAGGAAAACAGTCCAGTGGAATTACAGATCTTGCCATCTCTCACAGCAAGCAAACGGGATCATTCTGTCTTATCTCAGATGCAGATTTCTAAACTATAAGTCAGAATGCCTGGTTCTGCCTGCATGATTCTGTCTTACTTCCTGACTCAACAGCGAATATGTCAGGCTTTCCTGGACACAAGAAATCAGTGTTACAGACAGATACGAGACAAAACAGCATGCACACAAAACTCTGACATGACAGCAGGGATACTGAGGCCATAGGGAACCCAGGGAATCCATACCCCACACAACCTTCACTGTGCAGTAGACAAACTCATCGTGTATCTGGTTCTGTCACATTATATACCTTTGCTCAGGACCATACTTACTATTCAGGGCATTCTTCTCTAATTAGCTAATTCTTGTTGCAGCTGTCTGGGGCCCCCACTTGTATGATTTGCCATGTTCTACTCGTGTCTGTACCCCTCTCCGTTGACCACCACCTGAGGCCCTGGGCCTTGTCAGATTTATATTATCTGACCTCTGCCCCCTCACTCAGTTCTTTACCTGGTTCTCTTCTTTGGTTCTCTCCCACCCCTCAGTTCCCAAGAAATCTCTTCAACTCCCCGTGTTCTGACAACTATACTGGGGGCCGTATATTCTTCATACTAAACTGTCATGTTTATCTCTCATGATTGCCTTTCTACCCTCTCTCAAGGTCCACCATTTACTGATAAGTGTGTTTTCATATCTTTTCCATATGATGTGACATACCTCTGAAAGCTTCATTTACGCAGTTCAGTACAATTCCAGAATTCAGACATTTTGATGATTTGTATTATTGTTAACTCCTTCTCCTCTGGCTCTCACAGATTGCTTCTCCTCTCTATGCCGGGGGATTGCGATTAGTCTGGCCTTGTCTGCTTAAGGGCAGGATGTAGCAGATTGCACTGTGAGTAAGGATAACCAGCTGGCTGGAGGTTCCAGCGACCATGCTGTTTGCTGCTTCTCATCCTCTAGGAGATTGATGGCGACTGGGTTTTCTGATGTAGGGAGATCATTTTTATGAGAAGAGCTTCCAGAGTCCAGATTATCCTTCCAATAATTTTTTTCTGTTTTATAACAGGCCTGATCATTCTGATGTGGAAATTCAGACTTGCAGCCTCTGGGTTCTCCTAAGTGCAGTCTCTTAAGGGGCAGGTTGAAAGTGGAAGCCCTGTTTGCCTATGGCTAAGCATCCCCGGCAAAGGGTGGGCCCTGGAATGGGGATCAGCCAGGATCTGTCCAAAATCAGAATTGTGGCTTGGATTCAGATGTCTGTAGATGAATAAGCACTCACCTTCAGAGGATTGTGAGGAGGCTAATGTTCACCTGTTCCGGAAGGAGGAACTGGAGACCTGCTTCCCAGGATCTTATCCACTTTGAGCTTGGCAGTTGCTGCAGGCGTGGAGCAGGAACTGAAGATGCTTTCACTCCTGCAAGGTGTGCAGAAATCTACTTTTGTCTTCCTGTTCCCAGAGGTGCTCAAGGGGCTGTTCTTGTTGGAGAGGATTCCCGCAATTCTCCGCTTTAGGGGTTAAGGGTATCTCTGGTTTTGGCCGAGGTGTATTTTCATATCCCGATCTGGAGATGAGCAAGAATCTGTGTTTTGCTGTGTTTAGCTCTCATCTTCAGTTTGCCCACCTTCTGTTTGGACTCTCCACTGCCCAAAGGATGTTCTCCAAGGTCATGGTGGCGATGCTATGGTGCCAAGGGATTTGTGAGCAGCCATATCTGGGCTACGGGCTGATCCGAGCCCTTTCTCCTTCACAGGTCTCTGTTAGCTCCCCAAGTGGTGTCCTTACTCATAAGCCTCTGCTGTGGGATCATTTGGGGAAGAGCCAGTTGTTGCATTCCCCGTCCCTGGAGTTCCTGGGTGCATGTTTTTGATACTCTAGTGTGAGCCTTTCTGCCAGTTGAGAAAGGCAAGGCTGTTGGATTGCCTAGTGCTATTCTATTTGCAGCAGGCTCTCATAGTCTGACTTGAACTTCATCAGCAGTTCATGCTTGGGGTCCTGCTTCCTATGTGATGAAGGTCAACCTGTGATGGTGGCAGCAGCCCTGTCTTCTGAAAAAGGGCATGCCTCTGGACGATTGCTCATGGATCCTTCTGGCAATGAATGCCAGGGTCTCAGGCTGGGGAACCCATTGCTGAGGCCAAAAGACCTGGCACTGTTGGAACTGCAGGGAGGCACTGTGATTCATCAAGTTCCCTAAAGCCATGGGCTATCTCTGCCCATGGTCAAGGGCAGGGTGGTTCACATGTTCTTGGACAATGCCACGTTGGTGGTTTGTTGATCGGCAAGGTGGCATGAAAAGTGACAGGGTAGTTCTGGAGATGGCTCTCCTTTTTGCCTGAGCGATGAAGAGCCTCCTAGTTTGTCGACTCTGCACACTGCTGAGTGGATACCACGGGAACTGGTTTCTCAGCCAACACACTCCAGTCCCAGGAGAGTGAGAGTTGAGTAAGGTGTTTCAGTTTCTGCGCTGCTGGGGTCGCCCTGAGAGTAATGTGGTGGTGACATGCTCCAATGTGCTACTGCTTCAGTCACCACATGGAGACAAAGTTCAAAGGCCTTGGTGCCTTGGCTCAACCTTGACGAGATCAACACCTACTGTAGGTGTTTCTTCCATGGCCCCTGGTGGGGCTTGTGATTCAGCGTATGGAGCACTATCTGAGAAGGATTATTCTCCAGGAACAAGCAGGAAGTCAGTCTTCATATGGGCAACATCGGCACCGACTGAGCCCGCGCGGTATCCATGCCCTAGCTTTCATAGAAAGCATTTGAGAGTTCTACCACATGTAGTCACCTTCCCCCCCCCCCCCCCAAGGTGCCACCTTACCTTGGTCTTTTTTCCGCAGAGCCTATCATACATGTAGTCTGTGTCCCTGGAAAAAGTTGATTTTGTTGTGAAATTTTTTTTTTTTTTTTTGCTTTTTCTCTTTTCTCCAGTCGCGTACTGTCCCCTTCCCAGTTCCCAGATCAGTCTCCTTCCCAGTTCCCAGATCAGTCTCCATGGCATTGTGTGTTTTTCAGGTTTCCTCCTTTTTCTTTTTATCTCCAGGAATAAGCAGGAATGAGTCTTCACATATGGGTACGTCGGTACCGACGGAGCCTGCGCGGAAACATTCCCCAGCGTCCAATCACAAAGCTTTTGGGAGCATCCCACAGCGCCTGCGTGTGCTGCCTTCCTGCCTTTCCAACTGTCTCTCCTCAGTTGTTCTTTTTCCGCGGAGCCAGCAGGTCGTGTTCCTGTCACCGCAGAAGAATTTCCTTATTTTTTCTTTATTTCTTTTCTTTCGCGTCTGCCTTCTTCGACGCTGTACTGGTACCGCCGGTCGTTTTTCTTTTCTTTTTAAAAAAAAACCCAAACAAACCTTTTTTCCATTTATTTTCTTCAGGTGCACTTCAGTTTTGGGCCTTAGTCCCAAAACCTTTTTCCTTAAATATGGAAAAGCCTGCTTCAGGATTTAAGAAGTGCACAAAATGTGGCGGTACTATCTCTGTCACCGACACCCATGACTGGTGTCTAAAATGTTTAGGCCCTGACCATTCCATTACAGATTGTGTGTCCTGTTCTATGATGTCTTAGAGAGGTCGACAGAACCGAGCTGCCAAGCTCAGTACTCTGTTTCCCTCTGATGCGGCTTCGGTAGCATTGACGTCTTCCAGGGCTGCTTCTTCCTCACATGGATCTCAAGTAACTAAACATAAATCCAGCCGGTCCTTGAAGGGTAAATCTCCTAAGCATCGAGATGCTTCTGGCCTTGCCCTCGAGGATTCTGCATCGGCAAAATTACTCCGGCGGGAGGCTTCGGCCTCTAAAGCATCATCATCGGGGTTCCAGGATGATCTTGATGGCGTGGCCTCGACAGATCTCCTGGTGCCATGCTCTGGGGTACCAGTGGCTTCCACCGGTACCGACTTCCAGGCATTGGCGGCATCGATGGATCAGAGGATTCTGTCCATCGAACGCAGTCTGGCGGCTTTCCTTGTGGCATCGACGCCCGTGGTACCGCAACAGACTAGTCAGCCGGTACCGGCTCTGGCATCGCCATCGGCACCGATCCCAGTACCGGTGGCAGCGACATCGGCATCGGTGTCCACTATGCCGGTACTCTGCCCTCTGCAGCCCTCCGGTACTGATACCCCGGTATCGGTGATTCCCGATACCGATCCCAGTCGGTATGGGTATCAGGCTTTGCAAGAGCATCCCGACAGATGATACTTCGATTCCTCTGAGGATTCTGAAGAGGCTGTCGATGCAGTGATGCTTCTTCCACAGGAGGAGTCCTCTCCTAAATGAAGGATGTCTCCTCCAGAGGACTTGTCTTTTCAAGACTTTATCAGAGAGGTGGCTCGGGGCCTCTCTATTACAGTGGCCCCAGAGTCAGAGCCTAGAGCTAAGGAGTTAGATATTTTACAATATCCTAAAACTCCTAAAGAGGCAGCTACCTTGCCTATTCATGAGATTCTGTATGATCTCATGTTAAGGATGTGGGAAGCACCTCTAACCACCTCTCCTCATTCTCGCAGGTTGGACATCATGTATCGTGTCCCTCCTTGTCCTGGTTTCAATAAAACTCAGCTTCCTCACCACTTTATTGTGGTTGAGTCTGCAATGAGAAAGATTAGAAGTGCCAAGAGACATGCCTCTAATCCTCCAGGACGTGAATGTAGAACCCTGGATGCTTTTGGTAGAAGAGTCTTCCAAGCTTTCATGCTTGCTGCGAGAATTAATTCTTAGTCTCTACATGGGAATGTTCTTAAAAGATGTCACTGACCATTTGCAGATTTTAAGTCCTTTTATGTCTGACAACAAAAGGCAAGAATTTCTCACTGGGCTCAAACATGCCCAGGATATCTCCAAATTCTCCAACCGTGCAGCTTTCGACTCCTTTGAATGCGTAAGCAGAGCCTCAGCTACAGCTATAGGTGCACGTAGGATTGCTTGGCTTCAAGCATCTGATTTGGAGATCTGGGTCCAAGATGAATTGGGAAATATCCCATGTACAGGTGAGAATCTGGTAAGGATTGGCAAGCAAAAGCCAATCAGATGGAAGCTGAAAATTCTGCTTTGGATAGACTATCCAAATCTACAGCTGCTCCTGCTAAGAAAAGGTTGTTCAAGAAAACACCTTTCTCTAAAAAGGGAAGATCCTATCCTCCTTATAGTCAGAGCATCTTCTGCAGCTCAGTTCCCTTCCAAACGTCAGCAATCCTCCAAACAGACCAAGGCAAAGGCTGCGAGGCCTGCTCCAGTCCTGCAATCTCAGCCCCCTCAGGGCCTTTGACTTTCTGCTAGAGAACATAGCCTTCCTGGCTCTAGAAGGACCAGAGCCCTCCACCATTCCAGGAAGGTTATGTCACTTTGCTCCCAGATGGGGGCAAATCACAGCAGAGCATTGGACACTCTCCATCATAAGAGAGGGGTACAAACTTCATTTTTCCAGCTTGCCCCCTCACAAGAGTGCACCAGTTCAATTCTCCAACCTCCCTCCTCAGCCTGTTAGAGCAGGAAGTTGCCACTCTTCTAGCCCAGGGGGCAATAGAGGAAGTGCCTTCTCAACAACAGGGCACAGGGTTCTACTCCCCCTATTTTCGTATCCCAAAGAAAACAGGGGGTTTCAGACCCATTTTAGATCTCAGAGTTGAACAGATTCCTAGTCAAAGAAAAATTCAAGATGTTTCTCTAGGGACTCTGCTGCCCTACCTTCACAGTCAGGATTGGCTTTGTTCTCTAGATCTCAAGAATGCGTACACTCATGTTCTCATCCATCCAACTCAGAGTTCCTTCGTTTCCTTTTCCAGGAGAAGCACTATCAATACAGAGTGCTCCCCTTTGGCCTGGCCTCTACACCAAGGGTGTTCACAAAATGCATGGCAGTGGTTGCTGCTTTTCTGCGCACCCTGGGAATATTTGTCTTCCCTTATCTGGACGACTGGCTCATTCTAGCTCCCACTCAATCAGAGGCCAAGACTGCTCTAACCTGCACAATGCGTATCCTTCAGTATTTAGGGCTGGTAATAAACATCCCAAAATCCAATTTGATCCCTACTCAGTCCCTGGAGTTAATAGGGGCATTGCTGGATACCACAAGGGGCAAGGGCCTATCTTCCTCAGGCCCGTTGCCTTCGCTTGATGCAGTTAGCTTCTCAAGCAGAGTCAAAACCCCTACTTAACTGCTTGAGAAATGTTACAGTTGCTAGGCCACATGGCATCCACCGTTCATGTGGTACCATATGCTCGCCTTCACATGAGAGCAGCTCAGTGGACTTTATCCACCCAATGGACCCAGACATTAGGCTGCCTGTCAGACAAAATAGCAAACACAAGTCGCCTCATTTTGTCCCTCCAGTGGTGGAAGTCCCCTCAAAACCTGTTGCTGGGGTCTCCCTTTCAACAACCTATACCCCAGGCAACTCTTACAACAGATGCTTCTCCAATGGGCTGGGGAGCTCATCTTCAGGACCTCTCCACCCAGGGCATCTGGTCACCACAGGAGACTTGTCTACATATCAGTCTCTTGGAACTCAGAGCAATCTTCCTTGCTCTGCGAGTTTTCCACACCCTGCTCAGCCACAAGACAGTCCTTGTCCACACGGACAATCAAGTAGCCATGTTCTATATAAACAAGCAGGGAGGAACTGGCTTTCTGTCGCTTTGCAATGAAGCTCTGCGACTGTGGGCCCTCGCCAGAGAGCATCACATTCATCTTCTGGCAGTCTGTCTTCCAGGTGTTCAAAACTCTTCGGCAGACAGACTCAGTCAAGTTCTGCTTCCACACGAGTGATCCCTACATATGGACCAGGTATCCAAGATTTTTCAAATTTGGGGAACCCCAGACATAGACCTCTTTGCAAGTCCGTGGAATGCCAAACTTCCCCGGTTCTGTTCCAGAACTCTGGCTCAGGGGGCTCAGGCAAGGGCTGCTTTCCTCCTTCACTGGGGTCAAGACTTCCTGTATGCCTTTCCACCCATTCCCCTAATCCCCCAAACCCTGTTCAAGCTTCAGAGAGACAGAGGCCACATGATTCTCATAGCTCCACATTGGCCACTGCAAGTATGGTACCCTCTGCTTCTACATCTCTCTCAAGCTCCCTCCCTAGAGTTAGGGTCTGCTCCAGACCTCCTCTCTCAGGAGGACGGAAAGATGTGGCATCCCAATCCCAAGTCTCTGCATTTCAGGGCTTGGTTGCTGAAGGCCTAGATCTCCAGGATCTTTATCTTTCTCAACAAGTGAAAGATGTCCTTTATGCTTCCAGAAAACCTTCCACTAGACGTTCTTACGCCTTCAAGTGGAACAGGTTTACCATCTGGTGTTCTGAAAAGGGTCTTAACCCCCGTGCCATACCTCTGGAATCGTTGCTGGAGTATCTCCATCTGTCTAATGCAGACCTTAAGACAAATTCAGTAAGAGTCCATCTGAGTGCTATTGCAGCTTCCCTCAGCCCTCTAAATGGACAACCTGTTTCCTCTCATCTCCTTGTAGCAAGGTTCATGAGAGGCCTCCTTTTAACAAAGCCTCTCATTAGACCACCTCCGGTGGCATGGGACTTAAATTTGGTTCTTGGTCAGCTTATGAAGCCGCGTTTTGAACCTTTAGCTACCACCTCCTTGAAACACCTTTCTTGGAAGGTTATCTTTCTCATTGCAATCACATCAGCACGCCGCATCAGTGAATTGCAAGCACTAGTAGCTAATCCACCTTATGCAAGGTTCCATCATGACAAGGTGGTCCTTAGGACTAATCCATACTTTATGCCTAAGGTGGTCTCGCCTTTTCACCTCAACCAAGAGGTCTACCTACCTGTCTTTTTTCCAGGACCCCATCCTTCAAGTGCAGAGAGGAATCTTCATACCCTGGACTGTAAAAGAGCTCTAGCTTTTTTACTTAGAGGACACAACAACATAGAAAGTCTTCTCAACTCTTTGTTGCTTTTGATCCTTCTCATTTGGGACAACCAGTCTCCAAGAGAACACTTTCCAACTGGATTGCCCAATGTATTTCTTTCGCCTATCAGAGCAAGAACATTTCTCTGGAGGGCCATGTCACAGCTCACAATGTGAGAGCCATGGCAGCCTCAATGGCTCATCTGAACTCTGTCTCTATTGACGACATCGGTCGAGCAGCCACTTGGGCCTCAGTTCATACCTTCACAGCCCATTACTGCTTGGACAAGGACTCCTTCCGGGATGCCTTGTTTGGTCAGGCTGTTCTCAAACACCTGTTCCATACTTAATCAACTCCTACCCACCATCCCTCATGGTATGCCAGAGATCCAGGTGGGGAATTGCAGCCCTGTCCCAGGGACACACAACTTATGGGCTCTCTCCCTGGCATCAAAAGCTAGGGAGTCCCCATATGTGAAAACTCATTCCTGCTTGTTCTTGGAGATAGCACAGTACTTACCTGTAACAGGTTATTTCTGGGAACAGCAGGAATAAGTCTTCACAACCCACCCACCTCCCCTAGGAGTTGTCTCTCTCTCTCTATCTCTCTTCCTTTCCCTCTCTCTCCCTCTTTGTCTCAGCTATAAAACTCAACTGAGGAGAGACAGTTGGAAAGGCGGGAAGGCAGCACGCAGGCGCTGTGGGATGCTCCCAAAAGCTTTCTGATTGGACGGTGGGGAGCGTCCCCATGCAGGCTCCGTCGTTACCGACATACCCATATGTGAAGACTTATTCCTGCTGTTCCCAGAGATCACCTGTTACAGGTAAGTAACTGTGCTTTCATTGTGGAGTGGAGGAGTGGCCTAGTGGTTGGGGCAAGGTACTTCAGGCCGGAAGGTCAGGGGTTCAAATCCCACTAGAGGACAGCAACCTTGGGCCGGAAGGACTGGGGTTTCTAGTCCCACAGGTGCTCCTTGTGGTCTTGGGCAAGCCACTTAACCCTCCATAGCCCATGTTCCCTGTAAAATAGTTATCTCCAAGTTATAATGCCCTGTTCAATGTAATTTCAATTTGTTCAATGTAAACCGCCTTGATATCATGAAAGGCGGTATATAAGAAATGTTAAATAAATAAAATAAATAACTAAATTTTTCTCGTGCCCTCCTGACAGACACTGGCGTTTGACATCGCGGGTACAGTATTCCCCGCTATGTCTTTGGTCAGTGGCTTCAAGCAATACGATCATTTTAACTGTACCATGTCTCACATGGATGGTCATTACTGTTGCCTGTCATGCCTTGGTGCTGACCACAGCCACTCTTCCTGCCCGCTCTGTCTCCAGATAACAAGCAAGGGCCGAAAGAATCGTGAAGGGCAGTGGGAGTCACTGTTTGGCCCTAAGACTCTCCTATTCAGCTCCAGCATCTGGGAAATATGTGCCATTGGGGGCCACGGCCTCATGTGTGGACAATGCTGGCTCTGAGCCCTGAGGTTGTTGGGCATTGGATCCAGCATCACCTGCGGAAGACCGTCCCGGGAAGGATCAGACCCTTTCAAAGTCTGCGTCGAAGCCTGATTCTGGTGCCAAGGTGTAAGTCTCACGGTCACTGGCATTGGATCCCTTGAACTGAAGGCAAGGGCTGGGAGTGGCCTTCAAAGCTGTCCTGGTGAGAGGGGACTGCCAAGACCTCAGGAGATCAGCAACAGTCCTCAGAGGTGGTCATCCTCGAGGAAACCCCTCAACTGAGCCAGCGTTGGGACCCAATTCCTTTGTGGCCCATGCCTGTGCCTCTGGAGCCTACTGGTCTGAAGGCTATGATGGCTGCCTTGGGGCGCAGCCTCTCTGCCCTCCTGACACTGCAGCAGGCCCCAACAGCTGGTACCATCTGTTACTTGGGACCGGTGACTGGCCTCTCCACCGCAGGGGCATCACCCACAGAGGGTTCAGCCTATGTTGGAGAAGTTCCAACCCGGCTCCAATTTCAGGCACCGATCCACCTCCCCCACAAGGGCCCGGAACTTCCCACAGAATGCCTTGGGGCTGGATCATCGGGACCCTCGGGTTGCAGTGATTCCTCCCCTGCCAGGCATCAGGCCAGTGCCGATATCAATTCTGAGTGGGAGACAAATGACAAGTCCCCCGAATATTCGTTGACATGAGGTGTTTCCTCGGGCCTGTCCCCACCGCAGGAATGTCAGTGGTCCCCGCCAGATGACCTCTCCTTCCAGAAGTTTGAAACATGGTGAAGGCTTTGACCTTCGCCACAGAGTTAGAGAACAAGCCTCAAGCGGAGGACCTTGATCCTCTAGTATGGGGCCCCCCCCTGAAAGAGGAACTCAGTGGGAGGATGTGGGAGACACTGGTTACAGTGCCATTACTGAGCAAGCAGCTAGATTCCATGTATCTGGTCCACAAGAGCCCTGGCTTCCAGAATACCCAGCTACCACACAATTCCAAAGTGGTAGTCTGCCATGCATCCGATCAAGAGCCAGAAGATGTACGCCTTGGTGCCCCTGGGCAGGGAATCCCGCACCATTGATGCCTAAGGTAGTAAATGTTACCAGAGCTTGCTGGTGAAGGAGCTTGCTGGGTTCTTAGCTGGGCTGTCTGATGAACCTCTCCAGTGGTTCCAGACCCTGGTATTGACAGTCAAGGATTGCTCCAAATATCTAACTCAGGCGGCCTATGACTGCTTCCAGTCAGTGGCTAGAGTGGCTGTGGTGGGCATTGGTGCCCAGCACCTGGTGTTGCTACAGTCCTCAGAATTTGAACATTGGGCTCAGGAGAGATTGGCCGATGTCCCATGCCAGGAGAGAACCTTTTTGGCAAGCCCATGATGGACATGGCTGCAGAGTTTGTGTCAGAGTTCATGACCAGGATCAGGTGCTCCAGGAAGACTGCAGACCCTTCCTAATGGAAGGTTTCAAGGAAAAGGCCCTATTACCCGAAAAAGAGGAAGGCTTACGGCGCATACCCCCTAATTTATGGCCTGTCCAGCTCCCCCACAGGGACAGCAGGCCAAGGACACGGCCCTTGTAAGCCTAAGGCCCCCAAGCTCCAGACAGCACCATTGCTGCAGACTTGGGGGGGGGGGGGCAGGCTTTTGACTCCTTGGGCATAGCCGCTCTTCCCCTTCCGGATCAGAAACCACAGCACACAGTTGTCTGGTCGTCTTTGCTCACCGGTGGTCCAGCATCACCACCAATGCTTGGGCTTTGAAGGTCAGAAAGGGTTACCACCTCCACTTCAAAAAGATTTATCTATTTTATTTCTTTTTTATACCACGCTCTTTAGAATCAGTGCGGTTTACATGTTTACTAACAGCTACTTTTTTTTTAATTCCCTTGTCCCCGAAGGGCTCACAATCTAAGTGTACCTGAGGCAATGGAGGGTTAAGTGGCTTGCCCAAGGCCACAAGGAGTGGCCATGGGACTAGAGACCCCTGGCCCTCCGACCTGAAGTAAACTGTCCCAACCACTGAGCCACCACTCCACTTTCATTCTTTCCTGGGGAACTTCTATGACAACTCTTCACCAAGGGCTTCTGCAGCAGGAGCTTGTTGGCCTGCTGGTATACAAGGTGGTGGAACATGTTCCCCCCGCTCATAGAGGAACAGGATTCTACTCCTGCTACTTCCTGGTTCCAAAAGGACAGGAGGGTTTCAGCCTATCTTGGATCTGCCTGACCTCAATCGGTTCTTGGTGAACAAGAAGTTCAAAATGGTTTTGCCTTGGAATGTTGCTGCCCTACCTCCAGTGGAGAGATTCTGTGCTCCTTGGATCTCAGAGTTGCCTATACCCATATCCTGATTCATCCCTTGCATTGGCAGTACCTCCGCTTCATCATCAGTGGACAACACTATCGGTACCGCACACTGCCATTTGAGCTGGCATCTGCCCCCCAGGTGTTTACAAAGTGCTCAGCGGTGGTCGCCGCTCACCTACACCTCCAGGGTGTTCGTGTTCCCCTACCTGAATGACTGGCTCATAAGAGGTGGCTCAGCAGGTGAGGTCCATCAGGTGGGACACGACACCATCCTTGTCCTGGAACACTTGGTTTGTCGTCGACTTTCCCAAGTCCCACCTGCAGCCTACCCCATTGCCTGGAGTTCATCAGAGCCCTCCTGGACATGGTTCAGGACAAGGTCTGTCTTCCCTTAGATCCCTGATGCAGAATCTTCAGGGTCTCATGGTGGCCACTGCCCTCCTGATGTTGCGTCTTCTGAGACACCCATGGTCTCGACCCTGTATGTCACACCCATCTCTGCATGCGTCTGGCCCAGTGGACTCCCAGCTCTCAATGAGTCCAGACAACGGGCTTCATCCATGACTGTGTCCGGGTTGCTCTGTCATTGGTGGCGTCCTTCGATTGGTGGCAAAAGCCACATCACCTTCTGGCAGGAATGCTTTTTCAGTTTCCTTCCTTTCAGGCGACCCTCACGACTGATGTCTCCAAGCTGGGCTGGGGGGGCCTGCTGCGATGGACTGTGGACCCAGGGCATCTGGCCAGTGGAGGAGTGTCTGTCAGATCAACTTCCTCAAACTCAGAGCCATTGCGTACACTCTGCAAGCGTTCCAGCACCACTTATCAAACCAGGTTGTTCTGGTTCAGATGGACAATCAAGTGGCAATGTTTTACCTCAACAAACAAGGTGTTACAGAGCTGTACCTCTTGAGGAGGCGGTTTGTCTCTGGAACTTTGCCCAGGAGAGCGTTATGCTCCTTCCGGCAGTGTACCTCCTGAGACAGGAGAATGTCCTGACAGATCGCCTCAGTCGGGTTCTGCAGACCCACGAGTGGAGGCTGAACTCTCAAGTGCCTTGCTGCTTTTTTCTAATGTGGGGCTCTCCTACACGCAACCTCTTTGCCAGTCCCAACAACACCCATTTGTTGCGTTTCTGTTCCAGAATACTGGCCCCGCATCATGTACACATACCCTTTGACCTCACTGATCTCAACCCTTTTCAAGATTCAGCGTGATCGTGCCTTTATGATCCTCATAGCACCCAGGTGGGCCTTGCAGCCATGGTTTCACATGCTGCTCTGTCTCTCAGGCACTGCCAATTGCCCTGTACTGCACCCTAGAAATGGTTTCGCAGGACGGTGGCTCACTCCTGCACACCAACCTCAGATCCTTTGCCCTGACAGCCTGGCTGCTGAAGGGGTAGCCCTTGGCCAATTTCATCTGCCCAGGGATGTGGAAGATGTTCTCCTGGCGTCTCACAAGGATTCCATGATGCGAGCATACACCTTCAAATGGTGTAGATTCTCCATCTGGTGCATGGATTGGGGTATTAACCCCTTGCTGCACCTTTTCCAAGCTGACTTTTTATTTTATTTATTTATTTAGACTGTTTTTGTATACCGCCTTATCCTTCAATCAAAGCGGTCACGACACAATTGGGGGATACATTTAACACGCGGGGATATGAGACACATACACTAATACTTACAGGGAACATGGGCTGTGGAGGGTTAAGTGGCTTGCCCAAGACCACAAGGAGCATCTGTGGGACTAGAAACCCTGGTCCTTCCGGCCCAAGGTTGCTGTCCTCTAGTGGGATTTGAACCCCTGACCTTCTGGCCTGAAGTACCTTGCCCCAACCACTAGGCTACTCATCCCTCTAACTTTGTGAGGGTGCACCTCACTGCATTGGCAGCGCACCATTTGATTGACAAGTAACCCCTTTCCTTCCATCTGCTCGTGGGCCATTTTATGTGAGGTCTCTTGCTCACGCAGCCTCCCATTTGTCCCTGCAGCAGCCTGGGACCTGAATGTGGTTCTGGGTAAGCTTGTGATTCTCCAGGACCAAGCAGGAAATCGGTCCTCACATAAGGGTGACGTCGGCGCCGACGGAGCCCCGTGCAGACCATTTCCCCAGCTTTCAAGGAAAGCCTTTGGGAACGCAGCGTGCATGCGCGGTCCCCTTCCCGCCCAAGGGTGTCTTCTTGCTCAGTCTTCATTTTTCCACGGAGCCCAACGGACGTGAGTTCGTGTCACCTGGGAAAAGTAGATTTTTTTTCGGCTATTTTGGCTTTTTCTGATCCTGTTCAAGTCCGGAATTTTGATTGTCGTTTTTTGTCCTTCATGACTAGCATGTTCGCCTTTTTTGTGTTTTCACTGGCAGCCTGGTCTTTTGACCTTGCAGGGGCCCTTTTTCCCACGATGGCTGCCAGCGGGTTCCAAAAGTGTGATTGGTGCAAGAAACTTATGTCTCTCACCAACACGCATGACTGCTGCCTCGGGCCCCACCATGACCTGCTGGTCTGTGGACCGTGTGGCAAAATGTCGTCGAAGGCACTTCGGAGCCGTCAGCATCAATGTGAGAATTTTCTCAGATCCCGCGTCCGGCTGGGCCCGGACTTCATCAGAGGCTTCGACATCTCGGGAGTCTGACCCCGAGCGCCGTCGGGGTTCCTCTGAGAGGGAGTCTCCTGCCCGGGAGCACAAAAGGATGAAGAAGCTCATGAGGGTGGTGTCGGTGGAGGCTCCTGGGTCCTCGAGGTCTCAGAGTGCCACACTTCCGCATGGAGACTCTACGATCAGTCATCGCAGCGGTAAGAGGCGGAGAGTTTCTGACGTCTCTCGACTTGACAGAGGCCTACCTGCATATTCCAGTCAGGAAGACCCATCAACAGTTCCTAAGATTCGCGGTTCCGGGGGGCCATTTCCAATTCCAGGCCCTTCCCTTCGGCCTAGCTACGGCTCCACGGACATTCACCAAGGTGATGGTGGTGGTGGCGGCCTTCCTCCGGAAGGAAGGAATCCTAGTACACCCGTACCTAGACGATTGGCTGGTCTGGGCAAAATCGGAAGAAGAAAGTCGCATGACGACGAGCAGAGTGGTTCAGGTGCTAGAGGAGTTAGGGTGGGTCATCAACCGAGCAAAGAGCAGGATGACGCCCTCCCAGGACCTCGAATATCTCGGAGCAAGATTCGACACAGGAAGGGGCAGAGTGTTCCTGTCTCGAGCGCGGTCAAGGGACCTAAGACTACTAATTGCACAGTTCCTGAGCAGACGAAACCCCTCAGCATGGCATTATCTTCAGGTGCTGGGCACAATGGCGGCAGCGATAGGTAGTGCCTTGGGCCAGGGCCCACATGCGTCCACTACAGCGCGCACTATTGCGTCGGTGGTCTCCACAACATCATCGCCTGTCAACTCAGTTACCCTGTGCTCCGCGGACCAAACAATCCCTGCACGGGTGGCGGTGCCCAAGGAATCTAGAGCAGGGGATGCCCCTCGAGCCCCATCTATGGATACTGTTGACAACGGATGCCAGCCTGACGGGCTGGGGGGCTCACTGCGAGGACCAGTTCGTCCAGGGCCTCTGGTCACAGTTGGAATCACAATGGCCCATCAACAGACTGGAGATGCGGGCCGTCATCCTAGCGCTCAGAGCGCTGGAGTCCCTAGTGCTAGGAAGAGCGATTCGCGTTCTCTCCGACAACGTCACCACGGTAGCTTACATCAACTACCAGGGCGGTACCAGCAGCCCCGCCTTGGAGAAGGAGGCGGGGGCCCTCTTCCAGTGGGCAGAGACCCGCCTGGAAGCGCTTTCGGCTCTGCACGTGGCAGGCATGGACAATCTCATGGCCGATTACCTCAGCAGACACAAGATAGACCACGGAGAGTGGGAGCTGGGAAAGGACTCCTTCGACCAGATAGTGGCCCGCTGGGGGCTACCAGTCATGGACCTCATGGCAACTTTCTCGTCAGCCAAGGTGGATCGATTCTTCAGTCGGCGGAGGGAAAGAATGTCCGAAGGCCTGGATGCCCTATCTCAGAAGTGGCCGACGGAGGGGCTTCTCTACGTGTTTCCCCCGTGGGCCCTGATCGGAAAAGTCCTGCAGCGGGTGGAAGCTCACCAAGGTCTGGTGATCCTCATTGCCCGGATTGGCCACGTCGTCCTTGGTATGCAGATCTGGTGAGGTTGCTGGCCGACCGCCCTTGGCGGCTCCCTTGCAGAAGGGGTCTACTCAGACAAGGCCCGGTAATAATGCCTCACGTGGATCGGTTCTCGCTTACGGCCTGGCTATTGAAAGGGCGCACCTCTTGAAGCGGGGCTATTCAGGAGCGGTAATCTCAACGCTGTTGAATGCGAAGAAACGCTCGACCTGTCTGGCCTACGTAAGGGTCTGGCGCATCTTTGAGGCGTGGTGTTCGGAACACCGAAGAAAACCCTCTTGGCCTCAGTCCCTGAGGTGCTGGAATTCCTTCAAGCGGGTTTTGAGAAAGGCCTGGCGCACAGTTCCTTGCGGGTCCAACTAGCCGCCATCGCTTGCTATAGAGGCAAGGTTCACGGCAAGCCCCTTGGGGCCCACGCGGACGTCTCCAGGTTCCTAAGGGCAGTTAGGCGGCTGCGTCCTCAACGGAGATCCGTGATCCCTCCTTGGGATCTCAATCTTGTTCTAAATGCATTGGTCGGGGAACCCTTCGAGCCGATAAAGAAGGCTTCCCTGAAGGACTTAACCCTCAAGACAGTCTTCCTGGTCGCTATCTGTTCGGCCAGACGGGTCTCCGAGTTGCAAGCTCTGTCCTCTCGACCGCCTTTCCTATCCTTTCTCAGGGACAAAGTGGTACTACGCACGGTACCTTCCTTCCTGCCCAAGGTTCTGTCTCCTTTTCATGTGAACCAGACAGTCACCCTTCCGGCCTGGCCGGCCGAGGGACCTGAAGGTAGAAATAGCAAGCTACGACGCTTAGACGTCCAGAGGATTTTGAAGCGATACCTCTCACGCACAGCTCCTTTCCGGAAATCCGACAAGCTGTTCGTCCAGTTCGGAGGCCCGCACAAAGGAGAGGCGGCGGCCAAGGCCTCCATCTCCAGGTGGATCAGAGAAACGATTGCATCCGCCTACATTCTGAAAGGGAAACAGGTCCCAGGGGGGCTCCGGGCGCACTCCACCCGGGCTCAGGCTGCCTCGTGGGCAGAGTTCAGTCTAGTCCCTCCGTTGGATATTTGTAGAGCGGCGACTTGGTCCTCTTTGCATACCTTCACAAGGCACTACAGGCTGGACGTACAGAGTGCAGCGGACGCTCGGTTTGGTCGGGCAGTCCTTCAGTCCGGGTTGCCGGAACCCACCCAGGATTGAACTGCTCTGGTGCATCCCAGAAGTAAAGGGACTGGACTGGAGTGACGATAAGGAAGAAGTAATTAGATCTTACCTGCTAATTATTGTTCCTGAAGGAACGACAGTCCAGTCCCTGATCCCACCCGGCACGACCGGACTGGAAGGCCTATCAGTCAAGAGCGAAGCATCTGGCCGAGCGTAGAACCAGGTCTGGGGGAAGGAGGGCAGGAGAAAGTCGCCTAGGACATTATCGGGCACCCCTCCCTTTCCTCTCCGCGGTATTCCCTCCTCCCTGGCTCCTATTTCTTATTTAAAAAAAAAAAAAAAGTTGGGTTCTGGTCTAGTATCCCGTGAGGGAGTTTGATTTGTGTTTGTTGATTATTCATAGAACTCTGGTTAGACTGCTTTTTCAATCGAATACTGGAGTTAGTGGGTGGTAGCAGTGGTATTTATACCGCCCCACCTCCAAAAAGGTTGGGCTCAGCCTCCAAGCTGCTGGAAGGGTTGCGTAACCCAGAAGTAAAGGGACTGGACTGTCGTTCCTTCAGGAACAATAATTAGCAGGTAAGATCTAATTACTTCTTCTCCAGCCTCACGAATGGCAGTTGAATCCCACTGGTGGTTCAGCAGATCTTCCTCCGCTGGGGACTTCCATCCATCGATCTATTTGCAAGTCTACAGAATCGTCAGCTTCCCAGGTCCTGCTCCAGACAGCCACATCCCCTGCGGCTAGCAACGGATGCTTTTCTGATCTGATCTCTTGGTCTACGGGCCTCCTGTATGCGTTTCCTCCCATGCCCCTGGTGGCCCGAACTCTGTTCAAGATTCTCTGGGACAAGGCCTCGGTGATTCTGGTAGCTCCCAGATGGCCGAGGCAGCTGTGGTTTCCACTTCTGCTGCAGTTGGCGGTGGAAACTCCATTCCCTCTGGGGTTGCAACACGATCTCCTCTCTCAAGATTTGGGTTCCCTTCTGCACCCCAATCTCAGGTCCCTCAATCTGATGGCCTGGCTGCTGAAAGGATAGTGCTAGCTCCCTTATGTCTACCTAAGGAGGTTGAGGAGGTGGTCTTGGCCTTTAGGAGACAGTCTACCAGAAAATCCTATGCCCTCAAGTGGTGTAGGTTTACAGTGTGGTGTACTCAGCGCAATGAAGATCTTTCTCTTGCCTTGTGCCAGTAGTATTGCAGTATCAACTTCACCTATCAGACCTAGGCCTTAAGTCTAACTCTTGTTCGGGTCTACCTCAGTGCTTTGTCAGCGCACCACTCACCGGTGGAAGGACAGTCTGTCGGTTCACCCTTTGCTGTCCAGATTTCTCAGAGGCCTCCTTTTGCTCAAGCCTCGGGTTCGTCCACCGGCAGCTGAGTGGGATTTTAAGGTGGTCTTGCAGCAGCTTACTCGCCCACCGTTTGAGCCGATGGTTACTTGCCATTTGCGCTTCCTCTCTTGCAAGGCGCTCTTCCTGGTGGCTCTTACCTCGGCCAGACATGTGAGTGAACTACAAGCTCTGGTTTCTGATAGGCCGTACACACGGTTCTATAGGAACAGGGTGGTCCTACAGACCCATCCCAAGTTCCTTCCAAAAGTGGTCTCCTCTTTCCACCTCAACCAGGAGGTGGTTCTTTCGACCTTCTTTCCCAGGCCACATACTAGTTGGGCTAAAACAATTTTGCATACCCTGGACTGTAAGAGGGCCTTGTCTTTTTACATAGAATGTACGCGGGGACATCGAAGGGCTACTCAGCTCTTCGTCTCCTTTGACCCTAATAAGATGGGGTTACCTGTCTCCAAGCATACATTATCCACTTGGGTAGCAGATTGTATCGCCTGGTCGTACAAGGCAGCCGACCTCCCCTTGCAGGGTCGAGTCACGGCCCACCATGTCAGGGCGAAAGCCGCGTCAGCTCATCTCCGCTCTGTTCCATTGGCAGACATCTGCCGGGCCGCAACTTGGTCTTCAAGCCAAACTTTTGCAGCCCATTACTGCCTGGAGAGAGAGTCCCGAAGGGACAGTGCTTTTGGACAGGCGGTACTCCGTAATCTCTTTGAGGTTTCGGCGACTCCTACCCTCCGGCCCTTGTGTTGGGCTACCGTACGGGGGCGTTCTTACAGGATATTCTTATCACGAATGCTGAGGCTCTTGAGAGGGAGCCATTTTTTCAGCTTACAGTTCCCGGTAGCCTAGAGCTGGGGAGTCCCATATGTGAGGACTCACTTCCTGCTTGGTCCTGGAGAAAGTGTAGATCTCCAGGAACAAGCAGGAATGAGTCTTCACATATGGGTATCGTCGGTACCGACAGAGCCTGCGCAGGAACGCTCCCCAGCGTCCAGAAAGAAAGCTTTTGGGAGCATCCCACAGCGCCTGCGCACTGCCTTCCCGCCTTTCCCAACCGCCTCTCTCCAGTTCTTCTTTTCCGCGGAGCCAGCAGGTCGTGTTCCTGTCACCACTGAAGAAGTTCTGTATTTTCTTATTTCTTTGGTCGTGCGTCTGCCTTCTTTGACGTAGGACCGGTACCGCCGGTCTTTTCTTCTTTCTTCTTTAAAAAAAATAAAACAAAAAAAACCTACCGTTTTCCACTTCTGTGCATTTTTTCCTTTTGGGCCTTAGGCCTAGGAAAATTTTCCTCATGGAAAAGCCTGCTTCCGGGTTTAAAAAGTGCACGAAGTGCAGCGGTACTCTTTCTATCACCGACACCCATGACTGGTGTCTAAAATGTTTGGGTCCTGACCACTCCATCACCGATTGTGAGTCCTGTTCCATGATGTCTAAAAGAGGTCGACAGAATCGAGCGGCCAAGCTCAGTACCCTGTTTCCCTCTGATGCAGCTTCGGTAGCATCGACATCTTCCAGGGCTGCTTCTTCCTCCCATGGATCTCAGGTAACCAAACATAAGTCCAGCCGGTCCTCAAAGGGTAGATCTCCCTCTAAGTATCGAGATGCCTCCGGGCTTGCTCTCGAGGACCCCGCACCGGCAAAATTACCCCGGCGGGAAGCTCCGGCTTCCAAAGCTTCATCTATGGGGTTACGGGTTGACATCGATGGCTCGGCCTCGACCGATCACCTGTTGCCATGTTCTGGGGTACCGGTGGTTTCCACTGGTACCGACATCCAGACATTGGTTGCGTCGATGGATCAGAATATTCTGACCATGCAGCGTGCCATTACGGCATTCATACAAGCTGCGACACCTCCGGTACCGCAACAGACTCCGTTGTCGGTACCGGTTCTGGCACCGGCACCAATATTGGTTCTGGTGCCGGTACCGATTGTATTGACATCGGCTTCGGTGTCAACTGCAGCGGTACCCTGTTCTGTGACGCCCATCGGTACCGAATCGGTACCGATCACTCCCGATGTCGATACCACTCGGTACGTGTATCGGGCTCTGCAGGAGCATCCAGACAGGCGATACTTCGATTCCTCCGAAGACTCTGATGAATCAGAGGCTTCTGTCGAAGCATCGGTACTCCTTCCTCAGGATCCCTCTTCTCCAAAAAGAAGAATGTCTCCTCAAGAAGACTTGTCTTTTCAAGACTTCATTAGGGAAGTGGCCAGGGGCCTCTCCATTTCAGTGGCCCCTGAATCAGAGCCTAGAGCCAAAAAATTTGATATTTTACAATATCCTAAGGCTCCTAAAGAGGCAGCTACTTTACCAATTCATGAGATCCTTTATGATCACATGTTGGGCATATGGGAGACACCTCTCACTATCTCCCCTCATTCTCGTAGGTTGGACACCATGTACCGTGTTCCTCCTTGTCCTGGCTTTCCTAAGACTCAGCTGCCTCACCACTCTATTGTGGTGGAATCTGCTATGAAGAAGATAAAGAGTGCAAAAAGACACTCATCTAATCCTCCAGGAAGAGAATGCAGAACCTTGGATGCTTTTGGCCGGAGAATTTTCCAGGCCAATATGCTTGCTGTCAGAATCAACTCCTATAGTCTCTATATGGGGATGTTTCTAAAGGAAGTTACAGATCATCTGCAAACTTTATCTCCTTTTATCTCAGAAGATAAAAGGGAAGAGTTTCTCACCTGGCTTAAACATGCCCAGGATGTCTCCAAATTTTCCAACCGTGCAGCCTTTGACTCTTTTGAGTGTGCCAGCAGAGCCTCGGCTATTGCCATAGGTGCACACAGAGTTGCTTGGTTACAAGCTTCTGATTTGGAACCCTGGGTCCAGGATGGATTAGGAAATCTTCCTTGTACAGGTGAAAACCTTTTTGGCAAGGATTGGAAAGCAAAGGCCACTCGGATGCTGAGAATTCTGCCTTAGATAGACTTTCACTGTCTACTTCTGCTCCTGTTAGAAAAAGGTTATTCAAAAAGGCTTTCTTTCCCAAAAAGGTGAAATATTATCCTGTTTATGGTCAGCAGGCATCTTCTGCAGGTCGTTTTGCTGCAAAGCGTCAGCAACAACCTAAACAAGCCAAGCCTAAGGCTGCAAGGACTGCTACGGCCCAACAGCCTCCGCCTCCTCAGGGCCTTTGACTTACATCTAGAGAACTTAGCCTTTCTGGCTCTAGAAGAACCAGAGCCTCTCACCATTCCAGGAAGGTTAGCCCACTTTGCTCCCAGATGGGAACAAGTCACGGCAGAGCAATGGACCCTCTCCATCATAAGGGAGGGGTACAAGCTTCATTTCTTAAACCTTCCTCCTCACACCATGGTGAAACAGTTCAATTCTCCAACATCTCTCCTCGACCTTCTGGGTCAGGAGATTGCCAAAGGGCAATAGAAGAAGTACCCCTCCTTCAACAGGGCTCAGGGTTCTACTCCCCCTATTTTCTTATTCCAAAGAAAACGGGGCTACTGACCCATATTAGATCTCAGAGAATTGAACGTTTCTATGCAAGGAGAAATTCAAGATTTCTCTCTGTGCTCTCCTTCCATACCTTCAGAGTCAGGATTGGCTTTGTTCTCTAGATCTCAAGGATGCGTACACCCATATCCTTATCCATCCAACACACAGAAGGTTCCTTCGGTTCCTTTATCAAGGAAAGCACTACCAATACAGTGTGCTTCCTTTCGGTCTGGCCTCTGCTCCAAGAGGGTTCACAAAATGCATGGCAGTAGTAGCTGCATTTCTACGCACTCTAGGAATATTTGTATTCCCATATCTGGACGACTGGCTCATCTGAGCTCTGTCTCAGTCAGAGGCCCAGACTTCCCTAGCCTGCACAAGGCGTGTTCATCAGTATCTGGGACTTGTAATAAACATCCCAAAATCCCATCTCACCCCTACTCAGTCACTAGAGTTCATAGGGGCCTTCTGGATACCACAACTGCAAGGGCCTATCTTCCCCAGTCCCGTTGCCTACGCTTGGTGCAGTTAGCCTCACAAATTCAGTTAAAGTCCCATTTAACTGCTCAAGAAATGTTAAAACTGTTAGGCCACATGGCATCCACCGTGCATGTGGTTCCTTACGCTCGCCTTCACATGAGGGCAGCTCAGTGGACTCTGTCCACCCAATGGACCCAGGCATCAGGGTGCCTGTCAGACAAAATGGCAACCTCCAGTCTCCTCTTCTGGTCTCTCCAGTGGTGGAGGTCCACTCAAAATCTGTTGCTGGGGTCCCCCTTTCAACAATCCCTACCCCAAGCAACCCTTACAACAGATGCTTCTCCAAAGGGTTGGGGAGCTCATCTACAAGATCTCTCCACCCAGGACATCTGGTCTTCACAAGAGACATCTCTACATATCAACCTCCTGGAGCTCAGAGCAATTCTTCTAGCTCTGAGTCTTCCACACCCTGCTCAGCTACAAGACAGTCTTCATCCACACGGACAACCAAGTAGCCATGTTCTACGTGAACAAGCAGGGCGGGACTGGCTCTCTGTCGCTTTGCAATGAAGCTTTGAGATTGTGGGCCTTTGCCAGAGACCATCAAATTCATTTCATGGCAGTGTATCTTCCAGGGGTTCAAAACGCTTGGGCAGACACTCAGTCGAGTTCTGCTTCCACACGAATGGTCCCTCCATGGGGACCAGATAGCCAGGATCTTCCGAATTTGGGGAACCCCGGACATAGGCCTGTTTGCAAGTCCGTGGAATGCCAAATTTCCCTGGTTCTGTTCCAGGATTCCATGTCAGGGAGTTTAGGCCAGGGATGCCTTCCTCCTTCATTTGGGGCAAGACTTCCTCTATGCCTTTCCACCCATTCCCCTAATTCCCAAGACACTGTTCAAACTTCAGAGAGACAAGGGGTCTATGATCCTCATAGCACCACATTGGCCACGCCAGGTGTGGTACCCTCTACTTCTGCATCTCTCTCAAGCTCCCTCCCTGGACTTGGGATATGCTCCAGACCTCCTGTCCCAGGAGGAGGGAACGTTGTGGCGCCCAAATCCCCAGTCTCTTCATCTCAGAGCCTGGTTGCTGAAGGCCTAGACCTTCAAGATTTGCATCTTTCTCAGCAGGTGAAGGATATCCTTCATGCTTCCAGAAAGCCTTCCACTAGACGTTCCTATGCTTTTAAATGGAATAGGTTTACCTTTTGGTGTGCAGAGAAGGGTCTTAACCCTCTTGCAATACCTCTGAATTCTTTACTAGAGTATTTGCTGCATTTATCCCATGCAGGCCTTAAAACGAATTCAGTAAGAGTCCATTTGAGTGCTATTGCAGCATCCCTTAAGCCTCTCAATGGACAGCCTATTTCCTCTTATCCTCTTATTGCAAGATTCATGAGAGGCCTTCTTTTAACTAAACCTCCCATTAGACCACCTCCAGTGGCATGGGACTTGAATTTGGTTCTTGGCCAGCTTATGAAGCCACCCTTTGAACCCTTAGCCACTACCTCCTTGAAATTTCTTTCCTGGAAGGTTACTTTTCTCATTGCAGTCACCTCAGCTAGCCGCATCAGTGAGCTGCAGGCCTTGGTGGCTAATCCTCCTTATGCAAGGTTCCATCATGACAAGGTAGTCCTTAGGACTCATCCACACTCTATGCCTAAGGTGGTCTTGCCTTTTCATCTCAACCAAGAGGTCTACCTACCTGTCTTTTTTTCCAGGACCTCATGCATCAAATGCAGAGAGGAATCTTCATACCCTTGACTGTAAAAGAGCTCTAGCTTTTTACTTACAAAGGACACAGCAACATAGAAAGTCCTCTCAACTCTTTGTTGCTTTTGACCCTTCTCATTTGGGACTTCCAGTCTCTAAGAGAACTCTGTCCAATTGGATTGCTCAGTGTATTTCGCCTACCAGAGTAAGAACCTTTTTCTGAAGGGCCATGTCACAGCTCACAATGTGAGGGCCATGGCAACCTCTATGGCTCATCTGAACTCTGTGTCCATCGACCAAATCTGTCAAGCGGCCACCTGGGCCTCGGTTCATACCTTTACAGCCCATTACTGCTTGGAAAAGGACTCCCGCCGGGATGCCTTGTTTGGTCAGGCTGTTCTCAAACACCTGTTCCATACCTAATCAACTCCTACCCCCCATCCCTGGTTGGATGCCTGAGATCCATGGGGGCAGATAGAGCCCTTCTCAGGGACTCACAACCTTGGAGATCTCCCTGGCATCTCTAACTGGGGAGTCCCCATATGTGAAGACTCATTCCTGCTTGTTCCTGGAGATAGCACAGTTACTTACCTGTAACAGGTGATCTCTGGGAACAGCAGGAATAAGTCTTCACAACCCACCCACCTCCCCTAGGAGTTGTATCTCTCTATCTATCTTTCCTTTCCTCTCTCTCTCTTTGTCTCAGCTTAAAACTCGAACTGGAGTGAGGCGGTTGGGAAAGGCGGGAAGGCAGCGCGCAGGCGCTGTGGGATGCTCCCAAAGCTTGCTTTCTGGACGCTGGGGAGCGTTCCCGCGCAGGCTCCGTCGGTACCGACGATACCCATATGTGAAGACTTATTCCTGCTGTTCCCAGAGATCACCTGTTACAGGTAAGTAACTGTGCTATCCCTAGGAACAAGCAGGAATGAGTCTTCACAGATGGGTACATCGGTACTGACGGAGTCTGTGCGGGAACGCTCCCCAGCGTCCAATCAGAACGCTTTTGGAAGCATCCCAATATGCCTGCATGCTGCCTTCCCGCCTTTCCCAACTGCCTCTCCTCAGTTTTCATTTCATTTTCAGGACGTCCTCCTGTCACCGCAGAACATTCTTCTTTTATTTTTTGGTTTTCTTGCGGTCGCGGCTGCCTTCTCCGACGCCACCGGTACCGCCAGTGTTTCTTTTCTTTTTTCTTGTAAAATTTTTCCTTTTTAAGGAATACTTTTCCTTGTTAGTGCCTCACGGGTTTTCTTAGGCCTGCTAGGCCTACTCACTTTCCTTCATGGAACTGCCAGCCACTATTCCCAAGAAATGTACAAACTGGCGGTACAAAATTAATTTTAGACATTCACAATTGGTGTCTAACCTGTTTGGGTCCTGACCATTTTCCTCCGGAGTGTCCCTCCTGCAATAGTATTGTGGGAAGTCTTCAGCATCGAGTTCCCCTCGATATGCGGTCCCCATCCAACTTCAGGGCACCGACCACCTCTTATACACGGGATCAGGTAACCCAAAATCAGTCTCTTAAGACTAGCCAGTCTCGAGTGGTAGATCTCATGCACAGCATGGAGATGCCTCCGGCCTTACCCTCGAGAACACACTGGCTTTAAAACCCCGGTTGGGAGTCTTCGGCCTCCAAAGCCTGTGTGGGATTTCAGGTTGTTCCTGAGGTTCACCCCTCACAGAACATACCTGAGCCATGCTCTGTGGTGGCATCAGCTTCGAGCGGTACCGATACCCCGGTATCGGCAATGGTGTTGGATGAAACATTCCTCACCAAGGATCATAGTCTGGCGTCCTTGGTACCTACGGGGCCATTGGCTACGCTACAGACCGACCCTCCAGTATCGGTATCGATCCCGATACCGATACTAGTACTGACATCGGTACCCTCCAGATGTGCATCGATAGACTCGCTTCCTTCGATGCCGAGTCTAGAATCGATCTCCAGTCTGGAGGACTGGGTACCGACTCGCCTTGGTACCGACACCAGACGGTACCGAAGGCACGGTTCTGATGATCCATGTCCGGCACACTCGGTTTCTTCGATACCGTTAGTTGTCACCGGCTGGCCTTCATCCACCGGTATTGGATACGGTGCCGGTATCCACATTACCATTGCTGTCGGTGCCTTCCATGCTTCTCTCATCAGGCTCTCTTCCCTCGATACCGAGTTTGGAATCGATCCCTAGTATGGACGATGTGCTACCGACTGTTGCTGGTCCCGACCTCCTGCGGTACCGGCGGCCATCCTCTAAGGATTCCATACTCCACCATTCAGGATCTTATCTTCCTATAAAGTTGGATAGATCCCTCGGTGCCAGGGCTAGTTCTTCAGCAGATCTAGCCTGTCCTAAAGAATTTCCCTCTGGGGATTTTTCTTTTCAAGCTTTTCTCCTGGATATGGCAAAATCACTTGCCATTCTTATACCTGGACAGGATCCTACACAAGGGAATACAGAATCCCTGTATATTCCTGGGAGAGCAAAGGAGAACATCATGCTTCCTTTGCATCCTTCCTTGCAGGTTCTCCTCCTACGAATGTGGGAAGCTTCTTTAACGGTACCCCCACCTTCTAGGGCAACTGATCTTCTCTATCAGGTGCCCCCCTCTCCAGGTTTTCAAAGGACTCAACTTCCTCATCATTCCATTGTTGTAGAATCAGCAATGAGGTGGGTGAAGAGTACTAAAAAGCATTCTTCTTATCCGCCAGGTCGTGAGTCTAAGACTTTAGATCCCTTTGGATGCCAGACCTTCCAGGCATCCATGCTTTCAGCAAGAATTCTCTCATATATTTTCTATATGGGTTTATCTCTTGAAGAGGTCACAAAAAAAATTACTGTTTTTGACTCCTTTTCTTCAAGAGCCCAAAAGTGCAGACTATTCCTTACTGGTTAGTCATGCTCAAAATATCTCTAGGTTCCTTACTCGTGCTTCCCTAGACTCCTTTGAGTCTGTTAGCAGAACGTCTGCTATAGCTATAGGGGCACGACGTAAAGCCTGGCTCCAGGCTTCAGACTTGGACAAATGGGCACAAGAAAGACTGGGAAATACTCCTTGCACTGGAGAAAATCTCTTTAACAAGGAGTCTTTACTCTTAAGTTTCTCAGTTAGCCACTGACATTCCTGTTTCCAGAGGCTGTTCTACGCCTTCCTCTTTCCCAGTTGGTAGGAAATGTCCTACCAAACTTTCTTCCCCTAGGGGGAAAGTTTTATCCATCTTCTGCCCATCATACAGATGTTCCCAAACAAGGGAAACATCGCCCTGGTCTGAAGAAACCACAACCTCAACAGGGTCAGCAAACCCAGCAGTCGCAGGATTTGAAATAAATCATCATTACCCCTCTTGGTTGGTGGTTAGAGTGGCAGTCTGCTTCTTTTCACTTGAAGTATCTGCACTAATTTTATCCTAACCTTTTCTAGATATCGCTTCATGAGACATCTTTTCTTTTACTCTAAGAGTCTTTATGATGATCATGCCCATACTTAACAGGTTTTCTTTTCCTCTTTGGGGAAACGAGAAGTGACAACCATCAATAAGACAGTTGTTTCCCTGTACTGGCATGTATCATCTTACCTTTCAGAGACTTCCTGCATAGTCAGTCTCCTTCAACTCTGTCTTACCTCCCTCTTACTACAACATTTGATTTGTAAGAGTGGCTCTCTTACATTGGTAAGCCCCTATGGTCCTCTACCTGTGCCACAGGGGGATTCTCCATTCCAGAGTTATCTCCCCCTTTTATTACCTTAGAAGTCCTACTATGTCTGTTTCTTTTTCCCAATCTAAAAAAGGAGGGCAAAAGAAATTTCCTTCCGCTGCCCTGCTACTTGCTGCAGATACAGCAATTCCTAGTGGTTACACCACTGGTTCTGTTCACCACACAACGAGGGGTTCCCCTCCACTAGTAATTCTTCTAGCCTCAGTGCTAAACCCCAAACAGGTTATCAACCTCGTTTGGAAAACCCTATTATCACAGACTGGTTGGTTAACTTCTATTCTTCGCCCCTTGTCCTTGGCAGAATAGTTTGTTACCCACTGGCTTTACACAGCCAGTTTTTTCTTCTAACCAACCTGCAGCATGCTCTCTGCAACTCTCCAAAGTAGCTTTGCACTATGGGCCCTTGCTAGAGAGCATTAGTATTTTGACTAGCAGATAACCCCAGATGGTTAGGAGGGGTTCCCCCAGTCATGTTTTCATGACTGGTAGGTATTCCCTACCCTTACCATCTCATCTTAAATCTCTTTTGAGACATAAGACTCAGGCCTTTCATCATGTGAAAACCTAAAGAATGGCCAATTCCCTACCTTGGCCCATATCTCCTTTGGTCTTCTCGTCAGAGATAATTTTCTTTCAGTGGCAGCTAAAGGACGCCTGATACCCATCTTGCCCTCATAGGCGGATCACTATGGTATCTTCCTCCAGTGGCGTCCTCTATCCATTCTCCATACTGCAGTTCTTGAGAGATCTGGACTTGCTGCCTGCAGACTGAAGTTATCCTATGCATTTTTCACGTAGGCCATCCTGGTTATTCAAGAGCTCAAATTCTGAAAGGAATCTAGACTCCTTCTTGTCAGGGAGACCATTCCTCTGACTCGGCCAGTCATAACTAGGGAAAGAGGATTCTCTATGCATCTGTTCAAGCAGGTATCAACCTTCTTGCTATTAGAGGAATCTTTCTCACTCCCCATATCCCTAGGGGGGATCTGGTTCTATAGACATCTCTCCATCCACAAACCTGGAGACATGTGTCTATATGCCTACATATTCATATAGATAGAGAGAGATATCTATGTATAGATATAGATCTGTGTATCTTCTGCCCATACATATATCTCTATCTCTCTCTATATATATCTATCTATCTATCTACCCTATATGTGTATATATCTTGGGTAGATATGTATCCACATACTTATGTCTGTCTGTTTAGGTTCAGATATCCATACATTCCTATATGATCCTGACAGATGGGCACTACCCCTATCAATGCTGTGCCAGCATACTTAGGGTTCTACACATATAACCACTTTCTGTGGTAATTAACAAACCTTTCCTTACCATAACCTTTTAGGGTTAGGTACCCCTGAAGCTCTCCATGTACCTTTTCTTTCCTAATTGACCCCATTTAGGAAAGACATTGCGGAGCTTCAGTTAATCTAAAGCTTAGCGCTTCATAAGTCTGTCCTTACTTCTTATCAAATACAAGGGTCTCCATACCCTTTCTCTCCTACATGGACTGATTCCATTGCCAGTCCAGTTGGGTCAGACTCATTTTTCTTTTGGTCCTAGGTTTGTACTGTTTTTGGACCAAAACAGCTTAAGCTTTCTCTAGTAGTACCTTCTGCGTCTTCCGCTGAAGCTCTACCTCTTATACTACCCCATTTTTCCCCTGGGGCTATTTCTCACCCTGAAGCGTTCTGACCTCCACTTGTTTTTTCTACCTTTATTACCTCTACTTCTCGGTGAGGTACTCCTTGAGGTTCTTCACTGGCTCTTCTAACAGATCCATATGAACCTCAGTAGACTTTTGCAATGCCAACAAGGGAGGCCCATATTACAATATTTTACTACTAAATGCCCTCTATACAGGGTCTTCCCCTTTAGAAGCCCTGTTCTAGGCCAGCTGTTCCACAGCTCCTTTTCTGTATTCAACTCCTACCCTCCATCCCCAGGATGCCTGAGGTCCTGAGGAATAGCATGGCTCTTTCTAGACTCGCAACATGCTAGGACTCCCTCTGGGCATCTCAGCTTGGGAGTCCCCATATGTGAAGACTCATTCCTGCTTGTTCCTGAAGATAGCACAGTTACTTACCTGTAGCAGGTGATCTCTGGGAACAGCAGGAATAAGTCTTCACAACCCACCCACCTCCCGTAGGAGTTGCTTTCTCTATCTCTATCTTTCCCTTTCTTGCTCTCTCTCTCTCTCTTTGCCTCAGCTTTAAAACTTAACTGAGGAGAGGCAGATGGGAAAGGCGGGAAGGCAGCATGCAGGCGTGTTGGGATGCTTCCAAAAGCGTTCTGATTGGACGCTGGGGAGCGTTCCCGCGCAGACTCCGTTGGTACCGACGTACCCATATGTGAAGACTTATTCCTGCTGTTCCCAGAGATCACCTGTTACAGGTAAGTATCTTTGCTTTACTCACCTGTACAGGTGTCCTCCAGGAGCAGCAGGAATCAGTCCTCATGACCCTCCCTACTCCCCTGGAGTTGCGGTCATATACTTCCTTTTGATTTTTTGCTGTCTTTTAGCTATGTCATCAGACTGAGCAAGATGGCACCCTTGGGCGGGAAGGGGACCGCACATACGTGCTGCATTCCCAAAGGCTTTCCTTGAAAGCTGGGGAAATGCTCTGCACAAGGGCTCCGTCGGCACCGACGTCACCCATATGTGAGGACTGATTCCTGCTGCTCCTGTAGAACAGGGGTCACCAACCTGCGGCCCGCGGGCCGCATGCGGCCCACGAGGTCCCTTCGTGTGGCCCGCGAGGCTCTATCCCGGTTAACATTACGTGCGGCCCGCCAAGGATTCCCGCCATTGTATCTGCGGCCTGCGGCATGCTCGGCGGGTTCACCGGCATGTGACCGGTTTCCCAAGAGCAGCGCGCAAATTAGAGGACCAATCAGCAATAAGGCTTAAACTTTGATTCTGTTTTTGCAGCTATCGATAGAATTCCTGTTCTCTTTTTTCCCCATGGCTTCCCCCATGAACAAGAAGCGCAAGCTCAGCGATGAGAACCGCGGCTTCAACCCTGAGTGGAACAAGCTCTTCTTCACGCTGCACAAGGATCGTGCACTGTGTGTCATCTGTCAGAAGACCGTTGGCGTTTTGAAGGACTACAATGTGAAGCGCCACTTTGAGTCCGTCCACCCAGAGTACGCCAAGATGGATGCAGTCAAGAAGCAGGAGTTTACCCGCGTGTCGTCTGCGCTCCAACGCCAGTCCGCTCTCTTTGTGAAGAGCGTGACAGCCGCCCAGACTGCAGCCACCAGCAACACCACAGCTAGCTACCGCGTTGCCTACCTCGCCGCAACTCGTCTCAAGCCCTTCACCGACGGCGAATTCGTAAAGGACTGTGTACTCGCCATCGCCGACGAAGTGTGCCCTGAGAAGAAGGCGGTCTTCGAGAAGGTCAGCCTGTCTGCCCCGACCCTCACTCGCCACGTCGAAGATATGAAGGACGACGTCTTGGGCACCTTGAAGCAGCGCTTCCGTGACTGTCGGCACTTCGCGATTGCCTTGGATGAGTCGACAGATGTGAAGGATACCGCTCAGCTGGCGATCTACTTCCGTGGCATCACAGACTCCTTCGACGTCATCGAGGAGTTTGCTCAGCTTGTGCCGATGAGCGGAACCACCACTGGCGCTGATGTGTTGGCAGCTGTGCTCTCCTGGATCAAGGACTTTGAACTTGACTTGTCGCGTCTCTGTGGTGTCACCACTGACGGCGCCCCTACCATGTTGGGGAAGAAGAACGGCTTTGCCTCGCTTCTTGTGAAGCACGTGCGCGACCTCGGCCACAAACAGGATATCAAGACATTGCACTGCATCGTCCACCAAGAAGCCCTTTGTGCCAAGTCTGCAACCATCGCTAGGTCATGTCGGTCATTGTGAAGGCTGTGAACTTGGTGCTGTCGCACGCATTGAATCATCGCCAGTTCAAGGACTTGCTCGCAGAGGCTGACGCACAGTATGGCGATCTGCTGTACTACTGCGAGGTGCGTTGGCTCAGCCGTGGGAAGATGCTTCAGCATGCCTACGAGCTGAGAGAGGAGCTGGCGTCTTTCCTCGAAGCCAAGGGATTCAACTTCCCGCAGCTGCGCGATCCTCAGTGGTGCCAGGATTTAGCGTTCCTTGTCGACCTGACAGCTCACATGAATCAGCTCAACACCCAACTGCAAGGCAAAGAGCTCCTCGTCTCAGACATGGTTGCCAAGGTCAAGGCCTTTCAAGTGAAGCTAATGCTGTGGGAAAAGCAGCTGCAAGCACGCAACTTCGCACACTTTGCGCAGCTCGCCGCACTGACGCCTTCGGCTGCTGCTCGCCGTTACGCATCCACCATCCGTCATCTCAAGACGGAGTTTGAGGCTCGTTTCCAAGACTTCACCAAGCACTTGCAAGACTTTGCCCTCTTCAGTGCCCCCTTCGAGATGAACCCCACCGACGTGCCCTCTGACCTTCAAATGGACTTGATCGAACTGCAGTGTGACGACGCACAGAAGTCGCGCTTCATGGCTATGGGCCCTGTCGCATTTTGGAAGACACAGGCGGCCACCCACCCGTCCATGGCCGCCAACGCACGCAAGGTCGCTGCTCTCTTCGGCTCAACCTACTGCTGCGAACAGCTGTTCAGCCGAATGAAATTGATAGTCATCCACGCGCTCGCAGCTCACCGACGACCACCTGCAAGTGTCCCTTCTCCTGTCAGTGTCATCTGTGAAGCCGGACTTTAAGCGTTTGTCTCCTAGCATGAATCATCAGCCATCTCATTAAATTCAATAAAGGTGATCAGCCATTGTTTTCATAATTTTGCGTTTGTTTTTTTTTCACGGGGCGGGGAGAAGGGGGGTGCGGCCCGCGAGGCTCCCGGTAGTCGGCTGTGCGGCCCGCGGCCCTCTGGAGGTTGGTGACCCCAGCTGTAGAAGAACACCTGTTACAGGTGAGTAACTACTCTTTTTCAGCAAAAAGAGGAAGTTTTATCCATCCTATACCCAGCAAGGGCAAGCTCAGGGTCAAGTTGCCCAGAAGGGTCAACAACAACATTGCAGACAAAAGAAGCCAAAAGGCCTTAGAGCTCAATCAGCTCCACAGGCCCAGCCCCCTCAAGGGCTTTATGGTTTATTACATTTGATATACCGCTCAGGCTGAAGCATTAGAGTGGTTTACAAGACTCCTTCATAGAGAACTTAGCCTTCCTGCCTCTGAAGGGGCCAGAACCCCTAAACATTCCAGGCAGGTTGTGTCATTTTGCCAACAGATGGCACCAAATAACAGAAAACCGGACTCTGTCCATTGTCGGAGAGGGGTACAAGCTTCATTTTCACAGTATGCCCCCTCCTACAATCGTAAGACAGTTCAATTCCCAAACCTCTACAGGCAATCTACTGGATCAAGAGGTCTCAACACTCCTTGCTCAAGGAGCAGTAGAGGAAGTACCCATTCTTCAGCAGGGTGCAGGGTTCTACTCCCCCTATTTTCTTATTCCAAAGAAAACAGGAGGAGACAGACCTATTCTAGACCTCAGAGAATTGAACAAATATCTGTTCCGAGAAAAGTTCAAAATGATTTCTCTGGGAACTCTTCTGCCATACCTTCAAAGTCAGGATTGGCTTTGTTCTCTAGATCTAAAGGATGCATATACTCATTCTGATCCATCCAGATCACAGGAAATTCTTACGATTCCTTTTCAAGTGAAAACATTTCCGATACAGGGTTCTTCCCTTTGGTCTGGCTTCGGCACAAGAGTATTCACGAAATGCATGGCAGTAGTAAGCTGCATTTCTGCGAACCCTGGGGATATTTGTCTTCCCTTACTTGGACGACTGGCTCATTCGAGCCCCCACGGTTCCAGAAGCCAGATCTGTACCGTCTCACATAATGCGAATACTTCAATACTTGGGATTGGTCATAAATCTCCCAAAATCCCAACTTGCTCCGTCTCAGTCCATAGAGTTCATAGGAGCCCGTCTAGATACCAGACAGTCAAGGGCTTTTCCCCCACAACCCCGCTGTCTTCGTATAATGCAGCTAGCTTCTCAAGCAGCGATGAAGTCCTCCCTAACTGCTCGAGAATTACTACAACTATTGGGACATATGGCATCCACGGTTCATGTTCCCTATGTTCGCCTTCATATGCGAGCAGCCCAGTGGACCCTATCCACACAGTGGACACAGGCCACAGGACGTCTGTTGGACAAGATATCAAACTCATAATGACTGATCTTGTCCCTACAATGGTGGCAATCACTGGAAAATCTTCTAGTGGGGTCTCCTTTCCGGCAACCCCTATTGCAGGCCACCCTAACAGATGCATCACAGGTGGGATGGGGAGCACACCTGCATCATCTCTCTACCCAGGGTACCTGGACTCCACAGGAGGCTTGTCTTCACATAAACCTCCTGGAACTCAGAGCAATCTATCTAGCTCTTCGAGTATTCCATGCCTAGCTCAGCTACAAGACAGTCCTAGTCCAAACGGACAATCAAGTAGCTATGTTCTATGTGAACAAGCAGGGTGGAACAGGCTATCTGTCATTATGCAACGAAGCTTTGACTATGGGCCCTCGCCATAGATCATCAAATTCACCTTCTCGTGGTATATCTTCCAGGCATTCAAAACCTTTGGGCAGACAAACTCAGCCGAGTACTGCTGCCTCACGAATGGTCTCTCCACCTAGACCAGGTGGCCAAGATATTTCACATCTAGGGAACCCCAGACACAGACCTATTTGCAAGTCCACTGAATGCCAAACTTCCCCAGTTCTTTTCCAGGATTCCGGCTCACAATTGCCAGGCAAGGGACGCCTTCCCTCTTCACTGGGGTCACGACTTCCTCTATGCCTTCCCACCTATTCCCCTCATCCCCAAAACACTCTTCAAGCTTCAGAGAGACAGGGGTCGTATGATCCTCATAGCGCCACGGTGGCCACGCCAAACATGGTATCCCCTGCTTCTACATCTCTCTCAAGCTATGCTCCAGATCTCTTCTCCTAAGAGAAAGGGATGCTATGGCACCCAAATCTCCAGTCCCTGCATCTCAGGGCCTGGTTGCTGAAAGCTTAGACCTTCAGGATCTTAACCTTTCCCAACAGGTAAAGGATATCATTCAGGCTTCTAGAAAACCTTCCACAAGACGCTCCTACGCCTTCAAGTGGAAACGTTTTACTATATGGTGTTCACAGAAGGGGTTAAATCCCCTTATGTTACCTTTGGAATTGATACTAGAATATCTACTTCATCTATCAAATTCTGGTCTAAAGACCAATTCAATAAGAGTCCATCTTAGTGCAATTGCAGCTTCCTATAAGCCTCTAAATGGACAACCAATTTCCTCTCATCCACTCATAACAAGATTTATGAGAGGTCTTCTATGAACAAAGCCTCCCATCAGGCCACCACTGGTGGCATGGGATGTAAACCTAGTTCTTGGGCAGCTCATGAAACCAACTTTTGAACCTTTAACCACTACAACCCTAAAGCTTTTGTTCTGAAAGGTCATCTTCCTAATTGCAATCACCTCTGCACGTCGCATTAGTGAATTGCAAGCTATCTCCAGGAACAAGCAGGAATGAGTCTTCACATATGGGTACGTCGGTACCGACGGAGCCTGCGCGGGAACGCTCCCCAGCGTCCAATCAGAAAGCTTTTGGGAGCATCCCTCAGCGCCTGCGTGCTGCCTTCCCGCCTTTCCAACTATCTCTCCTCAGTTTTCGTTTTTCCGCGGAGCCGACAGGACGTCTTCCTGTCACCGCAGAAAATTTTTTCTTCAAATCTTTTACTTTTTGTTTTCTTGTGGTCGCGGCTGTCTCCCCGACTCCACCGGTACCGCCGGTGGTTTTTTCTTTTCTTTTTTCCAAAACTCAAGGAGTTTTTTCCCTCTGTTTCTGTCTTGAATTCTTGGGCCTGTAAGGCCTCTCCATTATGGAGCCGCCTTCTCCTAAGAAGTGCCTTAACTGTGGAAATACAGTTTTCTTTTTAGACTCCAATAACTGGTGTCTAACCTGTTTGGGTCCTGACCCTTTTTCTCCAGAGCCATCAGGCTACAATTTTATGAGAAGAAATTCTCCATTTCGAGTTTCCCTCGATGCAGTTTTCCCTTCCAGTGTAAGGGCACCGACCATTTCTTCTCTACAGGATCAAGTAACCCACAAACAGTCTGTTAAGACTAGCCAATCCTTGGGTGGTAGGTCTCATGCCAAGCATGATGACGGCTCCGGCCTTGCCCTCAAGACCTCATTGGCTTCAAAACCCCGGCGGGAGTCTTCGGTCTCCAAAGCCTTTCAGGGGTTTCAGGTTGATCTCCAGGAACAAGCAAGAATGAGTCTTCACATATGGGTACGTCGGTACCAACGGAGCCTGCACGGGAATGCTCCCCAGCATCCAATCAGAAAGCTTTTGGGAGCATTCCTCGCGCCTGCGCACTGACTTCCCGCCTTTTCCACTTCTTCTCCTCAGTTTTCGTTTTTCTGTGGAGCCGGCAGGACGTCCTCCTGTCACCGCAGAAACCTTTTTCTTTAAATTCTTCTTTTCTTGTTTTTCTTTAACTCTGAGAGATTTTTCCCTCTGCTTCTGTCTTAATTTTTTGGGCCTACAAGGCCTCTTCATCATGGAGCCGCCTTCTCCTAAGAAGTGCCTTCACTGTGGGAACAGTTTTCTTTTTAGACTCCAATAACTGGTGTCTAACCTGTTTGGGTCCTGACCCTTTTTCCCCTGAACCATCAGGCTGCAATACTGTGAGAAGACCTTCCCTCTTTCGAGTTTCCCTCGATACCGTTTTCACTCCGGCAGTGAAGGCACCGAGGTTTTCTTCTGTACAGGATCAGGTAACCCACAAACAGTCTGTTCAGACTTGCCAATCCTTGAGTGGTAGGTCTCATGCCAAGCATGATGACGGCTCCGGCCTTGCCCTCAAGACCCCATTGGCATTAAAACCCCGGTGGGAGTCTTCGGGCTCCAAAGCATTTCAGGGGTTTCAGGTTGTTCCTGGGGCTCACCCCTCACAGAACATGCCTGAGCCATGCTCGGTGGTGGTATCCGCTTCGAGCGGTACCGATACCCCGGCATCGGCACCGGTGTCGAGTGTTCCACTCTTCACCAGGGATCGTCATCTGGCGTCCTCGGTACCTTCGGGACCGATCGATACGTTCCTGTATCTAAGCCATGCTCGGGGATGGCACCCGCTTCGAGCGCTACCGATACCCCGGCATCGGCACCGGTGTCGAGTGTTCCACTCTTCACCAGTGATCGTCATCTGGCCTCCTCGGTACCTTCGGGACCGATCGATACGACCCAGAGTGACTTTCCTGTATCGGCATCGCCGATACCACCACCGACATCGGTGCCCTCTAGACATGCATTAATAGACTCGCTCCCTTCGATGCCGAGTCTTATCGTTTCCGGATACGCAGTACCGAGGATATTCACCAAGACTCTCTGGTTACCTCGGTACCGCTTGAGCAGCCTCCGATGACTGCCTCGATGACATTACCGTCTCTGATTCCACCTCAGCTGCCGGTATCGGTATCGATGTCGATTCCTGCAGTTACATCGGTACCATCGATCCTTTCTATGCCTAGTTTGGAATCGATACCTGGCAGGGACGATGCAGTACTAACTACCTCAAATCGTGACTGCCAGTATCACTATCCATCTAGTAGGGTTCTTTTTCTGCACCAGACCAGTACATCCTCTGGTGCTCAGGCTGCTTCTTCAACCTTAGCCTACCCAGGGATGGTTCCCATTGGAGATCCTTCTTTTCAGAAATTTCTCCTTGATATGGCAACCTTTCTTGCTATTCCTATCCCTGGCTGTGATCTTAGCCAAGGCTCTCCTGCAGAAAAGGAAAATATAATGCTTCCTTTACATCATTCTTTGCAGGATCTTCTTCTAAGAATATGGGAATCACCTTTAAGGGTTCCCTCACCTTCTACAGCAACTACTGTTCTGTATCAGGTGCCCCCCTCTCCAGGGTTTCAAAAGACTCAACTTCCCCATCATTCCATTGTAGTGGAACCAGCAATGAGGAAGGTAAAAAGCAAGAAGCATTCTTCTTATCCGCCAGGTCGTGCATCTAGAGCACTTGATGCCTTTGGACGTCAAACCTTCCAAACATCTATGCTGGCATCAAGAATTATTTCTTATATGTTTTATGAGTCTAACACGCCAGGAGGTCACAGAGAAATTATCTCTTTTGACTCCTTTTTTGTCAGAGCCTAAGGCTGCTGACTATTCCTTGCTTCTTAGTCATAGCCGGAATATCTCTTGGTTTCTTTCTCGTGCTTCTCTAGACTCTTTTGAGTCTGTTAGCAGATCCTCTGCTATTGCCATAGGAGCACGTCGTAGAGCCTGGCTCCAAGCTTCAGACTTGAGCAGATGGGCACAACACACACTGGGTAATTCTCCTTGTACTGGAGAAAATCTCTTCAATAAGGAGGCTTTACGTCAGGTTGCTCATTGCTCCACTGACTTCCCTGGTTCTGGAGACCATTCTAAGCCGCCTTCTTCCCCAGGAGGTAGGAAATGTCCTACCAAACCTTCTTTCCCTAAGAAAAGAAGGTTTCATTCTTCTCCTGCCCATCATCCAGATGTACCCAAGCAAGGGACACCTCGTCCTAGTCTGAAGTTTCCAAACTCTAGCCAGTCTGAGCATACCCAGCAACCATAGGTTCTGAAGGTTGCAATCTACAGTTAACTTCTTCCTAGCAGAAGTTTGTTCACTGTTTTTTTTCTTAAAGCTCTACACTGGGGTTTTCCTTTTTCAGTATGCTAAGCTGTCAGGATATTCTTGTCCATGGGTTACAGAATTCTCCTCTTCTTACTACCAAGAAGGGAAGTTACAACTATCCCATGATAGTTTCTGTCCCAACATGAACATTTTTTCCTTCAGCTGACCCGCCATATGGGTAAGTCACCCTCCAATTACCTGTTTTCTCTACCCTCTCATCCAGGGTTTCCCCTGACTGAGTGGTACCATACTGAAAAGCTTCTCTAGCCTTTCATTCCAGTGTAGACTTTTTGTTTCCTTGAATACATTCTCAAGATAACTCATCAGGCAGGGACAGGAATATCTCCTCTCCCTTTGTCTGTTTCTCTGTTTTGCACAGGAAGATTCTCTCTGCTGTCTTTTTCAGCTGCTGTGCATGCAGGAGTTCCAGTGATTGAACTACTGGTACTTTTCCACAAGTTCCAGTCTATCTTCCACAATTTTTGTCTAGCCTCAGTAGTGATTCCAAGCTAGTCCTCATCTATCTTGGATAATCCTACTCACTTTAGGCTTCTCACATTGTCTTCTTTCTAGCCATCTCCTTTTCCTAGGATGTGGCAACACACCTGACTTCAGTCAGTTTTATCTCATAATTCTCCTGCACGATGCTCTCTGCAATTTTCAGAGAAGCTTTCTACTATGGGCCACAGAGCATTGAATTTTGTCTCTGAGGGCTATTCTATATAGTAGAAAAAAGCTTATAAATCATTCCCATGACTGTGAGGGTTCTCCACACCCTCTTGTCTCCTGTTATAATTCAGAATATAAGCTTTTTCTGCGTGAATATCCAAGGCTACTAGTAACGCATGATACCCCTATGTCCCTCCAGTGGGTCCTCCTGGTATCTTCTCTATGCGTTTCTACCCATCTACCATGTCAGAGTTCTAAAGGACTCCCGACTTGCTCTTTACAGACTGATATTATCCTCTGTTTTTCACGCAACCATCCTGTTTATTTTACTGGATTGCATTCCTGCATCCTCTTAGCCCACGGAAATAGATTCTCTGTATATCTGTCAAGTGGGTTTCACCCTCTTGTTATTGGATGAATCTTTCCCCTTCACATTCCCCATGTGAATGTTTCTATGGGGCTTAGTGGTAGACATGTATCTTCAGACTCATGTTCATGTATGTATATATCTCTATATATGCATCTACATACATATGTCTGTAAGCTGTGTGTGCATAATTTATGCCCCCACATATATATATATGCAATGCAATGCAATGTGTGCCTTCGAGTCAGTCCTGACTCCTGGCGACCCAGAAGCTCCTGGGTTTTCTTGGCAGTGTCACCGGAAGTAGATTGCCAGGCCTTTCTTCCGAGGCAATGGAGGGTTAAGTGACTTGCCCAAGGCCACAAGGAGTGCTAGTGGGAATCGAACCCTGGTTGCTTGGTTACCAAGCCAGTGTTCTAACCACTAGGCGGCTACTCCACTCCTATATATATATATATATATATATATATATATATATCTTTACATATATCTTTACACATATCTCTATATACATATATATATATATATATATATATATCTATACAAATATCTATATATACATATATATATTTATATATATCCCCCTATATATATATATATATATATATATATATATATATATATATATATATCCCCCTATATCGACCTATAAAAAGCCTCCCAAAAAGATATATATATATATATGTATCTTTTTGGGAGGCTTTTTATAGGTCGATATGTATTACATACTATCTCCCTAACTGTCTATGCTATAAAAACTTTTGCCTTCTTAGAGGTTCCAGACAGTGGGCTTCCATATTTTCATACTGTTCCTCAGTATGTGGGAGCTCTTATGCACACAACCATTGCTGTGGTGCTAACAGCTTCCACTTTGCCCTAAGTCTCCCTATCCTTGAAGCGTCAGGCTTCAATATCTTTCCTATCTCTCACCAGCTAGGAAAGACAGTGTACATCTTCATTGGTCTTAAGTACACATCTGTTCTCCTTGGGAATACGGGCTTCTTTCCATACCCCTCCTTCCCTCTAGGACTGGACTAGTTGTCCAAATTGGTCAGTCGTCTTCTTTTAGTCCTCAATGTTAATGACTGTACCTAAAAGAATTTTCAGCTTTTCCCATAAAGCTTTCCGTTGAAGACCTGCCGTTCTTATCCTGCCCCAGTTGACACCTGGGTCTCCTGCTAATTCCAGGTTTGGACCTTCATCCTCACTGCTGTGAGGTCACTTTGAGAATTCCGCTACTGCATATCCAGTAGACTCCATCCCGCTCTCTACTTCCTACAGTCCAGTAGGTAAGCTCCATATTATAATTGTTCATTAAATAATTTTAATGATACTTATCATACACACCAAGGACTCCTCTTCTGTAGTCCTTAGGTTCGCTGTTTTTCCTTACAGCTCCTCTCTTCTCAACTCCTACCCTCCATTCCTCATGGGATGCCGGAGATTCCTGTGTGGAAAATGCACTCCTGATCCAGGGACACACATTTTATGGGATCTCCCCCTGGCATCTATAGCTAGGGAGTCCCCATATGTGAAGACTCATTCCTGCTTGTTCCTGGAGATAGCACAGTTACTTACCTGTAACAGGTGATCTCTGGGAACAGCAGGAATAAGTCTTCACAACCCACCCACCTCCCCTAGGAGTTGTATCTATCTATCTTCCTTTCCTCTTTCTCTCCTTTGTCTCAGCTATGAAACTCAACTGAGGAGAAGAAGTGGAAAAGGCGGGAAGTCAGTGCGCAGGCGTGAGGGATGCTCCCAAAAGCTTTCTGATTGGATGCTGGGGAGCATTCCCGTGCAGGCTCTGTCGGTACCGACGTACCCATATGTGAAGACTTATTCCTGCTGTTCCCAGAGATCACCTGTTAAAGGTAAGTAACTGTGCTTTAGTGGCTGATCCTCCTTATACTATGTTTCATAATAAGGTTGTTATTAGAACTCATGCACACTTTATGCCAAAGGTGGTTTCGCCTTTTCATTTAAATCAATCAATTTATCTTCCTGTATTCTTTCCGATGCCTCTAATGCAAAAAGGAACCTTCATACTTTGGATTGTAAAAGAGCCTTGGCTTTTTACCTACAAAGAACACAGCAACATAGAAAGTCTCCTCAACTTTTTATTGCTTTTGATTCTAGTCATTTGGGACTTCCAGTTTCCAAGAGAACTCTGTCCAAATGGATTGCACAATGCATATCCTTTGCTTATGAGAGTAAGAGTCTTCCTCTTCAAGGCCATGTCACAGCTCATAATGTGAGAGCCATGGCAGCCTCTATGGCTAACCTTTACTCTGTCTATTGATGACATTTGTTGAGCAGCCACCTGGGCTTCGGTACACAACGTTACAGCCCACTACTGCCTAGATCCGGGGTCTCAAACACGCGGCCCGCGTGCTGAGAGAACTTTGTGCGGCTCGCGACGGAGAGGAAACCAAAAAAAAAACTCCTGGCTTCTGCTGCTGCTGCCGCCGCCGTGGCAGCAGCAGAATCAACTGTCCCGCAGACCCTTCCCGTCTGCCTGGCAGAGCCTCGTCGGCTCCATCAGCGGCAGCTTTCCGGGCCTCCCGCGAAGAGTTTCTCTCTCACGGCTCTGTTAAGCCTGCCGGGGCTGATGGGAATTCCCATCAGCCCCGGCAGGCTTAATAGAGCCGCGAGAGAGAAATACTTTTTCTTCGTGTCTTGAAAAGTCTGCCGCTGAAAATGGGGTGATTGGGGGGGCGGGTAGGACTGAAAATGGGGTGATTGGGGGGTGTAGGACTAGTAATGGGCTATGGTGGGGGCTAGGACTGGAAATGGGTAGATAGGGGCTAGGACTGGAGGTTTGCTGATTGGGTGCTTAGGGACTGGTAATGGGCTATGGGGGCGACTAGAACTGGTAATGGACTGGGGGGTTTGTTAGGACTGGAAATGGGCTGAGTAGAAGGGGGGGCTTGAACTGCAAATAGCTGATGGGGAGGGGGAGCTTGGAATGGAAATGGGCTGTGAGGGGAGGGAGCTAGGACTGGAAATGGGCTTAGTGGGGGAGCTAGGACAGGAAATGGGCTGATGGAGGGCTAGGATAGGACTGGAAATGGGCTGATGGTGGGGCTAGGATAGGACTGGAAATGGGCTGGTGCAGGGACTAGAAGGGAGCGGATCCTGGGTGGGACGAACTAGAAGGGAGCTGATGTGGGGGGAGGATTAAAATGGGATGGGGCTGGGAGAGTGAAATGGAGAGAGGAAGAATCTTTTGTGTGTGAGGGAAGAAAAATCTACAATTGGACGGGTATTGGGAGAGCAAGTGTGGATTGAGGATGGAGGGGTAAAATTTGAGTGGATGAAATAGGATTGAGGAAAGAGCAAAAGGAGAAAGATTAGTAGGTTAAAGCAGATGTAGAGAGAGAATGGAAAAAAACTAGGAGAGAAGAAAGGACAAATGGACAGCAGACGATGGAGAGTTAGCAGAAGACACAAAGAAACCAGAAGAAAGTAGCTGGAGCAATTGCAACTGAAAAAAAATGCACAAAAGGTAGAAAAATATCTTTATTTTGAATTTATTAACTGGAATCTCCAGGAACAAGCAGAAATGTAGTCTTCTCATGGGTATCGTTGGTACCGACGGAGCCTGCGTGGGAACGCTCCCCAGCGTCCAATTAAAAAGCTTTTGGGAGCATCCCACAGCGCCTACGTGCTGCCTTCCCGCCTTTCCCAACTGCCTCTCTCCAGTTCTTCATTTTCCGCAGAGCCAGCAGATCGTTCCTGTCACCGCAGAAAATTCTTCTTTATTACTTTCTTTTTTTGTGGTCACGTCTGCCGCCTTTGCTCTACCGGTACCGCCGTTTTTTTCTTTCTTTATTTCTGTTAAAAAAAAAATATATATATATATATCTTTTCCCTTTTTTCCTAGCTGCACGCGCCATAAGGCCCAAAAACGTTTTCCAGTAATGGAGAAACCTGCTTCAGGTTTCAAAAAAGGCACCAAGTGTGGTGATACCATCTTTGTCACAGACACCCATGAATGGTATCTGAAATGTTTAGGTCCTTACTACTCCATCAAGGATTGTATGTCCTGTGCCATGATGTCCAAGAGGGGTCGGCAGAACCGAGCTGCTAAGCTCAGTACCCTGTTTCCCTCTGATGCAGCTTCGGTGGCATCGACGTCTTTCAGGGCTTTCTCTTCCTCCCATGGATCTCAGGTAACAAAACATAAATCCAGCCGGTCCTCAAAGGGTAGATTTCCTAAGCATCGAGATGCCTCCGGCATTGCCCTTGAGGATTCTGCACCGGCCAAATTGCCCCGGCGGGAGGCTTCGGCTTCCAAAGCATTATCGGGGCTCCAGGACGTTCTCGAGGCCTCGACCTCGGCAGAACTACTGGTGCCATGCTCTGGGGTACCGGCTCTCTTCTCCAGTACCGACATCCAGACATCGGCAGCGTCGATAGACCAGAGGTTTCTGGCTATTGAATGCAGTCTGGCGGCATCGGCGCCCTCGGAACCGCGTCGCCGGCGCCCTCGGCACCGCGTCGCCGGCGCCCTCGGAACCGCGTCGCCGGCGCCCTCGGCACCGCGTCGCCGGCGCCCTCGGCACCGCGTCGCCGGCGCCCTCGGCACCGCGTCGCCGGCGCCCCCGGCACCGCGTCGCCGGCGCCCCCGGCACCGCGTCGCCGGCGCCCCCGGCACCGCGTCGCCGGCGCCCCCGGCACCGCGTCGCCGGCGCCCCCGGCACCGCGTCGCCGGCGCCCCCGGCACCGCGTCGCCGGCGCCCCCGGCACCGCGTCGCCGGCGCCCCCGGCACCGCGTCGCCCCGGCACCGCGTCGCCGGCGCCCCCGGCACCGCGTCGCCGGCGCCCCCGGCACCGCGTCGCCGGCGCCCCGGCACCGCGTCGCCGGCGCCCCCGGCACCGCGTCGCCGGCGCCCCCGGCACCGCGTCGCCGGCGCCCCGGCACCGCGTCGCCGGCGCCCCCGGCACCGCGTCGCCGGCGCCCCCGGCACCGCGTCGCCGGCGCCCCCGGCACCGCGTCGCCGGCGCCCCCGGCACCGCGTCGCCGGCGCCCCCGGCACCGCGTCGCCGGCGCCCCCGGCACCGCGTCGCCGGCGCCCCCGGCACCGCGTCGCCGGCGCCCCCGGCACCGCGTCGCCGGCGCCCCCGGCACCGCGTCGCCGGCGCCCCCGGCACCGCGTCGCCGGCGCCCCCGGCACCGCGTCGCCGGCGCCCCCGGCACCGCGTCGCCGGCGCCCCCGGCACCGCGTCGCCGGCGCCCGGCACCGCGTCGCCGGCGCCCCCGGCACCGCGTCGCCGGCGCCCCCGGCACCGCGTCGCCGGCGCCCCCGGCACCGCGTCGCCGGCGCCCCCGGCACCGCGTCGCCGGCGCCCCCGGCACCGCGTCGCCGGCGCCCCCGGCACCGCGTCGCCGGCGCCCCCGGCACCGCGTCGCCGGCGCCCCCGGCACCGCGTCGCCGGCGCCCCCGGCACCGCGTCGCCGGCGCCCCCGGCACCGCGTCGCCGGCGCCCCCGGCACCGCGTCGCCGGCGCCCCCGGCACCGCGTCGCCGGCGCCCCGGCACCGCGTCGCCGGCGCCCCCGGCACCGCGTCGCCGGCGCCCCCGGCACCGCGTCGCCGGCGCCCCCGGCACCGCGTCGCCGGCGCCCCCGGCACCGCGTCGCCGGCGCCCCCGGCACCGCGTCGCCGGCGCCCCCGGCACCGCGTCGCCGGCGCCCCCGGCACCGCGTCACACAATTCAGTCGGTACCGGCACCGATAGTATAGACATCGGTGTCCGCATTACCGGCACCCAGTCACCCGATACACTCCGGTACCGATCCACCGGTACTGATCCCCCCCCCCCCCCCCCCCGGTACCGACTTCAGTCGGTACGGGTATCGGGTTCCACAAGAGCATCCGGATAGACGATACTTCGAGTCCTCAGAGGAATCTGAGGATTTCGATAGTTCTGTCGATACCGGAGCACTTCTTCCAGAGGAGCCTTCCTCCCCTAAACGCAGGATGTCTCTTCCAGAGGATATCTCCTTCCAGGATTTCATCAGGGAGGTGGCTCGGGGTCTCTCTATTACTGTGGCTCCTGAAACAGAGCCCAGAGCAAAGGAGCTGGAAATTTTACAATATCCCAAAGCTCCTAAAGGGGCAGCTACTTTGCCCATCCATGAGATCTTGCATGATCTCATGCTCAGAATGTGGGAGACCCCTCTTACCACTTCTCATTCTCGTAGACTTGACACTATGTATCGAGTCCCTCCTTGTCCTGGTTTCCAAAAAACTCAGCTCCCTCACCACTCCATTGTGGTGGTGTCAGCTATGAGAAGGATCAGGAGTGCAAAGAGGCATGCCTCTAATCCCCCAGGACGTGAATGCAGAACTTTGGATGCTTTTGGACGTCGTACCTTCCAACCTTCCATGCTTTCTGCCAGGATCAGTTGCTATATTTTATATATGGGAATGTTCCTGAAAAGAAGTCACAGGAGATTTAGAGGTTTTGGGTCCTCTTCTCCCTGAGGATAAGAGACAAGATTTTCTCACTTTGGTCAAACATGCCCAGGATGTTTCCAAATTTGTCAATCGTGCTGCTTTTGACTGTTTTGAGTGCATAAGCAGAACCTCTGCTATTGCCATAGGTGCACGTAGAATTGCCTGGCTCCAGGCATCTGATTTGGAACTCTGGGTACAAGACAAATTGGGCAATATTCCTTGTACTGGTGAGAACCTGTTTGGCAAAGATTGGCATGAAAAAGCCAATGAGTTGGATGCTGACAACTCCACCTTGGACAGACTATCCAAGGGTACAGCTGATCCTGCAAGAAAGAAATCTTTCAAAAAACCATTTTTTTCCAAAAACAAAAGGTTTTATCCTACTTATTCTCAGCAGGGTTGCTCTGCAGGTCAACTTGTCAGGAAAGGTCAGCAGCCATCCAAGCAAAGGAAGGCAAAGACTGTTAAGCCTCAACCGACTCAGCAGTCTCAGCCTCCACAAGGCCTTTGACTTGCGTCTAGAGAACTTAGCCTTCCTGGCTCTAAATGGACCAGAGCCTTCCACCATTCCAGGAAGGTTATGTCACTTTGCCCCAAGATGGGGGCAAATTACAGCAGAGCGTTGGACACTCCATCATACAAGAGGGGTACAAGCTTCATTTCTTGAGCATGCCCCCTTCCACAATAGTAAAACAGTTCAATTCTCAGACCTCTCTCATCAACCTGTTAGGTCAAGAGGTCACCATACTTCTTGCCCAAGGGGCAATAGAAGAAGTACCCATTCATCAATAGGTTACGGGGTTTTACTCCCCCTATTTTCTTATCCCAAAGAAAACGGGGGGTTACAGACCCATCTTGGACCTCAGAGAATTGAACAAATTCCTGTTCAAAGAGAAGTTCAAGATTTCTCTAGGAACTCTGTTGCCATACCTTCAGAGTCGGGATTGGCTTTGTTCTCTAGATCTCAAGAATGCGTACACCCATGTTCTCATCCATCCAACTCACAGAAAATTCCTTCAGTTCCTTTTTCAAGGGAAGCACTACCAATACAGGGTGCTTCCGTTTGGCCTGGCCTCAGCTCCAAGAGTGTTCACGAAATGCATGGCTGTGGTAGCAGCATTTCTCCGCACTCTAGGCATATTCGTCTTCCCCTACTTAGACGACCTGCTCATTCGAGCCCCATCAGAGCTGGAGGCCAGAGCTTCTCTATCTTGCACAATGCGTATCTTTCAGTATTTGGGTCTAGTTATAAACATCCCAAAATCCAGTCTAACTCCCACTCAGTCTCTAGAGTTCATAGGAGCTGTGCTGGATACCAAAAGGACAAGGGCCTATCTCCCCCAGGCCTGTTGCCTTCGCATAGTGCAGTTAGTATCTCAAGCAGTGCCAAAACCCTTCCTCACTGCCCGAGAAATGCTACAGCTGTTAGACCACATGGCATCTACAGTGCATGTGGTTCCTTATGCTCGCCTCCATATGAGGGCAGCCCAGTGGACTTTATCCACCCAATGGACCCAGGCATCAGGGTGCCTGTCAGACAAAATAGCAAACACAAGTCGCCTTATTTTGTCTCTCCAATGGTGGCAGTCCACTCAAAACCTGTTGCTGGGGTCCCCTTTTCAACAACCCTTACCCCAAGCAACTCTCACAACAGATGCTTCACCAATGGGTTGGGGAGCTCATCTGTAAGACCTCTCCACCCAGGGCACCTGGACTCCACAGGAGACATCTGCATATCAATCTCTTGGAGTTCAGAGCAATCTTCCTTGCTCTTCGAGTGTTCCATACCCTGCTCAGCTACAAGACAGTCCTCGTTCATACGGACAATCAGGTAGCAATGTTCTATGTGAACAAGCAGGGGGGAACAGGCTCTCTGTCGCTTTGCAACGAAGCTTTGCGACTATGGGCCCTCACCAGAGAGCATCAGATTCATCTCCTGGCAGTGTACCTCCCAGGCATTCAAAACTCTTGGGCAGACACTCAGTCGAGTTCTGCTTCCACACGAATAGTCTCTACATGCAGACCAGGTGGCCAAGATCTTTCAAATTTGGGGAACCCCGGACATAGACCTCTTTGCAAGTCCGTTGAATGCCAAGCTTCCCCGGTTCTGTTCCAGAATTCCGGCTCAGGGCTCTCAGGCCAGGGATGCTTTCCTCCTTCACTGGGGTCAAGGCTTCCTGTATGCTTTTCCATCCATTCCCCTAATTCCCAAAACCCTCTTCAAGCTTCAGAGAGACAGAGGGCATATGATCCTCATAGCTCCACGTTGGCCATGGCAAACGTGGTACCCTCTGCTTCTACATCTCTCTCAAGCTCCCTTCCTTGAGTTAGGATCTGCTCCAGATCTCCTGTCTCAGGAGGGCGTAATGTTATGGCATCCCAATCCCCAATCTCTGCACCTCAGAGCTTGGTTGCTGAAGGCCTAGATCTTCAAGATCGTAACCTCTCTCAGCAAATAAAGGATGTCCTTCATGCTTCCAGGAAGCCTTCCACAAGACGCTCTTATGCTTTCAAGTGGAGAAGGTTTACCATATGGTGTTTGCAGCAGGGATTTAACCCCTTTGCGATACCTCTGGAATCATTACTGGAGTATCTCCTTCGTTTATCCAATGCAGGACTTAAAACTAACTCAGTAAGAGTCCATTTGAGTGCTATTGCAGCTTTCCTCAAGCCTCTACATGGACAACCTGTCTCCTCCCATCCTCTTATGGCAAGATTTATGAGAGGCCGCCTTCTGACTAAGCCTCCCATTAGGCCACCACCAGTGGCATGGGACTTAAACCTGGTTCTTGGTCAGCTCATGAAGCCACTTTTCAAACCCTTAGCTACTACCTCATTGAAATTCCTTTCTTGGAAGGTTATCTTTCTCATTGCAATCACATCAGTGCCTTTTGATAGGTAGAGTATGGTGCTTTGAGTCCTGGTAGTGCTGTTAGGATATGGTGGGTTTGCTATGGGTTCTAAATGGGCAGTGTTTGTAGTAGTTCCTAATGTGCCTGGCGGTTGGCACTGGATTATAGTAATGTAGAAATCTTTTAGTCTTTCTTTATCCATACGCTCATTTAAGAGGTATGTATAATAAAAGTTAGTATATGGTAACATTTTGCAAATATTTATGCAAATGAGGCCCCTTATGCAAATGAGGCCCCACGTCTTATGCAGCCTGCGGGTTCCTTTACACGTCCTCATTTGGCCCTCAAAGCAATTTGGGTTTGAGACCCCTGGCCTAGATAAAGCCTCCTGTCGGGATGCCTTCTTTGGCCAAGCTGTTCTTCAAAATCTCTTCCAGACCTAATTCAACTCCTATCCACCAACCCTGGTGGGAAGCCAGAGATCCATGGGAGTAAGCATGGCCCACCTTACTTTGGTGGCAGCTTCCGGGGGCTATCTCCCTGGCATCTTCAGCTAGAGAGTCCCCATATGTGAAGACCACATTCCTTCTTGTTCCTGGAGATAGCGTAGTTACTCACCTGTAATAGGTGATCTCCGGGAACAGCAGGAATTTAGTCTTCACAACCCACCCACCTCCCCTAGGAGTTCTCTCTATCTCTGTCTCTTTCCTCTTTCCCTCTATCCTTTCACTCAGCTACAAACTTAACTGAAGAGGGACAGTTGCAATGGCAGGAAGGCAGCGCACATGTGCTGAGGGATGCTCCCAAAAGCGTTCCTATTGGATGCTGGGGAGCGTTCCCGCGCAGGCTCCATCAGTACCGACGATACCCATATGTGAAGACTAAATTCCTGCTGTTCCCGTAGATCACCTGTTACAGGTGAGAATCTACGCTTTACTCACCTGTAGCAAATATTCTCCAGGAACAGCAGGAGGCAGTCCTCACAACTATCCCTCCCCATGGAGGGTTTTTAAAGCTTCTTTAAGCTATGGTATTATACTGAGGTAAGAGCACTTTTTTGTGGAAAATGTGACCACGGATGCAAGGTAGAACTTCCAAAGACTGTCGATAAAAGTTGGGGAGTAGATACTGCGAGGGGGGGGGGGGGGGCTCTGTCAGTGCTGACATCACCTATATGTGAAGAGAGATTCCTGCTGTTCCATAAGTACACCTGCTACGGTTGAGTAACTATGCTTTCTGGCAGTGCCAGGTTGGCAGAGGAGAATGTGATGCACAGATCTAAAGCGCTCCTGTGAGCACCACCTCTTTGTGTATCTCTGTTTCAGGGGTTTATTGTGTTGGGGGCCATTTGTCCTGGAGGGCCCAATTCCCTTCTTGCTTATGACTTGGCTCCTGTAAGGAGATGCTTAGCATGTAAGGGCTACTCTCTAGCAGTGATGTTCCACTCTGCTCAGAGCCCAGAGGAGGTCTACCAACCTGGCATAAGTGCAGTGCTGGTGCAGTGCATTGTGACTGGCTCCTTAGGTGGCCAAGATTTAGTCTGTGGTCTTTTCTGCAGGTCGATCTGGAGACGGATCATTTTTTCTCTTAGTTCTGTGAAGTCTCAGGTGTCTGCTTGGCCTGTTTTAGAAGACTGTTGAGTGGTACATCTCTAACCATATATCCAGATGAATTTATGCTGCCTTCAGGGGGGCTTTGGTGTCTGTGGGCCCTTCCTGGGATCTGTCTGCTTGGGGCCCTGATGTCTGAGCCCTTTGGCCATTGAAGCACACTACTGCAGGAGTTGATGCTGAAGACTGTCTTGGTTGTGGTTTTCTAAGCTGCAGGCTCTGTCTTGCCGAGATCCTTACCTGTCTTTTTCTGGGAAGGCGGTTTCCGTTTGGTCTGTGCCTGCCTTCTTCCCTGAAGTGGTTTTTCCCTTCATGTGAACCAGACGATTTGCCTCCTTTCCTTCTCTAAGGAGCAGCATTGGTAGAATGGTAAGGATCTTCACCTTTTGGATGTCCGAAGGAAGCTGCTTTGGTTCTTGGAGGTTATTAATTATTTTCATAAGTCCTACCATCATTTTGTGTGGTTTGCTAGCCCGTGCAAGGTTATGTGGTGGCTTGGTCTGCGTTGGGGTACTGGGTTAAGGAGGCCATTACCTCGGTGGGTCTGTTTTGGAACTGCTTGGCTCTGGAGGGTTTACATGCTCCATTCTACCAGAGCATAAGTGTCCTTATGGGTTGATTGGAACTCAGTAGCCCCTACAGACATTTATTGGGCAGTAATGTGGGCATCACCTTCACTTTTGTCAAGCATTTCATTTTGGATGCCCACGTTTGAGCAGTCGTGGCCTTTGACCCTAAGGTTTTGTGAGCTGCTGTGTTGTCTCACTGCCCAGTAGAGGCATAACTTTGGTACATCTCAGCTGTCTGGACTTTCCTAAAGGACGTTATCTGGCAAATATAATGTTACCTTCCATATCCATCCTGCTAGATAGTCCAAGGCCTGCCCTAGAACTGTTTGCTCTGTTCTTCTGAGATGGTACCCTTTGGTTTGCTATAATTCCTGTATTTGGCTCTGTAAGTTCATCTTCTACGAATAGCCTTCTCTTTATGCTTGCCTGTACATAGTTCTCTACTGTTTGATTGCTCATTGTTGCCCAAGTTAAGGTTGTGTGAGGCTTGCCACGTTCTCTATGCTTTAGGACAGATACTGAAGAGACCTTGTGGCTGAGGTGCATAGTGGCATGGGAATGATGCCATTGAAACCTGGGCTTTTCATTGGTTCTGTCTCCAGCAATCTGCTGGTAGGGGAACACAACCCACTTGTCTGGACTGGTCTAGCAGGACTCAAAGAAAGGACATTATCTGGCATGTAAAATGTCACCACCTTCATGGAAAATAATTTAAGTACTTGCTCACGCTCTTTGTGACAAAGCTGTTTTGTGTTTAATATTTTCCAGCACATCCAGCTAGACCAGTCCAGACAAGCGGGTTTAGTCCCCCTACTAGCAGATGTTGGAGACAGAAAAATAGAAAAAAAACTACCAGCAGCCTGATTGGCTGTTCTCTGGTAATATCTAGCTGAACCCAGTAGAGGGCTCTCCAGTATTTCTCCAGCAGATGATGGGGTTTAACTTTTTCTCTCTGACTATTTTTATTCTTTAATTTTAGTACTTGTAGTAATTTTGCTGGATGCACCCAGGGCACACTTGAGGTGTCCCTCTGGGTTTTCCAGCTGCATTTTGTGGGACAGATTAAGGTTGAGCTGGTCAGGCGGACCATGTGAGCTTCCCTTGCAACAACTTCTGGCTGCTGCCTGTTTCAGGTCAGCCTTGGCTCTTCAGCAGTCTGTTCCAGCGCAGTGAGTAAACTTCAAAGTCTTCCTCCCCCCCCTCCCGATTTTGATCGAGATGCTGTCAGGGCAACCTCTGTCTGCCTGGAATTATTTTTCTTCATGCCTCTACTGCCCTAGCTCTAAGTTTAATAAATTTTTATGTTTTTACCGCGTGTTCACAGCTTTCGGGGTGTTTTTATTTTGGTATTAATAGCGGTGGCCATTTTGTTTCAGTGCTTTTTTGCTGTACAGCTCTGTTTTTTGGCAGGCTTTGTGAGGAGACTTTATTTTCTTAATTTCTGTCTTTCCTGCTAGTTTTTACCCGTCTGGTCTTTTTCAACGCCTATTTTTGACTTTTTTGATTTTTCTGTTTGCCGGGGACAGCGGTCAGCTGCGCTTTGCCTGAGAGATGCCTTCCCTTCAATGGTGCATGGTCTGCACAAAGAAGCATAAAGATTTGAGGGATGGCATTTGTGCTGCATGTCTTGCTCATCTTGGGGAGACTTCGGCGGCGCTAGCCAAGGGAGCTCAGGACAGAGGCAGTCCTGCGCTTCCTCAACTGCTAGAGGAACCCAGACAGCTGCCCCCGGCAAGAGTCTCTCTCTCTATTCTCGCTTAACTCCTCCTGCTCTGGAGTCTTTCGGGCAGCAGGAGCCTATGCATGCCTCGAATACCCAGTTTTTGGCCCTTTTTAGACAAGCCTGGGATCTTTGGCAGGCTAATTCTCCCAGTACCACAGTGGATGCCCTGACTCAGATCCCTCAGTCTTCTGGTTCAGGATCCCGCAAGCGCTCTAGACAAGAGGACACACCCAAGGTGGATGCACGGCCACAAAAAGAGGTCTCCTGGGTTACTAGAGCTTGGCCAAAAGCATCAGAGGGAAGGGCTGTCTTCGGGGGGACAGCAGTGAGAGCCTGTCGGACCGGGAGGATGGGGAATGGTCTCAGAGTTTTCTGTGGAGGGCCAAAGCGAGACACAGGACATACACTTGTTTCGCAAAGAGTTGTCGCCCCTAATTAGGTGGTCAAAGCCCTACGATTGATGGATCAGCCGGAACAGCATGAGCCACAGCTTTCTACCATTCCCCAGCCAGACCCGATATTACAAGGCATTCACAAGCCATCTAGAGCTTTCCCATTCCCAGCGGAGCTGTAACAAATGGTGTCTCGAGAATGGGACTCTCCGGATATTTCCCTCCGTACAGCCCACCACCTAGGTCAGCTTTACCTCTGGGCACTGCCTGACTTGGAGAAGTGGCTATTGACAGAACGGAAGAAGAAGTTAATTCCTCAGCGAATTGGGAACATTTACTTAATCTCCAAAAGAAGAAAGTTAGGCTAGAATGGCATAAATTATCTTTAATAGAGTACATTAGAAGACAACATATTCCACGAGGATTAAGGCTGTACAAGGAACCTCGGATGTTTACTACCAATCCAGAATTCATTGAAAAGTGGAACGGTATTTTGAATAAATGCGCGTTAGATCTAATGGTACTTATCGTAGACACTACAACCAACACTTTAGATTCTACAACTCATGAGATTGAAGCATTGAAAACCTCATTACAAACAATAGAGACACAAGAAAAATTTAGTCAAAAAACGGAGGAAAACAACAAGCAGTTAAATACGTTACAAGAAGAAGTGAAAAAGGTTAAAGTTAAACTGCAACGTGATTACACAGACTATACATCAGGCTACGTCTATCCGTGGATGAATACTAAGAGGAAATCCACAAAAGGCAGAAAGCGTGTCGAGTTTGACACCACCTCGGATGAATCCAGCTCTACAGATTCAAGCAAAAACACTCGAGAGGATTTTTCAGGGGACCAGGAGGACAAAACAAAAAAGAAAGAAGCAGGTCGATCCAAACAAAGAACACGGACAGATACTCGCAAAATATAGTAATAAATAATGACAGTAAATTGCAAATTAACAGTAAAGAGATCGTTCAGGATCCGACAATTGTGATTAATTTATCCAGTTTTACATTATCAGCGCAACACGTAAAGGTCTTAAGCAAAGGACTCACGTACGTTCCAGAAATATTTTTTGACAGTTTTCAATTCCGCATAGATTTTGAAAAACTTATAAGGAAACTCAACTTGAAGATCTTTTTTGCATCCACCTCGCAAGCTGAATAGCAACTGTTAGATACAGACACTTGGTTTGCAGCTTGTCGTGCTGTGAGGGCTTGCGTGCATCAGTGATGCTGAGAGCTAAACTATCGGTAGTTTAACTACTGGCAGGGTCTCCCAAGATGGTCAGGTCTCAGCTGAGGTGCCAGACCAAGACAAACCACCCATCTGGGCAGCAGCAGAATGGGACAGTGTTGACGGCGGAGGATCACATTTTTGTGACAAAGGCAACAACACCAAACTTAAACTGCGCGGAAGAAAGGCCCGGCAATCTACTTCTGTATCTTGCCATGAAAACCCAATGGATAGTTACAACAAAACAAATTGTGCTATGGTGCTGGAAGATGAGACTCCCAGGTCAGAAGGCACTCAACTAGCTACTGGGGAAGAGCTGAAGACTTTTCAGAGTAAAGCCAGCATTTATGATGTGGTTGGATCAAAGTCCTCGGGAAGTCTGACTGCTGATGTAGCTGCGCTTGAAATGAGAGTCAGAAGCTGTAAAGATGTCTTACACATTGGAACATGGAACGTACGAAGCATGAACCAAGGGAAGTTGGAGGTGGTCAAGAATGAAATGGAACATGTACAACTTGATCTGTTGGGTGTCAGCGAACTGAAATGGACTGGCATGGGGCACTTTGCATCAGATGATCACATGGTCTACTATGCTGGAAATGAAAGACAAAGAAGAAATGGTGTTGCATTTATAATAAAGAAGAAACTTGCAAGAACTGTAATGAAATACAATGCAGTCAGCGAACGCTTAATCTCTATTCGTCTACGAGGATTGCCTATCAACACAACTATAATTCAAGTATATGCCCCAACAACAGCTGCAGAAGAGAATGAAATTGAAGAGTTCTATGAACAAGTACAAGCTGAAATTGACAGAACATGCAAACAGGATATCCTGATAATCATGGGTGACTGGAATGCAAAAGTTGGCAACAAAGAAGGCAAAGTAGTTGGAAAATATGGACTTGGCAACAGAAATGAAGCTGGAGAAAGACTGATAGAATTCTGCAAGACCAATGATCTATTCATCTCAAACACCTTCTTCCAGCAACACAAGCGGCGACTGTACACATGGACTTCACCGAATGGATTATATAAAAATCAAATTGACTACATATGTGGAAGTCAACGATGGAAAAGCTCTGTAACATCAACAAAGACAAAACCTGGAGCTGACTGTGGTACAGATCATCAACTACTAGTATGCAAACTCAAGCTAAAGTTGAAAAAGAGCAAACCACTCATGAATGCAGCAAAATATGACCTTGAGAATATACCACTGGAATTTAAAGACTGCCTGCAAAATTGATTTGCTGCTTTAGATACAAATGACAGAGCTCCGGAAGAGTTATGGAATGACATCAAGAAGGTTGTGTTGGAAGAAAGCGAGAAGTTTCTACAAAAGGTGAAAAAGCAAAAACGGCCAAAATGGATGACGGAAGAAACTCTGAAAATTGCCCAGAAACGCAGAGAAGCTAAAGCCAGAGGAGAAAGAAAGACAATCACAGAACTCAACAGAGATTTCCAACGTGCAGCAAGACAGGACAAGGAAAAGTACTACAATGACACTTGCAAGGAAATAGAAGCAGAAACTATTAGAGGAAGAACAAGATCGGCTTTCCTAAAGCTACGAGAGTTAAAGAAAAAGTTCCAGCCTCGAATTGGAATGTTACAAGATGCTCAAGGTTCTATGTTGAATGATGCTGAGAAGATCAAGAAAAGGTGGAAGGAATATACAGAGTTTTTATATGATAAAGATCAAGTGGACCAACAGCCGTTTCAACCTGTACCTTATGATCGGGAACCATTGGTGATGAAAGAAGAAGTTGAAGCAGCATTGAAAGCCTTATCAAAGAACAAAGCACCAGGCATTGATAGCATTCCCATAGAGGTATTGCAGCAATCTGATGCAGCTGTTACCGTACTCACAAGACTCTGCCAAGAAATATGGAAGACAACATCATGGCCAACTGACTGGAAAAGATCTGTGTTTATACCAATACTAAAGAAAGGTGATACAACTGACTGTGGAAATTATCGCACAATCGCTTTGATCCCACATGCCAGCAAGATTCTTCTGAAGATTATTCAAAAGAGATTACAACCATACCTGGAACAAGAACTACCTGAAGTGCAAGCAGGGTTCAGGAAAGGGCGAGGAACGAGAGACATCATTGTGGATGTGAGATGGATCCTTGAAAAGACTAAAGAATACCAAAAGGATATCTATTTGTGCTTTATCGACTATAGCAAGGCTTTTGACTGTGTAAACCATGAGAAACTCTGGGCCACATTAAGAAGCATGGGTATACCAGAACACCTGATCGTTCTCTTGCGCAATCTGTACATTGATCAAGAAGCAACAGTTCGAACGGAACAAGGAGAAACAGAATGGTTTAAAATAAGCAAAGGTGTAAGACAAGGCTGCATACTTTCCCCCTACCTGTTTAATTTGTATGCAGAACAAATCATCAGAGAAGCAGGATTGTATGAAGACAACAGAGGTGTGAAGATTGGTGGAAGAGTCATCAACAACCTTCGCTATGCTGATACCACATTACTGGCTGAAAGTGAAGATGATCTGAAACATTTGCTTCTCACAATCAAAGAACATAGTCTCAAAATGGGCTTGCACCTTAATGTAAAGAAGACAAAGATCATGACAACTGGCATAATCAACAGGTTCGTCGTTGAAGGAGAAGAAATTGAAATTGTGAACAACTTTAACCTACTTGGATCAACTATCAATAAAGAAGCAACAAGCAGTCAAGAAATCAGACGACGCATTGCTCTTGGCAGAATGGCTATGAAAGACCTAGATAAGATTCTCAAGAGCAGAGATGTCTCTCTCCATACAAAGGTTCGACTTGTTCAAGCCATGGTTTTTTCAATAACATCATATGGATGTGAAAGCTGGACAGTGAAAAAGACAGACAGGAAGAAAATTGATGCCTTTGAATTATGGTGCTGGCGGCGAATACTGTGTATACCATGGACTGCTCGAAGAACAAACCAGTCGGTACTAGTGGAGATCAAACCTAAGCTTTCTTTAGAAGCTCAGATGACAAGACTTCGACTTTCATACTTTGCACACATCATGCGAAGAGAGCGATCATTAGAGAAAGACATTATGCTTGGCAAGATAGAAGGTCAACGCAAAAGAGGAAGGCCAGCAATGAGATGGATCGATACAATAACAGCAGCTACGGGTACCAGTCTGTCAACAATGAGCTGCCTGACTGGAGACCGAACACAATTTAGGATAGCTATCCAGAGGGTCGCCATGAGTCGACTCCGACTCGACGGCACTTAACAACAACAACAACAGATACAGACAAGAGACGAATTCCCTTACCCCTCAAGTCTACATGGTCCCCACCAGGACCTATTCACCCTGCATTGACTCTATATAGAGATTTAGTTATGCAGGATATTCGAAAAATGGAAGAATCATGTAGGATGATCACGAGAACGATCACCAAAGAAGAAAGACTGGCACTCAAGGAACTACAGGAAAGGACAGATGTAGTGGTCCGAAGAGCTGACAAGGGAGGGGCGATAGTCCTGATGAACAGAGAACAGTATTTACATGAGGCCGACAAACAGTTGAAACAGGAAACCACATACAAGTTATTATTGCAAGACCCTACAGCAGCTTTACAAAAAACAATCAAAACCCTAACCACGGCAGCTTTTGAGAAAAAATTAATCAACAAAAAAGAATTCAAGTATTTAAACCCTACACATCCGACAACTGCCAAGTTATACTTGGTTCCAAAAATTCATAAAGACCTCAACAATCCTCCCGGACGGCCGATAGTATCGACCAAAGGCACACTTTTGGAGCCTCTCTCAGTGTATATCGACTCATTTTTACGACCATTACTGGTAGACATCCCGACATACATTCAGGATACGTCCCATTTTTTGAATATACTGTCGACGTATTCATCATGGGCGTCGCAAACAGACATTATTTTGGTTACACTGGACATCACAGCACTTTATACTAGTATTCCACAGAATAAAGCGTACGATGTTATTTTGAACTCGTTATATACGAGGGGAGATCTTGATAATACACGCATAGAGTTCGTAGCGCAGTTAGCCAAGATTGTTCTATTTCACAGTTTTTTTGAATTCGAACAGAAACTTTTCCAACAGACATCCGGGATAGCCATGGGTGCTACCTGCGCCCCCTCCGTGGCAAACTTGTTTATGAACACTTTTGAAAGTCAATGGATAGAGCATACACCGTATGCACAACACATAGTGCTTTGGCGACGCTACATTGATGATATTTTCATGCTGTGGCAGGGGTCTGTCGTTTCCTTACAAAATTTTGTGACCTGGTTAAATGCCTGTGATTCTAACATCAAATTCACACACATGCACCATGACAGACAGATTTCGTTTTTGGATGTGCTGATAGCAAAAGGGCTGACAGGCTGGCAAACTTCGATTTACAAAAAAGTAACAGATCGCAACACATTGTTGCACTATAGGAGTGCCCATCCAAAACAGTTAAAAGATAGTCTTCCCTTATCCCAATTTATTTGATATCGTCAAAACTGCTCGGATCATAACGATTTTAAAATCAAAGCTAAAGGTCTTATAGCAGATTTCCAGCAACGGGGATATCCGGATAATATCATTAGGAGGGCATATAAAAGGGCAGTGAATAACAACCGGCAACTACTTCTGCAGACCAGGGTCAAAAGAGGAATAGATGAAAACATTAATCTGGTAACAAAATTTTCCCCTTGTAGTGGAAATGTGATTATAGCCAGACACATGAATGTTGTTAACATTTTACCAGGACTGCAACAGAAAAATATCAGATGTGTATGGACACGACACAAGAATCTCAAAGAATGGCTTAGTCCGACAGTATTAAGAAGAGTACCCATATCAACTCAAGGATCACCGAAAGGCCACACCAAATGTGGAGAATGCAGTATATGTTCGATCACTGAAGAAAGAACACATTTTCAACACAATGATCTGACCTATACATTGAAACATAGTACTAACTGCGAGTCGTCTTATGTGATTTATTACATCAGATGTCCATGTGGCCTGATATATATAGGTAAAACCATCAGACCCTTCAAAATACGAATGGGTGAATACCGCAGTAGATTGAAATGTAAGGTCATAGAAACTCCCATGGTGGCCCATTGTCTAGACTTGAATCATCGATTTGATGATCTGCGCTGTTTCTGTATAGACACAGTGAAATTTGGACAAGCTGGCAGATCGAGAGAGCAATTACTGATATTACGGGAACAACGATGGATATATCGACTACACTCTGTTAGCCCTACTGGCTTAAATAGTATGATAGAATGGTCAGCATGCATCTGAAATTGTACAGGATGGAAGATCAAAGAAATCTTTTTGAAAGCATTCCTTAAACAAATTTTTACCAACTAGGTTACTCAAAGTACACCTATTATCTGAAGTAGACACTGATTAACTCTTCAATTTTTCAAATGATGTTTTGGCAGGAGTTACACCACGGTAACACCTGTGGAATTATGCTGGTCATTTGACATGATGATTCCCTTTAAATACCGACTTTGAGCTAAGCAATACGCATGCGTGGCGTTTTTTAGAAGCAACAGGGCTCCGAACAACACGCTAAGCCAAGATTTGTGAGTACAGAGAAAATCTGATAAACGGTTAGTTATAAGTTAGTCCATTCATAAGTTTTTTTCCATTCTTTACATAGCTGATCCTCGCATCAACAATATATGAGTTAAATTAAGGGACGGTACAATGATGATAGTTATGTTATATATGTTTTGTTTGACAGAATGTGTTCTCAGTGCATAGCTTGAAAGAAATATGGAGAACTAATAGAGCCTCGATATCAAACCCCCTGATGAAACCAAGAGACCGCGAAACGCGACCTGGTACCAATTGAAGGCGTTGGGGAAACAACACCCCTATGAGAGTAATCTCCACGATTAAGAAACAACTATGTTGAGCTTGGCTGAACAACCATTTTCAAAGATAAGTTCAATTTCAGTGCATTTATCGAAATAGTACATTTCAGAATTAACACTCTTTAATCAAGACATTGATATACTATATAAGAACTAAGGTCATTGATGCATTAACAGGCACACGTACCGGACATAAGTCCCGGATGCTGATCCAGGGCATAACCTGAGTGACAGTGCCGTTCTAAGTCTGAGACCTGATAGTTCTTATTATTACAGTGTCTAGATCACTGAGCTGCACCGTGCAACTCGTCTAAACAAACAGACATAAAGTGTTTAAGAGACAAATAGTACATGAATCATTGTCCAGGAGTGTTATGAGGGACACCCATATACACAAAAGGTATTGGAGAAGTGGCTGACATATGCCAAAGTGGATGCACTTGTGAACTGAGTAACGAAGCACACCACCATTCCAGTGGAGGGTGTTGCAGCACTTCGCGATCAACAGGATAGGAAAGTGGAGAGTCTTCTCAAGACTGCCTTTTCGGCGGCTTCATTTTCTCTCCAAGCCTCTGTTTGCGGGGGCCTAGCAGCCCGAGTGCTTCTGTGTTGGATTCAACATCTGCCAGAGGATCCAGCTCTGGCTCGTCTGTAATCGGTCACAGCCTTCTTGGTAGATACCTTTTACAGTCTCTTGCGCCTCTCGGCTAGATCAGTGGTGGCGGTTACAGTATCTCGCAGATGACTCTGGCTTTGCCAATGGTCAGCTGACTCTGCATCTAAAGCATGCCTCTCTAGACTTCCCTTCAGGGGAAAGCTTCTCTTTGGGGAGGACCTAGACAAATTGGTCAAAGACCTAGGTGAGGTTCGACCCCCAACGTCTTCCTGAAGATGGGCCTAAATTTGCTACTAGGCGTTCCTCCAGTCAGTATTCACCTACCTCGTGACACACCTCCAGGTAACTTGATGCTCTTCGCTACTGTCCTGGGAAGCTCTCCGCCTCTTCCACAACTTCACTTTTTGGTCAGAGGGCACAGTCCTTTCAGGGTGCCCACAAGGGATCCGAGTCCTACTTGGGGCCTTCCAAGTTCTCCGGCCCCACGAGATCTTCTCCTGTTGACTGGCCAGACAGTCCACCTCAGGAGCCTTTTTTGGAGGTCGGCCTGTCTGGAGAGACTCCTCTGATAGGTGGGCGTTTGACTCTGTTTTCTCATCAATGGTCTCTCGTTACTTCGGCTCAATGAGTCCTCAACATCCTTTCCTAGGGTTACGTTCTTGAATGTTCCCGATCCATTCCCGATGCGTTCGTCATCTCACCCGGGGAAGATCCCTGAAGAGAGGAGATTTGCTCCACCGTGTGCCGCTGCCTTCTACTGAGGGCTATTCGACCAGTCCTTCGAGGAGAGAGAGGCTGCGGTCGTTACTCCATTTATTGTGTAGCTCCCAAGAAAGATGGGTCCTTCTGCCCAATTCTAGATCTCAAAGGAGTAAATTGATGTCTACAAGTGCCACGATTCCGAATGGAGACGTTTTGCTCTGTTCCAGGTGGTACGTGGAGGCAAGTTTCTCGCCTCTCTAGATCTTGCGGAAGCTTACTTCCACATCCCCATCCAACAGCGTTTCCTACGGTTTGTGGTACTATGTCAGCACTTCCAGTTTTGTGCATTGCCCTTCGGCCTAGCCTCGGCTCCGCGCACCTTCTCCAAGGTCATGGTGGTAGTTGCAGCAGCTCTGCGCAAGTGGGGAATCCGAGTGCATCCTTACCTGGATGACTGGTTGATTCGAGCAGACTCCCTGTTGGAAGCGCGTCAAGCAATGGCTCAAGTAGTTTCTTTTCTCGAGAATCTCGGATGGGCGGTCAATATGGCCAAGAACCATCTTTATCTGTCCCAGCAATTAGAGTTTTTAGGAGCCTGCTTCGATACCGTGCAGGGGAAAGTCGTCTTGACACGCAAGCGGCTTCGTAAATTCACAGGCTTGCTTCGTTTGTTTCTTCTTCAACAGCTCTGAGGGTCTGGGATTACCTTCAAGTCCTGGGGTCCATGGCAGCTACTATCAAAGTCATGCCTTGGGCCAGAGCGCACATGAGGGAGCTTCAGAGGTCTTTCCTTTCACGCTGATCTCCCGTGTTGGTCTACTACGACCGGCTACCGCTCCTCCCAGAGACTCGACGCAATCTTCAGTGGTAGCTGGTGCCCTGTCATCTCCTCAGGGGTGTTTCCCTAGAGAACCCTCGTTGGGTCCTAGTAACAACAGATGCGAGTCTCTATGGGTGGGGTGCTCTCTGCCAGCATCAGTCGACGCAGGGCACTTGGTCGATTCACGAAGCACACTGGTCCATAAATCGGCTGGAAGTGTGGGTGGTTTGCCTCGCCCTAAGACATTTACTGCCTCTTCTCAAAGATCCGGCGGTACAAGTTCTATGCTCCAACGCAACAACAGTGACATATATCAACCGCCAGGGTGGCACCAAGTCCCTAGGTGTAGCCAGGGAAATCTCTTCTTCCCTGGGCAGAGGCATATATGCAGACTCTGGGTGCAGCATATCGCTGGGGTGGACAACTTTCAGGCAGATTTCCTCAGCCGACATGCTCTCAATCCCGGAGAATGGGAGCTAGCCCCTTTTCAGATGATTGTGCGAGCATGGGGGCAACCGGTAATGGCGATGTCAGCGAATACCAAAGTACCGGAATTTTTCAGTCGCAGGAGGGAGTTTGTCCTCCGGGTTGGGTGCCCTGGCTCAACCATGGCCACAAGAGGCTCTGCTGTACATCTTTCCCCCATGGGTGCTGATCGGCAAAGTGCTTCTGAGAGTTCTCACGCACCGGGGGAGAGTGATCCTGATAGCTCCAGACTGACCTCTGAGGCCCTGGTATGCAGACCTCATCCAGGTAACGCGAGCCCCACCATTACATCTGGTGTCTCACCGGGGGCTGTTACGTTGGAGTCCAATTGTGATGGACGACCCTGCTCCTTTCTTGCTCAGGCAGCAGCATTCAAGAGCCATGCCATAAGCAAGTAAGGTTACTCGAGTCGCGTGGTCGCAACCCTTCTGAAGGCGTGCCGCCTGTCAACTTCGCTAGCGTATTCCCGTGTTTTGCAAGTCCTTGAATCCTGGTGCGCATGACACGGTATCTCCAGGAACAAGCAGGAATGAGTCTTCACATATGGGTATCGTCGGTTCCGACGGAGCCTGTGCGGGAACGCTCCCCAGCGTCCAGTAAGAAAGCTTTTGGGAGCATCCCACAGCGCCTGCGTGCTGCCTTCCCGCCTTTCCCAACCGCTTCTCTCCAGTTCTTCTTTTCCGCGGAGCCAGCAGGTCGTGTTCCTGTCACCACAGAAGAAGTTCTTTATTTTTTTTCTTTATTTTTCTGTGTTGCGTCTGCCTTCTTCGACGTCAGACCGGTACCGCCGGTCTTTTCTTTTCTTTCTTAGAAAAGTTTTTTTTTTGTTTTTGTTTTTTTTTCTTCAACTGTGCATTTTCAGTTTGGGCCTTAGGCCTGAACATTTTCTCCTCATGGAGAAGCCCGCTTCCGGGTTCAAAGAGTGCACGAAATGCGGCGGTACTATTTCTGTCACCAACACCCATGATTGGTGTCTAAAATGTTTGGGTCCTGACCATTCCATCACGGATTGTGTGTCCTGTACCATGATGTCTAAAATAGGTCGGCAGAACCGAGCAGCCAAGCTCCGTACCGTTTCCCTCTGATGCAGCCTCGGTGGCATTGACGTCTTCCAGGGCTGCTTCTTCCTCCCATGGATCTCAGGTAACCAAACATAAATCTAGCTGGTCCTTGAAGGGCAAATCTCCCTCTAAGCATCGAGATGCCTCCGGGCTTGTCCTCGAGGATTCTGCACCGGCAAAATTACCCCGGCGGGAAGTTGCGGCTTCCAAAGCATTGTCTATGGGGTCACAGGTTGACATCGATGGCTCGGCCTCGACCGATCACCTGTTGCCATGTTCTGGGGTACCGGTGGCCTCCACTGGTACCGACATTCAGACTCTGGTGGCGTCGATGGATCAGAAGATTCTGTCCATGCAACACACTCTAACGGCGTTTATGCAGGCTTCGACGCCTCCGGTACCGCAACAATCTCCGATGCCGGTACCAATTGCATCGACATCGGCTTCGGTGTCGACTGCAACTGTACCCTGTCCTATGATTCCCATCGGTACCGAAACGGTACCGCTTACTCCCGATGTCGATCCCACTCGGCGATACTTCGATTCCTCCGAAGACTCTGAGTCAGAGGCTTCTGTCGAGGCACCGGTACTTCTTCCTCAGGAGTCTGCTTCTCCAAAACGAAGAATGTCTCCTCCAGAAGACTTGTCTTTCCAAGACTTCATTAGGGAAGTGGCTAGGGGCCTCTCCATTACAGTGGCCCCTGAGTCAGAGCCTAGAGCCAAGCAATTAGATATTTTGCAATATCCTAAGGCTCCTAAAGAAGCAGCTACCTTACCTATTCTTGAGATTCTCTATGATCTCATGTTGAGCATGTGGGAGACTCCTCTTACCACCTCTCCTCATTCTCGTAGGTTAGACACCATGTACCGTATCCCTCCTTGTCCTGGCTTTCATAAGTCTCAGCTTCCTCACCACTCTATTGTGGTAGAGTCTGCCATGAGGAAAATAAAGAGTGCAGAGAGACACTCATCTAATCCTCCAGGACGTGAATGCAGGACCCTTGATGCTTTTGGCCGAAGGGTTTTCCAAGCTAATATGCTTGCTGCCAGAATCAACTCCTATAGTCTCTATATGGGGATGTTTCTAAAAAGTCACAGATCATCTGCAGACTTTAGCCCCTTTTATTTCAAAAGATAAAAGGCAGGAATTTCTCACTTGGCTTAAACATGCCCAAGATGTTTCCAAATTTTCCTACCGTGCAGCCTTTCACTCTTTTGAGTGTGTAAGCAGAGCCTCGGCTATTGCCATTGGTGCACGCAGAATTGCTTGGTTACAAGCCTCTGATTTGGAACTCTGGGTCCAAGATGAACTAGGAAATCTTCCTTGTACAGTTGAAAACCTTTTTGGCAGGGATTGGCAAGGAAAGGCCACTCAGATGGATGCTGAGAACTCTGCTTTGGATCGACTTTCAAAGTCTACCTCTGCTCCTGTTAAGAAAAGATTGTTCAAAAAGATACCTTTTTCTAAAAAGGGAAGATGATATCCTGCTTATGGTCAGCAGGCATCTTCTGCAGATCGTTTTGCTGCAAAGCGTCAGCAACCACCTAAACAGGCCAAGTCAAAGGCTGCCAGGCCTCCCACGGCCCAGCAGCATCAACCTCCTCAGGGCCTTTGACTTCCAACTAGAGAACTTAGCCTTTCTAGCTCTGGAAGAACCAGAGCCCCTCACCATTCCAGGAAGGTTAGCTTACTTTGCTCCCAGTTGGGAGCAAATCACAGCAGAGTAATGGACCCTCTCCATTATAAGGGAAGGGTACAAGCTTCATTTCTTAAACCTTCCTCCCCACACCATGGTGAAACAGTTCAATTCTCCAACATCTCTCCTCAACCTTCTGGGTCAGGAGATTGCTACCCTTCTTGCCCAAGGGGCAATAGAAGAAGTACCTCTTCTTCAACAGGGCTCAGGGTTCTACTCCCCTTATTTTCTTATTCCAAAGAAAACAGGGGGCTACAGACCCATATTAGGTCTCAGAGAATTGAACAAGTTTCTATTCAAAGAGAAATTCAAGATGATTTCTCTCGGTACTCTGCTGCCTGCCCTTCCTTCAGAGTCAGCACTGGCTTTGTTCTCTAGATCTCAAGGATGCGTACACCCATATCCTCATCCATCCAACACACAGAAGGTTCCTTCGGTTCCTTTTTCAAGGAAAGCACTACCAATGCTTCCTTTCGGTCTGGCCTCTGCACCAAGGGTGTTCACGAAATGCATGGCAGTAGTAGCAGCATTTCTACGCACTCTAGGAATATTCATTTTCCCATATCTGGACGACTGGCTCATTCGAGCTCCATCCCAGTCAGAGGCCCAGATTTGTCTAACCTGCACCATGCGTGTCCTTCAGTATTTGGGACTGGTAATAAATATCCCAAAATCCCATCTCACCCCTACTCAGTCTCTGGAGTTTATAGGGGCCTTGCTGGATACCACAACTGCAAGGGCCTATGTTCCTCAGGCCCGTTGCCTACGCTTGGTGCAGTTAGCCTCCCAGATGCAGTTAAAATCCCATTTAACTGCTCGAGAAATGTTACAACTATTAGGCCACATGGCATCCACCGTGCATGTGGTTCCATATGCTCGCCTTCACATGAGCCATACAAAAATGAATACTAACAGTACCCTCCACCAGCCACTATCAATATTTGTCGGGCATAAATCAAGCGAGAGGCAAAACCACTCTGCCACTCACGAATGGTACACGCCCCTTTTTTTGATTAGATATAAATCATTTTCATCGTGGTTTTTTCATTGTGATTTAAAATCAGCCAAAAAGAGAGCAAATCACACTTATCCACTTATCTTTTTGGCTGATTTTAAATCACAATGAAAAAACCACGATGAAAATGATTTATATCTAATCAAAAAAAGGGGCGTGTACCATTCGTGAGTGGCAGAGTGGTTTTGCCTCTCGCTTGATTTATGCCCGACAAATATTGATAGTGGCTGGTGGAGGGTACTGTTAGTATTCTTTTTTGTATGGTTTATTTTTGAGTACTTACTTTCGGGTTTTGGCATTTTTGTCGCCTTCACATGAGGGCAGCTCAATGGACTTTGTCCACCCAATGGACTCAGGCATCAGGTTGCCTATCAGACAAAATAGCAAACTCCAGTCGCCTATTTTGGTCTCTCCAGTGGTGGAAGTCCCCTCCATATCTGTTGTTGGGGTCCCCTTTTCAGCAGTCGCTACCCCAAGCAACTCTGACAACAGATGCTTCTCCAATGGGTTGGGGAGCTCATCTGCAGGATCTCTCCACCCAGGGCATCTGGTCTCCACAGGAGACTTCTCTGCATATCAATCTCTTGGAACTCAGAGCAATATTCTTACTCTTAGTGTTCCATTCCCTGCTCAGCTACAGGACAGTCATCATCCATACGGACAACCAAGTAGCCATGTTCTATGTAAATAAGCAGGACGGGACTGGCTCTCTGTCGCTTTGCAACAAAGCTTTGCGACTGTGGGCCGTCGTCAGAGAGCATCACATCCATCTTCTGGCAGTATATCTTCCAGGCGTTCAAAACTCTTGGGCGGACAGACTCAGTCGAGTTCTGCTTCCACACGAGTGGTCCCTCCACATGGACCAGGTAGCCAGGATTTTTCGAATTTGTGGAATCCCGGACATAGACCTCTTTGCAAGTCCGTGGAATACCAAACTTCCCCGGTTCTGTTCCAGAATTCCGTGTCTCGGAGTTCAGGCCAAGGATGCTTTCCTCCTTCACTGGGGTCAAGACTTCCTTTATGCCTTTCCACCAATTCCCCTAATTCCCAAAACACTATTCAAGCTTCAGAGAGATTGAGGGACCATGATCCTCATAGCACCACATTGGCCACGCCAAGTGTGGTACCCTCTACTTCTGCATCTCTCTCAAGCTCCTTCCCTGGACTTGGGCTCTGCACCAGACCTTCTGTCCCAGGAAGAGGGAACGTTGTGGCACCCAAACCCCCAGTCGCTCCATCTCAGGGCTTGGTTCCTGAGGGCCTAGACCTTCAATATTTTCATCTCTCTCAGCAAGTCAGAGATGTTGTTCATGCCTCTAGAAAGCCTTCTACTAGGCGTTCCTATGCTTTCGAATGGAAAAGATTTACCATTTGGTGTTCAGGGAAGGGTCTAAACCCTCTTGCAATACCTCTGAATTCTCTGCTAGAGTATCTCTTGCATCTATCCCATGCAGGTCTGAAAACAAATTCAGTAAGAGTCCATTTGAGTGCTATTGCAGCGTCCCTCAAGCCTCTCAATGGACAACCTATTTCCTCTCATCCTCTTATAGCAAGATTCATGAGAGGCCTTCTTTTAGCTAAACCTCCCAGTAGACCACCTCCAGTGGCATGGGACTTAAACCTGGTTCTTGGCCAGCTTATGAAGCCACCCTTTGAACCTTTAGCCACCACCTCCTTGAAATTTCTTTCTTGGAAAGTTGTTTTTCTCATTGCAGTCACCTCAGCACGCCGCATCAGTGAGTTGCAAGCTTTGGTGGCTAATCCACCTTATACAAGGTTCCATCATGATAAGGTAGTCCTCAGGCCCAATCCACACTTTATGCCTAAAGTGGTCTCGCCTTTTCATCTGAACCAAGAGGTATATTTACCTGTCTCTTTTCCAGGACCTCATGCATCAAGTGCAGAGAGGAATCTTCATACCTTGGATTGTAAGAGAGCTCTCGCTTTTTACTTACAAAGAACACAGCAACATAGAAAGTCTTAACTCTTTGTTGCTTTTGATCCTTCTCATTTAGGACTTCCAGTCTCTAAGAGAACACTGTCCAACTGGATTGCTCAGTGTATTTCTTTCGCCTACCAGAGTAGGAACATTTCTCTGGAGGGCCATGTCACAGCTGACAATATGAGAGCCATGGCAGCCTCAATGGCTCATCTAAACTCTGTGTCCATTGACCAAATCTGTCAAGCGGCCACCTGGGCCTCGGTTCATACCTTCACAGCACATTACTGTTTGGACAAGGACTCCCGCCGGGATGCCTCGTTTGGTCAGGCTGTTCTCAAACACCTGCTCCTTTCTTAATCACCTCCTACCCACCTATCCTGGTCGGATGCCAGAGATCCATGGGAGGAGGTAGAGTCCTTTTCAAGGACACACAACCTTTGGTTTCTCCCTGGCATCTACAGCTAGGGAGTCCCCATATGTGAAGACTCACTCCTGCTTGTTCCTGGAGATAGCAGTTACTTACCTGTAACAGGTGATCTCTGGGAACAGCAGGAATAAGTCTTCACAACCCACCCACCTCCCCTAGGAGTTGTATCTCTCTACTATCTTTCCTTTCCTCTCTCTCTCTTTGTCTCAGCTTTAAAACTCAAACTGGAGAGAGGCGGTTGGGAAAGGCGGGCAGGCAGCGCGCAGGCGCTGTGGGATGCTCCCAAAAGCTTTCTTACTGGACACTGGGGAGCGTTCCCGCGCAGGCTCCGTCGGTACCGATGATACCCATATGTGAAGACTTATTCCTGCTGTTCCCAGAGATCACCTGTTACAGGTAAGTAACTGTGCTTTACTCATCTGGACTGGTCTAGCAGGATTCAAGGAAACTAAATTATCAGGTATGTTTAAAAAAAAAAAAAAAAAAAAGTGATCAGACCAGGGAAGGCACAGTGTTGAGGAAGCTGTGGTAATGTGAGTGGGTTGTAAATGATAGTACTAAGTCAAGCGTATTACCTGCTAGGTGGATAGGGAAAAGCACATGTTTATAAAGTTCTACGTTTTCTATGAGAATGGCAAAATATCTATCTCCAGTTCAAACTGGGTCCTTAAAAGAAAAAATTAAATTCCAATCCCCCCCCCCCCCAGAAAATATGAGGTAAATACACAATTAAGTTAGTTTGGTGCATATGGTATCTCAGGTATTTGCATCAAGATAGGGGTAAGCAGTAAAGGAGCAGCAAATGGGTTTGAATGGATAAATTAATACACTACAAGTATCTCTGAAATTTAGTAATGAGTAAGAGGTACATTCCTGTAATCATCAGCCCATCTCCTGATCCACCAGAGCAATATAATCCAAATAAGATCCTTGTATTACTGTACATCTTATACCATCTTTTCCCCTTTCTTTTATGTTTATTTTTTCATTTTTAAGCATTTGTAAACCACTCTGGTTGTACCTGAAGAGCGATATATCAAGTCTGAATAAACCATAACCTTAAGGGGACAGCGGCGGTAGCAGCTATGTGACAGGCATCATTCCTTCCCTTAGCTAAGTCTCAGGCAAGAGGTTCTAAGTGTTTGCCAAGAATAAGATCATAAATCTGCACAATTTTTGTGTACTGATCTAGGGTTAAGCAGAGCAAATTACAGTCCAGCAGTAAATATGGCATTGGGTGAAGAACTGAGATGTATATTGGGAGACATTAAGTAGGAATTGATCAACTGTCTTAGCTTAGGGCACCTTCTGGGCAACCCGGTTCTAAGGGCTGATGACCCCATTCTCCAGGACCAAGCAGGAAGTCAGTCCTCACATATGGGTGTCATCGGCGCCGATGAAGCCCCAGCGGAGCATTTCCCCAGCTTTCTATGAAAGCCTTTGGGAATGCTGGCACGCATGCGCGGTTCCCTTCCCGCCTAAAGGTGCCATCTTACCTCAGTCTCTCTTTTTCCGAGAAGCCCATCCGATGTGTGTCCTGTTCTCCCGGATAAAAGTGATTTTTTTTCTTCGGCGATTTTTGCTATTTTTTCTCCGGTTCAATGCCGGTTCCCCTCCCGCCGGGTTCGGTACACCGGTATTGAGCCCGTTTTCTTCATTTTTCAGTTTTTGCCCTTCGTGGCTGGCGTTCGCGCCCTATTTTCCTTTTTCACTGGAAGGCCGGTCTTTTGACCTCGCTGGGGCTATTTTTTCCACGATGGCTTCCAGTGGTTTCAAAAAGTGTGATCGGTGTAAGAAAATTATGTCTCTCACTGACACGACTGCTGCCTTTGGTGCCTTGGCCCTGACCACGACCCACAGTCATGTGGGCCATGTGGGAAGATGTCTTCCAAGTCACTGAAGAGTCGACAGCATCAAAAGGAAAGGATTTTCTCGGACTCTGCCTCCGGCCGGGCCCGGACCTCGTCTGAGTCCTCGACATCTCGGGATTCCAATCCTGAGCGCCGTCGAAGCTCCTCGGACAAGGGGTCCCCCGACCGGGAACGTAAGAGGAAGAAGCGGCTCGCGAGGGCGGCGTCGGAAGAGGTCCCTGGTCCCTCGAGGGCCAGGTCTAAGACCCCTCACTGTCACCCCAGGCCCGTGGAGCCGGAGTCTGCTGGACACATAAGCCCCGTAGTCGTCGTGGACTCTCCTCCCAGAGAGCCGACGTCGGGCCCGGCGCCGCCAGGGCCCGAGTCGGTGGCTGCTGCGTCTCCCGAGCTGAGTCTCAGGTTGACAGCCTTGGAGTGCAGACTGTCTGCCTTCATGGAGCAGCAGCGGGCACTGATGGCCAGCCTGTCTGGTGCATCTGCCCCGACCACCGGGACGTCGACTTCGAAGTCAACCCCGGAGACCGAGCCGATACTAGAGACCCTCGCGGCTCGAAGTCGTCCTCTGTCGAGGTCTCCCTCGACCTCCCATTCGGGACCGAGGGTGTCGACGTCGGTGCCCCCGGCGTTGGGGCAGGTGCCTCGGGGCCTCGCGGGGTCGGACCCTGACTCCTCCTCGGACAAGTCCGCCTGGGAGACGGAGGACGAGGAGTCTCCCGATACCTTTAAGACTCTGTGCGTCCCGTCGGACTCCCCGCAGTCTGACCCCCGGAGTAGATCCCCTACGGAGGACCCTAGGTTCTCGGAGTTCGTCCGGGATATGGCCGCTGCCTTGGCTATCCCTGCTGATCCCGAGGAAGAGCCTCGAGCCGAGGAGCTCGATGCTCTACAGTACGACTCTACTCCAAAGGAGGCCTTTACTGTCCCGGTTCCTCCGATGCTGGAACAGCTCCTCTTCCATATGTGGGAGGCCCCGGCCTCGGTGCCGGTTCTAAGCAAGCGAGTCGATTCCATTTATCGACTCTGCAAAAGCCCTGGTTTCCAAAAAGCACAGCTACCACACCATTCCATGGTTGTGGAATCGGCCATGCATCGTCTGAAGAGCCAGAAGATGCACTCTGCGGTGCCCCCCGGCAGGGAGGCCCGCAACCTCGATGGCGTCGGTAGGAAGTGCTTCCAGGGGTCTATGCTTGCTTGCCGTGTCCAGTCTTAACAGCTGTACGTGGGCGTGTACTTGTAAGACCTGGCCAAGGAGTTGGCCGGATTCTCTGCTGGTCTCTCCGGGGAACCCTTGCAGAGATTTCAGACCTTGTCCTCGGGGATTCGGGAATGCTCCAAGTTCATTTCCCGTGCCGCCTATGATGGCTTCGAGGCTTCGGCCCGAGTTGCAGCTGCCGGCATCGCGGCTCGACGCCAGGCGTGGCTGCAGTCATCGGACCTCGAGCCATGGGTTCAGGACAAGTTGGTCGATGTCCCCTGCCGAGGTGAGAACCTTTTTGGCAAACCCATGACCGAGAAGGCCGCTCGGCTCGAGACCGAGCACCTTACCCGGACAAGGCTGTCGAGGAAGACCTCTGCCCCTTCACATAAGAAGGGCTTGGGTAAAACATCCTTTTACCCGAGGAAGGGCACTGCCTACAAACAGTACCCTCAGTATCAAGCTGCCCCCCAGGATCAGCAAGCCAAGGGCCAGGGTAATGGGCCCCGTAGGCAGAGAACCCCAAAGCCTCAGGCCCCTGCTACTACTCAGCAGGGTGGGGGTTTTTGACTCCTTGAGCGTAGCCACTCGTCCCTGCTTTCCCAGCCCTGCACAGGCGGTCGCCTTGTACTCTTTGCCCACCAGTGGCCTCTCATTACCACCGACAGTTGGGTGCTGGACATAGTCCAAAAGGGCTATGCCCTGCATTTTCATCTACTGTCTCCTCCTTACTTCCCAGGGGAGCCCTTGAGGCCTCCCCTGCACACAGACCTTCTCCTTCGAGAGCTCCAAGGTCTGTTGGTGGACAGGGCGGTGGAGCCTGTGCCTCCCCACTTGCAAGGTCACGGATTCTACCCCAGGTATTTCCTGGTACCCAAAAGGACCGGTGGCCTTCGACCCATTCTGGACCTCAGGAACCTCAACAAGTTCCTAGAGAAAAAGTTCAAGATGCTTACTCTTGGAACCCTTCTGCCCTACCTCCAGCAGGGAGATTGGCTATGCTCTTTTTATCTAAAGGATGCGTACACTCACATCCTCATTCATCCAGACCACAGACAGTACCTCAGATTCATTGTGGGAGGAAACCATTATCAGTAGCGAGTCCTGCCTTTTGGCCTCACCTCCGCTCCCAGGGTCTTTACCAAATGCCTGGCAGTGGTGGTGGCCTACCTGAGAAATCAGGGAATCTTTGTCTTCCCCTATCTGGACGACTGGCTCATCAGGGGTCAAACGTGCCAGGAGGCCAAACAAGCCACCCTCAGAACCATTGCTCTGCTTCAAAACGTGGGCTTTGTCATAAACTTCACAAAGTCCACTTTGCTCCCCTCCCAGAACTTGGAGTTCATAGGGGCAAGACTGGATTCTCAACTGGCAAAGGCATTCTTGCTAGAAGACAGGGCTCAACGACTGATGGACGTGGCCAAACAGTTCCTCATCAGATGCTTGGTCTCCGCCAGGCTCTGCCTCAGACTTCTGGGCCACATGGCTTCGACAATGCATGTGACTCCCAATGCAAGGCTCCATATGAGGCCTGCACAGTGGTGCCTTCGGACTCGGTGGTCTCAAGCCACAGGCCGCCTAAGAGACAGGATAAAGGTGTCCAGACCCCTTTTGACCTCCCTCAGCTGGTGGCTACATCCACCCAATCTGCTGCAGGGGATGCCCTTCCAAATGCCAGAATACTCGGAGGTCCTCACCACCAACGCCTCTCTGAAGGGCTGGGGTGCTCATTGTCTAGACAAGTGCACTCGGGGCCTCTGGTCTCCCTGGGAGGCAGCCCAACAAATCAATCTCCTGGAACTTCGAGCTATCCACTTAGCTCTCAAAGCTTTTTCTCCAGCCCTGGCTCACCACTCAGTCTTGATTCAAACAGACAACTAGGTAGCCATGTTTTATGTGAACAAACAGGGCGGAACTGGGTCCAAGCTCCTTTGTCGAGAGACTCAGGACCTTTGTTCCTTTGCCCTGCAGCACAACATGCTTCTCAAGGCGGTGTACCTTCCAGGCCAGGAGAACTGCCTGGCCGACCGGTTGAGCAGAATTCTGAAGCCCCACGAGTGGCAGCTGCATCCCTTGGTCGTGCAGAAGATCTTCCTGAAGTGGGGTCTCCCTTGGATAGATCTCTTTGCCAGTACTCTGAACAAGCAACTGCCCAAGTTCTGCTCCAGGCAGCCGCATCCTTTGAGGATAGCTCCCGATGCTTTTCTGATGTCCTGGTCTCAGGGCCTCCTATATGCGTTTCCTTCCCACGCCCTTGGTGGCCCGAACTCTTTTCAAGACTCTTCAGGACAAGGCCTCGGTCCTGCTGGTAGCTCCCAGATGGCCGAGGCAGGCTTGGTTTCCACTTCTGCTGCAGCTGGCGGTGGATTCCCCACTACCTCTGGGGTTACAACCCGACCTTCTCTCACAGGAGCAGGGTTCCCTTCTGCACCCCAATCTCAAAGCTCTCAATTTGATGGCCTGGAGGCTGCAAGGGTAGTTTTGGCTCCCTGGGGCCTGCCTCAGGAAGTTGAAGAGGTTGTCCTGGCCTCTAGGAAACAGTCCACTAGGAAAACCTATGCTCTCAAATGGAAGAGGTTTTCTGTGTGGTGTCAGCTACGTATAGAGGATCCTTTCTCCTGTACTGTACCAGTAGTGCTTCAGTACTTACTGCACTTGTCCAATCAGGGACTTAAGTCCAATTCTGTTCGGGTCCACCTCTCCGCTCTAGCATCTCACCACTCACTGGTGGAAGGACATTCTCTGTCCGGTCACCCTTTGGTGTCCCGCTTCCTCAGGGGCTTGCTTTTGCTCAAGCCCCCCATCCGTCGTCCTCCTGAATGGGAGCTGAATGTGGTCTTGCAGCAACTGACTCGCCCACCTTTTAAGCCGATGGCTACATGTCCACTGTGCTTCCTCTCCTGGAAGACACTCTTCCTGATAGCCCTTACCTCGGCTAGGCGAGTGAGTGAACTTCAGGCCCTGATCTGTGATAGGCCTTACACCAGGATTTATAGGAACAGGGTAGTCCTCAGGACTCATCCCAAGTTCCTTTCTAAAGTTGTCTTCTCTTTCCACCTCAGTCAGGAGGTGGTTCTTCCAACATTCTTCCCTAGGCCTCATGCTAGCCAGGCTGAAGCAGTCCTGCATACTGGACTGTAGGAGGGCCTTATCCTTCTACCTTGACCATACGCAGGGGCATAGAAGGGCTACTCAGCTCTTCGTTTCCTTTGACCCCAATAAGTTGGGGTTGGCTGTGTCCAAGCGTACCTTGTCCATCTGGGTGGCTGACTGTATCACCTTGGCTTACAAGGCGGCTGACCTTCCTTTGCAGGGTAGGGTCACGGCCCATCGTGTCAGGCAATGGCTGCCTCAGTGGCTCATCTCAGTTCTGTGCCCTTGGTAGACATCTGCAGGGCTGCAACTTGGTCTTCAAGCCAGACTTTTGTGGCCCATTACTGTCTGGAGAGGGAGTCCCATAGGGACAGTGCTTTTGGCCAAGCAGTACTCCGGAATCTCTTTGAGGTTTAGGCAACTCCTGCCCTCTGTTGGGCTACCGGTGGAGTTTGTGTCCTTGAAAAGCCTTTCTTTACTGCTGGGACTAGACTGAGTTCTCTTGTTCAGCCTGGGTTCCTCGGTAGCCCAGAGCTAGGGAGTCACCCATGTGAGGACTGACTTCCTGCTTGGTCCTGGAGAAAGAGTAGTTACTCACCTGTAACAGGTGTTCTCCAGGAGCAGCAGGAATCAGTCCTAACAACCCTCCCTCCTCCCCTTGGAGTTGCAGTTGTACATAGTTTGTTTTTGCATTTTTGTGTGCTGTTCTTAGCTATGTCATTTGACTGAGGTAAGATGGCATCTTTAGGCGGGAAGGGAACCGCGCATGCGTGCCAGCATTCCCAAAGGCTTTCATGGAAAGCTGGGGAAATGCTCCGCTGGGGCTTCATCGGCGCCGATGACACCCATATGTGAGGACTGATTCCTGCTGCTCCTGGAGAACACCTGTTACAGGTGAGTAACTACTCTTTCCTTGCACTTCCTTCAGATACTGCCCCCCTCCCCCCTTGAAACACTAGTACAGGACTTAGTAATGGCAGCATCTCTGATCCATGACATCTTGCCCTAAGTTCAAGCAGCAATGGCTTTTTTACTACAGCCAGGCTCCTGGCATTAGCACTGATCCCGTATCATCAGTGGTGGCAGTGGCTTCTCAGACTGGACCTAGCTCCTGACTTTGCAGAATACACTGGTTAACATTGAAATCATTACTGATTTTAAAAGGCCCTAATCTGTAGTATCTTGGTGAGCTGAACACGAATATAACATTAAAAAATTTTTATTGGCTCTCGTTTTGAAGATATTGCATGTAGTTCATTTTTGACGTTTCACCGTGTAAATTTAACCAGGAGGACATCAACAATATTCCAAATAAGCCTTGAATGTTGTAATATTGCATCACATTGCATAATACCAGCATGCCCACATCATCCAGAGTTGATTGCATCATTTTCTGATGCAATGCAATACTACTGCCAGATGGCTGCTGAAGCCATCTGACGTCAGCAGTGTACTATGCGCAGTTGGAAAGGTTGAGCATTTAAAATATTTCAGACTGTGTGCGAGACAGTTTACGCTACTGTTACATGTAACTTTTATTAATCATATAATTTTAGCCATTTAGGTACAATACAGAACAGTAATGCTGCAAAAGTGCGTTAATACCGTTGACAATTTCTGCTACATTTGTGGGGATGTGACATTTGCCAACCAGAAGAAAAGTATCACTTCTCAACTGAAGAAGGCATATCATCTTTACTTCGGATGCAAGATTGGTGACAAAGACAAGCCTTGGGCCCTGCATATATGCTGCGCTACATGTACAACACAGCTTTCCCAGTGGTTGAATTGCAAAAGACCATCAATGTTTGCAGTCCCCATGGTGTGGAGAGAGCCAAGCAACCACATACCTTGGTTCCTCCTCTTTCCAGCGCAATAATGAAGCAAAAGATGTCGAGCATAGTCTACCCAAACATTTTGTCTGCATTGAGACCAATTCCACATGGTGAAGGGACTTCCTATTCCAGAACCTTCATCAGAATATTCTCTTGATTCATCTGATGAGGACAAGGGTGAACCGACCTGTTCTTCTCCTGCTCCATTAGCATGTAGTGACCCAGATTTTTCACTGGGATGCATATCAACTCCACACAGAATAACACAGGAAGAACTAAATGACCTGGTTCGTGATTTGGACTTATCCAAGAACAAGGCAAAATTGCTAGGATCAAGACTCCAACAATGGAATCTTCTAGAAAAAGATGTCAACATTACTTCATATCGAAAGCGCCATCAGCAGTTGGAGCCTTTCTTCAGAAAGGAAAATCTGGTATTCTGTTCCAATATTGAAAGCCTCATGAATGCCTTAAAAATCACTCATGACCCACAAGACTGGAGACTATTTATAGACTCTTCAAAACTGAGCCTGAAGGCTGTGCTTTTGAACAATGGAAACCGTCTTCCATCTATTCCAGTAGCACATGCCGTCCACATGAAAGACATACGATAACTTAAAGCATCTATTGACTTCCATTAACTATAACAAGTACAGCTGGCACCTCTGTGGTGACTTGAAGGTAGTTGCCCTTTTAATGGGACTGCAGCAGGGACATATAAAATACATGCGTGTTTTATGTGAGTAGGATAGCCGAGCAAGAGATTGGCACTACTTGCGGAAGGAATGGAATGGAATCGCAGACAAAATGTAACAGTTGGAGAGAAAAATATCCAGCACCCAGCTCTGGTTGAGGCTCTCAAAATCCTGCTACCACCCCTTCACATCAAACTAGGTTTGATGAAAAATTTCGTGAAAGCCATGGACTGCATTTCACCAGCTTTCTGATATCTGCATGAAAACTTCCCTCTACTCAGTGAAGCAAAGATTAAAGAAGGAGTTTTTGTGGGTCCTCAGATTCGAGAGATCTTCAAAGATGACTGGTTCAACAACTTGCTGCAGGGTGATGCGAAACAAGCATGGAATGCTTTTTGCCTAGTGTCAACAAACTTTCTCAGGAATGTTAGGGCAGAAAACTACAAGGAACTAGTATTTATTTATTTATTTAGCTGCATTTATATCCCGCTTTTCACCGTGTCAAGACATTCTGATGCAGTATCAGAAACTTGGCTGCAATATGTCTCTAAAGATCCATTTCCTTGATTCCCATCTCGATTTCTTTCCTGACAACTGTGGTATGGTTAGTGATGAACAGGGCAAACGTTTTCACCAGGATATCACAACAATGGAGCAAAGATACCACGGAAAATGGTCCACTACAATGCTGGCTGACTACTGCTGGACACTCCCCAGAGAAGCTCCCGAACAGCTGTACAAGACAGGCAAAAAAATCTAAGTAGTAGTCTTACTTGTTTTTTACAGGTATTAACCGAAGGCCTATTATATTTACTATTGACATGCATTTCTGATGTAAACATTAATTCTTGTAGATTACAAAAAAACTAGAGCCAACTTTGCAATTTCACTGTCATATTCGTGTTCAGCATATTAAAATTGATAAGAAATGACAATTTTTATTTCAGTAACATGACTTTTGTAAAAATTTGTTGACCAGTGATATCTACCAGATGCTGAATTTTAGGCATCTAGGTTTTCTTTTCCAGTTCTTAGAGGTTTGTACTTATGAGAGACTCATGAACTGTTAGTGTGTTGGTTTAAATTGGGGGGGGGGGGGGTGCATGGTTAATTTAATTTGTTTCAGTATGTCTCTAAGAACTTTGTTCTGAGTGTGTTCATGCTACTTTAAGTTAATTTAAAAACTGTTGTATTTTTATTTAATCCTTTAAGTGACATTGATGTGGCCCAACAGTTCAGTCTGAACCAGAGCCGTGTTGAGGAGATCACAATGCGAGAAGAAGTGGGAAACATTAATATCCTCCAGGATAATGATTTTGGTAACAAAATGATAAATTTCTATTGTGCAATGACAGTTATCCATTGGCATGAGAGATGTCCCTATTTCATTCCCAGTCATGTGCTAGGATGCTCATTTCTGAGCTGTCGGTGCACCCTAGGATAGATTTCATGGAGAAAGCTTCTTATAAGCAGAATACTTAGATATGGACCTTGCTATGCAGTGCAGCTAATAAGGAAGAAATATAAGAGAAAAACACTCTTGAAACGTTTTTACCAAAACATTTCAAACTTTATTAACTCTCTTCCATATATGATTGTGTGTTCCTGCAAAAGTGAATGAATGGGGTGTTTTTCCTGGAGTTTGAGTAATTTTATAAACACCCACTCAGGCTATACGTGTTTACGCACACGTATGTTGGGCCTGTTTTATAAAGTGAACCATGCATGTGTTGATAAAATGCCAACATACGATGTGCCTCAACCTAGGTGCAGCAGTTAATCCTGCCCAAGAGCCAGGTGTAGCTGACTGTGCCTAGATTGTTGCAGGCATATGCATAGGTCATAGTAGTCTATAATTTTGCATGTCTTCATGGCAGCCCTGCTTATGCTTCACGCTCGTGCTTACCCCAACAGAACTGGGACTTCGCAAACTTACAGAATAGCGACCTTTCAAAATGTGTGTGCAAGTCATTTAAAATAGGGACTTAAGCATGTGAATAATGCGTAACTTTCTTCATGGCCTTTATAAAATCAGCCCCTTAATGTGGAAATAAGGGTCAGCCAAACCAAACTGTAGATGGACTATTATGGCAACCATACATCTTCAAGATCGTGTGTTAAATTGTTCACCATTATTATTGGTAAGTGCATTTGTTTGAGATGGCAGCACCATTGAAATTTTTAGAGTGGCTTCCTTTGTCTAATTGCATATGTTGGTGTCAGAAGAGCCATTGAGATACCTCATATTGGAAGGAGGCTGACAAAATGATTCCAAGCAGGACTCCAGTAAGATGTCTTACACAGTACACGCAGAGCCTGCAAGCTACATCCTGTTATAAGATATAATTTACTGCTCACAGGAATCTCTGAATATCTTTTTCACTATAAATGTGGGCCCTTAGTGAATAATTGCTTTGGATTGTAAGTATAGGTATAGTTCAAAATACTGGTACCTTCACTGAGCATTCATTTATGCAGTTGCTCAACTTAATTTTATTTGCAGGTGATTTTGGGATGGATGATCGTGAGATTATGCGAGAAGGCAGTGCTTTTGAAGATGATATGCTAGTGAGTACCAGCGCTTCTAACCTGTTGCTGGAGCCTGAGCAGAGCACTAGTAATCTGAATGAGAAGAGCAATCATCTGGAGTATGAAGATCAGTACAAAGATGACAATTTTGGGGATGGAAATGATGGTGGAATACTGGGTATGCTGATAAAATCAACATTTTGAAATGCATAGATAGCAAATATTGGTGATTTCCTTTGCTGCTGACAATTTAGCTGTTAAACTAGTTATGCTGCGATAGATATAATGAGAAGAGGGAGCAGTAAAGTGCCTTGCACATATTGCAGTTGTTTGAACTGTTTTTCCCCTGAATTCTTTCAACTATACTTCTGGAGTGCTGACTTGACTTCATATTCAGTTTTTTTAAGTAATGGGCAATTCCTTTGCTCGATTTGAAAGGGTAGCTGGAATTCATTTTTTAGCAGCACTTTTATTTTGCCAGATTTTCTTCCACATGATTTTGTTTTAGCATGTCATGACAAGTTATATAACCTTCCAAAAAGTTGTTAAAATATGTATAATATTCATTTTTATTGGTTGACACAGTAGATGGACATTCAAAATTCCCCAAACCATGTAAACATCACTTAATGTCTGGTCACACTGGGATTATTGCAGTATCATCTTACAAGGGACTACCAAATCACACAATTCAGCTTTTACAGCTGGCACAAAATACTGCTGCCCGAATCCTCTATGGAGCAACCAGATCAGATCTTGTAACCCCAATCCTCAGATGCTTAAACTGGCTCCCTATAGCGAGCTGCACAAAATACAAGGCCTTGCTTACCATTTTCAAAATATCACATAGCCTTTCCTCAGTATACCTACAGTCTTTATTACACAAGACAGCAGACAGAAGAAGCAATGCACAGAATTCCTTCACCATCCCCACAGCAAAGGTGAAGAGCAACCAGAGTGCCTCAAATTGAACTTTCTTGCTATATGCCCCAAGCAGATGGAACATGCTCGCTCAGAGCTTATGAGCCATCCACAACCCATTAGACTTGTGTAAGAGACTGAAAACTCACTTGTTCATCAAGAATTTTGGTAGACAGGACTAAATCTCCTCTTACCGTTATGTGCACAGAACTCTACCCTCCAGTTAGCTATTCTGAGCATACTGTATAACTTACTCGCATTCCCTGGTTTTCCTCACCCCCCCCCACCCATTTTCCCCCTCATCCACATTGATTCTCCAGCAATATGCATATTCCTTACTTTTGTTCCTATTTGTTCATATGTAACTCCAATGTTCTTGTTAATCTGTTAATATGTAAATCGCCTTGACACTCAAGGCAGTATATAAAAGTAGTTAAATACTAATAACAATTTTCACAATTGTATCCATAACCACAATCCTTTCTTGTCTTCCCCCTCCCCAACCACACCATGTTTATTCTCTGCAATCCCCCCCCCCCCCCCAAATATTCCTCACACTGCTAAAGTTCCTCCCTTCCCTCACTCCCACAAAGTTTCCTTTTGTTAAGTCCCCCAGGAAGTCAAGTAGCCTAATGGTACCCATTTAAGACTAATAAGAGAATATTTTTTCACTCAATGCATAATCAAACTCTGGAATTTGTTACCAGAGGATATAGTAAAAGCTTATCTCCAGGAACAAGCAGGAATGAGTCTTCACATATGGGGTACATCGGTACCGACGGAGCCTGCGCGGGAACGCTCCCCAGCGTCCAATCAGAAAGCTTTTGGGAGCATCCCTCAGCGCCTGCGTGCTGCTTTCCTGCCTTTCCAACTGTGTCTCCTCAGTTTTCGTTTTTCCGCGGAGCCGGCAGGACGTCTTCCTGTCACCGCAGAAATTTTTTTTCTTCAAATCTTTCTTTTGTTTTCTTGTGGTCGCGGCTGTTTCCCTGACTCCACCGGTACTGCCGGTGGTTTTTTTTTTTTCTTTTCTTTTTTCTAAAACTCAGGGAGTTTTTTTCCCTCTGTTTCTGTCTTGAATTTTTGGGCCTGTAAGGCCTCTCCATTATGGAGCCTTCTTCTCCTAAGAAGTGCCTTAACTGTGGAAATACAGTTTTCTTTTTAGACTCCAATAACTGGTGTCTAACCTGTTTGGGTCCTGACCCCTTTCCTCCAGAGCCATCAGGCTATAATTTTATGAGAAGAAATTCTCCATTTCGAGTTTCCCTTGATGCCGTTTTCCCTTCCAGTGTAAGGGCACCGACCATTTCTTCTCTACAGGATCAGGTAACCCACAAACAGTCTGTTAAGACTAGGCAATCCTTGGGTGGTAGGTCTCATAGCAAGCATGATGACGGCTCCGGCCTTGCCCTCAAGACCTCATTGGCTTCAAAACCCCGGCTGGAGTCTTCGGTCTCCAAAGCCTTTCAGGGGTTTCAGGTTGTTCCTGGGGCTCACCCCTCACAGAACATACCTGAGCCATGCTCGGGGGTGGCATTCGCTTCGAGCGGTACCGATAACCCGGCATCGGCACCGGTGTCCTCGGTACCTTCGGGACCAATCGATACGTTCCAGTTTGACTTTCCAGTATCTAAGCAATGCACGGTGGTGGCATCCGCTTCGAGCGGTACCGATACCCCGGCATCGGCACCAGTGTTGAGTATTCCACTCTTCGTCACAGGCATCCTCGGTACCTTTGGGACTGGTCGATACGTCCCAGATTGACTTTCCGGTATCGACAGCATCGCCGATACCACCGACGTCGGTACCCTCCAGACATGCATCGATAGACTCGCTTCTTTAGATGCAGAGTCTAGAATCGATATCTAGTCTGGAAGACTGGGTACCGACGCGTCTCGGAACCGACACCCACCGCTTCAGGATGCGCAGTACCGAGGATCTTCACCGAGACTTTCGAGTTTCCTCGGTACCGTTTGAGCAGCCTCCGCTGACTGTTTCGGTGTCAGTATCGCCTTTGATTCCGGCTCAGCTACCAGTATTGGTGTTGATGCTGGTACCTGCAGTAGCATCGGGACCAGCTCCATCCATGCTCTTTTCACCAGGATCGCTCCTTTCTATACCTAGTTTGGAATCGATACCTAGCATGGACGATACAGTACTGACGGTTTCAAGTCATACCCGCCAGTCCCAATATTCATTCATTAGAGATCCTGTTTTGCACCGGACAAGTACATCCTCTGGTGCCCAGCCTAGTTCTTCGAGTTTAGCCTGTCCAGGGATTGTTCCCATTGGAGATCCTTCTTTTCAGAAATTTCTCCTTGACATGGCAACATTCCTGGCTATTCCTATCCCTGGCTATGATCCTACACAAGGCTATTCTGGAAAAAAGGAAAATATGCTTCCGTTACATCTTTCTTTACAGGATCTTCTGAAAATATGGGAAACACCTTTAAGGGCTTCCTCACCTTCTACAGCAACTGCTCTTCTGTATCAGGTGCCCCCCCTCTCCAGGGTTTCAAAAGACTCAACTTCACCATCATTCCATTGTAGTGGAATCAGCAATGAGGAAGGTAAAAAGCAAGAAGAAGCATTCTTCTTTCCCGCCAGGTCGTGCATCTAGAACACTAGATGCTTTTGGACGTCAAACCTTCCAAACATCTATGCTGGCAACAAGGATTCTCTCATATATTTTTTATGAGTCTATCCCTTCAGGAGGTCACAGAGAAATTATCTCTTTTGACTCCTTTTCTTTCAGAGCCCAAGGCTGCAGACTATTCCTTGCTTCTTAGTCATAGCCAGAATATCTCTAGGTTTCTTTCTCGTGCTTCCCTAGACTCCTTTGAGTCTGTTAGCAGAACCTCTGCTATAGCCATAGGAGCACGACGTAGAGCCTGGCTCCAAGCTTCAGACTTGAGCAGATGGGCACAACAAAGACTGGGTAACACTCCTTGTACTGGAGAAAATCTCTTCAACAAGGAGTCTTTACGTCAGGTTGCTCATTGCTCCACTGACTTCCCTGTTTCTGAGGGCTATCCTAAACCTCCTCCTTCCCCAGTAGGTAGGAAATGCTCTACCAAATCTTCTTTCCCTAAAAGAAGGTTGTATTCTTCTCCTGCCCATCATTCAGATGTTCCCAAACAGGGGAAACCTCGCCCTGGTCTGAAGAATCCAAACTCAAGCCAGGAAAATTAACCCTCAATAGGGTTCCAATTAATCTGGTATAATATACAGTTCACTTCTTCTCAGAAGTTTTTTCACTGTTTTTTCATTTAAACCTCTACACTTGGATTCCTGTTTTCAGGACATCCACTTGTTTTTAGGTATGCTGAGCTGTCAGGATATTCATGTCTATGGGTCACAGGATTTTCCTCCTCTTCCTACACTGAAGAGAGGTTTGCCAACTATCTCATGATAGTTTTTCTGCACCACCATGAATTTTTCCTTCTACAGACTTACCATATGGCAAGTCTCACCTCAGCTCCTATTTTTTCTTTACCTTCTTTTCCAGGGTTCCCCTGTAACAGTGGTATCATACCAATGGAAGTCTTTCTTAGCCTTTCCAGTCTTCCTTTTTTCCTGATCTGGGCAGCTTTTCAGACAGGGACAGGATATTCTTCTCTTGTTCTGTCTGTTCTCTCTGTTTACAACAGGAAATTCTTTCTGCTCTGCCATTCAGCAGCTGCCCATGCAGGAGCTTCAGTGATTGGTCTACTGGTACTTTTCTATAAGTTCCAGTATGGTCTTCCACTACTTTTTGTCTAACCTTAGTAGTGCTTCCAAGATAGTGTTCATCTATCTTGGATAATCCTTATAACTTCTTTTCTGCCATCTCCAAATCCTTGGCGTTGGCAGCATAGTTGAGCTGGCAGCTGGTTGTCTCCAACAGCCAGTTTTATTTCCCAACTCTCCTGCATAATGCTCTCTGCAATCCTACAGAGAAGCTTTTCACTATGGGCCCTTGCTAGAGAACATGAGGGTTTTTTCTCTGACTATCCTATATGGTTGGAAAAGGCTTCCTCAGTCACTTCCCATGACTGTGAGGGTTCTTTACTCCCTTCTATTTCCTTTTAATAAAGGACATACGACTTTCCTACGTGACAGTCTAAAGAGTTACCAACTTTCTACAGGAAATAGGCTCTTTTTCCTTGCAGCTTGTCCTCATGGTATCCTAATCCTTCATGGACAGCACATATTTAACTAAATAACGCATGATACCCCACCCCTTGTCCCTCAAGTGGGTCTACCTGGTGTTTCTCCTATGCGTATTCTGTCCCTTCACCATGTTAGAGTTCTACTGGACTCGGGATGTGCTGTTTACAGACTAATATTATCCTCTGTTTTCTCGCAACCAGCCTGGTTATTTTACTAGGTAGCATTCTACTCCATCTTAACCAGAGGGAATAGATTTTCTATATCTTCTCAAGTAGGTTCCACCTTCTTGTTATGAGATGAATCATTCCTCTTCACATCTTCCATGTGAGGATTCCTGTAGACATATCTCTTTCTGCTTAATTGCAGACATTTCTCTTTAGATCTATATATATATATTCATATAGGTTCATATGTCTATATGCTTTCTTTAGATGCATATGTTTGTCAGCCATGTGTGCATAGACTATACCCCCTGGATCTTGCCATAAACATATATCCCTATCTATCTATCTATCTATATATCCCTATCTATCTATCTATCTATATATCTCTATCTATCTATCTATATATCCCTATCTATCTATCTATCTATATATCCCTATCTATCTATCTATATCTACACGTGTGTGTGTGTGTGTATCTATATATATCTACACGTGTGTGTGTGTGTGTGTATCTATATATATCTACACGTGTGTGTGTGTGTGTGTATCTATATATATCTACACGTGTGTGTGTATCTATATATATCTACACGTGTGTGTGTATCTATATATATCTACACGTGTGTGTGTATCTATATATATCTACACGTGTGTGTGTATCTATATATATCTACACGTGTGTGTGTGTGTATCTATATATATCTACACGTGTGTGTGTATCTATATATATCTACACGTGTGTGTGTGTGTGTATCTATATATATCTACACGTGTGTGTGTGTGTGTGTGTATCTATATATATCTACACGTGTGTGTGTGTGTGTGTGTATCTATATATATCTACACGTGTGTGTGTGTGTGTGTGCATCTATATATATCTACACGTGTGTGTGTGTGTGTGTGTATCTATATATATCTACACGTGTGTGTGTGTGTGTGTGTATCTATATATATCTACACGTGTGTGTGTGTGTATCTATATATATCTACACGTGTGTGTGTGTGTGTGTGTATCTATATCTATATATATCTACACGTGTGTGTGTGTGTATCTATATATATCTACACGTGTGTGTGTGTGTGTGTGTATCTATATATATCTACACGTGTGTGTGTGTGTGTGTGTATCTATATATATCTACACGTGTGTGTGTGTGTGTGTGTATCTATATATATCTACACGTGTGTGTGTGTGTGTGTGTATCTATATATATCTACACGTGTGTGTGTGTGTGTGTGTATCTATATATATCTACACGTGTGTGTGTGTGTGTGTGTATCTATATATATCTACACGTGTGTGTGTGTGTGTATCTATATATTTGTTTATCTGTCGAGATACTTCTTTTAGGTAGATATTTATTTTATTTATTTAACAGTATTTCTAAACCGCCTTATCTTAATAATCAAGGTGGTATCACAGCAAACAATCAGGTCATGTGAGTGTGTTATACATGCAGTGGGGGGAAATTGAGTGTGTGTTGTTGTGTGCTAGATTGGTATGAGCTATGTACAGAGTGGGCTATATACAGTGGTGCAAAAACATATTCGATACATACATTGGTTAGGCGGAATCATGTGCTGTTATTCATTCTCTGTAGTTATGTGATGTGTCCATAGTGTTCTATGAACAGCATGGTTTTCAGCTGTTTTCTAAAGTCTTTGAGGTCTGTAGCGGCCCTCAATTCGTCCGGGAGTTTGTTCCATATTGTTAGAGCGGCCATTGAGAGTGCTCTGTCTGTTGTGTCCTTGCGTGTGTGTTTGTATTCACTTGGGGTGCTGACTCGGTTGTGGGTTTGTTTTCTTCTGGAACGCGTACTGGTGTCTGATTGTATGAGGTTGTGTAGGCTGTTAGCTGATGTGTGGTGTTTTATCTTGAATAGGTTTATGATAGTTTTGTATTTGATGCGTGCACCGATTGGAAGCCAGTGTAAGTCCTTTAAGGTGGGTGTGATGTGCTCCTGTCTTGCAGTTCCTGATATGATTCGTGCAGCAGTGTTTTGTGCTAGTTGTAGAGGCTTGAGGGCTTGTTTCGGTAGTCCAAGGTATATTGGATTGCAGAAGTCCAGTAGTGGGGTTATCAGTGCTTGACAGACGGTACGGAAGTGTTCCGGGGCGAGGAGCGGCTTCAGTCTCCTGATGATTCGCATCTTGTAGTAGGCTTTTTGGATTGTCTTGTCTATGTGTGGTTTGAGATTGAGTTTATTGTCCAGAGTAACTCCGAGGTATCTCACTTCTGATCTTATTGGTATAGTGGTGCTTTGTATCTTTAAATTTGGTGGGTGTATGAAGCTTTGGTTCCGGGTGATGAATAAGGCTTCGGTCTTGTTGTAGTTTATTGCTAGGTTGTTGTTTTGACACCAACTCTCCATTTGGGTGAGGCAGTCTGTTATCTTAGTGAAGTCCGGGTTGTCGATTGATGTCGGGGTGTATATCATTATGTCGTCTGCATATATTGTGTATTGAATGTTGTTCTTTTTCATGATGTTGCATATTGGTTGTATGTAGATGTTAAATAGGAGTGCTGAGAGTGCGGATCCTTGAGGTACTCCTTGTCGGACGATTATGGGTCGGGAGGTGTTGTGTCCCGATTTGACCTGTAGCTGTCTTTCGGTTAGGTACGAGTGGAACCATTTTAATGTGATACCGTGTATACCGGTGTTCTTTAGTCTTTCCAGGAGGGTGTTGTGGTCCACTGTGTCGAAGGCTGAGGAGATGTCGATGAAGATCATTATGATTCCATTCTTGGTGTTGTCGATTATTCTTAGGATGCTGTCGAAGAGGTAGATCAGTAGCGTTTCGACTCCATGATTGGGACGAAATCCGTGTTGGTTGTCATCGAGTGTTTCTTGTTTGTCGATGTGTTCCTGAAGTTGTAGTTGAACTGTTTTTTCGATGATTTTTGCAAGGAAGGGTATGCTGGAGATTGGTCGGTATGCTGCTGGATCTTTTTTGTCGATTTGTTTTCTTTAGGATTGGTCTTACTGAGGCAAGCTTTAGTTGCTTTGGCATGATTCCTTGAGTGAGTTGTGTACCATTTTATGTATGGTGGGGATGAAGCAGGATTTGGTGGCTTTGACCCATGACACTGGGCACGGGTCTGTAGGGGCAGTGCTTGTATTGATTGTAGAGATGATGTGGGATATCTGTTCTGTTGAGGGTGAGTAGAATGTGCCCCAGTTTTTGGGGTGTACGTCCGACCTGGTGGTCCCACTAGTTGTTGTTCGCTCTGTGGAGTGAAATTTGTCTTTGATGTGATCGGCGAAATCCTGTGGATCAACTTGTACTTCGCCTTCTGTTTGCTCTTTTGTGAGGATCTTTACTATTTCGAACAGCTCTCTGGGTTTGTTGATGGAAGTATTTATCATGTTTGTGTGGAATTCCCTCTTTGATTGGTTGATGTGTTCATTGTATTGTTTTTGCTTTGTTAGGTAAAGATGCTGGTCGGCGGTAGCTTTGTTTTTTCTCCATCTCCGTTCAATCTTCCTGAGCTCTCTCTTTTCCTGTCGTATTTTTGCTGAGTACCATGGCTTGTTTTGTCTCTTGTTGTGGTGTTGTTTCTTGATCCCGTCACCAGATGGTTTAGTGGCGTTAGCTAGAATGCTGTTCCAGCTGGAAACTTGTTCCTCCAGGTCGTCTGTGGTAACGTTCAAGTGTTGTATTGTGACCTGTATGAATTCGTCCCTGTCGAAATGCTTGAATCGTCTTTGTGTGTGAGATGTTAGCTCTTTCGTTCGTCTGGTCCTCTTGATATCGTAGCTTGGTCTCGATTAAGTAATGGTCAGACCATGGCACTGGGGTAATGGTGGGTGGAGAAATTAGGTCTCTTGATGTTAGGTAATTGGATGCAAAGATGAGGTCTGGGGATGATACATGTCTGTGTGTTGGTGCATTGATTATCTGTGTGAATTGAAGTGAGGTCATTGCTTGAAGGAAGGCCTCTGCGTCTTTGGCATTGGTGGACTTGAGGTTGAAGTCTCCAATCATTTGCGCTGGTTTGTTTGTTGTTATGGCACAGGCTTCTTCGAGAGTGAGGGCTAGTTCATCGGGTGGAGCTCTGGGTGCTCTGTAGGTTAGGCAGATTGCAATGTTCTTGTTTTTGATGCTAATTGTGTTACATTGCTGTGTATCGGTGAAGTTCTGTGTCTTGAACTTTAGCTTTGTTTTCGCTATTATCAGGACTCCTCATCCTCGCTTGTGGGTGCGTGGGCAGTTGTACGCTGAGTAGTTGTCCGGTACTAGTTGGTTGAGTAGTACGTTGTCGGTAGGGTTGAGCCATGTCTCTGTGATGCATATTATGTCGGGCTGTCGCTCTTCTATGTGGTCTACAATAGTGTGTATCTTGTTGCAGACGGATCTGGCGTTTATGAGCTCAATCGTTGTTGTTTTCGTTGCTGAGGTTGCTGTTCCATGAGTTTCCTTTGTGCATATCTCTCTGTCTGTGCTCATAAAGGTGTTTTTTCCTTCCTATCTGTTTCAGACAGTGGGTTTTCACATGTTCATACTTTTCACAGTATGTTTGTTTTATGCGCACACAGCCACTGCTGTGGTACTGACAGCTTTGACCATAACCTTAGGTTCAGGTATCCCTGAAGCTCCCTATTCCTTGATCTTCCTACCTCTCGTCAGTTAGGACAGACATGGGGGATCTTCAGTAGCTCTGAGGTTTCCAACTCCTCAGACATTTGTCCTTCCTTGGGATTACGGGGTTTTTCTCCTTACCCCTTCTTCCCTCAAGGACTAAGCCAATTTTGTCCAACTCGGTCAGTCTTCCTCTTTTGCTCCTAGCTATAATTAACTCTGTAGCCAAAAGAGTTTTCAGCTTTTTCCATAAAGCTTTCTACTAAAGACTCACCGTTTTTGTTCTTCCCCAGTTGAATCCTGGGGTCACCAGTCGGTTCCAGATTTTGACCTTCAACTCACTCCTGTGAGGTCATCTTGAAGATTCCTCTACTGGATCCCCAGTAGATTCCACCAGCCTCTCTACTTCCTGCAATCCAGTAGGTGAGGTCCATATGGTGATTGTTCATTTCAATACATTTCATGATGCTTATCATATATACAGGGACTCCTTGTCTGTAGTCCTATTTTAGGTCTGCTGTCTCCTACAGCTCCTCTCTTCTTCAACTCCTACCCTCCATCCTCGGGATGCCTGGGCATATGGGGTGGAGCATGTTTTAATCGCCAACATGCTAGGGCTCCGGGCATCTTAGCTTGGGAGTCCCCATATGTGAAGACTCTTTCCTGCTTGTTCCTGGAGATAGCACAGTTACATCTCCAGGAACAAGCAGGAATAAGTCCTCACATATGGGTACGTCGGAACAGACGGAGCCTGCGCGGGAAAGCTCCCCAGCTTCCCAGAAGGAAGCTTTTGGGGCCTCCCACTGCACATGCGCGCTGCCTTCCTGCCTTCCTGACCAGCTCTCCTCAGTTTCTCTTTTTCCGCGGAGCCAGCAGGTCGTGTTCCTGTCACCGCTGAAGAAATTATTGTTTTAGTTTGTTTCTTTAGACCGCGTACCTGCCTTCCCCATACCGAAACCGGTACCGCCGGTCTCTCTTTTCTTTTCTTTAAAAAAAAAAATCTTTATCTTTGCACAACTTGGTGACTTCGGTTAGGCCTCAGGCCTACACAAATTCTCCTCATGGAGAAACCAGCCCCTGGTTTTAAGAAGTGTACCAAGTGTAGTGCTGTTATTTCTGTCACAGACACCCATGAATGGTGTCTTAAATGTTTGGGACCTGACCACTCCATTCCGGACTGCCCATCCTGCTCCCAGATGTCTAAACGTGGTTTGCAGAACCGGGCCAACAAATTCCATGTGCTGTTTGCTTCAGATAAACCAGCATCACAGTCATCCAGGTCTTCCTCTCCGGATGGATCTCGGGTAACCAAACCTTCGGGCAGGTCCTCAAAGAGCAAATCTCCTTCAAAGCATCGAGAGGCTCTCACTTTTGAATCTGAGGATCCTGCCCCAGCCAAACAACCCCGGTGGGAAGCTCTGGCTTCCAAAGCACCATCTATGGGGTTACAGGTTGACATCGATGGCGCGGCCTCGACTGATCACCTGTTAGACTGCTCTGGGGTACCGGCCCATACTGGTACCGACATCCAGGCAGCAGTGGCGTCTATGGGCAGTACTGTCCAGACCATGCAGCAGGCCGTTCTGGCTTTCTTTAACGCTGCGACGCCCTCGGTACCGCATCTAGCGGTTCCGGGTCCGGTTCCGGTACTGTCTTCCATACCGGAACCGAGACCATCGTCTTCCAAACGCAGATCGGTTCCGCATGCCAGATCCGGGTTTTCACCCGATACCGATCCCATACCCGGTACGCCCGATGTCGATACCGATCGGTATGCGTATCGTGCGTTGGAAGCAAATAGAGGATACTCTGATTCTTCTGAGGATTTTGACTCCTCTGATGACTCTGAGCTATCTCTAGTTCTTCCTGAAGAGCCTTCTTCCCCAAAGAGGAGAATGTCTCCACCAGAGGATTTGTCATTTCAAGACTTCATTATAGAAGTAGCTAAAGGACTTTCTATTACTACATCCTCTGAGAAAGAACCTAGATCAAAGAAATTGGATATTTTAGGATACCCTAGGGTTCCTAAAGAGGCAGTCACCCTGCCTTTCCATTAAATCCTTCAAGAACACTTGACGGACTTATGGGAGGCTCCTCTAACGTTGTCTCCTCATTCCCGTAGGTTGGACACCATGTACCGGGTCCCTCCTCCTCCTCCTGGTTTTCAAAAAACTCAGCTGCCTCACCATTCCATTGTAGTGAAGTCTGCGCTGAAAAAGATTAAGAGTACCAAAAGGCACTCTTCTACCCCTCCAGGACGGGAATGTAAGACCCTAGACTCTTTTGGTAGGAAATTCTTCCAGGCTAGTATGCTTATAGCCAGGATTAATTCATACAGTCTGTATATGGGCATGTTTCTAAGGGAACTTGCCCTAAAGGTACGGCATTTTGCCTCCTTTATCCTTGAGGATAGAAAGGAGGAGTTCATTTCTCTGGTGAAACAGCTTCTAGATGTTTCTAAGTTCTCCAACAGAGCAGCATTTGATTCCTTTGAGGGTGCCGGTAGAGCCTCGGGCATTGCTATTGCAGCCCGACGACTTGCTTGGCTCCAGGCCTCTGACCTAGAACCCTGGGTCCTGGATGGCTTACGGAATCTGCCCTGTACAGGTGAGAACTTATTTGGTAAAGACTGGCAAATTAAAGCCACTCAAATGGACGCAGAAAATGCTACATTAGATAGACTTTCTAAGTCTACCTCTACTCCTGCCAAGAAAAAGTCTTTCAAGAGGCCTTACTACAAGAAGGCCAGATTTTCCACAAATACTGGCCAACAAGCTTCTCAGCCTCGCTTTGCTGCTAAACGTCAGCAACTTAAACAGGCAAGGTCAAAGCCTGCAGTGTCCGCCACTCCTCAGCAGGCTCAACCCCCTCAGGGGTTTTGACTTGCCCCTAGAGAACTTAACCTTTCTGGCTCTAGAACAACCAGAGCCCCTCACCATTCCCGGAAGGTTAGCTCACTTTGCTCCCAGATGGGAGCAAATTACATCAGAGCAATGTACCCTCTCTATCATCAGAGAGGGCTACAAACTTCATTTTTCCAACCTTCCTCCATACACCATGGTGAGGCACTTCAATTCTCCCCCATCTCTCCTGGGCCTGTTGGATCAGGAAGTCTCTTCTCTCCTTGCCCAAGGGGCAATAGAAGAGGTTCCTCTTCTTCAACAAGGGACATGATTCTACTCCCCTTATTTTCTCATAACAAAGAAGACAGGGGGATTCAGACCTATCCTAGATCTGAGAGAATTGAACAAATTTCTGTACAAGGAGAAATTCAAAATGCTTTCTCTAGGCATTCTCCTTCCATACCTTCAGAGTCAGGATTGGCTTTGTTCTCTAGATCTCAAGGATGCGTATACACACATACTCATCCACCCATCCCACAGAAAATATCTAAGATTTCTGTTTCAGGGAAAACATTTCCAGTACAGAGTACTTCCCTTCGGTCTAGCCTCTGCTCAAAGAGTGTTCACCAAATGCATGGCAGTTGTTGCCGCATTTCTAAGAGGTCTGGGAATTTTTGTATTCCCATATCTGGACGACTGGCTCATCCGAGCTCCATCTCAGTCAGAGGCCCAGATTTCCTTGGCCCGCACAAGGCACATTCTGCAGTATCTGGGACTGGTGATAAACCTTCCCAAGTCTCAACTTATCCCTACTCAGTCTCTGGAATTCATAGGGGCCCAGTTGGACACCACCACTGCAAGGGCCTACCTACCTCGAGTCCGGGGCCAGCGTCTGGTGTGCTTGGCCTCCCAAGCTCAGTCCAGCAATCACTTGACAGCCAGAGAAATGCTGTGACTTCTGGGCCACATGGCCTCCACGGTACACGTGATGCCCTACGCTCGTCTTCATATGAGAGCAGCTCAATGGACCTTGGCCACCCAGTGGACTCAGGCATCAGGAGCGGTCTCGGACCAAATACCTCAAAGCGTCTGTTTTGGTCCCTCCAATGGTGGATGTCCACCAAGAATCTGTTGTTGGGGGCCCCCTTCCAACCTTTGTTGCCCCAAGCAACCCTCACAACAGATGCCTCCCAAACAGGGTGGGGAGCCCATCTACAATCCCTCTCCACTCAGGGTACTTGGTCTCCACAGGAGACCACCCTTCACATCAACCTCCTGGAACTGCGAGCAATCTTCTTTGCCCTCAAAGTCTTCCGTATCCTCCTTGTCAACCTGACCGTCCTAGTTCAGACAGACAATCAGGTGGCCATGTTCTACGTAAACAAACAAGGAGGGACAGGCTCTCTGTCGCTTTGCAACGAAGCTCTCAGATTATGGGCCTTCGCCAGAGAGCATCAAATTCATCTTCTGGCAGTATATCTTCCAGGGGTTCAAAACTCTCGGGCAGACAGACTCAGTCGAGTTCTGCTTCCACACGAATGGTCCCTACATATGGACCAGATAGGCAGAATCTTTCAAGAATGGGAAACCCCGGACATAGACCTCTTTGCAAGTCCGTGGAATGCCAAACTTCCCCGATTCTGTTCCAGGACTCCGTGTCAGGGAGCTCAGGCCAACGACGCCTTTCTCCTACATTGGGGTCAGGAATTCCTATATGCCTTTCCACCCATTCCTTTGATTCCCAAGACTCTGTTCAAACTCCAGAGGGATCACGGATCGATGATCCTCATAGCTCCACACTGGCCACGCCAAGTGTGGTTCCCTCTACTTCTGCATCTCTCCCAGGGACCCTCCCTGGACCTGGGAGCTGCGCCAGAACTTCTCTCTCAGGAGGAAGGGACTTTGTGGCACCCAAACCCCAGAGCTTGGTTACTGAAGGCCTAAGCCTTCATGACTTCAATCTTTCTCAACCAGTGAAAGATATCCTTCATGCCTCTAGGAAACCCTCCACGAGGCGTTCCTATGCTTTCAAATGGAAACGCTTTTCCATTTGGTGTGCTCAACAGGGTCTTGACCCTCTAGCACTTCCTTTGAATTCTCTACTAGACTATCTCCTGCATCTTTCTAATGCAGGCCTTAAGACGAATTCAGTAAGAGTCCATTTGAGTGCTATTGCAGCATCCTTAAAACCTATAAATGGACAACCTGTCTCCTCTCATCCGCTTGTTGCAAGGTTCATGAGAGGCCTGACTCTAACTAAGCCTCCCATCCGACCTCCTCTGGTAGCATGGGACTTGAACCTAGTTCTGGGTCAACTTATGAAGCCACCTTTTGAACCGTTGGTTTCTACCTCCTTGAAATTTCTTTCCTGGAAGGTCCTTTTCCTTATTGCAGTCACTTCGGCTCGCCGCATCAGTGAACTACAGGCCTTAGTGGCTCATCCACCTTATACCAGGTTTCATCATGATAAGATGGTCCTTAGGACGAATCCCCACTTTATGCCCAAAGTGGTCTCACCTTTTCATCTTAATCAAGAGGTATATCTGTCTTTTTTCCAGCTCCTCATGCATCCAGTGCAGAGAGGAACCTTCATACTTTAGATTGTAAAAGAGCTCTTGCCTTTTACCTCAACAGGACTCACCACATCGAAAGTCTTCTCAGCTTTTCGTGGCTTTTGATCCTTCTCATTTGGGACTTCCAGTCTCCAAACGTACACTTTCCAATTGGATTGCTCAGTGTATTTCCTTTGCTTACCAGAGTAAAAATATTTCTCTGGAAGGCCATGTCACAGCTCACAATGTGAGAGCCATGGCCACTTCTATGGCTCATCTTCACTCTGTATCCATAGATCAGATCTGTAGAGCCGCCACATGGGCCTCGGTTCATACCTTCACAGCCCATTACTGTTTGGACAAGGACTCCCGCCGGGATGCCTTGTTTGGTCAGGCTGTCCTCAAACACCTGTTCCATACTTGAACAACTCCTGCCCACCTTCCCAGGATGGATGCCTGAGATCCATACGAAGATGGCGAACCCTTGGAAGGGGATCTCCCAGGCATCTTAGCTAGGGAGTCCCCATATGTGAGGACTTATTCCTGCTTGTTCCTGGAGATAGCACAGTTACTTACCTGTAACAGGTGATCTCTGGGAACAGCAGGAATTAGTCCTCACAACCCACCCACCTCCCCTAGGAGTTGTATCTTCTATCTATCTTCCTTTCCTCTCTCTATTGTCTCCGCTATAAACTCGAACTGAGGAGAGCTGGTCAGGAAGGCGGGAAGGCAGCGCGCATGTGCAGTGGGAGGCCCCAAAAGCTTCCTTCTGGGAAGCTGGGGAGCTTTCCCGCGCAGGCTCCGTCGGTTCCGACGTACCCATATGTGAGGACTAATTCCTGCTGTTCCCAGAGATCACCTGTTACAGGTAAGTAACTGTGCTTTACCTGTAACAGGTGATCTCTGGGAACAGCAGGAATAAGTCTTCAAAACCCACCCACCTCCCCTAGGAGTTGTATCTCTCTATCTCTCTTCCTTTCCTCTTTCTCTCTTTTGTCTTAGCTATAAAACTCAACTGAGGAGAGACAGTTGGGAAGGCAGCACGCAGACGCTGAGGGATGCTCCCAAAAGCTTTCTGATTGGACGCTGGGGAGCGTTCCCGCGCAGGCTCCGTCGGTACCGACGTACCCATATGTGAGGACTAATTCCTGCTGTTCCCCCGTGAATCCCAGGAAACTAAACATAAATCCAGCCGGTGCTCAAAGGGTAGATCTCCTTCTAAGCATCGAGATGCCTCTGGCATTGCCCTCTTATTCTGCACCGGCAAAATTACCCCGGCGGGAGGCTTCGGCTTCCAAAGCATTATCGGGGTTCCCAGATGTTCTCGAGGCCTCGACCTCGGCAGAACTACGGATGCCATGCTCTGGGGTACTGGCGGTCTCCTCCGGTACCGAAATCCAGGCATTGGCAGCATCGATAGACCAGAGAGTTCTGGCTATGGAACGCAGTCTGGCGGCTTTCCTTGCGGCATTGACGCCCTCGGGACCACGACAGACAATTCCACAGGTACCGGCACCGGCATCGGTGTCTGCTTTGCCGGTACCCAGTCATCCGATGACCTCCGGTACCGATACCCCGGCACCGGTTACTCCCGGTACCGACTTTGGTTGGTACGGGTATCAGGCTCTTCAAGAGCATTCGGACAGACGATACTTCGAGTCCTCAGGAGAATCTGAGGATTCTGACAGTTCTGTCGATGCAGCGATGCTTCTCCCAGAGGAGCCCTCCTCCCTTAAACGCAGGATGTCTCCTCCGGAGGATATTTCCTTCCAAGATTTTATCAGGGAGGTGGCTCAGGGCCTGTCCATTGCTGTGGCCCCTGAAACAGAGCCAAGGACCAAGGAGTTGGAGATTCTACAATATCCCAAAACTCCTAAGGAGGCAGCTACCTTGCCCATTCATGAGATTTTATATGATCTCATGTTGAGGATTTGGGAAACACCTCTTACCACCTCTCCTCATTCTCGTAGACTGGATACTATGTATCGAGTCCCTCCTTGTCCTGGGTTCCATAAAACTCAGCTTCCTCATCACTCTATTCTAGTGGAGTCAGCTATGAGAAGGATCAAGAGTGCAAAAAGGCATGCCTCTAATCCTCCAGGACGTGAGTGCAGAACCCTGGATGTTTTGGACGTCGGGTCTTCCAAGCTTCCATGCTTTCTGTCAGGATCAGTTCCTATAGTCTCTACATGGGAATGTTCCTGAAGGAGGTCACAAATGATTTAGAGGCTTTAAGTCCTTTTCTTCCTGAGGATAAAAGACAGGATTTTCTCACTTTGGTCAAAGATCCCCAAGAGATTTCTAAATTTTCCAACCGTGCAGCCTTTGACTGCTTTGAGTGCATAAGCAGAACCTTGGCTATTGCCGTAGGTGCACGTAGGATTGCTTGGCTCCAGGCAACTGATCTAGAGCTCTGGGTACAAGACAAATTGGGAAATATCCCTTGTACTGGTGAGAACCTGTTTGGTAAAGATTGGCAGGAAAAGGCCAATGAAAAGGATGCTGAAAATTCCACCTTGGATAGATTATCCAAGTCCACTGCTGATCCTGCTAGAAAGAAATTGTTCAAGAAACCTTTCTTTTCTAAAAAGAAAAGATTTATCTCCAGGAACAAGCAGGAATGAGTCTTCACATATGGGTATCGTCGGTACCGACGGAGCCTGCGCCGGGAACGCTCCCCAGCGTCCAAAAGGAAAGCTTTAGGGAGCATCCCACAGCGCCTGCGCGCTGCCTTCCCGCCTTTCCTAACCGCCTCTCTCCAGTTCTTCTTTTCCGCGGAGCCAGCAGGTCGTGTTCGTGTCACCGCTGAAGAATTTCTTTATTTTATTTTATTTCTTTGATCGCGCGTCTGCCTTCTCGACGCTGGACCGGTACCGCCGGTCTTTTCTTTCATTATTTAAAAAAAAAAAAATACTGTTTTTTCTCACTTCAGTGCATTTTCTTCTTTGGCCTTAGGCCTATGACATTCTTCCTCATGGAAAAGCCCGCCTCTGGGTTTAAAAAATGCACGAAGTGGAGCGGCACTATTTCTGTCACTGACACCCATGAATGGTGTCTAAAATGTTTAGGTCCTGACCACTCCATTGCGGATTGTGAGTCCTGCTCCATGATGTCTAAAAGAGGTCTACAGAATCGAGCAGCTAAGCTCACTACCCTGTTTCCCTCAGATGCAGCTTCGGTTGCATCGACGTCTTCCAGGGCTGCTGCTTCCTCACATGGATCTCAGGTAACCAAACTTAAATCCAGCCGGTCCTCGAAGGGTAGATCTCCCTCTAAGTATCGAGATGCCTCTGGGCTTGCCCTCAAGGAATCCGCACCGGCAAAATTACCCTGGCGGGAGGCTCCGGCTTCCAAAGCTTTATCTATGGGGTCACAGGTTGACATTGATGGCTCGGCCTCGACCGATCACCTGTTGCCATGTTCTGGGGTACCGGTGGTTCCCACTGGTACCAACATCCAGACATTGGTTGCGTCAATGGATCAGAATATCCTGACCATGCAGCGTGCCATCACGGCATTCATACAAGCTGCGACGCCTTCGGTACCGCAACAAACTCCGTTGCCGGTACCGACTCCGGCATCGGTACCGACATCAGTTCCGGTGCCGGTACCGATTGCATCGACATCCGCTTCGGTGTCGACTGCAGCGGTACACTGTTCTGTGATGCCCATCGATGAGACAGAGCCTAGAGCCAAAAAATTAGATATTTTACAATATCCTAAGGCTCCTAAAGAGGCAGCCACTTTACCAATACATGAGATTCTTTATGATCACATGTTGAGCATATGGGAGACTCCTCTCACCACTTCCCCTCATTCTCACAGGTTGGACACCATGTATCGGGTTCCTCCTTGTCCTGGCTTTCATAAGACTCAGCTTCCTCACCACTCCATTGTGGTGGAGTCTGCTATGAAGAAAAAGAGTACAAAAAGGCACTCTTCTGCTTCTTCTGGAAGAGAATGCAGAACCTTAGATGCCTTTGGCAGGAGAATTTTCCAGGCAAGTATGCTTGTTGCCAGAATCAACTCCTATAGTCTCTATATGGGGATGTTTCTAAAAAAAGGTACAGATCACCTGCAAACTTTATCTCCTTTTATTTCAGAAGATAAAAGGGAAGAGTTCCTCACCTGGCTCAAACATGCCCAGGATATTTCCAAGTTTTCTAACCGTGCAGCCTTTGACTCTTTTGAAGGTGCCAGCAGAGCCTCGGCCATTGCCATAGGTGCACGCAGAGTTGCTTGGTTACAAGCTTCTGATTTGGAACCCTGGGTTCAAGATGGACTAGGAAACCTTCCTTGTACAGGTGAAAACCTTTTTGGCAAAGATTGGCAAGCAAAGGCCACCCAAATGGATGCTGAAAAATCTGCTTTAGATAGACTTTCAAAGTCTACTTCTGCTCCTTTTAAGAAAAGGTTGTTCAAAAAGGGATTTTTTCCCAAAAAAGGGAAATATTATTCTGCTTATGGTCAGCAGTCATCTACTGCAGGTCGTTTTGCTACAAAAAGACAGCAACAACCGAAACAAGCCAAGCCTAAGGCTGCTAGGACTGCTACGGCCCAACAGCCTCAGCCTCCTCAGGGCCTTTGACTTACAACTAGAGAGCTTAGCCTTTCTGGCTCTAGAACATTCAGAGCCTCTCACCATTCCAGGAAGGTTGGCTTACTTTGCTCCCAGATGGGAACAAATCACAACAGCAATGGACCCTCTCCATCATAAGGGAGGGGTACAAGCTTCATTTCTTAAACCTTCCTCCTCACACGATGGTGAGACAGTTCAATTCTCAGACATCTCTCCTCGACCTTCTGGGTCAGGAGATTACTACCCTTCTTGCCCAAGGGGCAATAGAAGACGTACCCCTTCAACAGGGCTCAGGGTTCTACTCCCCCTACTTTCTTATTCCAAAGAAAACAGGGGGCTACAGACCCATATTAGATCTCAGAGAATTGAACAAGTTTCTATGCAAGGAGAAATTCAATATTTCTCTCGGTACTCTCCTTCCATACCTTCAGAGTCAGGATTGACTTTGCTCTCTAGACCTCAAGGATGTGTACACCCATGTCCTCATCCATCCAACACACAGAAGGTTCCTTCGGTTCCTTTATCAAGGGAAGCACTACCAATACAGAGTGCTTCCTTTCGGTCTGGCCTCTGCACCAAGGGTGTTCACAAAATGCATGGCAGTAGTAGCTGCATTTCTACGCACTCTAGGGATATTCGTATTCCCATATCTTGACAACTGGCTCATCCGAGCTCCATCCCAGTCAGAGGCCCAGATTTCTCTAACCTGCACAAGCCGTATCCTTCAGTATCTGGTACTTGTAATAAACTTTCCAAAATCCCATCTCACCCCTACTCAGTCTCTAGAGTTCATAGGGGCCTTGCTGGATACCACAACTGCAAGGGCCTATCTTCCCCAGGCCCGTTGCCTATACTTAGTGCAGTTAGCCTCAAAAATTCAGTTAAAATCCCATTTAACTGCTCGAGAGATGTTACAACTGTTAGGCCACATGGCATCCACTGTGCATGTGGTTCCTTATGCTCGCCTTCACATGAGGGCAGCTCAGTGGACTCTGTCCACCCAATGGACCCAGGCATCAGGTTGCCTGTCAGACAAAATAGCAACCTCCAGTCGCCTCTTTTGGTCCCTCCACTGGTGGAAGTCCACTCAAAATCTGTTGCTGGGGTCCCCCTTTCAACAGGTGTTACACCAAGCAACCCTTACAACAGATGCCTCTCCAAGAGGTTGGGGAGCTCATCTTCAAGATCTCTCCACTCAAGGCATCTGGTCTCTAGAGGAGACATCTCTACATATCAACCTCTTAGAGCTCAGAGCAATTTTTCTAGCTCTGTGTCTTCCACACCCTGCTCAGCTACAAGACAGTCCTTATCCACACGTACAACCAGGTAGCCATGTTCTACGTGAACAAGCAGGGCGGAACTGGCTCTCTGTCGCTTTGCAACGAAGCTCTGAGATTGTGGGCCTTCGCCAGAGAGAATCAAATTCATCTCATGGCAGTGTATCTTCCAGGGGTTCAAAACTCTTGGGCAGACAGACTCAGTCGAGTTCTGCTTCCACACGAATGGTCCCTCCATGGGGACCAGATAGCCAGGATCTTCCGAATTTGGGGAACTCCGGACATAGACCTCTTTGCAAGTCCGTGGAATGCCAAACTTCCCCGGTTTTTTTCCAGAATTCCGTGTCAGGGAGTTCAGGCCAGGGATGCCTTCCTCCTTTGGGGGCAAGACTTCCTCTATGCCTTTCCACCCATTCCCCTAATTCCCAAGACCCTCTTCAAGCTTCAGAGACAAGGGGTCTATGATCCTAATAGCACCACATTGGCCACACCAAGTGTGGTACCCTCTACTTCTGCATCTCTCCCAAGCTCCCTCCCTGGACTTGGGATTTGCTCCAAACCTGTCCCAGGAGGAGGGAACGTTGTGGCACCCAAATCCCCAGTCTTTTCACCTCAGAGCCTGGTTGCTGAAGGCCTAGACCATCAAGATTTGCATCTTTCTCAGCAAGTGAAGGATATCCTTCATGCTTCCAGAAAGCCTTCCACTAGACGTTCCTATGCTTTTAAATGGAAAAGGTTTACCATTTTGGTGTGCAGAGAAGGGTCTTAACCCTCTTGTAATACCTCTGAATTCTTTATTAGAGTATTTGCTGCATTTATCCCATGCAGGCCTTAAAACAAATTCAGTAAGAGTCCATTTGAGTGCTATTGCAGCATCCCTTAAACCTCTCAATGGACAGCCTATTTCCTCTCATCCCCTTATAGCAAGATTCATGAGAGGCCTTCTTTTGACTAAACCTCCCATCAGACCACCTCCAGTGGCCTGGGACTTGAATCTGGTTCTTGGCCAGCTTATGCAGCCACCTTTTGAACCCTTAGCCACTACCTCCTTGAAATTTCTTTCCTGGAAGGTTTTTTCTCATTGCCGTCACTTCAGCTCGCCGTATCAGTGAGCTGCAAGCCTTGGTGGCTAATCCTCCTTATACAAGGTTCCATCATGACAAGGTAGTCCTTAGGACTAATCCACACTTTATGCCTAAAGTGGTCTCACCTTTTCATCTGAACCAGGAGGTTTATTTACCTGTCTTTTTTCCAGGACCTCATGCTTCAAGTGCAGAGAGGAATCTTCATACCCTGGATAGTAAAAGAGCTCTTGCTTTTTACTTACAAAGGACACAGCAACATAGAAAGTCCTCTCAACTCTTTGCTTTTGATCCCTCTCATTTAGGACTTCCAGTCTCTAAGAGAACTCTGTCCAATTGCATTGCTCAGTGTATTTCTTTCGCCTACCAGAGTAAGAACCTTTCTCTGGAGGGCCATGTCACAGCTCACAATGTGAGGGCCATGGCAGCCTCTATGGCTCATCTAAATTCTGTGTCCATCGACCAGATCTGTCGAGCGGCCACCTGGGCCTCGGTTCATACCTTAACAGCCCATTACTGCTTGGACAAGGACTCCCGCCGGGATGCCTTGTTTGGTCAGGCTGTTCTCAAACACCTGTTCCATACCTAACCAACTCCTACCCTCCATCCCTGGCTGGATGCCTGAGATTCATGGGTGGAGGTAGAGCCTTTCCCAGGGACTCACAACCTGGGTGATCTCCCAGCCATCTCTAGCTGGGGAGTCCCCATATGTGAAGACACATTCCTGCTTGTTCCTGGAGATAGCACAGTTACTTACCTGTAACAGGTGATCTCTGGGAACAGCAGGAATAAGTCTTCACAACCCACCCACCTCCCCTAGGAGTTGTATCTCTCTATCTTTCTTTCCTTTCCTCACTCTCTCTCTTTGTCTCTGCTTTAAAACTCGAACTGGAGAGAGGCGGTTAGGAAAGGCGGGAAGGCAGCGCGCAGGCGCTGTGGGATGCTCCCAAAAGCTTTCCTTTTAGACGCTGAGGAGCGTTCCTGCGCAGGCTCCGTCGGCACCGACGATACCCATATGTGAAGACTTATTCCTGCTGTTCCCAGAGATCACCTGTTACAAGTAAGTAACTGTGCTTATCCTGCTTATGTTCAGCAGGGACATTCTGCAGGTCAGCTTGCCAGGAAAGGTCAGCAACCACCCAAACAGAAGAAAGCAAAGGCTGCTAGGCCTCAACCGGCCAGCAGACTCGGCCTCCACAGGGCCTTTGACTCTCATCTAGAGAACTTAGCCTTCCTGGTTCTCAGGGGACCAGAACCTTCCACCATTCTAGGAAGGTTATGTCATTTTGCCCCCAGATGGGGGCAAATAACAGCAGAGCATTGGACAATCTCCGTCATAAAGGAGGGGTACAAGCTTCATTTTTCAAGCATGCCCCCTCACTCAATAGTAAAGCAGTTCAATTCTCCGACCTCTCTCATCAACCTCAGGAGGTAGAAGTAGAAGAGGTACCCCTTCATCAGCAAGGTACAGGGTTCTATTCCCTTTATTTCCTTATCCGAAAGAAAACAGGGGGTTACAGACATATCTTAGACCTCAGAGAATTGAACAAATTCCTTGTCAAAGAGAAATTCAAAATGATTTCTCTGGGATCTCTGCTGCCATACCTTCAGAGTCAGGATTGGCTTTGTTCTCTACATTTCAAGGATGTGTACACCCTTGTTCTCATCCATCCAACTCACAGAAGGTTCCTTCGGTTTCTTTTTCAGGGAAAACACTACCAATACAGGGTGCTTCCTTTTGGTCTGGCCTCAGCACCAAGGGTGTTCATGAAATGCATGGCTGTTGTAGCAGCATTTCCCCGCACTCTAGGGATATTCGTCTTCCCCTACTTAGACGACTGGCTCATTCGAGCCCCAACAGAATCAGAGGCCAGAACTCCTCTATCCTGCACAATGCGTATCCTTCAGTGTTTAGGGCTGGTAATAAACATCCCAAAATCCAGTCTAACTCCCACTCAGTCTTTAGAGTTCATAGGAGCTTTGCTGGATACCACAAAGGCAAGGACCTATCTCCCCCAGGCCCATTGCCTTCGCCTGGTGCAGTTAGCTTCTCAAGCAGTGCTAAAGCCCCATCTAACTGCTCGAGAAATGTTACAACTACTAGGCCACATGGCATCAACAGTGCATGTGGTTCCCTATGCTCGCTTCCATATGAGGGCAGCTCAATGGACTTTATCCACCCAATGGACCCAGGCATCAGGATGCCTGTCAGACAAAATAGCAAACACAAGTCGCCTTATTTTGTCCCTCCAGTGGTGGAAGTCCACCCAAAACCTGTTGCTGGGGTCCCCTTTTCAAGAACCCTTACCCCAAGCAACTCTCAACAGATGTTCAGTGCATATTTTCCCTATGTTATCCAAGTTGTTTCCCTGTTCTCTGTAAAACCAAGCAGCTTGTTGTTATGGTCCTTTGTTTTATGTAAACCGCGCTGATGCTAAATAGTGCGGTATATAAGAGATTGTAATACATAAAATAAATAAAATGCTTCTCCAATGGGTCGGGGAGCTCATCTGCAAGACCTCTCCACCCAGGGCACCTGGTCTCCACAGGAGAGTTGTCTACATATCAATCTCTTGGAGCTCAGAGAAATCTTCCTTGCTCTGCGAGTGTTCCACACCCTACTCAGCTACAAGACAGTCCTTATTCATACGGACAATCAAGTAGCCATGTTCTATGTGAACATGCAGGGGGGAACAGGCTCTGTCGCTTTGCAACAAAGCTTTGCGACTATGGGCCCTCGCCAGAGAGCATCAGATTCATCTTCTGGCAGTGTATCTGCCAGGCATTCAAAACTCTTGGGCAGACAGACTCAGTCGTTCTGCTTCCACACGAGTGGTCTTTGCATGCAGACCATGTGGCCAGGATATTTCAACTTTGGGGAACCCCGGACATAGACCACTTTGCAAGTCCGTGGAATGCCAAACTTCCCTGGTTCTGTTCCAGAATTCCGGCTCAGGGGGCTCAGGCCAGGGATGCTTTCCTCCTTCACTGGGGTCAAGGCTTCATGTATGCCTTTCCACCCATTCCACCAATTCCCAAAACCCTGTTCAAGCTTCAGAGAGACAGAGGCCATATGATTCTCATAGCTCCACACTGGCCACGGCAAGTGTGGTACCCTCTGCTTCTACATCTCTCTCAAGCTCCCTCCGTGGAGTTAGGGTCTGCTCCAGATCTCCTATCTCTGGAGGACGGAATGTTATGGCATACCAATCCCCCAGTCTCTGCATCTCAGGGCTTGGTTGCTGAAGGCCTAGATCTCCATGATCTTAATATACCTCAGCAAGTAAAAGATATTTTTTGCTTCCAGGAAACCTTCCACAAGATGCTCTTATGCTTTCAAGTGGAAATGGTTTACCATATGGTGTTCGCAAAAGGGTCTTAACCCTCTTGCAATACCTCTGGAATCATTGCTGGAGTATCTCCTTCATTTATCCAATGCAGGTCTTAAGACTAATTCAGTAAGAGTCCATTTGAGTGCTTTTGTAGCTTCCTTTAAGCCTCTAAATGGACAGCCTATTTCCTCTCATCCTCTTATAGCAAGATTTATGAGAGGCCTTCTTTTAACTAAGCCTCCCATTAGGCCACCACCTGTGGCATGGGACTTAAACCTGGTTCTTGGGCAGCTCATGAAGCCACCTTTCAAACCTTTAGCTACTACCTCCTTGAAATTCCTTTCTTGGAAGGTTATCTTTCTCATTGCAATCACATCAGCACGCCGCATTAGTGAGTTGCAAGCGCTAGAAGCTGATCCACTTTATACAAGGTTCCATCATGACAAGGTAGTCCTTAGGACTCATCCACACTTTATGCCAAAGGTGGTCTCGCCTTTTCATCTGAATCAAGCGGTCTACCTACCTGTGTTTTTTCCAAGGCCTCATGCATCAAATGCAGAGAGGAATCTTCATACCTTGGACTGTAATAGAGCTTTAGCCTTTTACTTGCAAAGAACACAGCAACATAGAAAGTCCTCTCAACTCATTGTTGCTTTTGATCCTTCTCATTTGGGACTTCCAGTCTCCAAGAGAACACTAACTGGATTGCTCAGTGTATTTCCTTCGCCTATCAGAGTAAGAACCTTTCTCTGGAGGACCATGTCACAGCTCACAATGTGGGAGCCGTGGCAGCCTCGGCAGCCTCAATGGCTCATCTGCACTCTGTGTCTATCGACTACATCTGTCGAGCAGCCACTTGGGCCTCGGTTCATACCTTCATAGCCCATTACTGCTTAGACAAGGTCTCCCGCCGGGATGCCTTGTTTGGTCAGGCTGTTCTCCAACACCTGTTCCATACCTAATCAACTCCTACCCGCTATCCCCCCATGGGGGGAAGTGGAGCCCTGTTCAGGGACACACAACTTCTGGGGTCTCTCCCTGGCACCTAAAGCTAGGGAGTTCCCATATGTGATGACTACATTCCTGCTTGTTCCTGGAGATAGCATAGTTACTCACCTTTAACAGGTGATCTCCGGGAACAGCAGGAATTTAGTCCTCACAACCCACCTACCTCCCCTAGGAGTTGTATCTCTCTCTCTCTTTCCTTTCCCTCTTTCTCTTTTTGTCTCAGCTTTAAAACTCAACTGGAGAGAGGCAGTTGGGAAAGGCGGGAAGGCTGCACGCAGGCGCTGTGGGATGCTCCCAAAAGCTTTCTAATTGGACGCTGGGGAGCGTTCCCACGCAGGCTCCGTCGGTACCGACGATACCCATATATGAGGACTAAATTCCTGCTGTTCCCGGAGATCACCTGTTACAGGTGAGTAACTATGCTTTCTCCAGGAACAAGCAGGAAGTCAGTCCTCACATATGGGTGACGGCACCGACAGAGCCCATTCAGAAGCATCTCTCCAACTTTCAAAGAAAGCCTTTGGGAGATGGACCACGCATATCTAGGCCCCTTCCCGCCAAGGGTGACATCTTGCCTCATGCTCCTTTTTTTCTGCCGAGCCCTCTGAATGTTGTCCAGTTCCCCCAGAAAAAGTGCTTCCTTTTCACTGTTCTATTTGGTATGTGTACTGGTTCCTTTCCTGCCCCAAGCCAGCTTGCCTCTGTTGCTCCTCGGGTTAGTTTCCTTGTTCGCATTTTTTTTTCTTTGAGATTCCCTGACCAGCATTCACACCCTTTTTTGACTGAAGGCCTTGGACGCCTGCCAGGTGGCAGGGCCCCCTTTTTCCCAGTGGCCTCTAGAGGCTTCAAAAAGTGTGATTTGTGCAGTAAAATGATGTCCCTCATTGATCCATATGACTGCCGCCTCCTACTACTACTACTACTAAGCATTTATAAAGCGCTACCAGGCGCACGCAGCGCTGTACAATGAAAACACAAAAAGACAGTCCCTTCTCAAAAGAGCTTACGATCTAAAAAGACAAAGCAAGAAAAGGAGTAGAAAAAGGGCAAAGAGACGAGCAGGAAAGACAGGACAAAGGAAAGGGGTAAGAACAAGTGTAAGAGGAAGAAAGGTGAAATAAGAGGGGAAGGAAGGAGAACAGCAAAATCAAGAGCCAAAGGCAGAGACGAAAAGATGAGCTTTTAACTAGAGTTTGAAGAGGGGCAAAGAAGATGCCTGACGTATAGACAAAGGAAGCAGCAAGGTGAAAAGAGCGGAATCTGGAGTTGGCAATAGAGAAGTACATAGCAAGAAGCAACTGGGAAGAAGAATGGAGTACACGAGGGGGGAAATAGGGAGAAATGAGAGAAGAAAGGTACTGAGGAGCCACAGAGTGAATGCACTTATAGGTCAGAAGGAGAAGCTTAAAGTGAATACGGAAACGGATATTGAGCCAGTGAAGAGATCTGAGGGGAGGACACATGACCCCAAAGGCCATCAAGAGCAGTCATCTACAGCAGGAAAACCTTTTCCACAAGTTTGACTCTGCGCCGGAGACTCCAGCGATACCGCACTTCAGGGCTCCTTCCGATACCTCTGCCCCGTGAAGCCCAGGCTGCCTCGGAATTCTGTGGCTGTGGCTCCCCCGAGAGGAAATCCCTGGAGGTGGAATTCAAGTAGTCAGTCCTCGAAGGCCACTTTGAAGAGCGAGTCTGGGAAGAAGACAAAATCCCACTCCAGGCCCCGCAGTCCTCAGTGTGAGCTGAGGGTTCGGAGCGGAAGCGGCCTCACAAGCTACCCTGAAGGAGTAGTTGATACTCACATCCTGATCAATCCCAGCCACAGAAAATACCTCAGGTTCATGGTGGGAGTAGAGCATTACCAATATAGGGTGCTGCCCTATGGGCTGCCCTCATTGCCAAGGGTTTTTACCAAATGTCTGTCGGAGATTGCAGCCCACCTCTGCCTCCAAGGGATCTTCGTCTTTCCCTACTTGGATGACTGGCTCATAAGGGGAGGCAGAGCTGCAAAGGCGCAACTTGCCCTGCAGCACCTGGGGGTTCGTCATCAACTACCCTAAGTTCCACACCTCTCCAACTCAACACCTGGAGTTAGTAGGGGCTCAGCTAGACACACTTCAGACCAAAGCCTTCCTCACTCAGGAAAGGTCAGAACGCCTCAGGGAGCAAGCCGCAGAGTTACAGCACCGCTGGTTGCTACCTGCATGGCTTCCCCTCTGCCTGCTGGACCACATGGCCTCCACGATTCACGTGACCCCATACGCCCAACTACACATAAGAGCGGTCCAGTGGTACATCCTCTCTCAGTGGATGCAAGCCATGGGCAGGCTCTGGGGCAGAGTGAGAGTGACCTGCCAGCTGGTGTCCTCCCTCGGATGGTGACGGATTCCCTGCCACCTTCAGACCAAGATGCCCTTCCAGGCATCCACCCCTTAGAGGGTCCTCACTATGGATGCCTCCCTGTTGGGTTGGGTGGGGGGGGGGGAGTACATTGCGAGGGCCTCCAAATGAAAGGCACCTGGTCCTGCATGGCATCCCAGATACAAATCAACCTTTGAGCTCGGGGGGATATTTCTAGCGCTCCAAGCCTTTCTCCAGGAACAAGCAGGAAGCCAGCCCTCACATATGGGTGATGTCGTTGCCGACAGAGCCTTCACGGAAACAGCTCCCCAGCTTTCAAAGAGAGCCTTTGGGAGATGCCGCCACGTATGCATGGCCCCCTTCCCACCCAAGGGTACCATCTTACTCAGTCTCCCTTTTTCTGTGGAGCCCTACAGATGTTTGTCTTCCCCGGAAAAAAGTTTATTTCCTCATGCACTTCTGTGCACCATCAGGTTAGCACCGGTCCCTTTCCTGCCCTCGAGCCCTGTCTCCTCTGCTTTGGGATTTGGAACCTGTTTAGTTAGGTTTTTTTCATTTAGCGCAGTCTTGCACCTTTTCTAACTGCTGGCCATGTCGAATGTCATGTGCTGGTCACTGGATTTAAAAAGTGTTATCTGTGCTCCAGGAACATGTCCCTTACTGACACATGATTGTTCCTCCGCTGTTTAGGTGCCAGCCTTGTTCCTCAAGTGCCATCCTTGACCCAGAGAAATGCTTCCTGTACAAAAGGATATCAGCTAAGACCATCCAGAATCGCCAGCAGAAGTAGGATGACATCTTCCACAGGTCATACTCTGCCCAGGTGTGCCTGAGCAGGCACACAGACACTCCGAGAAGGGTTCCGTGGAACAAGTGTAAGAAGAAGAAATCTTCGAGGACTTCTTCCTTTGAAGGGGACTCACATGGCAGTCCCCGTGCGAGATCCCACAGCCCCTGGAGGGTTTTTGAGGAGTCTGAGTGGGAGCAGCCAGCCAAGAAACCCAGGACAGATGCTGAGGCCACTGGCAGTGGATCTTATTTATTTATTTATATTCTCTTATATACCGCGCTATTCTGCATCAGTGCGGTTTACATTGAAAAAACTGAAATTACATTGCACGGGGCATTATAACTTGGAGATAACTATTTTACAGGGAACATGGGCTATGGAGAGTTAAGTGGCTTGTCCAAGAACACAAGGAGCACCTGTGGGACTAGAAACCCCAGTCCTTCCGGCCCAAGGTTGCTGTCCTCTAGTGGGATTTGAACCCCCGACCTTCCGGCCTGAAGTACCTTGCCCCAACCACTAGGCTACTCCACTCCACTCCACTTGGACCCTGGATCCCTGAGGCCCATCCCATCGAGGACTCCCTCTCCTCCCCAACACTCAAACCGGTTACCCCAGCCTCTGCATTGAAGGATGCAACCCCTGAGTAGGAGGTCAGGATGATAGCGTTGGAACGCTGCATTTCTGTATTCTCCAGGACCAAGCAGGAAGTCAATCCTTACAGAGTGGAGGAGTGGCCTAGTGGTTGGGGCAAGGTACTTCAGGCCAGAAGGTCGGGGGTTCAAATCCCACTAGAGGACTGCAACCTTGGGCCGGAAGGACTGGGGTTTCTAGTCCCACAGGTGCTCCTTGTGGTCTTGGGCAAGCCACTTAACCCTCCATAGTCCATGTAAAATAGTTATCTCCAAGTTATAATGCCCTGTTCAATGTAATTTTAGTTTGTTCAATGTAAACCGCACTGATGCAGAATAGCGCGGTATATAAGAGAATTAAAATAAAAATAAATATGGGTGACATTGACGTTGATGGAGCCCCCATGTGGAGCATTTCGCCAGCTTTCTATGAAAGCCTTTGGGAATACACCCACGCATGCGCGGTCCCCTTCCCGCCCAAAGGTGCCATCTTGCTCAGTCTTTCTTTTTCCGTGGAGCCCAACGGACGTGAGTCTGTGTCACCCAGAAAAGTTTGATTTTTTTTTTCTGCGATTCTTGCTCTCTTGTCCAGTTCGATGCTGGTTCCCCTTCCCGCCTGGGTTCGGTACACTGGTATGAACCCGATCCCTATTTTTCGTTTTTTTGCCCTTAGTGGCATGCATTCGTGCCCTTTTTTTCTTTTTCCCTGGAAGGCCAGTCTTTTGACCTCGTGGGGTTCCTTTTTTCCCTGATGGCTTCCAGTGGTTTTAAGAAGTGTGGTCATTGTAAGAAGCTCATGTCTCTTACCGACGCACGACTGCTGCCTGCGTTGCCTCGGGCCAGACCATGATCCCAAGGTCTGTGTCCTGTGTGGAAAAATGTCCACCAATGCACTCAGAAGCTGGCAGCATCAGAAGGAGAGATTTTTCTGACTCTGCCTCCGGCCGGGCCCAGACCTCATCGGAGGCCTCGACGTCTCGGGAGTCTGACCCCGAGCATCGTTGCGGTTTCTCTGAAAAGTTGTCCCCCAGTCGGGAGCGTAAGAGAAAGAAGAAGCTCGTGAGAGCGTCGTCAGATACCCCTGGTTCCTCGAGGGCCAGGTCTCGGACCCCTTACCGCCGCCCCGGGGCTTTGGAGCTGGAGAAGCCGCCTAAGGTGCCGCGTATGGAGCCGGAGTCCGTCAAGCACGTAAGTCCTGTTGTCCTCGAGGGCTCTCCTCCCAGGGAGCCGACGTCGGGTCCGGTGCCGCCGGGGCCCGAGTCGGTGGCTGCTGAGTCTCCTGAGCTTGGACTCAGGCTGACAGCCTTGGAGTGCAGACTGTCTGCCTTCATGGATCAGCAGCGGGTGCTGATGGCCAGCTTGACTGGTGCATCTGCCCCGACCAATGGGACGTCGATGTCCAAGTCGACCCCCGGAGACCGAGCCGGTTCTCGAAGCCATGAAGGCCCGAGTCCGGACTCGGTCACGGTCTCCCTCGACCTCCCGTTCGGGACCGAGGGCGTCGATGCTGATGCCCCCGGCATCGGGGCGGGTGCCACCGGAGCCCGCACGGTTGGAACCCCTCGACTCTTCCTTGGATGAGTCTGCGTGGGAGACAGAGGACGAGGAGTTCTCCGACACCTTTCGGACTCACCGCAGTCTGAGCCCCGGAATAGGTCCCCACCGGAGGACACCCGGTTCTCTGAGTTCGTGAGGGACATGGCCAAGGCTTTGGCCATCCCTGCGGATCCCGAGGAGGAGCCTCGTGCCGATGAGCTCAATGCCCTACAGTATGACTCTCCCCCTAGGGAGGCCTTTACTGTGCCGGTTCCTCCCATGCTGGAACGGCTCCTCTTCCGAATGTGGGAGGCACCGGCCTTGGTGCTGGTGTTGAGCAAGCGGGTCGATTCCATGTATCGAGTCCGAAAGAGCCCTGGGTTCCAGAAGGCGCAGCTGCCGCACCATTCTATGGTTGTGGAATCGGCCATGCATCGTCTGAAGAGCCAGAAGATGCACTCTGCGGTGCCCCCCCGCAGGGAGGCCCAGAACCTGGATGCCATCGGCAGAAAGTGCTTCCAGGGCTCGATGCTTGCTTGCCATGTCCAGTCCTATCAGCTGTACATGGGCATGTACTTACGAGACCTGGCTAAGGAAATAGCTGGGTTCTCTGCTGGCCTCTCCGGGGAACCTTTGCAGAGGTTCAGGACCTTGTCCTCGGGGATCCGGGAGTGCTCTAAATTCATCTCCTGGGTGGCCTACAATGGCTTCGAGGCTTCGGCCCGAGTAGCAGGTGCCGGCATTGATGCTCGACGCAAGGCATGGCTACAGTCATCGGATCTCGAGCCATGGGTGCAGGACAAGTTGGTCGATGTCCCTTGCCGAGGTGAAAACCTCTTTGGCAAGCCTATGGCCGAAAAGGCTGCTGAGCTCAAGACCTAGACTCTGACAAGGACAAGGTTGTCCAGGAAAACTTCTGCCCCTTCTCATAAGAAGGGCTCGGGGGGAAAAAGGCCTTTTACCCGAGGAAGTCATCTGCCTACAAACCTTTCCCTCAATATTAGGCCTCCCCATCAGGGTCAGCAGGCCAAGGGGCAGGGACATGGGTCCCGTAGGCAGAAAACCCACAAGCCTCCGGCTCCTGCTCCTACCCAGCAGGGAGGGGGTTTTTGACTCCCACTGCATAGCCTCTCCACCTCTGCTGGCCCATCTCAGCACAGGAGGTCGGTTGGCCCTGTTTGCCCACCGGTGGCCACTCATCACAGGAGATGCTTGGGTACTGAGCATAGTCCAGAAGGGCTACCTGCTCTATTTCCATCAGGTACCCCCTCCTGTTTTCCAGGAGTGCCTCAAGGCCTACTCTGCATCGAGACCTCCTCCAGGAACTGCAAGCTCGTCTCCTAGACAGGGCGGTGGAGCCTGTCCCTCCCCACCTGCTGGGTCAAGGCTTCTACTCCAGGTACTTTCTCGTACCAAAGAGAACTGGAGGTCTCCGGCCCATTCTGGACTTGAGAAATCTCAACAAGTTCTTGGAAAAGGAAAAGTTCAAGATGCTTACTCTTGGAACACTGCTGCCCTACCTCCAGCAGGGAGATTGGCTATGCTCCTTAGATCTGAAGGATGCCTACACTCACATCCTCATTCATCCAGACCACAGAAAATACCTCAGGTTCGTGGTGGGCGGAAACCATTTTCAGTACAGGGTACTGCCTTTTGGCCTAACCTCCGCTCCAAGGGTCTTTGCAAAGTGCCTGTCGGTGTTGGCGGCCTACTTGAGAAACCAGGGTATTTGTCTTCCCCTACCTGGACGACTGGCTCATCAGGGGTCAGACTCTCCAGGAGGCCAGGCAAGCCACCCTCCGTACTGTCTTTCTCCTTCAGCAACTAGGCTTTGTCATAAACTTCGCGAAGTCCACTTTGCTCCCCTCCAGAACCTAGAGTTCATAGGAGCAAGGTTGGACTCCCTGCAAGCAAAGGCTTACTTGCCAGAGGACAGAACGCAAAGGCTGATGGACTTGGCCAACCAGTTTCTAAACAACCCATTGGTTTCCGCCAGACTCTAAGGCTCCTGAGCCCCATTGATTCCCAATGCCCGCCTGAACAAGAGACCTGCACAGTGGTGTCTCAGAACTCAGTGGAAGCAGGCCACAGGAAGCCTCAGAGACAGAGTACGGGTGTCCAAACCATTCCTGAACTCCTTGCAGTGGTGGCTACACCCCCCCCCCAACCTTCTACAGGGGATTCCTTTTCAGATACCTGTTTCCACTGTAGTGTTAACAACCGATGCCTCCTTGCAAGGCTGGGGTGCACATTGTCTGGACAAGTGCACAAAGGGCCTGTGGTCTCCATGGGAGGCCACACAACAGATCAACCTGCTGTAACTCCGGGCTATTCGCTTAGCCCTCAAAACCTTCTCTCACACCCTTGCTCACCAGTCTGTCTTGGTGCAGACAGACAACCAGGTAGCAATGTTCTATGTGAACAAACAAGGGGGCACTGTGTCCAGGCTCCTGTGTCAGGAGGCACAGGCCTTTTGCTCTTTTGCGCTTCGACACAACATGTTGCTCAAGGCGTTTTATCTCCCTGGCCAGGAGAATTTCCTGGCGGACAGATTGAGCAGAGTTCTACAGCCCCACGAATAGCAACTGCACCCATTAGTGGTTCAGAACTTTTTCCTGAAATGGGAACTTCCATTCATAGACCTCTTTGCCAGTCCCCTGAACTGGCAGCTGCCCAGGTTCTGCTCCAGGCAACCGCATCCCCCCCAGATACGCAGCGGATGCCTTCCTGATTTCGTGGTCCATGGGCCTCCTGTATGCATTTCCTCCCACGCCCCTGGTGGCCCGAACCTTGTTCAAGATTCTAAGGGACAGGGCCTCGATCATACTGTTAGCCCCCAGGTGGCCGAGGCAGCCCTGGTTTTCGATTCTGTTACAGCTGGTGGTGGAAACCCCACTCCCTCTCGGGTTGCAACCCGATCTTCTTTCTCAGGATCAGGGTTCCCTTCTGCTCCCCAATCTCAAATCTCTCAATTTGATGGCCTGGAGGCTGCAAGGGTAGTGTTGGCTCCTTGGGGCCTGCCTCAGGAAGTTGAAGAGGTGGTCTTGGCCTCTAGGAAGCAATCCACCAAAAAGACCTATGCTCTGAGGTGGTTCTCCTTGTGGTGTGATCAGCGCAGGGAGGACCCTTTCTCCTGCCCTTTGCCAGTGGTGCTTCAGTACCTGCTGCACTTATCTAATCAGGGCCTTAAGTCCAATTCTGTTCGAGTACACCTTTCTGCTCTGGCAGCTCACCACTCACTGGTGGAGGGGCACTCTTTATCGGTTCACCCCTTGGTGTCCCGGTTCCTCAGAGGCTTGCTCTTGCTTAAGCCTCCTCTCTATCCACCAGCCCCTGAGTGGGAGTTCATTGTGGTCTTGCAGCAGCTTACTCGCCCTCCATTTGAGCCGATGGCTACGTGTCCTCTCCGCTTCCTTTCTTGGAAGGCTCTCTTCCTGGTGGCACTAACCTCGGCCAGGTGAGTGAGTGAACTTCAAGCCCTGGTCTGTGACAGGGCATACTCATTTCTATGGGAACAGGGTAGTCCTTAGGACTCATCCTAAGTTCCTCCCAAAAGTGGTGGTCTTTTTCCACCTCAATCAGGAGGTGGTTCTTCCAACATTCTTCCCTAAGCCCCATGCCAGCCGGCTGAGGCAGTCCTGCATACCCTGGACTGTAGAAGGGCCTTGTCTTTCTACATTGATCGTACTCAGGGTCATAGGAGGGCTACTCAGCTCTTCATATCCTTTGACCCTAACAACTTGGGGTCGCCTGTCTCCAAGCGTACCTTGTCCATGTGGGTGGCAGACTGTATCACCTGGGCTTACAGGGCAGCAGACCTTCCCTTGCAGGGTCGAGTCACAGCCCACCGTGTCCGGGCAATGGCTGCATCAGTAGCTCATCTGTTCTGTTCCGTTGGCAGACATCTGTAGGGCTGCCACTTGGTCCTCAAGCCAGACTTTTGCAGCCCATTACTGCCTGGAGAGGGAGTCCCGTAGGGACAGTGCTTTTGGTCAGGCAATACTCCGGAATCTCTGAGGTTTAGGCAACTCCTACCCTCCAGCTCTCTTGTTGGGCTACCGGTGGGGGTATGTTCTTAGTGAAGTTCTTTCCCTGTTGCTGGGGCTTCATAGAGGGAGCCCTTTTTTCAGCTTGGAGTCCTCGGTAGCCTTAAGCTGGGGAGTCCCATATGTGAGGACTGACTTCCTGCTTGGTCCTGGAGAAAGAGTAGTTACTCACCTGTAACAGGTGTTCTCCAGGAGCAGCAGAAATCAGTCCTCACAACCCTCCCTCCTCCCCTTGAAGTTGCAGTTGTGCATAGTTCATTTTGTTTTTTGTGCTGTCTTTTAGCTATGTCGTCAGACTGAGCAAGATGGCACCTTTGGGTGGGAAGGGGACCGCGCATGTGTGGGTGTATTCCCAAAGGCTTTCATAGAAAGCTGGGGAAATGCTCCGCATGGGGGCTCCATCGACTTCGATGTCACCCAGATGTGAGGACTGATTCCTGCTGCTCCTGGAGAACACCTGTTACAGGTGAGTAACTACTCTTGATTTGCAGGTGCAGCAGGATGCCCTGTTTGGGGTGGTGGCCGTGTTGCGTGCAAGGCTTTTGTGTCCTGCCTAACGTTAGTACTGCTCTATCCCACTGGTCTGGACTGGAGAGGGATACCCTGGAAGGTGAAATGAGGCCTTACCCCACTAATTTTCTTTGCTGTAGTCCACTCCAGGACCCTATGATCTCAGGATGTTTCCAGCATGTGACACACTTTTTCAGTGTGTTTAAAAACATACGAACATAAGATATGCCATACTGGGTCAGACCAAGGTCCAAGCCCAGTATCCTGTTTCCAGCAGTGGCCAATTAGGTCATACGTACCTAGCAGTTTCCCCAAGACACACAGGTTCCACAATGGGCCAAGCATTGATATCCTGGGTCCCTTTTTAATAATGGTTTATGGACCTTTCCTCCAGGAACTTGTCCAAACCTTTTTTAAACCCCGCTACACTAACAGCCTTTACTACATCCTCTGGTAACAAATTCCAGAGTTTGAGTGAAAAATCTTTCTCTTATTTGTCTTAAATAGTTTACCCTGTAGCTTCATTGCATGTCCCCCTAGTCTTTCTATTTTCTGATAACGTAAACAATCAATCTACGTTTACCCGTTCCACTCCATTCATTAATTTATAGACCTTTATCATATCTCCCCTCAGCCGTCTCTTTTCCAGGTTGAAGAGCCCTAACCTTTTTAGTCTCTCTTCATAGGAGTGTTTGGTGATGCGGCGAGCGCATGTTGCGGTAGCTATATGCATTTTTCATATGGCTCTCAGCCTGAACCAAAAAAACTCTGAAATATCTTATAATATACGGTATATGTATGGGGAGCTTGTTTTGTGTCATTTAAATAATTCCTATCTCTGGGGTGCAGCATGGCAAGGGCAAGGCTTCTGCCTAGGGGGCATGTTCCTCTGCTCTGGATGGAGCTTGAAAGTAGTGGCTTATTGATCCGGTCTCTGCTTGCTAAGGGTCAAATACTGCCTTGGTTCAGGGGCACAAGCCATTTATACTGAGCTGTGAGTGTTTTCTTAGTATCCACCTACTGGTTGTTGAGCATAATCCACTTGACTGGACTGGAGGGACTACAGGAAAGAAAATAGATAAGACCTAATTTCTCCTTTATTGTGCGACCTCTAGTTTTTTCTACTTTTTGAAGGCGTAAATAACTGATCTACTTTAATCTCCGGGAACAAGCAGGAATTAGTCTTCACATATGGGTACGTTGGTACTGACGGAGCCTGCGCGGGAACGCTCCCCAGCGTCCAAAAAAGAACGCCTTTGGGAGCATCCCACACGCATGCTTGCTGCCTTCCCGCCTTTCCCAACTGCCTCTCCTCAGTTTTCGTTTTTCCGCGGAGCCAGCAGGACGTACTCCTGTCACCGCAGAAAATTCTTTTTTTATTTTTTTGTTTTCTTGTGGTCGCTTCTGCCTTCCCCGACGCCACCGGGTACCGCCGATGTTTCTTCTTTTTTCTTAGAAAATTTCCTTTCTGAGGAATATTTTTTTCCCTGTTAGTGCCTGACGGTTTTTCGGCCTGCTAGGCCTTCTCACTCTCCTTCATGGAAATACCAGCCACTAACCCTAAAAAATGTTTAAACTGTGGCGGTACCAAATTAATTGTAGACACTCATAATTGGTGTCTACCCTGTTTGGGTCCTGACCACCATCCGCTGGAGTGCTGCTTCTGCAGCGGTATATCCAGAAGAAGTCTTCAGCATCGAGCATGTCTCGATACGCAGTCCCCATTAAACTTCACGGTACCAGCCAACGCTGCTTCTTCACAGGATCAGGTAGCCCAAAAACAGTCTGTTAAGACTAGCCAGGCCTCGAGTAGTAGATCTCATGCTCAGCATAGAGATGCCTCCGGCGTTGCCCTCGAACACCTTGCCATTAAAACCCCGGTGGGAGTCTTCGGCCTCCAAGCCATTTATGGGGTTTCAGGTTGTTTCTGGGGTTCTCACCTCTACGAACATACCTGAACCATGCTCGGTGGCGGCATCCGCTTAGGGCGGTACCAATACCCCGGCCTCGGCAATCGTGTTGGATGAAACATTCCTCACCAAAGATAGCAGTCTAGCGCTCTCGGTTCCTTCGGGGCCGACTGAGCCGCTGCTGACCGATCTTCCAGTATCAGTATTGATCCCGGTACCGGTACTGGTATCCACGTCAGTACCCTCCAGATATGCATCGATAGACTCGCTTCCTTCGATGCCGAGTCTGGAATCGATCTTTAGTCTGGATGACTGGGTACCGGCTTGTCTCAGTACTGATTTCAAACAGTACCGAAGACATTCTACCGATCAAGGTCTGCCACGTTTTGGTTACTTCAGCACCGATAGAGCTATCACAGACTGATCTTCCTGTATCGGTATCAACAATGGTACCGGTATCTACATCAGCATCGGTGTCAGTACCTCCCATGAACGTTTCAACCGGCTCGCTTAATTCCATACCGAGTTTGGAATCGATCCCTAACATGGACGATTTGCTGCCGACTGGTTGCGGTACCGGCTTCCAGTGGTACCGACAACTATCCTTCAAGGACAATCCGATGCTCCACCCTTTCAGATCTTCTATTTTAGAGAATCTGAATGAACCGGTCGGTGCTAGAGCTAGTTCTTCAACAGATCTAGTTCTTTTTCCTCTTTCTAGAGGACTCCGCTCTGGGGAGATTTCTTTTCAAGCATTCCTGCTTGATATGGCAAAGTTACTTGCCATTTCTATACCTGGTCAGTATCCTGCACCAGGGGATCCAGAACCTCTGCAGATCCCCTGCAATCCAAAGGAAGTCATTATGTTTCCTTTGCATCAGACCTTGCAGGATCTCCTATTTAGAACGTGGGAAGCTCCTTTAACGGCATCCCCACCTTCTAGGGCAACTGATCTTCTATACATGGTGCCCCCTTTTCCAGGTTTTCAAAAGCCTCAGCTCCCTCCTCATTCTATTGTTGTAGAATCAGCAATGAGGCGTGTTAAGAGTACTAAGAAAAGCACTCTTCTTATCTGCCAGGTCGTGAGGCTAAGACTTTAGATGCCTTTGGACGCCAAACCTTCCAGGCATCCATGTTTTCAGCAAGAATTCATAGTAACATAGTAAATGACGGCAGATAAAGACCAGCATGGTCCATCTAGTCTGCCCAGCAAGATGGCAAGAGTAGGTGCAGGCCACCCCTCCCCATGTCTTTGTTTAGGGGTAAACCCACCATTCTCCAGGACCAAGCAGGAAGTCAGTCCTCACATATGGGTGACGTCGGCGCCGACGGAGCCCTCGCGGAGCAATTTTCCCCAGCTTTCAAAGAAAGCCTTTGGGAATTGCAGCGCGCATGCGCGGTCCCCTTCCCGCCCAAGGGTGCCATCTTAGCCAGTCTTCTTTTTTCCGCGGAGCCCTACAGACGTGGTCTTCCAGTCCCCGCAGAAAACATTGATTTTCTTCATTTATTTTCTATTTTTTCTTCGGTTCGACGCCGGTCTCTTTCCTGCCCGGACTCGCGACGCCGTTGCGAGTCCTTCTCTTATTTTTCGTTTTTTCTGATTTTTCTTGTCAGTTTCGTTTTCGGTTTTTCGCTGGCAGCCCGGTCCTTTGACCTTGCAGGGGCCCTTTTTCCCCCGATGGCTGCCAGTGGCTTCAAAAGGTGTGTTCAGTGTGACAGAAATATGTCTCTCACTGACACACACGATCATTGCCTCCGCTGCCTCGGCCCAGATCACGAGGAACTGATCTGTGGGGCCTGCAGCAAAATGTCCTCCAAAGCTTTACGGAGTCGGTGGCATCAGCGGGAAAGAATCTTCGCAGATCCCACCCGTACCCGGACCTCGTCGGAGGCCTCGGCGTCCAGAGGCTCCAGCTCTGAGCATCGCCGGAGTTCCTCCGACAGAGGTTCTCCCTCGGGGGATCATCATCGGAAGACAAAACTCGCGAGGGCGGCGTCGGTGGACGCTCCTGGTTCCGCGAGGGCTAGGTCGCATAGCCCCGATAGCCATCCCGGGTCTTTGGAGCAGGAACGTCTCACGAAGCGACCTCGTCTGGAATCGGAATCGCCTGCTCGGGTAAGTCCTGTAGTCCTCCTGGACTCGCCTCCGAGGGGTCCGACGTCGGGCCCGACGCCGTCGGGACCCGAGTCGGGGGCTGCTGGGTCACCTGAGGTCGGACTCAGGTTGACGGCCTTGGAGAGCAGCCTGGCTGCCTTCATGGACCAGCAGTGGGCACTGATCGCTAGCCTCGCTGGCGCCTCTGCCCTGGCCGCCGGGACGTCGACGTCTAAGTCGACCCCGGAGACCGAGCCGATCCTCGAGTCCATGCAGGCTCGAGTCGATCCTCGGTCGAGGTCTCCCTCGGCCTCCCGTTCGGGACCGAGGTCGTCGACGCCGACTCCCTCGGCGTCGGGGCGGCCGACGCCTACGCCCGCCCGAACCGACCCCACCGATTCCTCCTCGGAGTCGGCCTGGGAATCTGAAGTGGAAGAGTCACCTGATTCCTTTCGGACTTGGTGTGTCCCCTCGGACTCCCCTGAGTCCGAACCTCGGAAGCAGTCCCCCCCGGAGGATGCCCGGTTCTCGGACTTCGTCAGGGATATGGCCAAGGCTTTGGCCTTCCCTGCGGATCCCGAGGAGGAGCCTCGAGCCGAGGAGCTCGACGCTCTCCAGTATGACTCTCCAGCGAAGGAGCACTTTACTCTACCGGTTCCTCCCATGCTGGAACGACTACTCTTCCGCATGTGGGAGAGTCCGGCATCGTCGCCGGTATTAAGCAAGCGGGTCGATTCCATCTATCGAGTCCGCAAGAGCCCGGGCTTCCAGAAAGCACAGCTACCGCACCATTCCATGGTGGTGGTATCGGCCATGCATAGGCTCAAGAGCCAGAAGATGCACTCCTCGGTGCCTCCCGGCAGGGAGGCCCGCAACCTGGATGGCCTCGGTAAGAAGTGTTTCCAAGGCTCTATGCTTGCTTGTCGGGTCCAGACCTACCAGCTCTACATGGGCATGTACCTTAGAGACCTGGCTAAGGAGATAGCCGGATTCTCTGCTGGACTTTCCGAGGAACCTTTGCGGAGGTTCCTAGCCTTGTCCACTAGAATTCGAGAATGCTCCAAATTCATTTCTCGAGCAGCCTATGATGGCTTTGAAGCATCGGCTCGAGTGGCCGCAGCCGGCATCAGTGCCCGCCGACAGGCTTGGCTTCGGTCGTCTGACCTTAAACCCTGGGTGCAGGACAAGTTGGTCGATGTCCCCTGCCGAGGTGAGAACCTATTTGGCAAGCCCATGGCTGAGAAGGCTGCGCAAATCGAGACGGAGACTCTCACCAGAACAAGGCTCTCTAGAAAGACCTCTGCCCCTTCCCAAAAGAAGAAGGGCTCGGGAAAAAAGTCCTTTTACCCGAGGAAGGCGGCTGCCTATAAACACTACCCTCAGTATCAGGCCTCCTCAGCTCCCCAACAGTGTCAGCAGGCCAAGGGACGGGGTAACGGGTCCCGTAGGCAGCAAGCCTCCAAGCCTGCACCACCGGCCCCTGCTCAACAGGGTGGGGGTTTTTGACTTCATCGACATAGCCTCTCCCAGCACAGGAGGCCGGCTGGTCCACTTTGCCCACAGGTGGTCCAACATCACATCAGATGCCTGGGTGCTTCATGTTGTGCGAGAAGGCTATCTTCTCCACTTCCACCAGGTCCCTCCCTCCTATTTTCTGGGAGAGCCTCCACGACTCCCTCTGCACAGGGACTTACTCCTTCAGGAGTTAGCAAGTCGTCTTCAGGAACAGGCTGTGGAACCGGTGCCCCACCACCTGAGAGGTCAAGGTTTTTATTCCAGGTATTTCCTAATACCAAAAAGAACAGGAGGCCTCAGACCCATCCTGGACTTGCGCAACCTCAACAAGTTCCTCGTCAGGGAGAAGTTCAAGATGCTTACCCTTGGAATCCTTCTGCCCTACCTCCAGCAGGGAGATTGGCTATGCTCCTTGGATCTAAAGGATGCCTACACGCACATCCTCATCCACCCAAGCCACCGCCAATACCTAAGGTTTGTGGTGGCAGGAAATCATTACCAGTACAGAGTACTGCCCTTTGGCCTATCCTCCGCACCACGAGTCTTCACAAAATGTCTCGCGGTGGTGGCGGCTTATCCTCCGGCTTCAGGGCCTCTATGTCTTTCCTTACCTAGACGACTGGCTCATCAGAGCATCGTCCTCTCAAGAAGTCACACAAGCCACGCACCGCACTGTGACTCTTCTCCAGTACTTGGGCTTTGTCGTAAACTTCGCAAAGTCCACTTTGCTCCCCTCGCAAGATCTTGAGTTCATCGGCGCAAGATTGCACACTCTTCAGGCGCGAGCTTTCCTGCCTCTCGACAGAGCTCATCGGCTCATGGACCTAGCTAGCCGTTTTCGCAGCCAGTCCCTGGTCTCGGCCAGGCGCTTTCTAAGACTACTCGGCCATATGGCTTCCACCGTCCACGTGACCCCCAACGCCCGCCTGAATATGCGGCCTGCTCAGTGGTGCCTTCGCAAGCAGTGGCAACAGGCCACGGGGGGCCTCGCCGACTTAGTGCAGATCTCCGGTCCACTGGCCTCTTCTCTGCAGTGGTGGCTTCATCAGCCGAACCTGGTACTCGGAATGCCTTTTCAATCTCCTCCGCCTGCTCAAGTACTGACGACCGATGCTTCTCTCCTGGGATGGGGAGCGCATTGCCAAGGGGCATGTACTCAAGTTCTCTGGACCTCGTGGGAGTCTGCGCAGCAGATCAACTTCCTGGAGCTCAGAGCAATTCGTCTGGCTCTCAAGGCTTTCTCCCACCTGACTTCTCGCCGGTCCGTCCTTGTCCAGACGGACAATCAAGTTGCCATGTTCTACGTGAACAAACAGGGGGGCACGGGCTCCTTCCTTCTCTGTCGGGAAGCGCAGAGGCTCTGCTCTTGGGCCGTCAGCCGCGGCATTCTCCTCAAGGCAGTTTATCTCCCAGGCCAAGAAAATTGCCTGGCGGACAAACTCAGCAGAATCCTCCAGCCGCACGAGTGGCGCCTGGATCCCTTGGTAGTTCAGAAACTTTTTCTGAAGTGGGGCCTCCCCACCCTGGATCTTTTTGCCAGTCCTCTCAACCGGCAACTTCCTCGTTTCTGCTCTCGGCAGCCGCATCCCCTCCGAGTAGCGGCGGATGCCTTTCTGCTCTCATGGTCGAAAAGCCTTCTGTATGCCTTTCCTCCCATACCGCTAATCTCTCGAACTCTTTTCAAGGTTCTCCGAGACAAAGCTTCCATGATCCTGATAGCTCCTCGGTGGCCCAGACAGCCGTGGTTTCCACTCCTGCAGCAACTGGCGGTGGAGGCTCCGTTCCCTCTGGGGTTTCAACCAGATCTCCTAACACAGGATCAGGGGTCCTTGCTACACCCCAACCTCAGATCTCTACATCTGATGGCCTGGCTGCTGAAAGGGTAGTCCTTGCTCCCCTTCTACTGCCGGCAGAGGTGGAAGAGGTCGTCCTAGCTTCCCGGCGACCTTCTACCCGCAAATGCTACGCCCTTAAATGGCGTCGTTTTTCCGTTTGGTGTACCCAGCAGTCTCTGGATCCCTTCTCCTGCTCGGTGTCGGTGGTCTTGCAGTACTTGCTCTACCTCTCTAATCTTGGACTTAAGTCCAACTCCGTCAAGGTTCACCTCAGTGCTCTTTCAGCACATCATGTGCCGGTGGACGGCAGACCTCTTTCCAACGACCCTCTCGTGGCAAGGTTTCTCCGAGGTCTCCTCCTTAAACCACCTCTGCGCCCGCCAGCGCCTGACTGGGATCTGAATGTGGTTTTGCAGCGGATCACCTGTCCGCCTTTTGAACCTATGGCTACCTGTCCTCTCCGTTTTCTTTCTTGGAAAACCTTATTCTTGATAGCCCTCACTTCCGCTAGACGCGTAAGTGAACTACAGGCCCTCGTGTCTGATCCCCCTTACACTCGGTTCTACAAAAATAGGGTAGTCCTACGGACTCACCCTAAATTTCTTCCAAAAGTGGTCTCCCCTTTTCACATCAATCAGGAGGTGGTACTTCCGACCTTCTTTCCCAGGCCACACTCCAGCCGAGCTGAAATGGTCCTGCATACCCTGGACTGTAGAAGGGCGTTGAACTTCTATCTTGACCGTACGCGGGAGCACCGCAAAGCTGCTCAGCTCTTCGTGTCTTTTGACCCCAATAAATTGGGGCTCCCTGTCTCCAAGCGCACTCTGTCCATCTGGGTTGCTGACTGTATCGCTTGGGCTTATGGAGCAGCCGGACTCTCGTTAGAAAGTCGGGTCACGGCTCATTGTGTTCGGGCGAAGGCTACGTCAGTGGCTTACCTCCGCTCTGTTCCATTGGCAGACATCTGCCGGGCCGCTACTTGGTCTTCGAGCCAGACGTTTGCGGTCCATTACTGCCTCGAGAGGGAGTCCCGCAGGGACAGTGCTTTCGGACAGGCAGTACTCCGAAATCTCTTCGAGGTTTGAGCAACTCCTACCCTCCATCCCGGATGTTGGGCTACCGGTGGGTAATAATTCTGTGAAGATTCCTTCCTTCTGTGCTGCTGAGCTAGAGGGAGCTCATTTTTGTGTTTAGGGTCTCCGGTAGCCTTAAGCTTGGGAGTCCCATATGTGAGGACTGACTTCCTGCTTGGTCCTGGAGAAAGCGTAGTTACTCACCTGTAACAGGTGTTCTCCAGGAGCAGCAGGAATCAGTCCTCACAACCCTCCCTCCTCCCCTTGGAGTTGCAATCATCTGCTTTAGTTTTTTTGCAAATTTTTATGCTGTCTTTTAGCTATGTCATCTGACTGGCTAAGATGGCACCCTTGGGCGGGAAGGGGACCGCGCATGCGCGCTGCAATTCCCAAAGGCTTTCTTTGAAAGCTGGGGAAAATTGCTCCGCGAGGGCTCCGTTGGCGCTGACGTCACCCATATGTGAGGACTGATTCCTGCTGCTCCTGGAGAACACCTGTTACAGGTGAGTAACTACGCTTTCCAGGTAGGACACCCCTATTTGTTGAGACGTTTATATAGTTCAGAAGTTAGATGGTACCGTTTATTTTGTTTTTATCCTATTGCTGTAAAGGGAACCACTGTGTTTGTCCCATGCTGTTTTGAATTCAGTCACCATGTTTGCCCCCACTACTTCCTTCGGGAGGGCATTCCAAGCATCCACCATCCTTTCAGTGAAAAAATATTTCCTGATATTGCCTTTCAATTTACCACCTTGCAGCTTCATGTTATGCCCTCTAGTTTTACAGCTTCTCCGTCTTTGGAAGAGGTTTGTTTGTTCATAATTTCTCTAAGTATTTAAAGGTCTGAATCATATCTCCCCTGTCCCTCCTCTCCTCCAAAGTGTACATATTTAGGTCTTCAAGTCTCTTCGCATAAGGCTTCTGACGCAGGCTCCAAATCATTTTGGTCGCTTTCCTCTGAACAGTTTCCAGTCTTTTTACATCTTTTGCAAGATATGATCTCCAAAACTGAACACAGTATTCCAAGTGAGGCCTCACCAGTGATTTATACAATGGCATAAGTACCTCTTCCTTTCTGCTGGTAATCCCTCTCTGTATGAAGCCCAAAATCCTCCTGGCTTTTGCCACTGCCTTGTTGCACTGTTTTACCACCTTGAGATCATCAGAGATAATCACACCAAGGTCTTTCATATATTTTCTATATGGGATTATCTCTTGAGGAGGTCACAAAGAATTTTACTACCTTTGACCCCTTTTCTTCAAGAGCCTAAAAGAGCAGATTTTTCTATACTAGTCAATCATGCTCAAAATATTTCTAGGTTCCTTACTCGTGCTTCCCTGGACTCTTTTGAGTCTGTTAGCAGAACTTCTGCTATAGCCATAGGGGCACGACGTAGAGCCTGGCTTCAGACTTGGACAAATGGGTACAAGATAGACTGGGAAATACTCCTTGTACTGGAGAGAATCTCTTTAACAAGGAGGCTTTACTCCAAGCTGCTCAGTTAACTACTGACACTATTGTTTTCAGAGGCTTGTCTACGCCTTCCTCTATCCCAGTTTAAGAACATAAGATATGCCATACTGGGTCAGACCAAGGTCCATCAAGCCCAGTATCCTGTTTGTAGGAGATCTCCTTTGTTCCCTTAAGGGGAGAAAGTTTTATTCATCTTCTACCCATCATACAGGTGTTCCCAGACAGGGGAAACATCCAACCAGGCTAAGGAAACCACAACCTCAACAGGTTCAGCAAACCCAGCATCTGCAGGGCTTCTGATATATTATTACATCTTCTTTCCTGTTGGGGTTTAGAACCTGTAGTCTGCTTCTTCTTAATAGAAGCATCTACATTGTTTCCATCCTAAATTCTAGACATGGATCTCTTCTCAACAGACATCCATTCTTTTTGCTCTATGAGCTCTCAGAATGATCATGCTTATAAGTAACAAGGGTTTTTCTCTTCCTCCTGGGAAGGAAAAGCTATAACGACTATCAGTAAGAGTTTCCTGTTCCAGCATGTATCATCATACCTTTCCATGGACTTACCATATCGTAAGTCTCCAACTCTGTCTTTATCTACCCTCTTACTGAAACATTTCGTCTGTAAGAGTGGTACAATTTAGCTAGAGGGGTTTTTCTAAGAGTCCTGTAGTTCTCCAGGACCAAGCAGGAAGTCAGTCCTCACATATGGGTGACGTCGGCGCCGATGGAGCCCTCGCGGAGCAATTTTCCCCAGCTTTCAAAGAAAGCTTTTGGGAATTGCAGCGCGCATGCGCGTTCCTCTTCCCGCCCAAGGGTGCCATCTTGCTCAGTCTTCTTTTTTCCGCGGAGCCCTACAGACGTTGCCTGTGAATCCCCCGCAGAAAAGTTGATTTTTCTCTATTTTCTTTATTTTTCTTCGGTTCGACGCCGGTTCTTTTCCCACCCGGACTTGCGACGCCGGTTACGAGTCCGTCCGTTATTTTTCGGTTTTTCTTGTCCTTTGTGACAGACTTCGACCTTTTTTCTTTTCCCTGGCTGCCCGGTCATTCGACCTCGCAGGGGCCCTTTTTCCCCCTATGGCGGCCAGTGGCTTCAAAAAGTGTGACCTCTGTAAGAAACTTATGTCTCTTACAGACACTCACGACTGCTGCCTAGGCCCGGATCATAACTCCATGATCTGCGGGCCATGCGGCAAGATGTCCTCAAAAGCATTGAGGAGTCGGCAGCACCAGCGGGAGCGTATCTTCTCTGACTCCGGCCGGGCTCGGACCTCGTCAGAGGCTTCGACGTCTCGGGACTCTGGTCCTGAGCATCGTCGAAGTTTCTCTGAAAGGGGGTCTCCTACCCGGGATCATCATCGGAAGAAGAAACCCGCGAGGGCGGGTTCGGTGGACGCTCCTGGTCCCTCGAGGGCCAGGTCGCATAGCCCCGATTCCCGTCCCGGGTCCTTGGAGTCGGAGAGGCCGTCGAAACATCCTCGACTCGAGGAGGACTTGCCCGCTCACGTGAGTACTGTTGTCCTCGTAGACTCACCTCCGAAGGACCCGACGTCGGGCCCGAGTCGGGGGCTGCTGGGTCTCCTGAGCTCGGACTCAGGTTGACGGCCTTGGAGGTCAGCTTGGCTGCCTTCATGGACCAGCAGCGGGCATTGATCGCTGGCCTCGCTGGCGCTTCTGCCCTGACCGCCGGGACGTCGACTTCCAAGTCGATCCTGGAGACCGAGCCGATCCTCGAGTCCATGAGGGCTCGAGTCGATCCTCGGTCGAGGTCTCCTTCGGCTTCCCGTTCGGGACCGAGGTCGTCGACGCCGACTCCCTCGGCGTCGGGGCGGATGGCTTCAGTACCCGCCCGACCGGAGCCGGTCGACTCCTTCTCCGAGGAGTCGGCCTGGGAATCTGAGGACGAAGAGTCACCTGGTTCCTTTCGGACTCAGTGTGTCCCATCGGACTCCCCCGAGTCCGAACCTCGGAGACGGTCCCCCCCGGAGGATACCCGGTTCTCGGACTTCGTCAGGGATATGGCCAAGGCCTTGGCCTTCCCTGCGGATCCCGAGGAAGAGCCTCGAGTCGAAGAACTCGATGCCCTCCAATATGACTCTCCCCCAAAGGAGGCCTTTATTGTACCGGTTCCTCCCATGCTGGAACGACTTCTCTTCCGCATGTGGGAGAGCCCGGCATCGTCGCCGGTATTGAGCAAGCGGGTCGATTCCATTTATCGAGTCCGCAAGAGCCCCGGGTTCCAGAAGGCACAACTACCGCACCATTCCATGGTGGTGGTATCGGCCATGCATAGACTGAAAAGTCAGAAGATGCACTCCTCGGTGCCCCCCTGGTAGGGAAGCCCGTAGCCTGGATGCCCTCGGTAGGAAGTGTTTCCAGGGCTCTATGCTTGCTTGTCGAGTCCAGACGTACCAGCTCTACATGGGCATGTATCTCCGAGACCTGGCTAAAGAAATAGCCGGGTTATCTGCTGGTCTCTCCGATGAACCTTTGCAGAGGTTCCAATCCTTGTCTACTGGTATTCGGGAGTGCTCCAAATTTATCTCTCGAGCAGCCTATGATGGTTTTGAGGCTTCGGCTCGAGTAGCCGCTGCCGGCATCGGTGGACACCGCCAGGCTTGGCTCCAGTCGTCCGACCTCAAGCCCTGGGTGCAGGACAAGTTGGTCGATGTCCCCTGCCGAGGTGACAACCTCTTTGGCAAGCCCATGGATGAGAAGGCTGCACAAATCGAGACGGAGACTCTCACCAGAACTCGTCTCTCCAGGAAAACCTCTGCCCCTTCTCAAAAGAAGAAGGCCTCGGGGAAGAAGCCCTTTTACCCGAGGAAGGCGACTGCCTACAGATACTACCCTCAGTATCAGGCCTCCCCAGCTCCCCCACAGGGGAAGCAGGCCAAGGGACAGGGTAATGGGTCCCGTAGGCAACCAGCCCCCAAGCCTGCACCATCGGCCCCTGCTCAGCAGGGTGGGGGATTTTGACTTTCTCAGCATAGCCTCTCCCCCTCCGCTGGTTCCTCTCAGCACGGGAGGCCAGCTGGTCCACTTTGCCCACAGGTGGTCCAACATCACCACAGATACCTGGGTTCTTCAGATAGTTCAAAATGGCTATCTTCTTCATTTTCACCAGGTGCCTCCCTTCTACTTTCCGGGGGAGCCTTCCAGGCTCCCTCTGCACAGGGACTTACTCCTTCAGGAGTTAGCAAGTCTTATTCAGGACCGGGCCGTGGAACCGGTGCCCCACCACCTGAAGGGTCGAGGGTTTTACTCCAGGTACTTCCTGGTTCCAAAACGAACAGGAGGCCTCAGACCCATCCTGGACTTGCGAAACCTCAACAAGTTCCTTGCAAGGGAAAAGTTCAAAATGCTTACCCTTGGAATCCTGCTGCCCTACCTCCAGCAGGGAGACTGGCTATGCTCCTTAGATCTGAAAGATGCGTATACTCATATCCTTATTCATCTACCCGCCCCCTCCTGTGGAATGGGACCTCAATATGATCCTCACCCAACTGACCAAGTCGCCCTTTGAGCCCTTGGCTATCTGCCTGCTACGGCAGCTGTAGTGGAAGGTGGCCTTCCTGGTGGCTCTCACCTCTGCCCGGAGAGTTGGCAAACTCCAGGTGCTGATGGCCAAGGTACCGTACACATGGTTTTATAGGAACAGAGTGGTCCTGCGGACTCACCCCAAGTTCCTTCCTAAGGTCGTCTTGGATTTTCATCTCAAGAGATAGTGCCGCACATTCTCTTCCCAAAGCCCCATGCCGACCGGGTGTCGGCGATTCTCCACACCTTGGATTGTAAGAGGGCACTTTCTGTCTGCAGCGAACTTGGGACCACTGCAGATCCGGGCAACTCTTCGTTTCCTTCGATCCCAGCCATCTGGGGCTGGCGGTCACCAAATGTACTTTGTCCATCTGGGTGGCGGACTGCCATTGCCTTGGCCCAGGCCAGGTTTCCCCTGGACCGCCTAGTCATGGCTCACAATGTCCGAGCAATGGCAACATTGGTCGCTAGCCTGTGCTCAGTGCCACTGGTAGACATCTGTCAAGCCGCCATCTGGTCCTCCACTCACACCTTTGCGGTGCATTACTGCCTGGAGAGGGAGTCTCGTCGGGATGCTGCCTTCGGCCATGCTGTACTCTGTAATCTGTTCAGGGTTTAAGCAACTCCTGCCCTCTGACCCTTCTTGTTATGGCTACCAGGAACATGGCCATTAATGGACCTGGGGTCCTCGGGCTGGCTACAGCTTTCACTGGCGACTACTCACGGCACTGCCATGTTTTTTCCTACAGGTCCTCGGTAGGCTGTAGCTAGGGAGTCACATATGTGAGGACTGACTTCTTGCTTGTTCCTGGAGAAAGCGTAGTTACTCACCTGTAACAGTATTCTCCAGGGACAGCAGGAATCAGTCCTCACAACCCTTCCTCCTCCCCTTGGAATTGCTATATATATTTTTGCCATCTTCTTGAAGGGGCTATAGCTGTGGCACTTAACTGAGTAAGGTGGCACCTTTGAGCGGGAAGGGGGCCATGCATGCGTGGTGGCATTTCCATAGGCTTTCTTTGAAAGCTGGGGAAATGCTCAATGTGGGCTCTGTTGGTGCTGACGTTGCCCAGATTTGAGGACTGATTCCTGCTGTCCCTGGAGAACACCTGTAACAGGTGAGTAACTACACTTTTGGCCAGGCCGTACTCCGTAATCTCTTTGGGGTGTACGCACCTGCTGCCCTCCAACCCTTCTTTGTTCAGGCTACTGGAGTGCTGGTTCCCCTCCAGACACTTGGGTCTTGTGAGACTGTCTCAGTTGGGACTCAACTGCTGCATCTCATGGCTCGCCCTTTTCATGTCACTGTGGCTTTTTTTTTTTCTTTTTTACAGGTTCTCAGTAGCATGTAGCCAGGAGTCTCATATGAGGACTGACTTCCTGCTTGTTCCCAAAGAAAGCATAGTTACTCACCTGCAACAGGTTTTCTACGGGGACAACAGAAATCAGTTCTAACAACCCTCTGTCCTCCCCTTGGAGTTGCTTCCTTACCATATTTTAATTTTTGCCATCTAGCTAAGATGGCATCCTTGGGCGGGAGAAGGGGATCACTCCTCTAGACCTAAAATGTCTCTTGCCTTTTTCTTCCTTAGCTCTATTGCTTCAATCATAGTTCTGTCCCCAACCCATCATTGTACCCCTTGTTTTCTCTCCCTCTAACCTTTATTCTCCAGGACCAAGCAGGAAGTCAGTCCTCACATATGGGTGACGTCGGCGCCGACGGAGCCCTCGCGGAGCAATTTCCCCAGCTTTCAAAGAAAGCCTTTGGGAATTGCAGCACGCATGCGCGGTCCCCTTCCCGCCCAAGGGTGCCATCTTGCTCAGTCTTCTTTTTTCCGCGGAGCCCTACAGACGCTGTTTGTGATCGCTGCTGAAAAAGTTGATTTTTATTATTTTTTTCTTGTCTCGATTCTACGCCGGATCCTTTTCCCGCCTGGACTCGATACACCGGTATCTAGTCTTTTCGTAATTTTTTCGGTTTTTGTCCTTCGTGACTGGCGTTCGCGCCATTTTTTCTTTTTCCTGGCAGCCCTGTCTTTTGACCTCGCAGGGGCCCTTTTTCCCCCGATGGCTGCCAGCGGGTTTAAAAAGTGTGATCGGTTTAAGAAACTTATGTTTCTTACCGACACACACGACTGCTGCCTCCGCTGCCTTGGACGCGATCACGACACGATGATCTGTGGTCCATGTAGCAAGATGTCCTCTAAAGCGTTGAGTCGGCAGCAACAAAGGAAAATATCTTCTCTGACTCCGCATCCGACCGGGCCCGGACCTCGTCAGAGGCTTTGACGTCCCGGGACTCCGGTCCTGAGCATCGTCGGAGTTCCTCTGAGCGGGGGTCTCCTGCCCGGGAGCATCATCGGAAGAAGAAATCCGCGAGGGTGGCGTCGGTGGACGCTCCTGGTTCCTCGAGGGCCAGGTCGCATAGCCCCGATAGCCGTCCCGGGTCCTCGGAGTCGGAGAGGCCTTCAAAACATCCTCGTCTCGAGTTGGAGTCTCGTGGACTCACCTCCGAAGGAGCCGACGTCGGGCCCGACGCCGTCGGGGCCCGAGTCGGGGGCTGCTGGGTCTCCTGAGCTCGGACTCAGGTTGACGGCCTTGGAGAGCAGTTTGGCTACCTTCATGGACCAGCAGCGGGCATTGATCGCTGGCCTCGCCGGTGCTTCTGCCCCGACCGCTGGGACGTCGACGTCCAAGTCGACCCTGGAGACCGAGTCGATCCTCGAGTCCATGCGGGCTCGAGTCGATCCTCGGTCGCAGTCTCCCTCGGCCTCCCGTTCGGGACCGAGGTCGGCGTTGGGGCGGACAGCACCGATGCCCGACTGGAGCGGCTCGATTCCTCCTCCGAGGAATCGGCCTGGAAGACTGAGGATGAAGAGTCCCTTGGTACTTTTCGGACTCGGTGTGTCCCATCGGACTCTCCCGAGTCCGAACCTCGGAGACAATCCCCCCCGGAGGACACCCGGTTCTCGGACTTTGTGCGGGATATGGCCAAAGCCTTGGCATTCCCTGTGGATCCCGAGGAGGAGCCTCGAGCCGAAGAGCTCGATGCCCTCCAGTATGACTCTCCCCCGAAGGAGGCCTTTACTGTACCGGTTCCTCCGATGCTGGAGCGACTTCTTTTCCGCATGTGGGAGAGCCCGGTGTCTGCGCCGGTGTTAAGCAAGCGGGTCGATTCCATTTATCGAGTCCGCAAGAGCCCCGGGTTCCAAAAGGCACAACTACCGCACCATTCCATGGTGGTGGAATCGGCCATGCATCGACTCAAGAGTCAGAAGATGCACTCCTCAGTGCCTCCCGGCCGGGAGGCCCGGAACCTGGATGCCCTCGGTAGGAAGTGCTTCCAGGGCTCTATGCTTGCTTGTCGAGTCCAGACTTACCAGCTCTATATGGGCATGTATCTCCGAGACCTGGCAAAAGAAATTGCCGGGTTCTCTGCTGGTCTCTCCGAGGAATCTTTGCAGAGGTTCCAGGCCCTATCCACTGGTATTCGTGAGTGCTTGAAATTTATCTCTCGAGCAGCCTACGATGGCTTCGAAGCATCGGCTTGGGTAGCCGGAGCCGGCATCGGTGCCCGCCGACAGGCTTGGCTTCAGTCATCCGACCTCGAGCCATGGGTACAGGACAAGTTGGTCGATGTCCCCTGCAAAGGTGAAAACCTCTTTGGCAAGCCCATGGCTGAAAAGGCTGCAGAACTCGAGACCGAGACTCTGACCAGGACTAGGCTGTCCAGGAAAACCTCTGCCCCTTCTCATAAAAAGAAGGGCTCGGGGAAAAAGCCCTTTTACCCGAGGAAGGCAGCTGCCTATAAACACTACCCTCACTATCGTACCCCAGATGGTCAGCAATCACTTTAGATACCTGGGTGCTTCATATAGTTCAAAAAGGCTATCTTCTTCACTTTCACCAGGTACCTCCCTCCTACTTTCCAGGGGAGCCTCCCAGTCTCCCTCTGCACAGGGACTTGCTCCTTCAGGAGTTAGCTGGTCTTCTTCAGGAACAGGCTGTGGAACCGGTGCCCCACAACCTGAGAGGTCAAGGCTTTTATTCCAGGTATTTCCTGATACCAAAACGAACAGGAGGCCTCACACCCATCCTGGACTTGCGAAACCTCAAGTTCCTGACAAGGGAAAAGTTCAAGATGCTCACCCTTGGAATCCTGCTGCCCTACCTCCAGCAGGGAGACTGGCTATGCTCCTTAGATCTAAAGGATGCCTATACTCACATCCTTATTCATCCAGACCACAGACAATATCTCCGGTTTGTTGTGGGCGGAAATCATTACCAGTACAGAGTCCTGCCCTTTGGCCTATCCTCCACCCCCAGGGTGTTCACCAAATGCCTAGCAGTGGTGGCGGCCTATCTAAGGCTTCAAGGCCTCTTTGTATTTCCATACCTGGATGACTGGCTCATAAGGGGCCAGTCTTCCCAGGAGGCCACTCAAGCCACTCTTCGCACTGTATCTCTGCTCCAGCACTTGGGATTTGTCATAAATTTCGCAAAGTCCACTTTGCTCCCCTCTCAGGATCTTGAATTCATCGGCGCAAGGTTGAACACACTTCAGGCAAAGGCCTTCCTGCCTCTGGACAGGGCACACAGGCTCATGAATCTAGCCAGCCACTTTCGCAGCCATTCCCTGGTCTCTGCCAGGCAATTTCTGCTCGGCCATATGGCTTCCACGGTCCATGTGACCCCCAATGCCCACCTGAACATGCGACCTGCTCAGTGGTGCCTTCGCACTCAATGGCATCAGGCCACGGGGAGCCTGGCGGACTCAGTACAGGTATCCGACCTGCTGGTCTCTTCTCTGCGATGGTGGCTTCATCTGCCAAACCTGCTGCTGGGAGTGGATTTTCAATCTCCTCCGCCTTCTCAGGTGCTAACAACCGATGCTTCTCTCCTGGGTTGGGGAGCACATTGCCAAGGGACATTTACTCAGGGCCTCTGGACTTCTTGGGAGTTTGCTCAGCAGATAAACTTCCTGGAGCTCAGAGCCATCCGCCTAGCTCTGAGAGCCTTCTCCCACCTCACTTCTCACCAGTCTGTGCTGGTCCAGACGGACAATCAAGTTGCAATGTTCTACGTGAACAAACAAGGGGGGGACAGGCTCCTTCCTTCTCTGTCAGGAGGCACAAAAACTGTGCTCTTGGGCCGTCCACAACGGCATCCTCCTCAAAGCTGTCTATCTCCCAGGTCAGGAAAATTACCTGGCAGACAAGCTAAGCAGGATCCTCCAACCACACGAGTGGAGATTGGATCCATTGGTGGTTCAGTGGATCTTTCTCAAGTGGGGCCTCCCCACAATGGATCTGTTTGCCAGTCCTCTGAACCGGCAACTTCCCATTCTCCAGGACCAAGCAAGGAAGTCAGTCCTCACTTATGGGTGATGTCGGCGCCGACGGAGACCTCGTGGAGCAATTTTCCCCAGCTTTTGCTGAAAGCCTTTGGGAATTGCAGCGCGCATGCGTGGTCCCCTTCCCGCCCAGGGATGCCATCTTGCTCAGTCTTCTTTTTTCCACGGAACCCTACAGACGTAGTTTGTTACCGCCGCTGAAAAAGTTGATTTCTTTAGTTTGATTTCTCGTAAAATTTTTTCTCGGTTCGTGTGTCCTCTTCCCGCCGGGCTTTTGAGCCCGTTCAGGTTTTTTATTTTATTTTATTCCAACTGGCGTCCCCGCCACTTTTTCCTTCTTCCCTGGCAGCGTGGACTTTCGACCTTGCAGGGGTCTCTTTACCCCCGATGGCTGCCAGCGGGTTTAAAAAGTGTGATCGTTGTGTCAGACTTATGTCTCTTACTGACACGCATGACTGCTGCCTCTGCTGCCTAGGGGCCGAGCATGACACTGAGTTGCGGCCCGTGCAGCAGGATGTCCTCGAAGGCCCTGAGGAGTCGGCAGTCGCAAAGGGATCGTATCTTCTCTGACTCCGCGCGGACCTCGTCAGAGGCCTCGACGTCTCGTGGCTCCGGCTCAGACCATCGTCGGAGTTCTTCTGAACGGGGCTCCCTGGCTGGGAACACCGGCGGGAGAAGAGGCCCGCGAGGGTGGAGCCGAACGGCAATCCTGGTTCCTCGAGGGCCAGGTCGCTCAGCCCGGCCCGACTCCCCGGGCCCTCGGAGGGGGAGAGGCCTTCGAAGCTTCCTCGTCTCGAAGTGGAGACTCCTGGACACGTGAGTGATATAGTCCTCCTGGACTCCCCCATGGATGATCCGACGTCGGGCCCGATGCCGTCGGGGCCCGAGTCGGCGGATACTGGGTCTTCTGAGCTTGGTTTCAGACTGACGACCTTGGAGCGCAGTATCTCTGCCTTCATGGACCAGCAGCGGGCATTGATCACCGGCCTCGCCAGTGTATCTGCCCCAACCACCGGGACGTCGACGCCCAAGTCGACCCCAGAGGCCGAGTCGATCCTCGAGTCCATTCGAGCTCGAGTCGGTCCTCGACATAGGTCTCCCTCGGCTTCCCGTTCGGGACCGAGGTCCTCGATGCCGGCCTCGGCGTCGGGGAGGAGGTCTCCGGGCTCCGCACGCACGGAGCCGCTCGACTACTCCTCGGAGGAGTCGGGCTGGGACACGGAGGAGGACGAGTCACCCGGTTCCTTTCAGACCCGGTGCGTCCCCTCCGACTCGCCCGAGTCGGAGCCTCGGAGGCGGTCCCCCCCGGAGGATACCCGGTTCTCCGATTTCGTGAGGGATATGGCCAAGGCCTTGGCTTTTCCCGCGGATCCGGAGGAGGAACCCCGAGCCAAAGAGCTCGAGGCCCTTCAATATGACTCCCCACCTAGGGAGGCCTTTACTGTACCAGTTCCCCCGATGCTGGAGCGGCTTCTCTTCCGCATGTGGGAAAGCCCGGCCTCGACGCCGGTGTTGAGCAAGCGGGTCGATTCCATGTATCGAGTCTGCAAGAGCCCCGGGTTCCAGAAGGCGCAACTACCGCACCACTCCATGGTGGTGGAATCGGCCATGCATCGACTTAAAAGTCAAAAGATGCACTCCTCGGTGCCTCCGGGTAAGGAGGCCCGGAATCTGGATGCCTTCGGTAGGAAGTGCTTCAAGGGCTCTATGCTTGCTTGTCGGGTCCAGACATATCAGTTGTATATGGGTATGTATCTCCGCGACCTGGCGAAAGAAATGGCGGGTTTTTCCGCCGGTCTCTCCGAGGAACCCTTGCAGTGGTTCCAAGCCCTGTCCACAGGGATTCGAGCGTGTTTGAAGTTCATTTCTCGAGCGGCCTATGATGGCTTCGAAGCATCGGCTCGAGTAGCCGGAGCCGGCATCGGGGCTCGCCGCCAAGCTTGGCTTCAGTCCTCCGGCCTCGAGCCGTGGGTGCAGGACAAGTTGGTCGATGTCCCTTGCAGAGGGGAAAACCTCTTCGGCAAGCCCATGGCCGACAAGGCGGCGGAGCTCGAGTCAGAGACTCTCACCAGGACTCGCCTTTCCAGGAAAACCTCTGCTCCTTCTCAGAGGAAGAAGGGCTCGGGAAAAAAGCCCTTTTACCCGAGGAAGGTGTTCGCTTATAAGCAGCACCACCCACACTATCAGGCCTCGACAACCCCTCATCAGGGGCAGCAGCCTAAGGGGCAGGGTAACGGATCCCAGAGGCAGAAAGCCCCCAAGCCCACCACGCAGGCCCCGGCCCAGCAGGGTGGGGGTTTCTGACTATGCCAGCATAGCCTCTCCCCCCCAGGGGCCCTCGCTCAGCACGGGGGGCCGGCTGACCCACTTTGCTCACAGGTGGTCAGCCGAAATATCCGATGCCTGGGTGTTGTGGGTGGTTCAAAAGGGCTACCTCCTACATTTTCACCAGGTGCCCCCCCTACTTCCTGGGGGAGCCTCCCAGACCCACGCTGCGCAAGGACATACTCCTTCAGGAGCTGCAAAGTCTGCTTCAGGAGCGGGCGGTGGAGCCAGTGCCCCAGCATCTGTGTGGTCACGGTTTCTACTCGCGGTACTTCCTGGTGCCAAAGAGAACAGGAGACCTCAGACCCATTCTGGACTTACGCAACCTCAACAAGTTCCTGCAGCGGGAAAAGTTAAAGATGCTTACCCTTGGAACCCTACTGCCCTACCTCCAGCAGGGAGATTGGCTATGCTCCTTGGATCTAAAGGATGCTTATACCCACATCCTTATTCACCCGGACCACCGACAATACCTAAGGTTCGTGGTGGCAGGGAACCATTATCAGTACCGAGTACTGCCCTTTGGCCTATCCTCCGCTCCTAGGGTGTTCACGAAGTGCCTGGCAGTGGTGGCAGCCTTCCTAAGGCTTCAAGGCCTCTTCGTCTTCCCGTACCTGGACGACTGGCTCATCCGAGCATCGTCTGCTCCAGAGGTCGCCCAGGCCACCCAGCGTACGGTGGCTCTGCTTCAGCACTTGGGCTTCGTCATAAACTTCGAGAAGTCCGCTTTGCTTCCCTCTCAGGACCTCGAGTTCATAGGGGCACGGCTGGACACTCGGCAGGCTCATGCCTTCTTGCCTCTGGAACGGGCCAACAGGCTTATGGCTCTAGCCGGCAGGTTCAACAGCGAGTCGCCGGCCCCTGCCAGACAGTTCCTGCAACTGCTCGGACACATGGCCTCCACGGTCCATGTCACTCCGAATGCCCGTCTACATATGAGACCTGCTCAGTGGAGCCTTCGCACTCAGTGGCATCAGTCCACAGGGAGACTGTCGGACCTGATACAGATTTCCGACCGTCTGGTCTCCTCCCTGCAATGGTGGCTTCACCTGCCCAACCTAATGCTCGGCATGTCCTTTCAGTCGCCCCCACCGTCCCAGGTGCTCACGACAGATGCCTCCCTCCTGGGCTGGGGGGCGCATTGTCGGGGGACATGCACTCAAGGCCTTTGGACACCTTGGGAGGCTGCCCAGCTGATAAACTTTCTAGAGCTACGGGCGATCCGCCTAGCTCTGCGGGCCTTCTCTCACCTGACGTTCGGTCAGTCCGTACTGGTGCAGACGGACAATCAGGTTGCCATGTTCTATGTGAACAAACAAGGGGGCACGGGCTCCCTCCTATGTCAGGAAACCCGGAGGCTGTGCTCGTGGGCTGTCGGTCACGACATCCTCCTCAAAGCGGTTTACCTGCCAGGGCAGGACAATTGCCTGGCAGACAAACTGAGCCGGATTCTGCTGCCGCACGAATGGAAGTTGAACCCCGCGGTGGTCCAGCAGATCTTTCGCCGGTGGGGCTCTCCCACTGTGGATCTCTTTGCCAGTCCCCTGAACAGGCAGCTCCCCATATTCTGCTCCCGGCACCCTCACCCTCTTTGAGTGGCGCCGGATGCTTTCCTCATTCTGTGGTCCACGGGTCTGCTGTATGCCTTCCCTCCCACACCACTGGTGTCCCGGACCTTGTTCAAAGTTGTCCAGGACAGGGCCTCCGTGATCCTGGTAGCGCCCCGGTGGCCGAGACAACCGTGGTTCCCTCTGCTTCTACAGCTAGCGGTGGACACCCCTCTTCCCCTGGGGTTTCAGCCCGATCTTCTGACCCAGGATCAGGGTACTCTTCTGCACCCCAACCTCAGGGCCCTGCACCTGATGGCCTGGCTGCTGAAAGGGTAGTCCTAGCCCCACTGCTGCTACCCCCGGAGGTGGAAGCCGTCGTCCTAGCATCTCGGCGACCTTCCAACTGGAAGTCTTACGCCCTCAAATGGCGTCGCTTCTCGGTCTGGTGTTCTCAGCGATCTGAGGACCCCTTCGCCTGTCTAGTATCGGTGGTACTGCAATATTTGCTTCACCTCTCCGACCTAGGTCTCAAATCCAATTCTGTCAGAGTCCACCTCAGTGCTCTCTCTGCACATCATTCACCGGTTGAAGGCCAGCCTCTCTCTTCGCACCCCTTGGTGGCGCGTTTCCTCAGAGGCCTCCTTCTGCTTAAACCTCTGTTGCGCCCTCCAGCTCCTGACTGGGACCTCAACGTGTTTCTGCAAAGGCTTACCTGTCTGCCTTTTGAACCCATGGCTACCTGCCCTCTTCGTTTCCTCTCCTGGAAAACTCTCTTCTTGGTAGCCCTCACTTCCGCGAGGCGCATAAGTGAGCTGCAGGCCCTAGTGTCGGAGCCTCCGTACACTAGGTTCTACAGGAATAGGGTGGTCCTGCGGACCCACCCTGAGTTCCTTCCAAAGGTGGTCTCCCACTTTCACATCAATCAAGAGGTGGTTCTTCCGACGTTCTTCCCCAGGCCGCATGCCAGCCGAGGTGAGACTGTCCTGCACACCCTGGATTGTAGAAGAGCCTTGTCCTTCTACCTTGACCGTACGCGGGAGCATAGAAAAGCGGTTCAGCTTTTTGTGTCTTTTGATCCCAATCGGTTGGGGGTGCCTGTCTCTAAGCGCACTCTGTCCACCTGGGTGGCCGACTGTATTGCCTGGACTTACGGGGTGGCCGGCCTCTCCTTGGAAAGTCGCGTCACGGCTCATCGGGTCAGGGCGAAGGCCGCGTCCGTGGCTCACCTCCGCTCTGTTCCGTTGGCAGACATCTGCCGGGTCGCTACTTGGTCTTCAAGTCAGACTTTTGCGGCTCACTACTGCCTGGAAAGGGAGTCCCGCAGGGACAGTGCTTTCGGTCAGGCAGTCCTCCACCATCTCTTTGAGGTTTAGGCAACTCCTACCCTCCGGCCCCGGTGTTGGCTACCGGCCGGATGCGTATTCAGAGAAGATTCCTTCCTTCTGTACTGCTGAGCTTGAGGGAGCTCATTTTCGGCTTGAGGCCTCCGGTAGCCTTAAGCTTGGGAGTCCCATAAGTGAGGACTGACTTCCTGCTTGGTCCTGGAGAAAGAGTAGTTACTCACCTGTAACAGGTGTTCTCCAGGAGCAGCAGGAATCAGTCCTCACTACCCTCCCTCCTCCCCTGGGAGTTGCAGTCATTCTTATTGCATATCTTGCAAATTTTTCGCTGTCTTTCCGCTATGTCATCAGACTGAGCAAGATGGCATCCCTGGGCGGGAAGGGGACCGCGCATGCGCGCTGCAATTCCCAATGGCTTTCTGCGAAAGCTGGGGAAAATTGCTCCGCGAGGGCTCCGTCGGCGCCGACGTCACCCATAAGTGAGGACTGATTCCTGCTGCTCCTGGAGAACACCTGTTACAGGTGAGTAACTACCCTGATTCTGCTCTCGACAACCGCATCCTCTCAGAGTAGCGGCGGATGCTTTTCTGATTCCATGGTCCACGGGCCTCTTGTATGCCTTTCCTCCCATGCTGCTGGTGTCTCGGACACTCTTCAAGGTTCTCAGAGACAAAGCCTCGATCATCCTAGTGGCTCCCCGGTGGCCGAGACAACCTTGGTTCCCGCTTCTAATGCAGCTGGCGGTGGACACTCCTCTTCCTCTGGGGTTTCAACCCGATCTCCTGACACAGGATCATGGGTCTCTCCTACACCCCAACCTCCGGTCCCTTCATCTGATGGCCTTACTGCTGAAAGGGTAGTCCTTGCTCCCCTCTTGCTGCCTCGGGAGGTGGAAGAGGTTGTCTTGGCCTCGAGGAGGCCTTCCACCCGGAAATCCTACGCTCTTAAGTGGCGTTGGTTCTCCATTTGGTGTGCTCAGCAGTCTGAGAATCCCTTCTCCTGCTTAGTGGCAGTGGTCTTGCAATATTTGCTTTACCTCTCCAATCTGGGCCTTAAGTCCAACTCTGTCAGAGTCCACCTCAGTGCTCTCTCTGCACATCACGCACAGGTGGATGGCAGGCCTCTTTCCAACCACCCTTTGGTGGCTCGTTTTCTCCGAGGCCTCCTTCTCCTTAAGCCTCCTTTGCGGCCTCCAGCCCCTGACTGGGATCTGAATGTGGTCTTGCAGCGGATTACCTGTCCACCTTTTGAGCCTATGGCTACCTGCCCTCTTCGTTTTCTTTCCTGGAAAACTTTGTTTTTGGTAGCCCTTACTTCTGCTAGGCGCGTTAGTGAACTGCAGGCCCTAGTGTCTGATCCACCTTACAGTAGGTTCTACAGGAATAGGGTAGTCTTGCGGACTCACCCTAAGTTTCTTTCAAAGGTGGTTTCTCCGTTTCATCTCAACCAAGAGGTGGTTCTTCCGACCTTCTTTCCCAGGCCCCACTCCAGCCGAGCTGAGATGGTGCTGCATAACCTGGACTGTAGGAGGGCCTTATCCTTCTACCTTGACCGTACGCGAGAGCATAGGAGAGCTGTTCAGCTCTTCGTTTCTTTTGACCCCAATAAGTTGGGGCTACCTGTCTCCAAGCGTACTTTGTCCATATGGGTTGCTGACTGTATCGCTTGGGCTTATGGGGCAGCCGGCCTCTCGTTGGAGGGTCGAGTCACGGCTCATCGTGTTAGGGCGAGGGCTGCGTCAGTGGCTCATCTCCGCTCTGTTCCGTTGGCAGACATCTGCCGGGCCGCTACTTGGTCTTCAAGCTAGACTTTTGCGGCCCATTACTGCCTGGAGAGGGAGTCCCGCAGGGACAGTGCTTTCAGTCAGGCAGTTCTCCATAATCTCTTTGAGGTTTAGGTAACTCCTACCCTCCGACCCAGATGTTGGGCTACCGGTCGGAGGTGGTTTTCAGAGAAGATTCCTTCCTTCTGTGCTGCTGAGCTAGAGGGAGCTCCTTTTTCCGCTTTGGGTCTCCGGTAGCCTTAAGCTCTGGAGTCCAATATGTGAGGACTGACTTCCTGCTTGGTCCTGGAGAAAGAGTAGTTACTCACCTGTAACAGGTGTTCTCCAGGAGCAGCAGGAATCAGTCCTCACAACCCTCCCTCCTCCCCTTGGAGTTGCAGTCATATTTCGTTTTTGCTAATTTTTTGCTGTCTTTTAGCTATGTCATCAGACTGAGCAAGATGGCACCCTTGGGCGGGAAGGGGACCGCGCATGCACGCTGCAATTCCCAAAGGCTTTCTTTGAAAGCTGGGGAAATTGCTCCGCGAGGGCTCCGTCGGCGCCGACGTCACCCATATGTGAGGACGGATTCCTGCTGCTCATGGAGAACACCTGTTACAGGTGAATAACTACTCTGTCCCCAGCCACCTGCCGAATTGCCAGCAGCCTTTGCTTAACTGAGCCCTTCCTCCCCCAGCCAGCCCCGCTCCCTCCCCCCTGACCCATCAGCAGCCCGACCGCAGCAACACAGCCATGGGAGAACTTCAGTTTGCTCCCACAGCTGTGCTAGAATCCGATGCTGGCGTGTTTTCAAAGGTACACAGAAACACATCCTGTTGCTGCTAACAGTGAAGAGGAACAGAGAATAGGAAATCCTCCGCAACAAGCAGCAGTCCAACAGAAGAGCAGAGAATGACCACAACCACACCAGTAATGTCTTCGTAAAACCAATTTTATTAAAAAGACCCAACTTAGCAAAGTTTTGAGCATTAAAGCCTGCGTCAGGGGGTCAATCAAAACGAAAGTTCCAACTTGATTGTGCAAGCTATGTAGTGAAAATGTCATCAAGTTGGAACTGACTTACGTTTTGATTGACCTCTAACGCAGGCTTTAATGCCAAAATTTGGCCAAGTTGGGTCTTTTTAATACAATTGGTTTTATGGAGACCTTACTAGTGTGACTGGTAGTTCTCTACTGTTAACAATGAGGCAGGATTTGGTGCTCTTAAAGCTTGTGCGCCCAATCCTGCCTCGTTTGACTTGCCAGTGCCTGCGCAGAATTCCCCCAGGAGTAATCCCTCTCATTTATTTAGCTGCATTTATGTCCCGCTTTTCACCAGGTCAAAGCAGTTTTAACAAAAAAAAGGGGGGGGGGGTACAAGAATAAGCTCAACAGAGGGGGGGCCAGCACCAGGGTGTCCAACAATAAGGATCTGGACAGACAATAAACAGTACTAGACTTTTGACTTGAGTCTCTGGTGGGGGGTGGGGTCAGAATCAGTCTGATTGGGGCTGTCAGGAAGCAGGCAGATATTGAGAGGTGACCAGCTCAGGACCAAGGTGTCCACGAAACAATAGGGTTTTTAACTGTTTCCTGAATGTGGAGAGGTCTTTGTTTCAGAGCTGGTTGGTAAGGGAGTTCCAGAGGGAGGGTGCGTAGAGTTCAAATGCCCTGTTACAGGTTTGTTTATTGAATTTGGTTCTTTCATGTGGGACTGTGAGTATTGCTGGTGGACTGTCGGGTTGGTCTGTTGAGGGTGGGCTGTGGAAGTAGAGTCCGGAGCTGGGACTCTCTTATACAAGATTGTGCAGATTAAGGTTTTATCTTTGCACTCTGACGCTACATGTGTTCAGTAATCATCAAATTACAGGAACTGTTAACACTGAACATAATTATGTAGTGTCTTGTATTTTTGTTTTTCACCTGAAAGTGTGACACTCGTGAAAGCTATCTGCCTAGTTTAGGATATGAGTGATAAGTGGCCTCTGCTCTTATGCTCCTATTGAGACCAAATCCTATGCGCTTGTACATCTTATCCCCTCTTCCTCCACATGCTGGCCAAGCTTCTCTGGGAACCATCTTTCAAAAATCACACAGTTCATGCTCTTATTACTGATTCCACTAGGCCAATCATCCTGATATTCTGCCAGTTTTTGTTTTCTTGATCCTCCAATCGTTCCATGAGCGTGGTGGCGTCCCGCTGCAGTGCATCAATCTATTCATGTGTCCCACACCATCTTGGATAGCTGTTCTTTATTCCACTTGAGAGATTTGATGTGCTTGCAACTCAGATTTTTCATGAATCTCATCCATAGCTGACTGTAGCTTATTTAAGCAATCCTCTAATGTGTTGACTGTTTTTATAAAGTATGATCCAAGTACCACCACCATCTAAGTGTCTTATCTCCACCCCCCCCCCCCCCCATATTGTTTTTTACTCTTCAGAGGTCTAGCAGACATGTCCCATTTGGAGATGAGCTCCACCTAGTTCCAAAACAGAGTGCACCACTCTCCATTCCCCAAGCAATGTACTGTTGCTTTCAGCAAATGCAACAGGGTCATATAGGAGACTTCTAGCAGGCTTTTTGTGGGATTTTGCCTGAGCCACCTCTCCTTCCTGTCTGTCTAGCTATCCTGAATCAGGTGACACCCCTAAGTGGGTTTTTTTTTCTTTCTTTCTAATGCTTTGGATTTCAAATTTGCCCAAAAAATGAAGTGGTTTGGTTCCGCTTTAATGGTCGTGTTTCCTTTTTGCTTCATTTCTTTTTTGCCAAGCTATGATAGTTTCCCATTATTGTTTCAGATGACAAACTTCTCAGTAATGATGGGGGAGGTATTTTTGATGACCCGCCTGCTCTTGCAGAAGGAGAAGTAATGATGCCAGAGCAGCCTGCTCATGATGAAGATATGGAAGATAATGCGTCATGTAAGTTAAGTACTTGTTTAAGGAACTGTTTAGAGAACTCTTTAATAGCATGCAGTTTTAGTAAAATTGAATTTTTTTTCCTGGTGACACTGCTCATATCTGCTCTTAGTGAAGACACTAGATTGCTGGGAAGGCTTTAAATATCACAGGTCTGTGACTAAAAATCTTTTTTTATTCATCTAATTTCCATGTATTTTGGTGTGCTGCAAACAAAATATTGAAAAAACTACTAGACGACATGATTTGCCACAACATGCAAAATTGTCTTCAAATTTATCAATTTTTTTCAAATTACTATTAATTCAAATTGCTATTAATTCACATAAGTGCATTTAAGATATAAAATACCAAAAAAACCTTAAAGGTGTTGTCCGAGTTACTTAAAAAAAAATATAGCACTGTAAATCTGATGGTCAGTAATATATACATAAGCTAAGCAAGTTTTAAGTCCGTGCTTCTAATGGAAGAAGGGGTTAATCTTTCCTGAAGAATCCAGTGGGAGGGAGACACAGGGCAGATAGCAGCAGCTCCGGTCAGTGCAGGGGGCGTGGCCAGCACTGTGACGTCTCGTGTACAGACACAGAGCTGCTCTCTCCTGCATACCACACTTGTGCACGAATCATCATCAGGTTCTTGGTTCTAGGCTGTTCACACTTTTTCATCGCAATTCGTGTTAGCTCGTCATTCTTCAACCGTTATGTTGTGGCTCCGCGAAAGTGTATTAATTTGCCAGACAGTTTGTTTCATCTGTGGTGAATATACAGTGTTGAAGCAACAGCAGAATATTACAGACTTTGTGAAAAAAGTACACTTTGCATACTTTGGACTAAAAATTGGAGATCAAGATAAAGTCTGGGCGCCTCATAAAGTGTGCAAATGGTGTGTTGAGGACCTCCGAAACTGGTTCAAGGGTAAGAAAAAATCTTTCCGTTATGGGATTCCTATGGTATGGTGAGAGCAAAAGAACCATAGTGACGACTGTTACTTTTGTTCATGCGATGTGAAAGGGTTTAATTCCAAATGGAAACATTCCATTTCATACCCCAATCTTCACTCGGCCATTCGTCCCATCCCCCATGGCACAGATATACCAGTACCCAAGCCCCCTGCTACCTTGGACGAGATACCTAGCTCCGATGAAGGTGAAGTCATACCTAAACCAGATGACGAATCAAGTTCTGACTTTGAAGATGATACAAGACCAAAATTATTTTCTCAGGAGGAGATGAATGATTTGGTAAGAGACTTTAATATTCCCAAAGATGCTGCTGAGTTACTCGGATCAAGGCTGAAGAGCAGGAATTTATTGTTGCTAGGAGTGTCATCTTCATGGTTCAGACATCGTGAAAAGGAGTTAGTTCCTTACTTCGCCCAGGAAGACAAGTTGGTTTATTGCATCGATGTCGAAGGTCTGATGGGTCAATTTAAAATCCAATATGATTCAGAGCAATGGCGTCTTTTTATAGATTCTTCAAAAAGAAGTTTCAAAGCAGTTTTACTCCACAATGGTTTTTACGCTTCCGTACCTGTAGGTCATTCCGTACACTTGAAGGAAACCTATGAGAACTTGGAATTGGTTCTTCGTAAACTTAAATATGAAGACCATGGTTGGCAAGTGTGTGGGGACTTGAAGGTCTTGTGCATGCTGCTCGGGCAACAAGCTGGGTATACCAAATATCCTTGTTTTCTGTGTCTATGGGACAGTCGAGACCGACAAAATCACTGGACCAAGAACAGTTGGCAGCTGAGGGTGCTAACAGTCGGTGAAAAAAATGTCCTCCGAGAAACTTTGGTACCTTCCCATAAAGTTCTTCTACCACCTCTCCACATAAAATTGGGATTGATGAAGCAATTCGTAAAATCACTTCCAAGAGATGGAGAATGCTTCAAATACTTGGTCATCAGGTTTCCAGGCCTGTCGGAGGCAAAATTGAAGGAAGGTGTGTTCGGACCAGACATTAGAAGGCTTATAGTTGATCAAGAGTTTGTCAATACCATGACAGATCCTCAAAAAGAAGGGTGGATTGCATTTAAAGAAGTCGTACAGAAATTTTTAGGCAATAACAAAGATTCTCACTACAAAAAGATCGTCGGACGAATGCTGAAAGCATTTCAAGCTTTAGGTTGCCTGATGAGTTTGAAAGTGCATTTCCTCCAGTCCCACCTTGACTACTTTCCTGAAAATTTGGGAGCTGTGAGTGAGGAACAAGGTGAACGATTCCACCAAGACATTAAAGAGAGGGAAAGGTGATACCAGGGAAAATGGAGCATTACAATGATGGCAGACTACTATTGGATGCTTCAGAGAGACATTCCAGATGCTACTCACAAGCGTAAATGCACCAAGTGGAGCCTCACAAGGAAGAAGAATTGAGTTTAGTGTGTGTAGGTGAGCTCATTTCAGTTCAAAAAAGGATTTTCATGAAAATATTGTAATAAAACTTTAATTTTATAAGTCTATTTCCATTTATTTTGAGGTATTGCCTTATTTAGCATAGTTACCTAAATTATCAGGAAACGTGATGTCTGTAAACGGGGGCGCTGGGTGAGAATGTCCACAGTCTTGGCAAAGGCAAATATTAATATGACTTGCAAAGGATTGTGGGAAATGTAGTCCATTCATACCAGAATCAGCCTTTCACAAATAAATTAGTTGTGCTTGCTCGAGTGTAAAGCAAAGAAAATATACTTTATGGGGTTATTTCTCCCAACACAGATTTGCTTGGTAGCACAGAAAGGATACTTGCTTTCAGAATTATACTTAGAAAAACAAATCAGGAAAAACAACAACTGAACTTCTTAAGCAATCAAATCAAATCATAAAGACCTTGATGGGAACAGAAAGGTCTTTTCTGTGGGCTCCTGCTAATATCTTTTTAGCAGTGCTTCAAAAACAAACAAAAACCCACAAAGTAATGAAAAACTGTTCTTTTTCAAGGCTAACATCTGGTATTTTCACACACACCCAGAAGTGTCTCTTCAGAGCTCACAGGCAATTAGGCAAGGCTCAATTGCTAACAATTAACCAGCTGCAAACCTCTTGGCTGGTTTACTTTCTAAACGTGGCTCAAATCCTGCTCAAAAGCTTTTCTGAGTAGATCAAAGAACAAGTTTATATTTCTTTGTGATGGTGGTTGTATTTTGTAAAAGTATATTACCACAGAAGTTTAGACAGAGAGCAATCCATGTATTCACACTGTTCATTTACAATATTTCCTTCTTCAACTATCATAGAATCAATATCATGGATTGGCACAGAGGAATTTCTTAATGGAGCATTCTCAGAACAATACTTGTTTCCCTGCTGTCTTCCAAGTGAATAGCTAGGGCATAGATCAGTGTTCATACCTGAGCTTCCATTGCTGTTAGGGTTCCTCTCTAAATATCCTGGCCAGTATGTAGTCCAGTTTTTATGTCCAGCCTTCCAATCAAGATCCCTGGACACTGGGGGTCTCTTCACATACCTTCTTGCACTGGTCTTAGGGCCCCTTCCAAATGCAGCCGTCTCCCTCATAGGTCCTGTCTGGGGATTCCTGGCTCTGCAACCCCACTCCTCTGGTTTCCTCCAGTCCAATGGAGTATGCTTGCCTCTGGAATGCCTCCCAGCACACGTACTGCTATGGACTCCTTTAGACCTCCCAGATGCTTCTCTCTTCTTTCTTCCAAAGTGTTTCTTGCTCTCTCTGTCCGTGAGCTCTGGCTTCTGCTGCCTCTGCTCCTGCTGAAGTTGGTGATGATCATGAAGATTCTGCTGATCCTGCTGTGTAGAATAAGCTTTACTTTTAACCTGTTTAGAGGGCTGCTCCACCCTAGCACAGCGCAGCTGTGCTGAATCAAGCCCTGCCCTTGGAGATGAGTGCTTGGGGATTACCTCATAGTTCCCCTGATTGAACACACATTTTCCCACTTCAGCTCTTCTAGTGGCTGTTGGAAACCTGGTGCATTCTGGGACTGGTAGTCTTTTATGGAAACATTCTGTTTTATTATTTCTACCAGCAAAGACAGGTTGCTTGTTCAGAGCCAATTCACCTCTATTATAGCTCCTTCCTGAACTATGATAAGCTTCCTTATCACATGTCCTATGACAAAATGGAAGTCCTTTTCGGATTCAGCGCACCAAAAAACAAAGATTACGTGGAATAACCAAAACAGCTCTCGAAAATTTTTTTTTGCAGACCTGTGTATTTTATGACAATCTTTTGCAACTATTTTTGTGTTTTATACTTTTTGTAGTTTATACTTTTCCGTAAGATAGGCAACATGACAAATTTTTACATTACTTATATATCTGTTCCTTATCGTTCCTCCAGTTTAGTCCTCTACTTCTGGGTTTTGCACCTCTTCCTGCAGCTAGGAGACTGGGCATGTCAAAGTCGTGACATCACTGGATATAGCCTGCTGGTATCTCCCATCAGCCTCCAGTGTGTCCAGTCTCCTTGCAGCAGGAGGACATAGTGAGCCTAGCTTCTGGGCTCACTTGGGGGGAACAGATAGGAACATTCGTGTGACAAATTCTGATTTTACTTTTGATTTTTACCTTTAATTTACTTTTAATTTTATTTTTAATTCAGTTACCTTTGGTTAATTGACTATCGGGGATTAGTTCCCTTTAGTTAGGAGCAAATTTCCTTATTTACAGTAATTTTAGATTTGAGCCTCGTTCTTTAAATTAGTAGCAGCTCTCGCCTTCCCTCCTTGTCAGTGATTTTCACTTGCTGCAGGCATTTGCCGGTGCGGATCTCTCTCCCTGGACTGTACGGGAGAGAGCTCCGGGACCCGTACAGCCACACTGAAGCTGTGTGAGACGGAGCCTCTCCGTTGCTGCGGGATTTTAATTTTACTCTGTGGAACCGGCTGAGCGATCCTCGCTGCGGCTGCCAGGCGCATCAGCGCAGCTTGAGGATCGGAGGAATTCAAGGAGGTAGGAGCAGGCTGTGTGGCTTTCGTCCCTGCAGGTAAGGCCTTCGGGCTCTGTTGGTCTGCTGAGGCCTCATTTTTGCAGCGGCGGCTGTTCTTGGCGCCAAAATTTATTGGCGAAGGGGCGGCCATTTCCTCTCTAGGTATTTGGACCGCATGGCGAGCATTGCAGTGAGCTGCCTGCGTGAGGAAAACAACAGGCAGAATAACTAAATTTTTGGGCCTAGTGTTTGTTTCTTTTGTTTGTAGTTTTTTTTTTTGAGGCCAGGGGGTTCCTCAGCATTAAGGGGGACTGTTGTCAATCCTCTTTATAGAATAAATAAGAATAAACTTAAAAACAGGACAGCAGTTTTGGCATTGATCCCTGATACCACATGTTCTTTCCCTCCTAATCATGTCTCTGAGGAGCATCTGTTCAGGCCCAGGATATTAGGTAAATTGCCAGCTTTTAGGTTCAAGGGCAGAGCCCTGACTTGTAGTTTGCAGGAGGGAAAGCCTAGAAGTGTGCCTTTATGTATTCTATAGTGAAAGTTGCCCAAAATTCACAGGGACAGGTTTAGGAAACCTTAGGATGTACAAAAATAGACTGTCAGTTAAACTGTCAACCGGGAAGTGCCTTTGCTACGGTCTATGGCCACCAGAGGGCAGCTGGTACACTCAATAGTGCCTTTCTATGACTGTGCAGGCAGCCATTATCTGCAGGTCAGGAAAGAAATCACCAGAGCCTCAGTGATGTGATGTAAGGTCTGAGAATCCAGTATCTCCAGGAACAAGCAGGAATAAGTCCTCACATATGGGTACGTCGGTACCGACGGAGCCTGCGCGGGAAAGCTCCCCAGCTTCCTAGAATGGAAGCTTTTGGGACCTCCCACTGCACATGCGCACTGCCTTCCCGCCTTCCTGAACAGCTCTCCTCAGTTTCTCTTTTTCCGCGGAGCCAGCAGGTCGTGTATCCTGTCACCGCTGAAGAAATTGTAGTTTTTTGTTTTGTTTCTTTAGACCGCGTACCTGCCTTCCCATACCGATACCGGTATCGCCGGTCTTCCTTTTTCTTTCTTGAAAAATTATTTTCTTTTCTTTTATTATTTTTCAGCACTTGGTCACTTCAGTTAGGCCTTCAGGCCTACTTGGATTCTCCACATGGAGAAGCCAGCCCCTGGATTTAAGAAGTGTACCAAGTGTACTGCTGTAATATCAGTCACAGACACCCATGAATGGTGTCTTAAATGTTTGGGGCCTGACCACTCCATTCCGGACTGCCCTTCCTGCTCCCAAATGTCTAAGCGTGGGCTGCAGAACCGGGCCAACAAATTCCATGTGCTGTTTGCTTCAGAGAATCCAACATCACAGTCATCCCGGTCATCATCCCCGGATGGATCTCAGGTAACCAAACCTTCTGTGGGCAAGTCCTCAAAGAGCAAATCTCCTTCAAAGCATCGAGAGGCTCTTAGTTTTGAGGACCCTGCCCCAGCCAAACAGCCCCGGCGGGAGGTCCTACCTTCCAAAACGCCAATACAGGGGCTACAGGTTGACATCGATGGCACGGCCTCGACAGATCACCTGTTGGACTGCTCTGGGGTACCGGCCCATACCGGTACCGACATCCAGGCAGCCGTGGCGTCTATGGGCAATACTGTCCAATCCATGCAGCAGGCCGTCATGGCTTTCATTAAAGCTGCAACGCCATCGGTACCGCTTCCAGCGGTTCCGGGCCCGGTTCCGGTATCGTCCGCCATGCCGGAACCCAGGCCTTCCTCTTCTAAACGCAAATCGGTACCGTATGGGCTTTCGCTCCATACCGCTTCCATACCCGGTACGCCCGATGTCGATACCGATCGGTATGCGTATCGTGCGTTAGAGGAGACTAGACAATACACCGATTCCTCTGAGGATTTTGTCTCCTCTGATGAGTCTGCAGAGCTCTCCCTTGACCTTCCTGAGGAACCTTCTTCTCCAAAAAGGAGAATGTCTCCTCCAGAGGATTTGTCCTTTCAGGACTTTATTTTAGAAATGGCTAAAGGCCTTTCTATCACTACTTCCTCTGAAAGGGAACCAAGGTCAAAAAGATTGGATATTTTAGGATACTCCAAGTCTCCTAAAGAAGCAGTTACTCTGCCTATCCATGAAATCCTTCAAGAACAATTGATGGATTTCTGGGAGAACCCTTTAACTCTGTCTCCTTATTCCCGTAGGTTGGACACCATGTATCGGGTCCCTCCGTCTCCTGGTTTTCAGAATACTCAATTGCCTCACCACTCCATTGTGGTAAAGTCTGCAATGAAAAAGATCAAGAGTACTAAAAGGCACTCTTCTACACCTCCAGGAAGGGAATGTAAGACACTGGACTCTTTTGGTAGGAAAATCTTCCAGGCTAGTATGCTTATAGCCAGGATTAATTCCTACAGCCTCTATATGGGCATGTTCCTAGGGGAACTTGCCAAGAAAGTACGGCATTTTGCCTCCCTTATCCCTGAGGATAAACAGGAGGACTTCCTTTCTGTTGTGAAACAACTTTTAGATGTTTCTAAGTTCTCCAACAGAGCTGCCTTTGATTCCTTCGAAGGAGCCAGCAGAGCTTCTGGCATTGCTATTGCAGCCAGACGTCTGGCTTGGCTCCAGGCTTCTGATCTGGAACCCTGGGTTCTAGATGGCTTACGGAATCTGCCCTGTACAGGTGAGAACTTATTCGGTGCAGAGTGGCAAGTTAAGGCCACTCAAATGGATGCTGAAAATGCCACCTTAGAGAGACTTTCTAAGTCCACTTCTACTCCCACTAAGAAGAAGTCTTTCAAGAGGCCTTATTATAAGAAGGCCAGATATGCTTCCAATACTGGCCAGCAATCTTCTCAACCTCGTTTTGCGGCTAAACGTCAGCAAACGAAACAAGCAAGAGCAAAGCCTGCAGCAGCTACTACAGCTCAACAGGCTCCACCCCCTCAGGGGTTTTGACTTGCCCCTAGAGAACTTGCCATTCCTGGTTCTGGACCAACCAGAACCTCTCACCATACCTGGAAGGTTAGCTCACTTTGCTCCCAGATGGGAACAGATCACAACAGAGCAATGGACCCTCTCTATCATCCGAGAGGGTTACAAACTTCATTTCTCCAGCCTTCCTCCTCATCACATGGTGAGACCCTTCAATTCTCCATCTCCTCTCCTAGCCCTGTTGGATCAGGAGATCTCTTCTCTGCTTGCCCAAGGGGCCATAGAAGAGGTTCCTCTTCATCAACAGGGGTCAGGTTTCTACTCCCCCTATTTTCTCATTCCAAAGAAAACAGGGGGATTCAGACCAATCCTAGATCTGAGAGAATTGAACAAATTTCTGTACAATGAGAAATTCAAAATGCTCTCTTTGGGCATTCTCCTTCCATACCTTCAGAGTCAGGACTGGCTTTGTTCTCTAGACCTACAGGATGCGTATACACATCTACTCATCCATCCATCCCACAGAAAATATCTTCGCTTTCTGTTCAGGGGAAGTCATTACCAATACAGAGTACTTCCCTTCGGTCTCGCCTCTGCCCCAAGAGTCTTTACCAAATGCATGGCAGTCGTAGCCGCATTTCTCAGAAGCATGGGGATTTTCGTATTCCCATATCTGGACGACTGGCTCATTCGAGCTCCAACTCAGTCGCAGGCCCAGATTTCCCTAGACCGCACAAGGAGCCTTCTGCAGTATTTGGGACTGGTAATAAACCTCCCCAAGTCTCAACTCAGCCCTACTCAGTCTCTAGAATTCATAGGGGCCCAGTTGGACACCACCACTGCAAGAGCCTACCTTCCACTGGTTCGGGGTCAGCGTCTGCTGAGCTTGGCCTCCCAAGCCCAGTCCAGTACTCACTTGACAGCCAGGGAAATGCTACGCCTCCTGGGCCATATGGCCTCCACAGTACATGTGGTGCCCTACGCTCATCTTCATATGAGAGCAGCTCAATGGACCCTGGCCACCCAGTGGACTCAGGCGTCGGGAGCACTCTCAGACCAAATACAAACCTCAAACCGTCTGTCTTGGTCCCTCCATTGGTGGATATCCACCAAGAATCTGTTGTTGGGGGCTCCCTTTCAGCCCTTGCTACCCCAAGCAACCCTCACAACAGATGCCTCCCAATTGGGGTGGGGAGCCCATCTGCTAACTCTCTCCACTCAGGGCACTTGGTCTCCACAGGAGGCCACCCTTCATATCAACCTCCTGGAACTGCGAGCAATTTACCTTGCCCTCAAGGTCTTCCATACCCTCCTTGCCAACCTGACTGTCCTGGTTCAGACAGACAATCAGGTGGCCATGTTTTACATAAACAAACAAGGAGGGACGGGCTCTCTGTCGCTTTGCAACGAAGCTCTCAGATTATGGGCCTTCGCCAGAGAGCACCAAATTCATCTGCTAGCAGTGTACCTTCCAGGAGTTCAAAACTCTCGAGCAGACAGACTCAGTCGTGTTCTGCTGCCACACGAGTGGTCCCTACATGTGGACCAGATAACCAGAATCTTTCAGGAATGGGGGACCCCGGACATAGACCTCTTTGCAAGTCCGTGGAATGCCAAACTTCCCCGGTTCTGTTCCAGGACTCCGTGTCAGGAAGCTCAGGCCACGGACGCCTTTCTCCTCCATTGGGGTCAGGCGTTCCTATATGCCTTTCCACCCATTCCGCTGATTCCCAAGACTCTGTTCAAACTCCAGAGAGATCACGGCTCTATGATCCTCATAGCTCCACGCTGGCCACGCCAAGTGTGGTTCCCTCTGCTTCTACAGCTCTCCCAGGGATCCTCCCTGGACTTAGGAGCTGCACCAGACCTTCTGTCTCAGGAGGACGGGACTTTGTGGCACCCAAACCCCAAATCCCTACATCTCCGAGCTTGGTTACTGAAGGCTTAAGTCTTCAAGACTTTAATCTTTCTCAACCTGTGAAAGATATCCTTCATGCCTCTAGGAAACCTTCCACGAGGCGGTCTTATGCTTTCAAATGGAAACGTTTTTCCATTTGGTGTGCTCAGCAGGGCCTTGACCCTCTGGCACTTCCTTTGAATTCCCTCTTAGACTATCTCCTGCATCTTTCCAATGCAGGCCTTAAGACGAATTCTGTAAGAGTCCATTTAAGTGCTATTTCAGCATCCCTGAAACCTGTAAATGGACAACCTATCTCCTCTCACCCTCTTGTTGCAAGATTCATGAGAGGCCTGACCCTCACTAAACCTCCCATCAGACCCCCCCCGGTCGCATGGGATTTGAATCTAGTGCTTGGTCAGCTTATGAAGCCACCTTTTGAGCCGTTATTTTCTACCTCCTTGAAATTTCTTTCCTGGAAGGTACTATTCCTAATTGCAGTCACTTCCGCTCGTCGCATCAGCGAACTGCAAGCTCTAGTGGCTAATCCACCTTATACGAGATTTCATCATGATAAGGTGGTCCTTAGGACGAATCCCCACTTTATGCCTAAAGTGGTCTCCCCTTTTCATCTTAATCAAGAGGTATATCTACCTGTATTTTTTCCGGCTCCTCATGCCTCCAGTGCAGAGAGGAACCTTCATACTCTGGATTGTAAAAGAGCTCTAGCCTTTTACCTTAATAGGACTCAGCCACATCGAAAGTCTTCTCAACTTTTCGTGGCTTTTGATCCTTCACATTTGGGACTTCCAGTCTCCAAGCGTACACTTTCCAATTGGATTGCTCAGTGTATTTCCTTTGCTTACCAGAGTAAAAACATTTCTCTGGAAGGCCATGTCACAGCTCACAATGTGAGAGCCATGGCAACTTCTATGGCTCATCTGCACTCTGTTTCCATTGATCAGATCTGTCGAGCCGCTACCTGGGCCTCGGTTCATACCTTCACAGCCCATTACTGTTTGGACAAGGACTCCCGCCGGGATGCCTTGTTTGGCCAGGCTGTCCTCAAACACCTGTTCCATTCTTAGACAACTCCTGCCCACCTTCCCAGGATGGATGCCTGAGATCCATACGAAGATGGCGAACCTTAACAGGGGATCCCACGCATCTCAGCTAGGGAGTCCCCATATGTGAGGACTTATTCCTGCTTGTTCCTGGAGATAGCACAGTTACTTACCTGTAACAGGTGATCTCTGGGAACAGCAGGAATTAGTCCTCACAACCCACCCACCTCCCCTAGGAGTTGTATCTTTTATCTATCTATCTTCCTGTCCTCTCTCTATTGACTCAGCTATAAACTCGAAACTGAGGAGAGCTGTTCAGGAAGGCGGGAAGGCAGTGCGCATGTGCAGTGGGAGGTCCCAAAAGCTTCCATTCTAGGAAGCTGGGGAGCTTTCCCGCGCAGGCTCCGTCGGTACCGACGTACCCATATGTGAGGACTAATTCCTGCTGTTCCCAGAGATCACCTGTTACAGGTAAGTAACTGTGCTTTATCTGACCAAGATTTAAAGCTCTTAATTTCTGTATCATTGGTCGGGCTCTGCTGCCCTAAAGGCCACCGAATGACAGCGCTGCTCATGAATCACATAAAGTATTCAGTGCCCCCATCCCTGGGGGGTGAGTGGTACAATACAAAATCATATTACTCATCAGGTTCACACAGGCAACAACCTCTCACCTCCATTTTCAAGGTGGTCGGTGTATCCCACTGCTATTTCTCTGACTGCAGAAAGGCCTGGTGAGGTGCTTGTGGGTTTCATAGCAACACTTAGCAGGCCCTTCCCAGGAAATTCTCATCTATTACTAGAGCAGGGTTTTAATTTCATTTCTCTGGTTGCGGTTAATGCACAGCATCAGGGGCTGTGTTCGAAAGCTTGGGTCCCACGGACTTCGGTGGGATTTCAAAAAAAGAAAAAAACTCGCTTTAGTGAGAGATAGCCTTGTTCATTTTTAGCTAACACTGTTGATTTTACTTTTGATTTTTACCTTTTGCACCTGGATCCCAAGGATGGGACACTGTTTGCTTCCAGGGGTTCTACTTTCTATTTTGCTCTTCAGCTCCCTGGCAGATGCAGTAGGCTGGCAGGGGGTGGACAACGCCTCCTGCAATGCAGAATCTCCCAGGATAAGGGGGGGAAGGACCACTGGGTGCAGCGGGGGCTGGTAGTTTCTTGCAAAGCTATAGTAGCAGTTTGGGTAATTTTAGCGGATCTGCTTTGATTTCATTGGAGTTGGCGGAAACTTGGGTTTTGGAGTCCTATCCTGGAGAAAAAAAAAAAAGCAAAGAGAAAAGGGCATAGCTATGTTGATTTACCAGAATCTCCTTCCGCTATCCATAGAAGGTCCTATACAGCGTTAAAGTCGGTTTATATGGTAGGATAATATTTTGGCTTAGTTGCTGTGATATAGCGCTATGTTCCGCTGTAAACCTATTCAGGTCAAAAGGAATTATGGTGATAACTCTCTTGGACAGTTGTAACAGGTGCTTGGGTGAGCGCCATGGCCAGTCCACAGATGTGGAATGCTCTGCCATAAGCATTATGTCATGGGAAGAATTTTATAGTTGTGTGGTTTCTTAATGGAAAATGTTCCCGTTTACTTTGACTTTGCCAAATTATAAGATTTTACGGTAGATTTGTAATGTCTTAATTTTGGCTATATGTGGTTTAATTTTACATATGGAAAAGGTAGGTCAGCGGAGAGGGGTTGCAAATAGAACTCTGGCCTTTGGAGCTCTAGGCTTCCATTCCATTTATCAGAGGTTCTCCGGTACGGAGAGTCTCTGCTAGTGTTCAGTGAATGCCTTAATGGGGGGCCAGAGGCAGCTAGGCTAGTTCTCTAGCAGCAATGGCAGCAGCTCAGACTCTAGTAGGAATACTTCATATGCTGGGCTTCCGGGATGGCTTCTGCGCTGATCGGCATCAGCCAAGGTGACTGCCGGTTTAGACTGTGAATGTGGAGTCAGCCTGGAGGAGGGGCCTTGCGTTCTCTGGACAATGCCCTGCATACACTGAATCCCTTCAATTCGATCAGCTGCTGGCAGGACACGAGGCACGCTCGCATGCTTTTTTTGCTTCAGTGGTCTAAAAGTGGAGTCTTTACCAGGTGGTATAATGGGAACTTGTCTGCAGTTTCTCAGCTTCTTTATTGCTGACTCAATTGCCACTGCGGAATGAGAGCTGTATTTCATATCACCAGGTGCTAGTTGAACTTAAAATATAAAGTCCATCTTTGTGCAGTCAGACGGAATGGGGCGTTACTCTAGCAGGACGGCCGTGGATTAGTATGCCTGTGTTTGGGAGTTCTTTCTACTTCATATTGTTGGCATGGAAAGAGCGTCTCTTAACATATGCTGGAGGCATTTTTGGTTTAGAGGTGTCTTTGTAAAAGAAAAAATAAATAAATAAATAAAGAAGGAAGGAAAATAAAGAAAGTATTCAGCTGTCCTGAATTCGCCTGTTCTTGATTGACATTTTGAGGCTAAGCAGGGGCATGCCTGGGTACTACGTGGGTGGGTGCACACCTTGCACTTCCAGGGTGTGTGGACTCACTGTATGGAACAGAGCCCTAGCAATCTTCTTTATCGCAAGATGGGAAAGTAGATGGTTCACTGAAGCGATCGTTGGGGGCAATGCTCTGGCCTTACAAGCTCCCATTTTTGGAGCCTGGGGAGGCGAGAGCATGCTTCCGCTGGTCGCCGTAAGTGTTACGGCAGTCTACTCGCCTGGAACAGGAAAGGATCAGGGAGTTGAATCGACTACAGCCTGATTTGCTTTATGGGGCAAATGTGCATTATGGCTTAATTCAAGCGCTAGCTAATATTATTGGCTTCCTTGGGGTTCACCCAGAGGTCTCTCTGGTGGAGGAATGGGGCAGCTGATGGTTCGTCCCAGTCGAGGGTCAGTAAGCTCCCATTAAGTTCTTTGTCTTGTCCTTTCCCCATGGGCTCTCATAGGGCAACTAGTTGGCGTATCGGGGCTTTCGGAGAAAGGTGCTCTTGGTAGCGCCCGGTTGGGCGAGACGGCCGTACTAGGCTTTTCTCATTCATCTACTCGACAGACTTTTCCTAGAAGTTGTCGGTAGCGGACGTTCTGCTGCGGCTAGGTCCGTGATGAATGTCTCAGGTGGATCGGTGCCCGCCTACGGTTTGGCCTTTGTATGGGCGGGGCTCAAGTAGCAGGGTTATTCTGCGGCAGTCTTCGCTGCCTTGTTGAGAGCAAGGAGTCAGGCTGCTTCTGCTACGTAGGTCCAGGCTTAGCGCCTTTTGGAAGGCTGCTGTTCACGGCGGCAAGTCCGGGCGACAAAGGTGTCTGTATCCTTGGTCTGAGTTCTCTGCAGGACAGTGTCTGAAGGAACTAGCGGCCAGTCCCTTAGAGGATCCAGCGGGCGACTGTTTTCGGCTGTAGGAGTCTGTGAAAGGAATAGCACTAGGTGTTCGGATCGATGTGTAGCGTTTCCTTAAGTTGGGATCCGACTGCGCTACTCACGGAGAGTTCGGGTGCCGCCGGGGGATCCCGATTGGGCCTTAGAGGCGTTAGCTAAAGAGTCCTTTGATTCTTTATTCCAGGTGTCGGTAAAGGATTTGCTGTTATAGACAGTGGCTTTGATAGCTCGTTCGGTGCGACGAGTTTCGGAGTTTCAGGTGCTGTCATCTAATGAGCCGTTTTCACCCTTTCTGGATAGAGGGTGGTGTTTGCAAGCAGTCCTGTCATCCTTCCAAAAGGTGGTTTTCTGATTTTTCTCCTGAGCCTATTGGTTTCTCTTCCAGTTCTCGGTTTTTCTGGAAGGGGAGGTGTTTATTCGTAGCTTCCGCCGATAGGAAACATTACATGTAGGGTGCGATGTTCGTTTCTTTCTTTGTTTTTGTGTGCTGGTTGGAGGTCCCCACAAAGGGGAAGCAGCAGCGAAGGCGGCCATTTCGCACTGAGTTAAGACGGTGGTTGCCTCAGCTTTCTGCTGGCGAGGTTGTATGATTCCGGGGGGCTTTCTGACTCTTGCTACCAGGGCACAAGCGGCTTCATGGGTGAATCACCGTGTCATTCCACCAGGAGGGATTTGTAGAGCAGCTTCCAGGTCGTCTCTTCATTTCCTCAGTAACCACTACTGCCTAATTGTTTTGGCAGTAAAGGAGGCCTGTTCCGGGTCGGCAGTGTGGTGAGTTGGCTTGATAGGTCCCTCCCAATGATTACTGCTCTGTTACATCCCAGAAGTAGAGGACTAAACTGGAGGAACGATAAGGAAATAGAAATTACACTTACCTGGTAATTGTCGTTCCTTGAGTTACGACAGTTTAGTCCTCATTCCCGCCCAGGAGTGTGATTTCTTCAGAGTTTATTTTCAGGCGGAGTGAAGCATCAATCTCAAGGAGTAGACAGATCCTTTCAGTTTCTAGAACGCAGTGAGTATTCCTCTCTGTTCTTTCTTTCTTTTCTCTTATTTAAACAAGGTGATGGTATAGGATACGTGTTTGCATAGGGGGGACATGAATGTAAAGTGAAAAAAAAAAAAAAAAGAGAGAGAAAAGAAAATATAAGACTGATACGGTTTAAAAGGCTCCTCCGGTTGAAGAATGGGGAGTTATTTAAAGTTATGGTATAGTTAACTTATTTGTTGTTCCTTTGAGTTTGCTTTGTCAATAGTACACTGGAGGCTGATGGGAGATACCAGCAGGCTATATCCAGTGATGTCACGACTTTGACATGCCCAGTCTCCTAGCTGCAGGAAGAGGTGCACAACCCAGAAGTAGAGGACTAAACTGTCGTAACTCAAGGAACGACAATTACCAGGTAAGTGTAATTTCTATTTAAATTACTTATATATTACTTTTACATTACTTATATATCTGTTAAACTCTCATTTAATTGGAAAAGGTTAGTTTAGCCAGAAACGCACTAGAGCATTTAAAAGTTTTGATTCTGTCACCAAATGTTCTGTCACATTAATGGTTCAAATTGGAGGAAAGTTGCAGGTTCAGTTAATTGTACATGTAAATGAACTGCTCACGAAGGTTCCTGACAAAATCTAGTAGCTAGCTTTGTGACTCTAGCACTCTCTCCCTTATGTGCAATATGTTGTGCAGTGGAGTATTGCCAGTTGTCACTGAAAATTCACATTGAGTTTTTGGTAGCTACAAAGAGGGCTGCTTGGTGGAGGGAAGGAGATCAAATAAAGCATACGACAGCATGATAGTCAGGTACAAATGAGCAGATTGGACAGACCAAGTGTTGGAATGAATGGACCAACAAGCATCCAGTTCATTGACATGTACAACAATTAACTGAACCTGCAACTTTCCTCCAACTTGAACCATTAATACATCAAAACATTTGGTGACAGAATTAAACCCTTTCTGTCAGCATCTTCTTTGCTTTTGTTGATTGTTTTGACCTTAGGTTATTAATTTTGGTTTTGGTCCTTTTTTTAGTGGGAGGACCAGACAGTCCTGATTCAGTAGATCCAGTTGAACCATTGCCAACTATGACTGATCAGACAACGCTAGTTCCAAATGAAGAAGAAGCTTTTGCCCTAGAGCCTATTGATATTACTGGTAAGTATGTAAATTAAATGTTTTGGTTAGCTGCAAAGAATAAGATTTCTCTGAGTGTGTGATGAATCTGTATGTTGACGTGGACATGTTCTTGAAAATGAAAGGAAAAACCTTTTGCTGGTTCATTGTTAAGTAATTGATTTGAGGTTTGACTGTCATTTCTTACAGTAAGACTTCATCCAAGATCTTAGTATGAAAAATTGTGTAATCATGGGCATAGTTTGGGGGTGAGGGGAGGCACTGCCTCCCCCCCCCACCCCCCCCAATGAGTTGCTCCAATGGCCACGGGGATCTGAACTCCCATGGCCAGAACAGAAGGTGATCTCTTCTCTTCTGCCTACATGGGATGGGATCCCTGTGGATAGACAGCTTGCCTCTAGACTGCGATTGCTGCTTCCCCCTTCTCTTCTGACTGCGGGGAGCCCATCCCCTGCAGGCAGAAGAGAAGGGCATGGCTGCAATTGCAGCAAAGACCTATCTTCCCACGGGAGATCGGAACCCAGTCAGCAGATGAGAGAAGGTGTTTGGAGAGGGAGGAAATGAGGTAAAGGAAGGGACAATTTAATGGGGCAGTGGCCTATTTGGAAAAGGGGGATGGGGAGGGGTTTTTGGGACAGGGGATGGGAGTGCTAGGGTGGTGTTGAAGGACAGAGTTTGAAGGGGGAACACAGGAGGGGAACTAGCAGGAGAAGGTTGGAAGGGGGGAGGAGAATGCAAGATGTTGCCAAAAGGTGCATCCCTACTCCCCCCCACCACATACACACAAGCACCCCTTTCTCAGCACCTCACCCACAGGCATATCTGAAGCTTTAACTGTTATCTGTAATCTCCAGGAACAAGCAGGAATGAGTCTTCACATATGGGTATCGTCAGTACCGACGGAGCCTGCGCGGGAACGCTCCCCAGCGTCCAAAAGGAAAGCTTTTGGGAGCATCCCACAGCGCCTGCGCGCTGCCTTCCCGCCTTTCCTAACCGCCTCTCTCCAGTTCTTCTTTTCCATGGAGCCAGCAGGTCGTGTTCCTGTCACCGCTGAAGAATTTCTTTATTTTATTTTATTTCTTTGGTTGCGCATCTGCCTTCTCGACACTGGACCGGTACCGCCGGTTTTTTCTTTCTTTATTCTAAAAAAAAAACAAAACCTACTGTTTTTTCTCACTTCAGTGCATTTTCTTCTTTGGCCTTAGACCTAGGACATTTTTCCTCATGGAAAAGCCTGCCTCTGGGTTCAAAAAATGCACGAAGTGCAGCGGCACTATTTCTGTCACTGACACCCATGAATGGTGTCTAAAATGTTTAGGTCCTGACCACTCCATTGCGGATTGTGAGTCCTGCTCCATGATGTCTAAAAGAGGTCTACAGAATCGAGCAGCTAAGCTCAGTACTCTGTTTCCCTCGGATGCAGCTTTGGTTGCATCGACGTCTTTCAGGGCTGCTTCTTCCTCACATGGATCTCAGGTAACCAAACTTAAATCCAGCCGGTCCTTGAAGGGTAGATCTCCCTCTAAGTATCGAGATGCCTCCGGGCTTGCCCTCGAGGAATCCGCACCGGCAAAATTACCCTGGCGGGAGGCTCCGGCTTCCAAAGCTTTATCTATGGGGTCACAGGTTGACATTGATGGCTCGGCCTCGACCGATCACCTGTTGCCATGTTCTGGGGTACCGGTGGTTCCCACTGGTACCGACATCCAGACATTGGTTGCGTCAATGGATCAGAATATCCTGACCATGCAGCGTGCCATCACGGCATTCATACAAGCTGCGACGCCTTTGGTACCGCAACACACTCCGTTGCCAGTACCGACTCCGGCACTGGTACCGACATTGGTTCCGGTACCGGTACCGCTTGCATTGACATCCGCTTTGGTGTCGACTGCAACGGTACACTGTTCTGTGATGCCCATCGGTACCGAATCGGTACCGATCACTCCCGATGTCGATACCACCCGGTACGCATATCGGGCTCTGCAGGAGCATCCAGACAGGCGATACTTCGATTCCTCTGAAGACTCTGAGTCAGAGGTCTCTGTCGAAGCATTGGTGATTCATCCTCAGGAGCCCTCTTCTCCAAAAAGGAGAATGTCTCCTCCAGAGGACTTGTCTTTTCAAGACTTTATTAGGGAAGTGGCCAGGGGCCTTTCCATCTCAGTGGCCCTTGAGACAGAGCCTAGAGCCAAAAAATTAGATATTTTACAATATCCTAAGGCTCCTAAAGAGGCAGCCACTTTACTAATACATGAGATTCTTTATGATCACATGTTGGGCATATGGGAGACTCCTCTCACCACTTCCCCTCATTCTCGCAGGTTGGACACCATGTATCGTGTTCCTCCTTGTCCTGGCTTTCATAAGACTCAACTTCCTCACCACTCCATTGTGGTGGAGTCTGCTATGAAGAAGATAAAGAGTACAGAAAGGCACTCTTCTGCTCCTCCAGGAAGAGAATGCAGAACCTTAGATGCCTTTTGGCAGGAGAATTTTCCAGGCCAGTATGCTTGTTGCCAGAATCAACTCCTATAGTCTCTATATGGGGATGTTTCTAAAAAGTTACAGATCACCTGCAAACTTTATCTCCTTTTATTTCAGAAGATAAAAGGGAAGAGTTCCTTACCTGGCTCAAACATGCCCAGGATATTTCCAAGTTTTCCAACCGTGCAGCCTTTGACTCTTTTGAAGGTGCCAGCAGAGCCTCGGCCATTGCCATAGATGCACGCAGAGTTGCTTGGTTACAAGCTTCTGATTTGGAACCTTGGGCTCAAGATGGACTAGGAAACCTTCCTTGTACAGGTGAAAACCTTTTTGGCAAAGATTGGCAAGCAAAGGCCACCCAAATGGATGCTGAAAATTCTGCTTTAGATAGACTTTCAAAGTCTACTTCTGCTCCTTTTAAGAAAAGGTTGTTCAAAAAGGGATTTTTTCCCAAAAAAGGGAAATATTATTCTGCTTATGGTCAGCAGTCATCTACTGCAGGTCGTTTTGCTACAAAGAGACAGCAACAACCGAAACAGGCCAAGCCTAAGGCTGCGAGAACTGCTACGGCCCAACAGCCTCAGCCTCCTCAGGGCCTTTGACTTACAACTAGAGAGCTTAGCCTTTCTGGCTCTAGAACCTCCAGAGCCTCTCACCATTCCAGGAAGGTTGGTTTACTTTGCTCCCAGATGGGAACAAATCACAGCAGAGCAATGGACCCTCTCCATCATAAGGGAGGGGTACAAGCTTCATTTCTTAAACCTTCCTCCTCACACCATGGTGAGACAGTTCAATTCTCAAACATCTCTCCTCGACCTTCTGGGTCAGGAGATTACTACCCTTCTTGCCCAAGGGGCAATAGAAGAAGTACCCCTTCTTCAACAGGGCTCAGGGTTCTACTCCCCCTACTTTCTTATTCCAAAGAAAACAGGGGGCTACAGACCCATCTTGGATCTCAGAGAATTGAACAAGTTTCTATACAAGGAGAAATTCAAGATTTCTCTCGGTACTCTCCTTCCATACCTTCAGAGTCAGGATTGACTTTGCTCTCTAGACCTCAAGGATGCGTACACCCATGTCCTCATCCATCCAACACACAGAAGGTTCCTTCGGTTCCTTTATCAAGGGAAGCACTACCAATACAGAGTGCTTCCTTTCGGTCTGGCCTCTGCACCAAGGGTGTTCACAAAATGCAAGGCCGTAGTAGCTGCATTTCTACGCACTCTAGGGATATTTGTATTCCCATATCTGGACGACTGGCTCATCCGAGCTCCATCCCATTCAGAGGCCCAGACTTCTCTAACCTGCACAAGCCGTATCCTTCAGTATCTGGGACTTGTAATAAACTTTCCAAAATCCCATCTCACCCCTACTCAGTCTCTAGAGTTCATAGGGGCCTTGCTGGATACCACAACTGCAAGGGCCTATCTTCCCCAGGCCCGTTGCCTACGCTTGGTGCAGTTAGCTTCACAAATTCAGTTAAAATCCCATTTAACTGCTCGAGAGATGTTACAACTGTTAGGCCACATGGCATCCACTGTGCATATGGTTCCTTATGCTCGCCTTCACATGAGGGCAGCTCAGTGGACTCTGTCCACCCAATGGACCCAGGCATCAGGTTGCCTGTCAGACAAAATAGCAACCTCCAGTCGCCTCTTTTGGTCCCTCCACTGGTGGAAGTCCACTCAAAATCTGTTGCTGGGGTCCCCCTTTCAACAGGTGTTACCCCAAGCAACCCTTACAACAGATGCCTCTCCAAGAGGTTGGGGAGCTCATCTTCAAGATCTCTCCACTCAAGGCATCTGGTCTCTAGAGGAGACATCTCTACATATCAACCTCTTAGAGCTCAGAGCAATTTTTCTAGCTCTCAGTCTTCCACACCCTGCTCAGATACAAGACAGTCCTCATCCACACGGACAACCAGGTAGCCATGTTCTACGTGAACAAGCAGGGCGGAACTGGCTCTCTGTCGCTTTGCAACGAAGCTCTGAGATTGTGGGCCTTCGCTAGAGAGCATCAAATTCATCTCATGGCAGTGTATCTTCCAGGGGTTCAAAACTCTTGGGCAGACAGACTCAGTCGAGTTCTGCTTCCACACGAATGGTCCCTCCATGGGGACCAGATAGCCAGGATCTTCCGAATTTGGGGAACCCCGGACATAGACCTCTTTGCAAGTCCGTGGAATGCCAAACTTCCCCGGTTCTGTTCCAGGATTCCGTGTCAGGGAGTTCAGGCCAGGGATGCCTTCCTCCTTCATTGGGGGCAAGACTTCCTCTATGCCTTTCCACCCATTCCCCTAATTCCCAAGACACTCTTCAAACTTCAGAGAGACAAGGGGTCTATGATCCACTGGGCCATAACTCGGACCTCCTTTCCCAGGAAGGGGGCTCCCTCCTGCATCCCAATCTGGGGTCTCTAACACTAATAGCATGGCTGCTGAATGGATAGCATTGGCCTCTTTTAACCTCTCAAAGGAAGTTGAGGAGGTCCTGCTGGCCTCTTGAAAGCCCTCCACCAGGCGAGCTTACGCTTTTTAAATGGCAAAGATTCTCAGTGTGGTGTGTGGAGAGACGGGAAAACCCATTCTCCTACCAGGTGCAATTAATGCTGCAATAACTGCTGCATCTTTTGCACTCCAGGATAAAGTCCAACTCAGAATGCACCTCTGTGTGATAGTTGCACACCTTCACCCTGTTGAGGGAAAACTCCTCTCAAGTCAGCCCCCTGGTCTTTCGGTTCCTCCAGAGCCTCCTGTTTTCTAATCCCCCGTCTGCCCTCCGGTGGTATAGTTGGACCTCAACATGGCGTTTTCGCAGCTCACCAGACTGCCATTCGAGCCTCTAGCTATTTGACTTCTGTGTTATCTTTAATGGAAGGTTGTCTTCCTGGGTGCCCTCAAGTCCGCCCGAAGAATACATGAACTTAGGCCCTGTTAGCGGAGCCACCATATAAAAGATTTTACAAGAACAGGTTGGTGCTCTACACTCACCCCAAATTCCTCCCAAAGGTGGTATCTCCTTTCCACCTCAACCAGGAGGTTTTTCTTCCTACTTTCTTCCCATTGCCTCATGCCGGACATGATGAAATTATGCTCCATACATTGGATTGCAAAGGGGCTCTTTCCTTCTACCTACAGCGGACTCGGCGCCATCGCAAGGCTCCTCAGATTTTCGTTCATGACCCCAGCAGACGGGGCTTCACATGACTAAGCAAACTCTATCCACTTGGGTGGCAGACTGTATTGCCTTCGCCTTTGAGTGAGTTGGGCTCTCTGGAACTCCAGATCACAGCATATTGCTTGAGAGCGATGGCCACATTGGTGGTGAACCTGCGTTCACTGCCAGTGATGGAGATCTGCTAGGTTGTCGCATGCTCTTCAGTTCACATGTTCTAAGTTCACTACTGCCTACAGATCAAGTCCCATTGGGACAGTGCCTTTGGCCAGGCGTTACTCCGTAATCTTTTCAGGGTGTAGGCAACTCCTGCCCTCAGACCCTTCTCTGTTCAGGCTACTGGAGTGATGGTGCCGTTGAACGCTAGGGTCTTGCAGTGTCTCAGTTGGGGACTCATCTTCTGCAACTCACGGCTAACAGATTTGGCTGCCGTTGGTGCTGTTGTGGTTCAGTCCTTGGCAGCCTGGAGCTAGGGAGCCCCTGATGTGAGGACTGAATTCTGCTTGTTCCTGGAGAAAGCGTAGTTACCTGTAGCAGGTGTTCTACAGGGACAGCAGGAATCAGTCCTCACAACCTTCCATCTTCCCTTGGGAGTTGCCTCCCTACCTTGTTTTAGTTTTTACTACTATCCTAGCTATGCCATCTGACTGAGAGATTGTCAGCCTTGGGTACAAAGGGGCCAAACATGCTTGGTAGCATATCCGAAAAGGCTTTCTTTGAAAGCTGGGGCAATGCTTCCACATGGGCTCTGTCGGCACTTATGTCACCCATATGTGAGGTCTTGATTCCTACTGTCCCTGGAGAACACTTGTTACAGATGAGTAACTATGCTATAATCTGTGGAAGTCAATGATGGAAAAACTCTAGAACATCAACAAAGACAAAACCTGGAGCTGACTTTTACAGATCACCAACTATTAGTATGCAAACTCAAGCTAAAGCTGAAAAAGAGCAAGCCACTCAAGAATGTAACAAAATATGACCTTGAGAATATACCACTAGAATTTAAAGACTGCCTGCAAAATCGATCTGCTGCTTTAGATACAAATGACAGAGCTCCAAAAGAATTATGGGATTATATCAAGAAGGCTGTATTGGAAGAAAGTGAGAAGTGTCTACAAAAGACAAAAAAGCAAAAACGGCCTAAATGGATGACTGAAGAAACTCTGGAAATCTGAGTTCTGCAGTTTCCTCTTTCTCCACTGGCTTTAGCTTCTCTGCATTTCTGGGCAATTTTAAATTTGCAGCAAGACAAGACAGTGAGAAGCACTAGTGTCACATGCAAGGAATAAGAAGCAGAAACTATTAGAGGAAGAACAAGATTGGCTTTCCTAAAGCTACAAGAGTTAAAATAAATAAAAAATAAAATTCTATCCTCAGTGGAATATTACATGATACTCAAGGATACATGTTGAATGATGCTGAGAAGATAAAGAAAAGGTGGGAAGAATATACAGTAATGTCATACGATAAAGATCAAGTTGACCAACAACAGTTTCAACCTGTACCTTATGATCAGGAACCATTGATGAAAGAAGTCGTCTAAGCAGTATTGAAAATCTTATCAAAGAACAAAACACCTGGTATTGATGGCATTTCCATTGACTTATTATAGCAATCGGATGCAACTGTTACCATACTTACAAGGCTTTGCCAGGAAATTTGGAAGACAACATCATGGCCAGCTGACTGGAAAAGATTTGTGTTTCTCTGGGAACAAGCAGGAAGTCAGTCCTCTCATATGGGTGATGTCGGTGCTGATAGAGCCCGCATGGAAGTATCTCACAGCTTGCAGAGTGATCTTTTGGGAGATGCACCGCACATGCATGGTCCACTTCCTGCCCAAGGGTGCCATCTTGCCTTAGTCTTCTTTATTTTCTGTACAGCCCTTCGGACGTTGTACCCCTCCCAAAAAAAATTGGATATTTTATAGTTGTACTTTCTCCGGTTTGCATACCGGTTCCTTCCTGCTCCCGAGCCAGCCCACCTTGGCATTACTCCTCAGGTTTGTCCCTCCATTTTCCACTTTTTAAATCGAGGTCTGCTTCGACCAGCATTTGTGCCCATTTTCAGCCAAAGGCTTTGGACCCCTGCCAGGAGGCAGGGACTACCTTTTTCCAATGGCCTCAAGAGGCTTCAAAAAGTGTGACCAGTGTGGCAGTTATGTCACTTACTGATCCTCACAACTGCTGCTTCCGATGCCTTGGCCCGGAGTACGACGACTCTGACTGCAAACTCTGTAGAACAATGACCCCCCAAAGGCCTTAATCTCCATCAGCAGCAGGAAAGAATTTTTCATGTCAGACTCTACCCCGGAGTTTCTTGTAGCACCATGCTCTAAGGGCCCCCTCTGATACCTTGGTGCCCCGCGAAGCCAGAGCCTCCTTGGAGTCCTGTGGCCACAGCTCCTCCGAGTGGAAGTCCCCAGAGGCAGAGCATAAGAAGAAGAAATCCTTGAATGCCTCTGAGGACTAATCAGGGAAGAAGGTGAATCCCATACCAGTTCCCACTTTCCCAGGCGTGAGTCTGAGGAGTCAGGGGAGGAGTGGCCTTCCAAGTTTACTCCACAAGGAGTCGCCGGCTCCTGCAGGCCAGCCTCAGGCCTCCAAGACCATCCTCCATCAAGAACTCGCTCTCGACAGTACTGACGACTGGCCTGAAGTCCCCTGTGCCCACATTGAAGGGTGCGGAGCCAACTGGCATGGAAAACAGGATGGCAGCCCTAGAAAGCAGTATATCTGCTCTAGTGGCTATGTAGTGGGTGTTTGTCTGGCTTGTCCAGTTCATCTGCCCTGATGACAGGATCCTCAACATAGAGGGTTTTCCCAGATGTCGAGCCGGTCCTCAAGCACTATCAGCCTCAAGAGAATCTCCATTTCCATTCTTCAGGACACTGGTCCCCCCTCCCCCCGTCAAGTGCCTGTGGCTTGGACAGACTATCCTCTGGAGGCCCTGCACCGCAGAGAGCAGTCTTCAACTGAGGCGATTGTGCAGCATCTAATTCGTACTCGGACAGAATTCCAATGAGAGACCAATGAGTCTCTAGACACAAGGTGACATCATGATGTGCCCTTGGACCAGACACCATTCCCCACCCAAGGATGTTGTGTTCTTCGATTTTGTGAGGAATATGGCCAACGCTCTCGTGATTGAGACTAAGCCTGAGGAGGATCTGCAAACCGAGGAATTTGGAGATACTCCAATACGAGGCACCTCCAAAGGAAACCTTTATGGTTCTAGTGCCCCCGATCCTTGACCACCACCTCCGAATGTGGGAAACACCAGCATCAGTACCAATTGTCAGCAGATGCTTCTACGCCATGTACCGGGTACACCAGAGTCCTGGATTCCAGATGGCCCAGCTTCCCTGCAACTCAGAGGACATGGAGTCTGCCATATGCTGGCTTAAGTGCCAAAAGACACACTTGTTGGTACCACCTGGCAGGGAGGCCCAAACCCTTGATGCTCTCGGCCAAAAGGCTTTTCAGGGCCCGATGCTAACATGCCAAATTCACTCATACCAGCTCTACATCAGCATGTACCTGAAGGAACTGTCGAGGGAGCTCGGGATTCTCAGCAGGCCTCGATGGCCAGACAGCTGGGTCTTGCGTGAGTCTCTTAGGGATTCAACTGCTGCTGATCACGGTTCACTTTTGCGGGTCACTGAAATTTTTTTTTACAGGTTCTCGGTAGCCTGTAGCTGGGGAGTCCCTTATGTGAGGACTGACTTCCTGCTTGTTCCCGGAGAAAGCATAGTTACTCACCTGTAAGAGGTGTTCTCCGGGGACAGGAATCAGTCCTCACAAACTTCCCTCCTCCCAATGGAGTTGCTTCTTTACCATCTTTTATTTTTGCAGTCTTAGGTATGTCATTGGACTGAGGCAAGAGGCACCCTTGGGTGGGAAGTGGACCACACATGCGTGGTACATCTCCCAAAGGCTTTCTTTGAAAGCTTGGGAGATGCTTCCATGCGGGCTCTGTCGGCACTGATGTCACTCATATGTGGGGACTGATGCTTGCTGTCCTGTAGAACACCTGTTACAGGTGAGTAGCTATGCTTTCCGGCATGCCTAAGGCCTTTTTGGCAGCCTGTTGAATGAAATAGGGCTGCTTGTCTTCTGGTTTCTGACACAGCTGCGAGTCAGAGGATCATGCTGTCAGAGGACTGCAGGGATCGCGTTTTTGATGCGGGGATCTCCAGGAAAGCAGGAGAACTCTTCCTCACAACTGCATTTCCTGTGGTTAAAACCTCTCCAGGGTTTAGGGCCCTTATGGATCAAGAAGGACATTCTCCTTGTGGACATTGTTCTTAGTGTTCGGGGTCCTTATTGGGTACTACCTGGGTTGACCCTCGTACAAAACGATCATGGTTATTCCAACATTCGACCACATGTGATTCTTCATATGTGGTATATTTGATCTGCTGCCCATGTGGTTTGATCTATGTGGGCCGAACTACTTGCCCGTTGTGGGTTCGGTTATCTGAACATGCATCCTGATTCCGTACTCGGATGATCACAGCTCCACTGGTGCAGCATATGCTTACTTGTGATCATACGTTTGAAGAACTCCAGTGGAGAGCGATTGATTGTGTCCCTTCGAATTTATGTGGGGGCAGTAGGATTCAAAAACTACAGTACATTGAACAGTGCTGGATTTTTCGCCTTAATACAGTGGGCTCCGCATGGTCTTAATCTGGAGCTTGACTGGCACAGCTTGTTGTGATTAGGTTTAGGGTTTCTTCTCCTCCTCCTTATTCATGATTGGTTCTGCAGGTTAGATGACGTCAGACGCCATGTTCTTTAAAAGTGCTTTCCCACAAATGTTTTTCGTTCACTGGTTTGGTGATGGCTTTTGATTGGTGATGACAATGTTGACCTGAAGCAGGGCAAACTAAATTTTGTGCCCGAAACGCAGGACTGTCGTATGTGTCTTTCACCTTGACAATTTTTCCGTGGGCAGTTAAGTATAAGTCTATCTTTTACTGCTTGTTTGATTAAAATGGACTAAGATTTACCAGAGCCTGGGAGTCTGGTTTAAATGACCCCAGACAAGGTATTATATAGTCCGACAAAAAAACATATCTTGATGGGAGTGTTTCTTGTTCCTTCACTCTTATAGTGTATATATTTGCTTGAGCCTGGTGACGGGAATTGGCTCAAAGGATTCGGCTTGCAGCCGTTGGTGATTGATTTCCTGTGGTTTTGGCAGGAACTGTTGCCATTCTGGACACCACCGTGGGCAGTGAGGATTCAGTTCCTGCTCAGGTAGGTAGATCTGTCCCCCACACAACAAGTTAAGCATGGAGCTCTTCCATTCTCCCCATACTTCATTTTGCTGTTACACCTGGTCTACTGTTTAAAGCAGGGCCAGGGGGAACCAGGACAGCTGTCAGCGCCTCCACGGTTGGCAAGAGATGCAGCTTGGTGCCAGGTTTTCCTTGCCCATGGGAGTTGGTCACAAGCGTGGGCTAGAGGATTTTGCCCTGGATAGTGCTTCAGAGGACTTGGGGGACTCTGATGACCTGCTGGAGGGACCCTCGGGTCTTGACTGAGATAACAGACATGGAGCTGGAAGAAGGGGGAAAATCCCACCAGGGGAGAACCCTAGCATATTTCGCATGTTCCGGCAGGAGTTGTCAGCACTAATTGCTCATTTTTTGACAGCATTTATCATATGTTTATGTTTATTTGAATTTGATATACCGCTCAGACCAAAAATACCGCAGAACATTCAGGAGCAGGAGATTCCATTGGATGACCCCCTGCTCCAGGGCATCCAAAAAGTGGAGACAACGTTCCCAGTTCATCAGGCCCTCAAGCAGATGATGGAATTGGAATGGAAGGTGCCCATGGTGGGCTTGAGGGAGGACAAGCCATGGCTTGCTTATACCCTATTCCCACGGTGAAGAAGGAATTGTTTGAAGTGCCTAAGGTGGATGCCATAATCTCGGCAGTTATCAAGACCACAATACTGGTTGAAGACTGGATAGTGCTCAAGAATGTGCAAGAGACCTAACTAAAACAGGCTTTTGAGGTAAACACCCTGGCTCTCCAGGCATCTGTTTGTACTGCTTATATTGCTTAATCCTGCTTGCATTGAATGCAAGGGCTGACCGAAGGAGGCGCACAGGGGCAGCAGCTTCTATCAAAGGTTTCCATATTATGAGTCCACGTGTGCTTACCTGGTGGATGCCTTTTTATGACCACCTTCGAGCCTCAGCCAAACAGATGACCTCTGTGGTGGTAGCTCACCGTTTCCTTTAGTTGTGCAAGTGGTCTGCAGACGTGTCATCAAAAGTGCGGCTTAGTAGGCTTCTCTTTAAGGGTAAGCTGCTATTTGGCAAGTCATTGGATAAGTTGGTTAAGGACTTGGCGAAGCCAAGCCACCTAAGCTTCCCAAGGACAAGTCCAAGAGCTCAAAGACTATCTCTGCGGCATGAGGACAGTCGAGTGATTTTCATCATTTTAGGGCCATTCGTGTTCCTACCTATCAGATCGGTTGCTATCTCTCTAGGGGACAGTCCTTTCGAGGCTGGGGTTATTTGGCAGGAGTAACTGGTGGTGCCAGTAAATCCCATTGAGATGAGGGGGACTCGAGGAGGTGATTCCAGTTGGTGGCAGGCTTTGCCAATTCTACTCCTGGGTACATATAGCTTCCAACCAATGGTTTCTGGAGGTTATCCACGAGGGGGTACGCTCTGGAGTTTGCACGACCCCTTGCCGACTTTTCTGTTGTCAACGTGCAAGGTTCTGGCCAATTGACTGACTGGCCGGGACACCCTGCAGTGTCTCTTGCATGTAGAAGCAGTGGTGCTGATTCCTGCAGACAGTCTACTTTGATCTCCAAAATTGAGGATGGGGTGAAATGACCTCTCTATCTAAAATATGTTGTTAGAGCTCTATGCGTGCTGTACTTTTGCATGGAAACTCTGCAGTCAGTTATCGTAGCTGTGCAAAAAGGTAGTTCTTAACTACATTGGATCTGATGGAAGCATATCTGTACGTGCTCGTTTGGGCAGAGCATCAATGTTACTTGCACTTTGCAGTGTCTGTTGGGCATTTTTCATTTCAGGCCCTTCCCTTTGGCCTGGCGATGGCTCCATGGACCTTTGCCAAGTTCATAATGGTTGTTGCAGCTGCGCTGTGGTGCAAGGGGGGCGTTGGTTCATTCCTATTTGGACAACTGACTGATCTGGGCAGAGCCATTAGAAGAGAGCCACTCCAGCACGCAGTGGGTACTGGAGATATTGCGGGGTCTCGGTTGGGTAGTCTATCTAGATGAGCTCTCTGACTCTGACCCAGGATCTCGTTTATCTGAAGGCGTGCTTCGATACATGGATCGGTCGGGTACTTTTGCCACAGGAGAGAGTCCTAAAGATACAGGGACAGATTCTGCGGTTTCTGAAACAGCTGGTTTCATTTGCATGGTCGTATCTCCAGGTGTTGGGGTCCATGGTGGCAATGCTAGATCTAATGCCCTCTGCTCGAGCACATATGCGGCCTTTGCAGTGGTCCCTCCTGTCTTGTTGGTCACCTCAGAATCATTCTCTCTCCACACGGCTGGTGTGTCTGTTGGAAATCCAAACCAGTCTGAATTGGTTGCTGAATCCCAAGAAACTACTGGTGGGGATGCCACTAGAACCATTGGAGTGGATATTGTTGACAGATGCTAGTCTGACTGGCTGGGGGCTCATTGTCTCTCACAAGTAGTGCAAGGGTGACAGAGCAGTGTCAATGGTTGATCAACCAGCTGGAAATGCAAGCGGCCTTTCTAGCCCCTCAGGATTTCCGGGCTTTGGTGCTGCTCAAGGTGGTACAAGTGTTTTTGGACAATGCCACTAGGGTGGCATACATCAATTGCCAGGGAGACACGGAGTGCAGTACTGGTGGAGGAGATAATGCTGCTGTTTCACTGAGCAAAGCTGAATCTGCTGGCATCAGCAGTGCATGTGGCAGGACAAGCGAATATGCAGGCCAATTTCCTCAGCGGTTAGTGGTTAGATCTGGGGGAGTGAATGTTGGAGTCGGTGTTTCTTGGCTTAACTCCGTGTTGGGACTCCAGTAATGGATCTGATGGCATCTGCCGTCAAGGTGAAGGCCAGTTGCTGCTTCAGTTGGGGATCGGGAAAGGATGTCTGAGGGTCTCTATACTTGAACATAACTTTGGCTGTTGCAGGGCCGCCTCCTGTGTTTCCACTGTGGCCCCTGATTGACAGAGCGCTCCAGAGGATAGAAGCGCACAGGGGCCTAGTGGCACAGGACTGGCCTTGCAGGGGCCTAGTGGCACTGGACTGACCTTACAGACTTGTGGTATGCTGACTTGGTCTATCTGTCCGGTAGGGGTTCCCTGGTGCTGCTGACATGGAGGACCCTCCTATCTCAAGACCTGATTCTCATGCTAGGCTGAGAAAGAGATGATATTAATCGTAAGTGGTGATGGCTGCCTTGCTGTGAACTTGCAAACATTCTACATCCTTTTCCTATATCAGAGTGTGGAGTGTGTTTGGTGTACAGACAAAGGGAAGCAAGCATTGTCAGCCGCAGTCCTGGAGATTCTGGCCATCTCCAGGAACAAGCAGGAATGAGTCTTCACATATGGGTACGTCGGTACCGACGGAGCCTGCGCGAGAACGCTCCCCAGCGTCCAATCAGAAAGCTTTTGGGAGCATCCCTCAGCGCCTGCGTGCTGCCTTCCCGCCTTTCCAACGGTCTCTCCTCAGTTTTCGTTTTTCCGCGGAGCCAGCAAGACGTCTTCCTGTCACCGCAGAAAATTTTTTCTTTAAATCTTTTACTTTTTGTTTTTCTTGTGGTCGCGGCTGTTTCCCCGACTCCACCGGTACCGCCGGTGGTTATTTTCTTTACTTTTCCCTAAAACTCAGGGAGTTTTTTTCCCTCTGTTTCTGTCTTGAATTTTTGGGCCTGTAAGGCCTCTCCATTATGGAGCCGCCTTCTCCTAAGAAGTGCCTTAACTGTGGAAATAGTTTTCTTTTTAGACTCCAATAACTGGTGTCTAACCTGTTTGGGTCCTGACCCCTTTCCTCCAGAGCCATCAGGCTACAATTTTATGAGAAGAAATTCTCCATTTCGAGTTTCCCTCGATGCCGTTTTCCCTTCCAGTGTAAGGGCACCGACCATTTCTTCTCTACAGGATCAGGTAACCCACAAACAGTCTGTCAAGACTAGCCAATCCTTGGGTGGTAAGTCTCATGCCAAGCATGATGACGGCTCCGGCCTTGCCCTCAAGACCTCATTGGCTTCAAAACCCCGGCGGGAGTCTTCGGTCTCCAAAGCCTTTCAGGGGTTTCAGGTTGTTCCTGGGGCTCACCCCTCACAGAACATACCCGAGCCATGCTCGGGGGTGGCATCCGCTTCGAGCGGTACCGATAACCCGGCACCGGTGTTGAGTGCTCCACTCTTCACCAGGGATCGTCTTCTGGCGTCCTCGGTACCTTCGGGACCGATCGATACGTTCTAGTTTGACTTTCCAGTATCTAAGCAATGCACGGTGGTGGCATCCGCTTCCAGCGGTACCGATACCCCGGCATCGGCTCCGGTGTTGAGTATTCCATTCTTCGCCACAGATTGTCATCGGACGTCCTCGGTACCTTCGGGACCTGTCGATACGTCCCAGATTGACTTTCCAGTATCGACAGCATCGCCGATAATACCACCGACGTCGGTACCCTCCAGACATGTATCGATAGACTCGCTTCCTTCGATGCCGAGTCTAGAATCGATATCTAGTCTGGAAGACTGGGTAACGACGCATCTCGGAACCGACACACACCGATTCCGGATGTGCAGTTCAGAGGATATTCACCGAGACTTTCCAGTTTCCTCGGTACCGTTTGAGCAGCCTCCGCTGATGGTTTCGGTGTCTATCGCCTTCGATTCCGGTTCAGCCACCGGTATCGTTGTCGATGCTGGTACCCGCAGTAGTATCGGGACCAGCTCCATCCATGCTTTTTTCCTCAGGTTCGTTCCTTTCTATGCCTAGTTTGGAATAGATACCTAGCATGGACGATACAGTACTGACGGTTTCAGGTCATACCTGCCAGTTCCAGTATCCATTCATTAGAGATCCTGTTTTGCACCGGAAAAGTACATTCTCTGGTGCCCAGCCTAGTTTTTCGAGTTTAACCTGTCCAGGGATTGTTCCCATTGGAGATCCTTCTTTTCAGAAATTTCTCCTTGACATGGCAACATTCCTGGCTATTCCTATCCCTGGCTATGATCCTACACAAGGCTCTTCTGGGAAGAAGGAAAATATAATGCTTCCTGTACATCATTCTTTACAGGATCTTCTTCTGAAAATATGGGAAACACCTTTAAGGGCTTCCTCACCTTCTACAGCAACTGCTCTTCTGTATCAGGTGCCCCCCTCTCCAGGGTTTCAGAAGACTCAACTTCCCCCATCATTCCATTGTAGTGGAATCAGCAATGAGGAAGGTAAAAAGCAAGAAGAAGCATTCTTCTTTCCCGCCAGGTCGTGCATCTAGAACACTAGATGCTTTTGGACGTCAAACCTTCCAAACATCTATGCTGGCAACAAGGATTCTCTCATATATTTTTTATATGAGTCTATCCCTTCAGGAGGTCACAGAGAAATTATCTCTTTTGACTCCTTTTCTTTCAGAGCCCAAGGCTACAGACTATTCCTTGCTTCTTAGTCATAGCCAGAATATCTCTAGATTTCTTTCTCGTGCTTCCCTAGACTCCTTTGAGTCTGTTAGCAGAACCTCTGCTATAGCCATAGGAGCACGATGTAGAGCCTGGCTTTAAGCTTCAGACTTGAGCAGATGGGCACAACAAAGACTGGGTAACACTCCTTGTACTGGAGAAAATCTCTTCAACAAGGAGTCTTTACGTCAGGTTGCTCATTGCTCCACTGACTTCCCTGTTTCTGAGGGCTATCCTAAACCACCTCCTTTTCCAGTAGGTAGGAAATGCCCTACCAAACCTTCTTTCCCTAAAAGAAGGTTTTATTCTTCTCCTGCCCATCATACAGATGTTCCCAAGCAAGGGAAACCTCGCCCTGGTCTGAAGAATCCAAACTCCAGCCAGGAAAATTAACCCTCAATAGGGTAGGGTTCCCATTAATCTGTTATAATATGCAGTTCACTTCTTCTCATTAGAAGTTTTTCACTGTTTTTTTCCTTAAACCTCTACACTTGGATTCCTGTTTCCAGGACATCCACTTGTGTTTTAGGTATGCTGAGCTGTCAGGATATTCATGCTTTTGGGTCAGAGGTTTGCCAACTATCTCATGATAGTTTTTCTGTACCACCATGAATTTTCCTTCTACAGACTTATCATATGGCAAGTCTCACCTCAGCTCCTATTTTTTCTTTACCTTCTTTTCCAGGGTTCCCCTGTAACAGTGGTATCATACCAATGGAAGGCTTTCTTAGCCTTTCCAGTCTTCCTTTTTTCCTGATCTGGGCAGCCTGTCAGACAGGAACAGGATATTTCTTCTTGTTCTGTCTGTTCTTTCTGTTTAAAACAGAAAATTCTTTCTGATCTGCCATTCAGCAGCTGCCCATGCAGGAACTTCAATGATTGGTCTACTGGTACTTTTCTATAAGTTCCAGTATGATCTTCCACTACTTTTGTACAACCTTAGTAGTGCTTCCAAGATAGTCCTCATCTATCTTGGATAATCCTTGTAACTTCATTTCTGCCATCTCCAAACCCTTGGAGTTGGTAGCATAGTTGAGCTGGCAGCTGGTTAACTCTCCTACATAATGCTCTCTGCAATCCTACAGAGAAGCTTTTCACTATGGGCCTTTGCTAGAGAGCATAGGGGTTTTTTCTCTGACTATCCTATATAGTTGGAAAAGGCTTCCTCAGTCACCTCCCAGGACTGTGAGGGTTCTTACGCCCTTCTATTCCCTTTTAATAAAGGACATAAGCCTTTCCAACATGACAGTCTAAAGAGTTACCAACTTCCTACAGGAAATAGGCTCTTTTTCCTTGCGACTTGTTCTTATGGACAGCACATATTTAACTAAATAACGCATGATACCCCACCCCTTGTCCCTCAAGTGGGTCTACCTGGTGTCTCCCCTATGCGTATTCTGTCCCTTCACCATGTTAGAGTTCTACTGGACTCAGGACGTGCTGTTACAGACTAATATTATCCTCTGTTTACTCGCAACCAGCCTGGTTATTTTACTGGGTAGCATTCTACTCCATCTTAACCAGAGGGAATAGATTCTCTATATCTTCTCAAGTAGGTTCCACCTTCTTGTTATGAGATGAATCATTCCTCTTCACATCTTCCATGTGAGGATTCCTATAGACATATCTCTTTCTGCTAAATTGCAGACATTTCTCTTTAGACATATATATATATATATATATATATTTTTTTTTTTTTCATATAGGTTCATATGTCTATATGCTTCTTTAGATGCATATGTCTGTCAGCCATGTGTGCATAGACTATACCCCCTGGATCTCGACATAAACATATATATATATATATATGTGTGTTTCTCTGTCGAGATACTCTTTTAGGTAGATATGTATTCACATACTTATCTCTCTAACTGTCTGTGCTTATAAAGGTGTGTTTTCCTTCCTATCTGTTTCAGACAGTGGGTTTTCACATGTTCATACTATTTCACAGTATGTTTCAGTTTTATGCACACAACCACTGCTGTGGTACTGACAGCTTGACCATAACCTTAGGTTCAGGTATCCCTGAAGCTCCCTATTCCTTTATCTTCCTACCTCTCGTCAGTTAGGACAGACATGGGGGATCTTCAGTAGCTCTGAGGTTTCCAACTCCTCAGACATCTGTCCTTGGGATTACGGGGTTTTTCCCCTTACCCCTTCTTCCCTCAAGGACTAAGCCAATTTTGTCCAACTCGGTCAGTCTTCCTCTTTTGCTCCTAGCTATAATTAACTCTGTAGCCAAAAGAGTTTTCAGCTTTTTCCATAAAGCTTTCTACTAAAGACTCACCGTTTTTGTTCTTCCCCAGTTGAATCCTGGGGTCACCTGTCAGTTCCAGATTTGACATTCAACTCACTCCTGTGAGGTCATTTTGAAGATTCCTCTACTGGATCCCCAGTAGATTCCATCAGCCTCTCTACTTCCTGCAATCCAGTAGGTGAGGTCCATATGGTCATTGTTCATTTCAATACATTTCATGATGCTTATCATATATACAAGGACTCCTTGTCTGTAGTCCTATTTTAGGTCTGCTGTCTCTTACAGCTCCTCTCTTCTTCAACTCCTACCCTCCATCCTCGGGATGCCTGGGCATATGGGGTGGAGCATGTTTTAATCACCAACATGCTAGGGCTCCAGGCATCTTAGCTTGGGAGTCCCCATATGTGAAGACTCATTCCTGTTTGTTCCTGGAGATTGCACAGTTACTTACCTGTAACAGGTGATCTCTGGGAACAGCAGGAATAAGTCTTCACAACCCACCCACCTCCCTTAGGAGTTGTATCTCTCTTCCTTTCCTCTTTCTCTCTTTGTCTCAGCTATAAAACTCAACTGAGGAGAGACAGTTGGAAAGGCGGGAAGGCAGCACGCAGGCGCTGAGGGATGCTCCGAAAAGCTTTCTGATTGGACGCTGGGGAGCGTTCCCGCGCAGGCTCCGTCGGTACCGACGTACCCATATGTGAAGACTTATTCCTGCTGTTCCCAGAGATCACCTGTTACAGGTAAGTAACTGTGCTTTCCTGCAGGCCGGAGTAGAAAAGAGTCTGGCTTTGAATTCCTTGCGTGTCTAGGTGTTCGGGTGCAAGGAGTCTCTAGGAGCACACCCCAATGTTTCCAGGTTTTTAAGAGCAGTGACGTATTTCCAACCGCCAGAGCACACTGTATTTCCGGCTTGAGATCTCATCTTGGTCCTGTCCATGATTTATTTATTTATTTATTATTTATTACAGTTTCTTATATACCGCGCTATTTAGAATCAGCGCGGTTTACATCATAACAAAATGACCATTACGACAAACTGTCAGGTTTTACATTGAACAGGAGTACAAACTTGGATAACTGGGTTAACTATATACATAATCTATCTACACTGCAGTGTGCGGGCATTTCTAGATTGGGTTATTTCTTGGAGGGGATATCTGGTTCAGTTGCTGTCTGGGAAATATTGGCGGAAAAGGTATGTTTTGAGAGCCTTTCTGAACTGATATAGATTGGTGATGGCTCTAATGTCGGGGGGTAGGGTGTTCCAGCATTTTGGTACATAAAAACTGAATGCCCTGTTTGTGGTGTTCGTGTTGGACTTTGTTGAAGCCTTTGGTATTGCTAGCAAGTTTACAGCTGATGTTCTTCTTGCTCTATTGGGGGGGACCATGTGGATTAGATTCGTGAGTGAGAGGGATGAGGTGCCTTTGATTGCCTTAAATGCTAATACAAGGGATTTGAAGGTGATTCTCCCGTGAATTGGTAGCCAGTGCAGCTGTTTGAGAATGGGAGTCACGTGGTCGTTTCTGGATGCACCGTAGAGGACCCTAGCTGCGGCATTCATGGCCAACTGTAAGGGGGTTAGTGTGGATTGGGGGAGACCTTGTAGGATGGCATTTGCAAAGTCAAAATGATGATGATGGAGACTCCCTTTGAGCCTCTGGCAAGGAGTTCAAAGTGGTGGTGGTGTTTCTGGACGCCATTTCTATGGCATGATGCATCTCTGAGCTACAGGCTCCGTCATGCAGAAAACCCTTTTTACTGCTCTCAAAGGTGGTCATCTTGCGGATGGTACCATCCTTGCCTAAGGTGGTATTGGCTTTTTGCATAAATCAGACCATGGTGCTTCCGTCCTCCTCAGACTTGTCAGATCAACAGCTGTGCCTTCTCAATATGCGCGGAGTACTCAAATGGTACCTCAAGTGCACTGAGTCTATTGGAAAGTCGGATCATCTGCTCATCCTTTTGGGGAGGGCCCAAGGTGGGGAGAAGCAGCCTCAGACTTCTGTTGCTCGCTGGCTAAAAGACAATTGTCAGCCTACTTGTTGCGCTGAAAAACTCTACTGGCGGGGCTGCAAGCGCATTACACCAGGGCCCAGTTGGTGTCTTGGGCGGAGTTCAGCCTTGTTTCACCGGCCGATAACCGCAAGGCAGCTACCTGGTCCAACTTGCATACTTTCATACGACACTACAGGTTGGATGTGCAGGTGCAGGGTGATGTGCAGTTTGGGGCATGGGTGTTGCGGATTGGGCTTACTGGTCCCTCCCATTCTTAAGTACTGCTTTGCTACATCCCAGGAGTCTGGACTTGACTGGGACCACTGTTTGGAAGGTGAAATTAGACCTTGCTTGCTAATTTTCTTTCCTTGAGTCCAGAACCTGCCTATTCGTTCAGATATAGCGAGGCCCGGATGGGTATGTCTGGGTGTGTTGCTTCTCATAGTTTTCTCCTCCAGAGTTCAGAAACGCATGTACGCTTGCTTCCCAGAGGGTTGGCTCCCGATGGACCAGTGTCTTAGGGGGGAGGTTACTTCGTACATAGTTGGTGTGTGTTAGTGCCTGTTCTTGTGGGGGTTTTTCTGCTTGGTAAGGATCATACTGACTTCTGGGGTGAGTTCATCTCCCTTTACTGTGACATCACACAAGGTTTAGAATTCTCAGTCTCCATCTGCTGGAGGTGGGACAAAACTCAGGAGACTGGACTGGAGGTACTCAAGGAAAGAAAATTAGCAGGTAAGATCTAATTTCACTGTATTAAGAGAATGAATAAACCTGTATAAGAGAAGCTGAGTCGAAATAATTTCTATACCTTTCTATTATCTTTTACAATGAATATGAAAGAACTGTCCCATTTTCCCATTGATCTAGCCAGGTTTGAAGTTTTGATAGGTAGTAACACAAATTTCAAACTGCAGTTAATTCAGCCCTTTTACTTGACGAGGATGTGCATATGTGTGTGTTGGTCTGAAAGATTTCAGCAGAAGTTTTCAAGTGCTGAAGATCCCGGTGAGAACTAAAATTGCATTTTTCTCCCTTCTGTAGTGAAAGAAACCAAAGCTAAAAGAAAGAGAAAGCTGATTGTTGACAGCGTGAAAGAGTTGGATAGCAAGACAATCCGAGCCCAGTTGAGCGACTACTCTGATATTGTCACTACTCTGGACCTTGCACCTCCTACCAAGAAACTGATGATGTGGAAAGAGACTGGTGGCGTGGAAAAACTATTCTCACTTCCTGCTCAACCTTTGTGGAACAGTAGACTACTGAAAGTAAATCCATTCATAAATGCATTCCTTTATGTGAAAAGTCACATTAGGAGAAACCATGCAAAAAAGATATATATAGATATAGATATATAGATACACACACTTGTATATACATGCACACGCACACACGGTGTCCCAAAAAAAGTGAGAGCATTTCATAAATTAAAAGCTTAAATATTTTACTTATTTAACGTTTTTAGCTATATAACGTCTTTATTTCGACAATTTCTGGTCGCCATCTATTTTTTTTTTTTTTAAATTTGTCAATCGTTAACATCTCTTTTTTTTTTAATTTTTAAATAACTTATATGCTACGAGATGTTCTCACTTTTTTTGGGCCACCCTGTATATACATATATATGTCTCACTCACTCTTTGGCGAAAATAGGGATTTGTGGTTGAGCAGCTTGTGAAAGTGCCACACATTATACAAAAACCCATGAATTCTATACTTTGAGAACTGTTAATTCTCCAGGAACAGGCAGGAAGTTAGTCCTCACTTATGGGTGACGGCACTGACGGAGCCTGAGTGGAGCAATTCCCCAGCTTTCAAAGAAAGCCTTTGGGATTGCTGCCACGTATGTGTGGTCCTCTTCCTGCCCAAAGATGCTATCTTGCTCAGTCTCCTTTTTCTGTGGAGCCCTTTGGATGCATCTCATTTCTCAGAAAGTTTTGTTTTTGGCCTCTGGCTTTTCTGGTAGCACCAGTCCTCTACCCATCCTCCCCTGTTCTGTTTTTCCTAGAGCAAAGGGACGTCTTTTTTTGTAAAAGTTTTTTCGTGTTGTGGGCTTTGTGCCCTTTTTCCCCAACCGCTGGCCGCAAAGGTCTTCGACCTAGCGGGGACCCTTTTTGCCCCAATGCCCACCGGGTTTAAGAAATGTGACAGATGCTCCAAAAACATGTTGCTCACGGACACCCACGTCTGCTGTCTTGGGGCCGGCTATGACCCGGAGCTCTGCTCCCTTTGCAAGAAAATGTCCTCCAAGGTCCTGCTAAGTTGTAAGCAGAAGTTCGATGACATTTTCCGGAAGGTAGCCCCGGAATCCCCGGCAGTACCCTGTCATCACTTGGCTGGTGGGATCCCCCACCTCGGTCCCAAGCTCTCGGCGGAGCTCTGACCAGGGGTCCCCTGAAGTGGAGAGGCGTAAGAAGAAGACTATCTTGAAGATGCTGTTGGGGGTTCCAGATAAGCATGAGCGCTCCTGTGCTCGGTCGCTCAGCCCTCCTCAGCGTTCCTGAGAGTCGAGCAATGGCGCCCGGTCTCCTGAGGGCCATCCTGGTAAGGACCCCCTCTCCTTCTCCAGGCCAGATCTTGTAACCCCGATGTTGACGTCACAGGGACCCACCACCATGTGGAAGTCCCGTATGCTGGCACTAGCGTTTCTGCCGCCTTAGCTGCCCAACAGGCGCTCTTGCCCAGCACGGCTGGCCTGCTCCTCGAGACCGGGGTTCCCTTGAGAGGGACACCGAAACCCGCCCTGGAAACCCCCGAGAGCCATGGGCCTCATGAGGGTCCTCGGCGTCTGTCTCGCTAGTCTTCCAGGTCCTCGGGAGCAAGATCCTCCAAAGCTGTCTCCAAGCGGGCCTTGACCTCTGGACGGGGCAACTAGCCCGAGTTGTGCTCCTCCTCTAGGACTGAGAGTCAGACGGGGATACCTCCCCAGAGACCCGTGCCCACAGGGACCTCCCTTTGGACCTGTCCCCGCCTGCCTCTCGAAGGCGTTTGCTGCCCGAGGACACATTTCTAGTGTTCGTGTGGGACATGGCACGGGCCCTCAGCCTGGCTAAGCAGGTTGAAGAGGAGCCGTGAGCTGAAGAGCTCGATATTCTACAGTATGAGTCCCCCCCTCAGGAGTCTCTTACTGTTCCAGTTCCTCCCATTTTGTCGAAGCTGCTCCTCAGCATGTGGGAGACACCTGCTTTGGTCCCCATAGTGAGCAAGCGTCTCGATTCTATGTACAGGGTTCAACGGGGCCCGGGGTTGAGGAAGACCCTGTTCTCACACACCTCTATGATAGTGGAGTTGGCGATGCGAAAGCAAGAGAGCCTGAAGTCACACTCTTTGGTCCCCCCAGGCAGGTTGTCTAGAGCTCTCAATGCCCTTGGGCGCAAGGCCTATCAATGGTCCATGCTCATATGTCACATCCAGGCATACCAATTGTATATGGGCATGTTCCTACATGACCTCGCCAAAGAGCTCGCCTGCAGTGGGTGTCGATCACATTGGACACCTGGGTCCTCAGAGTGATCCAGGACGGATATCTCCTCCCTACTCTCCAGCGGAGCCTACTCTGCTGCTTTCGCACCAGATCTTTTTGCAGCGGGAGCTGTCCAACCTCCTCACCCAACAGGCGGTCGAGAAGGTACCGCTGCACCTTTGAGGCTGTGGTTCTACTCTCACTACTTGTTCTGAAAAAGACGGGGGGCCTATGCCCCATCCTTGACCTCCGGAACCTAAACAAGTTACTGGTGGGGGAGAAGTTCAAAATGTCACTTGGCATCCTGCTGCCCTTCCTCCAGCAGGGTGATTGGCTATGCTCCTTGGACCTCAAGGACGCTTACGCCCACATCCTAATCCACCCCCAACACAGGCATTACCTGCACTTCAGAGTGCAAGGGGAACACTACCAGTACAGGGTGCTCCCCTTCGGGCTCATGTCTACATCACAAGTTTTCATGAAGTGTCTCTCCACAGTCGCCACCTCCCTCAGGCGGCATGGCATACCAGTCTTCCCCTACCTCGACGACAGGCTCGTCACGAGAACCTCTATTGACAGAGCCCGCCTGGCGGCATCACGAACAATTCTCCTCCTCGAACGTCTCGGCTTCATGGTCAACTACTCCAAGTCCCACCTCGAACCGGTGTGGTCCCTGGAGTTCATCGGTGCCTGCCTCGACACAGAGCGAGTGACCGCCTTCCTGCCCGCTGACCGGGTGGACTGCCTCCAGGCCGTGATGGCCCAGGTCCAGAGCAGGGCTTGGGTTATGACATGGGTCATGCTGCGCTTTTTAAGACACATGGCCTTCACCGTCCATGTGGTCCCCCACACCCGCATGCACATGCGGACAGCCCAGTGGTGCCTCAGGGCACAATGGAACCAGGCCTTCAGCCACCTCAGAGACCCTATCCAGGTCTCCTGCAGTCTCCACGACTCATGATCGGGTCTGAGGCAGCGGAGGCAGCAGTCATGTGTGTCGGTAAGAGACATAAGTTTCTTACACCGATCACACTTTTTAAACCCGCTGGTAGCCATCAGGGGAAAAAGGGCCCCTGCGAGGTCAAAAGACTGGGCTGCCAGTGAAAAATGAAAAATGGCGCGAACGCTAGTCACAAAGGACAGAAATCGAAAAAGAGAGAGTGGACTCGATACCGGCGTATCGGGCCAAGGCTGGAAAAGGATCCGGCGTCGAACCGAAGGAGAAAAAGAAAAAACAGGGAAAGCACCGTTTTTCTCGGGGAAAAACGAACTATGTCCATCGGGCTCCGCAGAAAAAAGAAGACTGAGCAAGATGGCACCCTAGGGCGGGAAGGGGACCGCGCATGCGCGCTGCAATTCCCAAAGGCTTTCTTTGAAATCTGGGGAAATGCTCCGTGCGAGGGCTCCGACGGCGCCGACGTCACCCATATGTGAGGACTGACTTCCTGCTTGGTCCTGGAGAAAGAGTAGTTACTCACCTGTAACAGGTGTTCTCCAGGAGCAGCAGGAATCAGTCCTCACATATGGGTGACGTCGGCGCTGATGGAGCCCTCGTGCGGAGCATTTCCCCAGCTTTCAAAGAAAGCCTTTGGGAATTGCAGCACGCTTGCGCGGTTCCCTTCCCGCCCAAGGGTGCCATCTTGCTCAGTCTGATGACATAGCTAAAAGACAGCAAAAAATTAGCAAAAATAAATCATATGACTGCAACTCCAAGGGGAGGAGGGAGGGTTGTGAGGACTGATTCCTGCTGCTCCTGGAGAACACCTGTTACAGGTGAGCAACTACTCTTTCTCCAGGACCAAGCAGGAAGTCAGTCCTCACATAAGGGACTCCCCAGCTTAAGGCTACCGGAGACCTCAAGCGGATAAATGAGCTCCCTCTAGCTCGTCAGTACGTAAGGAAGGAATCTTCTCTGAGAACGCCCCCGACCGGTAGCCCAACACCAGGGCTGGAGGGTAGGAGTTGCCTAAACCCCAAAGAGATTATGGAGTACTGCCTGTCCGAAAGCACTGTCCCTGCGGGACTCCCTCTCAAGGCAGTAATGGGCCGCAAAAGTCTTGCTTGAAGACCAAGTAGCGGCCCAGCAGATGTCTGCCAACAGAACAGAGCGGAGATGAGCCACTGACACAGCCTTCGCCCTGACACGATGAGCCGTGACTCGACCCTCCAACGAGAGGCCGGCTGCCCCATAAGCCCAGGCGATAGTCAGCGACCCATATGGACAAAGTACGCTTGGAGACAGGTAGCCCCAACTTATTGGGATCAAAAGAAACGAAGAGCTGAACAGCCCTCCGGTGCTTCCGCGTACGGTCGAGGTAGAAGGATAACGCCCTCCTACAGTCCAGGGTATGCAGGACCATCTCAGCCCGGTTGGCATGCGGCCTGGGAAAGAAGGTCGGAAGAACCACCTCCTGATTGAGGTGAAAAGGGGAGACAACCTTAGGAAGAAACTTCGGGTGAGTCCGTAAGACTACCCTATTCCTGTAGATCCTAGTGTAAGGGGGATCAGACACTAGTGCCTGAAGTTCACTCACTCGCCTAGCAGAGGTAAGAGCTACCAGAAACAAGGTTTTCCAGGAGAGAAAACTGAGAGGGCAGGTAGCCATAGGTTCAAATGGCGGACAAGTAAGCCGCTGTAAGACCACATTCAGATCCCACTCAGGGGCTGGTGGACGCAAAGGAGGCTTAAGCAGGAGGAGGCCTCTGAGAAAACGAGCCACCAAAGGGTGGTTGGAAAGAGGCCTCCCGTCCACCGGCGAGTGGTGCGCTGAGAGATCACTGAGGTGAACCCTGACAGAGTTGGACTTAAGGCCTAGATTGGAGAGGTAAAGCAAATACGGCAATACTACCGCTACCAAGCATGAGAAGGGATTCTTGCTGTGCTTTTCACACCATGTGGAGAATCTACCCACTTAAGAGCGTAGGATTTCCTGGTGGATTGCCGCCTAGAGGCGAAGACTACGTCTTCCACCTCTCTAGGCAGGAGTAGGGGAGCCAGGACTACCCTTTCAGCAGCCAGGCCATCAGATGAAGGGACTGAAGGTTGGGGTGCAAGAGAGACCCCTGGTCCTGAGACAGGAGATCGTGTTGAATTCCCAGAGGCAGGGGAGTGTCCACCGCCAGTTGCAGCAGGAGTGGGAACCACGGCTGCCTCGGCCACCTGGGGGCTATCAGAATCATTGAGGCCCTGTCCTTGAGGACCTTGAACAGTGTTCGAGACACTAGTGGCGTGGGAGAAAACGCATATAGTAGGCCTTGGGACCACGGAATCAGAAAGGCATCCGCCGCTACTCTGAGAGGATGCGGTTGTCTGGAACAGAATCTCTGGAGTTGCCTGTTCAGAGGGCTGGCGAAGAGATCCATGCTGGGGAGGCCCCACCTGAGAAAGATCTGATGAACCATTAATGGATTCAATCTCCATTTTTGTGGTTGCAGGATCCTGCTCAGTCTGTCCGCCAGGTAATTTTCTTGATCGGGGAGGTAGACAGCCTTGAGGAGGATTCCGTGATTGACGGCCCAAGAGCACAGCCGTTGTGCCTCCTGACAGAGAAGGAAGGAGCCTGTGCCTCCTTGTTTGTTCACGTAGAACATGGCAACTTGATTGTCCGTCTGGACCAGTACAGACTGGCGAGATGTGAGGTGGGAGAAGCCTCTCAGGAGGTTTATCTGCTGAGCAGCCTCCCAAGGAGTCCAGAGACCCTGAGTACATGCCCCTTGGCAATGTGCTCCCCAACCTAGAAAGGAAGCATCTGTCGTCAGCACTCGAGAATGCGGAGGCGATTGAAAATCCACTCCGAGTACCAGATTCGGAAGATGAAGCCACCATTCTGGGACGGGAGCAAAGTGGACTTTGCGAAGTTTATGACAAACCCCAAGTGCTGAAGCAGAGCCACAGTACGAAGGGTGGCTTGACTGGCCTCCTGGGAAGACTGGCTCCTTATGAGCCAGTCGTCCAGATATGGAAACACAAAAAGACCTTGAAGCCTCAGGTAGGCCACCACCACCGCCAGGCACTTGGTGAACACCCTGGGAGCGGAGGTTAGGCCAAAGGGAAGTACTCTGTACTGGTAGTGGTTTCCCCCCACAACAAATCTGAGATATTGTCTGTGGTCTGGATGAATAAGGATGTGAGTATAAGCATCCTTTAGATCTAAGGAGCATAGCCAATCTCCCTGCTGGAGGTAGGGCAGCAGGATTCCAAGGGTAAGCATCTTGAACTTTTCCCTCTCCAGGAACTTGAGGTTGCGCAAGTCTAGGATGGGTCTGAGGCCTCCTGTTCTCTTTGGTACCAGAAAGTACCTGGAATAAAAGCCGTGACCTCTCAGGTGGTGGGGCACCGGTTCCATAGCCTGTTCCTTTAGCAGACTTGTTAACTCCTGAAGGAGTAGGTCCCTGTGCAGAGGGAGTCTTGGAAACTCCCCTGGAAAATAGGAGGGAGGTACCTGGTGAAAATGGAGAAGATAGCCACTGTTGGAAACAGAATACTGGGCTTGATGGACCTTGGTCTGACCCAGTATGGCATATCTTATGTTCTTATGTTCTTATGACTATATGGAGCACCCAGGTATCGGATGTGACGGCTGACCACCTGTGGGCAAAGTAGGCCAGCCGGCCTCCTGTGCTGATGTGAGCCAGCTGAGGAGAAGAGGCTATGCTTGCTGAGTCAAAAACCCCCACCCTGCTGAGCAGGGGCCGGTGTTGGTGGCTTGGGGGCCTTCTGCCTACGGGGCCCATGACCCTGCCCCTTGGCCTGCTGACCCTGTTGGGGAGCTGCAGAGGCCTGATAATGAGGGTATTGTTTATAAGCAGATAACCTCCTCGGGTAAAAGGTCTTTTTTCCCGAGCCCTTCTTTTGAGAAGGGGCAGAGGTTTTTCTGCACATCCTAGTCCTGGTCAGAGTCTCTGTCTCGGGTTCTGCAGCCTTTTCAGCCATGGGCTTGCCAAAGAGGTTTTCACCTTGGCAGGGGACATCGACCAACTTGTCCTGCACCCATGGCTCGAGGTCGGATGACTGTAGCCAAGCCTGTCGGCGGGCACCGATGCCGGCTCCGGCTACTTGGGCCACAGCCTCGAAGCCATCGTAGGCTGCTCGAGAGATAAACTTCGAGCACTCTCGAATACCAGTGGACAAGGCTTGGAACCGCTGCAAAGTTTCCTCGGAGAGACCAGCAGAGAACCCGGCAATCTCCTTTGCCAGGTCTCAGAGATACATGCCCATATAGAGCTGGTAAGTCTGGACACGGCAAGCAAGCATAGAGCGCTGGAAGCACTTCTTATCGAGGGCATCCAGGTTCCGGGCCTCCCGGCCGGGAGGCACCGAGGAGTGCATCTTCTGACTTTTCAGTCGATGCATGGCCGATTCCACAACCATGGAGTGGTGCGGTAATTGTGCCTTTTGGAACCCGGGGCTCTTGCGGGCTTGATAGATGGAATCGACCCGCTTGCTTAACACCGGCGTCGAGGCCGGGGTCTCCCACATGCGGAAGAGCAGCCACTCCAGCATCGGAGGAACCGGTACAGTAAAGGCCTCCTTTGGGGGAGAGTCATACTGGAGGGCCTCGAGCTCCTCGGCTCGAGGCTCTCCTCTGGATCCGCGGGGAAGGCCTTGGCCATATCCCGCACGAAGTCCGAGAACCGGGTATCCTCCGGTGGGGATTGTCTCCGAGGTTCAGACTCCGGCGAGTCCGATGGGACACACCGAGTCCGATAAGTGTTCGGTGACTCTTCGTCCTCCGTCTCCCAGCCCGACTCCTTGGAGGAGGAATCGAGCGGCTCCGGTCGGGCGGACTCCGATGCCATCCGCCCCGACGCCGAGGGTACTTGTGTCGACGACCTCGGTCCCGAACGGGAGGCCGAGGGAGACCGTGGCCGAGGATCTACTCGAGCCCGCATGGACTCGAGGATCGGCTCGGCCTCCGGGGTCGACTTCGACGTCGAGGTCCCAGTGGTCGGGGCAGATGCACCGGTGAGACCGGCGATCAATGCCCGTTGCTGTTCCATGAAGGCAGCGAGGCTGCTCTCCAAGGCTGTCAACCTGAGTCCGAGCTCAGGAGACCCAGCAGCCCCCGACTCGGGCCCCGACAGCGGCTCCCCTGGAGGAGAGTCCACGAGGACTACAGCACTCAAGTGTCTAGGAGACTCCATCTCAATACGAGGATGCTTGGCAGGCCTCTCCGACTCCGAAGACCCGGGATGGCTATCGGGGCTATGCGACCTGGCCCTCGAGGAACCAGGAACATCCATCGATGCTGCCCTCGTGGGTTTCTTCTTCCTGCGATGTTCCCGCGAAGGAGACCCCCGCTCAGAGGAACCCCGACGCTGCTTGGGGCCGGAGTCCCGAGACGTCGAGGCCTCTGACGAGGTCCGGGCCCGTCCGGACGTGGATTCAGAGAAGATCCTATCCTTCTGGTGCTGCCGACTCCTCAGCGCCTTCGAGGACATTTTGCCACACGGACCACAGATCATCGGGTCATGATCGGGTCCGAAGCAGTGGAGGCAGCAGTCATGTGTGTCGGTAAGAGACATAAGTTTCTTACACCGATCACACTTTTTAAACCCGCTGGTAGCTATTGGGGGAAAAATGGCCCCTGCGAGGTCAAAAGACCGGGCTGCCAGTGAAAAAAGAAAAATGGCGCGAACGCTAGTCACAAAGGACAAAAACCAAAATAGAGAGAGTGGACTCAATACCGGCGTATCGGGCCAAGGCGGGAAAAGGATCCGGCGTCAAACCGAAGGAGAAAAAGAAAAAAACAGGGAAATCACCGTTTTCCTCGGGGAAAAACGAACTACGTCCGTCGGGCTCTGTGGAAAAAAGAAGACTGAGCAAGATGGCACCCTAGGGCGGGAAGGGGACCGCGCATGCGCGCTGCAATTCCCAAAGGCTTTCTTGAAAGCTGGGGAAATGCTCTGCACGAGGGCTCCGTCGGCGCCGACGTCACCCATATGTGAGGACTGACTTCCTGCTTGGTCCTGGAGAAAGAGTAGTTACTCACCTGTAACAGGTGTTCTCCAGGAGCAGCAGGAATCAGTCCTCACATATGGGTGATGTCGGTGCCGACAGAGCCCTCGTGCGGAGCATTTCCCCAGCTTTCAAAGAAAGCCTTTGGGAATTGCAGCGCGCATGCGCAGTCCCCTTCCCGCCCAAGGGTGCCATCTTGCTCAGTCTGATGACATAGCTAAAAGACAGCAAAAAATTAGCAAAAATAAATCATATGACTGCAACTCCAAGGGGAGGAGGGAGGGTTGTGGGGACTGATTCCTGCTGCTCCTGGAGAACACCTGTTACAGTTGAGTAACTACTCTTTACAACAACAAGGAGGGGGGAACATAATCACGCCTCCTCTGCTGCAATCCTTGCGTCTTGCTGGAGGATGACTCTGGGGGTGGTCTACCTCCCAGGCCAGGAAAATGTCCCTGCAGACAAACCTAGCAGGATCCTCCGCCGACACGCGTGACGCATGGCTCCATAGGTCGCCAGCATCTTGTTCCATCGCTGGGGGACCCCATCCATGGTCCTGTTTGCTAGTCCGGCGAACGCACAGATTCCCTGCTTCTGCTGCCCAGTCCTGCACCCGCGCAGGGTCGCCCCGGATGCGTTCCACTTGAGCTGGACCTCCGGCCGCCTTTACGCGTTCCCTCCCACTCCACTTATTGCAAGGACACTCCACAAGGCTCAGCGGGACCAAGCTTCGGTGATCCTCATGGCCCCTTTGTGGCCTCGACAGCCTTGGTTCCCGCTTCTGCTCCGGCTCTCATCCGAGCCCCCATTCCCCCCTGGGCTGTGCCCTGGGCCTGTTGACACAAGAGGAGGGTTAGGTATTCTACCCGAATCTGGCCTCACTGTCCCTTAAAGCCTGGCGACTGAACAGGTCGCCTTAGCTCTGCTGCGCCTCCCAGAGGACATTAAGGAGATCCTCCTTGTGTCGAGGAAGGACTCAGCGAGACAGGTGTACGCCTTTAAGTGGTGATATTTCTCAACCTGGTGCTCCGAGCTTCAGATCGACCTGTTCTCCATCTCTACCCGGTGGATCCTCCAGTACCTCCTACACTTCTCAAAAGCAGGGTTGAAATCCAATTCGGTCAGGGTACACCTGAGCGCCATTTCGGGGAACTACCTCCCCGTCGAGGGAGAACACCTCTTGGGGCAGCCCTTGGTCTCTCGCTTCATGCAAGAACATAAGAACATAAGATCATAAGATATGCCATACTGGGTCAGACCAAGGTCTATCAAGCCCAGTATTCTGTTTCCAACAGTGGCCAATCTAGGTAATATGTACCTAGCAGTTTCCCCAAGAGACACAAGTTCCACAATGCTTCTACTGGGTCAAGCATTGATATCTTCGGTCACTACTTAATAATGGTTTATGGACCTTTCCTCCAGGAACTTGTCCAAACCTTTTTTAAACCCAGCTACACTAACAGCCTTTACTACATCCTCCGGTAACAAATTCCAGAGTTTGATTACACGTTGAGTGAAAAAATATTTTCTTTTATTAGTCTCAAATACCTGTAGCTTCATTGCATGTCCCCTAGTCTTTCTATATTCTGATAAGGTAAACAATCGATCTACGCTTACCCGTTCCACTCCGTTCATTAATTTATAGACTTCTATCATATCTCCCCTCAGCCGTCTCTTTTCCAGGTTAAAGAGCCCTAACCTTTTTAGCCTTTCTTTATAGGAGTATCCTTCCATCCCCTTTACCATTTTGGTGGCTCTTCTCTGAACCTTTTCTAAAATCGCTATATCCTTTTTAAGATACGGCGACCAGGATTGCACACAATATTCAAGGTGCGGTCTCACCATGGAACGATATAGAGGCATTATAATACCTTTTGTTTTATTTTCCATTCCTTTCCTTATCATACCTAGCATTCTATTTGCTCTCTTGGCCGCTGCTGCACACTGGGCCGAGGGTTTTAACATGGTATCCACAATGACGCCTAAATCTTTTTCCTGGGTGGTGGTTCCTAATGTGGAACCTTGCATCGTGTAACCATAGTTTGGGTTGTTCTTCCCTAGGTGCATAACCTTGCACTTGTTCACATTAAATTTCATCTGCCATTTTGATGCCCAGTCTTCCAATTTATCAAGATCCGCTTGCAATTTTTCACAATCCTCTTGGGTTTTAACAACTTTAAATAGTTTTGTGTCATCTGCAAATTTGATAACCTCACTCGTTATTCCACTTTCCAGGTCATTTATGAATATGTCAAAAAGCAGAGGACCCAGCACAGATCCCTGGGGTACACCACTATTCACCTTTCTCCATTGGGAAAATTGGCCATTTAGCCCTACCCTCTCCTTTCTATCTTTTAACCAGTTCCTGATCCACATTAGTACACTGCCTCCTATCCCATGACTCTTTAGTTTTGCCAAAAGTCTCTGATGAGGGACCTTGTCAAAGGCTTTCTGAAAGTGCAGATACACAATATCAACCGACTCACCTTTGTCCACCTGTTTATTCACTCCTTCAAAAAAACATAACAGATTAGTAAGACAAGATCTTCCTTGTCTAAAGCCATGTTGGCTGTCTCCCATTAGGTTGTGACTATCTACATGCTGAGTAATTTTATTCTTTATGATGGTTTCTACCATTTTTCCCGGTACTGACGTTAGGCTCACCGGTCTGTAGTTTCCCGGATCACCCCTGGAACCCTTTTTAAAAATTGGTGTTACATTGGCGATCCTCCAATCTTCAGGTATTAGAGATGATTTTAATGATAGTTCACAGATTACTGATAGCAGTTCTGCAATCTCATATTTCAGTTCTTTCAACACCCTTGGATGTATACCATCCGGCCCAGGTGATTTGCTACTCTTCAGTTTATCTAATAGTTGTAAGACATCTTCCCGATGTATCGATATTTCCTTCAATTCTTCCGCACCTTTAAATACCACTTCAGTCATGGGTAACATCCCTACATCTTCCTCAGTAAAGACCGAAGCAAAGAATTCATTCAGTCTCTCCGCTATCGCCTTGTCACCTCTTAGTGCTCCTTTAATCCCTTTATCATCTAATGGACCAACTGACTCTCTCACAGGTTTTTTGCTACGAGTGTACTTGAAAAGGTCTTTATTTCGCGTTTTTGCTTCCGCAGCAAGCTTCTTCTCAAATTCTCTTTGCCTGCCTTATCAATGCCTTGCATTTGACTTGCCAGTGCTTGTGCTGTTTCCAGGTTTCGTCGTTTGGCTCTTTTTTCCATTTCCTGAAAGATGCTTTTTTGGCAACAGCCTCTCTGACCTCACCTTTAAACCATGCTGGCAGTTTTTTGGACTTCCTTCCACTTTTCTTAAAGCGTGGAATACAGCTGGTCTGGGCTTCCAAGATAGTATTTTTCATCAACACCCAAGCTTGATGTACGTCTTTAACCTTCGCAACTGCTCCTTTTAGTTTTTTCTTAACTGTTTTCCTCATTTTATCATAGTCTCCCTTTCGAAAGTTAAAAGGTAGTACTGTGGATTTCCTTACTATCCCTCCTCCACTAATTAAATCAAAGGCGATCATGCTATGATCACTATTGCCAAGTGGCCCCAACACCCTTATCTCTTGCACTAGATCTGGTGTTCCACTAAGGACTAGGTCTAATATGGCTTCCCCTCTGGTCGGTTCATGAACCAGCTGCTCCAAGAAGCAGTCATTTATTTCATCTAGGAACTTTATCTCCCTAGCATGTCCTGACGTGACACTGACCCAGTCGATACCGGGGTAATTGAAATCACCCATTATTATTACTGTGCTGTAACTTTTGTTAGCTTCCTTGATTTCTTTGAGCATTTCATCATCCATTTGGTCATTCTGGCCAGGTGCTCGATAGTACACCCCCACTGCCATCGCCTTCCCCCTTTTATATGGAATTTCAATCCATATAGATTCTACAGCAGATTTTGTTTCCTGCAAAACTTTAATCCTTTCTGAGTCAATGCCCTCTCTAACATAGAGCGCAACCCCTCCACCTATTTGATCAGCTCTATCATTACGATATAGTTTGTACCCAGGTATCAGTGTCCCACTGGTTGTCCTCCTTCCACCGTGTCTCTGATATTCTAATCATATCTAACCTTTCATTTAGTGCTATATATTCTAACTCTCCCATCTTATTCTTTAGACTTCTAGCATTTGCATACAAGCATTTTAGAGAATCTATTTTATTCAGGTTAATTTGGCTATTGTTAGACATGGGTAAATTGGGATCTTTAAGCTCTGTTTGCTCCATACTTGAGGGCATTTGGACTACTTTACTCTTTTGTGGAGCCTCTCTGCTTTTGGTAGTATCCTTCAAGGATACATTCTTCCGAACCATCCGCTCTTGGGCGACTGTCGGCTTTCCCCTAATATCTAGTTTAAAAGCTGCTCTAACTCCTTTTTAAAGGTTAATGCCAGCAGCCTGGTTCCATCCCGGTTAAGGTGAAGCCCATCCCTTCGGAAGAGCCCCTCCTTTCCCCAGAATGTTCCCCAGTTCCTAACAAATCCAAAACCCTCATCTCTGCACCATTGTCTCATCCACGCATTGAGACTCCGGAGCTCTGCCTGCCTTTTGGGTCCTGCGCGTGGAACAGGAAGCATTTCGGAGAATGCTACCCTGGAAGTTCTGGATTTCAACTTCCTACCTAAAAGCCTAAATTTTGCCTCCAGAACCTCCCTACCACATTTTCCTATGTCATTGGTACCGACATGTACCAAGACAGCAGACTCCTCCCCAGCACTATCTAAGACCTTATCTAGGTGGCGCGTGAGGTCCGCTACCTTCGCACCAGGCAGGCATGTTACCAGGCGAACCTCACGTCCACCAGCCACCCAGCTATCTACATGCCTAATGATCGAATCACCAACTATAACGGCTGTCCTAACCCTTCCCTCATGGGCACATGCCCCTGGAGAAACTTCCTCGGTACGAGAGGGTTTTACATCACCTGGAGGACAGGTCCTAGTTACAGGATCACTTCCTGCCACACCAGGGTGATGCTCTCCTGTCACGTGACCTCTCTCCTCCATGGCAACAGGGGTGCTGCCAGACTGGAGGTGGGACTTCAGGACTATATCCCTGTAGGTCTCGTCTATGTACCTCTCTGTCTTATGTTTTCCAAGTCTGCTACTTTAGCCTCTAGAGAACGGACTTGTTCCCTGAGAGAAAAGAGCTCCTTGCACCTAGTGCACACGTAAGACCTCTCACCAACTGGGAGAAAATCATACATGTGACACTCAATGCAAAAGACTGGAAAGCCCCCATCCCGCTGCTGGACTGCTGTCTGCATCTTATTAAAAGAGGGCTGCTACACAGTACCCTGTCTTGTGCTGCTGAGGTAAGCTAAATTCTGATTTGATTTAAATTATAGCTCTTAGCTGCTGCTAGGCTCTAACTTCTTATGAAATTTAAACTACAAGCTCTCTGCTGGGTACTAAATTTAACCAGAAAGCTCTCTTCTGTGTGTTAAATTTAAACTAAAAGTACTTTGCTGTTACTTGGCCCTGAGGGACTATTAAATTTAAACAAGCAGCTCTCTGCTGGGTATGAAATGTAACCAGAAAGATCTCCTCTGTGTTTTAAATTCAAACTTTAATTGCTGCTACTAGGCCCTAACTGATCCAACAAAAAAAATAGTTGGTTCACAGATTAAGTAGCTTTAATACAAAGAATTATTTTTAGAAAATTACCAGAAGTATATACTCACAGTTGCAGATTTCACTCTAGAAGTAACAGTCCCCCTTTCTAGTCCTTCAAGGTCTTTTGCTTTCCAAGCCTCCCATCCGCCGGCGGAGTGGGACCTCAGCGTGGAGCCGATGGTGACGTGCTCGCTTCGCCATCTCTCCTGGAAGGTGGTGGTCTTAGTGGCTTTGACTTCGGCTCGCCAAGTCAGCGAACTTCAGGCCCTCATGGCTGAGGCTTCCTACACCAGGTTCTACGGGAACAGGGTGGTCCTCCGCACCCATCCCAAGTTCCTACCGAAGGTGGTCTCAAACTTTCATCTCAACCAGGAGATAGTCCTTCCGACCACCTTCCCGAGACAGCATGCCGACCAGGCATCGGCAGTGTTGCATGCACTTGACTGCAAGAGGGCTCTTGTCTTCTACCTGCAGTGTACACAGGATCATCACAAGTCCGGTCGGCTCTGTCGCCTACAACGCCAATTGCCTGGGGCAGGCAGTCACCCGGCACACCATCTCCGTCTGGGTGGCGGACTGCATTGCCTTCGCCCAAGCAAAGGTGGGCGCCCCACTAGATCAGCAGATCACCGCGCACAGCGTCTGAGCCAAGGCGGCTTTGTTGCGCTCAGTGCCTCTAATAGACCTCTGCTGTGCTGCGACCTGATCTTCAGTGAACACTTTCGCTGTTCACTACTGCCTCGAGAGGGAGTCCTGCTGGGACAGCGCCTTCGGCAAGGCTGTACTTCGTAATCTCTTCGGGGTATAAGCAACTCCTGCCCTCCAAACTACCTTCGACAGTTACCGAGAGCTTTTGTCCCGGGGACCCGAAGACTCTGGCTCCTCTGGGCATAGATTTCTGCTCACAGCCTCGCGGAGGCGTTTTTGGGATCTCCAGGAACAAGCAGGAATGTAGTCTTCACATATGGGTATCGTCGGTACCGACAGAGCCTGTGCGGGAACGCTCCCCAGCGTCCAATAGGAAAGCTTTTGGGAGCATCCCACAGCGCCTGCGTGCTGCCTTCCCAACTGTCCCTCTCCAGTTTGTTTTCCGTGGAGCCGACAGGTCGCACATCCTGTCACCGCAGAAAATAATTCCCTTCTATTCTTTTTTTGTGGTCGTGTCTGCCTTCCTTCGACGCTACACCGGTATCGCAGGTGGTTCTTAGGTTTGTTTTTTTTTTTTTTTTTTGAAAAAAAGATTCTTCTGGAGTCTTTTCCAGTTTTTTTCTCCTCAGGTGCCACGCGCCATTTTGGGCACTAGGCCCAACTTTTTCCTTTAAAATGGAAAAACCCGCTTTGGGTTTTAAAAAGTGTTCCAAGTGTGGCGGTACTATCTCCGTCACCGACACCCATGAGTGGTACCTCAAATGTTTTGGTCCCGACCATTCTATTTCAGAGTATGTTGCCTGTGGGATGCTGTCGAAAAGGGGCCGGCAGAACCGAGCTGCTAATCTTAGCACCCTTTTTCCCTCCGATGCAGCCTCTGTGGCATCGACGTCTTCCAGGGCTTCATCTTCCTCCCATGGATCTCAGGTAACTAAACATAAATCTCCAGGAACAAGCAGGAATGTAGTCTTCACATATGGGTATCGTCAGTACTGACGGAGCCTGTGTGGGAACGCTCCCCAGCATCCAATTAGAAAGCCTTTGGGAGCATCCCACAGCACCTGCGTGCTGCCTTTCCTAAGTGCCTCTCTCCAGTTCTTCGTTTTCTGCGGAGCCAGCAGGTCGTCGTCCCTGTCACCGCAGAAAATTTTTTCTTATTCCCTTCTTTTTTGTGGTCGCGTCTGCCCTCGACGCTAGACCTGTACCGCCGGTTCTGGCTTTCTTTCAAAAAAAAAAAATATTTTTTCCTAATCTTTTTCTTTTTCGGGTGCACGCACCATTTTGGGCACTAGGCCCATATTTCCTTTACAATGGAAAAATCTGCTTCGGGTTTGAAGAAGTGTACCAAATGTGGTGGTACCATCTCCGTCACCGACACCCATGAGTGGTGCCTCAAATGTTTAGGTCCTTACCACTCCATCACGGCGTGCATGGCTTGTGGGATGATGATGTCGAACAGAGGTCGGCAAAACCGAGCTGCTAAGCTCAGCACCCTTTTTCCCTCCGATGCAGCCTCTGTGGCATTGACATCTTCCAGGGCTTCGTCTTCCTCCCATGGATCTCAGGTAACTAAACACAAATCTGGCTGGTCCTCAAAGGGTAGATCTCCTTCCAAGCATCGAGATGCCTCTGGCGCTGCCCTTGAGGGACTTGCACCGGCAAAATTGCCCCGGCGGGAGACTTCGGCTTCCAAAGCATTATCGGGGCTCCAGGATGTTCTCGAGGCCTCAACCTTGGCAGAACTACTGATGCCATGCTCTGGGGTACCGGCCGCTTTGTCCGGTACTGATACCCAGGCATTGGCGACGTTGATAGACCAGAGATTTTTGGCTATTGAACACAGTCTGGCGGCTCTCCTTGCGGCATCCGTGCCTTCGGGACCCCTTCAGACGATTCAATCGGTACCGGTAACGACAGCATCGACATTTATTTATTTAGCTGTATTTATATCCCGCTTTTCACCGGGTCAAAGCGGTCAATTGGGGGATACATTTAACACGAGGGGATATGAGACACACACACTAATACATACAGGGACATTGGTGTCTGCGTTGCTGACACAGAGTCATGCTATGCCTTCTGGTATCAACAGGCCGGTACCGATCCCCTCCGACACCGACTTCGATCGGTACGTGTATCGTGCTCTACAAGAGCACCCGGATAGAAGGTACTTTGAATCCTCGGAAGACTCTGACAGCTCGGTCGGTACCGGAGTACTTCTCCCTGAGGAGCCTTCCTCTCCTAAACGTAGGATGTCTCCTCCAGAGGACATATCCTTTCAGGATTTTGTCCGGGAGGTGGCTCGAGGTCTTTCCATTACAGTGGCTCCTGAAACAGAGCCCAGAACAAAGGAGTTGGAGATTTTACAATATCCTAAGGCTCCTAAGGAGGCAGCTACTTTACCTATTCATGAGATCTTACATGATCTCATGTTAAGAATATGGGAAACACCTCTTACCACCTCTCCTCACTCTCGTAGACTGGATATAATGTATCGAGTACCTCCTTGTTCTGGATTCCAAAAGACTCAGCTTCCTCATCACTCCATTGTAGTGGAATCAGCTATGAGAAGGATCAGGAGTGCAAAGAGGCATGCCTCTAATCCTCCAGGACGTGAGTGCAGAACTCTGGATGCCTTTGGACATCGTACTTTCCAGGCTTCCATGCTTTCCCCCAGGATCAGTTCCTATATTTTATATATGGGAATGTTCCTTAAGAAAGTCACAAGAGATTTGGAGCTTATGAGCCCCCTCCTTCCTGATAAGAGGCAGGATTTTCTCACACTGATTAAACATGCGCAGGATGTTTCCAAGTTTGTCAATCGTGCAGCTTTTGACTGTTTTGAGTGCATAAGCAGAACCTCTGCCATTGCCATAGGTGCACGTAGGATTTCCTGGCTCCAGGCATCTGACTTGGAACTCTGGGTTCAGTACAAATTGGGCAATATCCCTTGTACAGGTGAGAATCTCTTTGGCATTAATTGGCAAGAGAAAGCTAATGAACTGGATGCTGATAACTCTACTTTGGATAGACTATCCAAGGCTACAGCTGATCCTGCAAGGAGGAAATCTTTCAAGAAACCATTCTTCAAAAAGAAGAGGTTTTACCCCTCTTATGCCCAGCAGGGGCGTTCTGCAGGTCAGTCTGCCCGAAAGCGTCAGCAACCACCTAAACAAAGGAAAACAGACTGCTAAGCCTCAACCGTCTCAGCAATCTCAGCCTCCACTGTCTCAGCAATCTCAGCCTCCACAAGGCCTTTGACTTCCATTTAGAGAACTTAGCCTTCCTGGCCCTCAATGGACCAGAGCCTTCCACCATTCCAGGAAGGTTGTGTCATTTTGCCCCCAGATGGGGGCAGATAACAGCAGAAGATTGGACTCTCTCCATTGTAAGAGAGTGATACAAGCTTCACTTCCTTCGCATGCCCCCTCCTACGATGGTAAGACAGTAAAATTCTCAGACCCTCTCAACAACCAGTTAAGTCAAGAGGTCACTATGCTTCTTGCCCAAGGGGCACTAGAAGAGGTACCCATTCCCCAGCAGGGTACAGGGTTTTACTCCCCCTATTTTCTTATCCCAAAGAAAATAGGAGGACACAGGCCTATTTTAGACCTCAAAGAATTGAACAAATTCCTGTTCAAAGAGAAGTTCAAGATGATTTCTCTAGGAACTCTTCTGCCATACCTTCAGAGTCAGGATTGGCTTTGTTCTCTAGATCTCAAGGATGCGTACACCCATGTTCTTATCCATCCAACTCACCGAAGATTCCTTCGGTTTCTGTTTCAGGGGAAGCACTACCAGTACAGAGTTCTTCCTTGTGGTCTGGCCTCAGCACCCAAGGGTGTTTACGAAATGCATGGCTGTGGTAGCAGCATTTCTTCACACTCTAGGAATATTCGTCTTCCCTTAGACGACTGGCTCATTCGAGCCCCATCAGAGCCAAAGGCCAGGATTTCTCTATCTTGCACAATGCGTATCCTTCAATATTTGGGCCTTGTCATAAACTTCCCAAAATCCAACCTAACTCCTACTCAGTCCCTAGAGTTTATAGGAGCTCTGCTGGATGCCACAAAGGCAAGAACCTATCTTCCTCAGACCCGTTGCCTTTGCATTGTGCAGTTAGATTCTCAAGCAGGGATAAAACCTCACCTCACTGCTTGAGAAATGTTACAGCTACTAGGGACACATGGCATCAACCGTGCATGTGGTTCCTTATGCTCGCCTCCATATGAGATCAGCCCAGTGGACTTCATCCACTCAGTGGACCTAGGCATCAGGGTGCCTGTCAGACAAAATAGCAAACACAAATCGCCTTATTTTGTCCCTCCAATGGTGGCAGTCCACTCAAAATCTTTTGTTGGGGTCCCCATTTCAACATCCCTTACCCCAGGTCACTCTCACAACAGATGCTTCTCCAATGGGTAGGGGAGCTCATCTGCAAGACACCTCCACCCAGGGCACCTGGACTCCACAGGAGACTCGTCTACACATCAATCTCTCAGAGCAATCTTCCTTGCTCTTCGAGTATTCCACACCCTGCTAAGCTACAAGACAGTCCTAATTCATACGGACAATCAAGTAGCCATGTTCTACGTGAACAAGCAGGGAGGAACAGGCACTCTGTTGCTTTGCAACGAAGCTTTGCGACTATGGGCCCTTGCCAGAGAGCATCAGATTCATCTCCTGGCAGTGTATCTTCCAGGCATTCAAAACTCTTGGGTAGACAGACTCAGTCGAGTTCTGCTTCCACACGAATGGTCTCTCCATTCAGACCAGGTGGCCAAAATTTTTCACATTTGGGGAACCCCGGACATAGACCTCTTTGCAAGTCCGTTGAATGCCAAACTTCCCCAGTTCTGTTCCAGAATTCCGGCTCAGGGCTCTCAGGCCAGGGATGCTTTCCTCCTTCATTGGGGTCAAGACTTCCTATATGCCTTTCCACCCATTCCCCTAATTCCCAAAACCCTGTTCAGGCTTCAGAGAGATAGAGGCTGTATGATCCTCATAGCTCCACATTGGCCACGGCAAGTGTTGGTACCCTCTGCTTCTACATCTCTCTCAAGCTCCGCCTCTGGAGTTAGGATCTGCTCCAGATCTCCTTTCTCAGGAGCATGGGATGCTGTGGCATCCCAATCCCCAGTCTCTGCATCTCAGGGACTTGTTGCTGAAAGCCTAGAACTTGTCAGACGGCTGCCTGGGTGAGAATGTTCACAGTCTTGGCAAGTGCATATATCAGTATGATTTGCAAGGGATTGTGGGAAATGCAGTCCATTCACACCAGACACAGCTGCTCACAATAATTAGTTGTGCTTGAGTGTAAAGCCAATAAGATATTTATTTATGGGGTTATTTCTCCCAACACAGATATGCTTGGTAGCACATAAAACAGGATACTTGCTTGCAGTGTTAAACTTGGAAAAACAAAATCAGGAAAACAACAGTTGAACTTTGTCAGGCAATCAAAGCAAAAGAATAAAGACCTGGTTGGTAACAAACTGGTCTCTTCTGTAGGCTCTAGCTAATATTTTCTTAGCAGTGTATCAAACAACCAGCAAAACCCACAAAGAAGGGAAAACTGTTCTTTTCAGGTTAACTTCTTATATCTTCACACATAGATTCAGAAGTGATTCCCTCAGAGCTCACAAGCAATTAGGTAAGGCTCAATTGCTAGCAGTTACCCAGCTGAAACCCCTTAGCTGGCTTGCTTTCTACTGCGTGGCTCAAATCCTACTTCAGGAGCTTTTCTGAGTAGATTAAAGAACAAGTTTGTATTTCTTTGTGATGGTTGTTGTACTTTGTAACAGAAAATTACCAAAGGAGTTTAGACAGAGAGCAATCCATATATTCACAGCCTGTATCTAAGACCGCTCCCCCTTCTTCAACAATCATGGGTTCAATATCATGGATTGGCACAGAGGAATTTCTCAAGGTAGCACTCTCAGGAGAATACTTGTTTCCCTGCTGTCTTTCAAGGTTATAGCTAGGGCATAGATCAGTGTTCATACCTGAGCTTCCATTGCTGTTAGAGTTCCTCTCTAAATAGCCTGGCCAGTATGTAGTCCAGTTCTTATGTCCAGCCTTCCAATCCAGATCCCTGGACACTGGATCTCTCTTCACATACCTTCTGGCATGGGTCCTAGGGTCCCTTCCAAGTGCAGCCGTCTCCCTCACAGGTACCCTCTGGAGATTCCTAGCTCTGCAGCACCATTCCTCTGGCTTTCCCCAGTCCAATGGTGTATGCTGGCCCTTGGAATACCTTCCAGTATACGTACTGCTCTGGACTCCTTTAGACCTCCCAAATGCTTTTCTCTTCTTTCTTCCAAAGGGTTTCTTGCCTTTTCTGTCCGTCCGCTCTGGCTTCTGCTTCTGATGATCCTCCAGATGAAACCGAGGATGAGGATAATTCTATGTAGAATAAACTCTACCTTTATTCTGCCTAGATGAGTAGTCCACCCTAGCACAGCGCAGCTGTGCTGAATCAGGCCCTGCCCTTTGAGATGAGTGCTTGGGGATTACCTCATAGCCCTCTTGATTGAACACACGTTTCCCCACTTCAGCTCCTCTAATGGCTGTTGGAAACCTGGTGCATTCTGGGACTGGTAGTCTTTTATGGACAAATTCTGTTTTCTTTTTTCTACCAGAACTGACAGGTTGCTTGTTCAGAGTCACTTCACCTTTACTATAGCTCCTTCCTGAGCTATGATAAGCTTCCTTATCACAAACTTCACGGTCTTAACCTTTCTCAGTAGGTAAAGGATATCCTTTATGCTTCCAGGAAGCCTTCCACAAGATGCTCTTATGCTTTCATGTGGGAAGAGGTTTACCATATGGTGCTTGCTGAAGGGTCTTAATCCTCTTGCAATACCCCTGGAATCATTACTGGAGTATCTCCTTCATTTATCTAATGCAGGGCTTAAGGCCAATTCAGTGAGAGTTCATTTGAGTGCTATTGCAGCTTCTTTCAAGCCTCTAAATGGGCAACCTATTTCCTCTCATCCTCTCATAGCGAGATTTATGAGAGGCCTTCTTTTAACTAAGCCTCCCATTAAGCCACCACCGGTGGCATGGGACTTAAATTTGGTTCTTGGGCAGCTTATGAAACCGCCTTTTGAACCATTAGCCACTACCTCCTTGATATTCCTTTCCTGGAAGGTCATCTTTCTTATTGCAATCACATCAGCACATTGCAAGCATTGGTGGCTGATCCTCCTTATACAAGGTTCCATCATAAGGTAGTCCTTAGGACTCTTCCACACTTTATGCCAAAGGTGGTGTCACCGTTTCATTTAAACCAAGCAGTTTACCTTCCTGTATTCTTCCCAAGGCCTCATGCCTCAAATGTAGAAAGGAATCTTCATACTTTGGATTGTAAAAGGGCTCTGGCTTTTTACTTACAAAGGACACAGCAACATAGGAAGTCCTCTCAACTTTTTGTTGCTTTTGATCCTAGTCATTTGGGACTTTCAGTCTCCAAAAGAACACTGTCCAACTGGATTGCACAGTGTATATCTTTTGCCTATGAGAGTAAAAACCTTCCTCTGGAAGGCCATGTCACAGCTCAGTGTGAGAGCCATGGCAGCCTCTATGGCTCATCTTCATTATGTGTCTATTGACGACATCTGCCGAGCAGCTACTTGGGCTTCGGCTCATACCTTCACAGCCCATTACTGCTTAGACAAGGACTCCCGCCGGGATGCCTTGTTTGGTCAGGCTGTTCTTCAACACCTGTTCCATACTTAATCAACTCCTACCCACCATCCTTGATAGGATGCCAGAGATCCATGGGGGGAAGTGGAGCCCTTTCACAAGGGCACACAACTTCTGGGGTTTCTCCCTGGTATCTGCAGCTAGGAGTCCCCCATATGTGAAGACTACATTCCTGCTTGTTCCTGGAGATAGCATAGTTACTCATCTGTAACAGGTGATCTCCGGGAACAGCAGGAATTTAGTCTTTACAACCCACCCACCTCCCCTAGGAGTTGTATCTAGCTCTCTCTCTTTCTCTTTCCCTCTCTCTTTTGTCTCAGCTTTAAACTCAAAATGTTCGTATGGTCAATTATCAGAGCGAATATACTGTTCAAACCTTAATTGTGAACGCTCTACTTATAATTTCAATCATTGATCCTCTTCTTGCTCAATCTATAATTAATCTTCTCATAATAGGATAATAAAGACTAAACGAGTTGTGATGCAGAGATCTCAGACTGTTAAGGACACCAACTTTCAGACTTTTATCATGTCTAATAACGGTGCGTCGTTTTCGCATCAGTGATCTCTGTGCTTATGTCATTAATTTAATTTTCTCTCTTATCCCAGCATTGTTCTATTGTACTAAAGCTTTCCAAATGTGAAACAGTGCTGAGCTTTTAAATGATTGCCCCAACGCCATATCTTAGTGCCTCTTCTGCATTTCACTATATCAAGTTTCCTCTGGGGGTTCTCTCTGAAGGGTTTATGAAACAATCAGAAGAGGTTAAGAAACAATTAGACATGTTAAGAGAAGATGTAAAGAAAATTAAATCCAAAAAATTAAGGAGAGATTGAGGACTATACAACAGGTTATGTTTACCCGTGGTTGAACATGAAGAGGAAGAACAAAAAATCCCATAAACAAGTAGAGTTTGACATTTCTTCTGATGACAACCAGCACCACGGACTCTAGTAAGAGATCGAAAGAGGATTTTTTTAGACGATGCAGAAGGAAAGAAGAAAGAGAGAGAATGGAGGGGGGCAAGGAAAATCCCGAGGACGGACAAATTCCCAGCGCAAATTTTAAATAACACTAATTCTGTTATAGAGGAATCAACCCCTTTGGTAATTTATCAGGGTATTCTTTATCGGATGTACACATACAGCTTCTTAATAAAGGACTTATGTTCCTGGAACCCATTTTGATGGGTTCCAATTTAGAATAGATCTGGAAAAACTGATACGTAAATTGAATTTGAAGATTTATTTTGCATCTCAAACATCAACGATGGAGTCGATAGTTGATTCATCCCTCAGAAGGACTCCATTGCCTTTAAAATCGACATGGTCTCCTCCTGGACTGGTCCATCCCTCTAATACTTTTTAGAGAGATGGTTTTAAAGGACATTACTCAGTTGGAAAAGAGGAAATGTCGAACAACCAATACAATTTTGAAAGAAGAAAAAGCAGCGTTAAGAGATCTACAATCGAAACCTGAATTGGTAATTAGGAGGGCGGATAAAGGCGGTGCAATTGTAGTCCAAAATAGAGATCAATATTTAAAAGAAGCTCATAGACAGCTATCAGTTATAGAAACATATAATAGATTAATAGAAGATCCAACAATGGATTTGCAGAAACAAAATTAATCACATCTCGAGCCCTGGCAGATAATTTGATTAGAAAGAAAGAATGGAATTTTTTAAATGAATCTACATCAACAATAGCTATATTATATTTAGTGCCAGAAATACTTAAGTGTTTATTAAATCCGCCAGGAAGACCTATAGTGTCTACTAGAGGAATGATTTTAGAACCTTTGTCAGTATATATAGATTCCTATCTGAGGCCATTAATAACAGAGAAACCATCATATATTTGAGATACTACTCATTTTTTACAAAAATTGTCAGACGCAATGGGCAGTGGAGCCAGTAATCATTTTAGTTACTCTGGACGTAACTGCGCTGTATACTAGTATACCTGAAACAGCTGCTTATGATTGTGTGGTTTCATCGTTAATCGGTAGGGGGGATTTATCAACACAGCATATATCATTTATTTTGGAACTTACAAAATTGACAGTATATCTGATTTATTTCATATTGGATAATACATTATATCAACAAATATCAGGGGTAGCAATGGGGGCTACTTGTGCCCCATCCATTGCAAATTTATATATGGGTGCTTATGAAGAAAAATGGATCAAATCATCAAATTACAGACCGGTGAGTCTGACGTCAGTACCGGGGAAAATGGTAGAAACCATCATAAAGAACAAAATTACACAGCACGTAGATAGCCATGGCCTAATGGGAGACAGCCAACATGGCTTTAGACAAGGAAGATCTTGTCTTACTAATCTGATATGTTTTTTTGAAGGTGTGCATAAACAGGTAGACAAAGGTGAATCGGTTGATATAGTGTATCTGGACTTTCAGAAAGCTTTTGATAAGGTCCCTCATCAGAGACTTCTGGCGAAACTAAAAAGTCATGGGATAGGAGGCAGTGTACTATTGTGGATCGGGAACTGGTTAAAAGATAGAAAGCAGAGGGTAGGGCTAAATGGCCAATATTCCCAATGGAAAAAGGTGAATAGTGGAGTACCACAGGGATCTGTACTGGGTCCGCTACTTTTTGACATATTCATAAATGACCTGGAAAAGGGAGTAACGAGTGAGGTTATCAAATTTGCAGATGATACAAAACTGTTTAAAGTTGTTAAAACCCAAGAGGATTGTGGAAAACTGCAGGAGGATCTGGATAAATTGGAAGACTGGGCATCCAAATGGCAGATGAAATTCAATGTGGACAAGTGCAAAGTTATGCACCTAGGAAAGAACAACCCACACTATAGTTACACAATGCAAGGTTCCACATTGGGAACCACCACCCATGAAAAAGATTTAGGAGTTATCGTGGATAACATGTTAAAACCCTCTGCCCAGTGTGCAGCGGCAGCCAAGAAAGCAAATAGAATGCTGGGTATCATAAAGAAAGGGATGGAAAATAAAACAAAGGATATTATAATGCCTCTGTATCGTTCCATGGTACGACCGCACCTTGAATATTGTGTGCAGTTCTGGTCACCGTATCTTAAAAAGGACATAGCATTATTAGAAAAAGTACAGAGAAGAGCCACCAAAATGGTGAAGGGGATGGAAGGCTACTCCTATGAAGAGAGGCTACAAAGGTTGGGGCTCTTCAACCTGGAAAAGAGACGGCTGAGGGGAGATATGATAGAGGTCTATAAATTAATGAACGGAGTGGAGCGGGTAGACGTGGATCAATTGTTTACGCTATCAGAATATAGAAAGACTAGGGGACATGCAATGAAGCTACAGGGTAAACTATTTAAGACAAATAAGAGAAAATATTTTTTCACTCAACGTGTAATCAAACTCTGGAATTTTTTACCGGAGGATGTAGTAAGGGCTGTTAGTGTAGCTGGGTTTAAAAAAGATTTGGACAAGTTCCTGGAGGAAAGGTCCATAAACCACTATTAAAAAGGGACCCAGGATAATCAATGCTTGACCCTGTACAAGCATTGTGGAACCTGTGTCTTTAGGGGATATTGCTAGGTACATATGACCTAGATTGGCCACTGTTGGAAACAGGATACTGGGCTTTGATGGACCTCGGTCTGACCCAGTATGGCATTTCTTATGTTCTTACATAAAAATGTGGTGTCGTTTTATAGACATTTTTTTGCTATGGAAAGGATCCATCGACATTTTGAATGAATTTATAAATTGGTTAAATGCAAGAGAGGTTAATATACAATTTACACATTCTTATCATACAAACACTATTGTGTTCTTGGACGTAATTGTTTGAAAAAGTAATACAGGATGGTTTACGTCTGTTTACAGAAAGGACACAGGAACACTTTTTTGCATTATAAGAGTGCTCATCTGGTACAGTTAAAGGATAGTTTACCGTTTTTACAATTCATTAGATACAGAAGGAACTGTTCAGATGACAGATTTTAGGAATCAGTCAAAGATTTTGAAGCAAAATTTACGAAATAGGGGATATCCAGAAAATGTTATACAACGAGCGTATAAGAGGGCACGTTTCAACAATCGAGCCTTACTTTTACAACCCAGAAGAAATGACATAAGGGATGATACCAATATAAATCTAATCACAAAGTATTCAGCCTACAGTTTCCAAATCAAACGGATAATAAAAAAAACACATGAATGTTTTGAATATAATCCCTGGTCTGGAAGATAAAAAGGTCTGGTGCGTGTGGCAACGTCAAAAGAATTTAAAAGAAAAACTTAGTCCGGCAGCGCTACGACTGCTATCAATTTTACCAACAAATGGTCCAGTGGGTCATAGTAAATGTGGGGACTGTAGGATCTGTGGAATTACTCTGGAAATCAGTAGTTTTCAATACCATGGAAGAACATACCAACTAAAGAAAAAAACATCGTGCTATACTGATCATGTGGTCTATTGTATTCACTGCCCATGTGGCTTGATTTACGTAGGTAAAACAATTCGTTCTTTCAAGGTTAGAATGAACGAACACCGCAGTAGGCTTAACTGCAAAATGCGGGAAGCGCCAATAGTAGATCATTGTTTGGAACGTAATCATAGTTTTGATGGGTTACTCTGGTTCTGCATAGATCAAGTGACAGTCGGCACAGATGGTAAATCAAGAGAACACTTTGCTGATCAATGAGCAAAGATGGATTCACACTCTACGATCGGTAACCCCAGGAGGTTTGAACGCCCAAATAGATTGGGGCGCTTGCATATGAAGGTGAACGTTGACGAGTCATTGAGAAAGGCTTGACATTATTTGAGAGCACTTAGGATCGAAGTAGAAGTAGATCAGAGATGATGGTCTGCGAGTAAAACACAATCAACTGCTGACTGATGCAGGAACAGAAGTCTGTGAGGGAGCTGAAAACTTTAAATCACACAGGTGACAGGAATGGATTGATCGGTACTACTTAAATGTACAACGCTAGAGACGGGTCGCATGCGCGACACAACCGGGAAGCAGTTGGGCTCAGACAGGCAGATCTGCAGCACGCTGATAACAGAGGTAACCTGAACAAATTCATTTGCGGCAGGAAAGTCATCTTCTGCATGATGGTAGTAATCAAGAATAGCCAAAGCAACAGGTTTAACGGTGATTAATCTCTTAAGGAAAATGAAAAATAAAAAAATAAATTTCTCAATCATGTTTGTTCTTCGTTCACAGCTTATACATAACGGAGTGCTTCAAGGTGGAGAGAACCCCCTGAGGAAACTTGATATAGTGAAACGCGGAAACTTGATATAGTGAAACGCAGAAGAGGCGCTAAGATATGGCGTTGGGGCAATCATTTAAAAGCTAAGCACTATTTCACGTTTGGAAAGCTTTAGTAAAATAGAACAATGCTGGGATAAGAGAAAATTAAATTAGTGACATAAGCACAGAGATCATTGATGCGAAAACGACGCACAGTTATTAGACATGATAAAAGTCTGAAAGTTGGCATCCTTAACAGTCTGAGATCTCTGCATCACAACTGGTTTAGTTTAGTCTTTATTATCCTATTATGAGAAGATTAATTATAGATTGAGCAACAAGAGGATCAATGATTGAAATTTAAATTATACCACAATTATAAGTAGAGTGTTCACAATTAAGGTTTGATCAGCTTTAAACTCAACTGGAGAGGGACAGTTGGGAAAGGCGGGAAGGCAGCAAGCAGGTGCTGTGGGATGCTCCCAAAAGCTTTCCTATTGGACGCTGGGGAGCGTTCCCGCGCAGTGAAGACTAAATTCCTGCTGTTCCCGGAGATCACCTGTTACAGGTGAGTAACTATGCTTTACAGGCTCGGTAGCCTGTAGCTGGAGAAGTCCCAAAAGTGAGGACTGATTTCCTGATTGTTCCTGGAGATAGCGTAGTTACTCACCTGTGACAGGTGTACTCCAGGGACAGCAGGAACCCATCCTCACTACCCTTCCACCTCCCCTGAAGAGTTGCTAATTTTTTTGTCTTTTCCTTGCCATCTGCTTAGTAGAGCTCTAGCTATGGGACCTGACTGAGCAAGATGACACCTTTGGGCAGGAAGAGGACCACGCATGCGTGGCAGCAATCCCAAAGGCTTTCTTTGAAAGCTGTGGAATTACTCCGCATGGGCTCCGTCGTTGCCGGTGTCCCCCATAAGTGAGGACTGATTCCTGCTGTCCCTGGAGAACACCTGTTACAGGTGAGTAACTATGATTTTTCTCTCTCCATATGATAAATGTGTTCATCTACATTTTCTTTCATTTAACTCGGTTCACATTATTTGGTTGTGTTGATCGCAAAATGATTTCTCTTTTATTGTTTAATACCAATTATGTGTTGGGAGGAAAGTGCTGTTTAATTTACCAATGTTCATATGATTCTTTGCCCATGTAGCTTTTTACGCGCTGTCTTACACCTCTTGTACCAGATGAGCTTAGGAAGAGGAGGAAAGGAGGAGAAGCTGATAACCTGGATGAGTTCCTGAAAGAATTTGAAAATCCAGAGGTACCTAGAGAAGAGCAGCCGCAGCAGAGAGATGTCATTAGTACGTTCAACAATATTGTATAATTGACAGCATTTATATATGTTTCCTGAATTTGTGTGGGTATCCTTGCTTTCCTTGTCTTGCTAGTCCAGTCCAGATGAGCGGGTTATGCTTTCCAGCCAGGAGATGGAGGCAGACCTGAACAACCTTATATCGCCTATATATATGCTGGTACAGCACTGAGGTTTGCCAGTATTGTCTGCTTCCAGCAGATGGCAAAGCTTGTGGACTGGTGCAACAGTGAAGATAGGCCTGTCTCTCCTGGCCCAAATTGTGGTCCTGTTGAGACCATAGCCCAGTGTTTGCGAAGAGCTCGAGTATGTCTATCGACAACTCAAGCTGTCATATGCCATGTGCAGAGTGCTGATACCCATAGTTTCCAGCACTAGTTGGCCATAGAGTGGTCAGGAGGAACCCCACAGGGCCTTTGCAGGGGAGGCTGGTAAGCCCAGGCTCTTCTCCCTCTGTCTTCCTTCTGCAAGTTCTGCATTTTTTCACTTTTTCTGTTCTTTGACTTGATTCTGTTTTTGCAGTTCAAAATAGAAAAACTTCAGGCAGCTGCACTTCCTTCAGGCCTTTGCAGGAAGCTGGGAAGGCCCTTCTCTGGTTTCTCCAGCCAGCCTGACAGTGGAAGGGACTCCCTTTCTGTTTTTAGCCATGATTTTGTTAGGGTTTTTCCTTCATGGTTTTTATTTTGACCATTGCTGAGCCCTGCCATGATGTCTGGTGCACAGAGATGTGCTGCATGTCACTTCTGTAGGATAAGCTCCGCGGCAGGCTCCTTTTACTCAGCTTGTGTTGCGGAAGCCTTGTGGTATGTTTTGCAACTTTGGGATCCCCCACAGTGGGACCGGGGCCCAGTGCAGATTCCATATCATCCTGCTTATATCATTTCAGACAAGTGGGTTGTTTTCCTACCAGCAGACTGGTGGAGACAACCAATGAAAAGCTCTGGTTTCAGTGACATCACTCCCATGCCTCTATTCACGTCAGCCCCCAGAGGTCACCAACATTTTTTTGTCTCCAGCAAGTGGTGAATGGATTTTCTCTACTATGAAGAAAATATGAATATTTGAGAGGAAAAGATTGACTTAAATGCTCGTGAACGACCACCTAGCGGGAATTACACTTGAGCGGGACATGGGAGGCTCCGCTAGACTGCGGAGGAAGGAAAATTGGTTCATCTTCGCGCTCTTATAAGAACCTGTTAAGCAGCCAGAAAATTGGAAGAGTTCAACAGCCTCGCACAACATCATTGCCCCCTTCCTTCTCCTTTGTCCCCCACTTCTCTATCCCAAAGATTGTAGAAGGTTCTCAGAATAATCTGCCTGCCATCCGCCTTAAACACAGTGTCTGCAAAGCAGAAGACAGTTTCAGGTGAATAGAGCAAAGCCGGGCCTAGATTTCTACCTGGGGTTCTCCAGGACCAAGCAGGAAGTCAGTCTTCACATATGGGTGACGTCAGCGCCGACGGAGCCTCCATGTGGAGCATTTCCCCAGCTTTCAAGGAAAGCCTTTGGGAATGCAGCCACGCATGCGCGGTCCCCTTCCCGCCCAAAGGTGCCATCTTGCTCTGTCTTCTTTTTTCTGCGGAGCCCTACAGACATGTGTCCTTGTCACCTGTGGAAAACGTTGATTTTTTCCTGCGTTGAGTCGAGTTTTTTCTTCGGTTCGACCTCGGTTCCCTTTCCTGCCTGGACTCGGTACACCGCTGCTGAGCCCAGATCTCTTTTTTCGTGTTTTTTGTCCTTAAAATTGGCGCAAACGCAGTCTCTTCTTTTCCCTGGCAGCCCAATTTTTTGATCTTGCAGGGGCCCTTTTTCCCCCGATGGCTGCTAGTGGCTTTAAGAAGTGTGATCGGTGCAAGAAACTGATGTTTCTCACCGACACAAATGACGCCTCCGGTGCTTGGGGCCAGACCATGATTCTAAGGTCTGTAGCCCCTGTGGCAAAATGTCCTCGAAGGCATTGAGGAGCTGTCAGCACCAGCGTGAGAGGATCTTCTCCAACTCTGCGTCTGGATGGGTCCGGACTTCGTCAGAGGCCTCGACGTCTCGGGAGTACGACCACGAGCATTATCGGGGCTCCTCTGAGAGGGAGTCCCCCTCGAGGGAGCACCCGAAGGAAGAAGAAACCTGCGAGGGCGGTGTCTGTGGATGCTCTTGGTCCCTCGAGGGCCAGGTCGCATACCCCGATCGCCGTCCCGGGTCTTCGGAGTCGGAGAGGCCTGCTAAGCATCCTCGAGTGGAGTCGGAGGCCCCAAGTCACGTGAGTACTGTAGTCCTCGTGGACTCTCCTCTGGGGGAGCCCACGTTGGGCCCGAGTCGGAGGCTACTGGGTCTCCTGATGTTGGACTCAGGTTGACGGCCTTGGAGAGCAGATTGTCTGCCTTCATTGGAGCAGCAGCGGGTGCTGATCATTGGTCTCACCGGCGCATCTGCCCCGACCACCGGGACCTCGACGTCCAAGTCGACCCCGGAGACCGAGCCGATCCTCGAGACCATGCGAACTCGAGTCAATCCTCGGCCGAGGTCACCCTCGGCCTCCCGTTCGGGACCGATGTCGTCGACGCCGGTACCCTTGGCGTCGGGGCGGATGGTGTCGGTGCCTGCCCGCTCGGAGCCGCTCAATTCCTCCTTGGAGGAATCGGCATGGGAAAATGAGGAGTCGTCCCAGGACACCTTCCGGACTCGGTGCGTCCCTTCGGACTCACCGGGTTTCGAGCCTTGGACAAGGTCCCCCCCGGAGGATACCCGGTTCTCAGACTTCGTGCGGGACATGGCCAAAGCCTTGGCTTTCCCGGCGGACCCCGAGGAGCCGAGGAGCTTGAGGTCCTGCAGTATGACTCTCCTCCCAAGGAGGCCTTCACTGTACTGGTTCCTCCGGTGCTGGAGCAGTTGCTCTTCCACACGTGTGAGGCGCCGGCCTCGATGCCGGTTCTGAGCAAGTGGGTCGATTCCATTTATCGAGTCCGCAAGAGCCCCGGGTTTCAAAAGGCACAGCTACCGCACCACTCCATGGTTGTGGAATCGGCCATGCATCGTCAGAAGATGCACTCCTCGGTGCCTCCCGGCAGGAAGGCCCGGAACCTGGATGCCCTCGGTAGAAAGTGCTTCCAGGGCTCTATGCTTGCTTTCCGTGTCCAGACCTACCACCTGTACATGGGCATGTACCTTCGAGACCTGGCAAAGGAGATTGCCGGGTTCTCTTCTGGTCTGTCTGAGGAACCTTTGCAGAGGTTCAAGGCCTTGTCCTCTGGTATTCTTGAGTGCTCGAAGTTTATCTCTCGAGCAGCCTGTGATGGATTTGAGGCTTCGGCCCGAGTAGCAGAGGCCGGCATCGGTGCACGCCACCAGGCCTGGCTACAATCCTTGGACCTTGAGCCATGGGTACAAGACAAGTTGGTCGATGTCCCTTGTCGAGGTGAAAACCTCTTTGGCAAGCCCATGGCTGACAAGGCTGCACAACTCGAGTCAGACTCTCACCAGGACCAGGCTGTCTAGGAAAACCTCTGCCCCTTCTCAGAAGAAGGGGGTCTTGGGGAAAAAGACCTTTTACCCAAGGAAGACCACTGCCTACAAAACCTACCCTCACTACCAGGCCTCTATAGCTCCCCAACAGGGCCAGCAGGCCATGGGGCAGGATCATGGGCCCCGTAGGCAGAAGGCCTCCAAGCCTCCTACCCCGGCTCCTCCTCAGCAGGGAGGGGGTTTTTGACTATGCCAGCATAGCCTCTCCTCTCCAGGGCACAGGAGATCAGCTGACCCTGTACGCAGACAGGTGGCCAGCCATCACAGGGGATACTTGGGTGTTAAGCATCATCGAAAGGGGCTATCTGCTCCATTTCGCCCAGATACCCCCTCCTACTTTCCAGGGGAGCCTCCAAGACCCCCTTTGCACAGAAACTTACTCCTCCAGGAGTTGGAAGGTCTTTTGCAGGACCAGGCGGTGGAACCGGTGCCTCACCACCTGGAAGTGCAAGGCTTCTACTCAAGGTGCTTTCTGGTACCAAAGAAGACAGGAGGCCTCAGACCCATCCTAGTCCTGAGAAATCAACAAGTTTCTGGAGAGGGAAAAGTTCAAGATGCTTACCCTTGGAATCTTACTGCCCTACCTCCAGCAGGGAAATTGGCTATGCTCCTTAGACCTGAAGGATGCTTATACCCACATCCTCATCCATCCAAATCACAGGCAATACCTCAGATTTGTGGTGGGAGGGAACCACTTTCAGTACAGAGTGCTTCCCTTGGGCCTCACCTCCGCCCCCAGGGTTTTTACAAAATGCCTGGCAGTGGTTGCGGCCTACCTCAGGAACCAGGGGATCTTTGTGTTCCCTTACCTGGAAGACTGGCTTATCAGAGGCCAGTCTCCACAAGAGGCCATGCAGGCCACCTTCCGAACAATATCCCTGCTTCAGCACCTGGGGTTCGTCATAAACTTCCCAAAGTCCACTTTAGTCCCATCACAGGACGTGGAGTTCATAGGGGCCAGGTTGGATACCATCCAAGCGAAGGCCTATTTGCCAGTAGACAGAGCTCACAGGCTGATGAAATTGGCCAACCAGTTTCAGGCGAACTCTCTGGTCTCTGCCAGATGCTTCCTCCGGCTCTTAGGTCACATGGCTTCCACAGTGCATGTCACCCCAAATGCCCGCCTGCACATGCGGCCGGCTCAGTGGTGCCTCAGGGCACAGTGGGTACAGGCCACAGGGAAGTTGTCAGACAGTATAAGAGTGTCCAAACTCTTGGTGGACTCATTACGCTGGTGGAGTCATCTCCCAAACCTGGTCGAGGGAGTTCCTTTTCTGGCCTCCCCACACACTCAGGTACTGACAACAGATGCTTCCCTACATGGCTGGGGGGGCACACTGCTAGGGAGCCTGCACCCAAGGCCTGTGGTCTCTGTGGGAGGCCACCCAGCAAATCAACCTGTTGGAATTGAGAGCCATCCGACTAGCCCTACGGACTCTCTTACCAGTCTGTCCTGATTCAGACGGACAACCAAGTGGCTATGTTCTATGTGAACAAGCAGGGAGGCACAGGATCCCTACTCCTGTGCCTGGAAGCACAAGCTCTCTGTTCCTGGGCTATCACTCGGGGCATGACCCTCAAGGCGGTCTACCTCCCAGGCCAGGAAAACTGTCTGTCAGACCGGCTAAGCTGACTCCTGCAGCCTCACTAGTGGCAGTTGGATCCTCTGGTAGTCCAACAGATCTTTCTGAAGTGGAGTCTTCCAATCATGGATCTTTTTGCCAGTCCATTGAACAGACAACTACCCAGGTTCTGTTCCAGACAACCGCATCCTCTGAGAGCGGCAGTGGATGCTTTCCTGATCCCTTGGTCAGAGGGCCTGCTATATGTGTTTCCTCCCACACCTCTTGTGGCCCAGACTCTTTTCAAAACCCAGCAGGACAGGGCCACAGTGATCCTGATAGCCCACAGGTGGCCCAGGCAACCGTGGTTCCCTCTTCTTCTGCAGTTGGTGGTGGATGCTCCACTTCCTCTGGGGTTGCAACCACACCTCCTGACCCAGGATCAGGAGTCCCTCTTACATCCCAACCTCAGATCCCTCAATTTGATGGCTTGGCTGCTGAAAGAGTAGTTCTTGCTCCCTTGCTTCTACCAAAGGAGGTTGAAGAGGTGGTGCAGGCCTCCAGAAAGCATTCCACTCGAAAGGCCTATGCCCTGAAGTGGCGTAGGTTTTCAACTTGGTGTTCTCAGCAGCAGGAGGATCCCTTCTCCTCAGTTCCGATGGTGCTGCAATATTTGCTTCACCTGTCCAACCTGGGGCTTAAGTCCAACTCTGTCCGGGTCCACCTCAGTGCCCTTTTGGCCCACCACTCGCCGGTGGATGGACATTCTCTCTCAGGCCACCCCCTGGTGTCTCGCTTCCTCAGAGGCCTGATCCTGCTTAAGCCTCCCATTCGTCCACCAGCCACAGAGTGGGACCTGAATGTGGTCTTGCAGCAACTGACTCGCCCACCGTTTGAGCCGATGGCTACCTGTCACGTTTCCTATCCTGGAAAGCGTTGTTTCTGGTGGCGCTCACCTCGGCCAGACTTGTGAGTGAGCTCCAGGCCCTGGTCTCCGATAGGCCATATACCAGGTTCTATAAGAACAGGGTAGTCTTGCGGACTCATCCTAAGTTCCTTCCTAAGGTAGTTTCCTCCTTCCACCTCAATCAGGAGATGGTGCTTCCGACATTCTTTTCCAGGCCGCATGCCATTAGGGCCAAAACTGTCTTGCATACCTTGGATTGTAGGAGGGCGCTGTCCTTTTACCTGGAACGTACGCAGGGGCATAGAAGGGCTTCTCAGCTCTTCACTTCCTTTGACCCTAATAAATTGGGGTTGCCTGTCACTAAGCGTACGTTGTCCGACTGTATTGCCTGGGCGTACAGGGCAGCTGACCTTCCCCTGGAGGGTCGAGTCACGGCCCACCGGGTCAGGGCTAAGGCCGCATCAGTAGCTCATCTCCACTCTGTTCCGTTGGCAGACATCTGCCGGTTTTCAAGCCAGACTTTTGCGGACCACTACTGCCTCGAGAGGGAGTCCCATAGGGACAGTGCTTTCGGGCAAGCTGTACTCTGTAATCTCTTTGAGGTTTAGGCAACTCCTACCCTCCGGCCCTGGTGTTGGGCTGCCGTTCAGGTGTGGTCTCAGAGAAGATTCTCTCACTGTTGCTGAGGCTCTAGAGGGAGCTCTATTTTTCAGCCTGGGTTCCTGGTAGCCCAGAGCTAGGGAGTCACCCATATGTGAGGACTGACTTCCTGCTTGGTCCTGGAGAAAGAGTAGTTACTCACCTGTAACAGGTGTTCTCCAGGAGCAGCAGGAATCGGTCCTCACGACCCTCCCTCCTCCCCTTGGAGTTGCAGTTGTATATAGTTCATTTTGTTTTTGCGCTGTCTTTCAGCTATGTCATCAGACTGAGCAAGATGGCACCTTTGGGTGGGAAGGGGACCGTGCATGTGTGGCTGCATTCCCAAAGGCTTTCCTTGAAAGCTGGGGAAATGCTCCGCATGGGGGCTCCGTCGTCGCCCATATGTGAAGACTGATTCCTGCTGCTGCTCCTGGAGAACACCTGTTACAGGTGAGTAACTACTCTTTCTCGGAGGGAGTACGAAGGCTTGACCTCATCATTGTGCTTGTTGGGGGGCTCCTGATTGTCAGTCTGGGACACAATTCGGGGTGGACCTCTGACAGTCCTTACATAAGAACATAAGATGTGCCATACTGGGTCAGACCAAGGTCCATCAAGCCCAGTATCCTGTTTCCAACAGTGGCCAATCTAGGTCATACGTACCTAGCAGTTTCCCCAAAAGACACAGGTTCCGCAATGCTTGTACTGGGTCAAGCATTGATATCCTGGGTCCCCCCTTAATAATGGTTTATTGACCTTTCCTCCAGGAACTTGTCCAAACCTTTTTTAAACCCAGCTACACTAACAGCCTTTACTACATCCTCAGGTAACAAATTCCAGAGTTTGATTACACGTTGAGTGAAAAAATATTTTCTTTTATTAGTCTTAAATAGTTTACCCTGTAGCTTCATTGCATGTGCCCTAGTCTTTCTATATTCTGATAACGTAAACAATCGATCTACGTTTACCCATGCCACTTCGTTCATTAATTTATAGACTTCTATCATATCTCCCCTCAGCCGTCTCTTTTCCAGGTCATTGGTGCGATGTGGGGGTTTTCTGTATGCATTAGTAGCATCTTTACTACTGTGCACCTAGTAGTCGTATGGTCTTCTCGAGCAGCTCCAGTGCTCGTTACTACTCAAGTGCCTGTAATGCATGTTTCTGTTTAAGCATTGTTAATGCATGCCTTCCAGGCCACCGCAGCTTTAATGTGCGTTATGCTTGCCTTAACTCTCTTTTTCTAGGAAATGTATGCCTTGGGCAAGTGAGGTGCCTCATCTCTGACTTCTGGACTCTGCTCTTCTTGCATGGCTCAGTCGTTCCTGGGGGCCTTGTTCCACCTCTCTCAGCTGGGGGATGGTTAGTCTAGCCGTAGGGCGGGCAGGAAGTGGTGGATGATGCTAGGGGTATGGATAATTAGCCGGCTGGAGGTTCTGGCAACTGTGCTGTGGGCTGCTCCCCGTTCTCTAGGGGATCGACAGCTATGTCCCCTGCAGGATGGGGGGGGGGGGGGGTGGTCTTTCTGCAAGGAGAGCTTCCGAAGTCCCGATTGTCCTCCCAGAATTCTTTTCCTTTTCACAACAGGCTTGGTCTTGAGTGGAAATTCAGACCTTTCCAAGCAGTCTAGTGAGAGGCAGGCAAAGAGGGGAAGCCCTGTTCAGTTGTCTATTTATTTATTTAGCTGCACTTATATACCACTTTTCACCAGGTCAAAGCAGTTTACAATAACAAAAAGGGGAGGGGGTACATTAATCAGCTCATAACTAAAGAGGGAGGGGGAAACCATCACAGGGGGGCAGACATTGATGATCCTGACTTGGTAGACATAAGTACTTAACGTTGACGTTGATTATCTACAGATCTGGGTTTTCATGCAGATTCAGTCTGTTGTGAGACCACCAAGGACAGGCCATTAGTGAGTGGTGTCCAGTTCAGATCTGAGGTGTTCCCGAAATAGGTGGGTTTTTAACTGTTTTCTGAATGAGAGGTCTTTGTTTCGGATCTGGTTAAGAAGGGAGTTCCAGAGCAATGATGAGTATAGTTCAAATGCTCTGTTACAGGTTTGTTAATTGAACTTTGTTCTTTCATGTGGCACGGTGAGTGCATTTCTTGTGGCCTGGCGGGTTGGTCTACCAGAGTTAGGCTGGGGGAGTAGTGTTTGGAGCTGAGAAATTTGTAGTTGGAGCGCTTTATGGATAAGTACCAGTGTCTTATATTTGATCCTTGCTTTGAGTGGTAGGATGTGAAGCGCTCTCAAGACCAGGGTGAAGTGATCATGTTTCTTGACTCTTTGGATGATTCTTGCTGTGGTGTTGAGGGCTGTCCATAGGGGGTTGGTGTTGGTGACCGGTAGTCCTAGGTAAATTGAATTACAGTAATCCAGGTGAGGGAGCGTCATTGCTTGCATGACCTTTCTGAAATCCTGAGGGTCAATGAGTGGCCTGAGACGTTGTACCATCTTTGCTTTGAGGAATATTGTTTTTGCGATCTGTTGCTTAAATGAAAGCGTTTGATTAAGGATGATTCTTAGGTATTTTATGTAAGGTTGAACTCGTATTTGGGTTGCTCCCAGGGTGAGGTGAGAGGGGGGGGAGGCAAAGGTTTGATCCTTAGTAATAAATAGGGCTTCAGGTTTTTTTAAGGTTTATGGAAAGGTGGTTTTCTTGAAGCAGTTTGTTAGATGAGTTTGTTGGATTTGAGGTTGTGATGGGTCCATAAAGCTTTGTCATCCGCGTAGATGTGGTAGTTGATGTTGTGAGAGAGTATTATTGAGGAGTGGAGGAGTGGCCTAGTGGTTGGGGCAAGGTACTTCAGGCTGGAAGGTCAGGAGTTCAAATCCCACTAGAGGACAGCAACCTTGGGCCGGAAGGACTGGGGTTTCTAATCCCACAGGTGCTCCTTGTGGTCTTGGGCAAGCCACTTAACCCTCCATAGCCCATGTTCCCTATAAAATAGTTATCTCCAAGTTATAATGCCCTGTTCAATGTAATTTCAGTTTGTTCAATGTAAAGCACACTGATGCAGAATAGCACGGTATATAAGAGAATGTAAATAAATAAATTGTGCAGAGTGGTTGAAGGTAGATATTAAAGAGCATGGCGGAGAGAGCTGAACCTTGCGGTATTCCTTGAGTCTGTTGAAAGGGGGGGAAGGTTGCCATGCTGGTGCAGATTAGTTTAATGTCTGTTGGTTAGGTAAGATTGGAACCACTGTAGAACTTTGTCCAGAATGCCAATCTCCTGTAGTCTGCGTAGGAGGGTGCTGTGAGAGACGGTGTCGAACGCTGCTGATATATCCAGGAAGATCATGGCATATCTAGTTGGATTTCAGCAAAGCCTTTGATACTGTTCCTCATAGGAGGCTTATCAATAAACTCAATAGTTTGGGGATGGGTCCCAAGGTGGTGAACTGGATCAGAAATTGGTTGACTGACAGACGTCAGAAGGCGATGGTAAACGGAGCTCACTCAGATGAAAGGAGGGTGATTAGCGGGGTGCCCCAGAGTTCAGTTCTGGACCCAGCACTGTTCAATGTATTTGAGTGATATTGCTGAAGGACTGAATGGAAAAGTCTGTCTTTTTGCAAATGACACGAAAATGTGAAACAGAGTGGACTCTCCTGAGGGAGTGGACAACATGAGGAAAGATCTACAAAAGCTGGAAGAATGGTCTAATACTCGGCAGTTAAGATTTAATGCGAAGAAGTGCAGTGTCATGCACTTGGGAAGCAGAAATCCAAAGGAAATGTACCCGATAGGGGGTGAGAGGTTGGTGTGCACGGACCAGAAGGACCTTGGTGTGATTATTTCTGAGGATCTCAAGGTGGCAAAACAGTGCAGCAAGGCAGTGGCAAAAGCCAGGAGGATGTTGGGTTGCATACAAAGAGGAATTAACAGCAGAAAGGAAGAGGTACTAATGCCACTATATAAGTCACTGGTGAGGAACACAAAAAGCGAGCAAGTTTGAAGGTCACATGCGCTTTATTGAAAGTACTATCCCCAACGCGTTTCGGCAGATGCCTTCATCAGGGGGCTGGAGGACATGCAAATAAACAATATAAATGCAATAAACAATATAAAATATTAAAAAACAGAAACTTTTTAAAAACGAACAATATAATCAATAAATATAATGCAAACATGGACACATATTGCAAGAGGGCCCTTTGGTGTGGCCCTTAGGCAGTGGCACTACCACAGCATTCAAAGCCACAGAAACAAGGATTTCTACTTATAATTGACTTCCAACTTGAACTGCAAGTATCACCTTATGACTTTAATGACCACATAGTCACATATTCGCCTGTACCTAGCCCCCTCTCAACTGTTAGTTACTATCACTGCTGACAACTCACCCTCACCCATGTAAAAGTTAATAATGCTGACAGTAACCTAGTGGTATTGAACCATATCAGATGTATTACTGTAGCCAGTAACTCCCTTCTTCATTGCACTGTTAGAATTAATACTGTTGCCAGTAATTCCATTATCAATGACCTGAGCTAGATTTAATACTGTTGCCAGTAATCCATAGTTACTAATTAATGTTGGATGTATTACTGTCGCCAGTAACCCATCCTCACAGCTCTGTGTAAATTTTACTACTGTAGCCAGTAATCTACATTCATCCACCTGAGTTAGATTCAGCACTGTTTCTAGTTGCCTTTATCATGTATCTGAGTCTAATTCTACTATTGTTGACAGTAACCCACCCTTACTTAAATGTGATTGAATTGGTCACTGCTCTGAAAACTCTCCCTCTCCTAACTGTCCTAGATTTACTGCTCCCAGCAACTGACTGTTCTACTAACCGTATTAGAAATCTACTGTTTCTAGTAAACTTACTGTGCCCAGTAAATTAACACCACCATACAGCACTACAACTATTAACACTGCCAGCTACCTCTCCTCCTAACTGTGCTAGACCCACCTCAGTCCCCTGCATCAAACAAAATTTTAACTACCAGCCTTCAAAATGCTGAACACACTATCTTTTCACCTAAGATTATTTTGCACCTGTGCAATAATACTAACAATAATTGCCCTCACACATAGTCTAAACACTAAACATTATAAACCAATCCCAATCATACAAAGACTTAACCGTCTCTATACTCCATCAACACAGGCACCAAATTGGTCTAACCCAAAAGTAAACCACAACCGTCTTATACACATAAAACCTACCTTATCCTTCCAGCCAAATTCCCAGACATACAATAAAGAACCACCCATCCTATCATGTATCCTAACAAATGCTAGATCCATGAAAAACAAACTACCTATCTTCACCGACCTCTTAAATGACAATAAACCAGACATACTCTGTGTTACAGAAACATGGCAATCTGACACAGATGTGGTCTACTTAAACCAATTAGCAAAGCATGACTGATATTTTTCATACACACAGAAACAAAAAAGGTGGAGGTGTGCTTGTAATGTCTAAAAAGGCCCTAAATGCCAAACAACAATCCTCAGAGATCATTAACAACACTGACACCCTCATTATAAAGATTGACAATATTAGAATATGCCTGATATACAGACCACCTGACCATAAAACAGAAAATACGGATGTTCTGATCGAGCTCCTCAGTTCATCTACGGACCAATGTCCTATAATAATGTTAGATTTTAATCTACCGTCCCTTCCCACTACATACTCAACCCTCTTTCTCGAATCTGTACAAGACATAGATTTCCACCAAATCATTAATACGAAAACCCATACCAAAGGAGGAACCTTGGACCTCATATTTCTCCCAGAAGTACTCCATAAATTTTTTAATCCTGAATCCTTAAAGTGCACGCCGATCCCATGGTCAGACCACTACCTGATCAATTTCACTATTAAACCTACGGACTCAAATAACAAACATTCTCCAGGACCAAGCAGGAAGTCAGTCCTCACATATGGGTGATGTCGGCGCCGATGGAGCCCTCGCAGAGCAATTTTCCCCAGCTTTCAAAGAAAGCCTTTGGGAATTGCAGCGCGCATGCGCGGTCCTCTTCCCGCCCAAGGGTGCCATCTTGCTCAGTCTTCTTTTTTCCGCGGAGCCCTACAGACGTTGCCTGTGAATCCCCCACAGAAAAGTTGATTTTTCTCTATTTTCTTTATTTTTCTTCGGTTCGACGCCGGTTCTTTTCCCGCCCGGACTCGCGACGCCGGTTACGAGTCCGTCCGTTATTTTTCAGGGTTTTTTTTTTACCTTCGTGACAGACTTCGAGCTTTTTTCTTTTCCCTGGCTGCCCGGTCATTCGACCTCGCAGGGGCCCTTTTTCCCCCTATGGCGGCCAGTGGCTTCAAAAAGTGTGACCTCTGTAAGAAACTTATGTCTCTTACAGACACTCACGACTTCTGCCTCCGCTGCCTAGGCCCGGATCATAACTCCATGATCTGCGGGCCATGCGGTAAGATGTCCTCAAAAGCATTGAGGAGTCGGCAGCACCAGCGGGAGCGTATCTTCTCTGACTCCGGCCGGGCTCGGACCTCGTCAGAGGCTTCGACGTCTCGGGACTCTGGTCCTGAGCATCGTTGAAGTTCCTCTGAAAGGGGGTCTCCTTCCCAGGATCATCATCGGAAGAAGAAACCCGCGAGGGCGGGCTTGGTGGACGCTCCTGGTCCCTCGAGGGCCAGGTCGCATAGCCCCGATTCCCGTCCCGGGTCCTTGGAGTCGGAGAGGCCGTCGAAACATCCTCGACTCGAGGAGGACTTGCCCGCTCACGTGAGTACTGTTGTCCTCGTAGACTCACCTCCGAAGGACCCGACGTCGGGCCCGACGCCGTCGGGGCCCGAGTCGGGGGCTGCTGGGTCTCCTGAGCTCGGACTCAGGTTGACGGCCTTGGAGGTCAGCTTGGCTGCCTTCATGGACCAGCAGCGGGCATTGATCGCTGGCCTTGCTGGCGCTTCTGCCCTGACCGCCGGGACGTCGACCTCCAAGCCGACCCCGGAGACCGAGCCGATCCTCGAGTCCATGAGGGCTCGAGTCGATCCTCGGTCGCGGTCTCCCGTTCGGGACCGAGGTCGTCGACGCCGACTCCCTCTGCGTCGGGGCGGATGGCTTCAGTGCCCGCCCGACCGGAGCCGGTCGACTCCTCCTCCGAGGAGTCGGCCTGGGAATCTGAGGACGAAGAGTCACCTGGTTCCTTTCGGACTCGGTGTGTCCCATCGGACTCCCCCGAATCCGAACCTCGGAGACGGTCCCCCCCCCCCCCCCGGAGGATACCCGGTTCTCGGACTTCTTGAGGGATATGGCCAAAGCCTTGGCCTTCCCTGTGGATCCCGAGGAGGAGCTTCGAGTCGAAGAACTCGATGCCCTCCAATATGACTCTGCCCCGAAGGAGGCCTTTATTGTACCGGTTCCTCCCATGCTGGAACGGCTTCTCTTCCGCATGTGGGAGAGCCCGGCGTCGTCGCCGGTATTGAGCAAGCGGGTCGATTCCATTTATCGAGTCCGCAAGAGCCCCGGGTTCCAAAAGGCACAACTACCGCACCATTCCATGGTGGTGGAATCGGCCATGCATAGACTGAAGAGTCAGAAGATGCACTCCTCGGTGCCCCCTGGTAGGGAAGCCCGAAGCCTGGATGCCCTCGGTAGGAAGTGTTTCCAGGGCTCTATGCTTGCTTGTCGAGTCCAGACGTACCAGCTCTACATGGGCATGTATCTCCGAGACCTGGCTAAAGAAATAGCCGGGTTCTCTGCTGGTCTCTCCGATGAACCTTTGCAGAGGTTCCAGTCCTTGTCTACTGGTATTCGGGAGTGCTCCAAGTTTATTTCTCGAGCAGCCTATGATGGTTTTGAGGCTTCGGCTCGAGTAGCCGCTGCCGGCATCGGTGGACGCCGCCAGGCTTGGCTCCAGTCCGACCTCGAGCCCTGGGTGCAGGACAAGTTGTTCGATGTCCCCTGCCGAGGTGACAACCTCTTTGGCAAGCCCATGGATGAGAAGGCTGCACAAATTGAGACAGAGACTCTCACCAGAACTCGTCTCTCGAGGAAAACCTCTGCCCCTTCTCAAAAGAAGAAGGCCTCGGGGAAAAAGTCCTTTTACCCGAGGAAGGCGGCTGCCTATAAATACTACCCTCAGTATCAGGCCTCCCCAGCTCCCCCACAGGAAAAGCAGGCCAAGGGACGGGGTAATGGGTCCCGTAGGCAGCAAGCCCCCAAGCCTGCACCACCGGCCCCTGCTCAGCAGGGTGGGGGTTTTTGACTTTCTCAGCATAGCCTCTCCCCCTCAGCTGGTTTCTCTCAGCACAGGAGGCCGGCTGGTCCACTTTGCCCACAGGTGGTCCAACATCACCACAGATACCTGGGTACTTCAGATAGTTCAAAAGGGCTATCTTCTTCATTTTCACCAGGTGCCTCCCTCCTACTTTCCAGGGGAGCCTTCCAGACTCCCTCTGCACAGGGACTTACTCCTTCAGGAGTTAGCAAGTCTTGTTCAGGACCGAGCCGTGGAACCGGTGCCCCACCACCTGAAGGGTCAAGGGTTTTACTCCAGGTACTTCCTGGTTCCAAAAAGAACAGGAGGCCTCAGACCCATCCTGGACTTGCGAAACCTCAACAAGTTCCTTGCAAAGGAAAAGTTCAAAATGCTTACCCTTGGAATCCTGCTGCCCTACCTCCAGCAGGGAGACTGGCTATGCTCCTTAGATCTGAAGGATGTGTATACTCATATCCTTATTCATCCAGACCACAGACAATACCTAAGGTTTGTGGTGGACGGACGCCATTACCAGTACAGAGTACTGCCTTTCGGCCTATCCTCCGCCCCCAGAGTGTTCACCAAATGCCTAGCAGTGGTGGCGGCCTATCTGAGGCTTCAGGGTCTCTTTGTGTTCCCATACCTGGACGACTGGCTCATCAGGGCCCAGTCTGCCCAAGAAGCCACTCAGGCTACTCATCGCACGGTAGCTCTGCTCCAGCACTTGGGATTTGTCATAAACTTCGCGAAGTCCTCTTTGCTCCCCTCTCAAGATCTAGAATTCATCGGCGCCAGGTTGGACACTCTTCAGACGCGGGCCTTCCTGCCTCTGGACAGGGCCCAAAGGCTCATGGATCTCGCCAGCCGCTTTCACAGCGATTCCCTGGTCTCGGCCAGGCAATTTCTGAGACTACTCGGCCATATGGCTTCCACGGTCCATGTAACCCCCAATGCCCGCTTGAACATGCGACCTGCTCAATGGTGCCTTCGCAAACAATGGCATCAGGTCACTGGGAGCCTAGCGGACTCCGTACAGATCTCCGACCAGCTGGTCTCCTCTCTGCGATGGTGACTTCACCTGCCAAACCTAGTGCTCGGGGTGACTTTTCAGCCCCCGGCACATTCTCAGGTCCTGACGACCGATGCTTCTCTCCAGGGCTGAGGAGCACATTGCCAAGGGACTTGTACTCAGGGTCTCTGGACTCCTTGGGAGTCCGCTTAGCAGATCAACTTCCTGGAGCTCAGAGCCATCCGCCTAGTGCTCAAAGCCTTCTCTCACCTGATTTCTCACCAGTCAGTACTTGTCCAGACAGACAATCAGGTTGCCATGTTCTACGTGAACAAGCAAGGCGGAACCGGCTCCTTCCTTCTCTGTCAGGAAGCACAGAAGCTCTGCTCTTGGGCCGTCCACCGCAACATCGTCCTCAAAGCTGTCTATCTCCCGGGTCAAGAAAACTACCTGGCAGACAAACTGAGCAGGGTCCTCCAACCGCACGAGTGGAGGTTGGATCCGCTTGTGGTTCAGCGGATCTTTCTACGGTGGGGCCTCCCCACCATGGATCTGTTCGCCAGTCCTCTGAACCGGCAGCTTCCCAGATTCTGCTGCTCTTGACAGCCGCATCCTCTCCGGGTAGCGGCGGATGCTTTTCTGATTCCATGGTCCACAGGCCTCTTGTATGCCTTTCCACCCATGCCTCTGGTGTCTCGGACGCTCTTCAAAGTTCTCAGAGACAAGGCATCGATGATCCTAGTGGCTCCTCGGTGGCCGAGGCAACCTTGGTTCCCGCTTCTGATGCAGCTAGCGGTGGACACCCCTCTTCCTCTGGGGTTTCAGCCCGATCTCCTCTCGCAGGATCGGGGAACGCTCCTGCACCCCAACCTCCGGTCCCTTCATCTGATGGCCTGGCTGCTGAAAGGGTAGTCATTGCTCCTCTCCAGCTGCCTCCAGATGTGGAAGAGGTCGTCTTGGCCTCCAGGAGGCCTTCCACCCGGAAGTCCTACGCTCTTAAGTGGCGTCGGTTCTCCGTCTGGTGTACTCAGCAGTCTCAAGACCCATTCTCCTGTTCGGCATCCGTGGTCTTGCAGTACTTGCTTTCTCTTTCTAATCTTGGCCTCAAGTCCAACTCGGTCAAGGTCCACCTCAGTGCTTTTTCTGCACATCACGTGCCGGTGGATGGTGGACCTCTTTCCAGCCACCCTCTGGTGGCTAGTTTTCTCAGAGGCCTCCTTCTCCTTAAACCACCTTTGCGCCCGCCAGCCCCGAACTGGGATCTCAATGTGGTTTTACAGCGGCTTACCTGTCCGCCTTTTGAGCCTATGGCTACCTGTCCTCTTCGTTTTCTTTCCTGGAAAACCTTGTTCTTGGTGGCCCTCACTTCTGCTAGACACGTTAGTGAGCTGCAGGCCCTATTATCTGATCCTCCTTACACTAGGTTCTACAAGAACCGGGTGGTCCTACGGACTCACCCTAAATTTCTTCCCAAAGTGGTTTCCCCTTTTCACATCAACCAGGAGGTGGTACTTCCAACCGACTTTCCCAGGCCACACTCCAGCCGAGCTGAAATGGTCCTGCATACCCTGGACTGTAGGAGGGCGCTGAACTTCTACCTTGACCGTACACGGGAGCACCGAAAGGCTGTTCAGCTCTTCGTGTCTTATGACCCCAACAAGTTGGGGCTCCCTGTCTCCAAGCGTACTCTGTCCATCTGGATTGCGGACTGCATCGCTTGGGCTTACGAGGCTGCGGGTCTCGTGCTGGAAGGTAGAGTCACCGCTCATCGTGTTCGGGCGAAGGCTACGTCAGTGGCTTACCTCCGCTCTGTTCCATTGGCAGACATCTGCCGGGCCGCTACTTGGTCTTCAAGCCAGACTTTTGCAGCCCATTACTGCCTGGAGAGGGAGTCCCGCAGGGACAGTGCTTTCGGACAGGCAGTCCTCCGTAACCTCTTCGAGGTATAGGCAACTCCTACCCTCCATCCCGGATGTTGGGCTACCGGTTGGAGACGTATTCAGAGAAGATTCCTTCCTTCTGTGCTGCTGAGCTAGAGGGAGCTCATTTTTGTGCTTAGGGTCTCCGGTAGCCTTAAGCTTGGGAGTCCCATATGTGAGGACTGACTTACTGCTTGGTCCTGGAGAAAGCGTAGTTACTCACCTGTAACAGGTGTTCTCCAGGAGCAGCAGGAATCAGTCCTCACAACCCTCCCTCCTCCCCTTGGAGTTGCAGTTTTATGCTTTCGTTTTTGCTAATTTTTGCTGTCTTTTAGCTATGTCATCTGACTGAGCAAGATGGCACCCTTGGGCGGGAAGAGGACCGCGCATGCGCGCTGCAATTCCCAAAGGCTTTCTTTGAAAGCTGGGGAAAATTGCTCCGCGAGGGCTCCGTCGGCGCCGACGTCACCCATATGTGAGGACTGATTCCTGCTGCTCCTGGAGAACACCTGTTACAGGTGAGTAACTACGCTTAACCAGCAAGAACCCCTACCCCCTAAATTTAAAAAATTCAACGCAGATGATTTCCTAGACCTAACTATCCCTTACCTCTCCTCATCACCTACCAACCTTGATGAGGCCATTACAATTTGGCATAACACAATCTTAAAAGCAGCAGCAAATAAACAATCAAACAAGAAGACCACCCGTCACAGAACAGACATTGCCCCATGGTTTAACAACACTTTAAAAGCCATGAAAAGAACACTTAGGAAATTTGAACTAAAATGGCGCAAAACCAAGTCTACGTTACATAAGGAAACTTATAGTACCTATCTCAAAAATTACAGAGGCCACAGACAACGCTAAGAAAAACTTCCACTCCTCCATCCTAAATAAATCTATCAACAGACCTAGAGAACTTTTCTCCATCGTACTAAACCTAACCAAAAACTCATACAACTCAAATCATGAGGCTAACGACATATCCCCACAAACATTAGCAAATTACTACATGAACAAATCAAAAACAAATAATTTCTTACCAACCCCGCATGCCATATCATACCAACCCCCAGTAGATTCCTGGAACAACTTCTACCCCATAACAAAAGATACCCTTAAGAATATTATGATGCACTTAAATACCGCTACTTCTCACCTTGACCCCTGCCCAGTAAATTGGATAAAGAACACCCAACCTTATCCCCTTTCGTAATACCACTAATTAATCTATCACTAAAACAAGGATACCTCCCACCTATTCTAAAGCACGCACAAATTAGACCCATACTAAAAAACAATACATTGGACAAAACCTCACCGAAATCTTATAGACCCATCTCCAGCATACCATTCATGGCTAAACTCATAGAAAAAGTAGTTCAAACTCAAACACAAGATTACATTGACACATCAGCTCCCCTTGACGACCAACAATATGGCTTCCGTCCTGGTCATGGAGTAGACACTCTTTTAACCATCCTCCTAGACACCCTAGTAAGAGGAATTGACAGCCCTAAAAATGCATTTCTTCTTCTTTTTCTAGACATATCCGCTGCATTTGACAGTGTTCACCATACACTTATGCTTAATAGGCTCATGCAAATCGGTGCCAACTCAATAGTCCTTAAATGGTTTACATCATATCTTTCAAACAGATCCCAAACTGTCAGGATCAACAATCAAACCTCCAACACATACAAACAGGAAATAGGACTCCCCCAAGGCTCTGCACTATCTGCTCTACTATTTAACATATATATACAACCAATCTGCAATATCTTTAAAAAATTCAAAATCCATTATCACATATACGCGGACGACATTATGCTGTACATCCCATTCACAATCCCTACGATTCCCCTCCAACTCTTAACAGACTGCTTCAATGAACTCGCAACTTGGTTAGAAGACCACAATCTCTTTATTAACCATTCCAAAACCGACATACTAATCGTAACAAAGATCAAATCCTTCACACCCCCCCCCACCCACATTACACTTCAGAATCATAACATCCACATAAAAAGCGAAATAAAATACCTAGGGGTTTTACTAGACACACAACTTAGTATGAACACACATATAAGAAACACAACAAAGAAAATTTACTTTAAACTCAAAAATTTAAAACAGCTATGCCCACTAGTCCACCTGCAAGATTTCCTAAGCATTATCCAAGCCATAATCATCCCACATTTTGATTTAGCCAATCTTTCTCTACTAGGCTCAACAAATCAAAACATCAGAAGACTCCAACTAGCTCAAAATGCTGCTGCCAGAACTATAATGAAGGTTCACCCTTTTGAGCACATAACACCCTATCTAGCTGAACTACACTGGCTCCCCATTCAATGTCGAATAAACTATAAATTAATTATAACCACTTTTAAAGCACTAACTAAAACTGCCCCAGAATCCCTTAATAAACTAATCGTTAAAGACACACCTCATAGTACACATAGAAGAGGCAACGCCAATAAACTAAGAATTCCAAAAGAATTCACAAAGTCTAAAAAAACAACAAATAAAAAGGCTTTCTCCCATGCAGCCCCTATGCTCTGGAACTCGCTACCCGATGAAATCAGAGCATTAACTGACATTAAAGATCTACGAAAAAACTTAAAAACTCACCTTTTTACCTCTTACTACCGCACATTAGCTAACCCTCAACTCCAACATGAAAAGGGTTAAACCTCACAACACAAGTAGAATCAACCCTGCTAGGCTTAAAGATATCTTGACATCAATACTGCCTATTATAATTATACTGTTTATCTTCTCCATCCATATCTGTACATAGTTAACTGTACATAGTTCCAAAATGTTCAAAAGATAAATGTTCATAAGTTAATTGCACATAGTTCATGTTATCGTTCATTGTAAAAACCAGAAATGGGACCGTTCAATGTAAAAAAACAGAAATGCCTCTCTGTTTCCTTTAACTGTTATATGTAAACCGCACCTGATCCTCGGAAGGTTGCGGTATATAAAAAATCTGTTAAATAAATAAATAACATATAAATGACCATACATAAATAAAAGGAGAAAATTGATAAATGTATTAAGAAAGAACATAAGGTGGGGAAGGGTGGCCTGCACAGAGCAGCAGGTGCACACCTACTCTTGCCATCTTACTGGGCAGACTAGATGGGCCATACTGGTCTTTATCTGCCATCATTTACTATGTATCTAGGAACTTTATCTCCCTAGCATGTCCTGATGTGACACTGACCCAGTCGATACCGGGGTAATTGAAATCACCCATTATTATTACTGCGCTGTAACTTTTGTTAGCTTCCTTGATTTCTTTGAGCATTTCATCATCCATTTGGTCATTCTGGCAAGGCGCTCGATAGTACACCCCCACTGCCATTGCTTTCCCCCTTTTATATGGAATTTCAATCCATATAGATTCTGCAGCAGATTTTGTTTCCTGCAAAACTTTAATCCTTTCTGAGTCAATGCCCTCTCTAACATAGAGCGCAACCCCTCCACCAATTTGATCAGCTCTATCATTACGATATAGTTTGTACCCAGGTATCACAGTGTCCCACTGGTTGTCCTCCTTCCACCATGTCTCTGATATTCCAATCATATCTAACCTTTCATTTAGTGCTATATATTCTAACTCTCCCATCTTATTCTTTAGACTTCTAGCATTTGGTTAAGTGTTTATATATGATATATATATATATATATATATATATATATATATATATATATATATAATCAACCTGTTTTCACAATGTTCTAGAGATGGCGGTGACTCCTGCTTCCACCTGTAGGACAACTCTCACCGGGCCGCACTCAAACATGCCATGATTTGCTTTCGACCCTCCCAGGGTCCTCCATCTCCACCACCCGAACAAGAAAATGAAAGGGACCCTTTCAATATCTACCCCACCACCCAATTTATCCACTGTTGAACTTCTTACCAAAGTACCTGAAACCGTGGACATGTCCATCACACATGGTACATACTCCCCTCCTCCCCGCAATTCCTCCAACACCCCTTTGATACCCTCGGGTACATTTCATTCAAACTCACTGGGGTATAATACCATCTCATGACTACTTTATACCAATTTTCCCTAATTCCAATAGAGATGGGCTTTTGCTTAACCTGCCCCATAATAGCCTTCCACTGTAGGGAATCTAATTGCAGCTCATCCCCCTCTCCCAAGCCTTCATATATCTGACTTCCCTATTCGTCTCTCCGGGCCAGTCCGGGTAGTCAACAAGTCTTGCTGACAGCCTATCCAGCTCCCTCTGGTGTCAGAGAGTCAGTCTTTCAGTCCTCAGCAACTGAACAGGACGTGTAGCTGACAGGCTCCCAGGAGATACAAATAGGAAATAGGCAATTAGAGTTGTGGATGTAAAAAAAAAATCTTTTCCTCGGTTGCCCTAGCAGGGCAGTAAGGCAAAAGAAGTTTTCCTTAAAGTTTAAAAAAAAAAAAGAAAGGGACGGTCCTCAGCTGCCAGGAAGTGTTTAAACAGCACAAGGGGCAGAGCCTGCCTCAGTTTGAGGATCCGTTGCTCAGGGGGGTTGGGGAAGGAACTGGGAGCCCCAGAATCATCTTCCCTGCCTCCGATCGCTTCAGTCTCTCTGGTCCGCTAGCAGCGGAGAGAGGAACTCCAACTTGTTTTTCTCAGGTAGGAGCTGTAACAGCGGGGCTGGTGCTTAGTTTTGCTGGCGGGGGTTCTAAGATCGCCGCTGTGGGTGTTTAGGCCATCGCAGAGTTGTCTTAGTGTTTTTTGTTTGATCGGGGATACCGGCGTCGGCAGCGTGTTGTCCGGTCTTGAATCGCCACACTCGTCGGGGGCTGGTCTCTGCCGATTGGGTTGTTTTTTTGTTTTTTTTTTTGAGAACAGAGTGCAGACGGGGTTATGGACCAAAACTTGTCTTCGGAGGATGTTGTGGAGAGGCCTCAAGGCTCGTTGGAAAAGGCGGGAACGGCAGCCATTTTGGCTGAGCCTGCCGTTTCTCCAGTGCTTCAGGCAAAATCAGGAAAGAGGAGATCAAAGTCACAAAGGCGCCTCCTGCTGAGGTGCCGGACCAGCAGCCATCGCCTAGAGTGCAGGGAAGCTTGGACTCCTTGTTTTCAGCTGATTTTATACTAGCGCTGCATAACGCATATGTGTTAAAGATGGCTCAGTCATTAGGCAACCCATCTGCTCCCAGCCTGTTAGAATCACAGAAGGGGAGTCCAAGGTGGCAGACCCTGGGGAGGGGGTCTCTGCTAAAGGCAAAGGTTTAGAGGCAGGCTTTGACTTTGGGCCGCAGGTCTCTATTCCTCAGATGGGGAATGAAGGAGAGATTCTTTCTGAGACAGGTTTGGACTCCTGGCCAGTGGATTTAGAGGAAGGTGAGATTGGGCCAGGCGAAGATCCGAATGTATTCAGAGTGTTTCGCAAGGAAGAGCTGGGGGCTTTGATCGCTCAGTCCCTCGCAGCTTTGAATATAGTGCTCCCGGCGGTGCAGCAGGAGCCACTAGAGGATCCCTTTTTGCAGGGATTTAAGACAGAACAGCGCTGTTTCCCAATACACAAGGTAATTAAACAGATGATAGAATCAGTGAGAATGCCCTGAAGCTACCCTGAGAGGGGGTCGCGCCATTGTGCGCCTTTACTCGGTTCCCCAGGAGGAGAAGGAGTTGTTGCAGATGCCTAAGGTGTATGCGCTGGTTTCAGCGGTCACCAAAAAGACAACGATTCCGGTAGAAGGGGGTACAGCCCTTAAGGACCTTCAGGATCCGTAGGTTAGAGGCGCTTCTGAAACAGGCTTTTGATTCCAGTGCTCTAGCTCTGCAGGCTTCTGTTTGTGGGGTGTATGAGTCAATGGCCTTTATTCGTTGGCTACAAGGGGAACCAGGCCCGGATAAGGAGGAGGAATCTTCCTCGGAAGGAGAAAAGCTGGAGTCGGCGGCAGCTTATCTGGCAGACGCCTTCTTTGATTTGGTAAGGATATCAGTGAAGTCCATGGCGTCAGTGATTGCAGCTAGACGATTTCTCTGGCTAAGAAATTGGGCGGCAGATGCATCTTCTAAGTCTTGCCTCAGTAAGCTTCTCTACAAGGGCAAGTTGCTCTTTGGGGAAGTGTTGGAGAAAATTGTGAACGATTTGGGTGATTCCAAAGGGGGTCGGCTTCCCGAGGACCGACCGACAGTAGCAAAGATGGGAACGATGCAGAGAGGTCAAGGAAGAGATTTTCGCAGGTTCCGAGGGCCTCGGTTTGCACCTTATCAAAGAGGCTGGTTTGTGTCCAGGGGGTGCAGTCCTTTCGAGGAGCCAGGGGGTTTGGCAAGGGCTATTTTACCGCCCAGCAGAACTCTTCTAAGAAACCACAATGAAGGACGGCTGGTCCAGGTGGAGATTCCGGTAGGAGGACGTTTGCAGGGGTTTCTCTCCTCCTGGGCCGCCATAACTACGTACCGGTGGGTGCTGGAGATTATCCACGAGGGGTATGCGCTGGAGTTCGCTCACCCGCTGGCGGAAGCCTTTGTTGTCCCCGTGCGGGCCCAAAAGCAAAGAGGGCAGCGGTCAGCAACACGCTGCAGTTCTCGTTGTGGCTTCAAGCGGTGGTGCCAGTACCTCAAAACCAGTACGGCTTTGGTTGATACTCAATTTATTTTGTAGTTCCCAATAAAAAGGGATCTCTTCGGCCAATTCTGGATCTCAAGCACATGAACCGCTGCTTGAGGGTGCCTCATTTTCAGATGGAAAACCTAAGATCGGTTATCCGGGCGGTAAAGCTGGGCGAAGTGCTTTCGTCCATAGATCTAAAAGAGGCTTATCTGCACATTCCGATCAGAAGGGATCATCAAAAGTTTCTAAGCTTTGCAGTTTCCATGGGTCATTTTCAGTTTCAAGCATTGCCATTCGGACTGGCTACAGCACCTCGGACTTTCACCAAAGTAATGGTGGTGGCAGTGGTGGCGCTGCGGAAGGAAGGGATTCAAGTGCATCCCTACCTGGACGATTGGCTGATCCGGGCAGGATCTCTAGCAGAATCAATCAATCATAGCAACCTCTCGGGTAGTGGAGTTCCTGGAACAGCTAGGTTGGGTCATCAACCGTGCAGAGTCATTTACAACCGGTGAAGCGGTTGATGTGTATAGGGGCCTTGTTCGACACGGAGATAGGGTCGGCGTTCCTTCCTACGGACAGGGTGCAGAAGATTTTGGCTCAGGTTAGGGGCGTTCTTGTGAATGAAGGCTCCAACGGCTTGGAGGTACTTAGTTGTGGTCAATGGCGGTGGCCTTGGACCTGGTTCCGTGGGCCAGAGCTCATATGCGTCCGCTTCAGCAAGCGTTACTTTCCAGATGGTCACCACAGGGTCATCCTCTGTCTCAGAGGCTGGTATGCCCGGAGGAAGTGCGCAACAGTCTGCAGTGGTGGTTGGTCCCGGCACATCTTCAAGCAGGTGTACCTCTGGAGCACCCGGAGTGGGTGTTGGTCACAACGGACGCCAGCCTTTCCGGTTGGGGGGCTCATTGTCTGTCACAAATAATGCAGGGGACTTGGTCTGTGGAGGAGAGCAGTTGGTCGATCAATCGTTTAGAACTGAGAGCGGTGCGTTTCGGCTGCTGGATTTTGTCGGTCTGCTGGAAGGGCAAGCGGTTCGAGTGATCTCCAGGAACAAGCAGGAATCTAGTCATCACATATGGGTATCGTCGGTACCGATGGAGCCTGCACGGGAATGCTCCCCAGCATCCAATTAGAAAGCTTTTGGGACCATCCCACAGTGCCTGCATGCTGCCTTCCCGCCTTTCCCAACTGCCTCTCTCCAGTTCTTCTTTTTCTGCGGAGCCAGCAGGTCGTGTTCCTGTCACCGCAGAAGAATTTCTTTTTGTGGTCGCGTCTGCCTTCCCCGATGCTCTACCGGTACCGCCGGTATTTCTTTTCTTTTTAAAAAAATTAATTTATCCATTCTTTTACTTTCTTCAGGTGCACCTGTCTTTTTGGGCCTTAAGGCCCAGAATTTTCCTTAATATGGAAAAACCTGCTTCAGGTTTTAAAAAGTGCACAAAATGTGGCGGTACCATTTCCGTCACCGACACCCATGAATGGGGTTTAAAATGTTTAGGTCCTGACCACTCCATGACACATTGTGTGTCCTGTGCTATGATGTCTAAAAGGGGTCGACAGAACCGAGCTGCTAAGCTCAGTACCCTGTTTCCCTCTGATGTTGCTTCGGTGGCATCGACGTCTTCCAGGGCTGCTGCTTCTTCCTGTGGATCTCAGGTAACTAAACATAAGTCTAGCCAGTCCTCAAAGGGTAGATCTCCTTCTAAGCATCGAGATGCCTCTGGCGTTGCCCTCGAGGATTCTGCACCGGCAAAATTACCCCGGCGGGAGGCTTCGGCTTCCAAAGCACCATCATCGGGGTTCCAGGATGTTCTCGATGGCTCGGCCTCGACAGATCTCCTGGTGCCATGCTCTGGGGTACCGGCAGTTTCCACCGGTACCGATTTCCAGGCATTGGCAGCGTCTATGGACTAGAGAATTCTGTCCATAGAACGCAGTCTAGCGGCTTTCCTTGTGGCATCGACGCCCTTGGTACCGCGACAGACAACTCCACCGGCATCGGTATCACAACCGGTACCGATAGCATCGGCATCGATGCCTGCTATGCTGGTACCCTGTCCTTCGATGCCCGCCGATACCGGTTATTCCTGATACCGATTTTGCTTGGTACGGGTATCGGGCTCTGCAAGAGCATCCACACAGGCGATACTTCGATTCCTCAGAAGAATCTGAGGATTCTGAAAGTTCTGTCGATGCAGCGATGATGCTTCCACAGGAGTCGTCCTCCCCTAAACGCAGGATGTCTCCTCCAGCGGACATGTCTTTCCAAGACTTCATCTGAGAGGTGGCTCGGGGCCTGTCCATTACTGTGACCCCTGAAACAGAGCCAAGGGTCAAGGAGTTGGATATTTTACAATATCCCAAAACTCCTAAGAAGGTAGCTACCCTACCCATTTATGAGATTCTATATGATCTCATGTTGAGGATGTGGGAAACACCACTTACCACCTCTCCTCATTCTCGTAGGTTAGATACTATGTATCGTGTCCCTCCTTGTCCTGGTTTCCATAAAACTCAGCTTCCCCACCACTCCATTGTGGTGGAATCTGATATGAGAAGGATTAGAAGTGCAAAAAGACATGCCTCTAATCCTCCGGGACGTGAATACAGAACTCTGGATGCTTTCGGACGTAGAGTCTTTCAAGCTTCCATGCTTGCAAGAATCAGTTCCTATAGTCTCTACATGGGAATGTTCCTAAAGGAAGTTACTGATCATCTACAGACTTTAAGTCCTTTCATCTCTGAGGATAAAAGTCAGGAGTTTCTCACTTGGCTCAAACATACCCAAGATGTCTCTAAATTCTCCAACCGTGCAGCCTTTGACTGCTTTGAATGTATAAGCAGGGCCTCGGCTATTGCCATAGGTGCACGTAGAATTGCTTGGCTCCAAACATTTGATTTAGAGCTCTGGGTACAAGATAAATTGGGAAATATCCCTTGTACTGGTGAGAACCTGTTTGGTAAAGATTGGCAAGAAAAAGCCAATGAGATGGATGCTGAAAATTCCACTTTAGATAGACTATCCAAGTCTACTGCTGATCCTGTTAGGAAAATGTTGTTCAAGAAAACACCTTTTTCTAAGAAGAGATTTTATCCTGCTTATGGTCAGCAAGCATCTTCTGCAGGTCAGTTTTCAACCAAACGTCAGCAACCACCCAAACAGAAGAAAGCAAAGGCTGCTAGGCCTCAACCGGCTCAGCAGCCTTAGCCTCCTCAGGGCCTTTGACTTTCAGCTAGAGAACTTAGCCTTTCTGGTTCTGGAAGGACCAGAACCGTCCACCATTCCAGGAAGGTTATGCCATTTTGCTCCCAGATGGGGGCAAATAACAGCAGAGCGTTGGACACTTTCCATCATGAGAGAGGGGTACAAACTTCATTTTTCAAGCATGCCCCCTCCCACAATAGTGAAACAGTTCAATTCTCCAACCTCTCTCGTCGACCTGTTAGGTCAGGAGGTTACCATCCTTCTTGCCCCAGGGGCAATAGAAGTGCCTCTTCATCAGCAGAGCACAGGGTTCTGTTCCCCTTATTTTCTTATCCCAAAGAAAACAGGGGGATACAGACCTATCTTGGATCTCAGAGAATTGAACAAATTCCTGGTCAAGGAGAAATTCAAAATGATTTTTCTCGGAGCTCTGCTTTCATACCTTCAGAATCAGGATTGGCTTTGTTCTCTAGATCTCAAGGATGCGTACACCCATGTTCTCATCCATCCAACCCACAGAAGGTTCCTTTGCTTCCTGTTTCAAGGAAAGCACTACCAATACAGGGTGCTTCCTTTTGGTCTGGCCTCTGCACCAAGGGTGTTCACGAAATGCATGGCTGTGGTAGCAGCGTTTCTACGCACTCTGGGAATATTCGTCTTCCCTTACTTGGACGACTGGCTCATTCGAGCTCCAACAGTCAGAGGCCAGGACTTCTATATCCTGCACAATGCGTATCCTTCAGTTCTTAGGGCTGGTCATAAACATCCCAAAATCCAGTCTAACTCCTACTCAGTCTCTAGAGTTCATAGGAGCCCTGCTGGATACCACAAAGGCAAGGGCCTACCTTCCCCAAGCCCGTTGCCTTCGCATGGTGCAGTTAGCTTCTCAAGCAGAGTTGAAGCCCCACTTAACTGCTCGAGAGATGTTAGTTACTAGGCCACATGGCATCCACCGTGCATGTGGTACCCTATGCTCGCCTTCACATGAGGGCAGCTCAGTGGACTTTATCCACCCAATGGACCCAGGCATCAGGTTGCCTGTCAGACAGAATATCAAACACAAGTCGTCTCATTTTGTCTCTCCAGTGGTGGAAGTCCACTCAAAACCTGTTGCTGGGGTCCCCCTTTCAGCAACCTCTGCCCCAAGCAACTCTTACAACAAATGCTTCTCCAATGGGTTGGGGAGCTCATCTGCAAGACCTCTCCACCCAGGGCACTTGGACTCCAAAGAGAGTTGTCTACATATCAGTCTCTTGGAGCTCAGAGCAATCTTCCTTGCTCTGCAAGTGTTCCACACCCTGCTCAGCTACAAAACAGTCCTTATTCATACAGACAATCAAGTAGCCATGTTCTATGTGAACAAACAGGGGGGAACAGGCTCTGTCGCATTGCAACGAAGCTCTGCGATTGTGGGCCCTCGCCAGAGAGCATCACATCCATCTTCTGGCAGTGTATCTTCCATGCGTTCAAAACTCTTGGGCAGACAGACTCAGTCGAGTTCTTCTTCCACACGAGTGGTCTCTGCATGCAGACCAGGTGGCCAAGATTTTTCAACTTTGGGGAACCCCAGACATAGACCTGTTTGCAAGTCCGTGGAATGCCAAACTTCCCCGGTTCTGTTCCAGAACTCCGGCTCAGGGAGCTCAGGCAAAGGATGCTTTCCTCCTTCACTGGGGTCAAGACTTCCTTTATGCCTTTCCACCCATTCCCCTAATTCCCAAAACCCTCTTCAAGCTTCCGAGAGACAGAGGCCACATGATTCTCATAGCACCACATTGGCCATGGCAAGTGTGGTACCCTCTGCTTCTATATCTCTGTCAAGCTCCCTCCCTGGAGTTAGGGTCTGCTCCAGATCTCCTATCTCAGGAGAACTGAATGTTATGGCATCCCAATCCCCAGTCCCTGCATCTCAGGGCTTGGTTGCTGAAGGCCTGGATCTCCAAGATCTTCATCTTTCTCAGCAAGTGAAAGATGTTCTTTATGCTTCTAGGAAACCTTCCACTAGACGTTCTTATGCTTTCAAGTGGAAAAGGTTCACTATTTGGTGTTCAGAAAAGGGTCTTAACCCCCTTGCTATACTTCTAGAATCTTTACTGGAGTATCTCCTCCATTTGTCTAATGCAGGCCTTAAGACAAATTCAGTAAGAGTCCATTTGAGTGCTATTGCAGCTTCTCTTAAACCTCTAAATGGACAACCTATTTCCTTTCATCCTCTTATAGCAAGATTCATGAGAGGCCTCCTTCTAACTAAGACTCCCATTAGACCTCCTCCGGTGGCATGGGACTTGAATCTGGTTCTTGGGCAGCTCATGAATCCACCTTTCGAACCCTTAGCTACCACCTCCTTGAAATTTCTTTCTTGGAAGGTTCTTTCTCATTTCAATCACATCAGCACGCCACATTAGTGAATTGCAAGCACTAGTAGCTAATCCACCTTTTACAAGGTTTCATCATGACAGGGTAGTCCTTAGGACTCATCCACACTTTATGCCTAAGGTGGTCTCGCCTTTTCACCTCAACCAGGAGGTCTACCTACCTGTCTTTTTTCCAGGACCTCATGCATCAAGTGCAGAGAGGAATCTTCATACCCTGGACTGTAAAAGAGCTCTGGCTTTTTATTTACAGAGGACACAGCAACATAGAAAGTCTTCTCAGCTCTTTGTTGCTTTTGACCCTTCTCATTTGGGACTGCCAGTCTCCAAGAGAACACTATCCAACTGGATTGCTCAGTGTATTTCTTTCGCCTATCAGAGTAAGAACCTTTCTCTGGAGGGCCATGTCAAGCTCACAATGTGAGAGCCATGGCAGCCTCAATGACTCATCTGAACTCTGTGTCTATTGACGACATCTGTTGAGCAGCCACTTGGGCCTCGGTTCATACCTTCACAGCCCATTACTGCTTGGAGAAGGACTCCTGCCGGGATGCCTTGCTTGGTCAGACTGTTCTCAAACACCTGTTCCATACTTAATCAACTCCTACCCACCATCCCTGATAGGATGCCAGAGATCCATGGGAGGAAGTGGAGCCCTTCTCAGGGACACACAACTTCTGGGGTTTCTCCCTGGCACCCAAAACTAGGGAGTCCCCATATGTGATGACTAGATTCCTGCTTGTTCCTGGAGATAGCATAGTTGCTCACCTGTAACAGGTGATCTCCGGGAACAGCAGGAATTTAGTCCTCACAGCCCACCCACCTCCCCTAGGAGTTGTATCTCTCTCTCTCTCTCCTTTCCCTCTCTCTCTCTCTTTGTCTCAGCTTTAAAACTCAACTGGAGAGAGGCAGTTGGGAAAGGTGGGAAGGCAGCATGCAGGCGCTGTGGGATGCTCCCAAAAACTTTCTGATTGGATGCTGGGGAACGTTCCCGCGCAGGCTCCGTCGGTACCGACGATACCCATATGTGAGGACTAAATTCCTGCTGTTCCCAGACATCACCTGTTACAGTTGAGTAACTATGCTTTCTCCGACAATGTGGTGGCGGTTTCCTACATCAACAGGCAAGGAGGCACGGGCAGTGCGGTTTTGCTAGAAGAGAGTCAACGGTTGTTGCAGTGGGCATTGGTCCATCTCTTAGCGCTCTCAGCAGCACATGTAGCAGGAAAGGACAACATTCATGCAGACTATCTCAGTCGAAATGTCCTGGATCCCGGAGAATGGATGCTTTACTTGGCGGTCTTTCACAAAATCACAGTACGTTGGGGTCAGCCAGTCATGGATCTCATGGCTACCCTGGCCAATACCAAGGCGGCCCGGTTTTACAGCAAGCGCAGAGAGCACATGTCGGAAGGGCTCGACGCCTGGTTCAACCCTGGCTGTCGGGAGAGCTGCTTTACGTTTTCCCCCCATGGCCTCTGTTAGGGTGGGTCATTCGGAGACTAGCGGGGTACAATGGGAAGGTTATTCTCATTGCTCCGGATTGGCCCAGACGGCCCTGGTATGCAGATCTGGTACGACTTCTAGTGGTTCCTCCATGGAGGCTGCCCACTCAAGTCAACCTGTTGAGCCAAGGTCCCTTGTTAATGCCGCAGGTGGATCGGTTCTTGCTTACGGCCTGGCTCTTGAAAGGGAACGGTTGCAACGTCGGGGGTACCCGGTGTCGGTGTTAGCCACTATGTTAAGGTCGACGTCCTTGGCGTATGTTTGCGTGTGGCGCATTTTCAAAGCGTGGTGTGAAGAGCGTAGCGTTAAGCCTTGTTCCGCGAGGTTACCAGATATCCTGTCGTCCCTTCAAGGGGGACTAGAAAAGGGGCTAGCCCTCAGCACTCTCAAGGTGCACCTGGCGGTGCTGGCTTGTTATAGTGGAAGAGTGCAGGGGGGGGCACTTTCTCATCTCACCCAGATGTTCAATGTTTCCTTAGGGCAGCCAGGAATATTAGGCCACCGTTTAGGCAGGTAGTGCCTCCTTGGGACTTGAACTTGGTGTTAGAGGCTTTGACTGGGCCTCCTTTTGAGTCAAGGTCGGCAGGGAATCTGAGAGAATTGTCGTGGAAAACTGCCTTTCTAGTAGCGTTGTGTTCCGCAAAGAGAGCTTTGGATCTGCAAGCGCTCTCGTGTAGAGAGCCGTACATTCAGTTTACGGCGGAAAAAGTTGTGTTGCAGCCGGTGCCGTCCTTTTTTCCTAAAGTGGTGTCTGGGTTTCACATGAATCAATCAGTTTTGCTTCCCACCTTTGTTAGACAGGAGGGGAGTAAAGTGGATCGGTCGCTTAGGAGGTTGGATTTGGGACGTGTGCTGCGTAGGTACCTCAGGGAAACTGAGCCGTTTCAGAGGTCGGATAGGTTGTTTGTGCTTTTTAGTGGTCCTCGTAAAGGGAAGGCGGCTACCAAGGCATCTATCGCCCGCTGGGTGAAATGGGCGATAGGGTTTGCTTATGAAGCAAAAGATAAGTCGCCTCCAGAAGGGCTCAGAGCGCATTCTACTAGAGGCCAGGCAGCGTCTTTGGCTGAGTTTGCTTTGCTTCCGCCAGGGGATATCTGTCGAGCGGCGACATGGTCTTCCCTTCATACGTTTACGAAGCACTATAGGTGAGATGTTCAGGCAAGGTGGGGGATGCAAAGTTTGGGGCCTCAGCCATAGTGGCGGGGCTCGCAGGACCCTCCCGAGTTTAAGTACTGCTTTGGTACTGCCCTAATGTACCTGGACTGGCCTGGCGAGACGAATAGAAAGGAGAAATTAGACCTTACCTGCTAATTGTCTTTCCTTGAGTTCTCTCCGGGCCAGTCCAGGACCCACCCAGTTCGTCTGCAAGTGATGGACAAGTCTAGGAACTCGGCCATTAGTTCAGAGATAGAGTTGGTTAACTCACTAGTGGCCGGAGCTGGAGAAGTTTGGTTGGCATAGTCAAAGTGGATTTTGGAGGTTCCTCTAGAGCAGTGGTTCTCAACCTTTTTTTGTACCGTGAACCCTTTTACCATTGGTCAACTTGTGGTGACCCCCAATGATAAAAATCAAATGCATCTCTCTTCCTTTACTGTTAACACATTGTCGCTGTAATCATTTGTTGAATTATTAATATTTTATAGGCCTTTGCAATATGTTTTTATTTATAAAATTTACTTATTTAAGCCACAATAATCCATTTCCCTCCATCCAAAAATTGAAAAAAAACACCTAAGGCCTTTCTGTTCCCATATCTTAAATATCCCCCCCTTCCTTTCCGGGTTCGAAGTCCTCTGTATAACACAAAGCTTGCATCACAGAAGAGGTAGCATCTTCCCTGCCCTACCCATCTTTTTTACTCTATCCCAAATTTCAAGAACATGGCCCACATATGGATTCCTGTCCTTAGAACCCCTCTCCCTCCTCCCTAGCTACGGGATTGCTACCATTTTCATTCCTCTTAGTCCACTTTCCTCCAACTTCACAAAAGTCTTCCATTCATCTCCCTCTCTCCAATCCATCACATGCCTAATCTGGGCAGCCCAGTAATAAGCCAACCAATCTGGCACCCCCAACCCCCTTCTCCCAGGCCCTGAACAAAATTGTTCATGCCACTCACGGTGGTCGTTTCCGCCAGATAAAATGAAATACTTTTCCCTGGAGTTTCCTCATTTGTCCTACTGGGATTTCTATAGGTAATGCCTGAAAAAGATACAACACTCTGGCGAGTATATTCATCTTGACTGCTGCTATTCGGCCCAACCACAACATCTCCATATCCATCCGCTCCCTCAAATCCTGCTCTACTGCTTTCCATAATGAAAGATAATTTGCCTCATACAAATTTCCACAATTTTGCTGGTATATACACCCCTAAATATTTTATTCCCCTCCGTGTCCATTTAAATGGGTACTTCCCTCTAATTCGCTCTATTTCCTCTTCTCTAATATTTATATTAAGCGTTTCTGTCTTATCCATATTCATCTTAAAACCCGATACCACACCATACCTCTCAATTACTTCCAACACCCTTGTTAACGTCCGTTCCGGCTCAGATAACATTAAAAGAATATTAAGAGAAATGTTATGTTGTTGACCCCCTACCTCTATCCCACAAACTCCCTCCTCCCTTCGTATCATCTGTGCCAAGGGTTTGACTGCTATTGCGAACAGTAACGGAGATAATGGACATCCCAGTCTTGTGCCCCTCTCCAGTCCTAATACCGCCAAGTATTTGCCATTCGTACTCTTGCTTGCGGTCTATGGTACAATGCCTGCACCCAAGCTAGATACTTAAAACCAAATCCCATCTTCTGCATAACCCCAAACAAGAAGTCCCAATTCATTCTATCGAATGCTTTTTCAGCATCGATAGACAGTACCATCATATCTATTTTTCCTCTTACCAGCTGCCCAGATCACCTCTAGTACCCTCCTGATATTATCGGACGCCTGTCTCCCACATATAAATCCCATTTGGTCTATATCTATTAAAGTGGGTAGCCCCATCACTAACCTATTCGTCAATACCTTAGCCAAAATCTTCACATCTGTATTAAGTAGAGAGATTGGACGATAGGAACCACAACTCAAGGGATCCCTCCCCCCTCCCCCCTTGGGCAACACCGTAATCCCTGCCATTAACATTTCCTGAGAAAATTGCTCCCCTCTCTCTCTCTAAGCCCATTAAACATCCTTACTAAAAACCCCATCAACTCTGCCTTAAAAAGCTTATAAAAGGAATTTGCCAACCAATCTAACCCCGGGGCTTTTCCCCCTGGCAATTCATTGATCACCTGCTCAATTTCCTCCTTAGAGATACATCCCTCAAGCCTTGCCCCTAACTCCTCTCCAACTATCGGTAGCTCAATCCCTCCCAAAAATTCCCTAAGACGTCTTGCTTCACTCCCGTCTCTCTCTTGCGTATATAGTATAATTCAGAATAGAACTGGCAAAACCGGTCCCCAGTTTGTTTCTCCGTCCGTAAGATTTCCCCATCCCGTCCCTTAATTGCCACTATTGCATTGGTTACCTCCCTCCTCAGCTTACTAGCCAATTTCACCGCCCTATCTCCCCACTCATAATACTTCTGCTTCACCCTATCTAACTGGAAGGCGATAGACTCCAACTGTAGTTGATCCAGCTACAACTGTAATGCATTCAAATGCTTTGATTGCCCCACCCTCCCTTGCTTACTATATATTTTCGTAGCAATCTTAATCTTTTCATGTAATTTCTCCTCTTTCTTTCCTTAGCCTCTTAAACCGGGCTGCCCACATAATCAATCACCCCCTAACTACCTTCATCCCCTCCCACACCCCCACATCTCGCACCTCCTCATTATCATTTAACTGCCAATACCCGAGGAGGCACTTCTTTACATCCCTGACCACCTATTCCTTTTTCAGTATACTCTCATTTAACCTCCAGAATCAAATTCCTCCCCCACTTTGTCCTTTCCCAATTTCCAACCACACTGGTGCATGATCTGACCATGTTATATTCGCAATCTCCACCTCCCTCACCCTGATTTCCCATAATTTATTCACCAGTATATAGTCTATCCTACTGAAAGTCTTGTGGGGACATGAATAGAAGGTATATTCTCTGCTTCTCTTGTTATGTTCCCTCCACACATCAACTTAATGATATTTCTTTATCAATCTTTTCATTATACATCTGCTTTTTGCACTCCCATCCCCCTCCCTCTTCTGCCTGTCCCAGCCCGGTTGTAGGGCCAAATTAAAATCTCCTATTATTAATTTCCCTTGCACATGCCTTTCCAACAACCCCTCCACCTCCCTCCAGAATATGACTTGTCCTGAATTTGGTGCATACACATTCACCAGTGTAATCTCTCCACTCCATTTACCACACAGTATCAACACTCGGCCCTTTATAACCCTGATCACCTCCCCTACCTGAAAAGGACTCCCTCTCCGTATCAAAATTGCCGCCACCCCCCTCCCCTTTTTATCCCCTCCTCCTATACCTTCTCCCCTCACCTTCCCAAAATACCTAATTGAAAATTGTTTAAAGGCTAACAGTCCTTCATCCTGGACTTTGAGGTGAGTATCCTGTATCATTATAATATCTCACTTTAATCTGTCTGCCTCCCTCACCAGTTGTCTCCTCTTTTGTGGACTATTTAGCCCTTTAGCATTTATTGTACCTATTCGTATCATCTCATCTGTTGGATGTATGTTAGTGTACCTCGCTTATATCTCCCTCCCTTCCCTCCTTCCCCCACCCCCTTTAAGCAGTCTCTTCTTCTGAAACTGACCACACATGGGAAGTGACTGTCCACCCTGCATCCACCCCTGCCTCTCCCTGTTGCCACCGCTACTACCATTTAACACCATCTGCTTATAACACTCGCTCCTCCCAGCGAGCCCCCCTTCCATTTCCATCCCCCCATTTTGTTTCCTTACAGAGCATAATACTATCCATTTGCCTTTATGCTACTCCACCCCTCCCTTACTGAACATTCCCGTTTAACCATCAATCCCTTAAACATTTCACAACTACAACATAGAAACATCAAACTGGTCTCATAGTCCACTCTTCCGTGATATAGCCTCCCTCCAGGCCTCCTGCGACCATGGCCTCATCTTCGTCGTCCACAAATGTAGAACCCATCACTCATCACTTAGCTCTCCTCTCATCCCAGATCTTTTGAAGCTCTGTTCATGCCATGTTTTCCTTTGTAGAGTTTCGCCAACCTTCTCCCATTGGCTGGCACCCTCTGCCACTTAAAACCTTCAACCTTGGAGACTGATGACAGACTCGCTTGAATTTGTCCTCCCAAAGGCTCTGGTATATTCGAGACTCCAAGCTCCTTAAACACGCCCCAAGCTTCTGTACTATTTTTTGCCCGTCGTGATATCCCCTTCACTGTGATCAATAGTCCAAAGGGATATAGCCACTTATATCTCAGACCTTCTTTTCTCCAGGACCAAGTAGGAAGTCAGTCCTCACATATGGGTTACATCGATGTCGATGAAGCCCTTGCGGAGCATTTCCCCAGCTTTCCAAGAAAGCCTTTGGGAATGCAGGCACGCATGCGTGGTTCTCCAGGACCAAGCAGGAAGTCAGTCCTCACTTATGGGTGACGTCGGCGCCGACGGAGCCCTCGCGGAGCAATTTTCCCCAGCTTTCAAAGAAAGCCTTTGGGAATTGCAGCGCGCATGCGCGGTCCTCTTCCCGCCCAAGGGTGCCATCTTAGCCAGTCTTCTTTTTTCCGCGGAGCCCTACAGACGTCCCCGTCTTGTCCCCGCGAAAAAGTTGATATTTCTTCATAATTTTATTCTTTTTCCTTCCTCCTCTGCCGGGAGGCACAGAAGCTCTGCTCTTGGGCCGTCAGTCACGGCATTCTCCTCAAGGCAGTTTACCTCCCAGGCCAAGAGAATTACCTGGCGGACAAACTCAGCAGGATCCTCCAGCCGCACGAGTGGCGTCTGGATCCCTTGGTAGTTCAGAAGCTCTTTCTAAAGTGGGGCCTCCCCACGATGGATCTCTTTGCCAGTCCTCACAACCGGCAACTTCCTCGCTTCTGCTCTCTTCAGCCACACCCCCTTCGGGTTGCGGCGGACGCTTTCCTGCTCTCATGGTCGGGGAGCCTTCTGTACGCTTTCCCTCCCATCCCGCTAGTCTCCCGGACTCTTTTCAAGGTTCTCCGAGACAAAGCCTTCATGATCCTGGTGGCCCCTCGCTGGCCCAGACAGCCGTGGTTTCCACTCCTGCTGCAATTAGCGGTGGAGGATCCATTCCCTCTGGGGTTTCAACCGGATCTCCTCACTCAGGATCAGGGGTCTCTGCTACACCCCAACCTCAGGTCTCTCAACCTAATGGCCTGGCTGCTGAGAGGGTAGTCCTTGCTCCCCTTCTCCTGCCGACGGAGGTGGAGGAGGTCGTCCTAGCTTCGCGACGACCTTCTACCCGAAAATGCTACGCCCTTAAATGGCGTCGTTTCTCCGTTTGGTGTACCCAACAGTCTCAGGATCCCTTCTCCTGCCCGGTGTCGGTGGTCTTGCAGTACTTGCTCTACCTCTCTAATCTGGGACTTGAGTCCACCTCCGTCAAAGTTCACCTCAGTGCTCTTTCAGCACATCATGTGCCGGTGGACGGCAGACCTCTTTCCAGCGACCCTCTCGTGGCGAGGTTTCTCCGAGGTCTCCTCCTACTTAAACCACCTCTGCGCCCGCCAGCGCCTGACTGGGACCTGAATGTGGTTTTACAGCGGATCACCTGTCCGCCTTTTGAACCTATGGCTACCTGTTCTCTCCGTTTTCTTTCTTGGAAAACATTGTTCTTGATAGCCCTCACTTCCGCTAGACGCGTAAGTGAATTGCAGGCCCTCGTGTCTGATCCCCCTTACACTCGGTTCTACAAAAATAGGGTAGTCCTACGGACTCACCCAAAATTTCTTCCAAAAGTGGTCTCCCCTTTTCACATCAATCAGGAGGTGGTACTTCCAACCTTCTTTCCCAGACCACACTCCAACCGAGCTGAAACGGTCCTCCATACCCTGGACTGTAGAAGGGCTTTGAACTTCTACCTTGACCGTACGCGGGAGCACCGTAAAGCTGCTCAGCTTTTTGTATCTTTTGACCCCAATAAATTGGGGCTCCCGGTCTCCAAGCGTACACTGTCCATCTGGGTTGCGGACTGTATCACTTGGGCTTATGGGGCAGCCGGACTCTCCTTGGAAGGTCGAGTCATGGCTCATTGCGTTCGGGCAAAGGCCACGTCAGTGGCTTACCTCCGCTCTGTTCCGCTGGCAGACATCTGCCGGGCCGCTACTTGGTCTTCGAGCCAGACTTTTGCGGTCCATTACTGTCTCGAGAGGGAGTCCCGCAGGGACAGTGCTTTCGGACAGGCAGTCCTCCGTAATCTCTTTGAGGTCTGAGCAACTCCTACCCTCCATCCCGGATGTGGGCTACCGGTGGGTAATAATTCAGCGAAGATTCTTTCCTTCTGTGCTGCTGAGCTAGAGGGAGCTCACTTTTGTGCTTAGGGTCTCTGGTAGCCTTAAGCTTGGGAGTCCCATAAGTGAGGACTGACTTCCTGCTTGGTCCTGGAGAAAGCGTAGTTACTCACCTGTAACAGGTGTTCTCCAGGAGCAGCAGGAATCAGTCCTCACAACCCTCCCTCCTCCCCTTGGAGTTGCAATCGTCTGCTTTACTTTTTTTGCAAATTTTTATGCTGTCTTTTTTAGCTATGTCATCTGACTGGCTAAGATGGCACCCTTGGGCGGGAAGAGGACCGCGCATGCGCGCTGCAATTCCCAAAGGCTTTCTTTGAAAGCTGGGGAAAATTGCTCCGCGAGGGCTCCGTCGGCGCCGACGTCACCCATAAGTGAGGACTGATTCCTGCTGCTCCTGGAGAACACCTGTTACAGGTGAGTAACTACGCTTTCCCTTCCCACCTAAAGGTGCCATCTTGCTCAGTCTCTTTTTCCGTGAAGCCCACCGGACGTGTGTCCTAGTCCTCCCTGAAAATAGTTAGATTTTTTTGCAATTCCTTCGCTCCTTTTTCTCCGGTTCGACGCCGGTTCTCCTCCCGCCAGATTCGGTACATCTGTATCGAGCCCGATCTTCTTTTTTCGGTTTTTGCCCTTCGTGGCTGGCGTTCACGCCCTTTTTTTCTTTTTCCCTGGAAGGCCGGTCCTTTGACCTTGTGGGGACTCTCTTCCCCGATGGCTTCCAGTGGGTTCAAAAAGTGTGATCGGTGCAAGAAGCTAATGTCTCTCACCGACACACACGACTGCTGCCTTCGGTGCCTTGGTCCTGACCACGATCCTAAGACGTGTGGACCATGTGGAAAAATGTCTTCCAAGGCGCTTCGAAGTCGTCAGCACCAAAAGGAAAGGCTTTTCTCCGACTCGGCCTCCGGCCGGGCCTGGACCTCATCTGAGGCCTCGACATCTCGGAAATCGGATCCCGAGCACCGTCGGGGCTCCTCGGACCGGGGGTCCCCCGACCAGGAACAAAAGAGGAAGAAGCGGCTCGCGAGGGCGTCGTCGGAAGAGGTCCCTGGCTCCTCGAGAGCTAGGTCTCAGACCCCCAACCGTCACCCCGGGCCCGTGGAACAGGAGAAGCCTCCCAAAGTACCTCGAGTGGAGCCGGAGTCTGATGGACACGTAAGTCCTGTAGTCCTCTTGGACTCTTCTCCCAGAGAGCCGACGTCGGGCCCGGCGCCACCGGGGCCCGAGTTGGGGGCTGCTGAGTCTCCTGAGCTGGGTCTCAGGCTGACAGCCTTGGAGATCAGATTGTCTGCCTTCATGGAACAGCAGTGGGCACTGATGGCCAGCTTGTCTGGCACATCTGCCCCGACCACCGGGACATCGAAGTCGACCCCGGAGACCGAGCCGATACTCGAGACCATAAAGGCTTGAGGTCGACCTCAGTCGCGGTCTCCCTCGACCTCCTGTTCGGGACCGAGGGCGTTGATGCCGGTGCCTTCGGCGTCTAGGCGGACCCCGATTCCTCATCGGATGAGTCCGCCTGGGAGACGGAGGACGAGGAGTCCCCCGACACTTTCCGGACTCGGTGCGTCCCGTCGGACTCACCGCAGTCCAAGCCCCGGAGTAGATCCCCCCCCCCCCCCCCCCCCGGAGGATACCCAGTTCTCGGAGTTCGTCCGGGATATGGCCACCGCGTTGGCAATCCCTGCGGACCCCGAGGATGAGCCTCGAGCCGAGGAGCTCGAGGCCCTACAGTACGACTCTCCTCCGAAGGAGGCCTTTACTGTTCCAGTTCCTCCGATGCTAGAACTGCTTCTCTTCTGGATGTGGGAGGCACCGACCTCTGCGCCGGTTCTAAGCAAGCGGGTCGATTCTATCTATTGTCACACTCCCCTGCTGCTGGCCGAAGGCTTTATAGTAGGGGTGACCGCTGTTTTGCTTCTGAGTGTCCTTTATACTATCTAGCAGCAAGGGTTGCTGGGATATGTAGTTTCTTAGGTTTCACTCTCACAAAAATGTATTGTGGCACAAGGGTCTTTTGGAACAGATAAATTTATTATTATTGTTGGGTTTTTCCCCTCACAGAGGTTCTCAGGCAAATAAGCAAGGCAATATAATTCTTTTCCAGAATAAACAGAAAAACAGGAGCAAATGAAAAGCATCAAATAAAAGTGGAAAAACTGTTTCTTCACAGCAGCACAAAACTTCCAAACAACTTTGTAATTCTTCTTACCAAAGCTTGTTTAACATAAGTTCATGTCCACTCTATTACACATAGAACAGTCCATCTCAAAAGAACCAGAGGACTCAGGAACATCTGCTGCATCAATGATCATGTCCTCGCTTTCATTCTCACAGCTCTGCCTAGGAGAACTTCTAGACTGGCATTCTGGAATAGCCTTTTGCAGCTGCTCTAGAAGATTCCCTCCTCTACTAGCCGTGACGTCCTCTAGCTCAGGAGTTTGGTTAGTACGTAAGCTTCTTTTTATGGTTTCTACATCTGCATTAAACATTTATTCCAAGTGTTTCTGCTAGGTGGTTTTACAGCCGTGCTATCGTGGCACTTGTTAGCACTGGCTTTTAATTGTTTTACAGTGTCTTCAACAAGACTCTGATTAGGCAGAAAATCCAACGTACCTTGTCTGCTATCACTGCCCGGTCTGTGCTTGGAGCTCTCTTCCCTTCTACAGGTAAAATGCTTGTCCCTGTCTTCAGGTAGCTCCCACGACGCCGTTGACTTAGCTTTAAGGTAACTGGGATTGGACCCACCAGAATCCCTCTTGCCTGGAACTGGGTTCCAAGACTTCCTCAGTTGCTGCCTTCCTTGTTGAAGTGGTTTAGACACTTGTAAAGGCTTTTCCCTGCCGCCTTGTCTGTCCAGTTTCCTTCTCTGCTGACAATCCTGTCGGCTGTTCTGGTACTGCGTGCTGTTTTGAAAGACTAGCCCTGAAGCTGGTTTAAAACGGCTTCCTTGTTCAGGCACACCCTTCTGACTATCCAGGTGCACCTCGTTAGGGCTGCTTCCAGCTCTTACGTCATGAATCTGACTGAGCTGCATTCTCTGAAAGCTTCCTGCTGTCATGGAAACCTGGCTTGCTCTGGCTTTTAAAGGTGCAGTGCTCGCTATTTTGCCATTCCATCTGCTCAGGCATGCTTTCGGTACCACACTATCGACTCCGGAAGAGCCCTGGCTTTCAGAAGGCGCAGCTACCACACCACACCATTCCATGGTGGTGAAATCGACCATGCATCGCCTGAAAAGTCAGAAGATGCACTCTGCGGTGCCCCCTGGCAGGGAGGCCCGGAACCTCGATGGTTTTGGTAGAAAGTGCTTCCAGGGCTCGATGCTTGCTTGCCGTGTCCAGTCTTACCAGCTGTACATGGGCATGTACTTGCGAGACCTGGCCAAGAAACTGGCTGGGTTCTCTGCTGGTCTTTCCGGGGAACCCTTGCAGAGGTTCAAGTCCTTGTCATCGGGGATCCGGGAATGCTCCACGTTTATGTCCCACGCTGCCTACGATGGCTTCGAGGCTTCGGCCCGTGTTGCGGCAGCCGGCATCGCGGCTCGACGCCAGGCATGGCTGCAGTCAACAGACCTCAAGCCATGGGTTCAGGACAAGTTGGTCGATGTCCCTTGCCGAGGTGAGAACCTTTTTGGCAAGCCCATGACCAAGAAGGCCGCACAGCTCGAAACCGAGCACCTCACGAGGACAAGGCTATCTAGAAAGACTTCTGCCCCTTCTCACAAAAAGAAGGGCTCGGGTAAAAAGCCCTTTTACCCGAGGAAGGGCACTGCCTACAAACAGTACCCACAGTACCAGGCTGTCCAAGCTGCCCCTCAGGGTCAGCAAGCCAAGGGGCAGGGTAATGGGCCCCGTAGGCAGAGGACTCCCAAGCCTCCGGCCCCTGCTCCCACTCAGCAGGGTGGGGGTTTTTGACTCCTTAGGCATAGCCTCTCCGTCCCTGCTCTCCCATCCCTGCACAGGAGGTCGCCTTGCCCAGTTTGCCCACCAGTGGCCACTCATCACTGCAGACAGTTGGGTGTTAAGCATAGTCCACAAGGGCTATCTGCTACACTTCCAACAACTACCTCCATATTTTCCAGGAGAGCCTCCAAGGCCTCCCCTGCACACAGATCTTCTCCTTCAGGAGCTCCAATGTCTGTTGGTGGACCGGGCGGTGGAGCCTGTGCCTTCCCACTTACAAGGTAAAGGGTTCTACTCCAGGTACTTCCTGGTACCCAAAAGAACCGGTGGCCTTCAACCTATTCTAGACCTCAGAAATTTCAACAAGTTCCTAGAGAAGGAAAAGTTCAAGATGCTTACACTTGGAGCACTTCTGCCCTACCTCCAGCAGGGAGATTGGCTATGCTCATTAGATCTAAAGGATGCATACACTCACATCCTCATTCATCCAGACCACAGAAAGTACCTCAGGTTCATTGTGGGAGGAAACCATTATCAGTACAGGGTACTGCCTTTTGGCCTCACCTCCGCTCCCAGGGTCTTTACCAAATGCCTGGCAGTGGTGGCGGCCTACCTGAGAAATCAGGGAATCTTTGTCTTCCTCTATCTGGACGACTGGCTCATAAGGGGTCAGACGTGCCAGGAGGCCCGACAGGCCACACTCAGAACTATTGCTCTTCTTCAAAGCTTGGGGTTTGTGATAAACTTCGCAAAGTCCACTTTGCTTCCCTCCCAGAACTTGGAGTTCATAGGGGCAAGGCTGGACTCTCTGCTGGCAAAGGCATTCTTGCCAGAAGACAGAGCCCAAAGACTGATAAACTTAGCAAACCAGTTTCTCAGCAGGTCACTGGTCTCCGCCAGACTCTGCCTGAGGCTTCTTGGCCACATGGCTTCGACAGTACATGTGACCCCAATGCCAGGCTCCATATGAGGCCTGCTCAATGGTGCCTGCGGTCTCAGTGGTCACAGGCCACAGGCAGCCTCAGAGACAGGATAAGGGTGTCCAGACAACTTCTGAACTCCCTCAGCTGGTGGCTACACCCACCCAATCTGCTGCAAGGGGTACCCTTTCAGACCCCTGGGTTCACAGTGGTGTTGACCACCGATGCCTCCCTGCAGGGCTTGGGTGCTCATTGTCTAGGCAAGTGCACCCAGGACCTGTGGTCTCCCTGGGAAGCCGCACAGCAGATCAATCTACTGGAACTCAGGGCTATTCGGCTAGCCATCAAAACCTTCTCTCCTACCCTGGCTCATCAGGCTATCCTAGTTCAAACGGACAACCAGTTAGCCATGTTTTATGTGAACAAGCAGGGCGGAACTGGCTCCAGGCTCCTTTGTCAGGAAGCACAGGCCCTTTGCTTGTTTGCTCTCAAGCACAACATGCTTCTCAAGGCTGTGTACCTCCTAAACTACCTGGCCGACAGGTTGAGCAGGATTCTGCAGCCCCCCGAGTGGCAGCTCCATCCTTTGGTGGTTCAGAGGATTTTCTTGAAATGGGGACTTCCATCCATAGATCTGTTTGCCAATCCACTGAACAAACAGCTGCCAAAGTTCTGCTCCAGACAACCGCATCCTCTGCGGATAGCAGCAGATGCTTTTCTGATCCCATTGTCTCAGGGCCTCCTGTATGCGTTTCCTCCCACGCCCTTGGTGGCCCGAACCCTGTTCAAGATTCTTCAGGACAAGGCCTCAGTCCTGCTGGTGGCTCCCAGGTGGCCGAGACAGCCTTGGTTTCCACTTCTGCTTCAGCTGGCAGTGGATCCCCCACTGCCCCTGGGGTTGCAACCTGACCACCTCTCTCAGGATCAGGGTTCCCTTCTGCACCCCAATCTCAAAGCTCTCAATTTGATGCCCTGGAGGCTGCAAAGGTAGTTTTGGCTCCCTGGGGCCTGCCTCAGGAAGTTGAAGAGGTTGTCCTAGCCTCTAGGAAACAGTCTACTTGGAAAACCTATGCTCTCAAATGGAAAAGGTTTTCTGTGTGGTGTCAGCTACGTACAGAGGATCCTTTCTCCTTTACTATACCAGTGGTGCTTCAATGCTTACTGCACCTATCAAATCAGGGCCTTAAGTCCAATTCTGTTCGGGTCCACCTCTCAGCTCTAGCAGCTCACCACTCACTGGTGGAAGGACATTCTCTGTCGGTTCACCCCTTGGTGTCCCGGTTTCTCAGAGGCTTGCTCTTGCTCAAGCCTCCAATCCGTCGTCCTGCTCCTGAGTGGGAGTTGAATGTGGTCTTGCAGCAACTGACTAGCCCACCTTTTGAGCCGATGGCTACTTGCCCTGTACGCTTCCTGTCCTGGAAGACGCTCTTCTTGATAGCCCTAACCTCGGCCAGGCGAGTGAGTGAGCTTCAGGCCCTGGTCTGTGACAGGCCTTACACCCGCTTCTATAGGAACAGGGTAGTCCTTAGGACTCAGCCAAAGTTCCTCCCTAAAGTTATCGTCTCCTTCCACCTTAACCAAGAGGTGGTTCTTCCAACATTCTTCCCTAGGCCTCATGCAAGCCAGGCTGAAGCAATACTGCATACTCTGGACTGTAGGAGGGCCTTATCCTCCTACCGTGACCGTACGCAGGGGCATAGAAGGGCTACTCAGCTCTTCATATCTTTTGACCCTAATAATTTGGGGTTAGCAGTGTCCAAGCGTACCTTGTCCACCTGGGTGGCTGACTGTATCACCTGGGCTTACAAAGGCGGCTGACCTTCCTTTGCAGGGTCGGGTCACGGCCCATTGTGTCAGGGCAATGGCTGCCTCAGTGGCTCACCTCCGCTCTGTACCGTTTGTGGACATCTGCAGGGCTGCAACTTGGTCTTCAAGCCAGACTTTTGCGGCCCATTACTGTCTGGAGAGGGAGTCCCATAGGGACAGTGCTTTTGGCCAGGCAGTACTCCGGAATCTCTTTGAGGTTTAGGCAACTCCTGCCCTCCAGCCCTCCGTTGGGCTACCGGTGGAGGTTCTGTCAGTAAAAAAACCTTTCTTTGATGCTGGGACTAGAGGGAGTTCTCTTGTTCAGCCTGGGTTCCTTGCTAGCCCAGAGCTGGGGAGTCACCCATATGTGAGGACTGACTTCCTGCTTGGTCCTGGAGAAAGAGTAGTTACTCACCTGTAACAGGTGTTCTCCAGGAGCAGCAGGAATCAGTCCTCACAACCCTCCCTCCTCCCCTGGGAGTTGCAGTTGTACATAGTTTTGTTTTTTTTTTTTCCATTTTTGTGTGCTGTTTTTAGCTATGTCATTTGACTGAGCAAGATGCCACCATTAGGCGGGAAGGGAACCGCGCATGCGTGCCTACATTCCCAAAGGCTTTCTTGGAAAGCTGGGGAAATGCTCCACAAGGGCTTCATCGACGTCGATGTAACCCATATGTGAGGACTGATTCCTGCTGCTCCTGGAGAACACCTGTTACAGGTTAGTAACTACTCTTTCTCAACAGAGCTGTTAATTCTCTTAACTCTAGACTACATAAGGTTCCGATTGACACGTCCTGGTATAGCTCAATATTATGTCCATTCCACTGAAAATGTCCCAGCTTCCGCGCCGCTCCGAAGACTCGCTCCTTTGTTTTGTAAGAGCTCATACAGACCAGTATGTCTCGGCACCGATTGTCTCTTATAGGGCCCAGGCCCCTATGTGCTCTCTCTAGTGCCTTTGTCCTTTCTATCTATCTTTTACTTTAAATTAAATTTGTTTTACATTTTGTACACTGCCCTGCTGCTTATGTGAAGGGCGGTTAAGCAAATTGAATAAGCATAAACATCCATGATGGCACAGTGATTGCACCTCCCCCCCCCCCCCCCCCCCACTTGCCAAACAAAAAAAAAAATCTCCGGTGGCCTAGCGGCCCTGAACTCCCCACCTGGTATCTTCAGAAATGAGCAAGAGCGCGGTCCATGTGCTCCCGCTCTTGCCCTGCCATCTTGAAAATGGTAGTGCCTGGCCCTGCGCAGTGCATCCTGGGATGCTCCAGGTGAGGTCAGGCTGCTATATATGGTAGAATATGCCTTATGTGGCAGTTTAACCCTGCCCGGTGCATCCCATGATGCACCACATGGTGTCAGGTTCCCCCGCTCTCCTGCTCATTTCTTGAAGGTACTGGGGAGGCAGGCTCTCCCATTCATTTCTTGAAGGTACTGGGGAGGCAGGTTCAGGGTTGCTGGGCCACTTGGTTTGATTTTTACTTCGGGGGGTGGGGGGATCGAGGCCACTGGGACACCAGGGATTCGCTTTCTGTTGGGGCACCAGTCCCCAACTGGATTTTGATGGTATCAGGGGGCTTTCTCCAGGAACAAGCAGGAAGTCAGTTCTCACCTACGGGTGACATCGGCACAGATGGAGCCTGTGTGGAGCATTTCTCAAAGCTTTCAGAGAAAGCCTTTGGGAATGCTAGCACATGCGTGGTCCCCTTCCCACCCAAGACTGCCATATTTCTCAATCTCCTTTTTTCCACGGAGCCACCGGATGAGGTCCTCTACTCTCCCGGAAGAAGTTCCTTAATTCCTTCCTTTGTCTGGTTTGCATACTGGTTTCCTTCCTGCCTCGAGGCGGCACCACCGGTGCCGATCTCAGCTTCCTTTTTTCTCGTGTTTCCTCGAGGTTCCACCTCGACTGTACTTTATGCCATTTTTTTGTCTGGGGGTCCTCGATCCTGGCCAGATGTGCTCCCACCATGACTCCTGGTGGGTTCAAGAAATGCAACCACTGCAGTAAGACTATCCCAGTCACATGACTGCTGCATCCGCTGCCTGGGCATGGACCACGACAGTTCCACCTGCGACTGGTGCCAGGCCATGACCCCTAAAACCAATAGGAGGCAGCCTGACTTGCAGGAGAAGCTATTCCCAAGGTCTGACTCTGCCCGGCTTCCCCATCACCGAGCCCTGAAGCTGGCCCTTCGCAAGAGGTCTGGGCATCCTCAGAGTCCTGTGGTGGCGGTTCCTCTGGTACGGCCCCTGATCCTCCCAAAAAGGAGGTGGTCCCGAAGGAGGTGCCTCTGATAAAACCTGGCACCCTCGACGGGACTCGGGTGACTCTGAGCAGCACCCTCAGAAAGTTGTGAGACAAGTCCTCAGCCGGCGGAGACCACGCCAGGACCCGTGATACTATAGTCGTTTTCGAAGACGCATTCTCCGGAGTGCTGGCGTCGGACCTGAGGGCTTCGGTGTCCACTTTGAGTGCTGCACAGCTATTATGCCTCAAGTCACACATGGCGGCCATGGAGCAGAGCCTCTTTTCCATCTTGATCTTGCAGCAGGTGTTAATGGCAGGGCCCCCCCCCTCCCCGGTGCCCCCAGCCTCGGGGGAGCCTCTGGGTGTCAAACTTGGCACTGAGTGCCACCGGCCTTGGGTAAGTCCTCAGCATCGATCGAAGTCTCGATCACGCTCCTCGGGATTCTGGTCTTTTCTGGCGAGTTTCTGGGAGTCTGACCGCAGGTCTTCCGGAGGGGCCAGGTTCCTTGGAGCTGCCCCCAGGGCTGACTCCTCGATGCCTTCGGGCAATTTCGTGTGCCCATTTTTGGCTTTCTCTCACAATTTCATTTTATTTTGCACCCAGTTTAAGGGGTGGCTCATTTGAATGCTCACCCCTTTCTACATCTGCACGCTGAGGTCACATGCTATCTGTGTTCTGCAAATAGGTGTTAAAAGCCAATAGAGCCCAACTTCAGTACCTGCTTCCTGCATCGTGACTTTCTGAGGGTGCTGCTCGGAGTCACCTGAGTCCCGTCAAGGGTGCCAGGTTGAGGTAGGGAAAAAAATTGGTGTGAGGCAAGCAGTGAGTTGGAAGGTGTGCTTAAATTTCGTCCTACAAATATGGCTACTTAGCTTTTCTCCTGTTAGTCTTGCCTCATGTAAGTAGTGAGTGCACTACGTCTGAAGCTCTAACGAGTGAGAGAAGAGTCTCCGATTGAGCAGCCTTCAAATGTGTGACACACTCCTAATGAGTGAGACTTGGCTTATGTCTTCTCTCTCACTGCCACAGCTGCTGTTAGACAATAGGTAAACAAGATTGTTCTAAAACAATTTTTACTGTAAATTCTGGTTGTATAATGAATTAGATTAGATACAGTGAACTAGGCTACCCCAGTGGTACTGCACATGCACACCTTTCACCAAAGCTTGAGAGTAAGCAATTGCCAATTTACAGACCATAAAAAAGAATTTTCCCAGCATTTCTGCCTTTTCTGATCTCTTACCCCCACTTCAGAGGCGCTCCTTTCAAGAGAAGATTTGAGGAATCCCACCTAAACTTTCCAATTCCTAATTTCTAGAAGCTGACTGGAACAGCACTCCTAAGCTTTAAATAGGGAAGAAGGAAAACTCTGCCTTCCTTGAAGGTGGGGGAAGGGGTTGTGCTTTCAAGTAGTATGCCCCCAGCACTCCTTCCCCTCTGGTTCAAATTCAGACCTCAAACTCTTTTTATTCCATTCTTTTTTTCTGCTTTAAACTACTTACCCCTGCAAACAACACCCCTTCCTCACTGTCTCTCAAAGTTTGGGTTTGTGCTGCGCAGTGTTCCAGCCCTGCTGTGACAACATAGTCCTTGGGATTTGCAGAACATAGGCCAGGGATATGTTTCTGTGGCCTCTTGTCAAAGATTTGCAGCATGATAGGCTGAAATGCCTTATGCTTGCTGCAGGTGGCTCCTCCTTGACCATCCCAGATTGGTTCCAGCGTATCTGGAGTCATGTACACACATGTCATTTGTCTATCATGAATCAGCTTTATAAAAAATAAATTTATTGCTGGAAAGTTGAAAATTTTAATAAGTAGTATATCAAATGACTAAAGACCAAAATGTTTTTATTTTATTTTTTCTAATTCCCAAATGCAGATGAGCCTATTTTGGAAGAGCCAAGTCGTCTTCAAGAGTCTATGATGGAAGGCAGCAGAACTCAGTTGGTTGACTCAATGATGGCACCACCCTTGTCTGAGCAAGGCGTGAAGTGTGATTCTCAGCAAGTTGATCCACAGCCAGAGTTACCATCTGTAAGTATGGATTCACTGGGCATGTGAGTAACAGGTCTCGCATATACATGCTTTTGTTCCCTATCTCTATACTGCATGGTCCCAGTAAAATGAAACTTGTGTTTTTTAAAGTGCTCTAAAAATTCACATTCAGAATTCAACTGGAGTTTGCGTGTGTTAATTGCAAATTCATTAGTGTAACATAATATGGACTATGCAGCTGTATGCTCTCAGTTGAGAAGCTTAAATGAAAGATAGAAGATAGGCATCTCAGAAGGGCCTTTGCTAAGCAGAAGGCTTCAGACATTTCAGTGTATTTGCTTCTATATGGGCTGTTCAGGTACCTTATTAGTAGGGGGATATTGTGGATATGTCATATAAGACAAGATATTTGCTATGTTCAAAGTGAATATTGCAAATATTTTGGCAATACTACAGAACTCCTAGATAGTATTAAGTGCCATGTTTGGATAATGTAAGTCAAAAGAAGTTTCATAAAGACAATTTATCTAGACCTATTAATTTTCTTTCATTGTTTTGCCATACCAATCCAGATGCATGGGTTTATGCCCTCCTGCAGATGGAAACAAATCACTCTTCTTATTGATTTCAGACAACCTGCAAATGTAGGTACAACAGGGAAAATATCAGAAATTTAATTTGATAACTAATCTGACTTTTTTGACAAACCAAATTCTATGGTATAAAGTTGAGATAGAAGGGTGAAGATTTTACTTGCTAGAGGCTTGGGATACGGGAGTCCAAAGATTTTAGGATTGGGCTAAGGATTGGATTAATGGTTGTATTGTACTACATGTAACTGTGCTGATGGGTTATCAAATCTAAATAAATAAAACTTCCAGCTTGGTCATTCTTTTTTTTTTTCTTTTTTTTTTTAAATTTCCTAATCGCTTCTCCGGGCCAGTCCAGGGAATGTTAGGGTCGTCAATCCTGTCCAGCAGCTGAGGACTGACATACTAGAAGTTTTGCTGACAGCTTAAGCTCCTCCCCCTGAAGCCAGCACTCCAGTCTTTCAGTCCTCAGCAGCTGAACAGGACGACGTGCTGACAGGCTCCTAGTTGTGGAGAAAGATTTGGTTGTTTTTATTTTAAAAGTACAGAAAAGCAGACAGTGAGCAGGCTCTAGCAGGGCTGAAGCTCCTCTATTCCCCTTAGCTGCCTCTTTAATTGCTTCCGGTTCGTTAAATTCCGCAGCGGCGCTCTTTTCGGACCAGGTAGGGGCAGCACGAGGAGGCAGAGCCTGCCTTCTCTGGGGGCCTAATATTTAATTTTTTTGGGAGCTCTGATCCTGAGAGCCTCGGGAATTACCCTCCAATCAAAACCGCCGCCTTTTCTCTTTACCCGCTAGCAGCAGGAGAGCGGGAGAAAAACCGGTGCTCTTGCACTCAGCTCTCCGGGGCCTGCGGGCGGAGCGTGGCTGTTCAGGTGACTCCGGGCGCTTGCGGGTATCCGAGGGCCTCCGCGGGGGAACGTGGGTACGTTTTAGCGCCGCGGGCTTTGGCAAATTGGGCGGTGTCTCGTGCAGGCCTTAGAGCGCATGGAGATCACAACGGCTGAGGCAGAGCGGCCTTCCCTGCCTTCAGAAAAGGCGGGAACGGCCTCCATTTTAGGAGATCCCTCGGGGTCTGCGGTGGGGCCTCAAACACAGCAAACGGAAGTCTGTCCGCAAAGGAACCGCCGCGGGCGATTCAAACGCAGCAGAAGCCTCCTGAAGCTCAGGAAGGCTTCTCTGCTCTTTTTTCCCCCGAGTTCATTTTAGCTATGCATAAGGCGTTTTTAATGAAGTCTGCGCAGACTGCAGTGGCTCCGGGTTCCTGGCAGGATATTACGGAGCAGCCGGAAAGGCCTCATGACGACCCGGGGGAAGGGTCTTCCCAAGGGATGTTCGGTAAGCTTGCTGCAGTGGATCTTAGCACTCCCCTGGCTCGGGAGCCGCATTTAGGGGAGGAGGGTGACCTTCTCTCAGGCACAGGTCTCGATCCTTGGCTGGGGGAGCTGGAAGAGGGGGAGCTGGCCCCAGGAGAGGATCCTAATGTGTTTCGTGTGTTCCGCAAGGAGGAGCTCGGGGCGCTTATTTCGCAATCTTTGGCGGCGCTGAATATTCCATTGCCCTCCATGTCTCAAGAGCCGCTCGAAGATCCCTTACTGCAAGGTTTCAAAGCGGAGCAACGCTGTTTTCCGGTTCACCGTGTCATTAAGCAAATGATAGTCGGAATGGGAATGTCCCGAGGCTACGTTGAGGGGCAGTCGCGCCTTAGGTCGCCTATACCCGATGCCTCAGGAGGAGAAAGAGTTGCTAAAGATGCCTAAGGTAGATGCCTTAGTTTCCGCAGTGACTAAGAAGACAACGATTCCGGTTGAGGGCACGGCAGCGCTTAAGGATCTACAGGATCGTAAGTTGGAAGTGCTTTTGAAGCAGGCGTTTGATTCCAGTGCGCTAGCGCTGCAGGCTTCCATTTGTGGGGTGTATGTGTCTGGAGCTTCGATTCGCTGGCTCCAGGGGGAAGTCGCGGCCGAGCCTGCGGAGACGTCTTCCACAGAGGGCGCGAAGCTTGAGTCGGCGGCGGCTTACCTGGCGGAAGCTTTTTATGATTTGGTGCGCATTTCGGCAAAGTCTATGGCTTCCTTGGTGGCGGCTAGACGTTTTCTCTGGTTAAGAAATTGGGCGGCGGACGTGTCCTCTAAATCGCGTCTCAGTAAGCTTCCTTATGAAGGCAAATTACTTTTTGGGGAGGCGTTGGAGAAAATTGTTAAAGATCTTGGTGATTCCAAAGGTGGCCGCTTACCCGAGGATCGTCCCAAACCTCCTAGAGGAGGTTCGGCGCTGCGGGGCCAAGGTAGGGATTCTCGTAGATTTCGAGGGGCTCATTTTCTGCCTTATCCCAGGGCCCTTTTCGGTTCTCGAGGGCAGTCCTTTCGAGGTGCTAGAGGATTCGCTAGGAGCTACTTCAATTCTCAGCAAGCCGCCGGTAAGAAATCACAATGAAGGTCCGCCGGTCCAGGCCGTGATTCCTGTGGGAGGACGCTTGCGGGAATTTCTCCCGGCCTGGACCGCTATAACTTCGGATGCATGGGTGCTGCAGATAATTCGAGAGGGATATGCCCTGGATTTCGCGTGTCCGTTGGCGACCGCCTTCATGGTTTCTCCTTGTGCGTCCGGCCCGAAGAGGCAGGCCGTAGCCGACACGCTCGCCCGATTGCTACAACTGCAGGCAGTCGTTCCGGTGCCTCCAGACCGATACTCAGGTCCGATACTTAGGTCGATACTCAATTTATTTTGTGGTTCCCAAAAAAGAGGGTTCTTTTCGGCCCATCCTCGATCTCAAGTGGGTCAATTGCGCTCTGCGGGTTCCGCACTTTCGAATGGAGACGTTGAGATTGGTTATTCGGGCGGTGCGTCCGGGAGAGTTTCTCGCGGCCATAGACCTCACGGAGGCTTATCTACATATTCCCATCCGAGAGGATCATCAGACGTTTTTGAGATTTGCGCTGCCCATGGGGCATTTCCAGTTCCGGGCGTTGCCTTTCGGTCTCGCGACTGCTTCTCGCACCTTCACGAAGGTGATGGTGGTGGTAGCAGCGGCCCTGCGAAAAGGAGGAGTTCGGGTTCACCCTTATCTGGACGACTGGTTGATCAGAGCCGATTCCCGAGCGGAGGCGGTCATCGCAACGGCTCGGGTGGTTCAGCTCTTGGAACAACTCAGTTGGGTTATCAACCAGGCGAAGAGTCAGTTGCAGCCAGTGCAACAGCTCTTGTACCTAGGGGCTTTCTTCGACACGGCCACCGGTTCGGTGTTTCTGCCCGAGAGCAGAGTTCAGAAGCTTCTGCGGCAGGTACAGCGGTTCTTGCAGACTTCGGCTCCTTCGGCGTGGACCTATTTACAGCTCTTAGGGTCCATGGCAGTGGCCCTAGACGTGGTTCCGTGGGCCAGGGCACACATGCGTCCTCTCCAACAAGCCTTGCTGTCCAGATGGTCGCCACAGCTCCATCCTCTTTCGCAAAAGTTGATCTGCCCAGACTTGGTGCGAAGCGACCTGCACTGGTGGCTGGATCCCGGTCATCTGTCGGCGGGGGTGCCCCTGCAGGATCCTCAGTGGGTTCTTCTAACGTCGGACGCCAGTCTCTCGGGCTGGGGAGCTCACTGTCAGGCTCAGGTGATGCAGGGCTGCTGGTCGCAAGAGGAGAGCTCCTTCTCGATCAATCTCTTAGAGCTCCGGGCCGTTCGGTTGGCGCTTCATTTCGGGCATCTGCTCGAAGGGGCAGCGGTCCGGGTGTTTTCCGACAATGCGGTGACGGTCTCCTACATCAATCGCCAGGGCGGCACCAAGAGTCGGCAGTTGCTGGCGGAGAGTCAAGAGTTGTTTGCTTGGGCGGAGACTCATCTCTTGGCGTTATCAGCTGCGCACGTGGCCGGCAAGGACAATATTCAGGCCGATTATCTCAGTCGCCATGTACTCGATCCCGGGGAGTGGGAGCTGAATGCGGCCGTATTTCGTGACATCACCATGCGCTGGGGGCGACCGGCAATGGATCTGATGGCTACCTTCCAAAACGCCAAAGCGTCTCGTTTTTACAGCCGGCGCAGGGAGCACATGTCCTTGGGTCTCGATGCGTTGGTTCAGCCTTGGCCTCCCGACTCTCTGTTGTATGTCTTTCTGCCGTGGCCAATGCTGAGTCGGGTCATTCACCGCATAGCAGAGCACAGGGGGATGGTGATTCTCATAGCGCCGGATTGGCCTCGGCGGCCGTGGTATGCTGACTTAGTGCGTCTGGTGATAGACTCTCCTTGGCGGCTGCCAGCTCGGAGCAACCTGTTAGCTCAGGGTCCTGTGTTGATGCCTCAGGTGGATCGCTTCTTGCTTACGGCATGGCTCTTGAGAGGGCTCGCTTGAGGCGTAAGGGGTATTCAGAGGCGGTGGTTTCCACCCTGTTGCGGTCTAAGAAGTCTTCGACTTACCTAGCGTACGTCCGTGTCTGGCGCATCTTTGAACGATGGTGTGCGCTTCAGGGCTTGGCGCCCATGTCTACCTCGGTGCCGCAGCTTCTCTTGTTTCTTCAAGAGGGTTTGGATAAGAACTTGACGGTTGGCACTCTCAAGGTGCAGGTTGCGGCCTTAAGTTGTTTTAGGGGGCCGGTGAGTAGGCGGCGTCTCTCTACTCATGCAGATGTGCAGCGCTGCTTTCGGGCGGCTAAGCTCATCAGGCCTCCTGTGCGGAACGTCGTTCCTTCTTGGGATTTGAACGTCGTGCTGGAGGCCTTGACGCAGGCTCCTTTTGAATCCGCCTCCGGGGTGAATGTGAAGGAGTTTTCCTGGAAGACGGCCTTCCTAGTTGCGTTGTGTTCGGCTAGGCGAATTTCAGACTTACAGGCGCTATCTTGTCGAGAGCCGTATCTGCAATTTTTCCTGGACAAAGTGCTTTTGCGTCCGGTGCCGTCCTTGCCTAAGGTGGTGTCTTCCTTCCATGTAAATCAGTCAGTGGCTTTGCCCGTTTTCTCGGATCCTTCGGGCTCTCCCATGGACCGGGCTCTTCGGAAATTGGATCTCGGTCGGGTCCTTAAGAAGTATCTCCGAATCACTAGGGATTTTCGCTGGACCGACAGATTGTGCTGTTTGCGGGTCGGCGTAAGGGTCAGGTGGCTACGAAAGCCTCCATAGCCCGGTGGATAAAACAGGCAATTGTGGCCGCGTACACAGCAGGGGGAAAAGTACCTCCGGAAGGGCTCCGCGCACATTCTACGCGGTCTCAAGCGACCTCTTGGGCAGAGTACGCGTTGGTGCCTCCAGTGGATATTTGTAGAGCTGCTACGTGGTCTTCTCTGCATACTTTCACTAAACATTATAGGCTGGATGTTATGGCAAGAGGGGATGCGAAGGTTGGCGCGGCAGCGATAGTAGCTGGGCTCGCAGGTCCCTCCCATGTTTAGGTTCTGCTTTGGTACTGCCCTAACATTCCCTGGACTGGCCCGGAGAAGCGATTAGGAAGGAGAAATTAGGCCTTACCTGCTAATTGTCTTTCCTGGAGTCTTCTCCGGGCCAGTCCAGAGTCCCACCCGGTGTTTTCGGGTCATTGGCTTAGGGGTTCCGCTCGTCGGTTTTGGTCTGGCTGATAGCAAGAGCTTTCCCAGGTCTTCTCTGGCTCTATTCCGCAAACTGGATATTTGAAAAAAAAAAAATCATCCAGTACAACATTCGAAAAGAGTTCTGCGGGTGCAGAGAAAATAAACGAAGAAAAAAAAAAAAAGGACAAAACAATGAGTGGCACGTGTAGTGGGGAATATAGAAGTGCTCAGTTCTGGTTTCTGGTTTGTGTTTCGTTATCCTTGTATCTGTCTAGGTTAGCTGCTTTGTTAGTACAAGACTGGGGTGCTGGCTTCAGGGGGAGGAGCTTAAGCTGTCAGCAAAACTTCTAGTATGTCAGTCCTCAGCTGCTGGACAGGATTGACGACCCTAACGTTCCCTGGACTGGCCCGGAGAAGACTCCAGGAAAGACAATTAGCAGGTAAAGCCTAATTTCTCCTTATTTCTCCTTCCAATTAAGTCAAAGTTAACAAAGCACTCTATTGAAGAAACAGGATGACACACAGAAAAATTACAAGAACATAATCTCATTAAGCAAAAAAAAACAAATGTGTCAATCCACCCAAGTCCACAACAAAGGGGGGGCCCTTCACATAAACATACTACCAAATAAGCAAGAAACAAGGCAGCAGATCAAATTCAGACATTTCAAACATAAGCTCATTAGGAGGAGACAATAGAGGATTCTAATCGCCTGGCACTGATAAAGGCTAACAGCTGGGAAGGCTCAAAAAACACATAAGAAACTGCCTTTACAAGGATGCTTGAGAAAAAAGAGCCCCCCCAGCTGTAAGACATATGATCGTAACAAAAGAAACGCCCTACGGCGCTTCTGTGTTTCTCTCAATAGATCAGGGTAAATACGGACAGCAAAGCCTCGGAAAGGAACCTTTCTTTTATGAAAAAAGAGCTTTAACAGCCACTCTCTATCTGAGAATAAGGCGAAAGTTACAAGTAAAGTGGAAGGCTCCAAAGAATTAGAGCCAGAATTTTCCAACAAATTAGTAACATTTAACACATCACCTTGATCTAATCCACCCCCAAATCTCTACTAGAAGTAGCACACTTCCCTTTAGGTAAATAATAAATTTTTACCAAAGGTGGCATTAACTTAGGGGAAACTCCCAATATATCAAGTAAATACTCTTTGAACATATCCTTAGCACTTATAGAGGGTGACCTGGGAAAATTAATTATTCTCAAGTTATTAACACAAGAAAAATTATCCAATTGTTCCAGCTTCATATATACCGACAGAAAATTATTTTTAAAAGTATCAGACTGATCTTCCAAGCTGGATAGTCTGTTCCGTATCCCTTTCTCCGCAACAGACATTCCAGATACTTACTTTTCCAATTCAGTTACAGTTCCCATCGTTGTATTAACTTTAGTTGTTAAAGAAGAAATTTGGGGAAACAAAGCTTCCCCTAACGAGGCAATAGCGTTCCATATAGACTCTAATGTAAAATTCACTGGGCGCTGCAGGGAGAACACCACCTCTGAATCCAACGCAGGGTCAACCTCCTCCATCTTTACCTGCGACTCACCCCGCCATGCGGGAAAGAAAAACTGTCCCGCAGTCACTCCTCCTTCAGACACCGATGGTAGAATACACGGGAGCTCACTCTCGGCTCCACTACTCGGCTTCTCGAGCACACCTTTTCCTGGCCCAAACGAGTTACCACCTCTCACCAACACTGCAGGGACGGGAACCTCCAGGAAGCCCTCTGGCAGCGTGTAGCTAAGAGGAACCTTCGGTACCGGGCTCAATGCTGGGGAGGACGATAGTGCCAAAGCGGCTGCCGAGCTTTCCAACTCCGACGAAACCGCTAGCCGGCTTACTCCACCAGCCGCGTCTGAACTCCGTGCGGCACAAGAAAGGTAAAAGTCCAATGGACCAGAGACCACAGAAACCGGCGTCGAGGCAGCTGAGGGCTGGGAGGGCACCGGCCCTGATTTGCCTTTCCGTTTTTTACCCATAGACGAAAAACGTTCTCACACAGCTAGGAGTGCTGCCGCCATCTTGAAACGCCCCCTAGGGTTTCTCTGGGCAGAGGGTTTTTCAGCTTGGTCATTCTTAATCCTGGACACCTCTTCCATAGTGAAGGGTATATCGAGCTAAGTTTCCAAGTCATACTGCTAGACCAGTCCAGACAAACGGGTTGTGTCCCCCTGCCAGCAGATCTTGGAGACAGAGAATTCCACCAGAGCTCTGATAGGTTGGAGTCTGGTGATATAATCCTACCCCTAGGGGTCGTCTCAGTATTTCTCTGTCTCCAGCAGATCTGGTTGCTTTTTTGTTTTGCTCCCTCAAAATCATTTAAATTCATTTAGATTCCCTTTGGGGGATAATATTCCGACTTCCCTGCTGTTGCCAGTATAGTTCTCTGTGCACCAGAATGTTTTCAGCTGAGCTCCTGTGTTCTGGGTTGTGACACAGTAGAGCTCGCTGACACGAAGACTCCCCAGCATCTGGTCATGAGGACTTGTTAGCTGGATGAGAGGCCCCCTAAAATCAGGTCCCTGGGGATGATTTTAGTGGTGAGGCATCTGACAAGGTTCTGAGCAGTGGTCCTTGGCTTCTCTGCACTGTCAGTACTGTGAGTACAGTCTTCCTTCTTCTCTCCCCGGTCCCTGCAGCTCTGTGGCAGCACGTTTTGAATTTTTTGAAATTTTGGACATCCTTGGCCTTGTTGCAGCGTTCCTCCCTCTTTCCTTCAAGTTTTAGCTTCAAATTTGCTATATTTGTGAGTTAAATTCACTTTTTTAGTGTTTTTAGTTTGACGGCGGCCATTTTGAATCGCTGCGGAGCTCTGGTTTTTGGCGGGAAGCCCAGTTTTCTCGCCTCTGCTACCTTGGGTCCTGACAGATCTCCTGATGCTCATTTTTTCAAACAATTGTTAGCTGGGGGTGAGGAGGTCCCTTCTCTTTACTTATTGTAAAAAAAAAAAAAAAAAAAAAGAGAGGCGAAGCCCCTTTTATTTTTACAATGCCTTCTTCAGTGCAGAGGTGCATAGTATGCCATAAAAAGCAGAAGGAGCTCAAGAATCGGCTGTGCACTTCTTGCTTCGCCCACCCGGGTGAGTCCTCGTCCGCTGTGTCGAATTCAGACCCTTCAGCTTCTGATCTGCCTGTGTTAGAGGGTCTGCTACCTTCGTTGTCAGCGGAGGTGCAGGGCGCCTCTTCATTGCCTTTTCAGGCTCCGGTATTGTCCTCATCGGCGGTGATGCCATCTGAGGAGCACCTCCTTTCACTCGCCAGGCGTGGACTCTGGCGGGCATAGTCTGCGACTACTGCGGCAGGGCAGTTGCCGGTGGCACCGGAGCCCCTATCTATGTCTACAGCACGCAAGCGGACCAAGACTTTTGTTGGCCTTAAGGGATCTCGTCGTCCTGAAGAGTTCCAGTTCCTGTGCGATGAGGATCTCATTCTTCCTGATGGCAGGTCGTCGGCGGACGGCTCGGCGGAGTCGTCGGATCGGGAGGATGGAGAGTATTCTCCTTCGGATTCTTCTATTCCAGCGCAAGAGGACTCTCAAGACATTCGGCTGTTCCGGAAGGAGGAGTTATCCGCCCTGATTGGGCAGGTGTCAGAGGCACTTCGTCTTTTGAGTATGGGGGAGCCGCAGAATCCACAGGCTCAGTCTCAGGCGGATCCTATCTTGCAGGGCATTCGAAAGCCCTCAAAATCTTTTCCCTTTCCTCCGGAGTTGCAGCAGATGGTGTCCCGAAAATGGGATTCTCCGGACATCCCTCTGCGCAACGCTCGTCACCTCAGTCAGTTATATGTCTGGTCTCCAGAAGTTCTGGAACAATGGTTTGCATATCCTAAAGTACGTAGATGCTTTAGTCACTGGCGTTACTAAGCACACCACCATTCCGGTGGAAGGCGGAGCTGCGCTCAAGGATCCACAAGATCGTAAGGTGGAGAACCTGATAAAGACGGCTTTCTCCTCATCCTCGCTGGCCCTGCAGGTGACGGTATGCGGAGGTCTGACAGCGCGTGCCTTGCTACGCTGGATTCAACGGTTGCTGGAGGATTCGTCTCTCGGCCGCCTTGAGTCGGCTACAGCGTTTCTAGCAGATACCTTCTATGATTTGCTGCGCCTTTCGGCTCGCTCGCTTGCTGCTGTGATGGTGGCAAGGCGTTGGTTGTGGCTCCGCCAATGGGCGGCGGATGTAGTTTCTAAGGCCAGACTATCCAAGTTGCCGTTTAAAGGTAGGCTTCTTTTCGGAGACGAGCTTGATAAGCTGGTAAAGGATCTTGGGGAGGTTAAGCCCCAACGATTGCCGGAGGATAGGTCGAAGGCATCTTCTTGCCGATCGAATCGGTCGCAGACTTTTCGGCGGTATTCCCGGAATAGGGACTCCCGGAGATTTCGTTCCTTCAAGTCCTCCCAGTCGGCGCCACCGTCCAGTCGCTATAGACCGAGGTTGCAGTCCTTTTGGGGGGCCCGGAAATGCTCGGAGTCCTACTCTAACTCGGGGAAGTTCTCCGGATCCGCACGACCTTCCTGCTGACGGGGCGGGAGGCCCACTCGAGGCTTTGCCACCGATTGGGGGACGGTTGGCATTGTTCTCTCAAAAGTGGGCACGCATCACCTCCAATCAATGGGCTCTCAACAGCGTTTCTCGGGGTTACTCGCTCAAGTGCTCCCGGGCCATTTCAGAAGCTTTCTTGGTTTCTCCAGCAGCCTCTTCTGAAAAAGGCGAATCATTCAAGTCACCCTTCATCATCTTCTCTCCTTAAATGCCATTTGCCCAGTACCCCCTTGCGAACGGGGTCTGGGTCGCTACTCCATCTATTTTGTGGTGCCCAAGAAAGATGGTTCCTTTCGTCCTATTCTGGATCTCAAGGGTGCAAACTGCAGCCTTCGAGTTCCTCATTTTCGAATGGAAACTCTTCGGTCCATGATTCAAGCGGTGCGCAAGGGCGCGTTCCTGGCGTCGCTCGATCTAGCAGAGGCGTATTTTCATATTTCCATTTGGGTCAAGCACCAGCGGTATCTGCGGTTCTCAGTGCTAGGGCAGCATTTTCAGTTCCAAGCCATGCCCTTTGGATTGGCGACAGCTCCCCAGACCACCTCAAAGATCATGGTAGTTGTAGCGGCAGCCTTGCGCAAGCAGGGCATCCGGGTTCATCCCTACCTCGACGATTGGCTTATCCAAGCCGACTCGCTGTCAGAAGCTCGGGAGACTGTCACCCGCGTGGTGCTCTTCTTAGAGGAGATCGGGTGGGTGATCAATCTCACCAAGAGTTGTCTCCAACCGTCTCAAGTACTGGACTTTCTAGGAGCTTGTTTCGACACTCGCCGGGGGCGGGTGTTTCTCACGCAGGACCGTTTTCAGAAGCTTTCCCTACAGCTCCGCCAGTTTTTATGTCAGGAGGCGCCTCGGACTTGGGACTACCTTCAGCTCTTGGGGTCTATGGCTGCTATGATAGACCTAGTTCCTTGGGCGAGGATGCACATGAGTGGCTTACAGAAGGCGCTTCTGTCTCGCTGGTCGCCGGTATCGTAGGATTATCAAGTTCGGTTACCCCTACTACCGGCGGTGAAGCGCTGCCTCCATTGGTGGCTCCAGGCCCGCAATCTCGTTCGAGGGGGTTCCCTTGGAGACTCCGCACTGGGTTTTGGTAATGACAGACGCAAGTCTCTCCGTATGGGGAGAGCATTGTGGCTCGCACTCGGCGCAGGGGGTTTGGTCGCCTCGAGAAGCACGCTGGTCCATAAATCGTCTCGAGACACGAGCGGTGCGCTTAGCCATACGAAAGTTTCAGCCTCTCCTGCGGCGTCTATCGGTTCTGGTCCTATCCGACAACGCTACGACAGTGGCCTACCTCAACCACCAAGGCGGCACGAAATGTCGAGTATCACAGGAAATGAGTTTGCTTCTTCCGTGGGCAGAGAAGCATCTGCAGGCCATCTCGGCGCAACACATCGCAGGAGTGGACAATGTGAAAGCCGATTTCCTCAGCCGGCATTCTCTGGATCCAGGGGAGTGAGCTCTGCAGTCGGAGTCTTTTCGGTCCATTGTTCGCCTATGGGGTCTACCAGCGATGGATCTCATGGCTACGGTGCAGAATACCAAGGCTCCGATCTACTTCAGCCGTTGGAGAGACAAAGGGTCACACGGCATAGATGCTCTCTCTCAGGCGTGGCCGACCCATCTTCTGTATATCTTTCCTCCTTGGTCCATGATCGGCAAGGTTCTCCAACGGGTCAGGGAGCATTGTGGCCCGGTGATCTTGGCACCGGATTGGCCTTGCAAACCGTGGTATGCGGATCTCGTCCACCTGTCTCAAGCGTTGCCTCTACACTTGGGGGTGTTTCCCGGACTCCTGCTCCAGGGGCCGGTAGAAATGGAAGACCCGGCTCCTTACTCGCTTATGGCCTGGCTCTTGAACACCGCAGGTTAGCTCGTAAGGGGTATTCGTCTAGCGTGGTTGCGACAATGCTTAAGGCGCGGCGGTCTTCCACGTCGCTAGCATAGGCTCGGGTGTGGCGTCTCTTTGACAATTTGTGTTCGCTAGATCACATCTCTCCCTGGCGTTGCAGCATCCCGGATATTCTTTCCTTTCTGGTCTAGATAAGTGGTTGGCGCCCGGGACCTTGCGAGTACAGGTGGCCGCTCTGACTTGGCTTTCGGGGGCCAATAGCGGGGCGTTCTATCGCCTCGCATGTGGACGTTTCTCGTTTTCTGAAAGGGGTTAAGACCTTAGGCCCCCGTTACGTCTACTAGTTCCTGCATGGGATCTCGCTCTCGTCCTCCGTGCCCTAGTTGCTCCTCCCTTTGAGCCACTGAAAGCATGTTCTCTTAAAGATTTAACACTGAAGGCAGTATTCTTGGTGGCCATAACTTCGGCGCGTCGGATTTCAGAGCTTCAGGCTCTCTATTGTCGAGATCCCTATCTCTCGTTTTCTTCGGAAGGAGTTTCTCTTCGAACTGTCCTTCTTTTTTGCCTAAGGTGCTTCCGCCGTTTCATGTCAACCAGCCTCTTTTTTTTTCCTTCCTTTACAAAAGAGCAGTGTGCCGGTAGCCGATCTCCGTTGTGTGCGGTGGACCTCAAGAGGGTTCTTTATTGGTATCTTAAGGTCATGAACGCTTTCTGTAAGACTGATCATCTTTTTGTCCTGTTTGCGGGTCCTCGTTGTGGGTCCGCAGCCTCAAAATCCACCATTGCTAGATGGTTACGAGTTGCTATTGAGGCAGCATATATTCTACAAGGAAAGCCGGTTCTAGCTGGGCTCCGAGCTCACTCCACTTGGGCTCAAGCGACATCTTGGGCCGAGCGTTCTCAAGTAGCCCCTCTCGATATATACCGGGCGGCGACTTGGTCATCATTATCCACGTTTGTCCGTCACTATAGATTGGACGTTCACGCCCGACAGGAGGTTCATTTTGGAGCTGCAGTGCTGTCGGTGGCATTGACCCCCCCCCCCCCCCTTGAAAGCAGGTAGCTTGGGTACTGCCCGTTTGTCTGGACTGGTCTAGCAGTATGACTTGGAAGGAGAAATTTCACTTCCCATTAATTTCCTTTCCTGGAATACTGCTAGACCAGTCCAGGACCCACCCTGCTGTCCGTTGCAGTGCTGCTGTTGCGATGCAGCCGCCGACTTCTGTTTTCCTCCTTGTGTCAGTATGCCTCTCCATGGGCGAGCCATGAGTGCGTAGTTTTCGTAACAGCCTTCAGTTCTGGGGAGATCTTCAGCTCCCTTGTACATAGTTTTCTCCAGGACCAAGCAGGAAGTCAGTCCTCACTTATGGGTGACGTCTGCGCCGACGGAGCCCTCGCGGAGCAATTTCCCCAGCTTTCGAAGAAAGCCTTTGGGATTGCAGCGCGCATGCGTGGTCCTCTTCCCGCCCAAGGATGCCATCTTGCTCAGTCTTCTTTTTTCCGCGGAGCCCTACAGACGTAGTTTGTTACCACCGCTGAAAAAGTTGATTAATTCTTTGTTGTTTTCTCGGTTCGCGTGTCCTTTTCCTGCCCGGCCTCGATTTTTCCTTATCGAGTCCGTTCACATTTCTTTTTTTTTTTTTTTTTTTTTTTTTTCAGTTTTTAACTGGCATTCCCGCCACTTATTTTCCATCCCTGGCGGCTTGGTCTTTCGACCTCGCGGGGGCCCTTTTTCCCCCGATGGCTGCCAGCGGGTTCAAAAAATGTGATCATTGTTCTAAATTAATGTCTCTTACAGACACGCATAATTTCTGCCTCCGTTGCCTCGGACCCAACCATGACTCTGGGAGCTGTGGTCCATGTGGCAAGATGTCCTCCATGTCGCTGAGGAGTCGGCAATCGCAAAAGGACAGAATCTTCTCTGACCCAGAGTCCGGCCCGGACCTCGTCGGAGGCTTCGACGTCTCGTGACTCCGGCCACGAGCTCTGTCGGAGTTCCTCTGAGCGGGGGTCCCCTGGCTGGGAGCATCGTCTGCAGAGGAAACTTGCGCGGGCGGCGTCAGAGGACGCACCTGGTCCCTCACGGGCCGGGTCGCATAGCCCCGCCAGCCGCCCCGAGTCCTCGGAGGTGGAGAGACCTTCTAAACTTCCTCGACTCGAGGTGGAGCCGCACGTGAGTACTATTGTCCTCCTGGACTCCCCTACGGAACCGCCGTCGGGGCCCGAGTCGGTGGCTGCCGGGTCTTCTGGGCTTGACCTCAGATTGACATCCTTGGAGCGCAGTATCTCTGCCTTCTTGGACCAGCAGCGGGTTTGGATGACTGGCATCGCCAGTGCATCTGCCCAGACCACCGGGACGTCGATGCCAAAGTCGACCCCGGCGGCCGAGTCGATGCATGCTCGAGTCGATCCTCGGTCGAGGTCTCCCTCGGCTTCCCGTTCGGGACCGAGGTCGTCGGCGTCGGGACGAACCCTCGCCCGCACAGAGCCCCTCGATTCCTCCACGGAGGCATCGGACTGGGACACCGAAGGGGACGAGTCGCCCGGCTCTTTTCAGATCCGGTGCGTCCCCTCCGACTCGCCCGAGTCGGAGCCTCGAAGGCGATCCCCTCCAGAGGATACGCGCTTCTCTGATTTTGTGTGGGATATGGCCAAGGCTTTGGCTTTCCCCGCGGATCCCTAGGAGGAGCCTCGCGCGGTAGAGCTCGAGGCACTCCAGTACGACTCTCCCCCGAAGGAGGCCTTTACTGTGCCGGTCCCTCCGATGCTGGAGCGGCTGCTCTTCCGCATGTGGGAAAGCCCGGCCTCAACACTGGTCTTAAGCAAGCGGATCGATTCGATTTATCGAGTCCGCAAGAGCCCCGGGTTCCAGAAGGCGCAACTGCCACACCACTCTATGGTTGTGGAATCGGCAATGCATCGCCTTAAGAGTCAAAAGATGCACTCCTCGGTGCCCCCAGGTAAGGAGGCCCGTAACCTGGATGCCCTCGGTAGGAAGTGCTTCCAGGGTTCCATGCTTGCCTGCAGAGTCCAGACATACCAGCTGTATATGGGCATGTTCCTCCGAGACCTGGCGAAAGAGCTCGCCGGGTTCTCGGCTGGTCTCTCCGACGAACCTTTGCAGAGGTTCCTGGCCTTGTCCGATAGTATTCGAGAGTGCTCGAAGTTCCTTTCTCGGGCGGCCTACGACGGCTTCGAGGCATCGGCCCGAGTAGCCGGATCCGGCATCGGTGCCCGCCGACAGGCCTGGCTCCAGTCATCCGACCTCGAGCCGTGGGTACAGGACAAGTTAGTCGATGTCCCCTGCTGGGGTGACAACCTTTTCGGCAAGCCCATGTCCGATAAGGCTGCGGAACTCGAGTCCGAGACTCTCACTCGGACTCGACTGTCCCGAAAGACCTCCGCTCCCACACAGAAGAGGAAGGGTCCGGGGAAGAAGCCTTTTTACCCGAGGAAGGTGCTTGCCTATAAGCAATCCCACCTTCAATACCAAGTACCGGCGGCTTCCACTCAGTGCCCACAGACTAAGGGTCAGGGGAATGGCCCCCATAGGCTGCGGGCCCCCAAGCCCGCTACACAGCCCCCTGCCATGCAGGGTGGGGGGTTTTGACTATGCCAGCATAGCCTTTCCCCCTCCGCGCCCGTCGCTCAGCACGGGGGGGCAGGCTGATCCACTTCGCTCACAGGTGGTCAGCCATAACATCCGATTCCTGGGTGCTGCAGGTGGTTCAAAGGGGCTACCTCTTGCATTTTCACCAGGTGCCTCCCCCCTACTTTCCGGGGGAGCCTCCGAGGCCCCCTCTGCACAGAGACTTACTCCTTCAGGAGCTGCAGGGTCTACTGGAGGAGCAGGCTGTGGAACCAGTGCCCCAACCTCAGTGGGGTCAGGGGTTCTACTCCAGATACTTCCTGGTCCCAAAGAGGATGGGAGGCCTCAGACCCATTCTGGACTTGGGCAACCTCAACATGTTCCTGCAGCGGGAAAAGTTCAGGATGCTTACCCTTGGAATCTTGCTGCCCTACCTCCAGCAGGGAGATTGGCTATGCTCCTTGGATCTAAAGGATGCCTATACTCGCATCCTGATTCATCCGGACCACCGACAATATCTCAGATTTGTAGTGGCCGGGAAACACTATCAGTACCGCGTGCTGCCCTTCGGCTTGTGCTCTGCCCCCAGGGTGTTCACAAAATGCCTGGCGGTGGTCGCGACCTTCCTGAGGCTTCAGGGCCTGTTCGTTTTTCCTTACCTGGACGACTGGCTCGTATGGGCGCAGTCGGCCCCAGAGGTCGCTCAGGCCACGCAGCGTACAGTGGCTCTGCTTCAGCACTTGCGCTTCGTCATAAACGTCGGGAAGTCCACGTTGCGTCCCTCTCAGGATCTCGAGTTCATAGGAGCTCGGCTCGACACTCTGCGAGCTCGTGCCTTCTTGCCTCGAGAGCGAGCCGACAGGCTCATGGCTTTGGCCGGCAGGTTCCACAGTGCGTCTCCGTTTCCGGCCCGGAGGTTCCTGCAGCTGCTCGGTCATATGGCCTCCACGGTCCATGTCACGCCGAACGCCCGACTGCATATGAGGCCTGTCCAGTGGTGTCTCCGCACTCAATGGCATCAGGCCACAGGATGTCTGGCGGACCTTCTACAGATCTCCGACCGCCTGGTCTCCTCTCTGCAGTGGTGGCTCCACCTGCTCAACCTGGTATGGGGTATGCCCTTTCAGTCTCCCGCACCTTCCCAGGTGCTGACGACCGATGCCTCTCTCTTGGGATGGGGGAGCGCATTGCCAGGGAGCGCGCACTCAAGGCCTTTGGACTCCTTTGGAGGCGGCTCCACAAATCAATTTCATGGAGCTGCGGGCGATCCGCCTAGCTCTGCGGACCTTCTCTCACCTCACCTCTCGCCAGTCCGTACTGGTGCAGACGGACAATCAGGGGGGCACAGGCTCCCTCCTGCTCTGTCAGGAGGCCCGGCGACTGTGCTCCTGGGCTGTCGACTACAACATCCTCCTCAAGGCTGTTTACCTGCCCGGGCAGGAAAATTGCCTGGCCGACAGGCTGAGCCGGGTCTTGCAGCCCCACGAGTGGAGGTTGAACCCCGGCGTTGCCCAGCAAATCTTCCGCCGGTGGGGCACCCCCAACCGTGGACCTCTTTGCCAGTCCCCTGAACCGGCAGTTCCCCCGGTTCTGCTCTCGGCATCCGCATCCCCTCAGAGTGGCCCCGGATGCTTTCCTCATTTCGTGGTCCACAGGCCTTCTGTATGCCTTTCCTCCCACGCCGCTGGTGTCCCGGACGCTCTTCAAGGTTGCCCAGGACGGGGCCTACGTGATCCTGATAGCGCCCCGATGGCCGAGGCAACCCTGGTTTCCTCTGCTCCTGCAGTTAGCGGTGGACACCCCTCTCCCTCTGGGGTTTCAGCCCGATCTTCTGACCCAAGATCAGGGTACTCTTCTGCACCCCAACCTCCGGGCCCTTCACCTGATGGCCTGGCTGCTGAGAGGGTAGTCCTGGCCCCGCTCTCGCTCCCCCCAGAGGTGGAAGCTGTCGTCCTGGCGTCTCGGCGACCACCTACCCGGAAGTCTTACGCACTCAAATGGCGTCGCTTCTCCGCCTGGTGTTCTCAGCGTTCCGAGGACCCATTTGCCTGCCTAGTGTCGGTGGTACTGCAATACTTGCTGCACCTCTCCGATCTAGGCCTCAAGTCCAACTCTGTCAGAGTCCACCTCAGTGCTCTCTCTGCACATCATTTGCCGGTGGAGGGCCAGCCCCTTTCCTCGCATCCCTTGGTGGCGCGTTTCCTCAGGGGCCTGCTTCTGCTTAAGCCCCCGTTGCGCCCTCCGGCTCCTGACTGGGACCTCAATGTGGTTTTACAAAGGCTTACTTGCCCGCCTTTCGAACCCATGGCTACCTGCCCCCTCCGCTTCCTCTCATGGAAAGCTCTCTTCTTGGTAGCCCTCACCTCCGCTAGGCGCGTTAGTGAACTACAGGCCCTAGTGTCGGAGCCCCCTTACACTAGGTTCTACAGGAATAGGGTTGTCTTACGGACTCACCCTAAGTTTCTTCCTAAGGTGGTTTCCTCTTTCCAAATCAATCAAGAGGTGGTTCTTCCGACCTTCTTTCCCAGGCCACATACCAGCAGAGCTGAGACTGTTCTGCATACCCTGGACTGTCGAAGAGCCTTGTCCTTCTACCTTGACCGTACGCATGAGCATAGGAAAGCTGCCCAGCTTTTCGTTTCCTTTGACCCCAATCGGTTGGGGTTATCTGTATTGAAGCGTACTCTGTCTATCTGGGTAGCTGACTGCATCGCCTGGGCGTATGGGGCAGCCGGCCTCTCTTTGGAGAGTCGAGTCACGGCGCACCGCGTCCGGGCGAAGGCGGCGTCTGTCGCACACCTCCGCTCTGTTCCGTTGGCAGACATCTGCCAGGCCGCTACTTGGTCTTCTAGCCAGAATTTTGCGGCTCATTACTGCCTGGAGAGGGAGTCCCGCAGGGATAGTGCTTTCGGACAAGCAGTCCTCCACAATCTCTTTGAGGTTTAGGCAACTCCTACCCGCCGGCCCCGATGTTGGCTACCGGCCGGATTCGTATTGAGAGAAGATTCCTTCCTTCTGTGCGGTTGAGCTGGAGGGAGCTCTCTATTTCCAGCTTGAGGTCTCCGGTAGCCTTAAGCTAGGGAGTCCCATAAGTGAGGACTGACTTCCTGCTTGGTCCTGGAGAAAGAGTAGTTACTCACCTGTAACAGGTGTTCTCCAGGAGCAGCAGGAATCAGTCCTCACTACCCTCCCTCCTCCCCTGGAGTTGCAGTCATTCTTATGGTTGCTGTCTTCCGCTATGTCATTCGACTGAGCAAGATGGCATCCTTGGGCGGGAAGAGGACTGCGCATGCGCGCTGCAATCCCAAAGGCTTTCTTCGAAAGCTGGGGAAATTGCTCCGCGAAGGCTCCGTCGGCGCCGACGTCACCCATAAGTGAGGACTGATTCCTGCTGCTCCTGGAGAACACCTGTTACAGGTGAGTAACTACTCTGAATCAGGATCCACTGGGTGTGGTCTTGTGGTTAAGTTACAGTTCACGTTGAGTTAGCTTGTAGACATTACTGAGGGAGACCCCTAGGGGTAGGATTATATTACCAGACTCCAACCTATCAGAGCTCTGGAATTCTCTGTCTCCGAGATCTGCTGGCAGGGGGACACAACCCGTTTGTCTGGACTGGTCTAGCAGTATTCCAGGAAAGGAAATTAATGGGAAGTGAAATTTCTCCATAAGTTGCTCCACAACCTGAATCGGAGGTAGTTAAATGACAATTCATCAATTTACAAATTCTGACTGACTTGAATACTACAGTAGAGCTATGGCCTTCCAGGTAGGTTCTGAATAGGTCTGGCAGTACTCACATAACGAAAATTGGTAAGTAGTGTTACATTTTACCACCTTTGTCTTGTCAGACCAGTCCAGATGTATGGGATGTACCCATGCTTACAGTAGGTGGGACAGGATGAAGTCAAGGCACTTCTAAAGATGTTAGCCTTACAGGCATGTCACCTGTAGCTTAAACATCTAGCTGGTAATGGTTGGAGAATGCAGGGATACCCAAGTAGCCACTGCACACATTGAGGGATGGGCCTTCACTTTGCTCTGGAAGAGGCCTATGCCTGAATTGTAAGATTATTCTGGAATTGATAAATCTTGGCGAGATAAATGGAAGTTCCATATGGTTCTGCTAGACCATTCCAGACAAGTAGGTTGTGTATAGGCAGAGGAAACTTCCATAGGCTTTTTATGATATGCAATATCAACTGGAACCACCAGAGGGGGAGGGAGCCTTCAGTAATTCTGTCTCCAGTAAATGGTAGATGCATCTTTTCAGCTCTGAAAATCTGAGAAAATACAAGGAAGCATTGAAATGAAACATTAATTTTGCTTGTGAGCAACCATCCCTGTGGGTGGATTTTTCACTGAAGCACAATGTGGGAGGCTCCACTAGTGTCACCCTTAAAACTGCCCTTTTCAGATGCCATACGAGGTAAAATGGTTCAGCTCCCTGCCCTTATCTTAAGGATACGTTGAGCAGCCTGGAGATTGGAAAGGAACAAGGATTTTTCAGCCGGGCATACAACCTCCATGCCCCTTTCCTTTTCCCCCTGCTCATCCCCAAAGATTGAAGAGGACTCTTCAAAGGTATACAACTGCTTGTCTGCCAGCGGGAGAGTAGCACTGAGCCAGGCACGATATGTACCTGCCATGGGCTTCCCATGGGTGAGTACTAAAGGCTAAGTTCCTGATCGTCCCTCCAGTCTAGTCACAGAATCTCTGGGGGTTGTCATCCTCTTCCAGCAGCTTGGAGACTGAGAAATGTCACTTTTGTGATGTCACTGGTACATAAGCCCCGGATCCGCCTCCTCAGACCAGTTATGTCAGTCTCCAAGCAGCTGGAGGTTGGTGAGCCCAGGAGTTCGGGGCTCACTGGAGAGACAATTAAGGAGAGTTAGTGTGAGGATAGTTAAGGGAATAGGTTAAAAAAAAAGGAAATATAATGAATGTAAAAAGAGAGGTGCTCAGGTGCTATTTTTCCCTCATGTGAAAGGTCCTCTATTAAGTTCCACTTCCCTCCCTTCTTCCTTCCCCATGCCTCTTCTATCTGGGGCTTTTGGGGGCGGTATCTGGGGTAATTTGAGAGGGAGAGAAGACCAGACTGATTACCGATCCCACGGAGAGAGGGAGAGGAATCGGCAGCCGGCAGGGCTCATCGCTAGCAGGTCTGCCTGCGGAAGCGATTTGAGCCGGCGGCATCGGTGACAGCTCGGCAGAGGAGGAGGAAAAAGGCTTTGATCAGGAGTCCTTCCGTTCCAGCTGGTGTTGGCAGCTCCCAAAACGGGGGTAAGTGCAGGGGAGAGGGGACCAGGCGCCATTCAAGTAGCTGAGAAGGACAGAGTTGGTTAGAATAGCTGGGAGAGCGCGGGCCCGACGTTGCAGGCTGGACCGCGTGTGTCTCGCGTGGGAATCACGGCTTCCTATTTCTGTTTTCAAAGCCCTGTATTTTGGCCGGGGAACCTCGTTTTGGGTTCCTTTCTTCATAATTTGTCTGGGGCAGTGTGTCTAAAGACAGGGCATTTATAAAATCGAAAAAAAAAAAAAGGCAGGCCTTGCTCAACGGACAGGGGTTTGTTGAGGAGCCTGGGTACAGTTTTTAAGGAGGCTCCGGGTGGTCAAAATGCCTTCTAGGCCGCTCTGTTTGCTGTGCGGTGCTAGAAGGGGTTCAGTGTCTGCAGAGGGTGCAGTCAGGAGCTATGGATCAGGGCTCTGACACTGGACCGGGGGTTCTGGAAGGGGCTGTGGGCCCTACAGAGCCAGTCTTAGAATTTGTGGCCACAAGGGAGCCGGTGCCCAGTACTTCGGCAGTTCTGGATCCTCCGACGCAGCCTTCTTTACTGGGGGGCTTGACAGCCATTTTTGTGCCAGATTTTTTTGCGTTGCTCCAGCAAGCCTTGGCAGGTTCTCTAAATAGGGCTCCAGTCAGCTCTTCGGCGGCGGGGCTGGGACAGAAGAGACGGGGAACGCCTTTATCGGCGGCAGTGTCGGGCGTAGATGCGAAGAGACCCAGAGAAGAGTTGGGCCGAGCAGAGGAGTCGGTTGTTTCGGAAGATCTTCGGTCGGAGGATCTGCAGCGAGACCTGGGCCAGGATGAGGATCTCGAAGGAGAGAATGCAGAACAGGAGGATCAGGCAAGGGTGGTCCGGGTGTTTCGTAGAGAAGAGTTGCCAGCTCTAATTGCAGAATCTCTCCAAACTCTTAATATGCTGGTGGAGGGGTCAGCAGAAGATGTGGCTCTGGAGGACCCACTGTTGCAGGCCGTTTGAAAGACTCAGAGGGCTTTCCCGGTACATAGGGTGTTTTAAGGAGATGATACAGGAAGAGTGGGATACCCCTGAATCTGCCCTTAAAGGGTCTCAAGTGATGGTGCGTCTTTACCCGCTTCTAGATCAGGATAAGGACTTGTTTAAGTCTCTTAGGGTGGATGCGGCAGTGTTGGCGGTTACCAACAAGACCACAATTCTGGTTGAGGGAAAGTGCAGCACTCAAGGATGCTCAGGACCGTAAGTTAGAGACGTTGTTAAAGCAAGTATTTGAGGTCAACGCGCTCTCCTTACAGGCTTCTATTTGTGGGGCCTGGGTGGCACGGGCCTGCCTACGCTGGGTGCAGAGGATGCAAGGGAAAGTGCCTTTTGAGCCATTGGCAAGAGCGTCTCTGAAGGATCTCACACTTAAGGTGGTATTCTTGGTGGCAATTGCTTCAGCAAGGTGGATCTCAGAGTTACAAGCATTGTCCTGTAGAGAGCCCTTTCTGCCTTCGATGCTAAGGTGGTCTTGAGGCCAGTACCATCTTTTTTGCCCAAAGTGCTTTCAATTTTTCATATGAATCAAGTGGTATCTTTGCCGGTATTCGCAGCAGAGAGGGGCAGTCGTTACGCGGAGCAATTGCATCTCTTGGATATTCGGCGAGCCTTAAAAAGGTATATCCGCAGGACGGCCAGTTTCCGTAGGTCGGATAGATTATTTGTGTTGTATGCAGGAGCAAGAAAGGGAGAGGCAGCATCTAAATCTTCTATTGCCTGATGGTTGAAGGAGGCGATAGCGTCAGCGTATCTGTTAAAAGGCTGGGTAGTTCTGGAAGGGCTTAGAGCTCATTCCACTAGGGCAGTGGTCCCCAACCCAGTCCTATAGGGCCCACCGGCCAGTCAGGTTTTCGGGATATCCCTAATGACTATGCATGAGATATATATGCATTAGAGATATCCTGCCAACCTGACTGGTTTGTGGCCCTCCAGGGCTGGATTTGGAGACCCCTGCCTTATACCTCTGTCATTTCAGATTGTGAGTGGGCAAGGTACTGATGTCCTAGACATCGAAAGGGTATATAGAATGTGTCACATTCCTCCTCGATTCTCACCACCACCAAAAAGTTGTCTAATAAACAATTTTTTGGTGGTGGTGAGAAGTGAGGAGGACTGTGACAAATTCTATCTAACCTTTTTGATGTCTTGGACATCTGCACCTTGCCCACTCACAATCTTAAATGACAGAGGTGTAAGGCAGGGGTCTCCAAATCCAGCCCTGGAGGGCCACAAACCAGTCAGGTTGGCAGGATATCTCTAATGCATATATATCTCATGCATAGTCATTAGGGATATCCCGAAAACCTGACTGGCCGGTGGGCCCCATAGGACTGGGTTGGGGACCACTGCACTAGGGCACAAGCTGCCTCTTGGGCGGATTGCAGTCTGGTGCCGGCGGTAGAAATCTGTAAAGCAGCGACCTGGTTGTCTTTGCACTTGTTTGAAGCATTACTGTCTGGATATTCAGGCGGAGAGGGATACCTGTTTTGGATCAGCAGTGCTTCAGGCTGGTCTAGCAGGGCCCTCCCGTTGAATCTATTCACTGCTCTGTTACATCCCCAGAGATTCCGGGACTAGACTGGAGGGACGATCAGGAAGATGAAATTAGACTTACCTGCTAATTGTAGTTCCTGGAAGAACTCCAGTCTAGACACGTGTCCCGCCCTGGTGATGAGTGGACTGTGGCCAGAAGCACAAGTAAGATAACAGGTAAGAGTCTCAAGGGACGAGGTTATGCCCTAGTTTTCCTACTGCAGGGGGGGAGCGTAGGGATGGTCGGGAGGTCAATTTCCTTCACAGTGGGGGGAAGATCGGGACCTCACCGAGTAGTATATGTTTCAAACCATATGTACATAGTTGTGCTTGACAGTCTTTAGTTTTCAGTTAGTGGTTTACAAATGCCTTATGGTACAGTTTGCTACTTAATGGTTGCTCCGGTGAGGCTGCTTTGTCAATAGGTAACTGGTCTGAGGAGGCGGATCCGGGGCTTATGTGCCAGTGACATCACAAAAGTGACGTTTCTCAGTCTCCAAGCTGCTGGAAGAGGATGACAACCCCCAGAGATTCCGGGACTAGACTGGAGTTCCTCCAGGAACTACAATTAACAGGTAAGTCTAATTTCATCCTTGTCTGTGTCTTATGGGGGCTCCCGACTTTCTACTTGCTGGGGTACTAAGTTGGGTTTGCACTGCTTGGGGCATCTGTTGGAATCTATGCCGGTGTTTTCACATCTTAACTGACTGTGCTCATTGTTGGCACTTCCTCACTTTGCCATGCAGCCGCAACAACAACATTACAATTTACAACCCCCTTTGCATGCCATTTTCTTCCCTTTTGTCTTTTGTACAAATTTGCCTTGACTTGAGTGTTCATTTATGATTGATTAATATCCATGTTTGTTTGATTGTGAACCTGTGTACAAAGATGCAGTGTGTTTCCAAAAAGTTGTTTTCTGTTCTGTGTATGTTGGCATTCTGCATGTTTTCTTCTTAATTTCATTAGGTAGCCTTGAAAAGGGCTGATTGGCCACCAACAACCAAAAAATTAGTACTTCATGAGCCAGCCCTTGCTCTTTCTCACCAGACATCTGTCTGGCATAGAGTGGACCAATTTGACGAGGTGTTCTTAGTTATGTGATTCCAGGCTGCAATCAGTGACTCAATCAGTTCTCGCTTGATGCATGGCGGCTTCTTGGCAATCTCAACTGATACCTTGTACCAAAGATTCTCCGGGAACAAGCAGGAAGTCAGCCCTCCCATATGGGTGATGTCTGTGCTGAAGGAGCCCACATGGAAGCTTCCCCCCAGCTTTCAAAGAAAGCCTTTGGGAGATGCACCACGCATGTGTGGTCCCCTTCCCGCCCAAGGGTGCTATTTTGCCTCAGTCTCCTTTTTTCCGAGGAGCCCACTGGATGTGTCTGTTTCCCTGGAAAAAGTGTTTGGTTTTTTCTCTTTAAATCCAGTTGTGTAGCGGTTCCCTTTCCTGCCCCTGAGCTTGCTTGCCTCTGCATTTCATCTCTGATTCATTCTTATTTCCTTTTTCCCCTTGAGAACTCGACCAGCTTTGTGCTTTTAGGTTTTTGACCTTGCAGGGGTTGTTTTCCCCACCATGGCCTCAGCCAGTGGCTTTAAAAATTGTGACTGATGTGCCAAAATTGTCACGCACTGACACACACGACTGCTGTTTCCGATGCCTAGGGCCGGACCATGACACCTTGGACTGTGGTCTCTGCAAAACGATGACCTCCAAGGCCATGAAAGCTGTCAGCAGCAGGAGGAGTCCTTCATAAGACTGACTGCAGCAGAGTCTCTGGTGACACTGCGCTCCAGGACCCCCTCTGGAACCCCAGGGAGACTGCTATGCCTCGGAACCCTGAGGCCATGGGTCCTCCAGCTGGACCCCGGAGGATGAAGAACTGGAAGCCCTCTAAGACAGTGTTGGAGGACTAGCCTGGGAAGGTGGGCAAGTCCCAAGGGCCCCGGGCCCGCAGTGCTCGCTGCAAGTCCAAGGGGAAGGAGCAGGAGTGGCTGACCAAAATACCCTGATGGAAATCATCAGTGACCGGCCTCGGACCTCTGAGGCCATCCTAGTCAGAGACTCCCCCTCGACAGAGCCGGTGTCTGGCCTGATACCCCCCCTCCCTCAGATGTCAACGCCAAAGACTGCAGAGCTATCTGACCCCGATACCTGGATGGCTACCTTGGAGCGCAGTCTATCTGCCTTTGTGGCTCAACAGCAGACTCTGATGCCCAGCTCTGCCAGGTCCTCTCTCCCAACTACTGGGCCCTTGTTACTCCCTGGAAGTTAAGGTGATCCTTGAATGCCACTAGCCTCGAGATCCCACAGCATCTGCCCTGATCCTTGGGACTAGGTCATCCCTGATGAGTGCCCATGGCTCTGACCACAGGGCATCCAAGAGCCAGGGGCTGCCAGGCTCAGGGTATGACCCCGGTGCCCAAGCCACCCATCTCCCCCGAGACCTGGCATCTGTCTCAGCCTGAGGACACAGCCTTCCTTGACTTTGTGCGGGATATCCAACTAGCACAAAATGCAGCAGCTAGAATTATAATGAAAGCACACTCATTCCAGCACATAACACCAATACTAGCTTCCCTTCATTGGTTGCCAATTCAAAGCAGAATAATATATAAAACTACAGTAACTACTTTTAAAGCATTAAATCACATGGCCCCAATCCCTCTAAATAACCTAATCAGTATGGAACCTCAAACTACACACAGAAAAGGACACTCAAATAAACTAAACTCCCCTCATGATTTCATAAAAGCAAATAAATTAACTAACAGAGCTTTCTCTCATGCAGCCCCATCCACCTGGAATTCCCTTCCAGAGGACCTAAGATCTATAAAGGAAATTATGGAACTCCGTAAAAAACTAAAAACTTATCTATTCTCCATGCACTACGGCAACATAGATAACCCCTTGATTTACTCAGATAATGGCTAAAATCACCTGACTGAGTAATACTAAATCTTACAGTTTAACAGAAAAACCACTGAACTAAAAACGCTATGATTAAACCCTAAAGTACCACTACTTGTATCTGTATATAGTTTATCTGTATATAGTTTATTGTACATAGTTTAAAAGCAAGTTTCATGCTGTTATGTATTAGCCTATGCTGTTAACCAATTTATTGTTTATTGTTACATAATGTTCGATGTAAAACAAAGCTCTTGCTTTGTGGATTTTGTTTTATTGTAAACCGCAACTGAACTCTGGAAGATGCGGGATATAAATGTTTGTTAAATAAATAAATATAGCCAAGGCACTGGCCTTCAAGACAGATTCTGAGGACTCTTTGACCAAAAAGCTTGAGATCCTCAAGTACGAGCCTCCCCCGAAGGAGGTACTCGGTGCCTATTCCCTGATCCTGGAACAACTGCTCTTCCACATGTGGGAGACCCCCATGTCGGTGCCTATAGTTAGCAGATGGCTGGACTTGATTTACCGGGTCTGCCGGAGCCTCAGCTTCCAGAAAGCACAGCTGCCACACAACTCCATGGTGGTGGAGTTGGCCATGCATCACCTTAGAGCCAAAAAGCGCACTCCTCAGTGCCCCTGGGTAGGGAGACCCATGCCTTGGACGCCCTGGGCAGAAAGTGCTACTAGGGCTCGATGGTCATTGGCTGAATCTAGGCATACCACTGTATATGGGCATGTACCTGAGACCTGACTAAAGGAACTCACAGTGTTCTCGGCTGGTCTCTCCGAGGAACTTCTCCAGTGGTTCTAGACCCTGACCTCGGGTGTTAGTGTGCTCCAAATTAATGACTAGGGCAGCCTATGATTGCTTCGAGTCGGTGGACAGAGTAGCTGCAGCAGACGTTTGTGCCCGACGCCAAATCTGGAGCAATGGATTCAGGACAAGCTGATTGTCTCTTGCCAAGGAGAGAATCTCTGTCAAACCCATGACTGATAAGGCTGCAGAGTTGTCAGCGCTCCTGACGAGGACCAGGTTCTCGAAGACGACCGCTGACTCTTCCTGACAGAAGTCTTTTGATAAAAAACCCTTCTACCTGAAGAAGAGGAAGGCTTATGGAAAATACTCTCAGTACCAGGCCTTCTCAGCTCTCCAACAGGGGCATCAGGCCAAGGGCATGGGCCTCGTAAGCCTAAGGCTCCCAAACCCCTGACCCAACCTGGCAGGAGTTTTTGACTCCTTAGGCATAGTGTCTCTTCCCCCAGGAGCCCCAGCCCAGCAGCCCACAGTGGAGCATCTTTCTTTATGCCCACCGGTGTCCATCTATCACCACTGCCGCCTGGGCTCTGCAGGAGGTGAAGGAGGATTACCTCCTCCACCTCAGCTTTTTCCAGGAGAGCCCCCCAGTACTCCCCTCCATCAGACCTTACTGCTGCAAGAGTTTGCAGGCCTTCTCAAAGACAAGGCGGTAGAACCGGTGCCCGCACACCTTGAGGGCAAGGGGTTCTACTCCCGGTACTTCCTTGTACTCAAAAGGACCAGGGGCTTCCTGCCCATACTGGACCTGCGGGACCTAAACATGTTTCTGGTGAAGGAGAAGTTCAAAATGCTCTCGCTTAGAACACTGCTGATTTACCTCCAGCAGGGAGACTGGCTGTGCTCCTTGGATCTAAAGGACGCATGTGCACACATCCTCATCCATCCCAACCATGGGAAATAACTCAGGTTCATGGTGGGAGGTGGCAACTACCAGTACAGGGTGCTACCCTTTGGGCTGTCCTCCGCACCTAATGTGTTCACCAAGTGCCTGACGGTGGTCACGGCCTACCTTCCTCTCCAGGGGATCTTAGTCTTACCCTACTTGGATGACTGGCTCATAAGGGGCTGCATGGCCACAGAGGTGCAACACGCAATGATGCGTACCATCCTCATCCTACAGCACTTGGGATTGGTAACAAACCACCCAAAGTCCCATCTCCTTCTGACAGTGTGTCTGGAGTTCATAGGAGCAAGGTTGGCTACCATTCAGGACAGAGCCGATCGCATCAGGGTGTTGGTTGTGCAGCACCAACACTTTGTGCCTGCCTCCTGCTCCGCCTGTTGGGTCACATTGCATCCACAGTTCATGTTACTCCAGATTCCCACCTTCACATGAGGGCAGTTCAATGGGGCCTTTACTCTGTGGACCCAGTCCACAGGCCGGCTGAAGGACAGGCTGGTGGTGACCCACCAATGGGCCAGCTCTCTTGGTGGCAAGCTCCCCAGCACCTCCTGATTGGGATGCCTTTCTAGGTCCCCAACCCCAGAGGGTCCTAATCACAGATACTTCCCTCTTAGGCTGGGGAGCCCACTGCTACAGCCTTTGTACTTAGGATAGATGATAGCAGGCGGACATTCTGCAGCAGATCAACCTCTTGGAGCTTCAGGTTATATCTTTAGCCCTCTGAGCCTTCTGTCACCACCTGCAACACCATTCGGTGCTGGTCCAGACAATCAAGTGGCGATGTTCTACGTCAAGCAGGGGGGGCACAGGGTCTTACACCCATTGCCAAGAGGCAGTAGGGCTCTGCTCATATGCAAACCACCATGGGATGCTCCTGCGGGTTGTGTATCTGCAGGTCCAGGACAATGCCCTGGCGGAGAGGCTGAGCAGGGTCCTCCAGCTGCACTAGTGGCAGCTAGACCCCAGAGCGGTCTGTGGGCTCTTTCAGCTCTGGGGGACTCCACGGATGGACCTTTTCGCCAGTCTGGCTAGCACCCAGCTGACCCACTTCTGTTCCAGGCAGCCACACCCATTCCAGGTGGCAGCGGATGCCTTCCTCATTCCATGGATAGAGAGCCGCCTCTACACCTTCCCTCCCACTCAACTCCACTAATTGCCAAGACCTTGTTCAGGGTTCAACATGACATGGAATCCCTGATACTAGTAGCCCCTCGGTGGTCCAGGCAACAGTGGTTCCCACTGCTTTGCTTATGCTTGGTGCCCCTGGTCCTCTTGGGGAGTGCTTTAGAGCTGCTGTCGCAGGAGGAGGGTTCCTTCCTACACCACAACTTGGGGTCTCTGATGCTAACAGCATGGCTGCTGAAAGGATAGCCTTGGCCCCTTTCAGGGGAGATGGAGGAGGTCCTCCTGGCTTTTCCGTAGGACTTCCACAAGACAGGCTTATGCTTTCAAATGGTGCAGATTTGCAGTGTGGTGTGCAGAGCCAGTGGTCAAACCGTTCTTGTGCTCTTTGCGGCTTCTGCTGCAATATTTGCTTCACCTTTCTCAGGCCTGAAGTCCATCTTGGTCAGGGTCCACCTGAGCGCTCTCGCAGTGCATCACCACCTTATCAAGTGTAAGCCCCTCTCCGCGCAACCTCTCATGACCTCCTTGCAGGGTCTCCTGTGTCCAAATCTCTGGTCCGCCCGCCCGGTGGCAGAGTGGGACCTCAATGTGCTGCTGTCACAATTCTCTGGTCCACTGTTTGAACGCCTGGCTACCTGCCACCTATGGTACCTTTCCTGGAAGATAGTCTTCTTGATGGCACTCGCATCGGCTCGCAGGGTCAGAAAGCTCCAAGCGTTGGTGGTGGATCCACTATACATGAGGTTCTATAAGAACAGGGTCATACTCTGCATGCACCCCAAGTTCCTTACCAAGGTGGTGTCTCCCTTCCACCTCAATCAGGAAGTGTTGCTCCCAACCTTCTTTCCGTGACCTCACGCCAGCAGGGTGGAGACCATCATTCACAATCTGGACTGTAAGAGGGCCCTGTCTTTCTACCTCCAACAAACCCAGGACCACCTCAAAGCCTCACAGCTTTTAGTCTCCTATGACCCCAGTTGGCTGGAGCAGCAGTGACCAAGCGGACTCTGTCCATCTGGGTGGCAGACTGCATTGCAATTGCCTTCGAACATGCTGGGCTGTCGCTGAAGTACTGGGTTACGGTGGACAGAGTCAGGGCCATGGCGCCATCTGCAGCAAACCTGTGTTCTCTTTCAGAAATCTGCCAGGCCGCCTCCTGGTCCTCAGTACATACCTTTGCAGCTCATTACTGCCTGGAGAGGGAGTCCCATAGGGACAGTGCCTTTGGCCAGGTGATACTCTGCAATTTATTCAGGATGTAGGCAACTCCTGCTGTCCGGCCCTTTGTATGTTCAGGCTACCGGAGTGCTAGTTTTCTCGCTGAGCACTTGGGCCACTCAAGAGTCTGTCGTCTTAAGGACTTATTGCTGCTGCTCACGGCTCACCTTTTCCTGGTCACCGATTTTGGTAGCTTGTAGCTAGTGAGTCCCATATATGAGAACTGACTTCCTGCTTGTTCCTGAAGAAAGAGTAGTTACTCATCTGTAACAGGTGTTCTTCAGGGACAGCAGGAATCAAGCCTCACAACCCTCCCTCCCTCCCCGTGGAGTTGCTTTTGTCATTTTTGCCTTTGAGCTGTGTCATTCTATTGAGGCAAGATGGCACCCTTGGGCGGGAAGGAGACCACGCATGCATGGTGCATCTCCCAAAGGCTTTCTTTGAAACCTGGGGAAAAGTTTCCACGCAGCTCCATCTTTGCCGATGTCACCCATATGTGAGGACTGATTCCTTCTGTCCCCGGAGAACACCTGTTACAGGTAAGTAACTGCTTTCTCAATCGTGTTGAGATTGGGTGATTGAGCTGTCCAGTCAGTGGTCTGAACTGTGTTTTTTCTTCCAGTTTGCGACAGTTTTCGCTCTGTGGCAAGGTGCATAGTCATCTGGAAGAAATATCTCCCAGGAATCAGTTGCTCAGCTGATGGCAGCATGTACTTCAGAAGAATTCCTATGTATTTTGCTGCATTCATCATCCTGTCAATGATATGGAGTCTTCCAACACCCACTGGCTGCCATGCATCCCCAGATCATGACCGTGGTTGGATGCTTCATGGAGAAATTCAAGCACTCTGATTTGTACTCTTCATGAGGAAACCACCTCACTTGAGTTTTGCCCTGGCCACCCAGAATGCAGAACATGCTTTCCTCTGAGCAGAACTTTCTCCCAGTCAGCCTTTCTCCATTTTGAGTACTTGGATGCTCATTCAATACATCTCTTCCTCTGTTCCACTGTTAGTAGCCGCTTCCTCTGTGCCTTACAGCCCCTCAACCATGCATCGTCTCCTCACAGTGGAAGTACAAACTGCAACGGAACACTTCTTCCATTCCTGTAGAAGCTTAGGGGAGGTTAGCTTGTGGTTGCCAAGAGATGTCCTTATCAAAGGCCCTGTCATCCCTCTTGGTTGACTTTCTAAGCCAACTGCTACAATGTCTGTCCTGTGTGTTTCCCGTCTCCTTATGCTTCTGCATAATGTGGGCAATCGTGCTCTGATTACAGCTGACCTTTGCTGCAATCTGCGGGCTGGAATCTCTCCTGGTGCAAAACCTCCACCTGGACCCGGTCCTCCATTGATAGAAAATGCGACCTCTTCACCATGCCAGGACTTTGAGTATCAGATATGATACACACCAGTTGGTCCACATTAAGTTGTTCAGTTGGTCCGTTAGATGATAGAGGGGTTAAAGGGGCACTAAGAGGCGACAGGGCGATAGCGGAGAGGCTGAATGAATTCTTTGCTTCGGTCTTTACTGAGGAAGCTGTAGGGATGTTACCCATGACTGAAATGGTATTTAAAGGTGCGGAAGAATTGAAGGAAATATCGATACATTGGGAAGATGTATTACAACTATTAGATAAACTGAAGAGTAGCAAACCACCTGGGCCGGTTGGTATACATCCAGGGGTTTTGAAAGAACTGAAATATGAGATTGCAGACTTGCTATTAGTAATCTGTGAACTATCATTAAAATCATCTCTAATACCTGAAGATTGGAGGATTGCCAATGTAACACCAATTTTTAAAAAGGGTTCCAGGGGTGATCCGGGAAACTACAGACCGGTGAGCCTGATGTCAGTACCGGGGAAAAATGGTAGAAACCATCATAAAGAATAAAATTACTCAGCATGTAGATAGTCATGGCCTAATGGGAGACAGCCAACATGGCTTTAGATAAGGAAGATTTTGTCTTACTAATCTGTTATGTTTTTTTTGAAGGTGTGAATAAACAGGTGGACAACGGTGAGTCGTTTGATATAGTATATCTGGGCTTTCAGAAAGCTTTTGACAAGGTCCCTCATCAGAGACTTTTGGCAAAACTAGAGAGTCATGGGATAGGAGGCAGTGTACTACTGTGGATCAGGAACTGGTTAAAAGATAGGAAGCAGAGAGTAGGGCTAAATGGCCAATTTCCCAATGGAGAAAGGTGAATAGTGGTGTACCCCGGGGATCTGTGCTGGGTCCGCTGCTTTTTGACATATTCATAAATGACCTGGAAAGTGGAATAACGAGTGAGGTTATCAAATTTGCAGATGACACAAAACTATTTAAAGTTGTTAAAACCCAAGAGGATTGTGGAAAATTGCAAGAGGATCTTGATAAATTGGAAGACTGGGCATCAAAATGGCAGATGAAATTTAATGTGGAGAAGTGCAAAGTTATGCACCTAGGGAAGAACAACCCAAACTATGGTTACACGATACAAGGTTCCACATTAGGAACCACCACCCAGGAAAAAGATTTAGGTGTCATTGTGGATAGCATGCTAAAACCCTCGGCCCAGTGTGCAGCGGCGGCCAAGAGAGCAAATAGAATGCTAGCTATCATAAGGAAAGGAATGGAAAATAAAACAAAAGATGATATAATGCCTCTATATCGTTCATGGTGAGACCACACTTTGAATATTATGTGCAGTTCTGGTCGCTGTATCTTAAAAAAGATATAGCGATATTAGAAAAGATTCAGAGAAGAGCCACCAAAATAGTAAAAGGGATGGAAGGATACTTCTATGAAGAAAGGCTAAAAAGGTTAGAGCTCTTTAACCTGGAAAAGAGACGGCTGAGGGGAGATATGATAGATGTCTATAAATTAATGAACGGAATGGAACGGGTAAACGTAGATCGATTGTTTACGTTATCAGAATATAGAAAGACTAGGGGACATGCAATGAAGCTACAGGGTAAACTATTTAAGACTAATAAAAGAAAATATTTTTTCACTCAACGTATGAGCAAACTCTGGAATTTGTTACTGGAGGATGTAGTAAAGGCTATTAGTGTAGCTGGGTTTAAAAATGGTTTGGACAAGTTCCTGGAGGAAAGGTCCATAAACTATTAAGAAGGGACCCAGGATATCAATGCTTGACCCAGTATAAGCATTGTGGAACCTGTCTTTTGGGGAAACTGCTAGGTACGTATGACCTAGATTGGCCACTGTTGGAAACAGGATACTGGGCTTGATGGACCTTAGTCTGACCCACTTTAGCATATCTTATGTTCTTATATTCACTTTGTACAGCTGCCGCCTCCCTTCTTCCCTGGGGAATTACCGATAGACCCCTTGCACAGGGAGCTTCTGCTGAAGAAGCTTGAGGGTTTGCTTGAAGATCAAGCGGTAGAGCCCGTCCCCCTCCACCTTCTGGTAAGGGGCTTTTAGCCCCCCTACTTCCTTGTCCCCAAGAAGACTGGGGCTTTCGGCCCATCCTGGATCTACGGGACTTAAACTGCTTCCCAGTGAAGGAATAGTTGAAGATGGTATCCCTTAGAACCTTGCTGCCCTACCTCCTGCAGGGAGGTTGGCTATGCCCCTTGGATCTCAAAGATGCCTACACCCCATATCCTGATCCGCCCGATACACTTTCAGTACCTTCGGTTCGTTGTCAGCAGGCAACATTTTCAGTACCGGGTACTTCCCTTTTGGCCTTAAGTATTCACAAAATGCCTGGCAGTCATGGCCACTTGCCTCCGCCTCCTGGGGTTATTTGTCTTCCCTTAGATGATTGGCTCATTCGAGCAACCACGCTGGGGGAAGCCCACAATGCAACACACCATCGAGCTACTCTAGAGTCTGGGATTTGTGGTCAACCTCTCGAAGTTTCACCTTCGGCCCATTCAGCAACTGGAGTTCATTGGTGCCCTCCTTGATTCCATTCAGGCGAAGGCGTTTCTACCTCGATCGAACTCAGCAGCTATCAGCCTTGGCCCAGGCCGTCCAGAGAGACTCTGGTGATGGCCAGGTAAATGCTCCGTCTATTGGGGAACATGGCCTCCACCATCCAAGTCACCCCGTTTGCCTGCCTCCACAAGAGGCAGGCACAGTGGACACAAGCATCTGGAGGTCCATATCCTGGTAACACCAGCCCTGAAAAATCTCCCTCGACTGGTGGCAGTACCCCCTCAATTTCAGAGCTGGACAGCACTATATCAACAAGCAAGGGGCCACGGGGTCGTACCATCTCTGTTGGGAGGCTCTAAGCCTCTGGAGTTTCACAGCGGGGAAAGACATCTCTCTCAGGGTGGTGTACTTACCAGGCCAAGACAACGTTTTAGCTGATAGACTGAATCTTGTCCTTCAGCCTCACGAGTGGAGGCTGAACCGTGCAGTGCTAGTGTTGAGGAATCCCGGAGATGGAACTCTTTGCCAGTCAGGACAACGCTCAGCTGTCCAGTTTTTGCTCACGGATACCGGCTCTGGGCCAGGAGATAGCGGACGCCTTTCTCATCCTCTGGTCTGATAGTTTCCTCTGTGTTCCCGCGCATGCCCCTGGTGCCACGGACCCCCCTCTAGATCCAAGCGGAAGCAACCTCCAGTGATTCTCATTGCGCCCGGGTGGCCCAAGCAACCCTGGTTCCCCCTACTTTCTGCAGCTGTCCCGAAGAGACCTGCTACTGCTGGGGAGCGCTCCCTATTTGCTATTGCAGGACAATGGGACCCTACTGCACCCTAATCTCCCATTACTGGCGCTAATGGCCTGGATACTGAGGCTAGCTATAGTGCACCACTGCCTCTCCAGGCTGGTTGACGACGTTCTGACCTTGCGTAACGACTCTACGTGGCGGGCATATGCCTTTAAGTAGCACAGGTTTTCGCGCTGGTATGCAAAGGAGTATGCAAAGGAGGAGTAGCCTAGTGGTTAGAGCAACTGTCTAGTACCCAGAAGATCAAGGGTTCGATTCCCACTGGCGCACTCCTTGTGACTTTGGGCAAGTCACTTTACCCTCCATTGCCTCGGAAAAAAAGGCTGGCAATCTACTTCTGGTGATACATTGCCAAGAAAACCCAGAGGTAGCTGGGTCGCTATGAGTCAACACTGACTTGATGGCACACAAAAAAAAATGCAAAGGAAGGTCTTAACCCTTTCTCCTGTGCGATGCCAGACATCCTGCGGTACCTTCTGCATTTGTCAAGGGCTGGCCTTAAGTCCAACACAGTTTGAATGCACCTCTATGGCATCTCGGCTCATCACCACATAGTGGAGGGCCAAGCGGTGTCACTGCACCCCCTGGTGAGCAGATTCATGCGGGGCCGCCTCCTCTCCCTGTCCCCCAATCCATCTGCTGATGGTGGCTTGGGATCTCAATGTGGTTTTGGGGAAGCTTAGGCTCCACCCTCTGAACACTTGGCCACCTGCCATCTCAAATTTCTTTCCTGGAAAGTCGTGTTTCTGGTGGCACTCACCTCTTCCAGAAGGGTGAGCAAACAGCAGGTGCTGGTGGCTCACGCACCTTACACTAGATTCCACAAGAACAGGGTTGTCCTTTAGACTCACCCAAAATTCTTACCAAAGGTTGTCTCTGCCTTTCATTTAAATCAAGAGATGGTGTTGCCCACCTTCTTTCCTAGGCCTCACTGCACATGCTTGACTGTAAGCGGGCATCATTGTTTTTCATTCAGAGGACACAGTCCCTTCACAGCTCAATGCAGCTTTTTGTCTCTCTTGACCCCAGTAAACTGGGCCTTGCAGTCTCCAAGTGCACTCTTTCATGGTGGGTGGCCAACTTCATCTCCTTTGTCTACCAACAGACAGGGCCCTCGAACATCATGTAACAGCGCTCAATGTGCGTGCCATGGCATCCTCAGTGGCGAGCCTGCGCTCGGTGCCATTACTGGAGATATGCCGTTCACCACCTGGTCTTCATGCATACCTTCGCTGCACACCTATTGTCGGAAGTAAACCTCCCAGAGGGGCAGCACCTTCGGCCAGGTGGTATTCAGTCATCTCTTTGGGGAATGATGCAACGCCTCCCTCCAACCTGTGGTGCCTATGCTTCCAGGGTGGGGATTGCATCCTCGATGCTGTTGCTGTATTGTCAGACTTTCAGCCAAACCGTGCCCCTGCTGCCCTTGATGGTCCGCTTTTTGGGTCGCCTGTGGATTTTACAGGTTTTTCAGTAGCCTGTAGCTGGGGAGTACCATATGTGAGGACCGACTTTCTGCTTGTTCCTGGAGAAAGCATAGTTACTCACCTGTAACAGGTGTTCTCCAGGGACAGCAGGAGGAGAGTGGCCTAGTGGTTGGGGCAAGGTACTACAGGCCGGAAGGTCGGTGGTTCAAATCCCACTAGAGGACAGCAACCTTGGGCCGGAAGGACTGGTGTTTCTAGTTCCACAGGTGCTCCTTGTGGTCTTGGGCAAGCCACTTAACCCTCCATTGCCCATGTTCCCTGTAAGTATTAGTGTATGTGTCTCATATCCCCTCGTGTTAAATGTATCCCCCAACCGCTTTGACCCGGTGAAAAGCGGGATATAAATGCAGATGAATAAATAAATAAACAGCAGACATCAGCTCTCACAACCCCCCCCCCCCCCCCCCCGTGGAGGAGGAGTGTTTTCTTTTTTTTCTGCCTTAGAGCTATGTCGTCATACTGAGGTGAGATGGCACCTTTGGGCGTGAAGGTGACTGCACATGTGCGGTGTAGGTCCTAAAGGCTTTCTTAGAAAGCTGTGGACTTGATCCACGCGGGCTCCATCTGCGCCAACGTTACCCTATGTGAGGACTGATTCCTGCTGTCCCCACAGAACACCTTTACAGGTGAGTAACTATGCTTTGTTGCACAAAGCCTTTTATTTATTTTATTTATTTAGTGTACACTTATATCCCGCTACTTCCAGCGATCAGCAGCGGTTTGCTATACATAACAGTATGGTTGTACAGGCCATGGATGAAAACATACATAATGATTCAGTACAGGACACAAACATTCAGATTACAGGTTTACACTTGATTGCAAGACATTGATTACACATGTATGTACATATTTACAGGTTGTCGGAGTCTATAGGTGTTTGACGTGTAGTGCTCTTTCCTTGTGCATGGTGAAAGAGTTTGTGGGATTGAAGTGTGTCTGGAAAAGATGCGTCTTTAGCTTTTTTCTGAATACCAACAGGTCACTGATTGCTCTCAGTTCGCATGGTAGTTGGTTCCATAGCAGTGGCGCTATGAATGAGAATGCTCGGTTGCTGGTGGTTGCAGTGACAGCTCTCAGGCTAGCCGGAACAATTAGGGTATTGAGGTGTGTGGTTCTTCTGCTTCTGTTATTTGGCTGCGATGTGATAAGGGCGTTGAGAAACGAGGGGGCTATATTATGAATGAGCTTGAATGTGGTGATTAGGATTTTGTATTGTATGCGTGCAGTGATGGGGAGCCAATGTAGGTCCGGTCCATTAGAATTGGTGTTATATGCTCCTTCAGGCCTTTCCTCATGATTAATCTAGCTGCCACATTTTGCGCCATTTGGAGGATGTTGAGGGTTTTTTTAGGCAAGCCTTGTAGTATGGCGTTTCTGTAGTCCAGGTGAGGAATGATGAGGGCTTGTGCAACTGTCCTAAAATCTGAGTGCTCTATGATGCTACGTAGTGGGTGCAAGACTTTTATTTTGTGGAAAATGGCTCGATTGGTAATTCGGAGATGCTTTTCCATCTTTAGGTTGCAATCCAGTGTCACGCCCAGGTATTTTAGCTCGCTCTTTGTGGCGTAGACGTTATTGTTCATGGTGACTGTAGGTGGTGGGTTGAAATCTGTTTTTTTGGAAATGAACATCACTTCGGTCTTTTTGTGATTAATGGCCATGTTGTTCTGTTGCAGCCAGAATTGTAGCTCACTGAGGCATTTTTCCAGTTGACTGATGTTCGGGTTGTCTACATCAAGTTGAATGTAGAGCATTAGGTCATCAGCATAGATGTGATAACTGATCTGGTGTTCCTGGAATGTTTTACAAACTGGCCGTAGATAAAGGTTGAAGAGGAGGGAAGACAGGGCCGAGCCTTGAGGTATGCCTTGGGTTTGGGGGAAAGTTGCGGCCTTCTCGTTGTTGAAGTGGACTTGCTGCATTCTGTTTATGTAGGAGGCGAACCATTTCAGAGGGGCACCTCTAATGCTTATGGAAGCGAGTCTGTTTAGGAGCGTGGGGTGATGTAGGGTATCAAAGGCGGCTGATATGTCGATGAAAACCAGCATGAACATTTTGCTTCTGTTTTCCAGTCCTTTGAGAAGCTTATCAAGTAGGGCCAGTAGGAGGGTCTCCACGCCATGATGCTGTCGGAAACCATACTGGTGGACGTCCAAAGTGTTATTGTCATCGATGTGATCTTGCAGTTGCATTTGTACTGCCTTTTCAATGATCTTGGCCAGGAAGGATATGCTTGACACCGGTCGGTAGGATGTTGGGTCTTTCTTGTTAAGAGTCTTGTTCTTTAGGATGGGTCGTATGATGGATTTTTTGAGGTGCGTTGGCATTAACCCCTGCCAAAGCGATTGGTTCACAATGTGTGTGATATATTGAACAATTTCCTGTTTTATGCCCTTTACCCAGGCCGCAGGGCATGGGTCGAGTGGGGAGGTGGTGGTTTTTAAGCTGGAGATTATGTTCAATATTTGATTGTCATCTACGCTCCTGAAAGTGGTCCATTCTTGGTATTGTGTAGGACTTTCTGGGGTGTTGGGTGTTTGCAGAATGTTGGTCATTGACAGATTCTGGGTGTCTGGTTCAGTCGCTTGATGACTTCTGACATTGGCTGTAGGGTTGAGCTTTTTGGCATAGTGGTCTGCCAACTTTTGGGCTGTCATTGCCCCGTATGAAATTGGTTCTTGGGTAGTCTTCGTGAGGGATTTGACCAGTTCGAATAGTTCCCTGGGTCGGTTGAGGGCCTTGTTGAGCGTGTTGGAGTGATAGATTTTCTTTGCGATTGTTAATTTCATTCTTGTAAGCCGCGAGGAGTTTGGTGTATTCCATTCTATGCTCCTCAGTTTTGTGACTTCTCCATTTCCTTTCTTACTTCCTCAGGCCTTTCTTTAGGTCGCGCAGGGTGGGGTGTACCATGGTTCCGACCTGATTCTTGATGAGTCTTTGGGGTGTCCAGGCTGGTATTGCGATTTCTTCGATTCCTGAGATCCATTGGTTAACTAGTATCTCTAGGTCCTCCTGTTCTGGATTCATATGTGCGCTTATTGAAGTTATCAGATTTTCCTTGTTGAATTTTTGAAACCTCCTCCGTAGGTTTGTAGGTAAGGTGTGATATGAGTGCTCCGGCATGGTGGGTAGAAGCAATGTGAATTCAATTTGGTGATGGTCCGACCATGGCACTGGGGTTATATGTATCTTGGGTTTTTGAGGCCTAAGAAGATTGTTGGGTAGGAACACCATGTCCAGGGTGTTGCCTTTGATATGCATGGCATCGCAGATTATTTGTTCATATCCAAGTTGGTCCATGGCTTCATGGAAGATTTCAGCTTGAGCTGGGGGGACCGATGCTAGGTTTAGATCGCCTAGGATGATCTGGTGTTTTTTGCTTGCTGTGGTAGTGATGACTTCAAGGGCGTTTGCTAAAGTTTCATATGGGGAGGAGGGGGGTCTGTAGATCAGGCAGATAGCTATTTTTTGCTTTCTATTCTGAGCATGTCAATTCCGTTGTCGTTTTGAGAAGTGTTTGCTAGGAGTAGGGAGTCCTTTGCCATGATAAGAACTCCTCCACCTCTTCTCTTGGAGCGGGGACAATTGTAGATCTTGTAGCCAGGCTTGCTAATTTGGTTGGTGATAATTGAGTCTGTCTGTGATCCATGTTTCCGTGATGCATAGGATGTCGGGTTTTGCATCTGTGAGGATATCATGTATAATGTGGGTCTTGTGTCGTATCGATCTGGCATTAATTAGCATGAATGAGACTGCAGCCTGCAGGGGTTTGTCAGCCTTGGAGATCACGGTTATCTTGGTTGCTCCTGCTTTGTTTGTTTGCCTTTTCTTGGGTATCTTGGTGTGTTGGTCTTTTGAGTACTTGCCTGACAGAGTGGCTGCCCCTTGGCTGTGTTGCAGGGTGGTTTGCGTGCGTGCAGGAATGAGTGAGTTGAATAGCGTAAGAGTTGGTAGCATGATTGGGTTGTAGACGTAAACTGGTCCCCAGGTGATCGGTTCATGGAACATCAGTATGTGGTTAGAGGCACAAGTGGAAAACAAAATACATAGGCACAGCAGTAGGGATGTAGCTACGTGAGCCATTTCCAGTCACCTTGTGTAGCTTGTTGCGGCTAGTTTTGTTGTGGTTAATGCAGATAACAAATACAGCGCCCTCAGCTTTGACTATGGATGTATTGAGAAATGCAGTAAATCACTGTGTTAGGTTAATGCTATTCAGTAGAACAGCTAGCTCTATGGACGTACAGTAGCACTACAAAGCTATACAGTATGGAAAACATCAAATGAAAGTAAACATTGGTAGTAAACATTAGAAAGTAAACATTGGGTTGAGATAGTGCTGCTCGTTAATGCAGACAGAATAGACTACTCAGTTAAGGCACTCACTGCAGACTGCTATATTGTCATACAATGGCAAAGTACTGCATTTCAGTGTGAGGAAAAATTAATGAAAATGTAGCAGAGTAAATCTGGTTAGCTGCATTATTTAACAGGTAAAGTTGTCATGTCCCAAAGGCAATAGATGAACTAGGTGAGGCTTAAGGTATATCTGTGCCACCTGTGTAGTAAAGCAGTCACTCGATAAGTAGGGGCGGGTTTCACCTTCGGCAACTATATAGGTAAACAGGTGTGGAGAGAACTGGACTGATTAGGTGCAAAGAAGTTGGCTTGGTTGCGGGTAGATTAACTGGATTGTAGAGGGTCGTCCGGTCCCGTTGATTGCGAGCTCGACCTTCACCGGGAGCTCAAGCTTGGTAGCGTTTTCTGGCTAGAAGGGTCAATGAAGCTCCAAGGGATTTTGCCAGGTTGGATTCTTGTTGGGCCACTGCCTAAGGGCCACGCCAAAGGACCCTCTGGCGAGGCCCGCCCGGCACGGGTGCGCCTGTCGGTGTTTCTTTTATCCTTCAGTTGATCGCTCCGATTGGACGGAGCACAGCTTGGAGGGCTGCCCCGATTGGGCAGTGTGGCTCAGCAGGGAGTGAGCAGGAAAATTGCGTTGCTCAGCTGAGGACAAAGGCTCAATCCCCTCCGGGAGCGCTGCTGAGTTGTCGGCGAGGGCTCTGGGCACCACTGCTGGATGTGCCAGACGGTGGTTCTTTTATCCTTCAGTTGATCGCTCCGATTTGAAGCAAAGGGCAGGAGAGAACGCCGGCTCCTAGGAATGGAGCAAAGTAGGCCTCTGGCATGGACCTGGCGCTAGATGTGGCTGAAACTGAACCAGGTCTCAGCAAGCGCCAAATGGCAGAAAGTCCCTGGGAGGAGAATCTAATAGACGGAGGATCCAAATGAGGAAGATGCTCCAGACTCGGAAAGGAAGATCCCACAGGCAGAGAATTCTCACATCTGAGTGTTCCGCTGCAGATTTGTGGTATTGATAGTGCAGTCTGCCAAAGTATTGAATCTTTGCACGGAGGCACCAGAAGAACAACAACCTCTAGAGGGTCTGCTGTTTCATGCAGTTATGTCGACACAGAGGGTGTTCCATTGCATAGAGTAGTGCATTGGATGATTCAGGAGAAGTGGGATGTCCCCAAAAGAGTGCTTAGGGGTACTAGAACGATATCTCATCTCTACCCACTCCCAGATCAGGACAGGGAAATCTTTCACACTCCTAAGGTAGATGCGGCGGTTTCGACTGTAACGAAGACTAGATTCCCATGGAGTAGTTCAGCTGTCAAGGATGTACAGGACTACAAGTTGGAAATGCTCCTGAAGCAGGTGTTTGACATTAATGCACTGTTGCTGCAGACCTCTGTGTGTGGAGCCTTTGTGGCCAGGGAATATGTCTGCTGGGCGCAAGGGATCTTAGAGGTCCTGGGAGCCAAGCAGCCTTGACCTCCAGAGGCAGCGAAGTTGGAGTCAGCAGCAGCGTATCTGGCGGATGTCTTCTATGATCTCATTCAGTGCTTGTCCAAAAGGTATGGAGTCTGTGGTGGCTGTGAGGCGGTATTTGTGGCTCCGTAATTGGTCGGCTGATGTCTTCCAAGTCTAGACTGAGCAAACTTCCTTTCAGAGGTAAGCTCCTCTTTGGAGAAGACCTAGAGAAGCTGGTGAAGAACCTGAAGAGAAACTAAAGGATGAAGATTGCCCGAGGACAAGCAGAAATTGGGATGGACTTTGACACCAGGATGGGGTCAACAAAGAGATTTTCAGAGGTTTTGGGGTCTCAGGTTCACTCTCTGAAGGGGTTTTCCATCGAGGAGGCCATCCTTTTGGGGTTTTAGAGGAGAGAGTAGAGGATTCTACTCCCACCTCAACGACTCCTAAGAAGTCTCAATGAACAGAGGTCTGGCCAGGCAGAGGTAAGTCCTGTAGGGGGTCGGTTACAGGAGTTTTATGACTCTTGGACCCGAATCATGACCAACCGGTGGGTACCAGAAGTCATCCAGGAAGGCTATACCCTAGAATTTGCTCGGCCCCTCTGGTTTGCCTTTGTGAATTCCCCCTACAAGGCATGCCTAAAGCGGGAAGCAGTGGAGTAAGCCCTGCATCAGTTGCTAGGCCTGCAGGCAGTGGTGGAAATATCCCAAGGCCAACGCTGATGTGGTTGACGCTCCATCTATTTCGTGGTGCTAAAGAAAGAGGGTATCTTTTGTCCTATTCTAGACCTAAAGTATGTAAATTGAATCCTACAGTGCCACACTTTCACATGGAGATGTTGCGGTCCTTGATAGTGGCGGTGCGAGAAGGGGAGTTCCTGACTTCCCTCAGCTTCACAGAAGCTCACCTCCACATTTGGTACGGGCAGACCACCAGCAGTTTCTCTGATTTGTGGTGCTGGAGGGGCACTTTCAGTTTTGAGTGCTGCCTTTCAGACTGGCAACCATGCCTCGGACTTTCACCGAAATCATGGTGGTCATGGCAGCAGCACAAAGACAGGAAGAAATTCTGTCCACCTGTACCTGATGATTGGCTTCTAAGGGCAAAGTCCTGCGAGGAGAGCAAAAGGGTGACTTTGGCAAAACTAAAGAGTCATGGGATAGGAGGCAGTGTACTACTGTGGATCAGGAACTGGTTAAAAGATAGAAAGCAGAGGGTAGGGCTAAATGGCCAATTTTCCCAATGGAGAAAGGTGAATAGTGGTGTACCCCAGGGATCTGTGCTGGGTCCTCTGCTTTTTAACATATTCATAAATGACCTGGAAAGTGGAATAACGAGTGAGGTTATCAAATTTGCAGATGACACAAAATTATTTAAAGTTGTTAAAACCCAAGAGGATTGTGGAAAATTGCAAGAGGATCTTGATAAATTGGAAGACTGGGCATTAAAATGGCAGATGAAATTTAATGTGGACAAGTGCAAAGTTATGCACCTAGGGAAGAACAACCCAAACTATGGTTACACGATGCAAGGTTCCACTTTAGGAATCACCACACAGGAAAAAGATTTAGGCGTCATTGTGGATAACATGTTAAAACCCTCGGCCCAGTGTGCAGCGGCAGCCAAGAGAGCAAATAGAATGCTAGGTATGATAAGGAAAGGAATGGAAAATAAAATTTTCAAAAAAATGATTTCAAAAAAGCATGGGACCAACACAGAGGATCTCTAAAGGTAAAAAGTGGACTGTTGTAGTTGTTGTTATGGAAGGACAGACTAGATGGGCCTTGTGGTCTTTTTCTGTCATCATGTTTCTATGTTTCTAAAACAAAAGATATTATAATGCCTCTATATCGTTCCATGGTGAGACCGCACCTTGAATATTGTGTGCAATTCTGGTCGCCGTATCTTTAAAAGGATATAGCGTTATTAGAAAAGGTTCAGAGAAGAGCCACCAAAATGGTAAAGGGGATGGAAGGATACTCCTATGAAGAAAGGCTAAAATGTTTAGGGCTCTTTAACCTGGAAAAGAGACGGCTGAGGGGAGATATGATAGAAGTCTATAAATTAATGAACGGAGTGGAACGGGTAAACGTAGATCGATTGTTTACGTTATCAGAATATAGACAGACTAGGGGACATGCAATGAAGCTACAGGGTAAACTATTTAAGACTAATAAAAGAAAATATTTTTTCACTCAACGTGTAATCAAACTCTGGAATTTGTTACCGGAGGATGTAGTAAAGGCTGTTAGTGTAGCTGGGTTTAAAAAAGGTTTGGACAAGTTCCTGGAGGAAAAGTGCATAAACCATTATTAAGAAGTGACCGAAGATATCAATGCTTGACCCAGTACAAGCATTGTGGAACCTGTGTCTTTTGGGGAAACTGCTAGGTACGTATGACCTAGATTGGCCACTGTTGGAAACAGGATACTGGGCTTGATGGACCTTGGTCTGACCCAGTATGGCGTATCCTATGTTCTTATGTAATGGGTCACTGTGTTCCTCCAGAGCCTGACTGGGTGGTCAATTTCGCCAAGAGTCTGATCACACAGTCCAAAGACCTGGAACATCTCTATCCTCGGTTTGACGGACTTGGGATGAGTGTCACTACAGATAGCAAGAACACACGAGCTGCAGGGGCAGATCTGATAGTTTCTGAGGATGCAAAGGCCCACAGCGTCTCACTACTTGCAAGTGTTGGGCTCCATGGTAGCATCGATAGAGATGGTCCCTTGGGTGCAGGCGCACATGGGACCATTACAGAGAGCTCTGCTGTGCAGGCGATCGGTGAAGCTTCACACCCTTTTGCATGGAGGAAGTGTGGGATGTACTGCGTTGGTGGCTTCAGCTTGACAGGCTCCTGAAGGGCATACCCCTAGAGATCCCTAACTGGTTGCAGCTCATGACAGATGCCAGCTTTGTTGGCTGGGGGACACATTGCCAAGCTCAGTTTACGCAGGAGCTATGGATGGAGCATGAAATGCAGGGGCCCATAAATCGTCCAGAGCTGAGAGCAGTTTTCTTGGCCATGCAAGGCTTTCAGGACCTGGTGCGTGGGAAGGCAGTGAGTGTTCAGACAACACCAGGACGGTGGCATTCATTAACCAGCAGGGCGGTATGGGAAGTGTGCAACTGGAAGAGGAGGTTGGTCTGATAGACTAGGTGGAGAATAATCTGGCGGCTCTGTTGGCAGCACATGTGGCCGGGTGAGAACGTAGAGGCGGATTATCTCAGCAGAGTGAGGATTGACCCAGCGGAGTGGATGCTTGATCAGAGCGCCTTCTGACAGTTGGTGTGCCGGGTGAGGACAGCCAGTCATGGACCTGATGGCAACCTTCGAGTCTGCCAAAGCGGTGCAGTTTTACAGCAGGAGGAGAGCGCATGTCGGAGGGGCTCGACACACTGGTTCAGCAGTGGCCCACAGAAGGGCTCCTGTATATCTTTCCTCCCTGTCCTCTCATCGACTAGGTACTGCAACAGATTAGAGGCACATGTGGGGCTGGTTCTTATGATCGCCCCTGACTGACTGAAGCGGCCGTGGTACATGGATCTGGTACATATAGCAACAGACAGGCTGTGATGTCTCCTGGCTCGGTAGGATCTCCTGAGTCAGGGCCCAATTTTGGATGCTGTAGGTGGATCGGTTCTCGCTTATGGCATGGCTCTTGAGGGCATGGTTAAGAAAGAGGCTATGAGCCTTCAGTGATAGCAGCCTTAAGGCCTGTAGGTGATCCACATTGCTGGCGCATGTTTGAGTGTGAAGAGTGTTTGAACACTGGGGTGCGGAACAAGGTTTTGCTATGCAGTGCTTAGTGCCAGAGATCTTGGTGTTTCTTCAGGCCGGTATGACCAAGGACTTTGCCTGTATTTTAAGAGTGCATGTGGCAGCCCTTTCGTGCTACAAAGGTAGAATTAGATGAGTGCCATTAGCTCGCACTTAGATGTAGTTCGATTTCTCAGAGCAGTGAAGCAGGTACAACTGCCAGTGCATTCGGTGGTTCTGCCGTGGGACCTCAATCTGGTGCTGTCTGTCCTGATGGAGCCACCCTTTGAGCTGTTGATAGATGGCACTCTGAAAGACTTGACGTTGAAGGTGGTGTATTTGGTAGCCATTTGTTCGGCCAGAAGGATTTAGGAGCTTCAGGTGTTGAGAGAGCCGTATCGCGTGATATCTAGGGATAAGGTAGTCTTGGAGCTGGTTCCCCCTCATCCTTGTCAAAGGTACTATCAGTTTTCCACCTGAATCAGACTGTATCCTTCCCTGTCTTCTCAGGGGGGAGGGACAGCTACACAGGATCCCCTCCTGAGGCGACTGGATATACATATTAAGGAGATACCAGACAAATAAGGTCTGTTCCGTAAGTTGAAGCGCCTGTTTGCAGTACCCTCTGTCCCAGGAGTTTTCAACCCAGCTTGACATACATTCACTGTGGATATCCTTAAGTCCTTGGGTATGTGAGATAGATTTGCATACAGTGGAGACAGTTCATGACAGTCCCATTCATGCATACTTCGGGATATCCTGAAAATCTGACTGACTGCGTATGTCCTAAAGACTAGGTTGAGAATCTGTGCTTTCCCCAGCCCTTGTATCCCTTTTACTTCCTTAGCATTCTAATACATTGACCATTATCCCCATCACCCTCCAGCTCTTTCATACCTTGTCCCTTTTCCTCGTTGACAGCTTTCTGACAGTCTACTCCCCCTCTCCTTGCATATTTTTTTTCTCATACTATCTCTGCATCTGTGGCTGGCAGTGCCACTCCTCTTTACTCTCCATGTATTTTCATCCCTTCCATTTTGCCTACCCTAACCATCAGAAGGAGCAGTGTTTTGCACGTTTGCTACCTGTGCGTTAGAGGGTCAGTCTTGTGGTATGTGCCATGTCTCATGGAGTAGGCCCTCCATAGGTCCTGTGGCTCAACCTATAAGATTTGCTCTGTACAAGAGAGGACACTGATGTGAGTTTTTGCACGATTTTTCCTCCTAACTGGTGGATGAACAGGAAGGGAGGCCCAAGTTGGAGTACTTGTGCAGATTGGCAGGCTATAGCAGTTGAGTGAAATTCTGCCATAAAATAGTACTCTTTCCACCACCAACTCTGCAGAACTCTGCACATGTTATGGATTTATCCATTTGTTCACTACCCTATAATGTTTCAGATATGTGGACAAATCAATAACATGAGCATAATTTCTTTTAAATGCACAAAACTATTGTAGAATTGTCAGAGGCATTGATCTCTAAGCATATGAAATAATTAAAGACTTAGCATTTGCATCATTTTTCTTAGTACTTTGAAGATAATACCATAAATAGCATTATCAGAGTTGACCAGTTTTTGTTTTGTTTTGTCCCATCAATAAAGCAACAACCAGAGCAGCAGTTGGAAATGCCACCCATAGAACTTCCACCAGAGGAGCCTCAGAATATCAACCAGCTGATACCAGATTTGGACCTTATGCCAGAAAAAGAAAAAGAGAAGGAAAAGGAAGAAGAGGAGGAAGAGGAGGTGAGGACTGCCTTTTTAAGCTACCAAGTTCAAAGTTTTACTAGAAAAAACATCTGTTTTTGTAGGTCTTTTGCTGTGAGCGTTTGTAATACTGCTTCCTAATAGTCGCTCCAGTCCAGACGCATGGGTTATGCTAACCTTCCAGCAGATGGAGACTGAGACTCACTGATCTGAAAACCTTCACCTATAAGAAGCCTGTGCAACCAATCCTGTCAGTATTTCTCAGTCTCCAGTAGATGATGGTGAGCTTAGCCTATGCAGACTGGAATGGGAAGAGCAGCACAGGGCTGCACTAGTCGGGTGGTGGTAGGCCCTGAGGTACAGAACTTGGTGATCCGGATCTTCCCCTCCCCCCCCACCCCCTCCTGTAACTGCCCCATTTTCACCTTCTCCCCAACCTTTGGGAGGAGGCCAAATTTTGAGCCTTCATGTGAACTTTGCTAAAGCTGACAAGTGTCTCCGATCCTGTTAAACGGGAGCAGTGGCAATGCAGGGGGCCGCTTGCTGCTGCTGTCCAGTAAGGAAGGGTGTCAGGCCATAAGGGCAGTGGCATCACACAGTTGAGCCAGTGGTTTGTGGCTGCTGCTGCATGGTATGCGGCAGCCATTGGGCACAGCTCTCCAAGGAAGGGCAATGCCATGGCAGCTTAAAGGAGAGTGTGATCGTCGTGGATGGGTTGTTTAGAAGCCTGATTGCGCAGGGGATGGTCGGAGAAATGCCCCTGGAGACTTCAGTCATGTTGATCTCAGCATTATAGGCCTGAGGTTTGGAAAGAACCACTGCCATTTCTTGTGCTGCTATGCTTCGCAGGGGGAGCGATCCCAGCCTCCAATGCTGCAGCTGGAGGAGCTGCTAGCCCAACAGGGATGAGTGTTGAGTGTTGAAGGGAATCTTCCCCTTTATCCCCAGAATTTATGATGTTCATCAGGCTGCCTGCTTAAGCAGGGCATAAAGGGGGCGGGGCACTCAGCTCAGATGGTATCTTTGGTGCCCAGGGGTAGGGCTACCCGAAGGCAGTTAAGTGTCCTCACAAGCAGCTGCTGAATGAGGAGGATGCAGACTGTAAGGGATCACTGGACTCCTTGGGGACCCTGGAGGTGACCTCTGATCTCCTGGAGGATCTGCCTCAGAATGAGTTGGAGTGTGCGATCCCTGTGGGTGGTGATAGATTTTTCATAGGGATGAGCTACCCCTCCCTGATTTCTCATACACTGGCAGCCTTGCAGATGCTGAGGAGCCCCAGCTGGAACCTGTGAAGATGATGAAGAATTCATTACTGTTAGGTATTCAGAAGCCTCTGAGGTCTTTCCTTTTTCATAGGGTGATAAAGGACATGATTAACATAGAATGGAAAACTCCAGATACTGGAGTTCATGTTGGCAGGAGCATCGCAAAGCTTTTTCTCTGGAGATAAACAGGGATGCAGTCGCACTCATTGGTGAAGTCCCCCAGACTGAGTCTTGAGCAGATCCCCCATACTCGGAGAAGCTTTGTTGCTTCATTGAGCATGTGTGCCTGCTTTCTGTCTGCTTGTGCTGAGAGCATCTGGGTTTTTTTTCTCTACCATATAGAAGCACCTCTCCTCACTTTTGTCTGCGTTTTACCTTTTTTTTTTTTTTGTGGTCCCCTCGGTCTGTTCCCTTACCAGGTTGTCTTCACTTTTGTTTTCTTTCAGCCACGTGAGTTGTTAAGCCATTGGGCAACAGAAAAGTTAAACATTTCTGCCTGCACCTTCTTTCGACAGGCTGTGTGATTTTTTTTTTTTTTTTTTTTTTCTCCTGCTGTTGGGCAGACAAGAACATGAACGCTTCTACCTCCCCTCAAAGGGTTGATGTGCGTCCTAGCACTTCTTCAGATCCCCAGTTACTTCCTGCACAGAAGGTCCCAGGTTTGCCGCCTCTCATTGACTGGTGTGTGCCCACACCCCTCAATGACGACATTTGTTCCTTCATGCTATCCCTGGGAGCCCTATGAGTCCTGAGGAGGACACCCTTCTGATATCCCCAGAATAGGACCTCCAGGATGATCCGCCTTGGGGTCTTTCCTATCCAAAGTTCCTCCCCTACAAGCGAGATTTTCACTCCATTTTAAAAGCTTGCAGTGCTCCCAAGGAAGTCCCTGCACTCCCGGTACCTCAGATCCTCCAAGACCTGCTGTCTTCCATCTGGAAGACCCCATCCTCAGGCAGTGCTGCATTCATCGACCTCAAGTACAAGGTCCTGCCCACTCCGGGATTCCTTCATGCTCAGCTTCCCCATCAGTCAGTAGTGTCTGAGGCAGTCCTTAAAAAGTCTGGGCACTAAGCTGCCATCTCAAGCTCCTCCAGGAAAAGAACAGCACATCCTTGATGCTGTGGGATGTAAATCTTTCCACAGCAGTACTCTTGCTGTGTGCTTAATGGCTCATCAGCTTCATATGCTACACTGCCTTCATGACCACCTCCTGCATCTAGATGATCCCTCCTTAGTGGATCTAGCTTCTTTGACTGCTGACTTACATGAATCCCTTTACCAATATTATTCATGCCGTGTACGATGTCTCACTCTGTGGCCAGGTCCGTGGCAACGGCTTTCTCAGCCAGGCACGTACTGCATGGCTCTGCATCTTCAGTCTCCTTGAAGACCTTCACAAATGCTTAGCAGACTCTTCCTGCCAGGATGACAGCCTTTTTGGCTCAAAGGTTCAGGAGGCTGTCTCGGAGGTCAAAGACCATTCTGCCACTGTCCGAGAATTCTAAGCTCAGCTGGCAGAGGCAGCTTGCACTTCCCATCGCCCCTCGCTGCCATCGTATCGCCATCCCTATCATTAGTTGCTTTCAACAATTTTACCTGCAATGACGTTATCAGCCCTTCTTGCATAGCCCCCCTCTTGAGCCCAGGGTTGCCCTTGAGAAAGCGGAAATCCCAGGCGCTTCTGCAAACTACCCTTCCCAAACCCTCCCCTGGTTTTTGACTATCTGCCGGTGGGCGGGGGCAGACGCATCCGCTACTTTGCAGAGTCCTGGCAGTCCATCACCACGGACCGTTGGGTTCTCTCCATTGTCCAGTCAGGGTACAAGCTTCACTTTGAAATACCACCGCCACCCCGACCTCCGATCCCAACTGACTGCTTTCCAGGAAAGTATATACCCCATCTAGAACCGGAGATAGCTTTCTCAACAATGACATCAAACCTGTCCCGCTTCCTGAGAGGGGTCAAGGATTTTATTCCTGCTTCCTTCTTGATTTCCAAGAAATCTGTCAGCCTTTGGCTGCTCCTCGACCTCCATCATCTCAACCTTTTCATGAAGCAGGAAAAGTTCAAAATGCAATCTCCAGGAACAAGCAAGAATGTAGTCTTCACATATGGGTATCGTTGGCACCGACGGAGCCCGCGTGGGAATGCTCCCCAGTGTCCAATAGGAAAGCTTTTGGGAGCATCCCACTGTGCCTGTGCCACTACCTTTCCAACTCTCCCTCTTCAGTTTATTTTCCGCAGAGCCAACAGGTAGCAAACCCTGTCGCCACAGAGAAATTTCTTTTTTGTGGTCGCATCTGCCTTCCTGTCAACGCCTATACCTGTACCACCAGTGCCTTCTTTATTTTCTTATTTCTTTTCTTTAAAAAAAAAAAAAAAACACCTTTTTTTGAGGATCTGTCCCATCTTGGTGCTAGGCGCCATTTTGGGCACTAGGCCCTCCTTTCTTCCAAAATGGAGAAACCATCTAGTGGTTTCAAATAATGTTCAAAATGTAGCAGTACCATTTCTGCTACCGACACCCATGATTGGTGTCTTAAATATTTAGGTCCTGACAATTTGCCATCGGAGTGTCTCCTTTGTAGAAAGATGACCAAAGAGGCCTGCAGAACAGAGCTGCAAAACTTGGCACCCTCTTTGCCTCGGATGCAATGTCCGTTGCTTCAACGTCGTCCAGGGCTTCATCTTCCTATGGATTTCGGGTAACCACACCCAGGTCTTCAAAGGGTAGATCTCCTAAGCATCGAGATGCTACTAGCGTTGCCCTCGAGGAAAACCCACTGGCCAAACAGCCCCGGCGGGAGGCCCCTGCCTCCAAAGCAGTAACGGAGTTCCAGGATGTTCCCAAAGCTTCCACCTCTGGAGAACTCTTGGTGCCATGTTCTGGTGTCGTGGCCTGCTCCGCTGGTACCGACACCCAGACATCGGCAGGCTCCATGGATCAACGTATCCTGGCCATTGAGCGCAGTCTTGCGGCTTTATTAGTAGCCTCAGTACCACTAAAACTGATGCAATCAACACAGTTATCTATACCGATACTAGTACCAAATGTACCTGCATCGACTGATGCGCCTCTCCATGCTTCCTTCCATGCCGGCCCTGGAATCGGTCTCCGGCATCAAGGGTCCAGTATTGAGGCAGTGCGTTGCTGACTTCGATCAATACCGCCGACAAGCAATACGAGAGCATCTGGCCCAACAATACTTTGAATACTCTGATTCCGAGGATTCTGTCAGTACCGGGGTGGTTCTTCCGGAGGATCCCTCTCCTTCACCACAGCGTTGGACGTCTCCTCCGGAGGACATGTCTTTTCAGGACTTCATACATGATATAGCACAGGGACTCTCGATCACCATGACCCCTGAGAAGAAACCAAGAGCTGAAGAATTAGAAATTCTTCAGTATCCGGCATCGCCTAAGGAGGCTGCTAAACTTCCCATTCACCGAATTTTGCATGATCTCATGCTAATGATGTGGGAAACACCCCTGACGGTGTCTCCACATTCTAGGAGACTCGATACAATGTACCGGGTACTGCAATGTCCCGGTTTCCAAAAAACACAATTAGCACACCATTCCATGGTGGTGGAATCGGTAGTGCGCAGAATCAAGAGTGCTAAGACGCATTCATCCAACCCTCCATGTCGTGAGTCGAGGATGCGCGATGCCTTTGGGCGTCGATGCTTTCAGTCCTCGATACTTTCGTCTAGATAGAATAAGCTCTTACATACTTTATATGGGTATGTTCGGGAGGTTGCAAGAGATTTGGAACTCATGGCTCCACTTCTTCCCGATGACAAGAGGGCCGACATCCTCACTCTGGTCAAACATGCCCAGAATGTTTCTAAGTTCATGAACCATGCAACCTTTGATTGCTTTGAGTGCATTAGCAGAACCTCTGCTATTTCCATCGGTGCACTTTGCATTGCCTGGTTACAAGCATCTGATTTAGAACAATGGGTGTAAGACAAGCTGGGGAATATTCCTTGCACAGGAGAAAGCCTCTTTGGCAAGGATTGGCAGGACAAAGCTGCTCAGCTTGAGTCCGAAAACACCACCTTGAGCAGACTGTCAAGGACCACGGCCAACCCCGCTAAGAAACCCCTTTTCAACAAGAAAAAGAAATTCTATCCATCTTACACCCAGGCTGTCCACTACCCAGTATATGCTCCCCAAAATGGGCAGCAGCAGCCCAAACAGAAGAAGGCCCAAGTCCCCCAGAGCTCAACAGGCAGACTTTTTGCCGAAAGGTGGCAACAGATATCAGAGCAGTGGAACTCTCTCCATTGTAACAGAGGGATACAAACTCCATTTTCACAGTATGCTCCCTCCCACCTTCACAGTATGCTCCCTCCCACCTTCACAAGGCAGTTCAATTCTTGGGCCCCCTTCACCACTCTCTCTTGTGTTCAGAAGTCACCTCACTACTTGCTGAAGGAGCAATAGAGGAGGTACATGCATCCCAACAGGGAATGGGTTTCTATTCCCCCTACTTCCTCATTCCGCAATTGCTTACCTGTAGCAAGGGTTCTCTGTAGACAGCAGGGGTATGCAGTCACACTCTCCTGCCCACCTTCCTCACAAAAAAAAGAAAAGAAAACCACAACAGAAGCACACAGTTAAAAGGAAGTTGCATTGGTTGACTTCAACACCTGGACTAGTCACCTCTTCAAGTTTTTTTTTTTGTTTGTGTTTTTTTTTTTTCTTGATTCTACACTGCTTTGATATGAACTGATGATTCTCAACACAAGCAGATGGGAAGCAGGTATGCATGCTCATTGAAGCCACAAAGTTTCTCTGAGCTTGTGGGAGATCTTCTCAAGGCTCAGTCCGGGGGACTTCACCAATGAGTGTGTCTGCATACCCCTGCTATCTCTGGAGAACCACTGTTACAGGTAAGCAACTGCGCTATCCCTTCTGAGAAGGAGAAATTGTATCTACCACGCATGGATGCCCGGGTGGCGGCAGCAGTCATTAGGAAGATGACCCCATACTTGTAGAAGGCAGGGCTGCCTTGAAGGAACTGCGGGATCATCTTAAGCAGTCATTTGAAATCGCCACTCTGGCACTGCAGGCATCTATTTGTTGGGCTTATGTGGTCCCTGCCAGAGTTGGTCACAGACTATCCCAGAAGGATCTCTCGCAGAGTTGGTGGGTCTGGAGGATGTTGAGTGCCTGGAGTCTGGTTCGGCCTTTTTGGCTGATCTCTATGATCTGAGTGACACATTGGAAAAGAATGACAATGGTAGTAACAGCTCATTTTTTTTTTATGGTTGTGGAGCTGGTCAGCAGTCGTGGCCTCCAAGACGTGGCTTAGTAAACTTCCCTTCATGGGTCAGTTGCCATTTTTGTGAAAATGTGGAGAAGTTGGTCAAGAGCCTTGAGGACTCAAAGGTCCTTTCCATATTGTCCCTCCAGTCCAGACTCCTAGGTTATGTCCTACTTCCAGCAGATAGAGACAGATAATTCTAGGCTTTGATATCACAGTATAAGGGGATTGAACTCCTCCCCTCAAGCCAGTATTCTCTATCTCCAGCAGATGGGGAAGAGCTCTCGTGCAGTCTGGACTACACTGAAGGGATTTAAAAAAACAAATCAGAGGAGCATGTCACTGACGAATTGGTCCGTTTACTTTGTTGTTCCCAAGAAAGAGTGAAATTGGTGACCAATTTTGGACCTTGAGGGCATGAACAAGGCTCTAAAGGTGCCATGGTTCCATATGGAGACCCTGTTCTCTGAGAATTGTGGCTGTTTGAAAGGGGACGTATCTAACTTTGACTTTGACAAGAGACTTATCTACATATCCCCATTCTCCAGGACCAAGCAGGAAGTCAGTCCTCACTTATGGGTGACGTCGGCGCCGACGGAGCCCTCGCGGAGCAATTTTCCCCAGCTTTCAAAGAAAGCCTTTGGGAATTGCAGCGCGCATGCGCGGTCGTCTTCCCGCCCGAGGGTGCCATCTTAGCCAGTCTTCTTTTTTCCGCGGAGCCCTACAGACGTCCCCGTCTTGTCCCCGCGAAAAAGTTGATTTTCTTCTTTATTTTATCCTTTTTTCTTTCGGTTCGACGCCGATCGTTTTCCCGCCCGGACTCGCGACGCCGGTCTCGAGTCCTCTTACTTTTTTCGTTTTTTTCTGACTTAGTCAGCTTTCGTTTTCGTTTTCCCTGGCAGCCCGGTCCTTTGACCTCGCAGGGGCCCTTTTTCCCCCGATGGCTGCCAGTGGGTTTAAGCGGTGTGGTCGGTGTGACCGAAATATGTCACTAACCGACACACACGACTTTTGCCTCCGCTGCCTGGGCCCGGATCATGAGGAACTGATCTGTGGGCCCTGCAGCAAACTGTCCTCAAAGGCGTTGAGAAGTCGGCGGCATCAGCGTGAGAGAATCTTCGCTGACCCCAGCCGTACCCGGACCTCGTCGGAAGCCTCCGTGTCGAAAGGCTCCAGCTCGGACCGTCGCCGGAGCTCCTCCGACCGGGGTTCTCCCTCCGGGGACCATCGTCGGAAGGAAAAACCCGCGAGGGCGGCGTCGGTGGACGCTCCTGGTTCCGCGAGGGCCAGGTCGCATAGCCCCGACAGCCGCCCCGGGTCCTTGGAGAAGGAACACATCCCGAAGCGACCTCGCCTGGAGTCGGAGATGCCTGCCCGGGTAAGTCCTGTGGTCCTTCTGGACTCGCCTCCGCGACAGCCGACATCGGGCCCGACGCCGTCGGGGCCCGAGTCGGGGGCTGCTGGGTCACCTGAGCTCGGACTCAGGTTGACGGCCTTGGAGAGCAGACTGTCTGCCTTCATGGACCAGCAGAGGGCACTGCTCGCTGGCTTCGCTGGCGTCGCTGCCCCGACCGCCGAGACGTCGACGTCCAAGTCGACCCCGGAGACCGAGCCGATCCTCGAGTCGATGAGAACTCGAGTCGATCCTCGGTCGAGGTCACCCTCGGCCTCCCGTTCGGGACCGAGGTCGCCGACGCCGACTCCCTCGGCGTCGGGGCGGCTGGCGCCGCACCCTGCCCGGGCCGACCCCACCGAGTCCTCGTCTGAGTCGGTCTGGGAGTCTGAGGAGGAAGAGTCACCTGATTCTTTCCGGACTCGGTGTGTCCCATCGGACTCACCGGAGTCCGAGCCTCGGAAGCAGTCCCCCCCGGAGGATGCCTGGTTCTCGGACTTCGTTAGGGATATGGCCAAGGCTTTGGCCTTCCCTGCGGATCCCGAGGAGGAGCCTCGAGCCGAAGAGCTCGACGCCCTCCAGTATGACTCTCCCGCGAGGGAACACTTTACTGTGCCGGTTCCTCCTATGCTGGAACGACTACTCTTCCGCATGTGGGAGAGTCCGGCCTCCTCGCCGGTCCTGAGCAAGCGGGTCGATTCTATCTATGGGGTCCGCAAGAGCCCTGGCTTTCAAAAGGCACAGCTGCCACACCATTCCATGGTAGTGGAATCGGCCATGCATCGTCTTAAGAGCCAGAAGATGCACTCCTCGGTGCCTCCTGGAAGGGAGGCCCGTAACCTGGATGGCCTTGGCAAGAAGTGCTTCCAGGGCTCTATGCTCGCATGTCGTGTCCAGACTTACCAGCTATACATGGGCATGTATCTCCGGGATCTGGCTAAAGAGCTAGCCGGATTCTCCGCTGGTCTCTCCGAGGAGCCCTTGCGGAGGTTCCTAGCCTTGTCCACGGGCATTCGGGAATGCTCAAAGTTCATGTCCCGAGCAGCCTATGATGGCTTTGAAGCCTCGGCTCGAGTGGCCGCAGCCGGCATCGGTGCCCGCCGACAGGCTTGGCTTCAGTCGTCTGACCTTGAGCCCTGGGTACAGGACAAGTTGGTCGATGTCCCCTGCCGAGGCGAAAACCTCTTTGGCAAGCCCATGGCGGAAAAGGCTGCACAAATTGAGACTGAGACTCTCACCAGGACCAGGCTTTCTAGGAAGACCTCCGCCCCTTCCCAGAAAAAGAAGGGCTCGGGGAAAAAGTCCTTTTACCCGAGGAAGGCGGCTGCCTACAAACAATACCCCCATTATCAGGCCCCTGCAGCTCCCCAACAGGGCCAGCAGGCCAAGGGACGGGGTAACGGGTCCCGTAGGCAGCAAGCCCCCAAGCCTGCACCACCAGCCCCTGCTCAGCAGGGTGGGGGTTTTTTGACTCGCTCAGCATAGCCTCTCCCCCCCCGCTGGTTCCTCCCAGCACCGGAGGCCGGCTGGTTCACTTCGCCCACAGGTGGTCCAGCATCACCGCAGATGCCTGGGTGCTTCAGGTCGTGCGAGAAGGCTACCTTCTCCACTTCCATCAGGTCCCTCCCTCCTATTTTCCGGGAGAGCCTCCGCGCCCCCCTCTGCACAGGGAGTTGCTCCTTCAGGAGTTAGCAGGTCTTCTGCAGGAACAGGCGGTGGAACCGGTGCCACACCACCTGAGAGGTCAAGGCTTCTATTCAAGGTATTTTCTGATACCAAAGAGAACAGGGGGCCTCAGACCCATCCTGGACTTGCGCAACCTCAACAAGTTCCTTGTGCGGGAGAAGTTCAAAATGCTTATTCTTGGAATCCTTCTGCCCTACCTCCAGCAGGGAGATTGGCTATGCTCCTTGGATCTAAAGGATGCCTACACGCACATCCTCATCCACCCAAGCCACCGCCAATACCTAAGGTTTGTGGTGGCAGGAGATCATTACCAGTACAGAGTACTGCCCTTTGGCCTGTCCTCCGCACCGCGAGTCTTCACAAAATGTCTCGCGGTCGTGGCAGCCCATCTCCGGCTTCACGGCCTCTATGTCTTTCCGTACCTCGACGACTGGCTCATCAGAGCAGCGTCCGCTCAGGAGGTCACCAACGCCACGTGCCGCACGGTGACTCTGCTGCAGCACTTGGGCTTTGTTATAAACTTTGCAAAGTCCACTTTGCTCCCCTCACAGGATCTCGAGTTCATCGGCGCAAGGCTGCGCACTCCTCAGGCGCGAGCGTACCTACCGCTCGACAGGGCTCAGCGGCTCATGGACCTGGCCGACCGCTTTCGCAGCCAGCCCCTGGTCTCCGCCAGGCGCTTCCTGAGACTGCTCGGCCATATGGCTTCCACCGTCCATGTGACCCCCAATGCCCGCCTGAATATGCGGTCTGCTCAATGGTGTCTCCGCCAGCAGTGGCGACAAGCCACGGGCGGCCTAGCAGACCTCGTGCGCGTTTCCGAGCCGCTGATCTCGTCTCTCCGGTGGTGGCTCCGGCAGCCGAACCTGATATTCGGTATGCCTTTCCAGTCACCTCAGCCGACCCGGGTGCTGACCACCGATGCATCCCTCCTGGGCTGGGGAGCGCATTGCCAAGAGGCACGTACTCAGGGCCTCTGGACCCCGTGGGAGTCTGCTCAGCAGATCAACTTCCTGGAGCTCCGGGCGATCCGCCTAGCTCTCAAGGCCTTCTCCCACCTGACTTCCCAACAGTCCGTCCTTGTCCAGACGGACAATCAAGTTGCCATGTTCTACGTGAACAAACAGGGGGGCACGGGCTCCTTTCTCCTCTGCCGGGAGGCTCAGAAGCTCTGCTCTTGGGCCGTCAGTCACGGCATTCTCCTCAAGGCAGTTTATCTCCCGGGCCAAGAAAATTGCCTTGCGGACAAACTCAGCAGGGTCCTCCAGCCGCACGAGTGGCGTCTGGATCCCTTGGTAGTTCAGAAGCTCTTCCTCAAGTGGGGCCTCCCCACGATGGATCTCTTTGCCAGTCCTCGCAACCGGCAGCTTCCTCGCTTCTGCTCTCGTCAGCCACACCCCCTTCGGGTTGCGGCAGACGCCTTTCTGATCTCATGGTCGGGGAGCCTTCTGTACGCTTTCCCTCCCATCCCGATAGTCTCTCGGACTCTTTTCAAGGTTCTCCGAGACAAAGCCTTCATGATCCTGGTGGCCCCTCGCTGGCCCAGGCAGCCGTGGTTCCCGCTCCTGCTGCAACTGGCGGTGGAGGGTCCGATCCCTCTGGGGGTACAACCGGATCTCCTCACTCAGGATCAGGGGTCCCTACTGCACCCCAACCTCAGGTCTCTCAACCTCATGGCCTGGCTGCTGAGAGGGTAGTCCTTGCTCCCCTTCTCCTGCCGGCGGAGGTGGAGGAGGTCGTCCTGGCTTCGCGACGCCCTTCTACCCGCAAATGCTACGCCCTTAAATGGCGTCGCTTTGCCGTCTGGTGTACCCAACAGTCGCAGGATCCCTTCTCCTGCCCGGTGTCGGTGATCTTGCAGTACTTGCTACACCTCTCTAATCTGGGACTTAAGTCCAACTCCGTCAAAGTTCACCTCAGTGCTCTTTCGGCACATCATGTGCCGGTGGACGGTAGACCTCTCTCCAGCGACCCTCTCGTAGCGAGGTTTCTCCGAGGTCTCCTTCTACTTAAACCACCTCTGCGCCCGCCAGCGCCGGACTGGGACCTGAATGTGGTTTTGCAGCGGATCACCTGTCCGCCTTTTGAACCTATGGCTACCTGTTCTCTCCGTTTTCTGTCTTGGAAAACACTGTTCTTGATAGCCCTCACTTCCGCTAGACGCGTAAGTGAATTGCAGGCCCTCGTGTCTGATCCCCCCTACACTCGGTTCTACAAGAATAGGGTAGTCCTACGGACTCACCCCAAGTTTCTGCCTAAAGTGGTCTCCCCTTTTCACATCAATCAGGAGGTGGTACTTCCAACCTTCTTTCCCAGACCACACTCCAGCCGAGCTGAGACGGTCCTCCATACCCTGGACTGTAGAAGGGCATTGAACTTCTACCTTGACTGTACGCGGGAGCACCGTAAAGCTGCTCAGCTTTTTGTGTCTTTTGACCCCAATAAATTGGGGCTCCCGGTCTCCAAGCGTACTCTGTCCATCTGGGTTGCGGACTGTATCTCTTGGGCTTATGGGGCAGCCGGACTCGCCTTAGAAAGTCGAGTCACGGCTCATTGCGTTCGGGCAAAGGCCACGTCAGTGGCTTACCTCCGCTCTGTTCCGCTGGCAGACATCTGCCGGGCCGCTACTTGGTCTTCGAGCCAGACTTTTGCGGTCCCTTACTGTCTCGAGAGGGAGTCCCGTAGGGACAGTGCTTTCGGACAGGCAGTCCTCCGTAATCTCTTTGAGGTCTGAGCAACTCCTACCCTCCATCCCGGATGTGGGCTACCGGTGGGTGATAATTCAGCGAAGATTCTATCCTTCTGTGCTGCTGAGCTAGAGGGAGCTCATTTTTTGTGCTTAGGGTCTCCGGTAGCCTTGAGCTTGGGAGTCCCATAAGTGAGGACTGACTTCCTGCTTGGTCCTGGAGAAAGCGTAGTTACTCACCTGTAACAGGTGTTCTCCAGGAGCAGCAGGAATCAGTCCTCACTACCCTCCCTCCTCCCCTTGGAGTTGCAATCGTCTGCTTATGTTCTTTTGCAAATTTTTCTGCTGTCTTTTTTAGCTATGTCATCTGACTGGCTAAGATGGCACCCTCGGGCGGGAAGACGACCGTGCATGCGCGCTGCAATTCCCAAAGGCTTTCTTTGAAAGCTGGGGAAAATTGCTCCGCGAGGGCTCCGTCGGCGCCGACGTCACCCATAAGTGAGGACTGATTCCTGCTGCTCCTGGAGAACACCTGTTACAGGTGAGTAACTACGCTTTACCCGGAGCATCAGCATTTCCTGTAGTTTGCGGTTTCAGTGTGACATTTTAGATTTCAGGCCCTGCCTTTCGGCCTGGCTACTGCTCCTCAAATGTCCACCAAAGTGATGGTAGTGATGACGGCTACAGTGTGGAAGCAGGAAGTTCTGGTCCATCATTATCTAGATGATTGATTTATTCATGCAAAATCCCCTCAGAAAAGACGGGAGGTGACAGAGCTTTGTAGTCTGTCGTCTGCTGGGAGTCAACTTTGCAAAAAGCAGGATGGTTCCATTGCATTCTTTGGAGTATCTGAGGGCATGTATCAATAAAGATCGGTCATGGTGTTCTTGCTGGAGAGCAGGATTTAGAACCTGCAATTCCAGGTATGGAAATGTATTTATTTATTTAGAAGGATTTAGTATACCGCCTTATCGTTAAATCAAGGCGGTGTGGCACATCAATAAGAACATAAGATATGCCATACTGGGTCAGACCGAGGTCCATCAAGCCCAGTATCCTGTTTCCAACAGTGGCCAATCTAGGTCATACGTACCTAGCAGTATCCCCAAAAGACACAGGTTCCACAATGCTTGTACTGGGTCAAGCACTGATTATCCTGGGTCCCTTTTTAATAGTGGTTTATGGACCTTTCCTCCAGGAACTTGTCCAAACCTTTTTTAAACCCAGCTACACTAACAGCCCTTACCACATCCTCCGGTAACAAATTCCAGAGTTTGATTACACGTTGAGTGAAAAAATATTTTCTCTTATTTGTCTTAAATAGTTTACCCTGTAGCTTCATTGCATGTCCCCTAGTCTTTCTATATTCTGATAGCGTAAACAATTGATTCACGTTTACCTGCTCCACTCCATTCATTAATTTATAGACCTCTATCATATCTCCCCTCAGCCGTCTCTTTTCCAGGTTGAAGAGCCCCAACCTTTGTAGCCTCTCTTCATAGGAGTAGCCTTCCATCCCCTTCACCATTTTGGTGGCTCTTCTCTACTTTTTCTAATAATGCTATGTCGTTTTTAAGATACCTTGACCAGAACTGCACACAATATTCAAGGTGCGGTCGTACCATGGCACGATACAGAGGCATTATAAAATCCTTTGTTTTATTTTCCATCCCTTTCTTTGATACCTAGCATTCTATTTGCTTTCTTGGCTGCCGCTGCACACTGGGCAGAGGGTTTTAACATGTTATCCACGATGACTCCTAAATCTTTTTCCTGGGTGGTGTTTTCCTAATGTCGAACCTTGCATTGTGTAACTATAGTGTGGGTTGTTCTTTCCTAGGTGCATAACTTTGCACTTGTCCACATTAAATTTCATCTGCCATTTGGATGCCCAGTCTTCCAATTTATCCAGATCCTCCTGCAGTTTTCCACAATCCTCTTGGGTTTTAACAACTTTAAACAGTTTTGTATCATCTGCAAATTTGATAACCTCACTCGTTATTCCCTTTTCCAGGTCATTTATGAATATGTCAGAAAGTAGCGGACCCAGTACAGATCCCTGTGGTACTCCACTATTCACCTTTTTCCATTGGGAATATTGGCCATTTAGTCCTACCCTCTGCTTTTCTATCTTTTAACCAGTTCCCGATCCACAATAGTACACTGCCTCCTATCCCATGACTTTTTAGTTTCGCCAAAAGTCTCTGATGAGGGACCTTACCAAAAGCTTTCTGAAAGTCCAGATCTTCCTTGTCTAAAGCCATGTTGGCTGTCTCCCATTAGGCCATGACTATCTACATGCTGTGTAATTTTGTTCTTTATGATGGTTTCTACCATTTTCCCCGGTACTGACGTCAGACTCACGGGTCTGTAATTTCCCGGGTCACCCCTGGAACCCTTTTTAAAGATTGGTGTTACGTTGGCGACCCTCTAATCTTCAGGTATTACAGATGATTTTAATGAAAGTTCACAGATTACCAATAGCAGGTCCGCAATCTCATATTTCAGTTCTTTCAACACTCTTGGATGTATACCATCCGGTCCAGGTGATTTGCTACTATTCAGTTTATCAAATAGTTATAATATATCATCTCCAGGAACAAGCAGGAATGAGTCTTCACATATGGGTACGTCGGTACCGACGGAGCCTGCACGGGAATGTTCCCCAGCATCCAATCAGAAAGCTTTTGAGAGCATCCCTCGCGCCTGCGCACTGACTTACTGCCTTTTTCACTTCTCCTCAGTTTTCGTTTTTCCGCGGAGCCTTCAGGACGTCCACCTGTCACCACAGAAACCTTTTTCTTTAAATTCTTTATTTTTTGTTTTCTTGTGGTCGTGGCTGTTATTCCTGCCGCCACCGGTACCGCCGGTGGTTTTTTCTTTTCTTTTTCTTAAACTCAGAGAGATTTTTCCCTCTGCTTCTGTCTTAACGTTTTGGGCCTACAAGGCCTCTTCATCATGGAGCCGCCTTCTCCTAAGAAGTGCCTTCACTGTGGAAACAGTTTTCTTTTTAGACTCCAATAACTGGTGTCTAACCTGTTTGGGTCCTGACCCTTTTTCCCCTGAACCATCAGGCTGCAATATTGTGAGAAGACCTTCCCTCTTTCGAGTTTCCTTCGATACCGTTTTCACTCCGGCAGTGAAGGCACCGTTTTTTTTCTTCTCTACAGGATCAGGTAACCCACAAACAGTCTGTTAAGACTTGCCAATCCTTGAGTGATAGGTCTCATGCCAAGCATGATGACGGCTCCGGCCTTGCCCTCAAGACCCCATTGGCATTAAAACCCCGGCGGGCGTCTTCGGGCTCCAAAGCATTTCAGGGGTTTCAGGTTGTTCCTGGGGCTCACCCCTCACAGAACATACCTGAGCCATGCTCGGTGGTGGTATCCGCTTCGAGCGGTACCGATACCCCGGCATCGGCACCGGTGTCGAGTGTTCCACTCTTCACCAGGGATCGTCATCTGGCGTCCTCGGTACCTTCGGGACCGATCGACATGACCCAGAGTGACTTTCCTGTATCGGCATCGCCGATACCACCACCGACGTCGGTGCCCTCTAGACATGCATCGATAGACTCGCTCCCTTCGATGCCGAGTCTGGAATCGATATCTAGTCTAGATGACTGGGTACCGACGCGTCTTGGAACCGACCCTTATCGTTTCCGGATACGCAGTACCGAGGATATTCACCAAGACTCTCTGGTTACCTCGGTACCGCTTGAGCAGCCTCCGATGACTGCCTCGATGACATTACCGTCTCCGATTCTGCCTCAGCTGCCGGTATCGGTATCGATGTCGATTCCTGCAGTTACATCAGTACCATCGATCCTTTCTATGCCTAGTTTGGAATTGATACCTGGCATGGACGATGCAGTACTAACTGCCTCAAATCGTGACTGCCAGTATCACTATCCATCTAGTAGGGTTCTTTTTCTGCACCAGACCAGTACATCCTCTGGTGCTCAGGCTGCTTCTTCAACCTTAGCCTACCCAGGGATGGTTTCCATTGGAGATCCTTCTTTTCAGAAATTTCTCCTTGATATGGCAACCTTTCTTGCTATTCCTATCCCTGGCTGTGATCTTAACCAAGGCTCTCCTGCAGAAAAGGAAAATATAATGCTTCCTTTACATCATTCTTTGCAGGATCTTCTTCTAAGAATATGGGAATCACCTTTAAGGGTTCCCTCACCTTCTACAGCAACTAATGTTCTGTATCAGGTGCCCCCCTCTCCAGGGTTTCAAAAGACTCAACTTCCCCATCATTCCATTGTAGTGGAATCAGCAATGAGGAAAGTAAAAATCAAGAAGAAGCATTCTTCTTATCCGCCAGGTTGTGCATCTAGAGCACTTGATGCCTTTGGACGTCACACCTTCCAAATATCTATGCTGGCATCAAGAATTATTTATTATATATTTTATATGAGTCTAACACTCCAGGAGGTCACAAAGAAATTATCTCTTTTGACTCCTTTTTTGTCAGAGCCTAAGGCTGCTGACTATTCCTTGCTTCTTAGTCATAGCCGGAATATCTCTTGGTTTCTTTCTTGTGCTTCTCTAGACTCTTTTGAGTCTGTTAGCAGATCCTCTGCTATTGCCATTGGAGCACGTCATAGAGCCTGGCTCCAAGCTTCAGACTTGAGCAGATGGGCACAACACACACTGGGTAATTCTCCTTGTACTGGAGAAAATCTCTTCAATAAGGAGGCTTTACGTCAGGTTGCTCATTGCTCCACTGACTTCCCTGGTTCTGGAGACCATTCTAAGCCGCCTTCTTCCCCAGGAGGTAGGAAATGCCCTACCAAACCTACTTTACCTAAGAAAAGAAGGTTTCATTCTTCTCCTGCCCATCATCCAGATGTACCCAAGCAAGGGACACCTCGTCCTAGTCTGAAGTTTCCAAACTCTAGCCAGTCTGAGCATACCCAGCAACCATAGGTTCTGAAGGTTGCAATCTACAGTTAACTTCTTCCTAGCAGAAGTTTGTTCACTGTTTTTTCTTAAAGCTCTACACTGGGGTTTTCCTTTTTCAGTATGCTAAGCTGTCAGGATATTCTTATCCATGGGTTACAGAATTCTCCTCTTCTTACTACCAAGAAGGGAAGTTACAACTATCCCATGATAGTTTCTGTCCCAACATGAACATTTTTTCCTTCAGCTGACTCGCCATATGGGTAAGTCACCCTCCAATTACCTGTTTTCTCTACCCTCTCATCCAGGGTTTCCCCTGACTGAGTGGTACCATACTGAAAAGCTTCTCTAGCCTTTCATTCCAGTGTAGACTTATTTGTTTCCTTGAATACATTCTCAAGATAACTCATCAGGCAGGGACAGGAATATCTCCTCTCCCTTTGTCTGTTTCTCTTTGTTTTGCACAGGAAGATTCTCTGCTGTCTTTTTCAGCTGCTGTGCATGCAGGAGTTCCAGTGATTGAACTACTGGTACTTTTCCACAGGTTCCAGTCTATCTTCCACAATTTTTGTCTAGCCTCAGTAGTGATTCCAAGCTAGTCCTCATCTATCTTGGATAGTCTTACTCACTTTAGGCTTCTCACATTATCTTCTTTCTAGCCATCTCCTTTTTATTTTATTTATTTTTATTTACATTCTCTTATATACCGCGCTATTCTGCATCAGTGCGGTTTACATTGAACAAACTGAAATTACATTGAACAGGGCATTATAACTTGGAGATAACTATATTACAGGGAACATGGGCTATGGAGGGTTAAGTGGCTTGCCCAAGACCACAAGGAGCACCTGTGGGACTAGAAACCCCAGTCCTTCCGGCCCAAGGTTGCTGTCCTCTAGTGGGATTTGAACCCCCGATCTTCCGGCCTGAAGTACCTTGCCCCAACCACTAGGCCACTTCTCCACTCCTTTTCCTAGGATGTGGCAACACACCTGACTTCAGTCAGTTTTATCTCATAATTCTCCTGCACGATGCTCTCTGCAATCTTCAGAGAAGCTTTCTACTATGGGCCCTTGCTACAGAGCATTGAACTTTGTCTCTGAGGGCTATTCTATATAGTAGAAAAAAGCTTATAAATCATTCCCATGACTGAGGGTTCTCCACACCCTCTTGTCTCCTGTTATAATTCAGAATATAAGCTTTTTCTGCGTGAATATCCAAGGCTACTAGTAACGCATGATACCCCTATGTCCCTCCAGTGGGTCCTCCTGGTATCGTCTCTATTTATTTATTTATTTTATTTATTTATTTATTTATTTATTTATTTATTACAGTTTTTTATATACCGCGCTATTTACAATCAGCGCGGTTCACAGATAAACAAAGACCAGAACAACAGGCTGCTCGGTTTTACATAAAACAGGACGATAAACTTGGATTCGATAAACTTGAATAATATGGGGGTAAAACTATATACATAGAAAGTTGGTCTGTTAATTTTGATAACATGAAAGGGATTTATGAGTATCTTCAGACTCATATTCATGTATGTATATATCTCTATATATGCATCTACATACATATGTATTGACAGGTATATTGTTCAATGTAAATATATTGTTATATTGTAAATGTTCAATGTAAATATATTGTTCTATGCGTTTCTACCCTTCTACCATGTCAGAGTTCTAAAGGACTCCCGACTTGCTCTTTACAGACTGATATTATCCTCTGTTTTTCACGCAACCATCCTGGTTATTTTACTGGATTGCATTCCTGCATCCTCTTAGCCCACGGAAATAGATTCTCTATATATCTGTCAAGTGGGTTTCACCCTCTTGTTATTGGATGAATCTTTCCCCTTCACATTCCCCATGTGAATGTTCCTATGGGGCTTAGTGGTAGACATGTATCTTCAGACTCATATTCATGTATGTATATATCTCTATATATGCATCTACATACATATGTATTGACAGGTATATTGTTCAATGTAAACCGCACTGATGACGAATAGTGCGGTATATAAAAAATGTTAAATAAATAAATGTCTGTAAGCTGTGTGTACATAATTTATGCCCCCACATATATGTATGTATGTATCCATCCCCCTATATATATATGTATCAGTTGGGAGGCTTTGTATAGGTCGATATGTATTACATACTATCTCCCTAACTGTCTATGCTATAAAGGTTTTTACCTTCTTAGAGGTTCCAGACAGTGGGCTTCCATATTTTCATACTGTTCCTCAGTATGTGGGGGCTCTTATGCACACAACCATTGCTGTGGTGCTAACAGCTTCCACTTTGCCCTAAGTCTCCCTATCCTTGAAGCGTCAGGCTTCAATATCTTTCCTATCTCTCACCAGCTAGGAAAGACAGTGTACATCTTCATTAGTTCTGAGTACACATCTGTTCTCCTTGGGAATACGGGCTTCTTTCCATACCCCTCCTTCCCTGTAGGACTGGGCTAGTTGTCCAAATCGGTCAGTCTTCTTCTTTTAGTCCTCAATGTTAATGACTCTGTACCTAAAAGAATTTTCAGCTTTTCCCATAAAGCTTTCCATTGAAGACCTGCCGTTCTTATCCTGCCCCAGTTGACACCTGGGTCTCCTGCTAATTCCAGGTTTGGACCTTCATCCTCACTGCTGTGAGGTCACCTTGAGGATTCCGCTACTGCATATCCAGTAGACTCCATCCCGCTCTCTACTTCCTACAATCCAGTAGGTAAGCTCCATATTATAATTGTTCATTAAATAATTTTAATGATACTTATCATACATACCAAGGACTCTTCTTCTGTAGTCCTTAGGTTGCTGTTTTTCCTTACAGCTCCTCTCTTCTCAACTCCTACCATCCATCCCTCATGGGATGCCGGAGATTCCTGTGTGGAAAATGCACTCCTGATCCAGGGACACACATTTTATGGGATCTCCCCCTGGCATTTATAGCTAGGGAGTCCCCATATGTGAAGACTCATTTCTGCTTGTTCCTGGAGATAGCACAGTTACTTACCTGTAACAGGTGATCTCTGGGAACAGCAGGAATAAGTCTTCACAACCCACCCACCTCCCCTAGGAGTTGTATCTATCTATCTATCTTCCTTTCCTCTTTCTCTCCTTTGTCTCAGCTATGAAACTCAACTGAGGAGAAGAAGTGGAAAAGGCGGGAAGTCAGTGCGCAGGCGCGAGGGATGCTCTCAAAAGCTTTCTGATTGGATGCTGGGGAGCATTCCCGTGCAGGCTCCGTCGGTACCGACGTACCCCATATGTGAAGACTTATTCCTGCTGTTCCCAGAGATCACCTGTTAACAGGTAAGTAACTGTGCTTTCTCTGGGGACAGAAGGCATCAGTCCTCACGACTCTCCCTCCTCCCTTTGGAGTTAAAGTCCTATTATATTTTGTTCTTTTTGCCGTCTTTTTAGCTATGACATTTGACTGAGCAAGATGGCACCCTTGGGCGGGAAGGGGACTGTGCATGCGTGGTGGCAACTCACAAAGGCTTTCTCTGAAAGCTGGTGATTTGCTCCGCACAAGAGCTCTGTCGGCACCGACGTCACCCATATGTGAGGACAGATTCCTGCTGTCCCCGAAGAACACCTGTAATACATCTTCCAAGTGTATCAGTATTTCTTTCAATTCTTTTGCGGCATCACCTTTAAATACCATTTCAGTCATGGGTAACATCCCTACATCTTCCTCAGTAAAGACTGAAGGAAACAATACATTCAGGCTCTCCACTATGGCCTTGTCCCCTCTTAGTGCCTCTTTTATCCCTTTATCATCTAATAGTCCAGCTGACTCCCTCACTGGTTTTTTGCTACGGATGTCTTTATTACGTGTTTTTGCTTCCACAACAAGCTTCTTCTCAAATTCTCTTTTCCTTCCTTATCGGTGCCTTGCATCTAACTTGCCAGTGCTGCTTGTTCTCCAGGACCAAGCAGGAAGTCAGTCCTCATATGGGTGTCATCGATGCCGATGAAGCCCCTGCGGAGCATTTCCCCAGCTTTCTATGAAAGCCTTTGGGAATGCAGGCACGCATGCACGGTTCCCTTCCCGCCTAAAGGTGCCATCTTACCTCAGTCTCTCTTTTTCCGAGAAGCCCACCGGATGTGTGTCCTGTCATCCCGGATAAAAGATTGATTTTTCGGCGATTTTCGCTATTTTTTTTCTTCCTGGTTCGACTCCGGTTCCCCTCCCGCCGGGTTAGGTACACCGGTATCGAGCCCGATTCTTCTTTTTCGTGGCTGGCGTTCACGCCCTTTTTTAATTTTTCCCTGGAAGGCCGGTCCTTTGACCTCGCTGGGACTCTTCTTTTCCCCGATGGCTTCCAGCGGTTTCAAAAAGTGTGTGATCGGTGTAAGAAGTTAATGTCTCTCACCGACACACACGACTGCTGCCTCCGGTGCCTCGGTCCTGATCACAACCCTAAGAAGTGTGGACCATGTGGGAAGATGTCTTCCAAGGCACTCCGAAAAACCAGCAGCAGAAAGAAAGGCTTTTCTCAGACTCCGGCCGGGCCCGGACCTCATCTGAGGCCTCAACATCTCGGGATTCGGATCCCGAGCGCCGTCGAAGTTCTTCGGACAGGGGGTCCCCCGACCGGGAGCGCAAGAGGAAGAAGCGGCTCGCGAGGGCATCGTCTGAGGAGGTCCCTGGCTCCTCGAGGGCCAGGTCTAAGACCCCCGACCGTCGCCCCAAGCCCCTTGGAACAAGAGAAGCCTGCAAACGTTCCTCACGTGGAGCCGGAGTCTGCTGGACACGTAAGCCCTGTGACCCTCGAGGACTCTCCTCCCAGAGAGCCGACGTTGGGCCCGGTGCTGCCGGGGCCCGAGTCGGTGGCTGCTGCGTCTCCCGAGCTGAGTCTCAGGATGACAGCCTTGGAGAGCAGATTGTCTGCCTTCATGGAGCAGCAGCGGGCACTGATGGCCAGCCTGTCTGGCACATCTGCCCCGACCACCGGGACGTCAGTCGACCCTGGAGACCGAGCCGATACTCGAGTCGATCATGGCTCGAAGTCTACCTCGGTCGCGGTCCCCCTCGACCTCCTGTTCGGGACCGAGGGTGTCGACGCCGGTGCCTCTGGCGTCGGGGCAGGTGCTCCAGGGACCCGCGGGGTCGGATCCTGACTCCTCATCGGACGAGTCCGCCTGGGAGACGGAGGATGAGGAGTCCCCCGACACATTTAAGACCCGGTGCGTCCCGTCGGACTCACCGCAATCTGAGCCCCGGAGTAGATCCCCTCCGGAGGATACCCGGTTCTCGGAGTTTGTCCGGGATATGGCCACCGCGTTGGCTATCCCGGCGGACCCCGAGCTGAAGAGCTCGAGGGCCTGCAGTACGACTCTCCTCCGAAGGAGGCCTTTATTGTCCCGGTTCCTCCGATGCTGGAACGGCTCCTCTTCCGGATGTGGGAGGCACCGGCCTCGGCACCGGTTCTCAGCAAGCGAGTCTATTCGATTTATCGACTCCGGAAGAGCCCTGGCTTTCAGAAGGCGCAGCTATCACACCATTCCATGGTTGTGGAATCGGCCATGCATCGCCTGAAGAGTCAGAAGATGCACTCTGCGGTGCCCCCCGGCAGGGAGGCCCGGAACCTCAATGGTGTCTGTAAAAAGTGCTTCCAGGACTCGATGCTTGCTTGCCGTGTCCAGTCTTACCAGCTGTACATGGGCATGTACTTGCAGGACCTGGCCAAGGAGTTGGCCGGGTTCTCTGCTGGTCTCTCCGGGGAACCCTTGCAGAGATTCAAGTCCTTGTCCTCGGGGATTCGGGACTGCTCGAAGTTTGTCCCGCGCCGCCTACGATGGCTTCGAGGCTTCGGCCCGAGTTGCGGCAGCCAGCATCGCGGCTCGACGCCAGGCATGGCTGCAGTTATCGGACCTCGAGCCGTGGGTTCAGGACAAGTTGGTCGATGTCCCTTGCCAAGGTGAAAACCTTTTTGGCAAGTCCATGGCCGAGAAGGCCGCACAGCTCGAGACTGAGCACCTTACAAGGACAAGGCTGTCTAGGAAGACCTCTGCCCCTTCTCACAAGAAGAAGGCCTCGGGTAAGAAGCCCTTTTACCCGATGAAGGGCACTGCCTACAAACAGTACCCTCAGTATCAGGCTGCCCAAGCTGCCCCCCAGGGTCAGCAAGCCAAGGGGCAGGGTAATGGGCCCCATAGGCAGAGGACACCCAAGCCTCCGGCCCCTGCTCCCACTCAGCAGAGTGGGGGTTTTTGACTTCTTGAGCGTAGCCTCTCCAACACTGCTCTCCCAACCCTGCACAGGAGGTTGCCTCGCCCTCTTTGCCCACCAGTGGCCCCACATCACTGGGTACAGTTGGGTGTTGAACATAGTCCACAGGGGCTATGCACTGCATTTTCACCTACTGCCTCCGCCATATTTCCCAGGGGAACCTCCAAGGCCTCCCCTGCACACAGACCTTCTCCTTCAAGAGCTTCAAGGTCTGTTCTTGGACAGGGCGGTGGAGCCTGTCACTGATCTACTCCAGGTCACGGATTCTACTCCAGGTATTTGCTGGTGCCCAAAAGAACCGGTGGCCTTCGACCCATTCTGGACCTCAGGAACCTCAACAAGTTCCTAGAGAAGGAAAAGTTCAAGATGCTTACTCTTGGAACACTTCTGCCCTACCTCCAGCAGGGAGATTGGCTATGCTACTTAGATCTAAAGAATGCGTACACTCATATCCTCATTCATCCAGACCAGAGAGTACCTCAGGTTCATTGTGGGAGGAAACCATTATCTGTACAGAGTACTGCCTTTTGGCCTCACCTCCGCTCCCAGGGTCTTTACCAAATGCCTGGCAGTGGTGGCGGCCTACCTGAGAAATCAGGGAATCTTTGTCTTCCCCTATCTGGACGACTGGCTCATCAGGGGTCAGACGTGCCAGGAGGCCAGACAAACCACCCTCACAACTATTGCTCTTCTTCAAAGCCTGGGGTTTGTAATAAACTTCGCAAAGTCCACTTTGCTTTCCCCCCAGAACTTGGAGTTCATAGGAGCAAGGCTGGACTCTCTGCTGGCAAAGGCTTTCTTGCCAGAAGACAGTGCACAAAGATTGATAGCCTTGGCAAACCAGTTTCTCAGCAGGTCACTGGTCTCCGCCAGACTCTGCCTGAGGCTTCTGGGCCACATGGCTTCGACAGTACATGTGACCCCCAATGCCAGGCTCCATATGAGGCCTGCACAGTGGTGCCTTCGGACTCAGTGGTCCCAGACCACAGGCAGCCTCAGGGACAGGATAAGGGTGTCCAGACAATTTCTGAACTCCCTCAGCTGGTGGTTGCACCCACCCAATCTACTAAAAGGGGTGCCCTTTCAAAATCCTGGGTACACAGGGCTGGGGAGCTCATTGTCTGAACAAGTGCACCCAGGGCCTGTGGTCTCCTTGGGAGGCTGCACAGCAGATCAATCTCCTAGAACTCAGGGCTATTCGATTAGCACTCAAAGCTTTCTCTCCTACCCTGGCCCATCAATCTGTCCTGGTTCAGACGGACAACCAAGTAGCCATGTTTTATGTGAACAAGCAGGGCGGGACTGGGTCCAGACTCCTCTGTCGGAAGGCTCAGGACCTTTGTTCATTTGCCCTCAAGCACAACATGCTCCTCAAGGCTGTGTACCTTCCAGGCCAGGACAACTACCTGGCCGACAGGTTGAGCAGGATTCTACAGCCCCACGAGTGGCAGCTGCATCTTTAGTGGTTCAGAAGATCTTCCTAAAATGGGGTCTCCCTTTGAGAGATCTCTTTGCCAGTCCACTGAACAAGCAACTGCCAAAGTTCTGCTCCAGGCAACCGCATCCTCTGAGAATAGCAGTGGATGATTTTCTGATTCCCTGGTCTCAGGGCCTCCTGTATGCATTTCCTCCCAAATCCTTGGTGGCCCGAACTCTCTTCAAGATTCTTCAGGACAAGGCCTCGGTCCTGCTGGTGGCTCCCAGATGGCCGAGACAGCCTTGGTTTCCACTTCTGCTTCAACAGGCAGTGGATCCCCCACTGCCTCTGGGGTTGCAACCCGACCTTCTCTCACAGGAGCAGGGTTCCCTTCTGCACCCCAGTCTCAAAGCTCTCAATTTGATGGCCTGGAGGCTGCAAGGGTAGTTTTGGCTCCCTGGGGCCTACCTCAGGAAGTTGAGGAGGTTGTCCTAGCCTCTAGGAAACAGTCCACTAGGAAAACCTATGCTCTCAAATGGAGAAGGATTTCTGTGTGGTCAGCTACGTACAGAGGATCCTTTCTCCTGTACTGTGCCAGTAGTGCTTCAGTATTTACTGCACTTGTCCAATCAGGGACTTAAGTCCAATTCTGTTCGGGTCCACCTCTCAGCTCTAGCAGCTCACTACTCACTGGTGGAAGGACATTCTCTGTCGGTTCACCCTTTGGTGTCCCGCTTTCTCAGGGTCTTGCTTTTGCTCAAGCCTCCAATCCGTGCTCCTGAGTGGGAGTTGAATGTGGTCTTGCAGCAGCTGACTTGCCCACCCTTTGAGCCGATGGCTACTTTCCCTCTACGCTTCCTGTCCTGGAAGACACTCTTCTTGGTAGCCCTTACCTCGGCTAGGCGAGTGAGTGAGCTTCAGGCCCTGATCTGTGATAGGCCTTACACTCGCTTCTGTAGGAACAGGGTAGTCCTTAGGACTCATCCAAAGTTCCTCCCCAAAGTTGTCTCCTCCTTCCACCTTAACCAAGAGGTGGTTCTTCCAACATTCTATCCTAGGCCTCATGCAAGCCAGGCTGAAGCAGTTCTGCATACCCTGGACTGTAGGAGGGCCTTATCCTTCTACCTTGACCGTACGCAGGGGCATAGAAGGGCTACTCAGCTCTTCGTATCTTTTGACCCAAATAAGTTGGGGTTGGCTGTGTCCAAGCGTACCTTGTCCATCTGTGTTGCTGACTGTATCATCTGGGCTTATAGGGCGGCTGACCTTCCTTTGCAGGGTCGGGTCACGGCCCACTGTGTCAGGGCAATGGCTGCCTCAGTGGCTCATCTCCGCTCTGTGCCCTTGGTAGACATCTGCATGGCTGCAACTTGGTCTTCAAGCCAGACTTTTGCGGCCCATTACTGTCTGGAGAGGGAGTCCCGTAGGGACAGTGCTTTTGGCCAAGCAGTACTCCGGAATCTCTTTGAGGTTTAGGCAACTCCTGCCCTCTGTTGGGCTACCGGTGGAGGTTGTGTCAGTGAAAAGCCTTTCTTTGCAGCTGGGACTAGAGGGAGTCCTCTTCAGCCTGGGTTCCTTGGTAGCCCAGAGCTAGGGAGTCACCCATATGTGAGGACTGACTTCCTGCCTGGTCCTGGAGAAAGAGTAGTTACTCACCTGTAACAGGTGTTCTCCAGGAGCAGCAGGAATCAGTCCTCACAACCCTCCCTCCTCCCCTTGGAGTTGCAGTTGTACATAGTTTATTTTTCATTTTTGTGTGCTGTTCTTAGCTATGTCATTTGACTGAGGTAAGATGGCACCTTTAGGCGGGAAGGGAACCGCGCATGCGTACCTGCATTCCCAAAGGCTTTCATAGAAAGCTGGGGAAATGCTCCGCTGGGGCTTCATTGGCGTCGATGACACCCATATGTGAGGACTGATTCCTGCTGCTCCTGGAGAACACCTGTTACAGGTGAGTAACTACTCTTTTCCAGTTTTCGTCATTTGGCTCGTTTTTCCATTTCCTGAAAGATGCTTTTTTGGCAACAGCCTCTCTGAAATCACCTTTAAACCATGCTGACAGTTTTTTTGTCTTCCTTCCTCTTTTCTTAAAGCGTGGAATAGAGCTATTCTCCAGGAACAAGCAGGAAGTCAGTCCTCGCATATGGTTGACGTTGGTGCCGACGGAGCCCTCATGCGGAGCAAATCCCCAGCTTTCTAAGAAAGCTTTTGGGAATTGCATCGCGCATGCTCGGTCCCCTTCCCGCCCAAGGGTGCCATCTTCTCAGTCTCTCTTTTTCTGCGGAGCCCAACGGACGTGGTCCCATAGTCACCGTGAAAAAATGTAATTAAAGTTAGAAATGTCTTTTTTTTCTTACTGGTTCGACTTCGGTTCCCCTTCCCGCCTTCGGCTCAGTACACTGGTATTTAGTCCGGTTTGATTTTCATTTTTTGTCCTTTGTGACTAGCGTTCGTTCTCTTTTTCTTTTTCACTGGCAGCCCGTGTCTTCGACCTCACAAGGGCCCTTTTTCCCCCCGATGGCTACCTGCGGTTTTAAGAAATGTGATCGGTGTACGAAATTAATGTACCTCACCGATACACATAACTGCTGTCTCCGGTGCCTTGGGCATGACCTAAGATGTCGCCAGCAACAGCATGAAAGGATTTTTGCTGAGTTCGTACCCTCCCAGGCCCGGACCTCGTCTGAGGCCTCAACGTCTCGGGAACTGTCTGAGCCTGAGCAGCATCGGGTTTCCTCATAGAGGGGGTCTCCCTCATAGGAACATCGGAGGAAGAAAAAATCCTTGAAGGCGGCGGCGTTGGATGGTTCCGAACAGCCTGGTTCCTCACGGGACCGGTCACGGAGCCCTGACTGCTGCCCTGGATCCTCTGAGTTGGAGCGTCCGGCAAAACCTCTTTGAAGGGACCCAGAGCAGCTGAGGCAGGTAACCTTGTGGAGAACTCACCTCCGGGAGAACCGGTGTCTGGACCCGACCCAGGAGCTGCGGCGCCTTCTGAGCTCGGTCTCAGGATGGTGGCCCTGGAGCGCAGCATGTCTGCCTTCATGGAGCAGCAGCGGGTGCTTATAGCCGGACTTCCCGGTCCTTCTGCCCTGACCAATGGGCCCCCGACATCCAAGTTGATCCCGGAGGCCGAGCCAGTCCTCGAGACCATGTGTACTCGATTCGATCCTCAGCCGAGGTCTCCCTCGACCTCCCATTCAGGACCGAGGTTGGGGTGGCCAAAGCCCTTGAGGCTTGAGCCACTCGATTCCTCTTCAGAGGCATCAGGCTGGGAGACTGAGGAAGAAGAGTCCCCAGACACCTGCTGGACCAGGGATGTCCCGTCTGATTCCCCGGTGTCCGAACCTCGGAGAAGGTCCCCCCCAGAGGACCCTAGGTTCTTGGACTTTGTAAGGGACATGTCAAAGGCTTTGGCATTCCCTACGGAGTCCGAGGAGGAGCCTTGAGCCGAAGAGCTCGAGATTCTCCAGTATGACTTCCCTCTCAGGAAGCCCTTACTGTACCAGTGCCTCCAATCCTGGAACGGCTGATGCTCCGCATATGGGAGACGCTGGTGTCTGTGCTGGTGATCAGGCAGATCGACTCGATGTATCGAGTCCACAAGAGTACTGAGTTCCAAAAAGCACAACTGCCGCACAACTCCATGGTTGTGGAATCAGCCATGCGCCGGCTGAAGAGCCAGAAGACACTCCTCGGTGCCTCCTGGCAGGGAGGCCCGCAACTTGGACGCCCTCGGCAGGAAGTGCTACCAGGGTTCTATGCTGACATGCTGGATCCAGGCATACCAGCTGTACATGGGCATGTACCTGCGAGATCTGGCGAAGGAGATCGCCGGGTTCTCAGCTGGTCTCTCCGAGGGACCTTTGCAGCACTTCAAGACCCTGTCCACTGTAGTCCGTAAGTGCTCGAAGTTCATGACTCGAGCAGCCTATGATAGCTTCGAGGCGTCGGCCCGGGTGGCTGCGGCGGGCATGGCTACCGTCATCAGACCTTGAACAATGGGTTCAGGACAAGTTGGTCGATGCCCCATGCCGTGGTGAGAACCTCTTCGGCAAACCCAGGACCGAAAAGGCGGCTGAGATCGAGTCCGAGTACCTGACCAGGACAAGGCTCTTGAAGACTTCTGCCTCTTCTAAAAAGAAGGGCTTGGGTAGGAAGCCCTTTTTCCCGAGGAAGGGTGCTGCTTACCAAAGCTACCCCCCATTTCAGGCCTCCCCAGCTCCCCAACAGGGGCAGCAGGCCAAGGGACATGGGCATGGCCTTCGTAAGCAGAAAGCCCCCAAACCCCAGGCATAGGCTCCGTCCCAGCCTGGTAGTGACTTTTGACTCTCAAGGCATAGCCCCTCTCACCACAGGCGAACGGCAGTGCAGAGGGGGAAGGCTTGCCCTGTATGCCCACAGGTAGCTGGCCATCACCACAGACACCTGGGTTCTTCAGATAGTCCATCAAGGCCATCTGCTCCATTTGACCCAGGTACCTCCCCCTTACTTTCCAGGAGAGCCTCTCAGGTCTCCCCTTCATCGGGACCACCTTCTGAAGGAGTTAGCGGGTCTTCTTGAGGATCAGGTGGTAGAACCGGTGCCCCACCACCTACAGGGCAAGGGTTTCTATTTCAGGTACTTCCTGATACCAAAAAGGACAGGAGACCTAAGATCCATCCTCGACCTGCGTAACTTAAACAAATTCCTGGTGAGGGAGAAGTTCAAGATGCTCTCCCTTGGAATATTGCTGCCTATCTCCACCAGGGAGACTGGCTATGCTCCTTAGACCTGAAGGATACATATACACACATCCTAATTTATCCAGACCATAGGCAATATCTACACTTTGTGGTAGGGGGAAACCACTATCAGTACAGTGTGCTTGTCTTTGGAGTGGCCTCCACCCCCAGAGTATTCACTGTCTGGAGGTGGTGGCCACCTTCCTCAGAATACAAGGCATTTTTGTCTTCCCTTACCTAGACAACTAGCTCATCAGAGCCACGTCAGCCCTGGTGGTCCAACAGGCCACATCTCGCACCATTCAATATCTAGGGTTTGTAATCAATTAACCCAAGTCTACCCTAGTCCCCACTCAACAACTAGAGTTCATTGGGGCCAGACTATATGCCCTTCAGGCAAGGGCATACCTGCCAGCAGACAGGGCGCAGAGACTCCTGGCCCTGGCACGTCAAGTGAGTCGCAGGTACCAAATATCAGCAAGACACTTCCTGCGCCTCCACAGTGCATGTGACACAGAATGCCCGCCTTCACATGTGAATAGCTCAGTGGTGCCTTAGGAACCAGTGGACACAAGCCACAGGCAGACTCCGAGACAGAGTCAAGGTATCCAAAAGACTGTTGCAGTCCTTGGCCTGGTGGCTTCAACCAAAACATGTGGAGGCAGGGGTGACCTTCCAGGCTCCTCAACACACGAGGATCCTGACTACGGATGCATCCTTGCTGGGCTGGGGAACTCATTGCCAGGGACTTTGCATTCAAGGCATGTGGTCTCCATACGAGAGTAGATCAATTTCCTGGAACTTCATGCCATTCGCCTAGCTCTGCGAGCCTTTTGTCAAACTTTGGCTCATCAACCTGTCTTAATACAAACAGACAACCAAGTAGTGATGTTCTATGTGAACAAGCAGGGAGGCATGGGGTCCCGCATTCTATGTCGAGAAACTCTGGACCTGTGCTCCTTTGCAGTCTGGCACGGCATGCATCTGAAAGCAGTGTATCTGCCAGGCCAGGAAAATTACTTAGCCGACAGGCTAAGCAGGATTTTCCAGCCCCACGAATGGCAGCTGCATACTAATATAGCCCAATGGCTCTTTCAGACCTGGGGACGGCCGACACTGGATTTGTTTGCGAGCCCTCACAGCTACCAGTTGTCCCGGTTTTGTCTAGACAGCCACATCAAAACAGGGTGGCTGCCGATGCCTTTCTCATCTCATGGTCTGTGGGCCTCCTGTATGCGTTTCCTCTGACACCTCTGGTGGCCAAAACCCTTTTCAAAATTCTCCAGGACAAGGCCTCGGTCATTCTGGTAGCCCTCAGATGGCTGAGGCAACCCTGGTTTCCGCTTCTACTTCAACTAGCGGTGGAGGCCCCCAATCCCTCTGGGATCCCTATCTCAACCTCCTGTCTCAGGAGGGGGGCGCTCTTCTGCACCCCAACCTCAGCTCCCTCAACCTGATGGCATGGCTGCTGAAAGGGAAGTTCTCGCACCATTCCTCCTTCCCAAAAACGTGGAAGAAGTTTTGCTGGCCTCAAGGAGGCAGTCAACTAGACTGACCTATGTTTTTAAGTGGCATAGGTTTGAGGTTTGGTGTGAACAGCAGAAAGAAAATCCTTTCTCCTGCCAGGTTGCAGTGGTACTGCAGTATCTTCTCCATCTTTCGGATTTTGGCTTTAAGTCCAACTCCGTCAGAGTTCACCTCAGTGCCCTGGCTGCACACCATTTCCCAGTGGAAGGAAAGCCTCTTTCAGCACATCCTTTGGTGTCCAGGTTCCTGAGAGGCCTACTTCTGCTGAAGCCCCCGGTTCGCCCTCCGGCAACCAAGTGGGATTTGAATATGGTCTTAGGACAGCTTACTTGTCCACCATTGAGCCGATGGCAACCTGCCATCTACGCTACCTTTCTTGGAAGGTACTTTTCTTGGTGGCAGTCACCTCTGCTCGGTGAGTGAGTGAGCTTCAGGCACTGGTGTCCGATAGACCTTATACAAGGTTCTATAGGAATAGGGTGGTGCTTCGCACTCATCCCAAGTTCCTTCCGAAAGTGGTCTCTTCGTTCCACCTCAACCAGGAGGTAGTACTGCCTGCCTTCTTTTCTAGGCCGCATGCCAGTCAGGCAGAGACTGTTCTGCATACCCTGGACTGTAAGAGGGCGTTGGCCTTCTACATTCAGCGTACACACGGCCATAGAAGGGCTTCTCAGCTCTTCGTATCCTATGACCCCAGTAAACTGGGGATGGCCGTCTCCAAACGTATGCTGTCCACCTGGGTAGCGGACTGTATTGCCTGGTCATACAGAGTGGCCGATCTTCCGTTGCAGGGTCGTGTTACGGCCCATAGGGTCAGGGCTATGGCGGCATCAGTGGCTCATTTCCACTCTGTTCCGCTGGCAGACATCTGCCGGGCCGCCACCTGGTCTTCGGGTCAGACATTCGCAACCCATTACTGCCTTGATAGGGAGTCCCGACGGGACAGTGCTTTCAGCCAGGCTGTACTCCGTAACCTTTTCGAAGTCTAGGCAACTCCTACCCTCCGATCCTTTGGTGTCAGGCTACCGGAGTGTTACTCTCTCTGTTAGATTCCTATTGTGGCTGCTTGCAGCTCTCGTAGAGGGAGCCTATTTTCTTTTTCTTTTTTTATTTCAAAATTTTTACAATTACATCAAGCAATATTTCTATATACTTGAAAGAAATGGAAAGATGCAAATTTACAGAAAATAATATCAAATAGAAACTTTAACAATTCCAAATTTCATCTAACAGGGAGCCTATTTTCAGCTGTGGGTTCTCGGTAGCCTATAGCTGGGGAGTCCCGTATGTGAGGACTGACTTCCTGCTTGTTCCTGGAGAAAGCATAGTTACTCTCCCGATGGAAGTGGTGAGGGCAAAAAATGCTCTCCCGATGGAAGTGGTGGGGGCAAACACGGTGACGGAATTCAAAACAGCATGGGACAAGCACTGCGGATCCCTTTATAGCAACAGGATAAAAACAAAATAAACTGAACCATCTAAATTCTCAACAAATAAGGGTGTCCTACAAGGAATGGTGAGTCCACCCCTAAACAGACATAGGGAGGGGTGGCCTGCACGGAGCGACAGGTGCACCTACTCTTGCCGTATATTTGCTGGGCAGACTGGATGGACCATGCTGGTCTTTATCTGCCATCATTTACTATGTTACTCACCTGTAACAGGTGATCTCCAGGAACAAGCAGGAATGAGTCTTCACATATGGGTATGTCGGTACCGACGGAGCCTGTGCGGGAACGCTCCCCAGCGTCCAAAAAGAAAGCTTTTGGGAGCATCCCACACGCATGCGTGCTGCCTTCCCGCCCATTCACTTCCCTCTCATCAGTTTTCCACGGAGCTGGCAGGACGTATTCCTGTCACAGCAGAAAATTCTTCTTTTTTTATTCTTATTTTTTGTGGTCGCGTCTGCCTTCCCTTGACGCCACCGGTACCGCCTGTGCTTTTCTTTCTTTTTACTAAAAATTTCTTCTTTTTCTAAAGAATCTTTTCCTGTTTTAGTGCCTGACGGTTTCTTGGCCACTAGGCCTCTATCCTTTCCATTATGGAAAAGCCAGCCACTATCCTTAAGAAATGCTCAAAGTGTGGCGGTACAAATGTATGTTTAGACACTCATACTTGGTGTCTAAAATGTTTAGGTCCTGACCATTGCCCACTGGAGTGTGTCTCCTGCAGGAGCTTAAATAGAAGAAGTCTTCAGGATCGAGCACAACTCGATACTCTGTTCACATCAGACTCGATGTCACCAGCCAGAATATCTTCTTTCTCACAGGATCAGGTAACCAAACAAAAGTCTGTTAAGACTAGCCAGTCCTCGGGTGGTAGATCTCCATCTCCAGGAACAAGCAGGAATGAGTCTTCACATATGGGGGTTCGTCGGCGCAGACGGAGTCCGCACGGGAATGCTCCCCAGCATCCAATCAGAAGGCTTTTGGGAGCATCCCTCGCGCCTACGCGGTAGCTTCCCGCCCTTCCCACTGCCTCTCCCCAGTTTTCGTTTTTCCGCGGAGCCGACAGGACGTACCTCCTGTCACCGCAGAAACCTTTTCTTCTTTTCTTGTTTCCTGTGCTCGCGGTTTTTTTCCCCGCTGACTCTGGCACCGCTGGTGCCCCCTTTTTCCTTATTTTTTTGTTTTCCTTTATTTCCTTCGAGGAGCATCTTCCTCGTGTTATTCTGAGGCCTACCGGGCTTTCCAGCATGGAGCCTTCTTCCCCTAAGTAGTGCCCCCACTGTGGAGACGTTGTCTTCTGCTCCGACTCCGCCTGGTGTCTCTCCTGTTGGGGCCCTGACCCCTTCTCCCCCGGTTCCCCGGGCTTCAGCGTCGGGAGAAGACCCTCCCTGTTTCGAGTGTCCCTCAATGACGTCTTTCCCTCTGAGGTGCGGTCCTCGGCTTTCTCTCCTCGCCAGGATCAGGTAACCCAACAACAGTCTGTTAAGTCTAACCGAGCCTTGAGGGGTGAGTCTCATGCGCCGCATGACAACGGTTCCGGCCTTCCCCTCCAGTCCCTTACACCCCGGAGGGAGTCTTCGGGCTCCAGAACCTCCACGGGGTTTCGGGTTGTTCCTGAGGTTCGCTCCTCACAGAACATTCCCGAGCCTTGCCCGAGGGTGGCACCTGCTTCGAGCGGTGCAGATCCCTCGGCAGCGGCGCCAGCATCGAGTGTTCCACTCTTCGCCAGGGACTGTAGACTGGTGTCTTCGGGGCCGATCGACTCGACCCAGTCTGGCTCTACGGCATCCCGGCCCTGCGCGGGGGCGGTACCCGCTTTCGGCGGTGCCGATTTCCCGGCATCGGCGTCGGTGTCGAGTGTTCCACTCGTCACCGGGGATCGTCGGACCAACCTGACCCGGTATGGCGTGCCCACACCCCAGCCATGTGCGGAGGTGGTGACCGCTTCGAGCGGGACCAAGGCGTCGGAGTCGGTGGCCCTACTCCCCGCCGGGGATCGGCACTGGGTGCCCTCGGCTCCGCCAGGGCCGATCGACTTGTCCCCGGCTTCCGCTGGGGCGGTACTGGCCTTGCGCGGCCCCGCCCCTCCTGCGGCGGTCTCGGGAACAAGAGCCCCGTGCTTCGCCAGGGGTCGCCTCCGGGCTCCACCTGCGGAGCCGATCGATCTATCCCGGTCGGGCGGGTCGGCACCCCCACCTTGTGCGGGGCTGGGGCCTCCCCCGGACGCCACCGACCTCCCGGCATCTAAGCGGGCGTTGAGTGCTCCACTCGTCACTGGAGTCTGCCCGCGGGACCCGGGTCCTTCGGTCGTGTCGACCCAAAGAAGCGCCGCGGAGCCGGGGCTGGGCGTCTCGCTCCCCGCCGGGGCTCGTCGGCGGGTTACCTGGGTACCCTCGAGGCCGCGTAGTACACCCCGTAAGGGTTTCCCGCTCAATAAAACGGGCGCGGGCAGAACCCCGACGCCTAGGAGGACCTCTCTCCAGGCGTCGGAGCCGACTTCGGGTGTTTCCCTCTTCGCCAAGTTTCGGCCTGGGAAGCCCTCGTTGCCCTCTGCACCGATCGTCGCGACCCCGACTCCATTCGCGAGAATGGCAGCACCGGCGCGGCTGCCAACACCGGGGCCCCCTAAGGAGGCGTCGCTCGGTTCGATGCCCAGCCTCGAATCGATCTCCAGTCTGGAAAGCGTGGCTCCGGCGCATTTCGGATCCGACCCTGGTCTCTTCCGACGGCGCAGTGCTGCGCTCGCCTGCTCTCCAGCGGCCTCGGCACCACTCTTGGAGGCCTGTCGGGGACGTCGCTCCCTTCGATGCCCCCCTTGGAGTCGATCCCGGGCTCTGACGATGCAGTACCAACTGCCTCGAATTGGGACTGTCAGTACCCTCCTCTGTTTAGAGCGATTCCTCCCGTGCACCAGCACGGTGGGTCCCCTGGTGCTCAAGCGGGCGGAGGGCCTCGGCCTCCCCCGGGATAGCCGTCTTTTCAGGACTTCCTCCTTGACATGGCGGACTTCCTCGCCATTCCTATCCCGGGCCCTTCGCTAAGTCCGGGTACTGCGGAACAGGCAGCCGTAATGCTTCCTTTACCTCCTTCCCTGCGGGATCTCCTGCTCGGGATTTGGCGCTTGCCCTTACAGGTACCGGCACTGCCTGCAGCCATGCATGCCCGGTATCGGGTGCCCCCCTCTCCGGGTTTCCAGACGCACCAGCTTCCCCATCATTCCATTGTGGTGGAATCGGCCCTGAGGAAGGTCCGGAAGCAAGAAGAAGCACTCTTCCTGCCCCCCGAATCGTGCGTCTAAAACTCTGGACAACTTTGGGCAGCGAACCTTCCAAGCGTCCATATTGGCTTCCAGGATTCTCTCATATATTTTCTATCTGAGCCTGGCGCTGCGGGAGATCACCGAGAGGTTATCTCTCTTGTCTCCCTTTGTGTCGGCCCCTCGGGCCCCCGACTATTCCTTGCTTCTTTACCATTGCAGGAATATCTCTTGGTTTCTTTCTCGGGCTGCTGTGGACTCTTTCGAGTCGGTTAGCAGGTCCTCTGCGGTAGCCATAGGGGCGCGTCGTACAGCCTGGTTGCAGGCTTCCGACTTGTGCAGCTGGGCACAACATAACCTGGGTACTTCCCCGTGCACCGGGGAGAACCTCTTTAATGGCAAGGCTTTGCGTCAGGTTGCTCAGTGCTCCGCCGACCTGTTTGGCGCTGGCCGCCCGCGGCCCTCCGCCTCTCCCGGGGATAGGAAATGTCCTTCCCGACCCTCCTGTCCGAAGAGGAGGAGGTTTCATCCCTCTGCCCGCCTGCCGGGTGCGCCCATGCCAGGGACGTCTCACACCGGTCGGCAGTGCCAGGGCTCGTGTCAGGCTGCCCCTGCCAGGCAGCCTTAGGCTACGGTATGCGGCAGTTTGCGCTTAACTCCTCTTACATGAAGTTACTGTCCAGTTATACACTGGGGTTCTTTCAGTGTGCTTGATTGGAGGTATGGAGCCCCCTCCCCCGGGGGGGGGGGGGGACCTTCCCACGCTAGATTAGCCTGGCTCCTCAGGGCCATGCTAATCTTCTTCGGACTTACCCTCGGGTACATCCCTCGGATTCCCCTCTGCCTGGTTCCCCCGGATTGAAGGGACCGCGCACCGAATCTCCTTCTCCCAGTGTAGGCCTTGGCCGCTACTCTCCGAGCGTGGCCGAACCATTCCTCAACAGGGCCGGACCGGACCAACCCCCCCCCCCCCCCCCCGGTTTGTGTCTCCGCTCTCGCAGAGAAATCCCTGGGTCCATCAGGTTACGGTGGACAGGGGTCCCACTGACCCACGCCGATCCCCGGCTCCGCTCCCTGCACTCTTCGGAGCGGCGGAGGGCCTTGGCCCTAACCCCGAGGGTTTTTTTTATATAGGCCGGAGATGGCCCCACGGTCACGCCGTGGCTATAGGGTTTTCTATCCTCCTGCCTTCCCTGTGGCACGGAGGACACGTTTGGGTGACTGTCAGGTGGATGCCTCAGGGGTCTACGTACTCCTGATGTGCTCCTCCCCAACTGATCGGGCAGTCACACAACCATACTGCTACCCTCGCCGATCTGCCCTGCTCCACACACATAGGCCCATCACTTGGGTGGCCCTTCCTCCCGCCACCTTCCAGGTTGGCGCCCTCCTGTGGATCAAGGGCCGGTCCGAGTTGGCAGTATCGTTCTCACGTGTCCATACCGGTTGAGTAACCTGGGTGGACGCTCCCGGGCCCACCTATAACCCGATATACATCTATACCTGTTTTTGGATATGTATCGGTACAGGCGGGCGCTTTTTGGGAAATGTTATAGCGCCCTGTGTCTTACCGACTATCCCCCAATTGTCGGTACTGACGTTTTGTTATTTCTTACGGGGTCCGGCCGGCCAGCTTGCCTGCGTTCTGCGGCTCGGGTGCTCGGACCGGTTATGCTTAAACTTGCTGTGATGTCAACAGCCCCTTGGTTTTCGAACCCATTGTCTTCCTATCCCTTGCCGGCTCGGGTAGACAGTGTACCCTTCGATATCCCGGGGTACACTTCTGTTCTTCTCCGGGCTGAGTTCTCCCAGATCGGTCAGTCTTCTGATTAGTCCTCCGGATTGGGGACTCTGCTCCTCCTGGAGTTCTCAGCTTCTTAGAGCTCCTTGTGAAGACCTGCCGTCTTTCCGGTGCCGGTTGACACCTGCGTCTCCAGCCCGCCCGGACTGGGAACTTCGTCCTCTCTGCGGTGAAGTTCCCTTGAAGACTTCGCTACTGCATCTACAGTACCCGTCGCTGCTCTGCCTTCTACAATCCAGTAGGTAAGCTCTAGATTGTGCTAGATCATTAACGGTTTAATGATAATTGACGTGGTTGAAGACTCCCCTGTAGTCTTCGGTTGCTGTGCTTTGGCAACTCTTCTCAACTCCTACCCTCCATCCCTCCGGGGATGCCGGGGATCCAGGTTGGGCGATGCCGCCCTGTCCAGGGGCGCGCACTCTGGGATCTCCTCTGGCACCCTCAGCTAGGGAGTCCCCATATGTGAAGACTCATTCCTGCTTGTCCCTGGAGATAGCACAGTTACTTACCTGTAACAGGTGATCTCCGGAACAGCAGGAATTAGTCTTCACAACCCACCCACCTCCCCTAGGAGTTGTAATTCTCTCTCTCTCTCTCTCTTCCTTCCTCTCCTCTCCTTCTGTCTCAGCTATTAAACGCAACTGGGGAGAGGCAGTGGGAAGGGCTGCAAGCTACCGCGCAGGCGCGAGGGATGCTCCCGAAAGCCTTCTGATTGGATGCTGGGGAGCATTCCCGTGCGGGCTCTGTCGGCGCCGACAAACCCCCATATGTGAAGACTAATTCCTGCTGTTCCGGAGATCACCTGTTACAGGTAAGTAACTGTGCTTTCTAAGCATCGAGATGCCTCTGGCGTTGCCCTCGAGGACATTTTGGCAATAAAGCCCCGGCAGGAGTCTTCGGGCTCCAAAGCATTAACGGGGCTTCAGGTTGTTCCCGAGGTTCTTGCCTCCATGGACATACTTGGGCCATGCTCAGTGGTTGTGGCCGCTTCAGGCGGTACTGACACCCCGGCATCGGCTATGGTGATGGATGAGATATTCCTCACCGATGAACGTAGTCTAGCGAATCTCTCAGCTACTTCGGTACCGCTAGAGTCGCTGCAGACCGTTCCTCGACTATCAGTATCGGCTCTGGTACCGGTACAGGTATCGACATCGGCACTGGTGTTGTTACCGTCCATGCTTGCTTTGACAGATTCGCTTCCTTCGATGCCGAGCCTGGAATCGCTCTCTAGCATGGAGGATTCGGTACCGACTTGTCTCGGTACCGACCTCGGGCGGTACCGAAGACATCTCTTTAAAGAAAATCCGATGCTTCATCCTTTCAAGTCTTCTGATCCCGATGACTGGGATGAATCCATCGGTACCAAGTCTGAATTTTCAACAATTCCAGCTTTTACCCCTCATTTCAGAGGGTCCTCCTCAGGAGAGATTTCTTTTCAAGCTTTTCTGCTTGATATGGCAAAGTTACTTGCCATTTCTATACCTGGTAAAGAATCTATACCAGGGGATTCAGAAACTCTGCAATTCCCCTGCATTCCAAAGGAGGTGATCATGCTTCCTTTGCATCAGATCTTACAAGATCTACTGTTAAGAATGTGGGAAACGCCTTTAACGGTATCCCCACATTCTAAGACACTTGACACTATGTGCAAGGTGCCACCTTCTCCAGGTTTTCAAAGACTCATCTTCCTCATCATTCTATTGTTGTAGAATCAGCAATGAGGCGTATTAAGAGTGCAAAGAAGCACTCCTCTTATCCGCCAGGTCGTGAGTCTAGGACTTTAGATGCCTTTGGACGTCGATGCTTCCAGGCATCCATGCTTTCAGCAATAATTATCTCATATATTTTCTATATGGGATTATCTCTTGAAGAGGTCACAAAGAACTTAAAGCTTTTGAACCCTTTTCTTCAAGAACATAAAAGAGCAGACTATTCCTTATTAATCAGTCATGCTCAAAATGTCTCTAAGTTCCTTAATTGTGCTTCCCTGGACTATTTTGAGTCTATTAGCAGAACTTCTGCTATAGCCATAGGGGCACGACGCATGGCCTGGCTCCAAGCTTCAGACTTCGACAAATGGGTACAAGAAAGGCTGGGAATACTCCTTGTACTGGTGAGAATCCCTTTAACAATGATGCTTTATTCCAAGCTAATCAGTTAAACACTGATACTGTTGCTTTCAGAGGATTGTCAAAACTTTCCTCTATCCCAGCTAGTAAAAAATCTCCTAACAAACTTTATCCCCCTAGGGGAAAAAAGTTTTATCCATCTTCTACCCATCATGCAGATGTTTCCAAAGAAGGGCAACATCAAACCAGGCTAAGAAAATCAAAACCTCAACAGGCTCAGCAAACCCAGCAGTCGCAGGGTTTCTGATATTTTATTCATTAAATCTTTTTCCTGTTTGAGGTTTAGAACCTGTAACCTACTTATCAACAGAAGCATCTACGGTTCATCTCATCCTTACTAAGATATTAGTGATACACTGACTCAATCCTCGACTCTAGGCATGAATCTCTTGCCGCAAGAGAAATCCATTCTTTTAGCTCCAAGAGCTATTGAGGACAATCATGCCCTACAGGTAACAGGTTTCTCCTCTCCTTTTTAAAGGAAAAAGAGGAGTAACAACAAGGTAGGCTATGCCCTTCACCTTGACAGTTTTCCTGTATGAGGATATCTCATACTTTTGACTGCAAGGGGGCTTTACCTTTTCAGGGACTTAACAAATTGTAAGTCTTCTCAACTCTGTATTATTTTCTATCCCTCTTAGTCGAGACATTCAGTCTCTAAGGGTGATACTATTCAACTGGAGGGCTTACTTTTTAAGCCCATAGGTTTTTCTTCAATACCTACTCCAGTAAGTGGTTTCCATTCAGAGTTTTCTTCCCCTTTGCAATCTTCCCAAAATTTTTCTTTAAGACAGCTTATCAGACGATAATGGAGTTTTACCACTCCTAATTATGTCTGTCGGTCCTTTTCCAATCTATAGGACCTAACTTTTTCTGCTGCCTTAACATAATTCCAAGAGAGGTTCCACAACCCACTTGGACAATTTATCATTGCAAGCAACTGGCTTGTCTACTATTCTTAGCCATCTTCAATCCTTTTTGGCTCCAACAGAATAGATTAGGTTGTTGTTGTTGTTGTTAAGTGCCGTCGAGTCGGAGTCGACTCATGGCGACCCTCTGGATAGCTATCCTAAATTGTGTTCGGTCTTCAGTCAGGCGGCTCATTGTTGACAGACTGGTACCCGTAGCTGCTGCTGTTGTATCGATCCATCTCATTGCTGGCCTTCCTCTTTTGCGTTGACCTTCTATCTTGCCAAGCATAATGTCTTTCTCTAATGATCTCTCTCTTCGCATGATGTGTCCAAAGTATGAAAGTCGAAGTCTTGTCATCTGAGCTTCTAAAGAAAGCTTAGGTTTGAACTCCTCTAGTACCGACTGGTTTGTTCTTCGGGCAGTCCATGGTATACACAGTATTCGCCGCCAGCACCATAATTCAAAGGCATCAATTTTCTTCCTGTCTATCTTTTTCACTGTCCAGCTTTCACATCCATATGATGTTATTGAAAATACCATGGCTTGAACAAGTCAAATCTTTGTATGGAGAGAGACATCTCTGCTCTTGAGAATCTTATCTAGGTCTTTCATAGCCATTCTGCCAAGAGCAATGCGTCGTCTGATTTCTTGACTGCTTGTTACTTCTTTATTAATAGTTGATCCAAGTAGGTTAAAGTTGTTCACAATTTCAATTTCTTCTCCTTCAACGATGAACCTGTTGATTATGCCAGTTGTCATGATCTTTGTCTTCTTTACATTAAGGTGCAGGCCCATTTTGAGACTATGTTCTTTGATTGTGAGAAGCAAATGCTTCAGATCATCTTCACTTTCAGCCAGTAATGTGGTATCATCAGCATAGCGAAGGTTGTTGATGAGTCTTCCACCAATCTTCACACCTCTGTTGTCTTCATACAATCCTGCTTCTCTGATGATTTGTTCTGCATATAAATTAAACAGGTAGGGGGAAAGTATGCAGCCTTGTCTTACACCTTTGCTTATTTTAAACCATTCTGTTTCTCCTTGTTCCGTTCGAACTGTTGCTTCTTGATCAATGTACAGATTGCGCAAGAGAACGATCAGGTGTTCTGGTATACCCATGCTTCTTAATGTGGCCCAGAGTTTCTCATGGTTTACACAGTCAAAAGCCTTGCTATAGTCGATAAAGCACAAATAGATATCCTTTTGGTATTCTTTAGTCTTTTCAAGGATCCATCTCACATCCGCAATGATGTCTCTCGTTCCTTGCCCTTTCCTGAACCCTGCTTGCACTTCAGGTAGTTCTTGTTCCAGGTATGGTTGTAGTCTCTCTTGAATAATCTTCAGTAGAATCTTGCTGGCATGTGGGATCAGAGCGATTGTGCGATAATTTCCACAGACAGTTGGATCACCTTTCTTTAGTATTGGTATAAACACAGATCTTTTCCAGTCAGTTGGCCATGATGTTGTCTTCCATATTTCTTGGCAGAGCCTTGTGAGTACGGTAACAGCTGCATCAGATTGCTGCAATACTTCTATGGGAATAATATCAATGCCTGGTGCTTTGTTCTTTGATAAGGTTTTCAATGCTGCTTCAACTTCTTCTTTCATCACCAATGGTTCCCGATCATAAGGTACAGGTTGAAACGGCTGTTGGTCCACTTGATCTTTATCATATAAAAACTCTGTATATTCCTTCCACCTTTTCTTGATCTTCTCAGCATCATTCAACATAGAACCTTGAGCATCTTGTAACATTCCAATTCGAGGCTGGAACTTTTTCTTTAACTCTCGTAGCTTTAGGAAAGCCAATCTTGTTCTTCCTCTAATAGTTTCTGCTTCTATTTCCTTGCAAGTGTCATTGTAGTACTTTTCCTTGTCCTGTCTTGCTGCACGTTGGAAATCTCTGTTGAGTTCTGCGATTGTCTTTCTTTCTCCTCTGGCTTTAGCTTCTCGGCGTTTCTGGGCAATATTCAGAGTTTTCTTCTTGCGTCATCCATTTTGGCCGTTTTTGCTTTTTCACCTTTTGTAGAGACTTCTCGCTTTCTTCCAACACAACCTTCTTGATGTCATTCCATAACTCTTCCGGAGCTCTGTCATTTGTATCTAAAGCAGCAAATCGATTTTGCAGGCAGTCTTTAAATTCCAGTGGTACATTCTCAAGGTCATATTTTGCTGCTTTCATGAGTGGTTTGCTCTTTTTCAACTTTAGCTTGAGTTTGCATACTAGTAGTTGATGATCTGTACCACAGTCAGCTCCAGGTTTTGTCTTTGTTGATGTTACAGAGCTTTTCCATCGTTGACTTCCGCATATGTAGTCAATTTGATTTTTATATAATCCATTCGGTGAAGTCCATGTGTACAGTCGCCGCTTGTGTTGCTGGAAGAAGGTGCTTGAGATGAATAGATCATTGGTCTTGCAGAATTCTATCAGTCTTTCTCCAGCTTCATTTATGTTGCCAAGTCCATATTTTCCAACTACTTTGCCTTCTGCTTTGTTGCCAACTTTTGCGTTCCAGTCACCCATGACTATCAGGATATCCTGTTTGCATGTTCTGTCAATTTCAGCTTGTACTTGTTCATAGAACTCTTCAATTTCATTCTCTTCTGCAGCTGTTGTTGGGGCATATACTTGAATTATAGTTGTGTTGATAGGCAATCCTCGTAGACGAATAGAGATTAAGCGTTCGCTGACTGCATTATATTTCATTACAGTTCTTGCAAGTTTCTTCTTTATTATAAATGCAACACCATTTCTTCTTTGTCTTTCATTTCCAGCATAGTAGACCATGTGATCATCTGATGCAAAGTGCCCCATGCCAGTCCATTTCAGTTCGTTGACACCCAACAGATCAAGTTGTACACGTTCCATTTCATTCTTGACCACCTCCAACTTCCCTTGGTTCATGCTTCGTACGTTCCATGTTCCAATGTGTAAGACATCTTTACAGCTTCTGACTCTCATTTCATGCGCAGCTACATCAGCAGTCAGACTTCCCGAGGGCTTTGATCCAACCACATCATAAATGCTGGCTTTACTCTGAAAAGTCTTCAGCTCTTCCCCAGTAGCTAGTTGAGTGCCTTCTGACCTGGGGGTCTCATCTTCCAGCACCATAGCACAATTTGTTTTGTTGTAACTATCCATTGGGTTTTCATGGCAAGATACAGAAGTAGATTGCCAGGCCTTTCTTCCACGCAGTTGCATACTGGCAATTAGGTTGCATACTGGCAATTAAACAGCCAGATCTCACCTAAGCAACCTGCAACATGCTCTCTGCAATTATACAAGAAAGCTCTGCAACTATGGGCCTTTGCCAGAGAGCGTCAGAGCCTTTCCTAATAGGTAACTTCCAGATGGTTAAAAAGGCTTTGCCCAGTCATGCTCCTACATGTCTGGGTATTTTTTCCTACTCTTACCATCTTCCTTAAAGATTCCTTTTAAGGAAAAAGAACCAGAGCTTAGACCACGTAAAAGCATAAAGAATTGCTCAATTTCCTGGGTTATTCCACATCTCCAGTGGAACTCTTTCAACAGGGATGCATTCTTTTTCACTGCAGTCGGTCCTTGTCTAGTACTTTCCTTCTAATTCCCAATACTTTATTGAAGCTTATGCTGAACAAAGAACGCATGATACTCATATTGCCCTCATAGAGGGGCAAACATGGTATCCCCTTATATTGCGTCTTCTTCTCCAGCTACTACACTGAAGTTATAGAAGGCTCCAGACTTGCTGTCTTAAGACTAAGGAGCTCCTCTGCACCCCTTCACGTAGTCCTCCATTCCTGGTTATTCAAAGGCTAGAATTTTTAAAGAAATCTAGACCTCTCCTTATAAGTAAGAGCATTCCACTGGTTTTCCATGAAACCATCCCCATGGCTCTTCCACTTATAACCAAAAAGAGATTCTCTATCCATATTCTGAAGCAGGTCTTACCCCTTCTTGTTATTAAGTGAATCTCTCTCTCTCTATATCTATATCTATCTATCTATATCTATATATCTATCTATCTATCTATCTATATATATATATATATATATATATATATGACTCTGAAAGATTTGTTTTAAATGGATAACCAATTTCTATGGTAATTAGAAAATACCTTCTTTTACCGTAACCTTTCCGGTTACGTTACATCTGAAGCTCTCCATGTAAAGTCATTATCCTAAGTGACATCACTTAGGGAAGACATTACTGATCTTCAAGAAATTGGAGGCTACAGCGCCTACTACAAATGTTTTTTTTCTTTCATTTGGATAAGGGGGTCTTAAAGACCCATCCTTTTTCTTCAAGGTGTATTTCTACCTTTTCGTCCAAACCAGTCAGATTTATCTCCTTTCTTTCCTAGAGCCTTATTCTGCTCCATGGAAAAAGAGCTTTAAACTTTTGGCCTACAGAGGCTAAACTCCCCCAGTTTCTTCTTCTGGGATTAGTTCTAGCCATTAAGGCTTCTGACCTCTGCCTGTATTTCAAAATTTATTTTCCTCTACTTCACAGTGTGGTAATTTCTTTGAGGATAATGTACTGGCTCTTAGCAGCAGACCCATATTAGCCTCAATAAACACTTTCACAATACTTTTGAGTAAGGTCTACATTAGAAAATTGGAATTCAATATTTGCTAGCAATTATTATCTACACAAGGACTCCCCTCTAGACGCCCTGTTTAGTCAAGCTGTTCCACAGCACACCCCTTTTTAATTCAACTCCTACCCTCCATCCCTTGGATGCCTGAGGTTCTGGGAAATAGCATGGCCCATCCATTAGATTTGCAACATGCTGGGACCTCCTCCAGGCCTCTCTAGCTTGGGAGTCCCCATATGTGAAGACTCATTCCTGCTTGTTCCTGGAGATAGCACACCAAGCAGGAAGTCAGTCCTCACATATGGGTGTCATCGGTGCCGATGAAGCCCCAGCGGAGCATTTCCCCAGCTTTCTATGAAAACCTTTGGGAATGCAGGCACGCATGTGCGGTTCCCTTCCCGCCTAAAGGTGCCATCTTACCTCGGTCTCTTTTTTTCCGTGAAGCCCACCGGACGTGTGTCCTATTCTCCCGGTTAAAATTCGATTTTTTTCGGCGATTTTCGCTATTTTTTTCTCCCTGTTCGACGCCGGTTCCCCTCCCGCCGGGTTCGGTACACCGGTTTCGAGCCCGATTCTTCTTCGGTTTTTGCCCTTCGTGGCTGGCGTTCGCGCCCTTTTTTCCATTTTTCCCTGGAAGGCCGGTCCTTTGACCTCGCGAGGACTCTTTTTGTTTTTTTTCCCCGATGGCGTCCAGCGGTTTTAAAAAGTGTGATCGGTGTAAGAAACTGATGTCTCTCACCGACACACACGACTGCTGCCTCCGGTGCCTCGGCCCCGACCACGACCCTAAGTCGTGCAGGCCATGTGGAAAGATGTCTTCCAAGGCGCTCCAAAGTCGCCAGCAGCAAAAAGAAAGGCTTTTCTCTGACTCAGCCTCCGGCCGGGCCCGGACCTCGTCTGAGGCCTCGACATCTCGGGATTCCGATCCCAAGCGCCGTCGAAGCTCCTTGGACAGGGGGTCCACCGACCGGGAATGCAAGAGGAAGAAGCGGCTCGCGAGGGCGTCGTCGTCGGAGGTCCCTGGCTCCTCGAGTGCCAGGTCTAAGACCCCCGACCGTCGCCCCGGGCCTGTGGAACACGAGAAGCCTGCCAAAGTTCCTCGCGTGGAGCCGGAGTCTGCTGGACATGTAAGCCCCATAGTCCTCGGACTATTCTCCCAGGGAGCCGACGTCTGGCCCGGCGCCGCCGCCGGGGGCCAAGTCGGTGGCTGCTGCGTCTCCCGAGCTGAGTCTCAGGATGACAGCCTTGGAGAGCAGATTGTCTGCCTTCATGGAGCAGCAGCGGTCACTGATGGCCAGCCTGTCTGGCGCATCTGCCTCGACCACCGGGACATCGACTTCGAAGTCGACCCCGGAGAGCGAGCTGATACTCGAGTCCATTGTGGCTCGGAGTTGACCTCGGTCGTGGTCTCCCTCGACCTCCCGTTCGGGACCGAGGGCGTCGACGCCGGTGCCTCCGGCATCGGGGCGGGTGCTCCAGGGCCCCGCGGGGTCGGACCCTGACTCCTCCTCGGACGAGTCAGCTTGGGAGACGGAGGACGAGGAGTCTCTTGATACCTTCAAGACTCGGTGCGTCCCTTCGGACACACCGCAGTCTGAGCCCCGGCGTAGGTCCCCCCCCCCCCCCCCCAGAGGACACTCGGTTCTCGGAGTTCTTCCGGGATATGGCCGCTGAAGAAGGTCTTTACTGTTCCGGTTCCTCCGATGCTGGAATGGTTCCTCTTCCGTATATGGGAGGCACCGGCCTCGGCGCCGGTTCTAAGCAAGTGGGTCGATTCGATCTATCGACTCCGGAAGAGCCCTGGTTTTCAAAAGGCACAGCTACCACACCATTCTGTGGTTGTGGAATCGGCCATGCATCGTCTGAAGAGCCAGAAGATGCACTCCGCGGTGCCCCCTAGCAGGGAGGCCCGGAACCTCGATGGCGTCAGTAGAAAGTGCTTCCTGGGCTCGATGCTTGCTTGCCGTGTCCAGTCGTACCAGCTGTACATGGGCATGTACTTGCGGGATCTGGCCAAGGAGTTGGCCGGGTTCTCTGCTGGTCTCTCCGGGGTACCCTTGCAGAAATTTAAGTCCTTGTCCTCGGGGATTCGGGACGCATCCAATTTGGGTGGTGGGGGAGGGAATCTGAATGGCCTCCACACTCAAGGCGTCTGTTCCAAACAGGAGAGCCTGCACCAAATACATTTCTTGGAGCTATGTGCCATAGCAAATGTCCTAAGGGTTTTCTGGGATAGCCTGGCCAATAATCTGGTTGTGATCTACTCTGTAAACAAGCAAGGGAGCACCGGGTTGTATCCTGTGCTGGGAGGTGTTCTGTTTGTGGAAGTTTTCCGTCATTCATGGTATAGATTTAAGGGCCACATATCTGCCAGGGAGCAGAATATCTTCGCGGCTCAGCATGCGTGGACTCTGGACAGGGCTGTTGCAGTCCAGAGCTTTCAGAAGTGGGGAACCGCCACTCAGTACAACACCCAAGTGGACCAGTTTTGCTCCAGGGTCACCTTATGCAGCAGGCTGGCTCCGGAGGCTTTCGTCCTGCACTGGGGAGGGAGGGCCTGCTCTATATGTATTCTCCCATACCTCCCTTAGCAAAGACCCTGCTGGAACTTCAAACGGGGTCAGTGATACTCATTGTGCTGTATTGGTCCAGGCAGCCCTGATTTCCCCTTCTGCTTCAATTCTCCCAGTGGGAGTCTCTGTAGTTGGGCTCTGCCCCAGACCTTATATTGCAAGTGGGCAGGAGGATGCTGCACCCCAACTTCAGATCCTTGGCCCTCAGTGCGTGGATTTTGATGTGCTAATCCTGTCGAAGCTTAACTTGCCTGACTGCATAACGGATGTTCTGTTGGCTTCTAGGAAAGCCTTGATGAGAAGGTCTCATACTTTCATATGGAAGAGATTTGCTTCCTGGTGTACAGCACAAGTGCTGGATTCCTTTGTGTTTTGTTAATAGAGTTGAATACCTCTTACACCTCTCGGAGTCTGGTCTCAAGTCCGTATTCATAAATGACCTGGAAATGGGAATAACGAGTGAGGTAATCAAATTTGCAGATGAGACAAAATTATTCAAAGTTAAAAACCATGAGGATTATGGAAAATTGCAAGAGACCTTGATAAATTGGAAAACTGGGCATCCAAATGGCAGATGAAATTTAATATGGACAAGTGCAAAGTTATGCACCTAGGAAAGAACAACCCAAATTATGGTTACATGATGTAAGGTTCCACATTAGGAACCACCGACCTTGGTCTGACCCAGTATGGCATATCTTATGTTCTTAACTCTGTCAGGGTCCCCCTCAGCACAATTGGGGCCTACCGTTGCAGTTTGGAGGGCAAGTCCATATCGGCTCAATCTTTAGTGGTTCGCTTTATGCGAGGCTTGCCCCTTTCGAGACCTTCCTTCAAGCTTCCGGCGGTAACTTGAAACCTCAAGTGGTTCTTGTGCAGCTCATGTTTGCTCCATTTAAGCCATTCAACTCCTGCCCTTTGATCTTGACCTGGAATGTCTTGTTCCTGGTGGCAGTTACCTCAGCGCACTGTTAGTGAGCTCCAAGCTCTAATGGCTAATCCGCTGTACACCAGGTTCCATCATAATAGAGTGGTTCTGCACACTCATCTTTGATTCCTCCCAAAGGTGGTATATATAAACTTTTTTTATACCACTATATCTGGCAGTCAGAGGTTTACAAATAACACATCTTTGCCATTAACGAAGGTTAAACTGTTTACAAGGAACTGTAGAGTAACAATAAGCGGCGTGGGGGTAGGGATTATCTGCTTACCATCTTAATCAATCGTTTCTCTTTTGACCCAGCAAACTAGGGGCTTCTTTTTACAAATGCCCTCTTTCAGTTTGACTAGCAGGCTGCATCTTTTTTGCTTATGCCTAGGTTAGCCCGAACCTTGAAGATCAAGTCACAGCTTACCGCGACCAAGCCATGGCTGCATCAGTGGCCAACTTGTGCTCGGTCTCCATGGAAGAGATCTGCAGGGCTGCAATGTGGTCTTCTGTCCACACCTTCACAACTCACTATCTAGATGGGGATGCCTGATGAGACAGCAACTTCGGCCAGTCGGTACTCCAGCATCTGTTTGGGGATTAGACTCCAACTCCATTCCCTCAAGGCCTACTGTCTAGGCTACCCAAAAGATTACATACTCCAAACCTCAGAGCATGAATGTTCATGAATGAGAAACTGTATGGTGAAGAAGCTGAATCAGATGAGTTCCCCCTTGGAGACCACCAGAGCTGTACATAGTTGATTATCCAGTTTTTGTTCAGTTTGCCCCTGTTAGGCTTTTGGGCCGCCTTGGTTTTTGGTAGCCTGTAGCTTGGGAGTCCCATACATGAGGATTTAATTTCTGTTTTTCCAGGTGTTCCCCCATGGACAGCAGGAATAAGTCCTCACAACCCTCCCATCTCCCCAACAAGTTATCTTCTGCTACAGCTTTGTTGTTATACTGGAGAAGACAGTACCACAACAGGCGGGAAGACAGGCACTCAGGTGCGGTAGAGCCTCTCTAAAGCTTCCATTAGAAGCTGGGGAGTGTTCCCGCATGGGGCTTTGCTGGTGACATCACCCATATGTGAGGACTTACTCTTGCTGTCCTTGGTGGACACCTTCTGTAGGTGACTGACTTCCTTTTATAGTTTGTGAATGTAAAATTTGTATGTATCGAGGAAAAAGCATTTAGCAACATTGTCCAACTCCCTCTCACATTGATTTTTTTTTAAACACATTTCATATATTACATGAGCACTGTTATAATAGATTAGATTTACCAGGTGGTCCTGTTTTAAACGCACAGTTGTAACAATGTCTTGCACATTGAGCTCATTTATTTAGCACAAACATTAAGATTGGTGCATTGATCCTCCCACATTATCATGCTTTGCCATCTTGCAGCAGAACCATCCTGAAACATCTGTGATATTACTGGTGGCATAAAGTTCTTGTTTAACCAACTATTTTGTGCTACCAAGGCAGGATGCTTTTTACTAAGTAACAATTCTCATTAGGAAACGTAAGTGCTCATGGGATCTTGAGAAATGAGTTTCATTTTACAGTTCAGTAGTTATTCTGAATATTAATCTTAGCATGCAGCTGTTTTCTGTAACTACTGCTTTTATGTTTCAGGAGGAAGATATTACAGGGGGTGATCAAGATCAAGAAGAGCGGAGGTGGAACAAGAGGACGCAACAAATGTTGCATGGTCTTCAGGTAAATTTTTTTCTCCATTGTTTCTTGAAAAAAACATTCCCACACATTTTCCCCTTTTCCAGAATAGTCTCTGCACCAGACCTTACTATTTTGCTGGAAGTACCAGCCTGTGCAGTTGGTAGCTTTATATAGTCTAAATATGCAGAGTATTTTATTTATTTACATTCTCTTATATACCGCGCTATTCTGCATCAGTGTGGTTGACATTGAACAAACTGAAATTACATTGAACAGGGATGGATCTCATGCTCCAAGCTGAAATGAGGCATGGTGAAGTGGTCACAGGCAGGCCCGTAAGAATCCTCCAGGGCCCATTCTCAGCCCACTTAGAGCAGCGACTCCTGAAACTGCTCACAGGGTGTTTTCAGTCCCTTGTAGCTGTGTCAGGTGCTCTCACAGAGTCTGAAGCCCTGACCTCTAGATCAGACTCTGGGCCTTCTGGTGTCTCCCCTTCTAGTGACAAGGATTTTAAGTGCTCCTGCCCTTCATTTTTACCTGCTTCTTTCTCCAAGAGCCTAGCACTGTCCCCTCTGAGGGGGAGGCTAGAGAGGAGAGGACTCTGTCTACAGTGAGTGAGTCACCAGAGGAAGAGGAGCTTCCCCCTGTGGAGGGAGAGGATCCAGTAGTGATCCATCTTATCTCCAGGAACAAGCAGGAATGAGTCTTCACATATGGGTACGTCGGTAGCGACGGAGCCTGCGCGGGAACGCTCCCCAGCTTCCCAAAAAGGAAAGCTTTTGGGAGCATCCCACAGCGCCTGCGCGCTGCCTTCCCGCCTTTCCTAACCATCTCTCCCTCAGTTCTTCTTTGCCACGGAGCCAGCAGGTCGAGCCCTGTCACCGCTGAAGAAGTTCTTTATTTTATTTCTTTGGTCACGTGTCTGCCTTCCCCGACTCCGGACCGGTACCGCCGGTCTTTTATTCTTTCTTTCTTTAAAAAAAAAAAAAAAATCTATTTTCTCTTCACTTACTGTATTCTCTTCTTGGGCATCAGGGCCTACAAGAAAATTTCCCTCATGGAAAAACCAGCCTCCGGGTTTAAAAAATGTACTAAGTGTAGCGGTACTATTTCTGTTACAGATACCCATGAATGGTGTCTTAAATGTTTGGGTCCTGAACCCTCCATTCCGGATTGTCCGTCTTGCTCTCTAATGTCTAAACGGGGGTTACAGAACCGAGCAGCCAAGCTCCATGTGCTGTTTCCCGCTGATGCACCGTCGGTAGCATCGACATCTTCCAGGTCTTCTTCTCCTGATGGATCTCAGGTAACCAAACATAAACCTAGCAGGTCCTCGAAGGGTAGATCTCCCTCTAAGCATCGAGATGCCTCCGGGCTTGCCCTCGAGGATCCTGCGCCAGCAAAACAACCCCGGCGGGAAGCTCCGGCTTCCAAAGCTCCTCCTATGGGGTTACAGGTTGACATCGATGGCACGGCCTCGACCGATCACCTGTTAGATTGCTCTGGGGTACCGGCACAATCTCCCGGTACCGACTTCCAGGCATTCATGGCGTCGATGGATCACAATGTTCTGTCCATGCAGCAGGCTATTACGGCCTTCATTCAAGCTGCGACGCCGCTGGTACCGAAACAAACTCCGTTTTCGGTATCGGCTCCGGTACCGGCTCCAGCACCGATACTGGTACCGACTGCATCGACATCGACCAGGATACCAGCTGCAGCGGTTCCTTGTCCAGGGCTACTTACCGGTACCGATCCGGTACCGGGGACGCCCGATGTCGATACTGCTCTATACGCGTATCGAGCGTTGGAAGAGCACCCTGACAGGCGATACTTCGATTCCTCTGATTCTGATACATCAGACGAGTCTCCTGAAGTATCCATAGCCCTTCCTGAAGAGCCGCCTTCTCCAAAAAGAAGAATGTCTCCTCCAGAAGACTTGTCCTTTCAAGACTTCATAAGAGAAGTAGCTAAAGGACTTTCTATTTCAGTAACTTCTGAATCAGAGCCTAGAGCTAAAAATTGGATATTTTAGGCTATTCTAGAACTCCTAAAGAGGCGGTCACCTTACCAATTCATGAGATTCTTTATGAACACATGATTGATCTATGGGAGACTCCTCTCACTCTCTCTCCTCATTCTCGTAGATTGGACACTATGTATCATGTCCCTCCTTGTCCTGGATTTCAGAAAACTCAGCTTCCTCACCATTCCATTGTGGTGCAGTCAGCTATGAAGAGGATAAAGAGTACAAAGAGACACTCTTCTGCTCCTCCAGGAAGAGAATGCAGGACCTTGGATGCCTTTGGTAGGAAAATCTTCCAAGCCAGTATGCTTATTGCCAGAATCAACTCATATAGCCTTTACATGGGTATGTTTCTAAAGGAAGTTGCACAAAAACTGCACACTTTCCTCCCTTTTCTTCCAGAGGATAAAAGGGAGGAATTCCTCATTTGGCTTAAGCATACCCAAGACATTTCAAGGTTTTCCAACAGGGCAGCCTTTGACTCTTTTGAAGGTGCCAGCAGAGCCTCAGGCATTGCCATAGCTGCTCGCAGAATTGCTTGGCTCCAGGCTTCTGATCTAGAGCCCTGGGTTCAAGATGGCTTAGGAAATCTTCCCTGTACAGGTGAAAACCTATTTGGCAAAGAATGGCAAATAAAAGCCACTCAAATGGATGCAGAAAACTCTGCTCTGGATAGACTTTCCAAGTCAACCTCCATTCCTGCCAAGAAAAAGCCTTTTAAAAAGTCTTTCTTTAAAAAGGGCAGATTTCCTTCTACTTCTGGCCAACAATCTTCTACAGGTCGCTTTGCCACTAAGCGTCAGCAGCCTAAATAGGCCAGGCCTAAGCCTACAGGGGCTGCTGCCACTCAGCAGGCCCAACCTCCTCAGGGTTTTTGACTTGATGCTAGAGAACTTAGCCTTTCTGGCTCTAAAGCAGCCAGAGCCTCTCACCATTCCAATCTTTACAGATAATATCTGTTTTATTATCATTGATAATGTCTGTATAACAGAAACCTGGCTCAAAGATACAGACTCAGTATTTATGAACCAACTAAAATCAACTGAATATGAGATCTTCCATACCCACCGCACAAATAAAAAAGGTGGAGGAGTACTAATAATAATAAGGAAAAACCTTAATGCAAAACTAATTTCATCCAATAATATTGATAATGTAGACACACTAACTATAAAAATTAAAACCACAAAGATATGCTTAATATATAGACCCCCAGAATACAATACAAACAACACTGATAACCTAATTGAACTACTGGCATCATCCACTGACACAAACCCAATAATACTAATGGGTGATTTTAATCTCCCCTCAACACCTAACAACCAACCAAACCACTTCACAGAAGCAGTAAGCAACTTAGACTTCCATCAAATAATAACAGAACAAACACACAAAAAAGGAAAAACACTCGACATGGTATTCCTACCAAACTCACTTCATAACCTATATAACTCCAAATCACTCTCAAACATACCAGTCCCCTGGTCAGACCATTACCTTCTGAAATTTGATATTACCATCCCTGACAACAATCACACTAAACGAACACAACCCCCACAAAATAAGAGATTTAGAAAGTTTAATGAGGAAGAATTCTTAGATCAAATAATTCCTCACCTCACCTTAACACCTACAAATTTGGAAGAAACTATCAAAACCTGGAACAAAACTATCTCACTGGCAGCAGAAAAAAAACCTAACCTGTCTCAACATAATAGAAACGACAATATAATTGATAAAAAGGATGCCCCATGGTTTAACATGACACTTAAAAATCTTAAGACAACTAAGAATGGTAGAAAGGAAATGGAGGCAAAACAAATCTCCAACAACCTATGAGAAATACATAAATACTCTACACACATATAAAGTATCAATAGACAATTCTAAGAGAAACTACTACTCTAACTTAATAACTCAATTAACCGACCAAGAGAATTGTTCTGTATAATACAGAAGCTGACAAACAAAACATACAATTCAGATGAAATATCCATAGATATTACCCCACAAGACTTAGCTCAATACTATATCAATAAAACAAAAATACAAACAAATAACCCCTCAACAACACACACTGAAATAAAGCACACAACCTCTGATAACTGGTCCAATTTCAGCCCAATTTCAAAGACCACACTCAAAGCTACCATATCTAACATCAATACAACCACATCATATCTTGACCCATGCCCAGTTGATTGGATAAAAAAGACACTCTCAGTACTCTCTCCCTTCATCCTCCCCATGGTTAACATTTCACTAGATGAAGGATACTTACCACCATCACTCAAACATGTTCAAATAAGACCAATACTTAAAAATAAAACACTAGACAAATTATCCCCAAAATCATACAGACCCATATCGAGCATTCCTTTCATGGCCAAACTTATTGAAAAAATAGTTCAAACCCAACTACAGGATTTTATTGATACCTTGAACCTCCTTGACGAACACCAATATGGCTTCCGACCATTCCATGGGGTTGAAACATTGCTAACAGTCCTTTACGACACCTTACTAAGAGGAATTGATGACACAAAACAAGCCTTCATCCTAGTATTCCTCGACATCTCTGCCGCATTTGACAGCGTAAACCATATAACAATGCTCAACAGACTTCAACAAATAGGAATTACATCCACTGTCTATAACTGGTTTAAATCCTACTTATCAAACAGAACCCAAACAGTAAGAATTCTTAACCAAACATCCAACACATTCAACCAAACACAAGGTCTCCCACAGGGATCCGCACTATCAGCACTTTTGTTTAACATTTACCTACAACCAGTCAGCAACATCTTTAAACGTCGTGGCGTCCATTATCATATCTACGCCGACGATATAATGTTTTACCTCCCATTTAAAATCCCACACCCTCCACTACAACAAATAACAGAATGCTTTAAAGAACTAACAATATGGCTCAGCGATCAGAACCTACACATTAACTTCTCAAAAACTGATGTACTATATATTACTAAAAACCAAACATACACACCTCCAAGCACCATCACACTTGATAACCATGAGATCAACATAAAAAAAGAAATAAAATACCTAGGTGTGATACTTGACAATAAGCTTAACATGGATTCACACACAAAATATCTAACAAAAAACATACACTACAAACTTAAGACCTTGAGACAACTAAGACCTTTAATTCACTTACAAGACTTCATAACCATAATTCAAGCTATCATAACCCCACATTTTGATTTTGCAAATTTAATCCTTAATGGCATCACAAAGCAAAACATTAAAAAGATACAACTAACTCAGAACATAGCAGCAAGGATAATAATGAATATAAGCTCAATCGAACATATCACACCGACCTTGGCTGAACTCCATTGGCTACCTATTCACAGCAGAATAAAATACAAGATTCTACTAACTACATTTAAACTAATAAATAACTTAGCGCCATCAGTACTCAATACACTTATCAATGTAGAAATAGATAAAAGATCACAAAGGAGTAGAAACACAAACACTATCGCAGTACCAAAAGACTACACAAGAGCTAGAAAACAAACCAACATGAGAGCCTTCTCTCATTCAGCACCTATCCTCTGGAATAACCTTCCTGACAACATTCGCCTACTATCAGACATAAAGGAATTTAGAAAAAAACTGAAAACCCATTTATTCTCATTACACTACAACAAAGGAGCAGAAACTAGCCAGACTACACAGAGACACAGGTTAACTAGCAAATACAACCATTATATAACTACGTGCCTTGAAGATTAAATTAATGTTTACACCTACAAGCGATATATGATAATTGTAAATATCTACTATGTACATATGTTCTAATAGTTTAACGTTCTAATAATTTACTGTTTAAATATTACACTGTTACCTGTACCTAGTTCACCTGTTCTATGTAAAATGACTTGGTATGATACTACCCATACCATATAACATAATGTTCATTGTAAACCGCACTTGATACTTGTGAAAGAGCGGTATAGAAATAATTGTTAAATAAAATAAATAAATAAATTCCAGGAAGGTTGGCTCATTTTGCTCCCAGATGGGAGCAAATAACATCAGAGCAGTGGACCCTCTCCATCATAAGAGAGGGCTACAAGTTTCATTTTTCAGACCTTCCTCCCCACACCATGGTGAGACATTTCAATTCTCCCACATCTCTTCTCGACCTTCTAGGTCAAGAGGTAGCTACCCTTCTTGCCCAAGGGGCAATAGAAGAAGTTCCTCTTCTTCATCAAGGGTCAGGGTTCTACTCCCCCTATTTTCTCATTCCAAAGAAGACAGGGGGATACAAACCCATCTTAGATCTCAGAGAATTGAACAAATTTCTATGCAAGGAGAAGTTCAAGATGCTTTCTCTGGGCACTCTACTTCCATACCTTCAAAGTCAGGATTGGCTTTGTTCTCTAGATCTCAAGGATGCGTACACCCATGTCCTCATCCATCCCTCTCACAGAAGATTCCTACGTTTTCTTTTCCAAGGAAAACATTACCAATACAGAGTTCTTCCTTTCGGTCTGGCCTCTGCTCCAAGAGTGTTCACCAAATGCATGGCAATAGTTGCTGCATTTCTACGAACTCTGGGAATATTTGTCTTCCCATACCTGGACGACTGGCTCATTCGAGCTCCATCTCAGTCAGAGGCCCAGAATTCCTTGGACTGCACAAGGCGCATTCTGCAGTATCTGGGACTTGTGGTAAACCTCCCAAAGTTTCAGCTCACCCCTACCCAGTCCCTAGAATTCATAGGGGCCTGGTTGGATACCACTACTGCAAGGGCCTACCTTCCTCAGGCCCGTTGCCAACGTCTAGTGCAGTTAGCCTCCCAGATTCAGTCAAAGACCCACTTAACTGCCCGGGAGATGCTACAACTGCTAGGCCACATGGTTTCCACAGTGCATGTGGTACCCTATGCTCGCCTACACATGAGAGCAGCTCAATGGACTTTGTCCACCCAGTGGACTCAAGCTTCAGGTGCTCTCTCAGACCAAATAGCAACCTCCAAACGTCTCTTTTGGTCTCTCCAATGGTGAATGTCCACTCAAAATCTGTTGCTGGGGTCCCCCTTCCAACAATTGTTGCCCCAGGCAACCCTCACAACAGATGCCTCCCAAACAGGTTGGGGAGCCCATCTACAGGACCTCTCCACTCAAGGCACTTGGTCCCCACAGGAGACCTCCCTTCATATCAACCACTTGGAGCTTCGAGCAGTTTTTCTAGCTCTCAAGGTCTTTCATACCCTCCTCAGCTACAAGACAGTCCTCATTCATACGGACAATCAAGTAGCCATGTTTTACATAAACAAGCAAGGAGGAACTGGCTCTCTGTCGCTTTGCAACGAAGCTTTAAGATTATGGGTCTTCTCCAGACAGCATCAAATCCATCTCCTGGCAGTATACCTCCCAGGAGTCCAAAACTCTTGGGCAGACAGACTCAGTCGAGTTCTGCTTCCACACGAATGGTCCCTGCACATGGATCAGGTACTCAGAATCTTCCAAGAATGGGGAACCCCGGACATAGACCTCTTTGAAAGTCTGTGGAATGCCAAACTTCCCCGGTTCTGTTCCAGAATTCCGTGTCAGGGAGTTCAGGCCAAGGATGCCTTCCTCCTCCATTGGGGTCAGGGCTTCCTGTATGCATTTCCACCCATTCCCTTGATTCCCAAGACTCTGTTCAAACTCCAGAGGGATCAAGGATCTATGATCCTCATAGCTCCACGCTGGCCACGCAAAGTGTGGTACCCTCTACTTCTACATCTCTCCCAAGCCCCCTCTCTGGACTTGGGAGCTGCTCCAGACCTTCTGTCCCAGGAGGAAGGGACTTTGTGGCACCCAAACCCCAAGTCCCTACACCTCAGAGCTTGGTTACTGAAGGCCTAGACCTTCAAGACTGGAATCTTTCTCAACAAGTGAAGGATATCCTCCATGCTTCCAGAAAACCTTCCACCAGGCGTTCTTATGCTTTTAAATGGAAAAGGTTTTCCATTTGGTGTGCTGAAAAGGGTCTTGACCCTCTAGCACTACCTTTAGTCTAAAAGAGAATTTATCTCCTGCATCTTTCCAATGCAGGCCTTAAAACAAATTCAGTAAGAGTCCATTTGAGTGCTATTGCAGCATCCCTTAAGCTCATCAATGGACAACCTATTTCCTCTCATCCTCTCATTGCAAGATTCATGAGAGGCCTAACTTTAACTGAACCTCCCATTAGGCCTCCTCCGGTGGCATGGGACTTAAATTTGGTTCTTGGTCAGCTCATGAAGCCACCTTTTGAACCCTTAGCCACTACCTCCTTGAAATTTCTTTCATGGAAGGTTATTTTCCTCATTGCAGTTACTTCAGCTCGCCGCATCAGTGAACTGCAGACATTAGTGACTAATCCACCTTATACAAGATTTCATCATGATAAGATAGTCCTTAGGACCAATCCACACTTTATGCCTAAAGTGGTCTCACCCTTTCATCTTAATCAAGAGGTATATTTACCTGTCTTTTTTCCAGCTCCTAATGCATCTAGTGCAGAGAGGAATCTTCATACTCTGGATTGTAAAAGAGCTCTTGCTTTTTACTTACAAAGGACACAGCAACATCGAAAGTCTTCCCAGCTTTTTGTTGCTTTTGATCCTTCTCATTTGGGACTTCCAGTCTCTAAGAGAACACTGTCCAATTGGATTGCTCAGTGTATTTCTTTCGCCTACCAGAGTAAGAACCTATCTCCAGGAACAAGCAGGAATGAGTCTTCACATATGGGAGACGTCGCCGACGGAGCCCGCACGGGAATGCTCCCCAGCATCCAATCAGAAAGCCTTTGGGAGCATCCCCCGCGCCTGCGCGGTGGCTTCCCGCCCTTCCTACTGCCTCTCTCCAGTTTTCTTTTTTCCACGGAGCAGACAGGACATACCTCCTGCCACCGCAGAAACATTTCTTTCTTTTCTTGTTTCCTGTGGTCGCGGCCTTTTCCCGCCGACAACGGCACCACCGGTGCCCCTTTTTTTTCTTTTCTTTTCTTCTTTTCTTCTTTTAGTCACCTCGAGGGAACCTTTTTTCCCTCTGGTCGTTTTGAGGCCTATCGGGCTGCACAGCATGGAGCCTTCTTCCCCTCAGAAGTGCCCCCACTGTGGAGACTTAGTTTTTCACTTAGACTCCAATGCCTGGTGCCTCTCCTGTTTGGGCCCTGACCCTTTTCTCCCCAGTTTCCCGGGCTCCAGTATCGGGAGAAGACCTTCCCTTTTTCGGGTGTCCCTCGATGACGTCTTTCTCCCTAGGGTGCGGTCATCGGTTTTCTCTTCTCTCCAGGATCAGGTAACCACAAAACAGTCTGTTAAGACTAGCCAAGTCTTGAGGGGCGAGTCTCATGCGCGGCATGACGACGGCTCCGGCCAACCCCTCAAGCCCTCGGCAATTAAACCCCGGCGGGAGTCTTCGGGCTCCAAAGCAATCACGGGGTTTCGGGTTGTTCCTGAGGTTCGCTCCTCACAGAACATTCCCGAGCCATGCTCGAGGGTGGTATCCGCTTCGAGCGGTGCCGTTTCCCCGGCATCGGCGCTGGCGTCGGGTGTTCCACTCTTCGCCAGGGATCGTCAGCTGGTGTCCTCGGCACCTCCGGGGCCGATCGACTCTACCCAGTCTGGCTTCCCTACATCCCAGCCATGCGCGGAGGTGGTATCCGCTTCGGGCGGTACCGACCCCCCGGCGTCGGTGTCGAGCGTTCCGCTCCTCACCGGGGATCGTCAGCTGCTGTCCTCGGCACCTCCGGGGCCGATCGACTCGACCCAGTCTGGCGTTCCTTCATCCTTGCCATGCGCGGAGGTGGTACCCGCTTCGGGCGGTACCGATTCCTCGGCAGCGGCATCGAGTGTCCCACTCTCCGACGGGGATCGTCATCTGGTGTCCTCGGTGCCTTTGGGACCGATCGCTTCGACCCAGTCTGACTTGCCTGCATCCCAGCCCTGCGCGGGGGCGGTACCGGATTTGAACGGCACCGTTTTCCCGGCATCGGCATGGGTGTCGAGTGCTCCACTCTTCACCAGGGATCGCCGCCTGGCTCCCCCGGTACCTTCGGAGTCTATCGATCTGCCCCGGACGGGCGATCCCCCGGCATCGATGCGGACGTTGAGTGCTCCGCTCATTGCTAGAAGGGGGGCCCCGGTGCCTTCGATCACTTCGATCCAGTCTGGTTTCCCGTCGCCCCGACCAGCCAGGGGGTTGGTTCCAGCGTCAAGAGACGCCGGTACCCCAGCGTCGGCGCCGGGGTTGTGCGTTTCACGCCCCGCAGGGGCTCGTCAGGTTACCTGGGTACCCTCGGGGACGGGTCGTATGCCCCGGCAGGATTCTCCTCTGGGTAAGACAGGCTCGAGAGGGGTTCCGGCGTCTGGCGGTGCCTACCACTCGGCATCGACGCCGGTGTCGGGTGTTCCCCCCTCTACCGAGCTTTGTTCTCAGGGGCCCTCTGTGCCTACGGCACCAATCGACGCGGCTCCGATTCGCTTCCCGGGATTGGCATCGCCTCTGCCGCCGGGGCCCTCTAGGAGGGAGTCGATCTCCTGGCTCGGTTCGATGCCCAGCCTCGAATCGGTATCCAGCCTCGAAGGCTTGGCTACGGCACGTTTCGGGACCGGCCCCGGTCCCTTCCTGCAACGCAGTGCAGAGATCTCTAACCACTGCTCTCCGTTGCCTCGGAACCGCTTCAATTGTCGGGGGCAGGGCCGAGGCCGATACCGGCGGTTCCGGCGGTGCCATCGACCCCTTCGATGCCTAGCTTGGAATCAATTCCAGGAACTGTCGACGCCGTGCTGACTGCCCCGATCCGGGACTGCTGGTACCACCCTCTGCCCAGCGGGCGTCAGTCCGATAGGTCTTTTGGTGCCTAGGCGGCCCCTCCCGCCTTCGCCTACCCCGGCATAGCCCCTCTGGGAGCGCCGTCTTTTCAGGATTTTCTCCTTGACATGGCGAACTTGCTTGCCATTCCTATTCCGGGTCCTTCCCTAAGTCCAGGCCCTGCGGAACAGGCAGCCGTAATGCTTCCTTTACATTCTTCCCTGCAGGATCTTCTGCTGGGGGCTTGGCGGTCGCCTTTGAGGGTTCCGGCACCGTCTACAGCCATGCATGCTTTGTATCGGGTGCCCCCCTCCCCGGGTTTTCAGCAGCACCAGCTTCCACATCATTCCATTGTGGTGGAATCAGTGCTGAGGAAGGTTTGAAGCAAGAAGCAGCATTCTTCTTGCCTCCCAGGTCGTGCCTCTAAAACGCTGGATACCCTGGGGCGTCAAACCTTCCAAACGTCCATGTTGGCTTCCAGAATTATTTCATATATTTTTTATATGAGCCTGGCACTCCGGGAGGTCACCGAGAGATTATCTCTTTTGTCTCCCTTTTTGTCTGCAACCAAGGCCTCTGAATATTCCTTGCTTCTTTATCATTGCAGGAATATCTCTGGGTTCCTTTCTCGTGCTTCTCTAGACTCCTTCCTGTCAGTCAGCAGATCCTCTGCTATTGCCATCAGAGCACGTCGTACAGCATGGTTGCAGGCGTCAGACTTGTGTAGGCGGGCACAACATAATTTGGGCAATTCTCTGTGTGCTGGAGACCACCTCTTCAACAGCGAAGCCTTACGTCGGGTTGCTCAGTGCTTCGCTAACCCTCCTAGCGTTAGAAGCCGTCCAAAGTCCTCTCTTCCCCCCGGGGGTGGAAAATGTCCTACTAGACCTTCCTTCCCTAGGAAGAGAAAATTTCATCCCTCCGCCCACCCGCCAGGTGCGCCTAAGCAAGGGACCTCTCAATCCGGTCTGAAGTTCCCGGGCCCGCGTCAGGATACTCATACCAAGCAGCTTTAGGCTCCTGTATGCGGCGGCTTACAATTAACTTCTCTTACCAGAAGTTTCAATTTTTAGCTCTACACTGGGGTTCGTTCGGTGGGGCAAATGGTTCGGATGCTGCCCAGGGGTTAAGGTATTCTCCTTCCTTCGGAAGAGGGAGATCACCTCTATTCCATGATAGCTATGGCCCATGGACATACTACCCTTCAGCTGACTTACCCTTAGGTACGTTCCCCGAACCCTTCTCTTCCAGGTTGATACCATACCGAAATCCTTCTCCCAGTGTAGACCTTTGTTGCTATCCTGCGCAGCACGTCCTGAGCAATCCCTCGATAGGGCCGGATCAGCCCCGTCCCCTTGTCTGTTCTCCCTGTTCAGGCAGGAGAACCCCCTGCTATAGTCACTCCAAGGCTTATCGTTGACTATACCCTCATGTCTCCTGTTAAGGCGGGGGGCGAGTTTTTTCTGCGTGAATGCCCTGGGTGCACATCTAGGGCCTGAGGTACCTCTGATGTGCCCTTACCGGACTGATATTATCCTCTGTCCTTCACGCTATCGTGCTGTTTGTTTTGCTGATCTGCCCCTGCCCCACAGGAATAGATCCCTTCTCTGGATGGATCTTTGACGCCACCTCCCGAGGTGGGCGTTTTCTGTGGATCAGTGGCAGGTCCGCCTTATCAGTGTTGTGTTATGCTCACGTAGGTAGGTTCCTGGGCATACCGGTGTTAGTACCCGGGTGGGCGTTCTCCATGCCCAACTTACCTTGATATGTATTATATATATGTATATATATAAAGGAATATTAGATATTATCTGTTTCGGTAGGCGCATATTGGGTGATGTCCACAGTGCCTGTGTTCTACCGACTATTTCCCCAATGGCCGGTACTTATGTACTCTGCTTACTGCTGTGAAGTCAACAGCTTCTACTTTGTTATGCCCTCCTTCATGAGGTTCAGACCCTTGTCTCCCTATCGCTTCAGCTAGGGTTGACTGTGTACTCCTTCGGTCCGGGGTACACCCCCGTTCTCCTACGGACTGGGCTATCCAGATCGGTCAGTCTTCTACTCTTAGTCCTCAGGGTTACGGACTCTACTCCTGAGGGAGTGCTCAGCTTTTCGCACAGAGCTTCCTTGAAGACCTGCCGTCCTCCTCCTGCCCCAGTTGACTCCTGGGTCTCCTGCCCGTCCGGATTTGGAACTTCCTCCTCGCTGCTGTGAAGTTCCCTTGAAGACCTCGCTTCTGCGTCTACAGTACCTTCGTCTCAGTTCTACTTCCTACAACCCAGTAGGTAAGCTCTACGTGGTACTAGGTCATTGATTCATTATATGCTTAATGATACTTCACATGCATTCTAAAGACTACTCCCCTTGTAGTCTTTGGGTTTTTGCTGTTCCTCTCTTCTCAACTCCTACCCTCCATCCCTCAGGGGATGCCGGTGATCCAGGTTGGGAAAATTCCATCCTGTCCTGGGCTGCGCTTATGGGATCTCCCCGGGCATCCTTAGCTAGGGAGTCCCCATATGTGAAGACTCATTCCTGCTTGTTCCTGGAGATAGCACAGTTACTTACCTGTAACAGGTGATCTCCGGAACAGCAGGAATTAGTCTTCACAACCCACCCACCTCCCCTAGGAGTTGTATCTCTCTATTCCTTCCTCTCCTCTCCTTCTGGCTCAGCTATGAAACTCAACTGGAGAGAGGCAGTAGGAAGGGCGGGAAGCCACCGCGCAGGCGCGGGGGATGCTCCCAAAGGCTTTCTGATTGGATGCTGGGGAGCATTCCCGTGCGGGCTCCGTCGGCGACATCTCCCATATGTGAAGACTAATTCCTGCTGTTCCGGAGATCACCTGTTACAGGTAGGTAACTGTGCTTTCTCTGGAGAGCCATGTCGCAGCTCATAATGTGAGGGCCATGGCCACCTCTATGGCTCATCTAAATTCTGTGTCCATTGACCAGATCTGTCGAGCAGCCACCTGGGCCTCGGTTCATACCTTCACAGCCCATTACTGCTTGAACAAGGACTCCCGCCGGGATGCCTTGTTTGGTCAGGCTGTCCTCAGACACCTGTTCCGTTCTTAAACAACTCCTGCCCTCCTTCCCTGGATGGATGCCTGAGATCCATAGGAGGACGCAGACCCCTTACAGGGTCTCATATCCTTGGGGATCTCCCAGGCATCTTAGCTAGGGAGTCCCCATATGTGAAGACTCATTCCTGCTTGTTCCTGGAGATAGCACAGTTACTTACCTGTAACAGGTGATCTCTGAGAACAGCAGGAATAAGTCTTCACAACCCTCCCACCTCCCCTAGGAGTTGTATCTCTTTTCTATCTTTCCTTTCCTCTCTCTCTCTATTGTCTCAGCTTTAAATTCGAACTGAGGAGAGTTGGTTAGGAAAGGCGGGAAGGCAGCGCGCAGGCGCTGTGGGATGCTCCCAAAAGCTTTCCTTTTTGGGAAGCTGGGGAGCGTTCCCGCGCAAGCTCCGTCGGTACCGACGTACCCATATGTGAAGACTTATTCCTGCTGTTCCCAGAGATCACCTGTTACAGGTAAGTAACTGTGCTTTATCACAGGCTTGTTGGTTTGACTTCTATTCTTCGCCATCTCCAATTCCCTTGTTTTTGGCAGAATAGTTTACCTACTGGCCTTAAGCAGCAGTTCCTTTGCGTCCCTCTAGTCCAGTCCCAGAAACATAGAGTTGTCAACCTCCACCAGCAGCTTTGGAGACTGAAAGATGTCATCGTCGTGATGTCACTGGTACAAATAGGCTAGATCCGCCCCCTTTCACCAGTACTTTCAGTCTCCAAGCAGCTTGGAGGTTCTGAGCCCGGGACTGGGCTCAGAGGAACAAATAAGCAGAGCTTAATTCTTTGATTTGGTTCTTTTTTGAATTGATTTAGGATTTTGTTTTTTCCTTGGTTTGTGTCTTTAGGTGCCTGCTGCTGCTGACAGAGATCCTGTACTGCTGGAGCCGTTTTCTCTCTTCTCTGCTCCCTCTCCCCCCCCCCCTCCTCTGGCTCTAAGGGTGCCCCAGCATGTAAACGAGCCTTGCTTAAGCACAGGAGTGTGCCTGCATTTGCCTCCCTGCTCCCGAACCCGCTTGAAGGGGTGAGGAGCAGGTAGAGGGCTGTAGAGACTGACAGCAGCAGGCAGTATATAGAGCCACAGTAATTTTCAGTCTCTCCAGGAGCTGATGCCGCGTGAAAGGCTGTGCTCCTGAGGGGTTCAGCGCTGCCCTTCCTCCCTCTCCTCCCGACTTTGCGGTGAGTAACTCAGTCCTGTGGGGATTCTTGGGGGAGCGTTTATTTGATCGGAGCAGAGATCCGGCGGCTCCACATTAGTGCGGGGGGCCTGGCCGCGTGATTTTTGGCACCGCGAACGTTGCGGCGGCCATTTTGAATGCCGTTTTTTCTTTCTGCAGTGTTTGTTTCTCGGGGTTAGAAGCTTCGTTTTTGAAAACGGTTGTCAGAGGGCAGCTAGTTAGAGCTTCCTTAGTGGACTGCAGCAAAAAAAAAAAAAAAAAACGCATATAAAATAGAAGTTCACCTTGTGACATACCGGGCTCCTTCATAAGCATTAAAGCGCTGTTTAGATACCATGCCTGCCAAACCACGCTGCCTCGTCTGTGGGGTGAGGTGCGGGGAGCTCTTAGACACTGGCGTTTGCAAGGCATGCTCCTTAGAGGCCATGGGCATGGAAAAGTCCTTGGGGGAAGGCTCTAAAGATCAGGTAGAGGCTTCTCTGGACGGCAGGGGGTCTGGCCCTCCTTCCTTGACTGCATCGGAGCCGGTGGCGGGCCCGTCCTCCGCTTGCAGCGTTCCTTTGTTGGGGGAGGGGTCCCATGGTGCCGGGGTGGCAGGGATCCCTTCGGAATTTTTCACCTTGATGCAGAAGGCGTTCGCCTTGCTGCAGCCGGAGCATGGGCTTCGGTCTCCGAGTCTTCCTAGCAGGAAAAGAAGGCGGTCGGCCAGTCTCCCTGATGGGGATGTGGCTCTGCCTAAAAGGCGACGGGAAGATTTGGACCCGACGTCGCAGGCTCTTTTAGAGGAGGACCTGGGGATGCATGATCAAGAGATGGATGAGGTCTCGGACGAAGACTTGGAAGACGGTGAATTGTTGGAGGGGGAGCAGCAGAGCAGGGTGGTCCGCGTTTTTCGGCGGGAGGAGCTGCCTGCTTTGATTTCGGAGACGCTAAAGGTTTTGAACATGCCCGCAGGGTCCACGTCCTCCGAGGAGGCGTTGGAGGATCCGCTGTTGCAGGCCGTGCGAACATCACAGCGGGTATTCCCTATACACAGAGTCTTTCGGAATATGATTCAGGAAGAGTGGGACTCTCCGGAGTCGGCGTTGCGAGGGACCAGGGCATTGGACCGTTTATACCCGCTCTCCGAGCAGGATAAAGTGATTTTTCGTTCTCCGAAGGTGGATGCCGCAGTGGCGGCGGTCACGAAAAAGACCACCATTCCGGTTGAGGGAGCCGCAGCATTGAAGGATGGGCAAGATAGGAAGTTGGATACCTTGCTGAAGCAGATGTTTGATATGAGTGCCCTTTCTCTGCAAGCCTCCATAGCGGGGGCGTGGGTGGCGAGAGGCTGTTTGCGCTGGTCTCAACGTCTTCAGGGCTCCCTCTCGGATGACCAAGCGGCGGATGTGACCTGGCTGGAGTCCGGCACTGCTTACCTGTCCGATGTTCACTATGATCTTATTCGTGGTCTGGCAAAATGTATGACTTCGGTGGTAGCGGCTCGCCGTTATTTGTGGCTCCGTAACTGGTCGGCGGATGGTTCTTCCAAGGCGCAGCTCAGTAAGCTTCCCTTCCGGGGTAAGCTTCTCTTTGGAGAGGATCTTGAAAAGTTGGTTAAGGACCTCGGAGAATCCAAAGGGGGGGCGTCTCCCGGAGGATAGGCCGAAGCAGACTCGAGGGGCTTCTGGGTCTAGAGGCCTCTCGAGAGATTTTCGTAGATTTCGCACCTCTCGTTTTCAGCAATCGCAGAGGGGCAGGTTTCCAGCACGTGGTCAGTCCTTTCGAGGGTTTAGAGGAGCGGGCAGGGGTTTTGGTCCCTTCCAGTCTTCGGGTGCCAAGAAGTCCCAATGAGATGAGGCGGGCCCAGGTGGAGGTGCCCGTGGGAGGCAGGTTGCGGGAATTCTACCCTGCCTGGGTCCAAATTACCTCAGACCGGTGGGTGTTGGAGGTTATTCGGGAAGGCTATGCCCTAGAGTTCCAGCGTCCCGTAGTAGATTCCTTTGTTCTTTCCCCCTGCAGGGCCCCTCGGAAGCTGCGAGCGGTTGTAGACACCTTGAGGTGTCTTCAGCGGCTCGGAGCAATAGTGCCCGTTCCGGTCGACCAGTGCGGCTCCGGTCGATACTCCATTTATTTCGTGGTCCCCAAAAAGGAGGGTACGTTTCGGCCGATTCTGGATCTAAAGAGGGTAAATCATTGCCTTCGAGTGACCCACTTCCGCATGGAAACCTTGCGTTCCGTCATTGCGGCGGTTCGCTCGGGAGAATTTCTGACGTCGTTAGATCTGATGGAAGCTTATCTTCATATCCCCGTGCGGCAGGAGCATCAACGTTTTCTACGTTTTGCGGTGCCGATGGGACATTTTCAGTTCCGTGTGTTGCCTTTCGGTCTGGCGACCGCTCCTCGGACATTCATGAAGATTATGGTTGTGGTGGCGGCCTCTCTTCACAAAGAGGGGATTCTGGTGCACCCTTACCTGGACGATTGGTTGATTCGGGCGAAGTTGAGAGAGGAGAGCGTGGTAGCTACCGATCGGGTGGTAGACCTGTTGGAAAGCCTCGGTTGGGTGGTCAACGTGGCGAAGAGCCGGCTGACTCCCTCTCAGACTCTGGAGTACTTGGGGGCGCGCTTCGAGACTCGGCAAGGCCGGGTGTTTCTTCCCAGCACGAGGGCGCAGGCCTTGAGAGATCTGGTGCGCCGGTTTCTGGGGCTTCGGGCGCCGACTGCTTGGCAGTATCTGCAGTTGCTGGGCACCATGGCGGCTACGATAGACTTGGTGTTGTGGGCCAGAGCTCATATGCGGCCGTTACAGAGTGCTCTTCTCAGGCGGTGGTCTCATCAGAGGGATGCGTTGTCGCAGTGTCTGCCCTGTCCAGCGGAGGTGAAGGGCAGCCTTCAATGGTGGTTGCATCCCGACAGCCTGGAGAAGGGCGTGCCTCTGGAGCCTCCGTGCTGGCGGTTGCTCACGACCGATGCGAGTCTCGCAGGATGGGGGGCTCATCACGAAGGATCGTTTGCTCAAGGGACTTGGTCGCTGGAGGAGCGGCAATAGTCCATCAACCGATTGGAGATGCGAGCGGTGTTTCGAGCTCTGCTAGCGTTTCAGACAATGCTAGGACAAGCGGCGGTGCGCGTGCTGTCCGACAACGAGACCACAGTGGCATATATCAATCGGCAAGGCGGCACGGGCAGTGCGTCTCTGGAGGAGGAGGAGAGTGTACTGCTGGCCTGGGCGGAACAGAACTTGCAGGCCTTGTCAGCTCAGCACGTCGCGGGAGTCAACAATGTCGAAGCGGATTTTCTGAGCCGCTGCCGAGTAGATCCGGGGGAGTGGGCTCTACACCCGGACGTCTTCGCAAGGATTGTGAGCCGTTGGGGGATTCCTGTGATGGATCTCATGGCGACCTTGAAGTCAGCGAAAGTGGAGCGTTTCTTCAGCAGGCGGAAAGAGTGGATGGCGGAAGGCCTGGATGCCTTGGCGCAGCGGTGGCCCGAGGAGGGTCTTCTGTATGTGTTCCCTCCCTGGGCGCTCATCGGCAAAGTGATACAATGCATCGAGCGGCACAAGGGCCGGGTGGTGCTGGTGGCGCCGGATTGGCCAAGGCGGCCGTGGTATGCGGATTTGATTCGGCTGTTAGCAGACGTACCGTGGAGGCTCCCGCTTCGGGAGGATCTGTTGCTTCAAGGACCCTTGCGAATGCCTCAGGTGGGTCGATTCTCGCTTACGGCTTGGCTCTTGAGCGGGCGCGGTTGACGGCCTGGGGATACTCGGTGTCGGTTATTGCTACACTTCTGCGATCGCGCAGAACGTCGACTTCCCTGGCGTATATACGCGTTTGGCGTGTCTTTGAGGCTTGGTGTTCGGATCGGTCTCTCAACCCTTTGAGGACTTCCTTTCCCCACATCCTTTCCTTTTTGCAGGCTGGAATGGAGAAGGGGCTCTCGGCCAGTTCCTTACGGGTGCAATTGGTGGCTCTCTCCTGTTTTCGGGGCAAGATTCACGGTCAGGTGATAGCGGCGCATGTAGATATCCGGCGTTTCTTGCGAGCGGTGTTGCTGCTGAGACCACCTAGGCGTTCGGTTATTCCTCCGTGGGATCTCAATGTGGTCTTGGACGCCCTGATCGGGGAACCGTTCGAGCCCTTGGGTAGGGCTTCGCTTAAGGATTTGACGCTCAAGACTGTTTTCCTGGTGACGATTTGTTCCGCCAGGAGAATTTCGGAGCTGCAGGCGCTGTCTTGCCTGGAGCCTTTTTTGTCTTTTTTGCTTTTGCAAAAAGAACAAAGATGGATTTTTAATTTACGTACTGTACAGCCCGGAGGTTTGAATGACCGTCTTGAATGGTCATTATTTTTTTAATTGACATCTTTATATATTTGTCGATTGAAGACTTTTGGTATTGTTAGTTGGGGATGTTTAGAATGCTGTGTTGACACTGTGTTGCTCCAATATTGTTTTTTATTATTGTGGTGTAGCTGTGGTTTTAAGATGACGTTATAGGTTAGTAGTTATCGGATTGGCTGGTTGTGTGATTAAGTACGTCACACGCCGAGGTGGATCAGTTGAAGCCGGTGAGAAGCCATTGCTGAAGAGAGATTTGCTGTATGACGTTGCTCCTGAAGAAGCCTGGTTATGGCGAAACAAAAGCTTTTGTAGAGCTTTGGTCAACTTTTGAGCTTTAAGTTGTATATCTCTCTCTCCGGTTCTTCGGTTGGTACTGGAATTGGTTAACAGCGTGTGTTGAAGAGCTGGAACTTTGCTGGATGAAAATTCGTCATTATAAGCTAAGTTATTTGCATTTATTGCTTGTTACAATGCTTTTAGATTCTGCAGTGATTTTCATTTTGCTTTTAGGTATCACTCCTGGACCGTATTAGGCTACGTTTAGCCTTGCAATTATATGATACATGACGCTGTTTTCCAGTGTGAAAGTGGTTGTATGTATGTGGTATTGAATGGTAATTAAGTGAGAATGTATATGTTTGTTTTTTAGGTAAATTTCTAGTTTGGTTGGTATTCTAGAGATGTTTTCCCAGTGGTAATTATGGTGTACTATATTTATTGTGAATTGACTTAAAAAATTTGTTAGGATGGTAGGGAGGCTTTGACCGGTGATGTAAGCGTCTACCAACACCATATAGTGATTTATCACTAAATGTGGAGTTGTGACATCTGAGGTCATTTTTTTGCCTGGTTATATATATTATAAGATTATTTGGTATTAGTGTGTTCTGAGAATTTGTACCTTGTAAGGTGTTTAGCGGGTTTTTTGCTATAGTTTGGATTACTCTTTTCCTGCTTTTGGCTATTGTTTTTGTTTTGATCTATTTATATAGCCATGTCTCCATCTACATATGTGGAGACGTGTCTATATGTCTACATATATATATGTATATTTATATATATATGTATATGTATCTTCTGCCCATGTATATCTCTGTGTATATCTATATCTATATATATATATATATATACACCTATATGTATATATATATATCTATATATATCTCTCTTGAGATATATCTTTTAGGTAGATATGTATCTACATACTTATCTATCTGTTTAGGTTCATATATCCATATATTCCTATATGACTCTGACAGATGGGCACTACCCCTATCCATGCTGTGCCAGCATGCTTAGGGTTCTACACATACAACCACTCCCTGTGGTAATTAGCAAATTTTTTCTTACCATAACCTTTCAGGGTTAGGTACCTCTGAAGCTCTCCATGTACCTTTTCTTTCCTAATTGACCTCATTTAGGAAAGACATTGCGGAGCTTCAGTTAATCTAAAGCTGTAACGCTTCATAAGTCTGTCCTTACTTTGTCATCGGATACAGGGGTCTCCATACCCTTTCCCTCCTACATGGACTATTTCTATTCTCCCTGACCAAGCAGGAAGTCAGTCCTCAGATATGGGTAACGTCGATGGAGCCCTTGCGGAGCATTTCCCCAGCTTTCCATGAAAGCCTTTGGGAATGCAGGCACGCATGCGCGGTTCCCTTCCCGCCTAAAGGTGCCATCTTGCTCAGTCTCTTGTTTTCCGTGAAGCCCACCGGACGTGAGTCCTAGTCATCCCGGAAAATTGTTTGATTTTTGTGGTTCTTCGTTATTTTTTCTTCTCCAGTTCGACTCCGGTTCCCCTCCCGCCAGGTTCGGTACACCGGTATCGAGCCCGATCTTTTTTTTATTTTTTTTATTTTTTTCCGTTTTTTGCCCTTAGTGGCTGGCGTTCGTGCCCTTTTTTCCTTTTCCCTAGAAGTCCGGTCCTTTGACCTCGCGGGGTCTCTTTTTTCCCCAATGGCTTCCAGCGGTTTTAAGAAGTGTGATCGGTGCAAGAAACTGATGTCTCTCACCGACTGCTGCCTTCGGTGCCTCGGTCCTGATCACGACCCTAAGACGTGTGGAAAAATGTCTTCCAAGGCACTGTGAAGTCGTCAGCACCAAAAGGAAAGGCTTTTTTCTGACTCGGCCTCTGGCCGGGTCCGGACCTTGTCTGAGGCCTTGACATCTGGGGAGTCGGATCCCGAGCACCGTCTTGGCTCCTCGGACAGGGGGTCCCCCGACCAGGAACGCAAGAGGAAGAAACGGCTCGCGAGGGCGTCATCGGAAGAGGTCCCTGGCTCCTCGAGAGCTAGGTCTCAGACCCCTGACCGTCGCCCCGGGCCCGTGGAACAGGAGAAGCCTTCCAAAGTCCCTCGACTGGAGCCGGAGTCTGCTGGACACGTAAGCCCTGTAGGTCCTCGTGGACTCTCCTACCAGGGAGCCGACGTCGGGCCCGGCACCGCCGGGGCCCGAGTCGGGAGCTGCTGAGTCTCAGGTTGACAGCCTTCGAGAGCAGACTGTCTGCCTTCATGGAACAGCAGCGGGCACTGATGGCCAGCCTGTCTGGCGCATCTGCCCCGACCACTTCGACATCGAAGTCGACCCCGGAGACCGAGCCGATACTCGAGGCCATGAAGGTTCGAGGTCAACCTCGGTCGCGATCTCCCTCGACCTCCCGTTCGGGACCGAGGGCATCGACGCCAGTACCATCGGGGCGGGTGCTCGCAGACCCCACGAGGTCAGACCCCGATTCTTCATCGGACGAGTCCGCATGGGAGACGGAGGACGAGGAGTCCCCCGACACCTTCAAGACTCGGTGCGTCCCATCGGACTCACCGCAGTCTGAACCCCGGAGTAGATCCCCTCCGGAGGATACCCGGTTCTCGGAGTTCGTCCAGGATATGGACACTACATTGGCTATCCCGGCGGACCCTGAGGAGGAGCCTCAAGCCGAGGAGCTCAAGGCCCTGCAGTACGACTCTCCTCCGAAGAAGGCCTTTACTGTCCCGGTTCCTCCGATGCTGGAACGGCTCCTCTTCCGGATGTGGGAGGCACCGGCCTCGGCGCCGGTTTTAAGCAAGCGGGTCGATTTCCATCTATCGACTCCGGAAGAGCCCCGGCTTTCAGAAGGCGCAGCTACCACACCATTCCATGGTGGTGGAATCGGCCATGCATCGCCTGAAAAGTTAGAAGATGCACTCCGCGGTGCCCCCTGGCAGGGAGGCCCAAAACCTCAATGGATTTTGTAGAAAGTGCTTCCAGGGCTCAATGCTTGCTTGCCGTGTCCAGTCTTACCAGCTGTACATGGGCATGTACTTGCGAGACCTGGCCAAGGAGCTGGCCGGGTTCTCTGCTGGTCTCTCCAGGGAACCCTTGCAGAGGTTCAAGTCCTTGTCCTTGGGCATCCGGGAATGCTCTAAGTTTATGTCCCGCGCTGCCTATGATGGCTTTGAGGCTTCGGCCCGTGTTGTGGCAGCCGGCATCGCGGCTCGACACCAGGCATGGCTGCAGTCATCGGACCTCGAGCCATGGGTTCAGGACAAGTTGGTTGATGTCCATGCCGAGGTGAGAACCTTTTTGGCAAGCCCATGACCGAGAAGGCTGCACAGCTCGAGACTGAGCACGTCACAAGGACAAGGCTGTCTAGAAAGACTTCTGCCCCTTCTCACAAAAAGAAGGGCTCGGGTAAAAAGCCCTTTTACCCGAGGAAGGGCACTGCCTACAAACAGTACCCACAGTATTTGGCTGCCCATCAGGGTCAGCAAGCCAAGGGGCAAGGTAATGGGCCCCGTAGGCAGAAGACCCCCAAGCCTCCGGCTCCTGCTCCCACTCAGCAGGGTGGGGTTTTTTGACTCCTTAGGCATAGCCTCTCTAGCCCTGCACAGGAGGTCGCCTCGCTCTGTTTGCCCACCAGTGGCCACTCATCACTGGAGACAGTTGGGTGTTAAGCATAGTTCACAGGGGCTATGCACTACACTTCCAACAACTGCCTCCTCCATACTTTCCAGGGGAGCCTCCAAGGCCTCCCCTGCACACAGATCTTCTCTTTCAGGAGCTCCAAGGTCTGTTGGTAGACAGGGCAGTGGACCCTGTGCCTCCTCACTTACAAGGTCGAGGGTTCTACTCCAGGTATTTCCTGGTACCCAAAAGAACCGGTGGCCTTCGACCTATTCTAGATCTCCGAAACCTCAACAAGTTCCTGGAGAAGGAAAAGTTCAAGATGCTTACTCTTGGGACCCTTCTGCCCTACCTCCAGCAGGGAGATTGGCTATGCTCCTTGGATCTAAAGGATGCGTATACTCACATCCTCATTCATCCAGACCACAGAAAGTACCTCAGGTTCATTGTGGGAGGAAACCATTATCAGTACAGAGTACTGCCTTTTGGCCTCACCTCCGCCCCCAGGGTCTTTACCAAATGCCTTGCCGTGGTGGCGGCCTACCTGAGAAATCAGGGTATCTTTGTCTTCCCCTATCTGGACGACTGGCTCATCAGGGGTCAGACGTGTCAGGAGGCCAGACAAGCCACCCTCAGAACTATTGCTCTTCTTCAAAGCCTGGGGTTTGTCATAAACTTCGCAAAGTCCACTTTGCTCCCATCCCAAAACTTGGAGTTCATAAGGGCAAGGTTGGACTCTCTGCTGGCAAAGGCATTCATGCCAGAGGACAGAGCCCAAAGACTGATAAACTTGGCAAGCCAGTTTCTCAGCAGGTCACTGGTCTCCACCAGACTCTTCCTAAGGCTTCTAGGCCACATGGCTTCGACAGTACATGTGACCCCCAATGCCAGGCTCCATATGAGCCCGACAGGAGAGTTTGTAGGCTCCATATGAGGCCTGCACAGTGGTGCCTTCGGACTCAGTGGTCACAGTCCACCGGCAGTCTCAGAGACAGGATAAGGGTGTCCAGACAATTTCTGAAATCCCTCAGCTGGTGGCTGCATCCACCCAACCTGCTGCAAGGGGTGCCTTTTCAGATTCCTGGGTTCACAGTGGTGTTGACCACGGATGCCTCCTTGCAGGGCTGGGGAGCTCATTTTCTAGGTAAGTGCACCCAGGGCCTGTGGTCTCCCTGGGAAGCCGCACAGCAAATCAATCTACTGGAACTCAGAGCTATTCGGTTAGCTCTCAAGACTTTCTCTGCAGCCCTGGGTCATCAGTCTGTCCTAGTTCAAACAAACAACCAGGTAGCCATGTTTTATGTGAACAAACAGGGCGGAACTGGGTCCAGGCTCCTTTGTCAAGAAGCACAGGACCTTTGCTTGTTTGCCCTCAAGCACAACATGCTCCTCAAGGCTGTGTACCTCCCTGGCCAGGAAAACTTCCTGGCCAACAGATTGAGCAGGATTCTACAGCCCCATGAGTGGCAGCTCCATCCTTTGGTGGTTCAGAAGATTTTCCTGAAATGGGGACTTCCTTCCATAGATCTGTTTGCCAGTCCACTGAACAAAAGCTGCCAAAGTTCTGCTCCAGGAAACCGCATCCTCTGCGGGTAGCAGCAGATGCTTTTCTGATTTCCTGGTCTCAGGGCCTTCTGTATGCGTTTCCTCCCACGCCCTTGGTGGCCCGAACTCTGTTCAAGATTCTTCAGGACAAGGCCTCGGTCCTGCTGGTAGCTCCCAGGTGGCCGAGACAGCCTTGGTTTCCACTTCTGCTTCAGCTGGCAGTGGATCCCCCACTACCTCTGGGGTTGCAACCCGACCTTCTCTCTCAGGATCAGGGTTCCCTTCTGCACCCCAATCTCAAAGCTCTCAATTTGATGGCCTGGAGGCTGCAAGGGTAGTTTGGGCTCCCTGGGGCCTCCCTCAGGAAGTTGAGGAGGTTGTCCTTGCCTCTAGAAAACCGTCCACTAGGAAAACCTATGCTCTTAAATGGAAAAGGTTTTCAATGTGGTGTCACCTACGTACAGAGGATCCCTTCTGTACTGTACCAGTAGTGCTTCAGTACTTACTGCACTTATCAAATCAATGACTTAAGTCCAATTCTGTTCGGGTCCACCTCTCAGCTCTAGCAGCTCACCACTCACTGGTGGAAGGACATTCTCTATCGGTTCACCCCTTGGTGTCCCGGTTTCTCAGAGGTTTGCTCTTGCTCAAGCCTACAATCCGTCCTCCTGCTCCTGAGTGGGAGTTGAATGTGGTCTTGCAGCAACTGACTCGCCCACCCTTTGAGCCGATGGCTACTTGTCCTCTACGCTTCCTGTCCTGGAAAACACTCTTCTTGGTAGCCCTAACCTCGGCCAGGCTAGTGAGTGAGCTTCAGGCCCTGGTCTGTGACAGGCCTTACACCAGATTCTATAAGAACAGGGTAGTCCTCAGGACTCATCCAAAGTTCCTCCCCAAGGTTGTCGTCTCTTTCCACCTCAACCAGGAGGTGGTTCTTCTGACATTCTTCCCTAGGCCTCATGCAAGCCAGGCTGAGGCAGTTCTGCATACCCTGGACTGTAGGAGGGCCTTATCCTTCTACCTTCACCGTACGCAGGGGCACAGAAGGGCTACTCAGCTCTTCATCTCTTTTGACCCTAATAATTTGGGGTTGGCTGTGTCCAAGCGTACCTTGTCCATCTGGGTGGCTGACTATATCTCCTGGGCTTACAAGGCGGCTGATCTTCCTTTGCAGGGTTTTGTCACGGCCCATCATGTCAGGGCAATGGCTGCCTCAGTGGCTCATCTCTGCTCTGTACCGTTGGTAGACATCTGCAGGGCTGCTACTTGGTCGTCAAGCCAGACGTTTGCAACCCACTACTGTCTGGAAAGGGAGTCCCGTAGGGACAGTGCTTTTGGCCAGGCAGTACTCCGGAATCTCTTTGAGGTTTAGGCAACTCCTGCCCTCTGTTGGGCTACCGGTGGAGGTTCTGTCAGTGAAAAGCCTTTCTTTTATGCTGAGACTAGAGGGAGTTCTCTTGTTCAGCCTGGGTTCCTGGTAGCCCAGAGCTAGGGAGTCACCCATATGTGAGGACTGACTTCCTGCTTGGTCCTGGAGAAAGAGTAGTTACTCACCTGCAACAGGTGTTCTCCAGGAGCAGCAGGAATCAGTCCTCACAACCCTCCCTTCTCCCCTGGGAGTTGCAGTTGTACATAGTTTATTTTTGTTTTTTTGTGTGCTTTTGTAGCTGTCATTTGACTGAGCAAGATGGCACCTTTAGGCGGGAAGGAAACCGCGCATGCGTGCCTGCATTCCCAAAGGCTTTCATGGAAAGCTGGGAAAATGCTCCGTAAGGGCTCCATCGACGTCAATGTCATCCATATGTGAGGACTGATTCCTGCTGCTCCTGGAGAACAACTGTTACAGGTGAGTAACTACTCTTTGTCAGTCCAAATCGGTCAAACTTATTTTCCTTTTGGTCCTAGGATTGTACTGTTCTTCGACCAAAAGAGCGTAAGCTGTGTCTAATAGTACCTTCTCCGTTTCTCTCTGAAACCCTACCTCGTACTACCCCAGTTTCCCCTGGGGCCATTTCTCACCCTGAAGGGTTCTCACCTCCACTTGTTTTTTTCTTGAGGATCTTCTACTGGCTCTTCTAACAGATCCATATGAACTTCAATAGATTTTTTACAATACCACCAAGGGAGGTCCATATTAGAATATTGTACTCAATATTTTTACTACTAAATTTCATCTCACAGGGTCTTCCTCTATAGAGGTCCTGTTCTAGTCCAGCTGTTCCACAGCACCTTTCTGTAATTCAACTCCTACCCTCCATCCCCAGGATGTCTGAGGTTCTGAGGAGTAGCATGGCTCATTCTAGATTCGCAACATGCTAGGACTCCCTCCAGGCATCTTAGCTTGGGGAGTCCCCATATGTGAAGACTCATTCCTGCTTGTTCCTGGAGATAGCACAGTTACTTACCTGTAACAGGTGATCTCTGGGAACAGCAGGAATAAGTCTTCACAACCCACCCACCTCCCCTAGGAGTTGTATCTCTCTATCTCTATCTTTCCCTTTCTCTTGCTCTCTCTCTTTGTCTCAGCTTTAAAACTTAACTGAGGAGAGGCAGTTGGGAAAGGCGGGAAGGCAGCACGCAGGCGTGTTGGGATGCTCCCAAAAGCGTTCTGATTGGACACTGGGGAGCGTTCCTGCGCAGACTCCGTCGGTACCGACGTACCCATATGTGAAGACTTATTCCTGCTGTTCCCAGAGATCACCTGTTACAGGTAAGTAACTGCTTTCTTTCCGCAGAAGAGGAATGAGGCTTAGGAAAGAAAACTGGAAGATAAACTGACTGGTTTAGATGAAAAGGTGAAACCACCTTTGGAAGAAAATGAGGATGGGTCCTAAGGACCACCTTATCATGATGAAACCTTGTATAAGGTGGATCAGCCACAAAAGCTTGAAGTTCATTAATGCGTCTTGCAGAAGTGGTGGCAATTAGGAAAATGACTTTCCATGAAATTAATTTTAGATCCGCAGTAGCCAAAGGTTCAAAAGGTGGCTCCATAAGTACACCTAGAACAAGGTTAAGATCCCATGCCACTGGAGGTGGTTTAATGGGAGGTTTCGTTAGTAGAAGTCCTCTCATAAATCTAGAAATAAGTGAATGAGAGGAAATTGGTTGTCCATCTAAGGGCTTATGAAACGCAACAGTAGCACTAAGATGGACTCTGACAGAATTCTTCTGAAGACCAGACGTTGATAAATGAAGGAGATACTCTAGAAGAGATTCTACTGGCACCAAAGAGGGGCTAAGCCCTCTCGGAAAACACCAGGATGAGAACCTTTTCCACTTGAAAGCGTAAGAGCGCCTTGTGGAAGGTTTCCTGGAGGCCAGAAATATGTCCTAAAATTGTTGGGATAGGTCTAGATTGTGAAAGTCTAGGCCTTGCGTAACCAGGTCTTCATGTGAAGACAAGCGTAAGGTACTACATGGACAGTAGATGCCATGTGTCCTAGCAGACGAAGCATCTGCCGAGCAGTGAGGAAGGTTTGGCAGTGCTGCTTGAGATGCTAGCTCGATTCTGAAGACTTCTTTTAGTCAGCTTCCTGCAGGAGAGACACTCCGCTGGGCAATGATCAGGACCTAAACATTTAAGACACCAGTCATGGGTGTCTGACAGAAATGGTACCGCCACACTTTGAACATTTCTTAAAACCAGAATCGAGCTAGCATCTCAAGCAGCACTGCAAACCTTCCTCACTTCTTGGCAGATGCTTCGTCTGCTAGGACACATGGCATCTACTGTCCATGTAGTACTTTATGCTCGTCTTCACATGAGAGTGGCCCAGTGGACCTTAGCTTCCCAATGCTCCCAGGCCTCAGGAAGTCTGTCAGACAAAATCAGTTACTACACGCCTGATTGTGTCTCTCCGCTGGTGGCAATCTTTGGAAAACCTTTCAATAGGCTCTCCTTTCCAAAAACCCTGTAACTAGGACCTGTCCTCCAGGTGATGTAAAACCCTCTCGCACCGAGGAAGTTTCTCCAAGGCCATGTGCCCATGAGGGAAGGGTTAGGGCAGCCGTTATAGTTGGTGATTCGATCATTAGGCATGTAGATAGCTGGGTGGCTGGTGGACGTGAGGATCACCTGGTAACATGCCTGCCTGGTGTGAAGGTAGCGGACCTCACATGCCATCTAGATAAGGTCTTAGATAGTGCTGGGGAGGAGTCTGCTGTCTTGGTACATGTCGGTACCAATGACATAAAATGTGGGAGGGAGGTTCTGGAGGCTAAATTTAGGCTTTTAGGTAGGATGTTGAAATCCAGAACTTCCAGGGTAGCGTTCTCCGAAATGCTTCCCGTTCCATGCGCAGGACCCAAAAGGCAGGCAGAGCTCCGGAGTCTCAATGCATGGATGAGACGATGGTGCAGAGATGAGGGTTTTGGATTTGTTAGGAACTGGGGAACATTCTGGGGAAAGGAGGGGCTCTTCTGAAGGGATGGGCTTCACCTTAACCGGGATGGAACCAGGCTGCTGGCATTAACCTTTAAAAAGGAGATAGAACAGCTTTTAAACTAGATAATAGGGGAAAGCCGACAGTCGCCCAAGAGCGGATGGTTCGGAAGAATGTATCCTTGAAGGATACTACCAAAAGCAGAGAGGTTCCAAAAAAGAGTAAAGTAGCCCAAATGCCCTCGAGTATGGAGCAGACAGAGCTTAAAGATCCCAAATTACCCATGTCTACCAATAGCCAAATAAATATGAATAAAATACAGTCTCTAAAATGCTTGTATGCAAATGCTAGAAGTCTAAAAAACAAGATGGGAGAGTTAGAATATATAGCACTAAATGAGAGGTTAGATATGAATGGAATATCAGACAGTGGAAGGAGGACAATCAGTGGGACACTGATACCTGGGTACAAACTATATCGTAATGATAGAGCTGATCAAATTGGTGGAGGGGTTGCGCTCTGTTAGAGAGGGCATTGAGTCAGAAAGGATTAAAGTTTTGCAGGAAACAAAATTTGCTGTAGAATCTCTATGGATTGAAATTCCATGTAAAAAGGGAAACGCGATGGCAGTGGGGGTGTACAATCGACCGCCTGGCCAGAATGAACAAATGGATGATGAAATGCTCAAAGAAATCAAGGAAGCTAACAAAAGTTACAGTGCAATAATGGTGATTTCAGTTACCCCGGTATTGACTGGGTCAGTGTTCACGGCAGGACATGCTAGGGAGATAAAGTTCCTAGATGAAATAAATGACCTTCTTGGAGCAGCTGGTTCATGAACCGACCAGAGGGGAAGCAATATGAGACCTAGTCCTTAGTGGAACACCAGATGTAGTGCAAGAGATAAGGGTGTTGGGGCCACTTGGCAATAGTGATCATAGCATGATCGCCTTTGATTTAATTAGTGGAGGAGGGATAGTAAGGAAATCCACAGTACTACCTTTTAACTTTCGAAAGGGAGACTATGATAAAATGATGAAAACAGTTAAGAAAAAACTAAAAGGAGCAGTTGCAAAGATTAAAGACTTACATCAAGCTTGGGTGTTGAAAAATACTATCTTGGAAGCCCAAGCCAGCTTTCTTCCATGCTTTAAGAAAAGTGGAAGGAAGTCCAAAAAACTGCCAGCATGGCTTAAAGGTGAGGTCAGAGAGGCTGTTGCCAAAAAAGCATCTTTCAGGAAATAGAAAAAAGAGCCAAACGACGAAACCTGGAAACAGCACAATTTGAGAAGAAGCTTGCTGCGGAAGCAAAAACGCGAAATAAAGATTTTTTTCAAGTACATGCGCAGCAAAAAACCTGAGAGTCAGTTGGTCCATTAGATGATAGAGGAGTTAAAGGGGCACTAAGAGGCGACAAGGCGATAGAGAGACTGAATGAATTCTTTGCTTCGGTCTTCACTGAGGAAGATATAGGGATGTTACCCATGACTGAAGTGGTATTTAAAGGTGCAGAAGAATTGAAGGAAATATTGATACATCGGGAAGATGTATTACAACTATTAGATGAACTGAAGAGTAGCAAATCACCTGGGCCAGATGATATACATCCAAGGGTTTTGAAAGAACTGAAATATGAGATTGCAGACCTGCTATTAGTAATCTGTGAACTATCATTAAAATCATCTCTAATACCTAAAGATTGGAGGATCGCCAGTGTAACACCAATTTTTAAAAAGGGTTCCAGGGATGATCCGGGAAACTACAGACCGGTGAGCCTGACGTCAGTACTGGGAAAAATGGTAGAAACTATCATAAAGAATAATATTACTCAGCATTTAGATAGTCATGGCCTAATGGGAGACAGCCAACATGGCTTTAGACAAAGATCATCTTGTCTTACTAATCTGTTATGTTTTTTTGAAAGTGTGAGTAAACAGGTGGAAAAAGGTGAGTCGGTTGATATTGTGTATCTGGACTTTCAGAACGCCTTTGACAAGGTCCCTCATCAGAGACTTTTGGCAAAACTAAAGAGTCATGGGATAGGAGGCAGTGTACTACTGTGGATCAGGAACTGGTTAAAAGATAAAAAGCAGAGGGTAGGGCTAAATGGCCAATTTTCCCAATGGAGAAAGGTGAATAGTGGTGTACCCCAGGGATCTGTGCTGGGTCCGCTGCTTTTTGACATATTCATAAATGACCTGGAAAGTCGAATAACGAGTGAGGTTATCAAATTTGCAGATGAGACAAAACTATTTAAAGTTGTTAAAACCCAAGAGTATTGTGGAAAATTGCAAGAGGATCTTGATAAATTGGAAGACTGGGCATCAAAATGGCAGATGAAATGTAATGTGGACAACTGCAAAGTTATGCACCTAGGGAAGAACAACCCAAACTATGGTTATACGATGTAAGATTCCACTTTAGGAACCACCACCCAGGAAAAAGATTTAGGCAGCATTGTGGATAAAATGTTAAAACCCTCGGCTCAATGTGCAGCGGCGGCCAAGAGAGCAAACAGAATGCTAGGTATCATAAGGAAAGGAATGGAAAATAAAACAAAAGATATTATAATGCCTCTATATCATTCCATGGTGAGACCGCACCTTGAATATTGTGTGCAATTCTGGTCGCCGTATCTTAAAAAGGATATAGCGTTATTCTCCAGGACCAAGCAGGAAGTCAGTCCTCACATATGGGTGACGTCGGCGCCGACGGAGCCCTCGCGGAGCAATTTTCCCCAGCTTTCAAAGAAAGCCTTTGGGAATTGCAGCGCGCATGCGCGGTCGCCTTCCCGCCCAAGGGTGCCATCTTAGCCAGTCTTCTTTTTTCCGCGAAGCCCTACAGACGTACCCGTCGTGTCCCCGCGAAAAAGTTGATTTTACTCATAATTCTCTCTTTTTTTTTCCTTCGGTTCGACGCCGGTCTTTTTCCCGCCCGGACTCGCGACGCCGGTCACGAGTCCTCTTCTTCTTTTTCGGTTTTTTCTGACTTAGTCAGTTTCGTTTTCGGTTTTTCCCTGGCAGCCCGGTCCTTTGACCTCGCAGGGGCCCTTTTTCCCCCGATGGCTGCCAGTGGTTTCAAGCGGTGTGGTCAGTGTGACCGAAATATGTCACTAACTGACACACACGACAATTGCCTCCGCTGCCTGGGCCCGGATCATGAAGAAATGATCTGTGGGGCCTGCGGCAAAATGTCCTCCAAAGCGTTTGAGAAGTCAGCGGCATCAGCGGGATAGGATCTTCGCTGACCCCAGCCGTACCCGGACCTCGTCGGAGGCCTCCGCGTCCAGAGGTTCCAGCTCGGACCGTCGCCGGAGTTCCTCCGACAGGGGTTCTCCCTCCGGGGACCATCGACGGAAGGTGAAACCCGCGAGGGCGGCGTCGGTGGATGCTCCTGGCTCCGCGAGGGCCAGGTCGCATAGCCCCGATAGCCGTCCCGGGTCCTTGGAGAAGGAGCACCTCTCGAAGCGACCTCGTCTGGAGTCGGAGCTGTCTGCTCGGGTAAGTCCTGTGGTCCTCCTGGACTCGCCTCCGAGACCGCCGACGTCGGGCCCGACGCCGTCGGGGCCCGAGTCGGGGGCTGCTGGGTCACCTGAGGTCGGACTCAGGTTGACGGCCTTGGAGAGCAGACTGTCTGCCTTCATGGACCAGCAGCGGGCACTGCTCGCTAGCCTCGCTGGCGCCACTGCCCCGACCGCCGGGACGTCGACGTCTAAGTCGACCCCGGAGACCGAGCCGATCCTCGAGTCCATGCGAACTCGAGTCGATCCTCGGTCGAGGTCACCCTCGGCCTCCCGTTCGGGACCGAGGTCGCCGACGCCGACTCCCTCGGCGTCGGGGCGGCAGGCGCCACGGCCTGCCCGGGCCGACCCCACCGATTCCTCGTCGGAGTCGGTCTGGGAGTCTGAAGAGGAGGAGTCACCTGATTCCTTTCGGACTCGGTGTGTCCCCTCGGACTCACCTGAGTCCGAACCTCGGAAGCAGTCCCCCCCGGAGGATGCCCGGTTCTCGGACTTCGTCAGGGATATGGCCAAGGCTTTGGCCTTCCCTGCGGATCCCAAGGAGGAGCCTCGAGCCGAAGAGCTCGACGCCCTCCAGTATGACTCTCCCGCCAGGGAACACTTTACTGTACCGGTTCCTCCCATGCTGGAACGACTACTCTTCCGCATGTGGGAGAGTCCGGCCTCCTCGCCGGTCCTGAGCAAGCGGGTCGATTCTATCTATCGAGTCCGCAAGAGCCCTGGCTTCCAAAAAGCACAGCTACCACACCATTCCATGGTAGTGGAATCGGCCATGCATCGTCTTAAGAGCCAGAAGATGCACTCCTCGGTGCCTCCTGGCAGGGAGGCCCGTAACCTGGATGGCCTTGGTAAGAAGTGTTTCCAGGGCTCTATGCTTGCGTGTCGTGTCCAGACCTACCAGCTATACATGGGCATGTATCTCCGAGACCTGGCTAAAGAGCTAGCCGGATTCTCCGCTGGTTTGTCCGAGGAACCTTTGCGGAGGTTCCTGGCCTTGTCCACTGGCATTCGGGAATGCTCAAAATTCATATCCCGAGCAGCCTATGATGGCTTTGAAGCATCGGCTCGAGTGGCCGCAGCCGGCATCGGTGCCCGCCGACAGGCTTGGCTTCAGTCGTCTGACCTTGAGCCCTGGGTGCAGGACAAGTTGGTCGATGTCCCCTGCCGAGGTGAAAACCTCTTTGGCAAGCCCATGGCTGAAAAGGCTGCACAAATCGAGACGGAGACTCTCACCAGAACTAGGCTTTCTAGGAAGACCTCCGCCCCTTCCCAGAAGAAGAAGGGCTCGGGAAAGAAGTCCTTTTACCCGAGAAAGGCGGCTGCCTATAAACACTACCCCCAATATCAGGCCTCCGCAGCTCCCCAACAGGGTCAGCAGGCCAAGGGACGGGGTAACGGGTCCCGTAGGCAGCAAGCCCCCAAGCCTGCACCACCGGCCCCTGCTCAGCAGGGTGGGGGTTTTTGACTTCATCAGCATAGCCTCTCCCCCTCAGCTGGTTCCTCCCAGCACAGGAGGCCGCCTGGTTCACTTTGCCCACAGGTGGTCCAACATCACTTCAGATGCCTGGGTGCTTCATGTCGTAAGAGAAGGCTATCTTCTCCACTTCCACCAGGTCCCTCCCTCCTATTTCCCGGGAGAACCTCCACGACTCCCTCTGCACAGGGACTTACTCCTTCAGGAGTTAGCAAGTCTTCTCCAGGAACAGGCTGTGGAACCGGTGCCCCACCACCTGAGGGGTCAAGGCTTCTATTCCAGGTATTTCCTAATACCAAAAAGAACGGGAGGCCTCCGACCCATCCTGGACTTGCGCAACCTCAACAAGTTCCTCGTCAGGGAAAAGTTCAAGATGCTTACCCTTGGAATCCTTCTGCCCTACCTCCAGCAGGGAGATTGGCTATGCTCCTTGGATCTAAAGGATGCCTACACGCACATCCTCATCCACCCAAGCCACCGCCAATACCTAAGGTTTGTCGTGGCAGGAAATCATTACCAGTACAGAGTACTGCCCTTTGGCCTATCCTCCGCACCGCGAGTCTTCACAAAATGTCTCGCGGTGGTGGCGGCTTATCTCCGGCTTCACGGCCTCTGTCTTTCTGTACCTCGACGACTGGCTCATCAGAGCATCGTCCTCTCCGGAAGTCACAAATGCCACACACCGCACTGTGACTCTTCTGCAGTACTTGGGCTTTGTCATAAACTTCGCAAAGTCCACTTTGCTCCCCTCGCAAGATCTCGAGTTCATCGGCGCAAGACTGCACACTCTTCAGGCACGAGCTTTCCTGCCTCTCGACAGGGCTCAACGGCTCATGGACCTAGCCGGCCGTTTTCGCAGCCAGTCCCTGGTCTCCGCCAGGCGCTTCCTGAGACTACTCGGCTATATGGCTTCCACCGTCCACGTGACCCCCAATGCCCGCCTGAATATGCGGCCTGCTCAGTGGTGCCTTCGCAAGCAGTGGCAACAAGCCACGGGCGGCCTAGCCGACTTAGTGCGCGTCTCCGGCCCGCTGGCCTCTTCTCTACAGTGGTGGCTTCATCGGCCGAACCTCGTGCTCAGAATGCCTTTTCAGTCCTCTCAGCCGGCTCAAGTGCTGACGACCGATGCTTCTCTCCTGGGATGGGGAGCGCATTGCCAAGGGGCATGTACTCAAGGTCTCTGGACCACGTGGGAGTCTGCTCAGCAGATCAACTTCCTGGAGCTCAGAGCAATCCGTCTGGCTCTCAAGGCTTTCTCCCACCTGACTTCTCACCAGTCCGTCCTTGTCCAGACGGACAATCAAGTTGCCATGTTCTACGTGAACAAACAGGGAGGCACGGGCTCCTTCCTTCTCTGTCGAGAAGCACAGAAGCTCTGCTCTTGGGCCGTCAGCCACGGCATTCTTCTCAAGGCAGTTTATCTCCCAGGCCAAGAAAATTGCCTGGCGGACAAACTCAGCAGGATCCTCCAGCCGCACGAGTGGCGCCTGGATCCCTTGGTAGTTCAGAAACTTTTTCTGAAGTGGGGCCTCCCCACGATGGATCTCTTTGCCAGTCCTCTCAACCGGCAACTTCCTCGCTTCTGCTCTCGTCAGCCGCATCCCCTTCGAGTAGCGGCGGATGCTTTTCTACTCTCATGGTCGAAGAGCCTTCTGTATGCCTTTCCTCCCATACCGCTAGTCTCTCGAACTCTTTTCAAGGTTCTCCGAGACAAAGCTTCCATGATCCTGATAGCTCCTCGCTGGCCCAGACAGCCGTGGTTTCCACTCCTGCTGCAATTAGCGGTGGAGGATCCGTTCCCTCTGGGGTTTCAACCGGATCTTCTAACACAGGATCAGGGGTCCCTGCTACACCCCAACCTCAGATCTCTACATCTGATGGCCTGGCTGCTGAAAGGGTAGTCCTTGCTCCCCTTCTACTGCCGGCAGAGGTGGAAGAGGTCGTCCTAGCTTCTCGGCGACCTTCTACCCGCAAATGCTATGCCCTTAAATGGCGTCATTTTTCCACTTGGTGTGCCCAGCAGTCTCGGGATCCCTTCTCCTGCCCGGTGTCGGTGATCTTGCAGTACTTGCTCTACCTCTCTAATCTGGGACTTAAGTCCAACTCCGTCAAAGTTCACCTCAGTGCTCTTTCAGCACATCATGTGCCGGTGGACGGCAGACCTCTTTCCAGCGACCCTCTCGTAGCGAGGTTTCTCCGAGGTCTCCTTCTACTTAAACCACCTCTGCGCCCGCCAGCACCTGACTGGGATCTGAATGTGGTTTTACAGCGGATTTATTTATTTATTTAACATTCATTTTTATACCGCATCTTCCAGAGATCAGTTGCGGTGTACAAATAACAACTATTAACAAATCGAAATTTGTTTTACATAGAACATCTTAGATATACATAGAACATTTTAAAGTATCATAAATTAAACAAATTTAACTGGAACTGAGTTAAAACAATTAACTAACAGAAAATGGTGTTAACGTACATAATATAGTACATAACAGATGAAGGTATTAGGGCATAAGAGATTGGAAAGTCTTTTCATTTGCGCTATGTGTGAGGTCTATTTATGTGGAAGGGTTGTGCTTTATGTTGTCGGTTACTTGTTTAGCCTTTATCTAAGTTGAGTGTAAGGTTTTCCATGGTGTTATAATGTTTGGTGAATAGATAAGTTTTTAATTTTTTGCGGAATTCCATGATCTCTGTTAGAGATCGTAGATCCTCTGGTAGGGAGTTCCAGATAGTAGGAGCTATATGAGAGAAGGCTCTATTGTTGGTTAATTTATGTGCTTTTATGAAGTCCTTCGGAATCTTTAGTTTATTTAATTGTTCTTTTCTGTGGGTAGTCTTAGGTGTTTCTTTGCATATTAAATTACATAGTGTAGTTGGAGCCATATCATTTAATGCTTTGAATGAGGTAATTATTGTTTTGTATGTTATCCTACTCTGTATTGGTAACCAATGAAGGGATGCTAGTATTGGTGTTATGTGTTGGAGTGAGTTTATTTTTAATATAATCCTTGCCGTTGCATTTTGGGCTAGTTGAATTCTTTTAATGTTCTGTTTTGAAATGCCCATAAGTATTAGGTTGGCAAAATCAAAGTGAGGGGTTATAATAGCTTGTGTTATATTAATGAAATCTTGTACAAATACTAGCGGGCGTAGTTGTTTGAGAATTTTAAGTTTGAAATAGATTTTCTTTGTGGTGTTTCTAATGTGTGTTTCCATTGTAAGGTGTGTATCTATTATAACACCTAGATATCTTATTTCATTTTTTATTTTAATTTCTTGATCTTGTAGAGTTATATGGGTTGGGGGAATAAATGATTGATTTTTTGTTACAATTAGGACTTCGGTTTTAGCATGGTTTTATATGGAGGTTTTGAGTTTTTAGCCAAATTGTGATTTCGTTATAACAGTCTGAGAGGAGTTGTAATGGTAGGTTAGGGATAGTAAATGGAATGTACATCATAATATCGTCTGCATAGAGGTGATATTGTACTCCAAATTTTTTAAAGATATTGCAGACCGGTTTTATGTAAATGTTAAAAAGTAGGGCTGATAGAGCAGATCCTTGTGGTAAACCTATTTCTTGGTTATATGTAGTTGATGTTTGATTGCCTATTCGTACATTTTGAGTTCTGTTGTTTAAATAGGAAGTGAACCATTTATATACTGTAGAGTTTATGCCTATCTGTTTTAAGTTTCTGAGCATTATTGAGTGATGTACACTATCAAAGGCCGCTGATATGTCAATGAAGAGGAGGATGAATGCTTGTTTATGGTTGTCGATTCCTCTTAGGAGAGTATCAATTAATACAGTAAGTAGTGTTTCAACTCCGTGGCGGGGTCGAAATCCATATTGTTGCTCATCAAGTGGATAAGATGTGTCTATGTATTCCTGTGTCTGTAATTGCACAACTTTTTCTATTATTTTGGCCAAAAATGGTATGCTAGAGATGGGTCTGTATGATATTGGGGATGTTTTATCTAATTTGCTATTCTTTAGAATTGGGCGTATTTGTGCGTGCTTGAGTGATTGTGGAAGGTAACCTTGGGTTAATGAGAGGTTGACTATTGGAAGAATGAATGATAGAAGAGTTGGTAGTGTGTTTTTTATCCATGATACTGGGCATGGGTCTAAGTATGAAGTTGTGGTATTGAGACTAGATATGATAGTTTTTAATGACGTTCTTGAAATGGGGTAAAAGTCTGACCATTCGTCAATAGGCTGCTGAAAGGTGTTAATTGTATCTAGTGACATTTGAGGTTTTTTTGATTTGTTTTGGTAGTGATTGGCTAGTGTTTGTACTGAGATGTCAGTGATTTCATTGCTAGAAGTTTGAGCGTTATTGGTAAGATTTCTGACAATAGAAAATAGCTCTCGAGGTCTGTTAAATGATTTTGATAATGTTGCTGCGTAGTAGTTTTTCTTTGTACTATCTAGTGCTTCTTTATATTTTATGAGATGGTTATTATATATTTCCTTATGTATAGTCAACTTAGATTTTCGCCATTTAGTTTCGTGTTTTCTTAGTTCTTTTTTCATTTGTTTTAGTGTATTATTGAACCATGGTGTACTGTTTGTTTTGAGGTGTTTTCTTTGTTTATTTGTATGGTTGCTTTTGGCTGCATTATTGATGGTTTCGTACCAGTTGTTGACAGCGTCATCTAGATCTGATGTGGATGGCAAGAGGTGGGGGATTGTAGAGTCAAGGAATTCCGTTTCATTAAACTTTTTAAATTTTGACGTGGGGCCACTTAATGTATAGTTTTTGATGTTAGTAGTATGATATTTGAGGTTTATTTTGATAGTATAATGATCAGACCAGGGTGTCTCTGTGAGTGCTATGGAATTTGGGTTGATTAGTTTGAAGAGTACATCTGGAAGAAAAATCATGTCTAGTGTTCCTCCTTTTATATGTGTTGCGGTATTTATTATTTGATGGTAATCTATATCTGATATAGCATCCAGAAATAATTTGGAGTTATGTGTTGAAAGTGATGGGAGATTGAAATCACCTAGCATGATTATAGGGTTTTGTGCAGTGGATGAGCTAAGGAGATCAATAAAGGAGTCTAGGCAATCTGCACTTTGGTCTGGAGGCCTATAAATTAAGCAGATTTTCATGAGGCCGATTTTTATTAATAATGTGTCTATGTTATTAGATATGTTTGTTTGAATTGATTTAGCATTTAATATCTTTTTCGTCATCATTAGGACTCCTCCGCCTTTTTTGTTAGACCTATGTTTGTAAAAAAGGTCATAGTTTTCATTATCAAGTTGATTTAGGTAGACTGTGTCCGTTTCAGAAAGCCAAGTCTCTGTGACACATAAAATGTCTGGTTTGGAATCTGTTATTAGATCATTAAATATGGGGAGTTTATTTTTCATTGCTCATGCATTAATAAGAATGCATGATAGGGAGGATAAGTTTGAGGACGTTTCCTTGCAAATTTGAGGTGAACTTGTTTGTTTTATGTGTATTAGTCTATGGTAGTTTATCTTTGGGTAGTTGTTTGGGTGAGTGTGTCCAATATGGTTGTCATATTGAGTATGATTGTGTATTATAGGGATGGTCCTGTAATTTTTGCTGTTTAGACTTAGTGATAGGTTAGTTATTATTGTCAATAGTATAAATGTGTATAATATTCTTGGAAACATGATGTTGGAGTGTGCCATTTTCTGAATCTGGATCAGAGGTATGTTAGCCAATGTGTCTGATTCGGTGGGGTGTTGAGTTGTGTAGAGGAGGTGTGGTATTCTCTGATGGGATAATATAAATAATTACTGACAACAGTAGGAAGGACAGTTAATGACTAGTGTAGAGATGTAAATTGGCTTGCTCAGTAGAGCAATCAGTTGTTACATATTAGAAGGTAGTGGTAGGTTGATATAGAGGCCACGTCAGAAGTAGATGTGAGTTACTGACAACAGTAATAAATCTGGTATGATACACAGATAGCAGTGATATTTCAAATTAAGTTACTGACAACAGTAATAAATCTAGAGTGAGTCAAAAGTGGCAGGAATATATCTAAAGTGAGTTATAGATAGCTGTAATATATCTGAGACCTAATACTGACAACAGTAATATATCTGCGATGAATCACAGGTGGCAGGAGTATATCTAAAGAGAGCTACTGACAACAGTATATCTAAAAGTATATCTAAACAGTATATCTAAAGAGAGCTACTGACAACAGTAATTAAAATACAGTAATTAAAACACAAACTCAGGAGTATATCTAAATAGAGCTACTGGCAACAGTAGCTAAAACACAAGGCTAAGTTCGTACAGGATAATGTTAAAGCTTAAAATTGTGTTGGTATTGCTAATAGTGAGGTATTCTTCTATAAGTAATGCTGAGTACTGTGATCGATTTAAGCAGTATAATATTAGTGCATCTATGTATAAAGGATTTGAACTGTTACCAAAATTAGTAAGGTGGCACAATAATATATAATGTTTACCTGTCCGCCTTTTGAACCTATGGCTACCTGTTCTCTCCGTTTTCTTTCTTGGAAAACCTTATTCCTGATAGCCCTCACTTCCGCTAGACGCGTAAGTGAATTGCAGGCCCTCGTGTCTGATCCCCCTTACACTCGGTTCTACAAAAATAGGGTAGTCCTACGGACTCACCCAAAATTTCTTCCAAAAGTGGTCTCCCCTTTTCACATCAATCAGGAGGTGGTACTTCCGACCTTCTTTCCCAGGCCACACTCCAGCCGAGCTGAAATGGTCCTGCATACCCTGGACTGTAGAAGGGCATTGAACTTCTACCTTGACCGTACGCGGGAGCACCGTAAAGCTGCTCAGCTTTTTGTGTCTTTTGACCCCAATAAATTGGGGCTCCCGGTCTCCAAGCGTACTCTGTCCATCTGGGTTGCTGACTGTATCGCTTGGGCTTATGGGGCAGCCGGACTCTCGTTAGAAAGTCGAGTCACGGCTCATTGTGTTCGGGCGAAGGCTACGTCAGTGGCTTACCTCCGCTCTGTTCCGTTGGCAGACGTCTGCCGGGCCGCTACTTGGTCTTCGAGCCAGACTTTTGCGGTCCATTACTGCCTCGAGAGGGAGTCCCGCAGGGACAGTGCTTTCGGACAGGCAGTTCTCCGAAATCTCTTCGAGGTTTGAGCAACTCCTACCCTCCATCCCGGATGGGGGCTACCGGTGGGTAATAATTCAGTGAAGATTCCTTCCTTCTGTACCGCTGAGCTAGAGGGAGCTCATTTTTGTGCTTAGGGTCTCCGGTAGCCTTAAGCTTGGGAGTCCCATATGTGAGGACTGACTTCCTGCTTGGTCCTGGAGAAAGCGTAGTTACTCACCTGTAACAGGTGTTCTCCAGGAGCAGCAGGAATCAGTCCTCACAACCCTCCCTCCTCCCCTTGGAGTTGCAATCATCTGCTTTAGTTTTTTTTGCAAATTTTTATGCTGTCTTTTAGCTATGTCATCAGACTGGCTAAGATGGCACCCTTGGGCGGGAAGGGGACCACGCATGCGCGCTGCAATTCCCAAAGGCTTTCTTTGAAAGCTGGGGAAAATTGCTCCGCGAGGGCTCCGTCGGCGCCGACGTCACCCATATGTGAGGACTGATTCCTGCTGCTCCTGGAGAACACCTGTTACAGGTGAGTAACTACGCTTTTTGATCTTTCCTGTCAGCAGCTGAGGAGGTCTTGACCTTCCCTATCTTCACTATGTTTGCTAATTTGGGATAACTTTCACCGGATTTGTAGTTATTTATTTCAAGTTTTTTGATAACTTTAGCTTGCCGGCGGCTGTTTTGAGTCGCCGCGGAGCTCCGTTTTTGGCCAGAAGCACAGGATTTCTTGTTGGCTTCTTTAAAAACCTCCTTTGCTGTGGTAGCTCCCTGCTGCTTGTTATTTCAAAGGGATTCTGGTTTGGGGGGTATTGTTTGCCCAGTGCGCTGTAGTTAATATAGCAGAGAGCCTCATTTACAGACTCACAATGCCTTCCTCACTGCAGAGGTGCATTGTTTGTCACAAGAAGCAGAAGGAACTTCAGAATCGGTTATGCACGTCCTGCTTTGCTCACCCAGGGGAGTCTTCGTCGGCCGGGCCACATCCAGGGGCCTCGGTCTCTGATTTGCCTGTGCTAGATGGCCTGCTGCCCTTGTCAGCTTCAGCAGACTCTCAGGGGAATCTACCGCTGTCTCTCCAAGTTCCCCTAGTTCTTTCGCAAGCTACTCTGCCTTCTGAGGAGCACCTCTTAGCGCTATTCCGCCAAGCATGGACGCTGTGGCATGCTGACTCGTCTGCGGCGGTGCAGCTCACTGGGACCCAGGAACCCATGCCTACTTCCGCTGCCCGCAAGCGGTCCAGTAGTTCTATTGGCCCGTCCTCCTAAGGAGTTACAGTTCCTGCTAGACGAGGATCTGAACCCGAAGAATGACAGGTCTTGGGCTGAAGGCTCTGCGGATCTCTCAGATTGTGAGGATGGGGAGTATTCTCCATCAGATTCGTCTAGTCCAATGCGAGAGGACTCACAGGATATTTGACTGTTCCGTAAGGAGGAGTTATCCGCCCTAATTGGGCAAGTGTCAGAGGTGCTTCGCCTTTCGAGTCTTCCTGAGCTGCAGACTCCTCAGGCTCAGTCTCAGGTGGCTCCCATCTTACAGGGCATTCGTAAGCCCTCAAAATTGTTTCCATTTCCACCAGAATTGCAGCTAATGGTATCCCGGGAGTGGGATTCACCGGACATTCCGCTGCGCAACGCTCGTCGCCTGGGTCAGTTGTATGTCTGATCCCCAGAAGTCCTGGAGCACTGGCTTACGTATCCGAAGGTCGATGCCTTATTCACTGGCGTTACTAAGCACACCACCATTCCGGTCGAAGGCGGGGCTGCGCTTAAGGATCCTCAGGACCAGAAAGTGGAGAACCTCCTGAAGACGGCCTTCTCCTCGTCTTCCCTAGCTCTTCAGGCGACGGTATGTGGTGGACTGATGGCCTGAGCCTTGCTACGCTGGATTCAACGATTGCCTGAAGATTCATCTGTCGCCTAGAGTCAGCTACAGCGTTTTTGGCCGATACATTCTATGATTTGCTGTGGCTTTCAGCTCGCTCGATTGCAGCCGTCACGGTGGCCAGGTGATGGCTGTGGCTCCGCCAATGGGCGGTGGATGTCGTTTCCAAGGCCAGGCTCTCCAAATTGCCTTTTAAGGGAAGGCTTCTTTTCGGGAAGAACTGGACAAGCTGGTAAAGGATCTTGGGGAGGTTAAGCCACAGCGCTTGCCGGAGAATAGGCCAAAGTCATCTTCTCGCCGGTCTTCTAGGGGGCAGACGTTCAGGCGGTATTCCAGGAATAGAGACTCCCGGAGGTTTCGTTCCTTCAAGCCCTCTCTGCCGGCAGCACCATCCAATCGTTATGGACAAGCGGGCGCAGTCCTTTCGGGGAGCCCGAAAGGGTTCAGACTCCTACTCTTCCTCTGGGAAGTTCTCCGGATCAGCGCGGCCCTCCCGCTGACGGGACGGGAGGCCCACTCGAGATTTTGCCGCCGGTAGAAGGTCGGTTGGCCTTATTTTCTTGAAAGTGGGCACAAATCACCTCCGATCAATGGGTACTCGACAGCGTTTCTCGGGGTTATTCTCTGAAGTGCTGCCGGGCTTTTCCCAAAGTTTTCCTGGTTTCCCCGGCAGGATCTCCCGAGAAAAGACGGATCATTCATACCACCCTACAGCGTCGTCTTCCGTTAAACGCCATTTGCCCAGTACCCCCCCCCCCCCCCCACGAAAGAGGGTTGGGTCGGTACTCCATCTATTTCGTGGTGCCCAAGAAAGATGGTTTGTTTCGCCCCATCCTGGACCTCAAGGGAGTAAACCGCAGCCTTCGTGTACCACATTTTCGGATGGAAACCCTTCGATCCGTGATCCAGGCGGTGCGCAAAGGTGAGTTTTTTAGCGTTGCTCGATCTTGCGGAAGCATATTTTCATATCCCCATTTGTGTCGAACACCAGCGGTTCCTGAGATTTGCGGTTCTAGGGTTGGCTGCAGCTCCCCGAACCTTCTCCAAGATAATGGTGGTAGTGGCAGCTGCGTTGCGCAAGCAAGGAATCAGAGTTCATCCTTACCTAGACGATTGGCTTATCCGAGCTGACTCTCTGCCAGAAGCTCGAGAGTCTGTCGCCCGCGTCGTGGTTTTCTTGGAAAACCTGGGATGGGTGATCAATCGCACCAAATGTTGCCTCCAACCATCTCAAGAGATAGATTTTCTAGGAGCTCACTTCGACACTCGCCACGGGCGGGTATTCCTCACGCAGGTTCGCTTCCAGAAGCTCTCACTCCAGCTCCACCTCTTTCTAAGTCAGGAGGCGCCTCGTGCTTGGGACTACCTTCAGCTTTTGGGGTCCATGGCAGCTATCATCAACCTAGTTCCTTGGGCAAGAGCACACTTGTGCGGCTTGCAGGGGGCGCTTCTGTCTTGATGGTCGCCAGTGTCGGAGGACTACCAAGTTCGGCTGTTTCTACTTCCGGAAGTCAAGCTAAGCCTCCGCTGGTGGCTCCGGTCCCGCAATCTCCTACGGGGAGTGCCCTTGGAGACGCCATGCTGGGTGCTGGTGACGACAGATGCCAGTCTCTCCGGTTGGGGGGCGCACTGCGGCTCGCACACAGCGCAGGGAACTTGGTCTCCTCAGGAGGCTCGGTGGTCCATCAATCGCCTCGAGACGTGAGCGGTGCGATTAGCCTTGCGGACGTTCCAGCCTCTTCTGCGGCGTCAGTCGGTTCGAGTGCTATCCTACAACGGTGGCGTATCTCAATCGCCAAGGGGGCACGAAATGTCCAGGAGTATCGAAGGAAATGAGTCTTCTCCTTCCATGGGCGGAGAGAGATCTCCAGGCGATTTTGGCGCAACATATCGCTGGGCTGAACAATGTCAAAGCCGACTTCCTCAGCCGACATACTCTGGATCCCGGCGAATGGGCTCTGGCGTCAGACCCCTTTCAGTCCATTGTGCACAAATGGGGCCGGCCGGCGATGGACCTTATGGCTATGGCACAGAATGCCAAAGCTCCGCTCTTCTTCAGCCGTTGGAGAGACAACGGGTCACTTGGAATAAATGCTCTATCTCAGCCGTGGCCGATGCATCTTCTTCTGTATCTTCCCTCCCTGGTCCATGATCCACAAGATTCTAGTGGCACTGGATTGGCCTCGAACGCCGCCTCTGCGCCTGGGGGCCTTCCCGGGGCTCCTGCACCAAGGGCCGATCCTTATGGAAGACCCGGCTCCTTACTCGCTTACAGCCTGGCTCTTGAGCACCGCGGATTAGCTCATAAGGGTTATTCGTCTAGCGTGGTAGCGACCATGCTCAAAGCGCGTCGGTCTTCCACGTCCTTGGCATACGCTCGGGTGTGGCGGCTCTTTGAGTCTTGGTGTTTGATGCGCAAAGTTTTGCCGTGGCGTTGCGGCATCCCGGACATTCTTTCCTTTCTGCAGGCCGGCCTCGATAAGGGCCTGGCGCTTGGGACCTTACGGGTGCAGGTCGCCGCCCTAACCTTTTTCCGTGGACCGATATCGGGGCGTTCTGTTGCATCACACGTGGATGTTTCGCGCTTTCTCAAAGGGGTTAAGACCTTACGGCCTCCGATACGTCCAGTGGTTCCTTCTTGGGATCTCGCTCTCGTTCTCTGTGCTCCGCCTTTTGAGCCTTTGAAGGCATGTCCCCTTAGAGACTAAATGCTGAAAACGGTGTTCTTAGTAGCCATAACCTCGGCGCGACGAATTTCCGAGCTTCAAGCTCTCTTGTCGGGATCCCTATCTTTCCTTTTCTACGGAAGGAGTTTCTCTTTGGACGGTCCCTTCTTTCTTATCTAAGGTGCTTACCCCATTTCATGTCAACCAGCCTCTTTTCTTGCCTTCCTTTGCAAAAGAGCAGTGCTCCGGCCGCCATAGTCATTTGCGTGCAGAGGACCTGAAGAGGGTCCTTTGTCGGTATCTTAAATAACTAACTCTTTTCGTAAGTCTGATCATCTTTGTCCTGTTTGCAGGTTCTCAGCGAGGATCCGCAGCCTCCAAATCCACTATTGCTAGGTGGTTACGAAGGGCCATTGAAGCAGCGTATATTCTGCAAGGAAAGCCAGTGCCTGTGGGGCTCCGGGCGCACTCCACACGGGCTCAAGGGGCATCTTGGGTTGAACGTTCTTAGGTAGCTCCTCTTGACATTTGCCAGGCGGCGACTTGGTCGTCCTTGTCCACCTTTGTCCGTCACTATAGGTTGGACGTCCACGCTCGGCAGGAGGTTCGTTTTGGAGCTGCAGTGCTGTCGGCGGCGTTGGACCCACCCTGAAAGTCAGTAGCTTGGGTACTACCCGTTTGTCTGGACTGGTCTAGCAGTATGACATGGGAGGTGAAATTTCACTTACCGTTAATTTCCTTTCCTGGAATACTGCTAGACCAGTCCAGGACCCACCCTGCTGTCAGTTGCAGTCTTGCTAGTGCAGTGGAGCCGCCATTCTCTTTTTCATCCCTTTTTCAGTATGCCCGGCCAAAGAAGCCTATGGCTGTTTTTTGTTTTCTTCACAGCCTTTCGATTCTGGGGATGATTTCAGCACCTTTGTACATAGTTGAATCGGAATCCACCTTCGGTGGTGGTATGGTTACTTTGTAGTCCTGGTTTGGGTTTGCTTTACAGACTATACTGAGGGAGACCCCTAGGGGTAGATCCATATCACCAGAGTCCAGCCTGTCAGAGCTCTGGTAGAATTCTCTGTCTCCAGGATCTGCTGGCAGGGGGACACAACCTGTTTTTCTCCAGAACCAAGCAGGAAGTCAGTCCTCACTTATGGGTGACGTTGGCGCCGACGGAGCCCTCGCGGAGCAATTTTCCCCAGCTTTCGCAGAAAGCCTTTGGGAATTCCAGCACGCATGCGCGGTCCCCTTCCCGCCTGAGGGTGCCATCTTGCTCAGTCTTCTTTTTTCCGCGGAGCCCTACAGACGTAGTTTGTGATCGCCGCTGAAAAGTTGATTTCTTTCGTTGTTGTTTCTCGGTTCGACGCCGTGTCTCTTTCCCACCCGGCCTCGATACTCCAATATCGAGTCCGTTCTCATTTTTTCAGTTTTTGTCCTTTGTAACGGGCATTCCTGCCACTTTTTTCCTTTTTCCCTCGCAGGGGCCCTTTTTCCCCCGATGGCTGCCAGCGTTTTTAAAGTGTGATCGCTGTACCAGACTTATGTCTCTTACTGACACACATGACTGCTGCCTCCGTTGCCTCGGACCCAATCATGACTCGGTGGGTTGTGGTCCGTGCAACAAAATGTCCTCAAGGCATTGAGGAGTCGGCAGTCACAAAAGGAACGAATCTTCTCTGACTCCGCGTCCGGTCGGGCCCGGACCTTGTCAGAGGCTTCGACGTCTCGTGACTCCGGCCCCGAGCATCGTCGGAGTTCCTCTGAGCGGGGGTCTCCCGGCCGGGAACATCGTCAGAAGAGGAAACCCGTGAGGGTGGCGTCAGAGGACGCTCCTGGTCCCTCGAGGGCCAGGTCGCATAGCCCCGCCAGCCGCCCCGGGTCCTCGGAGGCGGGAGAGGTCGTCGAAGCATCCTCGTCTCGAAGTGGAGCCTCCTGGACACGTGAGTACTGTAGTCCTCGTGGACTCACCTCCCAGGGAACCGACGTCGGGCCCGACACCGTCGGGGCCCGAGTCGGGGGCTGCTGGGTCTTCTGAGTTTGGTCTCAGATTGACGGCCTTGGAGTGCAGTATCGCTGCCTTCATGGACCAGCAGCGGGCATTGATGGCCGGCATCGCCAGTGCATCTGCCCCGACCACCAGGACGTCGACGTCCAAGTCGACCCCGGAGGCCGAGCCGATCCTCGAGTCCATACGAGCTCGAGTCGATCCTCGGCCAAGGTCTCCCTCGGCCAAGGTCTCCCTCGGCCTCCCGTTCGGGGCCGAGGTCCTAGGCCCCCGCCCGCACGGAACCACTCGATTCCTCCACGGAGGAGTCGGGCTGGGACACGGAGGACGACGAGTCACCCAGTTCTTTAAAGACTCGGTGCGTCCCCTCCGACTCGCCCGAGTCGGAGCCCCGGAGACGGTCCCCCTGGAGGATACCCGGTTCTCCGATTTCGTGAGGGACATGGCCAAGGCTTTGGCCTTCCCCGCAGATCTGGAGGAGGAGCCTCGAGCCGAAGAGATCGAGGCCCTCCAGTATGACTCTCCCCCGAAGGAGGCATTTACTGTGCCGGTTCCTCCGATGCTGGAGCGGCTGCTCTTCCGCATGTGGGAGAGCCCGGCCTCGACGCCGGTGTTAAGCAAGCGGGTCGATTCCATGTATTGAGTCCGCAAGAGCCCCGGGTTCCAGAAGGCACAACTGCCGCACCCATTCCATGGTGGTGGAATCGGCCATGCATCGACTTAAGAGTCAGAAGATGCACTCCTCGGTGCCTCCGGGTAAGGAGGCCCTGAACCTGGATGCCCTCGGTAGGAAGTGCTTCCAGGGCTCTATGCTTGCTTGCCGAGTCCAGACATACCAGCTGTATATGGGCATGTATCTTCGAGACCTGGCAAAGGAAATTGCCGGGTTCTCTGCTGGTCTCTCCGAGGAACCTTTGCAGAGGTTCCAGGCCTTGGCCACTGGTATTCGAGAGTGCTCGAAGTTTATTTCTCGAGCAGCCTACGATGGCTTTGAAGCATCGGCTCGAGTAGCCGGAGCAGGCATCGGTGCTCACCGTCAGGCTTGGCTTCAGTCATCCGACCTCAAGCCATGGGTGCAGGACAAGTTGGTCGATGCCCCCTGCAGAGGTGAAAACCTCTTTGGCAAGCCCATGGCTGATAAGGCGGCAGAACTCGAGTCCGAGACTCTCACCAGAACTCGCCTATCCAGAAAGACCTCTGCCCCTTCACATAAGAGGAAGGGCTCGGGGAAAAAGCCCTTTTACCCGAGGAAGGTGTCTGCCTATAAACAGCACCACCCACAATATCAAGCCTCAGCAGCTCCCCACCAGGGCCAGCAGGCTAAGGGACAGGCAATGGGTCCCGTAGGCAGAAGGCCCCCAAGCCCACTACACAGGCCCCTGCTCAGCAGGGTGGAGGTTTTTGACTATGCCGGCATAGCCTCTCCCCCTCCGCGACTTTCGCTCAACACGGGGGGCCGGCTGACCCACTTTGCCCACAGGTGGTCAGCCATAACATCCGATTCCTGGTTGCTGCAGGTGGTTTAAAAGGGCTACCTCTTACATTTTCACCAGGTACCTCCTCCCTACTTTCCAGGGGAGCCTCCAAGACCCCCTCTGCACAGGGACTTACTCCTTCAAGAGCTGCAAAGTCTGCTCCAGGAACAGGCTGTGGAGCCAGTGCCCCAGCACTTGTGGGGTCACGGGTTTTATTCGAGGTACTTCCTGGTTCCGAAAAGAACAGGAGACCTCAGACCCATCCTGGACTTGCGCAACCTCAACAAGTTCCTGCAGCGGGAAAAGTTCAAGATGCTTACCCTTGGAATCCTACTGCCCTACCTCCGGCAGAGAGATTGGCTATGCTCCTTGGATCTAAAGGATGCTTACACTCACATCCTTATTCATCCGGACCACCGGCAATATCTGAGATTTGTGGTGGCAGGGAATCATTACCAGTACCGCGTACTGCCCTTTGGCCTCTCCTCCGCTCCCAGGGTGTTCACGAAATGCCTGGCAGTGGTGGCAGCCTTCCTGAGGCTTCAAGGCCTCTTCGTCTTCCCCTACCTGGACGACTGGCTCATCCGGGCACATTCTTCCCTAGAGGTCACTCAGGCCACTCAACGCACAGTAGATCTGCTTCAGCATTTGGGCTTCGTCATAAACTTTGAAAAGTCCACTTTGCTCCCCTCTCAGGATCTCGAATTCATAGGAGCACGGCTGGACACTCGGCAGGCACGGGCCTTCTTACCCCTGGAACAGGCCAACAGGCTCATAGCTCTGGCCGGCAGGTTCCACAGCGCGTCACTGGCCTCTGCCAGACAATTCCTGCAACTGCTCGGTCACATGGCCTCCACGGTCCATGTCACTCCGAATGCCCGTCTGCATATGCGACCTGCTCAGTGGAGCCTTCGCACTCAATGGCATCAGGCTACAGGGAGACTGACGGACTTAATACAGATCTCCGACCGCCTGGTCTCCTCTCTGCAGTGGTGGCTTCACCTGCCCAATCTGGTACTTGGCATGACTTTTCAGTCTCCTCCTCCTTCTCAAGTGCTCACGACGGATGCTTCTCTCCTGGGATGGGGAGCGCATTGCCAAGGAACATGCACTCAAGGCCTTTGGACACCTTGGGAGGCTGTTCAGCAGATAAACTTCCTAGAGCTGCGGGCGATCCGCCTAGCTCTGCGGACCTTCTCTCACCTCACTTCTTGTCGGTCTGTACTGGTGCAGACGGACAATCAGGTCGCCATGTAATACGTGAACAAACAGGGGGGCACGGGCTCCCTCCTATGTCAGGAGGCTCGGAGACTGTGCTCTTGGGCAGTCGACCACGACATCCTCCTCAAGGCTGTTTACTGCCCAGGCAGGACAATTGCCTAGCCGACAAACTGAGCCGGATTCTGCAGCCGCACGAATGGAGGTTGAACCCCGTAGTGGTCCAACGGATCTTCCGCCGGTGGGGCCTCCCCACCGTGGATCTCTTTGCCAGTCCCCTAAACCGGCAACTTCCCAGGTTCTGCTCCCGGCACCCGCATCCTCTCAGAGTAGCGCCGGATGCTTTCCTCATTTCGTGGTCCACGGTCCTGCATACCCTGGACTGTAGGAGGGCCTTGTCCTTCTACCTTGACCATACGCGGGAGCATAGGAGGGCTGTTCAGCTCTTCGTTTCTTTTGACCCCAATAACTTGGGGCTACCTGTCTCCAAGCGTACTTTGTCCATCGGGGTAGCTGACTGTATCGCCTGGGCTTATGGGGCAGCCGGCCTCTCGTTGGAGGGTCGAGTCACGGCTCATCGTGTTAGAGCGAAGGCTGCGTCAGTGGCACACCTCCGCTCTGTTCCGTTGTCAGACATCTGCCGGGCCGCTACTTGGTCTTCAAGCCAGACTTTTGCGGCACATTACTGCCTGGAGAGGGAGTCCCGCAGGGACAGTGCTTTCGGTCAGGCAGTCCTCCATAATCTCTTTGAGGTTTAGGCAACTCCTACCCTCCGGCCCTGGTGTTGGGCTACCGGTCGGGGGCGTTTTCAGAGAAGATTCCTTCCTTCTATACTGCTGAGCTAGAGGGAGCTCATTTTTGTGCTTGAGGTCTCCGGTAGCCTTAAGCTTGGGAGTCCCATATGTGAGGACTGACTTCCTGCTTGGTCCTGGAGAAAGAGTAGTTACTCACCTGTAACAGGTGTTCTCCAGGAGCAGCAGGAATCAGTCCTCACAACCCTCCCTCCTCCCCTTGGAGTTGCAGTCCTATCATTTCGTTTTTGCTAATTTTTTTTGCTGTCTTTTAGCTATGTCATCAGACTGAGCAAGATGGCACCCTTGGGCGGGAAGGGGACCGCGCATGCGCGCTGCAATTCCCAAAGGCTTTCTTTGAAAGCTGGGGAAATTGCTCCGCGTGGGCTCCGTCGGCGCCAACGTCACCCATATGTGAGGACTGATTCCTGCTGCTCCTGGAGAACACCTGTTACAGGTGAGTAACTACTCTGAATGTGGACTCTACAGGTGTCTCCTGGGAAACATAAAAACATGACTACTCCCTTCTCTTCCTCCCCCACCAGGCCCTATTTTTCACTTGCCTGAATAGTTAATTTCATAATCCCTGCTAGGACATGTTGCTTTTCCTTGATCGCTGTCCCATCAAACTGCTGGTGAGGTGTAATGCCTCCATAGTAACACCATTTTTTTTTTTTTTGCAGCTGCTAGAGTTGTGGTCCATTAATTTTGTCATTGATTGTGTCATTCACAGCTAAAATGGCCAACATGCCTTTAGGGCTGCACAAAAGTGATGTGACTATCTCCATTTGGCCATTCCTACTCTGGAAGATTATAAATTCTGTATACCATTGCACTGGTGCCATGATGCTTAGAAGTCTATTTCCTCATACAGTTGTTTGTGTAAAGTGTGTTTTCCACTTAGACTGGTGATCTTAATTCCATTTTTCCTGTTTGCCACCTTAGAGAGCTCTAGCTAAGACGGGTGCAGAATCTATAAGCTTGCTGGAGCTGTGTCGAAACACAAACAGAAAACAAGCAGCAGCAAAGTTCTACAGTTTCCTGGTATTGAAAAAACAGCAAGCTATTGAGCTGACACAGGAAGAACCATACAGCGACATCATTGCTACTCCAGGACCAAGATTCCACATCATTTGAATGGCCAGATTTAAGACTGGTGCCTGTTTCATTAGTAGATAAGTGTCGCCCCAGTGTGTAGGGCACTAAGAGGCATTTCATTTTTTTTTTAAATCTTTCAAGTGTAGCATCTCAAGGAATAAATGTAAGACATTTCATCCAGGTCTCATGCCCATCAATCTTTAGAATTAAGCCCTAAAAAGTAATAATTTTTGAGAAGGTTCTCCAGCAGCTATGATTGCTAGCTCTCCTGGCTTTCTTCCTCTCCACACCAGTGCTGGCAGCTTTAGTGCTAGAAGACATAGTATGTGCTATAGAGCTTGTTCATGGTAATGATATTACAACTTATGGTACCCCTCCAACAAGTGTGGACCAGCCTTTTTTTTTTTAAAGGACCTTTTTTGACATGAGATCTGGGAAAAAAACTACTAAACTTTTGGGATGTTCCAGTTAAAGACCAGCTTAAGAGGTGCCTCTTTAAGACCATTTCAGAAGATCGAGGTGGTTTCATTGTACAGAGTGTGTTTTGTCTTTTGACAATTGTAACATTTACATTTTTATGTATAAAAGCTAGGTTTGGTTGGTTTAAACTCTAATGCAGGGACAAAAGGAAAGCTGCTCCAGGATCCAGTAAAATGTTTCTGAAGCATTTTGACAGTTGAAAACAAATGTGTGCAATATTGCTGTGTGCTGAACAGTGGATGTCCATGAGTTTTTGATATTGATCAGTTTAGTATATATTTCAAAGATGGAGCTACAATCAGAAGAAAATTTACTAAAAGTTTTGAAAATGGACTCAGTTATACCTAGTGGCTTATAATGAACAGATTGCCTTCATATTTTAATCAGAATATTAAAATTCTTTATCTACTGGAATGAGTTTACTGCATTCCTGTGTTAGTACTAGTTAGTACGTTTTCCAGAAGCAAATAGTTGACCATTAAACATTTGGTGTAGCAAATCAAATATGAAATTAAGGAGAGCAAAATGTCCTCCCCCCCCCCCCAAAAAAAAAAAATCAAGCTGTTCTCTAAACACTCCTCATAGGTCCATTATTTAGTCCTGAAATAGCTCAGCTAATCCATAACAGGTTATGGCCAACTGAGGATGTGTTGTTTTTGTTAGTAGAATGCAAATTATTATGCTTTTTAATCACTGCATTTAGAAGTTTAAAATACTTGGACATTTTAGACTTGTGAGGACTGTATTGAGCATTTAAATTGCGTTCTAGATTGTCAGTTACCTATGAAAGTTTTCTTCTTTTTAAATAAGAGCATATGTATCCATTTGAAAGTGAGTGCCTGCATAATATCAGTTATAGTAAAGCCAACTGTTTTACTCCTTGCACAACCAGTACTACAATGATAGAAAAATCACCAGGCAGCATAAACCAAGACATTTTGACATGTAATGCACAAATGATAGCTGTGTATAGTGAATCCTGGCTCCTCCATTATTTATTGTCATTTCAGTATCCTTTTAGTTTGTTTTTTTGATAATGCACACTTTTTTTAGAACCTATTTTAATAGTTTTACAAATGAAGGAATTCCATTTTTGGTTTCCTGTTTAAATTTAAATAAAAAATTACAAGACTAGAAAAATGGCACCAGAAATTGACTGTTATAGAGACATTCTATTTTTGTCTTGTTTTGTTTTACTTTGCTTTTAGTATTCCAAAATGATTTACACAAGTCTTGGTTTAGCATTGGCACTTCATGATAGGTTTCTCTTTAGGGATTCTGAAATTTCAGTAAGTAGTTGCCCTTGTACAATTGTGTTTAAAATTTGTGAAACCGGATAATGATCATGTTTTCATAAATGAGCTTAATTGTAAAAAAGAAAGTTCTTTCTACAAACATTTTCAACATGTGCCTGTAAAACCATATTTTCCCTTTTGTACAAAAAGATGTTGTAGATAAACTAGATGTTTAATTATAGGTAATTGCTTTCCTGTTATACATTTTTATCCTACATTCTTGTTTATCAAATTTAATAATTGGTCATGAAAATAGTTGATGCTGTGTATGTATAACTTTTCTAATAAAATTTGTGGTATAAGCCGTTTTGTATTTTCATATCTTTAGTCCTGATTTTTAAAATGTGGTGTTTTTGAAGAAAGGAATGAGTAAAGCAAGGTTCCTTAGTGTCTCTCCAGTCCGGTCCCTTCTACTGGGTTGTGCCCCCTTCCAGCAGCTTGTGGACTGAGCACGTCATCTTTTGATGACCCTGGGGTATAAGTAGACTGGCACCGCCCACCAATTCCAGTTTTTGTGCTCAGTCTGCTAGCAGCTGGAAGGGGTGCAGCAAGCCAGGGATCTGGCTTACTGGAGAGACTAGGCTAGGCAGGGCCTTTCGGGTTTTCTGTTTTGGGTCTACTTTATTTTATTTTATTTTAGTTATCTTTTGTTCTTTTCCTTTATTTTAATTTAATTTAGTTGGATACCCAATTTTGGAGACTTCACCCTTCCCCCCCCTCCCCCTCGTGGTGGGAGATCGGTGTGAAGGAGGCGTTACCGCCGACGAGGAAGTTGGGCTGAGGCCGGCGAGTGTGGGGGCCGATCCCTCTTCCTTGCCGGAGTGAAGAGACAAGCCTTTCCGTCCTTCCCGCCTCGCTGCTGAAGCCCTCGAGGCGGCCGGGCGGGCGGGAGGACGAAGTGCCGACTGGCTTCGCGGCGCAGGGAACGCGCCTGAAGAGGAGTTGAGCGGCAGCGCACCGCCGGAAGTGCAGCTCTCCACGCGGTCGCGAACCACGTGCTCGGTGTGGCCGGCACTTCAGGGGGTGAGTCCCCTCTCTAATGCTGTAAGAGCACGCGGTTTTTGGCTGGGGGGGGGGGGTAAGTCTCCGGTGCGTTCAGTCTTGGGCATAAAAAAAAAAAGTTTTGGTAGTTAAACAAAAAGAAAATAGGGAAAGGATTAATAGGCCTTTATTCTGGGTTCCCTCTTCCCTCGTTTCTCTCTCAGTCCGGCTTCTAGCTGAGGTCACTATGCCAGCTAAGCCCCAGTGTATGTTGTGCGGCTCCCGCAAGGGGGGAGTCGCGGAGTCAGGCATCTGCAGAGCCTGTATGGCAGAGGCAGCCTCGCGGGAGTTAGGAAGCCAGGCAGGGACCTGGCAGGATCCTCCTCCCTCTACATCCCAGGATTTAGGTACTCCTTCAGTGGAGTTAGGCCGGCCTGAGTCTCCCCAGAATTTTTCAGGGGACTTCTCCACTCAGCCGCCTCCTAAGCCGGGTCCCTCTTCCGCGGGGCAGGAGATGGAGGAGGTTGGAGGTGCGTTCTCCCCAGAGTTTGTGCTTCTGCATAAGGCGTTTACCCCCGCCTGCGCCGGTTTCTGACCATGCCGCCCCTGCCTGCGGAGGCAAAAGCCCCGACAGTCGGACGCCGGGGAACTGACAGAGGGAAGTCCGCTGCCTGCAAAGCGGCCGAGACTTGCGAAGGAGGAGGAGTCCCGCCCCCCCCCCCCCCCATTGTCAGAACCTTTGGAGGGGGATCCCCCCCCGGACGAAGAGGAACTAGAGGGTGAAATCCCTGAGGAACAGGCCAAGATTGTTCGGGTCTTCCGCAGGGAAGAGTTGCCGGCCTTGATCGGAGAGGCCCTAAAGGTCCTGAACATGGCGGCCGGAGGGCCAGCGGAGGAGGATGCGCTGGAGGATCCTTTGATTCAGGCGTTTAGGACATCTCAAAAGGTGTTCCCAGTCCATCGTGTGGTGCGGCAGATGATCCAGGAGAAATGAGATCAGCCGGAGTCGGCCATAAGGGGAGCAAGGTCCATGTCTAGATTGTACCCGCTACCGGAAGGGGAGAAGGAGTTGCTGCGCTCTCCCAGGGTGGACGCGGCGGTGGCAGCTGTCACCAAGAAGACCACGATTCCGGTCGAGGGCAGTTCTGCTCTTAGGGACTCCCAGGATAGGAAGCTGGACACCCTGTTAAAACAGGCCTTCAATGTTAGTGCCCTAGCACTGCAGGCTTCCGTATGTGGGGTGTGGGTCGCCCAAGTCTGCTTGCGCTGGTTCCAGCAGATCCAGCTGGCAGGGGAAAACCCCATTGAAGGCACGGAGGAGGCAGCAAAGATTGAGTCGGGCGCTGCGTACCTGGCTGATAGTCAGTACGATCTCATTAGAAGCTTAGCAAAGAACATGGCCTCGGTAGTAGCAGCCCGGCGTTACCTGTGGCTCTGCAATTGGGCGGCGGACAGTTCTTCAAAGGCTCGTCTCGGTAGGCTGCCCTTTAAGGGCAAGTTATTGTTTGGGGAGGACCTAGATAAGTTGGTGAAGGAGCTGGGGGAGTAAGGGAGGTAGACTCCCAGAGGATAGGCCGAAGCAGAATAGAGGTCCCTCTTTGGGGCGGTCTCAGCCTCGGGAGATGAGGAGATTTCGGACTATTCGCTCCTCGTCCTTTCAGAGAGGGAGGTTCTCCTCTAGGGGACAGGGCTTCCGGGGGTTTCGAGGGGCAGGAAGAGGTTTTGGAGCCTCGCCCTCCTCCTCTGTCGCCAGGAAGTCCCAATGAAGCCACGGGGGGCAGGCTAAGGCGGTGGTTCTCCGCTTGGGCCCGGGTCACGACAGACCAGTGGGTTTTGGAAGTGGTCAGAGAGGGTTATGCTCTTGAGTTCGCAAAGCCCGTCTTTCATTCCTTCGTTCAATCCCCTTGCCGTTCTCCTTCCAAGCTGGCTGTGATAGAGGTAACGCTCAAGAGGCTGCAGGCACTGGGGGCAGTCTTCCCGTCCCGGCGGCACAGCACGGAGCCGGCCAGTACCCCATTTACTTTGTAGTACCCAAGAAGAAGGGCTCCTTCCATCCGATCCTGGATCTGAAAGGAGTCAACCGGTGCCTCCGGGTTCCGCATTTCCGTATGGAGTCCTTGAGGTCGGTGCTGGTAGCGGTAAGGCGAGGAGTTTTTGACTTCACTCGACCTCACGGAGGCATATTTGCATGTTCCCATCTGCGAGTCCCATCAGCAGTTCCTGCGGTTTGCGGTGCCGCAGGGACACTTTCAGTTTCAGGAGATGCCGTTTGGCTTGGCAACGGCGCCACACACCTTCACAAAGGTCATGGTGGTGGTAGCAGCGGCCCTCTGCAAGGAAGGGATCTTGGTTCGTCTGTATCTCGACGATTGGCTGATCCGAGCAAGAGAGTCGAGAGGCCACGCACAGGGTGGTCATCTTTCTGGAAAGCTTAGGATGGGTTATCAATGTATCAAAGAGCAAGTTGGTTCCCTCCCGGGAGCTGGAGTATTTAGGGGCAAGGTTCGACACGGACAGGGGCAGGGTCTTCTTGCCGGAACGAAGGACAGGGATGCTTTGGGAGCTGCTGTGCCAGTTTCTGGCCCTGAAGGCACCTTCAGCTTGGCACTATCTTCAGGTGCTAGGAACCATGGCTGCGACAATAGAGCTGGTCCTGTGAGCCAGAGCTCACATGCGGCCCCTTCAGCGATCCCTGCTCCATTGGTGGTCCCACCAAAGGGAGGCCTTGTCAGTGACGTTGCCCTGTCCAGGGGCAGTCAAGGAGTCCTTGCAGTGGTGGCTTCGCCCGGGTCCCTTGGAACTCGGGATGCCTCTCGAACCTCCGGAGTGGTTACAGTTGACGGATGCCAGTCTCTCAGGTTGGGGAGCTCACTGCGAGGGTCGGATTGCACAAGGTCTTTGGAGCATGCAGGAGGCACAGTGGTCCATCAACAGATTGGAGCTGAGGGCGGTTCTGCTGGCCCTCAGGGAATTCGGAAGCTGGATGGGCCGGAGGGCGGTCCGAGTACTTTCCGACAACATGACTACCGTAGCATATATCAATCGTCAGGGTGGAACAAGCAGCCCCTCCCTGGAAGAGGAAGCGGAGGAGCTGATGGCTTGGGCCGAAGCACATCTAGTGGCCATATCGGCGCAACACGTGGCAGGAATAGAGAACGTAACGGCAGATTACTTGAGTCGTCACAGGTTGGATCACGGAGAGTGGCAGCTATTGCAGGAGGTGTACCAAAGGATAGTATACAGATGGGGTCCCCCCATCATGGATCTGATGGCGACATGGGAGTCAGCCAAGACAAGCCGTTCCTTCAGCCAAAGAAAGGAGAGGATGTCTGAGGGCTTGGACGCCTTAGTCCAAAGATGGCCGACCCACGTCTTTTGTACGTGTTTCCGCCGTGGGCGCTCATAGGCAGGGTCATACAACAGATAGAGGCTCACCCAGGGCTGGTGGTCCTTGGCGCTCCAGACTGGCCCCGTCGCCTGTGGTATGCTGACCTCATGCGTCTTCTAGCCGATCGTCCGTGGCGCCTGCCGGTGAGGGACAGTCTCCTGTTCCAGGGCCTGCTGCGCATGCCGCAGGTGGATCGATTCTAGCTTATGGCCTGGCTATTGAGAGGGCTCGGCTGAGGAAAAGAGGTTACTTGGGAGCGGTGATCTCCACTTTAAGTTCCCGCAAGCGCTCGACCTGTCTGTCCTATGTGAGGGTCTGGCGTATCTTTGAGGCCTGGTGTACGGAAGAGGGCCCTTTCAGTTTCGGTTCCAGAGGTTCTGGATTTTTTGCAGGCAGGTTTCGACAAGGGCCTAGCTGCCAGCTCCCTGAGGGTGCAGCTGGCAGCTATTTCCTGTTATAGGGGCAAGATTCAGGGGAAGCCCTTGGGCGATCATGCGGATGTAGGTAGGTTTATAAAGGCTGTTCGGCTTCGGCCTCAACAGAGATCACTGGTTCCGCTGTGGGACCTCAACCTGGTGTTGGACGCCCTTTCCGCCGAGCCCTTTGAACCAATGCAGCGGGCGTCTCTTAAGGACTTTACTCTTAAGGCAGTGTTTTTGGTGGCCATCTGTTCGACCAGGCGCATTTCGGAGTTGCAGGCGTTGTCTTGTCTTCCTCCCTTCCTGGTTTTCTCTAGAGAAAGGGTGGTTCTCAGGACGGTCCTGTCCTTTTTGCCGAAGGTGGTTTCAGCTTTCCATGTAAATCAGTCAGTTTCTCTCCCCTCCTTCGTGGAATTCCAGGAAGGGGATAATGCTCGCCTGTGTCACTTAGATGTGCGCAGAGCACTGAAGCGTTACTTAGCTCATACAGAGCCCTTCCGCAAGTCGGAACGGTTGTTTGTTTTGTTTGCTGGGCCACGTAAGGGGGAGGTGGCAGCGAAGGCCTCAATTTCCAGATGGATCAGGGAGGCCATTTCCTCGGCTTACATTTTGAAAGGAAGGCAGGTCCCGGTTGGGCTTCGGGTGCATTCTACTCGGGCCCAAGCGGCCTCTTGGGCGGAGTTCAGTCTGGTTCCTCTGCTGGACATATGTAGGGCAGCGGCTTGGTCGTCCCTGCATACCTTTGCTAAGCATTATCGGTTGGATGTTCAGGCATCAGAAGAGGCAAGTTTTTTGGAGGTGCGGTTCTTCGGTCCGGCTTTGCTGGGCCCTCCCGGCTTTGAACTGCTCTGGTACATCCCAGTAGAAGGGACCGGACTGGAGAAACGCTAAGGAAAGAATAATTAGACCTTACCTGCTAATTAGCGTTCCTGAAGGAACTCCAGTCCGGTCCCTGTTCCCTCCCAGGTTTTGGATGTCTTCTTACAGGTATGGCCGGCCCGAAGAAAGTGGCAGAGGTAGGAGATGGTGGATGCTCCTCTGAGGCCCTCTTGGTGATGCGGGATGGATGGTTCAGGCATCTCGCCAGCACTGGTGTTTCAGGTAAGCCTTTCTTCTCCGGGGACGGTGGGAAGTTCTCCCGGGGGAGGGGGTGACAAGGGTTCTTTGGTGTGTGTTTATAGTTATATTTTTAAGAATTGTGTGGATTCATTTGTCTCTCCGTTAAGTCTGCTTTGCCAATAGGTTACTGGAGTCGGTGGGCATTGCCAGTCTACTTATACCCCAGGGTCATCAAAAGATGACGTGCTCAGTCCACAAGCTGCTGGAAGGGGGGGCACAACCCAGTAGAAGGGACCGGACTGGAGTTCCTTCAGGAACGCTAATTAGCAGGTAAGGTCTAATTATTCTTTACTTACCTGTGACAGGTGATCTTTGACAACCATTGGGTGTCAGTCCTTATAAGTCGATACAGTCATCTGTCAAAGCCCAGCTTAGAAGATTGTACACACAGCTCTAGTCTTGCTAGAATGGTGCACTGCCCATATTTGAGACTTCCCATATTGATCCATCATGTGGGGCCACTTGAGCTGCATATAAAGCTCTTAAGACACCAACCACGAGAGAGGGTTGGGTGGATTTTGTGAGAACAGATATCCTGCTTAACCTTGGAGAACACTTCACATAGTAAATGACAGTAGATGATCATTATGGTCAACCCCTTCTGCCCAGCAAGGTGTTTAGGATTGTACAGTAACTGCTGCTCCATGCAGGTTACCCCTCACTGTATGCTTTTTCTTATAGAAAGTCATTTAAATTTTACTTTGAGTAGGAATGCTCCTCCTCATTTATATGGGTATCCTTTATACATATCCCATGCCTTTGTGAATTCTGTCTGTTCTTGTCTGCATCGCCTTCAGTGAGAGGGCATTCCAGACATCCACCACCCATCTACTTCCTTATGTTGCTTTTAAGTTTTCCTCCTTGTAGCTTCTTTTCATGTTCTCAAGCTTTATAGCTTTTCCCATCTTTGGAATAGTTTTTGTTTACTCATAAAAATTTTCAAGTATTTAAACATCTCTACCATATCTCCCCTGTCTTTCCTTATCATTCCTCCAGTCCAGTCCCACACATTTGGGTAATGCACTCTTCCAGCAGCTTGGAGACTGAGCGTGTCACTTTTTTGATGACACCAGTGTACTACCAGCCCCAGTATGCTCAGTCTCCAAGCAGCTGGAGGAGGTGGTAAGCCTGGGTGCTGGACTCACTGAAGGAACAACTAGGAGATGGGCTAGTTCGGGTTTTTCAGTTTGTTTTCCCTTCTTTTATTTGGCTAAAGTTGGTAGTTAAAAAAAATAAATAAATAAATAGCATGACTGAGTAAGAGGGATTCTCCAGGACCAAGCAGGAAGTCAGTCCTCACATATGGGTGACGTCGAGGAAGCCCCCATGAGGAGCATTTCCCCAGCTTTCTATGAAAGCCTTTGGGAATACACCCATGCATGCACGGTCCCCCTTCCTGCCCAAAGGTGCCATCTTGCCCAATCTTTATTTTTCCGTGGAGCCCAACGGACATGAGTCCGTGTCACCTGGAAAAGTTTGATTTTTTTTCTGCGATTCTCACTCTCTTTTGTCCGATTCAACACCAGTTCCCCTTCCCGCCTGGGTTCGGTACACCGGTATCGACCTGATCCCTATTTTTCATTTTTTTGCCCCTTAGTGGCACGCGTTCGCGCCCATTTTTTCTTTTTCCCTGGAAGGCCGGTCTTTTGACCTCGTGGGGGTCCTTTTTTCCCCGATGGCTTCCAGTGGTTTTAAGAAGTGTGATCGTTGTAAGAAGCTCATGTCTCTTACCGACACACACGACTGCTGCCTGCATTGCCTCGGGCCAGACCATGATCCCAAGGTCTGTGTCCCGTGTGGAAAAATGTCCACCAAGGCACTCAGAAGCCGGCAGCATCAGAAGGAGAGATTTTTTCTGACTCTGCCTCCGGCCGGGCCCGGACCTCGTCAGAGGCCTCGATGTCTCGGGAGTCTGACCCCGAGCATCGTCAGGGTTCCTCTGAAAGGGGGTCCCTCAGTCGGGAGCATAAGAGAAAGAAGAAGCTCGTGAGGGCAGCGTCGGAGGATACCCCTGGTTCCTCGAGGGCCAGGTCTCTGGGCCTTTGGAGATGGAGAAGCCGCCTAAGGTGCCTCGTCTGGAGCCGGAGTCCGTCAAGCACGTAAGCCCTGTTGTCCTCGGACTCTCCTCCCAGGGAGCCGACGTTGGGCCTGGTGCTGCCGGGGCCCAAGTCGGTGGCTGCTGAGTCTCCTGAGCTTGGACTCAGGCTGACAGCCTTGGAGTGCAGACTGTCTGCCTTCATGGATCAGCAGCGGGTGCTGATGGCCAGCTTGACTGGTGCATCTGCCCCGACCACCGGGACGTCGACGTCCAAGTCTACCCCGGAGACCGAGCCGGTTCTCGAAGCCATGAAGGACCGAGTCCGGACTCGGTCACAGTCTCCCTCGACCTCCCATTCGGGACTGAGGGCGTCGACGCCAATGGCCCCGGCATCGGGGCGGGAGCCACCGGAGCCCGCACGGTCGGAGCCCCTAGAGCAGGGGTTCTCAACCCTGTCCTCGGGACCCCACTAGCCAGTCGGGTTTTCAGGCTATCCACAATGAATATGAATGAGATATATATGCATTAGAAATAGCCTGCCAAACTGACTGGTTTGTGGCCCTCCAGTGCTGGATTTGGGGACCCCTGCCGTACACCTCTGTCAAGTACGATTGTGAGTGGGCAAGGTACAGATGTCCTCGACATCAAAAGGGTAGATAGAATGTGTCACATCCCTCCTAGTTTCTCACCACCACCAAAAAGTTGTCTAATAGACAATATTTTGGTGGTGGTGAGAGGCGAGGAGGTATGTGACATATTCCATCTAATCTTTTTGATGTCTTGGACATCTGTACCTTGCCCACTCACATTCTTAAATGACAGAGATGTAAGGCCGGGGTCCCCAAATCCAGCATTGGAGGGCCACAAGCCAGTCAGTTTGGCAGGCTATTTCTAATGCATATATATCTCATTCATATTCATTGTGGATAGCCTGAAAACCCGACTGGCTAGTGGGGTCCCGAGGACAGGGTTGAGAACCACTGCCCTAGAGTCTTCCTCGGATGAGTCTGCGTGGGAGACGGAGGACGAGGAGTCCCCTGACACCTTTCGGACTCACCGCAGTCCGAGCCCCGGAGTAGGTCCCCACCGGAGGACACCTGGTTCTCGGAGTTCATGAGGGGAATGGCCAAGGCTTTGGCCGTCCCTGCGGATCCCGATGAGCCTCGAGCCGAGGAACTTGATGCCCTACAGTATGACTCTCCCCCTAGGGAGGCCTTTACTGTGCCGGTTCCTCCGATGCTGGAACGGCTCCTCTTCCGAATGTGGGAGGCACCGGCCTCGGCGCCGGTGTTGAGCAAGCGGGTCGATTCCATGTATCGAGTCCGAAAGAGCCCTGGATTCCAGAAGGCGCAGCTGCCGCACCATTCTATGGTTGTGGAATCGGCCATGCATCGTCTGAAAAGCCAGAAGATGCACTCCGAGGTGCCCCCCAGTAGGGAGGCCTGGAACCTGGATGCCATCGGCAGAAAGTGCTTCCAGGGCGCAATGCTTGCTTGCCGTGTCCAGTCCTACCAGCTGTACATGGGCATGTACTTACGAGACCTGGCTAAGGAAATAGCCGGGTTCTCTGCTGGCCTCTCCGGGGAACCTTTGCAGAGGTTCAGTACCTTGTCCTTGGGGATCCGGGAGTGCTCCAAATTCATCTCCCAGGCGGCCTACGATGACTTCGAGGCTTCGGCCCGAGTAGCAGAGGCTGGCATCGGTGCTTTACGCCAGGCATGGCTACAGTCATCGGACCTCGAGCCATGGGTGCAGGACAAGTTGGTCGATGTCCCTTGCCGAGGTGAAAAGCTCTTTGGCAAGCCCATGGCCGAAAAGGCTGCTGAGCTCGAGACCGAGACTCTGACAAGGACAAGGTTGTCCAGGAAAACGTCTGCCCTTTCTCATAAGAAGGAGGACTCGGGGGTAAAAGGCCTTTTACCCGAGGAAGTCATCTGCCTACAAACCTTTCCCTCAATATCAGGCCTCCCCAGCTCCTCAGCAGGCCAAGGGGCAGGGACATGGGCCCCGTAGGCAGAAAGCCCCCAAGCCTCCAGTTCCTGCTCCTACTCAGCAGGGAAGGGGTTTTTTGACTCCCACTGCATAGCCTCTCCACCTCTGCTGGCCCATCTTGGCACAGGAGGTCGGTTGGCCCTGTTTGCCCACCGGTGGCCACTCATCACAGGAGATGCTTGGGTACTGAGCATAGTCCAGAAGGGCTACCTGCTCCATTTCCATCAGGTACCCCCCTCCTACTTCCCAGGAGAGCCTCCAAGGCCTACTATGCATCGAGACGACCTTCTCCATGAACTCAAGGTCTCCTTCTAGACAAGGCGGTGGAGCCTGTCCCTCCCCACTTGGTGGGTCAAGGCTTCTACTCCAGGTACTTTCTCGTACCAAAGAGAACTGGAGGTCTCCGGCCCATTCTGGACTTGAGAAATCTCAAGTTCTCGCCAGCCCAGCTCCGTGCTCCCCGAGCCGGGTAGAGCACACCTGGGCAGGAACGGCCATCTCCCCTGCCCAGGAGCCTCCAGTCCAATCGGGACTGTGGGAGGCGGAGCCAACGGGGCAGATCGCCGCCAAAAGAAGCCGCCGTCCAGCAGCCAGCCTTTCTCCTCGCCAGCCCAGCTCCGTGCTCCCCGAGCCGGGTAGAGCACACCTGGGCAGGAACGGCCATCTCCCCTGCCCAGGAGCCTCCAGTCCAATCGGGACTGTGGGAGGCGGAGCCAACGGGGCAGATCGCCGCCAAAAGAAGCCGCCGTCCAGCAGCCAGCCTTTCTCCTCGCCAGCCCAGCTCCGTGCTCCCCGAGCCGGGTAGAGCACACCTGGGCAGGAACGGCCATCTCCCCTGCCCAGGAGCCTCCAGTCCAATCGGGACTGTGGGAGGCGGAGCCAACGGGGCAGATCGCCGCCAAAAGAAGCCGCCGTCCAGCAGCCAGCCTTTCTCCTCGCCAGCCCAGCTCCGTGCTCCCCGAGCCGGGTAGAGCACACCTGGGCAGGAACGGCCATCTCCCCTGCCCAGGAGCCTCCAGTCCAATCGGGACTGTGGGAGGCGGAGCCAACGGGGCAGATCGCCGCCAAAAGAAGCCGCCGTCCAGCAGCCAGCCTTTCTCCTCGCCAGCCCAGCTCCGTGCTCCCCGAGCCGGGTAGAGCACACCTGGGCAGGAACGGCCATCTCCCCTGCCCAGGAGCCTCCAGTCCAATCGGGACTGTGGGAGGCGGAGCCAACGGGGCAGATCGCCGCCAAAAGAAGCCGCCGTCCAGCAGCCAGCCTTTCTCCTCGCCAGCCCAGCTCCGTGCTCCCCGAGCCGGGTAGAGCACACCTGGGCAGGAACGGCCGTCTCCCCTGCCCAGGAGCCTCCAGTCCAATCGGGACTGTGGGAGGCGGAGCCAACGGGGCAGATCGCACCCAAAAGAAGCCGCCGTCCAGCAGCCAGCCTTTCTCCTCGCCAGCCCAGCTCCGTGCTCCCCGAGCCGGGTAGAGCACACCTGGGCAGGAACGGCCGTCTCCCCTGCCCAGGAGCCTCCAGTCCAATCGGGACTGTGGGAGGCGGAGCCAACGGGGCAGATCGCACCCAAAAGAAGCCGCCGTCAGGCAGGCCCGCGCCTGTCGGGCCCGCGCCTGAGGGCCTCGCCAGAGGGCCCTTCGGCGTGGCCCTTAGGCGAGGACCCCACCAGTGCAGCAACAACCTAATCTGCACCGCAGGACAGCGATCACCACACCGCACAAGCGATCCCAGACACCGTCGAATCAACATCGGACACAGAGTGCCGCCGCCACCTCACAGCCTAACTCTACAGCTACAGGCCGGGACCATAAGACCCAGCACAAAGTGCACGCATTACTCACAGGTACCTGGTCACATTGCTACCTTTTGCTGAATGCCTTCTCTCTAGCAAGTAGCTGTAAACATGACCATATTGATGCTATCTGCTGCATGCTCCTTTACCTGAATTACTGTAAAGATTTGACACTGTACCGCTTCTAACTGTATACTGTTACAAGTATCATTGCTAATCCGCTATACTGTATTCTGCTAAACTCCATACTGTTACAAGTATCATTGCTATTCTGATACATTGATTCATTTGCAACTTGAATACTGCTAAGACTACCCTAGTTATGCTGCTATACAGAAACAGAACAACCCGTCCAGATAGGCACTATGTTCTCACCATCACTACATACCCTAGTAGCATGTTTCTTGCTACTTGCCCTCACTCATCTTTCCCAAGCCCTTACCTATAACCCAATCCCTGTCCTACATGCCTCAGGTAGGAGACATTACTTGCCTCCCCGCCCACATCCCGATAAACAGGGACAAGCCTTACACACCCATCTAATCTACGTCGCCATCCAACAAACTCAACCTCTGAAACCAGCGACTCACGACCCCCCCAACAACCTGAAATGTGCACTCATCAACGCACGATCCATCCGCAAGAAATGGCCTGCAATCACCAACTTACTAGCTGAACATGATCTTGACATCCTATGCATCACAGAGACATGGATGTCCACATCAGACTCTGTCCTCCTCCATCAACACGTCCCCCTAACTGTGCCATACACTCATGTCACAGGACTGACCGAACTGGAGGTGGAGTAATCATCCTCACTAAGGAGAGCTTACAATTTAAACCAATCAATTCCAACAGTACCCCCCTACTCGATTACCTTTCCATAGCCAACAAATACCATACTATCAATCTGGTATATAGAACACCTTCCCCAATGCCAGATGACCTATCAGCAATTGTTGACCTTGCATGCAACCCATGCAAATCTCATACGACAAACTGGGTGTTAGGAGTCTTCAACCTCCCTGCTCTGCAAGACACCCAAGCCAATGCCTTCCTCGATGCCCTCAAAGCCCTGGGATACACCCAACTAATTAACTCCCCCACACACATCAAGGGAAACACATTAGACTTGGTATTTGCCCCTCAAATAGCCAACTACCCCTCCCAAAAGTTCGATCTTTCACTGAGCTCAGTACCATGGTCTGACCATACTCTGATCAGATTCCTTCTGCCGTCCCTTCATGGAACAAACTATCCCACAACCCCAACCAACGAACCCATCCCTACCCATATACGCTACCGTCCATTCAACGAGCAAGAGATCATTGAGCGAGCGCACCCACTCCTTGATCCAACCGAACTCAGCCTCGACGACATGATAACATTATGGAACGAGTGCCTCAATGCAAAAATCGATGCTCCTCCTACCAAAAAGAATTACAGCGGTAGAAAGAAAGCACCCTGGTATTCGCCTGAACTTACTGAGTCTCTTCGACGGTTGCGTCAACTTGAAAAACGATGGCGCAGATCAAGAACAACTGAGAGCCTGGAGGCATACAACGTCCACCTCGATGAACATAGAACAGCAGTCTCCGCAAGAATGAAACACCACCACTCAGAAGTATTAATGAGAGCCATAAACAAACCGCGAGAGCTTTTCAGTATAGTCAAAAATCTAGCTCACGATCCTTCCCCGAACCAAACAAACCTACCCGACCCCCAAGAATACGCAGATTACCTACGCTCAAAGTCGAGCCAACCCGTTACCCCTGAAAACAATCACCAACCAGAAGAACTAACATTGCTATCATTCTACTCCTCCCCGCAAAATGAGACAGTAGATGATCATGGCATTCTCACCTCCTTCTCCCCTCCAACAGCAAGGGAGATCCAAAATATCATCACAGGCATAAACACCACTACGGCACCAAGTGACCCATGCCCCGCACACTGGGTAAAAACGCTAAAATCAGATCTCAGCCCATTTCTCTCCAACCTAATAGAAAAATCTTTCACGTCTGGGACATTTCCACTTGACCTGAAGCAAACCTCTATAAAACCGCTACTGAAGAATAAAAAGCTCGACCCTACAAAAATGGATTCATACAGGCCAATATCGAGCATTCCGCTCCTAGCTAAAATTATGGAAAAAAACAGTCCAACAGCAACTGACCCATCACATTGAAAACAATGCTCCCCTCGATTACTCTCAGCATGGATTCAGATCATCTCATGGAGTGGATACCCTACTTACTACGCTCTTCAACACCCTTACCACCGGTCTCGACAACATCAGAAAGGGTTTTGCTCTCATCTTCCTGGACATCGCAGCCGCCTTTGACTCGGTTGACCACAGAATACTCCTATCCCGCCTCGCCGAGAAGGGAGTCCGAGGCAATGCTCTAGCATGGTGCGCCTCATACCTGAGTAACAGATGGCAGCATGTCCGCTCCGGCCTCTCTCTATCGGAACCTTTCCAGCAAGAAAAAGGCGTCCCACAAGGGTCATCCCTCTCAGCCCTCTTATTCAATGTCTACATGCAGCCCATATGCAGCCTCATTCGGTCATTTAACATAAACTGCCTAGTATATGCTGACGATGTACTAATGTTCACCCCAATAGATACTGACCATCCAAATCTCGACCAGCTCTCCTCCTGCTTTAACGCTGTCTCTGACTGGCTATGCACTCAAATGCTCCGAATAAATCTAAAAAAACCAGACGTCCTATTCATCGGAAGAGATCATTCATTCACCCCCCCTCCTTCAATCAAGGTGGGCAACGCTGACATCATCTCCAAGACAACAATCAGATACCTTGGAGTAACTTTGGACCAGCGCCTTGACATGCATGCCCACATAGATAATACCATCAGGACAATCTACCATAAAATACGAACGCTACGCCTCTTGAAGGACACCCTAGAACCAAATGACTTTCGAACAGTCTTCCAGGCCATCATAATGCCCCACTTCGATTACGCCAATACTATCCTACTTGGCCTCCCAAAAAGCTCGACGAATCCTTTACAGCTAGCTATGAACACCGCAGCAAGAACCCTATACGGAGCAGCTCGCAAAGACCACATTACCCCTATCCTGAAGAGCCTGCACTGGCTCCCCATACAACACCGGATCACATTCAAGATCTTAACCATGACATTTAAAGCAGTTCATAGAATCACCTCAACCACCCTGTCAGACCTGATACAACCCACTCCAGACAACAGACTCAGAAGAACCAAGTCCTACAATACCATTCTGCTCCCAAAAGCCATCACTAAATGTAACAAATCAACAAGTAGAAGGGCCTTTGCCTTGTTTGCACCCTCCAGCTGGAATTCTCTCCCAGCAGAAATCCGGACCATAAACAACCTCACCCAATTCAGAAAGGCCGTCAAACACTACCTATTTCAACAGCACTTCTGTAACTCTGACAACATTACCTAGACAGCAGTACACGACCCAACAGTCCCTCATCCCATAGCCGCCGAACTAATCTCTATTCTAACTTTCAAGTACACAGAACCACCCCTGCAGGGCTGGTACTACAAATCCATCTATGATGCAACCCGCTTTATGTAAATAGTGTATAAAGTTCACCTGTTATCCAAGTTGAAATTCCCTGTTATATGTAAGTTCAATGTCTGATTGTTCCACATTGTACAAACCTGTTCATTGTAAACCGCGCTGATTCCGAATAGTGCGGTATAGAAAAACTAATAATAAATAAATAAAAAGGAAAAGTTCAAGATGCTTACTCTTGGAACACTGCTGCCCTACCTCCAGCAGGGAGATTGGCTATGCTCCTTAGATCTGAAGGATGCGTACACTCACATCCTCATTCATCCAGACCACAGAAAATACCTCAGGTTCGTGGTGGGAGGAAACCACTTTCAGTACAGGATACTGCCTTTCGGCCTAACCTCCGCCCCAAGGGTCTTCACAAAGTGCCTGGCGGTGGTGGCGGCCTACTTGAGAAACCGGGGTATTTTTGTCTTCCCCCTACCTGGACGACTGGCTCATCAGGGGTCAGACTCTCCAGGAGGCCAGGCAAGCCACCCTCCGTACTGTCTCTCTCCTTCAGCAACTAGGCTTTATCATAAACTTCGCAAAGTCCACTTTGCTCCCCTCCAAGAACCTAGAGTTCATAAGAGCAAGGTTGGACTCCCTGCAAGCAAAGGCTGATGGACTTGGCCAACCAGTTTCTAAACAACCCATTGGTTTCCGCCAGACTCTGTCTAAGGCTTCTGGGCCACATGGCATTGACAGTGCATGTGACTCCCAATGCCCGCCTTAACATGAGGCCTGCTCAGTGGTGTCTCAGAACTCAGTGGAGGCAGGCCACAGGCAGCCTCAGAGATAGAGTATGGGTGTCCAAACCATTCCTGAACTCCCTGCAGTGGTGGCTACACCCCCCAACCTTCTACAGGGAATTCCTTTTCAGGCACCTGTTTCCACTGTGGTGTTAACAACCGATGCCTCCTTGCAGGGCTGGGGTGCACATTGTCTGGACAAGTGCACACAGGGCCTGTGGTCTCCATGGGAGGCCACACAACAAATCAACCTGCTGGAACTCCGGGCTATTCGCTTAGCCCTCAAAACCTTCTCTCACACCCTTGCTCACCAGTCTGTCTTGGTGCAGACAGACAACCAGGTAGCAATGTTCTATGTGAACAAACAAGGGGGCACTGGGTCCAGGCTCCTGTGTCAGGAGGCACAGGCCCTTTGCTCTTTTGCACTTCGACACAACATGTTGCTCAAGGCGGTCTATCTCCCTGGCCAGGAGAATTTCCTGGCGGACAGATTGAGCAGAGTTCTACAGCCCCACGAATGGCAACTGCACCCCTTAGTGGTTCAGAACATTTTCCTGAAATAGGGTCTTCCATCCATAGACCTCTTTGCCAGTCCCCTGAACCAGCAGCTGCCCAGGTTCTGCTCCAGGCAACCGCATCCCCCCCAGATTCGCAGCGGATGCCTTCCTGATTTTGTGGTCCATGGGCCTCCTGTATGCGTTTCCTCCCACACCCCTGGTGGCCCGAACCTTGTTCAAGATTCTAAGGGACAGGGCCTCGGTCATACTGGAAGCCCCCAGGAGGCCGAGGCATCCCTGGTTCCCGCTTCTCTTACAGCTGGCGGTGGAAACCCCACTCCCTCTGGGGTTGCAACCCGATCTTCTTTCTCAGGATCAGGGTTTCCTTCTGCACCCCAATCTCAAATCTCCTCTCAATTTGATGGCCTGGAGGCTGCAAGGAGGGTAATGTTGGCTCCCTGGGGCCTGCCTCACGAAGAGGTGGTCTTGGCCTCTAGGAAGCAATCCACCAGAAAGACCTATGCCCTGAAGTGGAGACAGTTCTCCTTGTGGTGTGATCAACGCAGGGAGGACCCTTTCTCCTGCCCTGTGCCAGTGGTGCTTCAGTACCTGCTGCACTTATCCAATTAGGGCCTTAAGTCCAATTCTGTTAGAGTACGCCTTTCTGCTCCAGCAGCTCACCACTCACTGGTGGAGGGGCACTCTTTATCGGTTCACCCCTTGGTGTCCCGATTCCTCAGAGGCTTGCTCTTGCTTAAGCCTCCTCTGTCCACTAGCCCCTGGGAGATGAATGTGGTCTTGCAGTAGCTTACTCGCCCTCCATTTGAGCCAATGGCTACGTGTCCTCTCCGCTTCCTTTCTTGGAAGGCTCTCTTCCTGGTGGCACTAACCTCGGCAAGGCGAGTGAGTGAACTTCAAGCCCTGGTCTGTGACAGGCCATACACTCGTTTCTATGGGAACAGGGTAGTCCTTAGGACTCATCTTAAGTTCCTCCCAAAAGTAGTCTCCTCTTTCCACTTCAATCAGGAGGTGGTTCTTCCAACATTCTTCCCTAGGCCCCATGCCAGCCGGGCTGAGGCAGTCCTGCATACGCTGGACTGTAGAAGGGCCTTGTCTTTCTACATTGATCGTACTCAGGGTCATAGGAGGGCTACTCAGCTCTTCGTATCCTTTGACCCTAACAACTTAGGGTCGCCTGTCTCCAAGCGTACCTTGTCCATATGGGTGGCAGACTGTATCACCTGGGCTTACAGGGCCGCAAACCTTCCCTTGCAAGATCGAGTCACAGCCCACCGTGTCCGGGCAATGGCTGCATCAGTAGCTCATCTCCGTTCTGTTCTGTTGGCAGACATCTGTAGGGCTGCTACTTGGTCCTCAAGCCAGACTTTTGCAGCCCATTACTGCCTGGAGAGGGAGTCCCGTAGGGACAGTGCTTTTGGTCAGGCAGTACTCCGGAATCTCTTTGAAGTTTAGGCAACTCCTACCCTCCAGCCCTCTTGTTGGGCTACCGGTGGGGATAAGTTCTCAGTGAAATTCTTTCCCTGTTGCTGGGGCTTCAGAGGGAGCCCTTTTTTCAGCTTGGGGTCCTCGGTAGCCTGAAGCTGGGGAGTCCCATATGTGAGGATTGACTTCCTGCATGGTCCTGGAGAAAGAGTAGTTACTCACCTGTAACAGGTGTTCTCCAGGAGCAGCAGGAATCAGTCCTCACAACCCTCCCTCCTCCCCTTGGAGTTGCATTCTACATAGTTCTTTTTGTTTTTGTGCTGTCTTTTAGCTATGTCATCAGACTGAGCAAGATAGCACTTTTGGGCAGGAAGGGGACCGTGCATGCATGGGTGTATTCCCAAAGGCTTTCATAGAAAGCTGGGGAAATGCTCCGCATGGGGGCTCCATCGACGTCAGTGTCACCCATATGTGAGGACTGATTCCTGCTGCTCCTGGAGAACACCTGTTACAGGTGAGTAACTACTCTGATCCTCCTTTCTCCAGGAACAAGCAGGAAGTCAGTCCTCACATATTGGTGACGTCAGTGCTGATGGAGCCTGTGCGGATCCACTCCCCAGCTTTCAAAGGAAAGCCTTTGGGAGTTACACCATGCATGCGCGGTCACCTTTCCGTCCAAAGGTGCCATCTTGCCTCAGTCTTTGTCCGCGGAGTCCTGCAGACGTGTTTTGTCTGTGCACTCCAGATTAAGTAGATTTTCGCATGTTTGTTGATTCTTTTTTCAGTGCTTTGGGTCGATCACCTTTCCGCTGCCCGAGTCTCCACCTCGGTGTCGTGGTTTTCACTCGGATATTTTTGTTTTTGCCCCGCAGGATTTTTCTCGCGCTACCCAGCTGGTTGAGAGGTCTGCGTTTGATCTCGCAGGTCTTGTTTTTCTTGCTATGTCTTTGACAACAGTTTTAAGCAGTGTGGCATGTGCAACTGCACTATGTCCTGTATGGACTGCCACAGTACCTGCATTAAATGCCTTAGGACAGCCACGATGGATCTTCCTGCCTGCTTTGGCTTCTGATGTCTCCTAAAACTCACAAGGAATGCGAAAAGCAGTAGGGGGAGCTGTTTGGCAGGTCAGGCTCGGGATTGGCATTGGGAGCGGAATCCCTGCCTTCAGGCCGGGTGACTCGGTGTCGCATTCCCGGGCTTGGTTGGAACCCAGAGGTCATCGGGCATCGGAATCTTCATCTGAGGATCTTCCACAGTTGTCATAGGCTTTGTCAAAGCTGGCAGGGGATCAAGTGGTAAGTCCTCTGCGACCTTGGAGCCCTCGTCTCGATGCAGGCGATGATGGCCGAAGGCGCCTGTGGCGTCGATCTTGGTGTGACACCTCAGACTCCGTCACCATCTGGGACTCCCCGGCCAGGGACCAGATGCCGGCTTCGGGGCCGGGGCTGGCTGCTGAGCCGTCTGGTATCGAGGCCAGAATGGCAGCCCTTGAACACAGCTTCTCTGCATTCTTAGAGGCTCAGCAGGGCCCAATTCCCAGTCACCTGAGGTCGTCCATGCCCCACATGGGGACCTCCTTGGTGAGGACCTCCCCAGAGGATGCTCCCCTCCATCCTCGAGTGCTTGTCACAGTCGGTATTTAAGCTGTCGACAACAGACTCGATGCTGACAGACCACCAACATCAGGAGTCTATGCTGGGTTGGTCTGAGGACCACAGAGCGCTTACAGACTCCTCTGCCTCTGAATCGGTGTGAGAGACTGACGAGTCCCCTGACACAATACTCCATCAGGACATCCTCTCCAACCTCACCACTGGCAGAGGACACCTCCAGAAGATCTTGCCTTCCTGGAGTTTGTGAGGGAGATGTCCCAGGCTCTTGCCTTCGTGGTGGTACCTAAGGATAAGCCTTGTGCTGAGGCTCTTGAGATCCTCCATTCTCCAGGACCAAGCAGGAAGTCAGGCCTCACATATGGGTGATGTCGATGGATCCCCTGCGGAGCATTTCTCCAGCTTTCTATGAAAGCCTTTGGGAATACTGCACGCATGCGCGGTCCCCTTCCCGCCTAAAGGTGCCATCTTGCTCAGTCTCTCTTTTTCCGTGGAGCCCTCGGACGTGTGTCCTCGTTCACCCAGAAAATAGTCAGATTTTTTCGTCAATTCTTTGCGATTTCTTCGCAGTTTTTTCCCCCAGTTTGACGCCGGTTCCCCTTCTCGCCGGGTTCGGTACACCGGTATGGAGCCCGATCATTTTTTTTTTTTCGTTTTTTTGCCCTTCGTGGCTGGCGTTCGCGCCCTTTTTTTCTTTTTCCCTGGAAGGCCGGTCCTTTGACCTCGCGGGGACTCTTTTTTTCCCCCGATGGCTTCCATTGGTTTTAAGAAGTGTGATCGGTGTAAGAAACTGTCTCTCACCGATACACACGACTGCTGCCTTCGGTGCCTCGGTCCTGATCATGATCCTAAGATCTGTGGACCGTGTGGAAAAATGTCCACTAAGGCCCTTCGAAGTTGTCAGCACCAAAAGGAAAGGCTTTTCTCCAATACGGCCTCCGGCCGGGCCCGGACCTTGTCTGAGGCCTCGATGTCTCGGGAGTCTGACCCCAAGCATCGTCGGGGTCCCCCGAGCAGTCGCGAAAGAGGAAGAAGCGACTCGCGAGGGCGGCGTCGGAGGAGGTCCCTGGCTCCTCGAGGGCTAGTTCTCGGACCCCCGACCGCCGTCCCAGGCCCGTGGAACAGGAGAAGCCGTCAAAAGTACCTCGGGTGGAGCCGGAGTCTGCTGGACACATAAGTCCTGTTATCCTCGACGACTCTCCTCCCAGGGAGCCAACGTCGGGCCCGGCGCCACCAGGGCCCGAGTCGGTGGCTGCTGAGTCTCCTGAGCTGGGTCTCAGGCTGACAGCCTTGGAGTGCAGACTGTCTGCCTGCCTTCATGGATCAGCAGCGGGTGCTGATGGCAAGCCTCGCTGGCGCATCTGCCCCGACCACCGGGACGTCGAAGTCGACCCGGGAGACCAAGCCGATACTCGAGACCATGAAGACTCGAGGTGGTCCTCGGTCGTGGTCACCCTCAACCTCCCGGTCGGGACGGAGGGCGTCAACGCCGGTGCCTTCGGCGTCGGGGCAGGTGCTGCCGGGCCCCGCGTGGTCGGAGCCCGACTTCTCTTCGGATGAGTCCGCCTGGGAGACAGAGGATGAGGAGTCTCCCGATACCTTCAAGACTCGGTGCGTCCCGTCGGACTCACTGCAGTCTGAACCCCGGAGTAGGTCCTTTCCAGAGGATACCCGGTTCTCGGAGTTCGTGCGGGATATGGCCACTGCTTTGGCAATCCCAGCGGATCCCGAGGAGGAGCCTCGAGTTGAAGAGCTCGAGGCCCTCCAGTATGACACTCCTCCGAAGGAGGCATTTACTGTGACGGTTCCTCCGATGCTGGGATGGCACCGGCCTTGGTGCCGGTTCTGAGCAAACGGGTCGATTCCATTTATCGACTCCGTAAGAGCCCTGGGTTTCAAAAGGCGCAGCTACCACACCATTCCATGGTGGTAGAATTGGCCATGCCTCGCCTGAAAAGTCAGAAGATGCACTCTGCGGTGCCCCCTGGCAGGGAGGCCCGGAACCTGGATGCGTTCGGTAGAAAGTGTTTCCAGGGCTCGATGCTTGCTTGCTGTGTCCAGTCTTACCAGCTGTACATGGGCATGTACTTGGACGTGGCAAAGGAGCTTGCCGGATTCTCTGCTGGTCTCTCCGGGGAACCTTTGCAGAGGTTCTTGTCTTCGGGGATCCGGGAATGCTCTAAGTTCATGTCCCGAGCAGCCTTCGATGGCTTCGAGGCTTCGGCCCATGTTGCGGCTGCCGGCATCGGTGCTCGACGCCAGGCATGACTGCAGTCATCGGACCTCGAGCCATGGGTTCAGGACAAGTTGGTCGATGTCCCTTGCCGAGGTGAGAACCCTTTTGGCAAGCCCATGGCCGAGAAGGCTGCTGAGCTCGAGACCGAGCACCTCACGAGGACAAGGCTGTCTCAAAAAACTTTTGCCCCTTCACACAAGAAGAAGGGCTCGGGTAAAAAGTCCTTTTACCCGAGGAAGGCGACTGCCTACAAACAGTTCCCACCTTACCAGGCCTCCCCCGCTCCCCCACAGGGTCAGCAGGCCAAGGGGCAGGGACATGGGCCCTGTAGGCAGAAGGCCACCAAGCCTCCGGCTCCTGCTCCCACTCAGCAGGGTGGGGGGTTTTGACTCCCAAAGCATAGCCTCTCCGTCTCTGCTGTCCTATCCCTGCACAGGAGGTCGCCTAGCCCTGTTTGCCCACCAGTGGCTTCCCATTACAGAGGACAACTGGGTCTTAAGCATAGTCCACAAGGGCTACCTGCTTCATTTTCATCAGTTGCCGCCTCCTTATTTTCCAGGAGAGCCTTCAAGACCACCTCTCCATACAGCCCTCCTCCTGCAGGAGCTCCAGGGTCTGTTACGAGACCAGGCGGTGGAGCCTGTGCCTCCCCACCTACAAGGTCACGGTTTCTACTTCAGGTACCTTCCTAGTATCAAAGAGAACAGGGGATCTCAGGCCTATTCTCGACCTCAGAAATCTCAACAAGTTCTTACAGAAGGAAAAGTTCAAGATGCTTACTCTTGGAACACTTCTGCCCTACCTCCAGCAGGGAGATTGGCTATGCTCCTTAGATCTAAAGGATGCGTACTCTCACATCCTCATTCATCCATACCACAAAGTGGTACAGAGTGCTGCCATTTGGCCTCACCTCCGCCCCCAAAGTCTTTACCAAATGCCTGGCAGTGGTGGCGGCCTACTTGAGAAATCAGGGTATCTTTGTCTTCCCCTATCTGGACGACTGGCTCATCAGGGGTCAGACGTGCCAGGAGGCCAGGCAAGCCACCCTCCGAACGATTTCTCTACTACAGCATCTTGGGTTTGTCATAAACTTCGCAAAGTCCACTTTGCTCCCCTCCCAAAACTTAGAGTTCATAGGGGCAAGACTAGACTCTCTGCAGGCAAAAGCTTTCTTGCCAGAAGACAGAGCCCAAAGACTGATAACCTTGGCAAACCAGTTTCTCAGCAGGTCACTGGTCTCCGCCAGGCTTTGCCTGAGGCTTCTTGGCCACATGGCTTCGACAGTGCATGTCACACCCCATGCCAGGCTTCATATGAGGCCTGCGCAATGGTGCCTCAGAACTCAGTGGTCGCAGGCCACAGGGAGCCTCAGAGACAGAGTAAGGGTGTCCAGACCATTCCTGCACTCCCTCCGTTGGTGGCTGCATCCCCCCAACTTACTGAAAGGGATGCCTTTTCAGCCACCTGGGTTCACAGTGGTATTGACCACCGATGCCTCTCTGCAGGGCTGGGGAGCACACTGTCTGGGCAAGTGCACCCAGGGCCTGTGGTCTCCCTGGGAGGCCCAGCAGCAGATCAATCTACTGGAGCTTCGGGCTATTCGCTTAGCCCTCAAGACTTTCTCTCAAACCCTGGCTCACCAGTCTGTTTTAGTGCAAACAGACGATCGGGTAGTCATGTTTTATGTGAACAAACAGGGAGGCACTGGGTCCAGGCTCCTTTGTCAGGAGGCACAGGACCTTTGCTTGTTTGCGCTCAGACACATGTTGCTCAAGGCGGTTTATCTCCCTGGCCAGGAAAATTACCTAGCAGACAGGTTGAGCAGGATTCTGCAGCCCCGTGAGTGGCAGCTCCATCCCTTGGTAGTTCAGAAGATCTTCCTGAGATGGGGACTTCCATCCGTGGATCTATTTGCAGTCCCCTGAACAGACAGCTGCCCAGGTTCTGCTCCAGGCAACAACCGCATTCTCTGAGACTAGCAGCAGATGCTTTTCTGATTTCCTGGTCCCAAGGCCTCCTATATGCGTTTCCTCCCACGCCTCTGGTGGCCCCGAACCCTGTTCAAGGTTCTAAAGGACCGGGCCTCGGTCCTTCTGGTAGCCCCCAGGTGGCCGAGACAACCTTGGTTCCCACTTCTGCTTCAGCTAGCAGTGGACACTCCACTACCTCTAGGGTTGCAGCCTGACCTTCTTTCTCAGGAACAGGGGTCTCTTCTGCACCCCAATCTCAAATCTCTCAATTTGATGGCCTGGAAGCTGCAAGGGTAGTTTTGGCTCCTTGGGGCCTACCTCCTGAAGTTGAAGAGGTCGTCCTGGCCTCTAGGAAGCAGTCCACTAGAAAAACCTATGCCCTGAATTGGAAGAGGTTTTCTGTGTGGTGTCAGCTGCGTACAGAGGATCCTTTCTCCTGTGCTGTACCAGTGGTGCTTCAGTACCTGCTGCACTTATCCAATCAGGGCCTTAAGTCCAATTCTGTTCGGGTTCACCTCTCAGCTCTAGCAGCTCACCACTCACTGGTGGAGGGACACTCTCTATCGGTTCACCCCTTGGTGTCCCGTTTTCTCAGAGGGTTGCTCTTGCTCAAACCTCCTGTCCGTCCTCCAGCCCCTGAGTGGGAGTTGAATGTGGTCTTGCAGCAACTGACTCGCCCACCTTTTGAGCCGATGGCTACTTGTCCTCTCCGCTTCCTTTCCTGGAAGACACTCTTCCTAGTAGCCTTAACCTCGGCCAGACGGGTGAGTGAGCTTCAGGCCTTAGTCTGTGACAGGCCTTACACCCGCTTCTATAGGAACAGGGTAGTCCTTAGGACTCATCCAAAGTTCCTCCCTAAAGTTGTCTCTTTCCACCTCAACCAGGAGGTGGTTCTTCCAACATTCTTCCCTAGGCCTCATGCAAGCCAGGCTGAAGCGGTCCTGCATACCCTGGACTGTAGGAGGGCCTTATTCTTCTACCTTGACCGTATGCAAGGACATAGAAGGGCTACTCAGCTCTTCATCTCTTTTGACCCTAATAATTTGGGGTTAGCTGTGTCCAAGCATACCTTGTCCATATGGGTGGCTGACACTATCACCTGGGCTTACAGGGCGGCTGACCTTCCCTTGCAGAGTCGGGTCACGGCCCATCGTGTCAGGACAATGGCTGCCTCAGTAGCTCATCTCTGCTCTGTACTGTTGGCAGACATCTGCAGGGCTGCAACTTGGTCCTCAAGCCATACCTTTGCAGCTCATTACTGCCTGGAGAAGGAGTCCCGTAGGGACAGTGCTTTTGGCCAGGCAGTACTCCGGAATCTCTTTAAGGTTTAGGCAACTCCTGCCCTCCGTTGGGCTACCGGTGGAGGTTCTTTCAGTGAAAAGCCTTTCTTTGATGCTGGGACTAGAGGGAGTTTTCTTGTTCAGCCTGGGTTCCTTGGTAGCCCAGAGCTTGGGAGTCATCCATATGTGAGGACTGACTTCCTGCTTGGTCCTGGAGAAAGAGTAGTTACTCACCTGTAACAGGTGTTCTCCAGGAGCAGCAGGAATCAGTCCTCACAACCCTCCCTCCTCCCCTGGGAGTTGCAGTTGTACATAGTTTATTTTACATTTTTGTGTGCTGTTTTTAGCTATGTCATTTGACTGAGCAAGATGGCACCTTTAGGCGGGAAGGGGACCGCGCATGCGTGCAGTATTCCCTAAGGCTTTCATAGAAAGCTGGGGAAATGCTCCGCAGGGGTTCCATCGACATCGATGTCACCCATATGTGAGGACTGATTCCTGCTGCTCCTGGAGAACACCTGTTATAGGTGAGTAACTACTCTGTACGATGCCCCTCTTCGTGAGGCATTGGCAGTGCCTGTACCTCCTGACCTGGAGCTGCTGCTTTTCAGGATATGGAGACTGTGACAATGTGCCAATTGTGAACAGTCGACTCGATTCACAGTATCGAGTCGGCAGAAGCCTCGAGTACCAGAAAATGCAACTCCCACACAATTCTGTAGTGGTGGAGTTGGCTATGCATCGCATTAAGAACCAGAAGATGCACTTCTCGGTGACTTCTGGCAGGGAGGCCTGTACCATGGACGTGTTTGGGAGGAAGGGTTTCCAAGGCTTTCGTGCTCACAGCCCAGATTCAGGCTTACCAGCTGTATATGGGCATGTACCTGAGAGACCTGGCAATGGAGCTCACTGGGTTCTCGGCTGGTCTATTGGGTGAGGCCCTGGAGCACTTTCAAACCCTGGTGTCTTCAGTCCAAGAATACTCCCAAGTTTCAGATTTGAGTGGCCTTCGATGGCTTTGAGTCGCTAGCTCGTGTAGCTGCGGTGGGCATTAGTACCTGACACCTTGCTTGGCTATAGTCCTCAGACTTAGAGCAGTTGGTTCAGGAAAAACAAGCCAATGTCCCCTGCTGGGGGGCTAACCTCTTCAGCAAACCCATGATGGAGAAGGCTGACAAGTTGGAGAAGGAATTCATGACCAGGACCAGGCTATCTAAGAAAGTGTCGGATCATTCCTGTCGAAAGGCTTCAGGGAAAAAGTCCTTCCTCCTGAAGTCCAAGAAGGTTTAAGGAAATGACCCCAAGTTCCAGGCCTATTCTGCTCCTCCGAGGGGCAGAAGGCCAAGGTCCAGGGGCATGTCTTCCGTAAGCCTAAGGCTCCCAAATCCCAAACAGTGCAGCAGCCTGGGGATAGTTTTTGACTCCTTGGGCATAGCCTCTCTTCAGGAAATATCAGGCCCAAGGTTCACGGGAGAGCAGCTGGTCCACTTTGCGCACCGGTGGCCCATTATCACTGTGGGCACCTGGATGTTTGCAGGTGGTTGAGGAGGGGTATCTCTTTCACTTTGCTCATCTGTCTTCTCCCTTTTTTCCAGGGGAATTACTCATGGACCCCTTGCATAGGGAGCTCCTTCACAAAGATCTCGGGTCTTTACGCGAAGATCAGGTGGTAGAACCCGTCCCCCCTCACCTTCAGGGCCATGGCTTCTACTCTCGCTACTTCCTGGTCCCCAAGAAAACAGGGAGCTTCAGGCCCATCCTGGATCTTCGAGACCTCAACCACTTCCTGGTCAAGGAAAAGTTCAAGATGGTATCCCTCGGAACCTTCCTGCCTTACCTCCTCCAGAGAGATTGGCTATGCTCTTTGGATCTTAAAGATGCTTAATACCCACATTCTGATCCATGCCTGGAACTTGAGGTAATTTCCGGTTCGTTGGGGGCTGCCATTATCAATACAGGATGCTCCCCTTCAGCCTTGCCTCAGCCCCTTGGGTGTTCACCAAATGCCTGGCGGTCGTGGCTGCTTGCCTCCGGCTCCTTGGAGTGTTTGTGTTCCTGTACCTGGATGTCTGGCTTATGTGGGCTGGCTTGCAGGATGAGGTGCACAATGCGACTCAGCACACTCTGGGTCTCCTGCAGCTCCTAGGGTTTATAGTGAACTTCCCAAAGTCCCGTCCCACCTCTACCCATCACAACGCATGGAGTTCATCGGGGCACTCCTCAACTACCCAGGCAAGGGCCTACCTCTGCTCATGGATCAAACGCAGCATCTCGCCGCTCTAGCGAAAAGTGCAGAGCGGCATAGTGGTTACTGCCTGGAAGATGCTCTGCCTCTTGGAACACATGGTGTCCACTGTCCATGTGATCCCCCTTTGCCCACCTCTGCATGCAGCAGGCTCAGTGGATACTCAGTGTCCAGTGGTCACAGACATCAGGACGCCTGGAGGACCACATCCAAGTCATGCCAACCTTAGTGACCTCTCTGACCTGGTGGCAAGACCATCTCAACCTCGGAGCCGGAATGCCATTACAGGCCCCACCAGTACAGTGTATCCTTACCACGGATGCGTCAAAGCTGGGCTGGGGAGCCCATTGCGGTCACCTGCGGACGCCAGGCCCATGGTCCTCAGAGGAGAGTGCCTCACAGATCAACCTGCTGCAACTCTGGGCAGTCAACCATGCCCTGTGGGTCTTCAGGACCATCTGAAGGGACAGGTGATTCAGGTCCAGACGGACAACCATGTCACAATGTTTTACATCAACAAGCAGGGGGACACAGCATCGTACCACCTCTGCTGGGAGGCGGTGCGCCTCTGGAACTTTACAGCAGTGAGGAATATCTCCCTCAAGGCGGTGTACTTGCCAGGCCAGGACAATATTCTGGCCGATCGCTTAAGCTGCACTCTGGCACAGATCTTCCGGAGGTGGGGTACCTTGGAAATCAACCTCTTCACCAGCCCAGAGAATGTGCAGCTCTCATGTTTTTACTCCCAGAGACTGGCCCAGATTCAGGAGGTGGCAGATGTGCTCCTCCCCTGATCCAGGGGTTTTGCTGTATGTGTTTCCACCGATGCCCCTGGTGCCTCGGAACCTCCTCAAAATCCAAACAGAGGCGGCCTCAGTCATCTTCATTGCACCCAGGCCCAGGGAGCCCTGGTTCCCACTGCTGCAGCTGTCCCAGAGGGGCCCCAGACCTGTTGGCCCAGGAGGACAGGACATTGCGTCACCCCAACTTCCAGTCCCTGGCTTTGACAGCCTGCTGAAAGGATAGCTATTGTGCACCACCGCCTTCCTCGAGCAGTGAAAGACGTCTTACTGCCCTCTTGTAAGGATCTATGCAACGAGCTTATGCCTTCAAGTGGCGCAGGTTTTCCCTCTGATGCGAAGGGGAAGGCCACTCAATCCTTTCTCCTGTGCAACAGCACAGTTATTGAGATACCTTCTGCACCTCTCAGGAACTGGCCTGAAGTCCAATTCTGTGCCATCTAGGCCCACCACCGGTGGATAGCCAGGCCATGTCAGTGCAACCTCTGGTGGGCAGATTCATGTGGGGCCGCCACCTCTTGCAGCCCCCGATTTGCCCACCGCCGGTAGCGTGGGACCTCCTCGGAGGAGGAGTCGGCATGGGAGACTGAGGACGAGGAGTCTCCTGATACCTTCCGGACCCGGTGCGTCCCTTCAGACTCCCGGAGTCCAAGCCTCAGAGAAGGTCCCCCTGAGGATACCCGGTTCTCGGACTTCGTGAGGGACATGGCCAAGGGTTTGGCATTCCCTGCAGACGCCGAGGAGCTCGATGCCCTCCAGTATGATTTTCCTCCGAAGGAAGCCTTTACTGTACCGGTTCCTCCGATGCTGGAACAGCTGCTCTTCCGTATGTGGGAGGCACCGGCCTCGGCGCCGGTTCTTAGCAAACGGTTCGATTCCATTTATCGAGTCCATAAGAGCCCTGGGTTCCAAAAGGCGCAGCTACTGCACAATTCCATGGTTGTGGAATCGGCAGTGCAGTCAGAAGATGCACTTCTTGGTGCCCCCGGCCAGGAGACCCGGAACCTGGATGCCCTCAGTAGAAAGTGCTTCCAAGGCTCTTATCTTGCCATGTCCAGACTTACCAGCTGTACATGGGCATGTAATAGCGGTATATCTAAATGTAATAGCGGTATATCAAGTGCAATAAAACATTAAACATAAACATGTACTTAAGGGACCTGGCAAAGGAGATTGCCGGGATCTCAGCTGGCCTCTCCGAGGAACCCTTGCAGAGGTTCAAAGCCTTATCGACAGGGATCCGAGAGTGCTCGAAGTTTATCTCTCGAGCAGCCTATGATGGCTTTGAGGCTTCGGCCCGGGTAGCCGCGGCCGGCATCGGTGCACGCCGTCTGGCCTGGCTACAGTCATCGGACCTGGAGTCATGGGTGCAGGACAAGTTGGTCGATGTCCCGTGCCGAGGTGACAACCTATTCGGTAAGCCCATGACTGAAAAGGCTGCAGAAATCAAGGCTGAGACTCTCACCAGGACAAGGCTGTCCAAGAAGACTTCTGCCCCTTCTCAAAAAAAGAAAGGCTCGGGAAAGAAGCCCTTTTTCCCAAGGAAGGGTGCTGCCTACAAAATCTACCCTCAGTATCAGGCCTCTTCAGCTCCCCAACAGGGCCAGCAGGCTAAAGGGCATGGGCATGGGCCGTGTAGGCAGAAGACCCCCAAGCCGCCAGCTCCGGCTCCTGCACAGCAGGGAGTGGGGTTTTGACTTCCACAGCATAGCCTCTCCTCCGCCGGTGGCTCCACTCAGCACAGGAGGTCAGCTGACCCTGTACGCCTACAGGTGGCCAGCCATCACAGGGGATACCTGGGTACTGAGCATAGTCCAAAAGGGCTACATGCTCCACTTCCACCAGCTACCCCCCCCCCTTACTATCTAGGGGAGCCTCCAAGACTCCCTCTATACAGGAACCTCCTTCAGGAGTTGGCAAGTCTTCTAAAGGAACAGGCCGTGGAACCGGTGCCTCACCACCTGGAAGGGCAAGGCTTTTACTTCAGGTACTTCCTGCTACCAAAGAGGCCTCCGGCCTATCCTAGACTTGCGAAACCTAAACAAGTTTCTGGAGAGGGAAAAGTTCAAGATGCTTACCCTTGGGATACTGCTGCCCTACCTCCAGCAGGGAGACTGGCTATGCTCCTTAGACCTAAAAGATGCTTATACTCACATCCTCATTCATCCAGAACACAGACAATATCTGATTTGTGGTGGGAAGAGACCATTTTCAGTACAGGGTACTTCCCTTTGTCCTAACCTCTGCCCCCAGGGTTTTCACCAAATGCCTGGCGGTGGTGGCGGCTTATCTCAGGAATTGGGGAATTTTTGTCTTCCCATACCCAGATGACTGGCTCATCAGGGGCCAGTCTCTCCAGGAGGCCCGACAAGCCACTCTTCGCACTGTCTCTCTTCTTCAGCATCTGGGCTTTGTCATAAACTACGCAAAGTCCACTTTGCTCCCCTCTCAGAACCTAGAGTTTATAGGGGCAAGCTTAGACACCCTTCAGGCAAGAGCTTACTTGGCCGAAGACAGGGCCCACAGACTGATGGACTTGACCAACCAGTTCCAAAGCAAGTCTCATGTCTCTGCCAGGCACTATCTGCGGCTCCTGAGCCACATGGCATCCATGCTACATGTGATTCCAAATGCCCCTCTGCACATGTGGGCTGCTCAATGGTGCCTCAGATCAGTGGACGCAGGCCACAGGCGACCTCCGAGACAGAGTAGAGGTGTCCAAACCACTTTTGGACTCCTTACAGTTGTGGCTATGTCCCAAACCTTCTCAAGGGGGTACCTTTTCAGACTCCAGCACACATAAGGGTGCTGACGATTGAGGGTTTTACATCACCTGTCCTCCAGGTGATGTAAAACCCTCTCGCACCGAGGAAGTTTCTCCAGGACCATGTGCCCATGAGGGAAGGGCTAGGACAGCCGTTATAGTTGGTGATTCGATCATTAGGCATGTAGATAGCTGGGTGGCTGGTGGACGTGAGGATCGCTTGGTAACATGCCTGCCTGGTGCGAAGGTAGCAGACCTCACGCGCCACCTAGATAAGGTCTTAGATAGTGCTGGGGAGGAGTCTGCTGTCTTGGTACATGTCGGTACCAATGACATAGGAAAATGTGGTAGGGAGGTTCTGGAGGCAAAATTTAGGCTTTTAGGTAGGAAGTTGAAATCCAGAACTTCCAGGGTAGCATTCTCCGAAATGCTTCCTGTTCCACGCGCAGGACCCAAAAGGCAGGCAGAGCTCCGGAGTCTCAATGCGTGGATGAGACAATGGTGCAGAGATGAGGGTTTTGGATTTGTTAGGAACTGGGGAACATTCTGGGGAAAGGAGGGGCTCTTCCGAAGGGATGGGCTTCACCTTAACCGGGTTGGAACCAGGCTGCTGGCATTAACCTTTACAAAGGAGATAGAGCAGCTTTTAAACTAGATATTAGGGGAAAGCCGACAGTCGCCCAAGAGCGGATGGTTCGGAAGAATGTATCCTTGAAGGATACTACCAAAAGCAGAGAGGTTCCACAAAAGAGTAAAGTAGCCCAAATGCCCTCAAGTATGGAGCAGACAGAGCTTAAAGATCCCAATTTACCTATGTCTAACAATAGCCAAATTAACATGAATAAAATACATTCTCTAAAATGCTTGTATGCAAATGCTAGAAGTCTAAAGAATAAGATGGGAGAGTTAGAATATATAGCACTAAATGAAAGGTTAGATATGATTGGAATATCAGAGACATGGTGGAAGGAGGACAACCAGTGGGACACTGATACCTGGGTACAAACTATATCATAATTATAGAGCTGATCAAATTGGTGGAGGGGTTGCGCTCTGTTAGAGAGGGCATAGACTCGGAAAGGATTAAAGTTTTGCAGGAAACAAAATCTGCTGTAGAATCTATATGGATTGAAATTCCATATAAAAGAGGGAAGTCAATGGCAGTGGGGGTGTACTATCGAGCACCTGGCCAGAATGACCAAATGGATGATGAAATGCTCAAAGAAATCAAGGAAGCTAACAAATGTTACAGCACAGTAATAATAATGGGTGATTTCAATTACCCCAGTATCGACTGGGTCAGTGTCACGTCAGGACATGCTAGGGAGATAAAGTTCCTAGATGAAATAAATGACTGCTTCTTGGAGCAGCTGGTTCATGAACCAACCAGAGGGGAAGCCATATTAGACCTAGTCCTTAGTGGAACACCAGATCTAGTGCAAGAGATAAGGGTGTTGGTGCCACTTGGCAATAGTGATCATAGCATGATCGCCTTTGATTTAATTAGTGGAGGAGGGATAGTAAGGAAATCCACAGTACTACCTTTTAACTTTCGAAAGGGAGACTATGATAAAATGAGGAAAACAGTTAAGAAAAAACTAAAAGGAGCAGTTGCGAAGGTTAAAGACGTACATCAAGCTTGGGTGTTGTTGAAAAATACTATCTTGGAAGCCCAGACCAGCTGTATCCCACGCTTTAAAAGAAGTGGAAGGAAGTCCAAAAAACTGCCAGCATGGTTTAAAGGTGAGGTCAGAGAGGCTGTTGTTGCCAAAAAAGCATCTTTCAGGAAATGGAAAAAAGAGCCAAACGACGAAACCTGGAAACAGCACAAACACTGGCAAGTCAAATGCAAGGCATTGATAAGGCAGGCAAAGAGAGAATTTGAGAAGAAGCTTGCTGCGGAAGCAAAAATGCGAAATAAAGACCTTTTCAAGTACATTCGTAGCAAAAAACCTGTGAGAGAGTCATTTGGTCCATTAGATGATAAAGGGGTTAAAGGAGCACTAAGAGGCGACAAGGCGATAGCGGAGAGACTGAATTAATTCTTTGCTTCGGTCTTTAGTGAGGAAGATGTAGGGATGTTACCCATGACTGAAATGGTATTTAAAGGTGCAGAAGAATTGAAGGAAATATCGATACATCGCGAAGATGTCTTACAACTATTAGATAAACTGAAGAGTAGCAAATCACCTGGGCCGGATGGTATACATCCAAGGGTGTTGAAAGAACTGAAATATGAGATTGCAGAACTGCTATCAGCAATCTGTGAACTATCATTAAAATCATCTCTAATACCTGAAGATTGGAGGATCGCCAATGTAACACCAATTTTTAAAAAGGGTTCCAGGGGTGATCCGGGAAACTATAGACCGGTGAGCCTGACGTCAGTACCAGGAAAAATGGTAGAAACCATCATAAAGAATAAAATTACTCAGCATGTAGATAGTCACAACCTAATGAGAGGCAGCCAACATGGCTTTAGACAAGGAAGATCTTGTCTTACTAATCTGTTATGTTTTTTTGAAGGAGTGAATAAACAGGTGGACAAAGGTGAGTCGGTTGATATTGTGTATCTGGACTTTCAGAAAGACTTTGACAAGGTTCCTCATCAGAGACCTTTGGCAAAACTAAAGAGTCATGGGATAGGAGGCAGTGTACTATTGTGGATCAGGAACTGGTTAAAAGATAGAAAGCAGAGGGTAGGGCTAAATGGCCAATTTTCCCAATGGAGAAAGGTGAATAGTGGTGTACCCCAGGGATCTGTGCTGGGTCCGCTGCTTTTTGACATATTCATAAATGACCTGGAAAGTGGAATAACGAGTGAGGTTATCAAATTTGCAGATGACACAAAACTATTTAAAGTTGTTAAAACCCAAAAGGATTGTGAAAAATTGCAAGAGGATCTTGATAAATTGGAAGACTGGGCATCAAAATGGCAGATGAAATTTAATGTGGACAAATGCAAGGTTATGCACCTAGGGAAGAACAACCCAAACTATGGTTACACGATGCAAGGTTCCACATTAGGAACCACCACCCAGGAAAAAGATTTAGGCGTCATTGTGGATACCATGTTAAAACCCTCGGCCCAGTGTGCAGCGGCGGCCAAGAGAGCAAATAGAATGCTAGGTATGATAAGGAAAGGAATGGAAAATAAAAGATATTATAATGCCTCTATATCGTTCCATGGTGAGACCGCACCTTGAATATTGTGTGCAATTCTGGTCGCCGTATCTTAAAAAGGATATAGCGCTATTAGAAAAGGTTCAGAGAAGAGCCACCAAAATGGTAAAGGGGATGGAAGGATACTCCTATGAAGAAAGGCTAAAAAGGTTAGGGCTCTTTAACCTGGAAAAGAGACGGCTGAGGGGAGATATGATAGAAGTCTATAAATTAATGAACGGAGTGGAACGGGTAAACGTAGATCGATTGTTTACCTTATCAGAATATAGAAAGACTAGGGGACATGCAATGAAGCTACAGGGTAAACTATTTAAGACTAATAAAAGAAAATATTTTTTCACTCAACGTGTAATCAAACTCTGGAATTTGTTACCGGAGGATGTAGTAAAGGCTGTTAGTGTAGCTGGGTTTAAAAAAAGGTTTGGACAAGTTCCTGGAGGAAAGGTCCATAAACCATTATTAAGAAGTGACCGAAGATATCAATGCTTGACCCAGTACAAGCATTGTGGAACTTGTGTCTCTTGGGGAAACTGCTAGGTACATATGACCTGGATTGGCCACTGTTGGAAACAGAATACTGGGCTTGATGGACCTTGGTCTGACCCAGTATGGCATATCTTATGTTCTTATGATGCTTCCTTAAAGGGCTGGGGTGCACATTGCCAGGGCACGTGCACTCAGGGCCTCTGGTCTCCTCGAGAGGCCACGCAGTAAATCAATCTTTTGGAACTCTGAGCAATCCGCTTAGCTCTGCAGACATTTTCTCATGCCCTCTGTCACTAGTCTCTCCTAGTTCAGACGGACAATCAGGTGGCAATGTTCTATGTGAACAAACAAGGGGGCACGAGGTCCAGGCTCCTATGTCAGGAGGCACTGGCCCTTTGCTCCTTTGCAGTCAAACAAGGCTTGTTTCTCAAAGCAGTTTATCTACCTGGTGAGGAGAATTTCCTAGCAGACAAGCTAAGCAGAATTCTCCAGCCTCACAAATGGCAGTTGAATCCATTGGTGGTCCAGCAGATCTTCCTCCGCTGGGGACTTCCATCCATCGATCTCTTTGCAAGTCCACAAAACAGTCAGCTGCCCTGGTTTTGCTCCATAAATCTAGCTGTATTGTCACTTCTCAGAGCTTCATAAACTGCACAGTAACAAAAATAAATCAACTCCAATTAACTCTGCAACCTTTGGATACAGCAACCGGGTCTCAGACTAGAATGAGGCAATACTCCAAACTTAAACTTTAGCTTAGATTCAATGCCCTCTTTTGCATCAAGGACCCCGATATGTTGCTCAAATCAAACTGTCTTATTCATATCTTGTTAATAAATATTTCAAAGGGTGATAGTGCTCATCTTATATGTCTTCCAAATCTTCCCAATGCCAACACTCAGCGCCATCGCGTTTCACTCGTGAAGCGTTTCTTCAGGGGATCTTAAATTTGTATCTCTTATTACACTCTTCATTTATTTCAAATCATTTTTATTGAGTTATACACAGGTATAAACAGCAACACTATGTTTCATACTCGGTATGTTATAAACAAACAAACAAACACTCGAAGAGCTTGGGCCAGCCCTCCATAAATGCCAAACAGCGACAACAAGTCAACATACATTTCAACCCCCAAGGGGAGAAAAGAAGAAAAGAAGAAGAGAGCAAAGAAGGAGCAGTGAAGAAGGGATGGGAGCAAAAGTAAAACTCCATGTCCAACAACATCCGGCAACATCCCTGCCCCACCCGCTTCCATAAAAGCACCGCAAAATCAAAACCCAAACTCCTAAGCTCAAAATTCGAAGCTCAATCCTAAGCGCACTCTCCCCCCCCCACCCTCCCGCGTCCCACATCCACTCCCCCAGTTCCCCCCCCCCCCTCCTCCACCCCCTCCCCCCCAACTAACTCACTCAAGCATACCCTCCCTCACTCAGACCTAGGTATCCAGGCACCCCTCCATCACCACTTCAGAAAGCGTCAGCTAAACTTTCACAGGCACTCCTCGCCAAAGTTTCTCGCACTCTGCATATCGCTGGCCTCCCAACAATTGGGCTGTGCGAAATTCATGGCCCCTTAAGATAAGCAGACCACGGGACCATTCCTCTATTCGGGGGGGTGCATCTTCTATCCAGTGCCGAAGGATACACTGTTTCGCGATAAGAAAGCCTCGATCATAAAGTTTAACAGCTTGTGGGTCCAGCACACACCTCCCTCCTCGCTCCCCAGCAACGCGGAGCACGCCAAGCAAGCACCACTCTGGAGTTAACTCTCCAGGACCGGGTCTCCAAGCCCATAGCAACGTTTTCACGCCCCTCCAAAAATACTGGATATGCTTACATTCCCAAAAGCGATGCATCAATGTTCCCCGCTCTAACCCACAGAGTTGGCACGCATCCGTCGAGAGTAGCCCCATCCGCGCCGCCCACACGTTGGGCACATATGCTCTCCACAACAGTTTATATTGGATTTCTTGTAGACGCACAGATTCCGATAGACTGCGAATCTTCTTGAAGGTTCCTGCAAATCGAACACAGTAACCTGTATATTCCCCTCATGATTCCATTTACAGACCAGTGACACTAACGGGCCCAAGTCCCCCCCAGGATACCACTCTTCTCGGAGAGTTCTCAAAGACAAAACCTGGTCAGTTCCAGATATGAAATCCCACAGCCCGCGGTCACCTTTCCAGAGAGCAGACGTCTTCTGCAACGTAAGAACATAGTGCCGCGCCTGCAAATAGAAATAAAAGGTAGAAGGCGCAAGCCGTTATCGGCTGATTAAGGACTGGAAGGCGTCCAGCTCCCCACGGGACTGCATACGCAACTGTCCAAGGCACCCCAAACTGGAGGCCGCCCAGCTCACTGGGAGTCCCCCTTTCGACCCCGGTGTAAAGTCCGGGTTGTCTCTCAGTGGAAGGCAATCCGTAACATCCCAGGAAAAACCCTTCTTCTGACACAAAAATCTCCACGCCTGCCGGAGTGCCCCCATATAGACCGACTGCCTCCAACGGATTGGGAGATCCTTACTCTTACAATGCAATAGGTAAGCCGCACTAGCTGGAGTTGACAGCCAAGTGATTAGGTGCGGCGGGAGTACCTCCCATGTTCCAAGAAACAAATCTCGCAAAGGTCGAAGCAAACATAGAAAGTTATAGTCCCGCACGGAAAAGAGGCCCACTCCCCCCTCTGCTGTAGCACCCATCAGCACAGCTATCGAAATCCGCGACTTCTTCCCCTTCCACAAAAAACGTACAATATGCCTTTGCAACATCCAAACATCTCTACGAAGTAGCCAGATAGGCAAGTGCCGCAACAAGTACATCCATCGTGGCGCCTCCATCATCTGGAACAAGGCCACTCGCCCCATCAGCGAGAGCGGTAGATCTCTCCACCTTTGGAGGGTTGCCGCCATTTTAGCAAGCATTGGTCCCACATTGGCAGAGTAAAGCTTGGACAAATGATCCGGAATCTGTATGCCCAAGTAACGAAACTCTCCCTGCGCCCATATCAAAGGGAACGGGCCGCACCAAAGCCGACGCGCTCTGCCACCGACATCTAAAGCCATGGATTTACTCACATTAACACGGAGTCCCGAGAAGGTGCCAAAATTGCCTATAATCCCTAAAGCCTCTTCCAAAGAACTCTGCGGATTACACAGACAGAGCAGCATATCGTCAGCGAATGCGCTCACTTTAATGCCACCATTCGGCCACTCAACGCCCCGAATCCCCTGCGCTCGCAGAAGCGCAAGCAGAAGGGGTTCTAACTGCAGAACAAAAAGTAAAGGCGACAGGGGGCAGCCCTGTCACGTTCCCCTTCGCAGCTCAAATGGGGAGCAAGTCCCCCCACTCGCCACACACGCAAGCGGTTGCGTGTAAAGCGCTTTCACCCAATCCATGAAGGCTCCAGCAAAACCAAATCTCTGCATTACCTCAAACATATAGGCCCAAGACACACGATCGAAGGCCTTCTCAGCATCTAGACTCACTAAGATCAAGGGTGTCTCTTGCGACAGACATTTTTCCATACCCAATAGCACCTTACTAATGTTAGGAAATGCGCCTCTGCCCTTTACAAATCCCGATTGGTGATCCCCCACCAAGTGGGGTAGGAGTTTCTGCACCCTAGCCGCTAAAACCGAGGCCACCACCTTCATGTCATAATTGATGAGTGAAATGGGTCGGTAAGATGCAGGATCTTCCGGATCCCGGCCCTGTTTTGGGATGATAGAAATTGCCGCTGTCCGCATATCTCTCGGAAATAGGCCCGATTCTCTGACCTCTTGATACAGAGCTGCCAATGTGGGCGTAACCTGGGTCAGCAACATCTTAAAGAATTCGGAGCCATACTCATCAGGTCCCGGAGCTTTATGCACCTTCCCCTTCTTAATCACTGCCTGTATTTCCGCCACCGTGATATCCACATTAATCTCTTGTAGTTCCTCAGTCGTCAAACATGGTAAGGAGACACCATCTAAAAACTCCCGCTCCCGCTCCCTATCCTCCACATCGGGCGAGTAAAGCTCTTGATAATATTGACTGAACACTTGTACAATCCTAGTAAGCTCCGTATGGCATTGTCCATTCTGATCCCTGACCCTTGCCACCCTCTGAATACCGCCACGCGGTTTCACCAAGCGCGCGAGCAACCTTCCCGTTCGCTCCCCATAGCGAAAGAGTTGATGTTTATAGTACTCCAGTGAGTGAGTCGCCCTTTCTTGCAACACCTCATTTAAATCCTTCTGTATCTCTAAATATTCTGGGAGCCTATTCGGTGACCTCAACGACTGTCGTTTAGCTTCTTGCAGCTTAGCTGCCAATTCGAGCAACCGACTATTAAGCCGCTTCCTCTCCCCAGCTACGTAAGCGATGATGTGCCCCCGCAGCACTGCTTTCCCCGCCTCCCAAAGTGTGGCCACTGAAACATCCCCTGTGTCATTTAGCAACAAATATTCCTCCCATCTTTGTACCAAATAGTTCCAAAAATCCTCCCTTTTCCACAGATGGCCCGGGAAAGACCATTTGTAACCTCCAGAGGACCGCAGGCTCCACTCCAGGGCCACCTTAGCATGATCAGAAATGACCAAGGGCTCAATCTCCACCGCAGCCACCTTGTCTAAACTCTCTCTGGAAACTAAGATGTAATCTATCCTAGACCAGGACTGGTGCACTCTCGACAGATGCGTGTAATCTCGTTCCACCCCATGCAGGGTCCTCCATGAGTCAACTAAGCCCCCCATATGGCAAAGATAGCCCACTCCTTTACGCTGGGTCCAAGTCCCACTAGGTCCCCCCGCTCGAGATCTATCCGTTACGGGATCGTGGGGACAATTGAAATTGCCCGCCAATATCAACGGCACCTTCGGCGCTCCCAGTACCTTACTCAAAACCGTCTGGAAAAATTGGTGGTCGTAGTTGTTAGGGGCATATATATTCCCAATAAACAACTCCTCCCCTTGTATTTTTGCATGTAGGAAGAAAAACCTACCCTGCGGATCTGCATCTTCTCGAAGAACCTCAACCAGGAGACCCTTTTTCACCAGTATTGCCACTCCCCGCTTCCGATTGTCAGCAGGGGCCGCGAAGACCTGTCCTACCCAGTCTGTCTTGAGCTTGGCGTGCTCCACGGCACTCAGATGTGTTTCCTGCAATAACGCAAGTTGCACTTGCCCCCTTTTTAAAGCCTGCAAGATCTTCGTCCTTTTAACTGGAGTCGTGACCCCTCCCACATTCCAGGAAACCAACTTTAGTACATCTCTCATTCACTCACACCTCGCACTGGAAATCACACACTGGCTAAAAACCCAAAACCTCCATATAAACCATGCTAAAACTGAAGTCTTAATTGTAACAAAAAACCATTCATTCACTCCTCCAACCCACATAACACTACAAAACCAAGAAATTAAAATAAAAAACGAAATAAGATATCTAGGTGTTATCTTAGATACACACCTTACTATGGAAACCCACATTAGAAATACATTAAAGAAAATCTACTTCAAACTTAAAATCCTCAAACAATTACGCCCCCTTGTATTTATACAAGATTTTATCAATATAATACAGGCTACCATAACTCCCCACTTCGATTTCGCCAACTTAATACTTATAGGCATTTCTAAACAAAACATCAAAAGGATCCAACTTGCGCAAAATGCAACAGCTAGAATTATATTAAAGATAAACTCACTCCAACACATTACACCGATACTAGCATCCCTTCACTGGTTACCAATACAAAGCAGGATAACATACAAAACAATAATAACTACATTCAAAGCTCTAAATGACATGGCCCCGAAGACACTCTGTAACCTAATAAGCAAAGAACCACCTAAGCCCACTCATAGAAAAGGACAATCAAATAAACTTAAAATGCCGAAAGAATATATAAGAACTCACAAATTAACAAATAATAGAGCCTTTTCCCACATAGCCCCAACAACCTGGAACTCATTACCAGAGGACCTACGATCAATAACAGAGATAACGGAATTTAGAAAAAAATTGAAAACATACTTATTCACTAAACACTATAATACCATAGAAAATCTTCCACCCAACTTAGATAAAGGCTAAACATAAACCTACCCAAAAGCAAGCTTATACTCCCTACTACAAACAATACATACAAAACTTAATTGTATAATTCACCCCATTCTTATGCATTGAAACCCTACTTGTATATAGTTACAACTGTCATAATCTGCCATGTTATAGGGACAGTACTTTTGTTTTAACTGTTATACAATCTGTGTTAGTTGAATTACTGAAGTATTCTGCTTAGTTTTTAAACCCTTTGTTGTACAAGTTAAGATGTTCTATGTAAAAAGTTATTATTGTTCTATGTAAAACAAGCTCTGCATTGTTGACTGTTGTTGATTGTACACCGCAACTGATCGCTGGAAGATGCGGTATATAAATAAGTGTTAGATAAATAAATAAAATAAAATAAACTGGATATCCATCATGGTCTTCCTCCCATATTCTCACAAGCCCTGGGTCGCCCAGCCTCAACCCAGGGGGAAACCGTAGCATCAGGCTTCCTCGCCCACAAGGTCCCTCGTTTGCATAGGGTCTGCGGTATGCAACATGTCTGAGTGTACCCCTCTTCTCATTCTCATTCAATACAAACATTCGGCACACATTCGCCATCCAAGCCAAGCAACACCCCCCCCCAACTCCCCTCCCTCCCCCCCACTCTCCCCCCCACTCCCCCTACTCCTCCTCCCAACCTGAACTCTTCCCATCCCTTCGTGGTAAAATCCCACACTCAATGCCTCAGCTATAACCGCTGAGGAAGAACCAGCAAATGCAGCAGGGCCATCCTGGGCTCCAGCCAAAATTGGTAGAGACACAGACACACCCCGCCCAGCCAAACAGAAGGCATTAACAAACCAAAAATATCAACAATAGGACTCGAATTGGTAGGACTTAAGACTAAGACAGGTCATATCCAAAGTAAAATAGCACACCAAATATACATCAGAACTCTAGTCCGGGGTTCTCACGCAAGTAGTAATCGGAGATCCGCCAAACACACTGCACTACAGTAGCGCTGTCAGCTCCAGCTCTTCCCATCCAATTGGGTGCAGCACCGGGTGATCAGGTCTGTGCAGCCTCCGTGGTCGAATTTACCGGCAGACTCTCCACAAAGCGTTTCGCGGCGGATATTGAGTCAAACGCCAGATTCTTCCCCTGATGCGTTACGTACACTCTTCATTTAATCCTAAAATTGGTAAGACACAGAAACCTCAATAGCTGCTCAGGTTACTATCTCACAAATGATTTCAATATTACTGACCACCTCTGTAAAAGTTACATTCACTCACCATTCCGCCGCGTGCAATAGTTTTACCTGCTGTACTGCATTAAAACGCCGCGCATGCAGGTTGATCACCCGATTTGAATTTAAAGGGGCTTTAATGGCACGTGACCTGACCAAAACCTTAACCCTTTCTTCTCCAGTTTGAACTATAGGCACACATTCCAGTCTATTTGTGTATTCAGGCCCATAGGGCTCACTGACTGGAGATTATGGAGCCAACGTTCTCTAAACAGTAATTCTTGCTCTCTAGATCTACCCCCAAAGCCATGAGAAACGTGGTCTATACACAGACAACGTAGATCTTTAAAATCGTGATTTTGTTGAAGGCAATGTGATTTTGTTGAAGGCATAGTCTTGCACTTCAGTCTACTGTGGTGCTCTTTCATGCGAATATGGAAAGGCCGAATAGTTTTTTCCAATATACGCCAGTTGACATGGACATAAAATGCAGTAAACCACATATGTGGAATTGCAGGACGTCTTTTGTTAAAAAAAAATACTGTTTGCCTCGATATTCTAAAATGGAGAGTTCTAAAGTAATGTCACACACTGCACATTCGCCACACCTGAAATGACCCTTTTCTAAATCCACTTGTTGAACTTGCAAGGGTTTAAGAACTGTCGGGCTAAGGATTTCTTTTAAATTTCTGTGTCTCTTCCATACACACCGAATCGATTTCTCCTCTAATTCAGGAGTACTTCGTAAAACATTGTTATGTCTCTTCACAATTCTTTGTATTTGGTTGCTATATGGTGAGTATTTAGTCACCAAATTTACTTGGTCATCTATATGATGTCTCTGAATCGGAGACAATAACAGTTCACGGTTGTTATACAATGCTCATTTATAAGCCACATCGATGACATGTAGCGGATAGCCTCATGCTACAAATTTATTTTTCAATTGAGCAGCCTGCACTTTAAAGTCAGAGGTTTTTGAGCAGTTCCTACGATACCGGAGGAACTGCGAAAAAGTTCTTTAATCTCTTTGGATGCGCACTGCGATAGTGTAATAAAGTGTTCCTATCTGTGGGCTTACAGTATACAGTTGTGGTCCACATCTGACTTTCCCTTCTGATCCTAACATCCAAATACGTTAAATCATCTGCATCGCTGACGTATGTGAACTTGATGTTAATATCTCTGTTCAACCATTGAACAAGCTTATCCAAGGCATCTCTGTGGCCCTCCCAGAGCATAAAGATATCGTCGATGTACCGACACCATAATTGAATGCAACTAGAATAAGAAGTTGACCATATCCACTTTTGTTCGAAAGCCTCCATGTATAAGTTAGCCACAGACGGAGCACAAGTGGCTCCCATCGCCACTCCCGATGTTTGATGGTAAACCTTGTTGTCAAAAGTGAAATGGTTTTGGAATATTATCAACTGCGAAAGTTCTGCCAAAAACCTTAAATGTGTTTCTAAAAGATCACCCCTGTTTTGTAGAACTGCTTCTACCACATTTTTTGCTGCTATCTGCAGTATGCTGGTATACAAAGAGATTATATCCAATGTAACCATCAGTATCTTTTGTGCATCCGCCCAGTGAGAATGCCGAGATAAAATTTGTAAAAAAACTGAGTGGTATCTCTAACATAAGATGGTATCTTAATCATTAATGGGCGCAAACCGGTTGGGATAGACTCTTATGGATTTTAAGCACCAAATAGAATTTGGCCAAAGTTGAACCACTATCATTAAGAAACATCCACTCCTTCTTTGTAATTACTTTGTTCTTCAACGCTTGTGTAGTCATTTCTTTTATAGTATGTTGCAACTGGTGCAAAGGGTCTACCTCTACGACCCTATATGTAGTTACATCAGACAATTGTCGAGTAGCTTCCTGCATGTACTGTTGTCGATTCAAAACCACTATACTCCCACCCTTATCTGCTCTTTTAATAACTAAATCTGAACTTAATTGTAATTCCCGTAACGTGACTTTTTCCATTGAGGAAAGTGTACTAAAGGACTGTTTCTTGTTGTTTTTAATGCAGAAATATCCTTCATAACCAATTCCCTAAATAATGTCAAGGATGGAGGCAGTGGACCTGGAGGAGTCCACGTAGATTTAAATGGCAGCGGCATTCGATTAGGTGCTGGTACCTGTACGGTTTCAAAAGTATTTGAAGCAAAAAAAACCCTTTCAAATTTAGTTTCCTAATAAGGTGTTCAAAATCTACACAGAATTGGAAGATATCAAACGAGATTTCTGGCACATAGGAAAACCCTCTAAGATCTGAAGATGACCCGGAGAGAGATCCTGGCCGGAGATATTGATAACTGGTTGTTCCAAACTTATGTGCATTTCTGTCGTCTGAGTCCTCGATACTGAGGTTTCTCTTTCTGTTTGTTTCTTCCGTCCATCCCCATCTTCGGAAAAATCCTCTCTTGAGCATTTACTCGAATCTGTGGAATCGGTCTCATCTGAAACTTCCACAAACCCCACTTGCTTCTGTTTTTTACCAAATATCTCTTTCCTCTTGGGGTTTTGCCAGGGATACACATAGCCCGTCGTGTAATCCTCATGATCCCTTTTGAGTTTTTTCGTTTTTAGTGGTATCAATTTGTTTCTTACGATCTTCCAGAAATTTAGCAAAATTATCCAAGGTTTCCGACTCCTTTAATTTTGTCGTAATTGCTTCCACTTCTCATTGCAGATTATCAACACTTTGTTTCGTGGTGTCTACAATCAACACCATCAGATCTAGTGAGCATTTATTTAATACTTTATTCCATTTTTCCATAAAAAGTGCATCTGTACACCACTTGGTCAGTGCTTCCCCCAGCCAATTGGAGTCGTAGGAAACAAAATGCTGAGAAGCTTTGCTTTGGCTCTGCATACACACTGAATATAGAAGGACAGGGTCCTCTTACAGTCCAAGATGTGAAGGATGGTCTCTGCCCTGCTGGAGTGAGGCCTTGGGAAGAAGGTGGGTAGCACCACCTCCTGGTTGAGGTGAGAGGAAGATACCACCTTCAGAAGGAATTTGGGGTGCATGCGTAGCATGACTCTTTTTGTAGAATCTGGTATACGGCACCTCTGCACTAGGGCTTGGAGCTTGCTGACCCTGCGAGCGGAGATTAGCACCACCAGGAACACGACCTTCCACGAGAGGTACCTCAGGTGGCAAGTAGCCAGAGGCTCAAATGGCAGGTTGGTCAGCTGTGTCAATACTACATTGAGGTCCCACTCTGTTGCCGGAGGGCGGATGGGATTTTGGACAGCAGGAGTCCCCTCAGGGAGCGGGTCGCCAGAGGCTGGACCAAGAGGGACTTGTCCTCAATAGGGTGGTGGTGCGCTGCTAGGGCACTGAGGTGTACCCTGATGGAGTTCAATTTGAGCCCAGATTGTGAGAGATGAAGGTGGTACTGCAGCACCATCTGCATCAGGCAAGAGAATGCGTTTGCCTGTTGCTCCATGCACCACACCAAGAATCTGCGCCATTTAAAGGTGTAAGCCCTCCTTGTGGAAGTCTTACGGGAAGCCAACAGGATCTCTTCCACTTCCCCTGAAAGGTTGAAAAGGGGATAAGGTTACCCTTTCAGCAACCACGCTGTTAGTGATAGGGATCTTTGTTAGTGATATAGCGGAAGGGCTGTCGGGTAGGGTTTGCCTCTTTGCGTATGATACCAAAATCTGCAATACAGTAGACACCCAGGAAGGGGTAGATAGCATGAGGAGGGATATAGCTAAGCTTGAAGAATGGTCTAGAATTTGGCAGCTGGGATTTAATGTTAAAAAATGTAAGGTCATGCATTTGGGCTGCAGCAATCCAAGGGAGCAATACAGTATAGGGGGTGAAGTACTTTTGTCCACTAAAGTAGAGCGGGACCTAGGCGTGGTTGTGTCTGATCTTAAAGTAGCTAAACAGGTAGAAAAGGCAACGGCAAAAGCTAGAAGGATGCTTGGGTGCATACGGAGAGGAATGGCTAGCAGAAAAAAGGAGGTGATAATGCCTCTCTATAAGTCTTTGGTGCAACCTCATTTGGAGTATAGTGTGCAATTCTGGAGACCGCACCTTCAAAAGGATGTGAATAGGATGGAGTTGGTGCAGAGGGTGGCTACTAAAATGATTAGTGGGTTTCATTATAAAGCATATGAGGACAGACTTAAGGATCTTAATATATACACCTTAGAGGAAAGGCAGGATAGAGGTGATATGATTGAGATGTTTAAATACCTCCGTGGCATAAATGTTCAGGGAGAGAGCCTCTTTCAATTGAAAGCAAGTTCTGCTACGAGGGGACATGGGATGAGGGTGAAGGGAGATAGATTCAGCAGTGATATGCGGAAATATTTCTTTACGGAAAGAGTAGTGGATCCATGGAATAGTCTCCCTGTGGAGATGGTAGAGATGAGGACAGTAACTGAATTCAAAAAAGCATGGGACAAACACAGAGGATCTGTAAAGGTAAAAAGGGGACTGTTGTAGTTGTTGATATGGAAGGACAAACAAAAAATGGTCCTGTCTTATAGAGTAATAGTGCCGTTAAGTCAATAAATATAAAGATTACTCCAGTGATGTGAGAATTATTTTTAAATTGGTTCCAACTTTTAAGAGACTTGCTAACACAGCCATATAGGTATTAATTTATCATTGGGTCTCAGACTTCAAAGAGCTATGGTAATTGTATTTTTCTACCAACTCGCTCCAAATTGCATCAATGACCCCTTATTTTTCAATTCTTTGTCAATTGTTATACTATTTTTGAAATTTTTGTTTATATTAAAACGTTATAAGATAGTCAGGCTTATCTTTCTTGAAGCAGGAAAATCCCAACGTCAGCCATAGCGCTACTACGTTTCACAAAAACGTTTCTTCAGGCCGCTTTATTAACAAATAAAAATGGCTCCCTGTGATAAGTCTGAAACACATGCGCGACGCTCTTATATGAAGCTTGATCATTCATTGCGGGTAATTCTATGTGGTGAGTCAGTTGGACCTCGAGATATATTCGCTCCGATATGAAGTATATGCATATGATCTTCAGTGTATTCTGATAAGAAACATAAAATACTAACTAGAGAATGTTATTCTTGTTTCCTAGTTCTGATCAAAGAAAAAGTCAGTGTCTTACCCCTGAAGAAACGTTTTTGTGAAACGTAGTAGCGCTATGGCTGACGTTGGGATTTTCCTGCTTCAAGAAAGATAAGCCTGACTATCTTATAACGTTTTAATATAAACAAAAATTTCAAAAATAGTATAACAATTGACAAAGAATTGAAAAATAAGGGGTCATTGATGCAATTTGGAGCGAGTTGGTAGAAAAATACAATTACCATAGCTCTTTGAAGTCTGAGACCCAATGATAAATTAATACCTATATGGCTGTGTTAACAAGTCTCTTTTAAAAGTTGGAAACTATTTAAAAATAATTCTCACATCACTGGAGTAATCTTTATATTTATTGATATGGAAGGACAGACTAGATAGGCCATGTGGTCTTTTTCTGTCGTCATATTTCTATGTTTCTACGACCACATGTTGGGGTGCAGGAGAGAGCCCTCCTCCTGAGGCAAGAGCCCCGGGGAACTCCTCAGGGGGATTGGAGCCTCCACTGACAATCGGAGGAGCTGCGAGAACCACAGCTGCGAGGGCCACTGTGGAGTCTGCCATGCATCGACAGAAGAACCCAAAAATGCACTCTTCGGTGCCTCCAGGCAGGGAGTTCCGCACCCTTGAAGCCCTCGGGTGAAAATGCTGCCAGGGCTCGATGCTTGCCTGCCGCATCCAAACATACCAACTTTAAATTGGTATGTTCCTCCGAAACCTGTCAAAGAAACTCAGAGGCTTCATGGCTGATCTCAATGGGGATCACCTCTGGTGCTTCCAAATGCTTACGAAGTCCATTGGTGAGTGCTCCAAGTACCTTTCCTGAACCGCCTCCGACAGCTTTGAGTCCAGCACATGGGTGGCAGCCGCAGGCATCGGTGCCCGATGCCAGGCTTGGCTCCAGACATCTGATCTCAAGCAATGGGTGCAGGAGAAGCTCCTTGACATCCCATGCCTTCAGGAGCAGCTTTTTGGCAAGCCCATGGTGGAGAAGGCTGCCGAGATAGAGACCGAGTACATGACTCACTCGACTCTCGAAGACTTCCACTCTTCCGAGGAAAAAGCCTCCAGGAAAAGGCCCCCTTTCCATCAAAAGGGCCAACCCTATCAAGGCTATCCTCCATACACTGTCGTCCAGACCTATCAGCAGGGCCACCAGGGCAGGGGAGCAGGTCAAGGTCCACACAAGCCCAAAGGCCCCAGACCCCAGCCCAGTCTGGGTTGGGGTTTTGACGCCCCCAGCATAGCCTCTCTCCCTCTGGAGGATCAGCTACCCATAGGGGGACATCTGGTCCCCTTCACCCACAGGTGGCCTTCCATCACCACCGACTCATAGGCGCTTCAGGTGGTCAGGGAGGGTTACCTTCTCCATCTGGACCAGCTGCCTCCACCCTTCTTTCCAGGGGAGCCTCCTCGGTCTCCTCTGCATTCAAGAACTCACAGGCCTTCTCAGGGACAGGGCTCTGGAGTTCGTACCATACCACCTGAAAGGAAAGGGGTTTTACTCCAGATACTTTCTGGTCTTAAAAAGGACAGGAAGGCTAAGACCCATCCTGGACCTGAGAAACATGAACAAATTCCTGGTGCAGGAGAAGTTCAAGATGCTCTCCCTTGGAACATTGCTGCCCTACCTCCAGTAGGGATATTGATTATGCTCCTAAATCCAAGTATACCACATCTAAGGCTCTCCCTTGGTCCAACTCCCTGGTTACCCAGTCAAAGAAATCAGATTTGTCTGACAAGACCTGCCTCTTGTGAATCCATGCTGCCTCTGATCGTGTAATTCATTGAACTCCAGAAACCTCACTATTTTCTCTTTGAGCAGCATTTTCAATAACTTACCACAGAGGTTAGACTAACCGACCTGTAGTTTTCAACCACATCCTTAATTCCGCTTTTGTGTAAAGGGACCACACGTGCCTCTCTTCAGTCCTCTGGCACCATTCCTGACTCCAAAGAGGCATTGAACAGGTCAGTCAGTGGACCTGCTAGAACATCCCCAAGTTCCTTCAGTATTCTTGGATATATCCCATCCGGTCCATTCGTTTTGTCTACTTTTAGTTTAGCTAGTTCCTCCTGAGCACAGTCTTCTGAAAATCATTCAAGATCCCCATCACTTCTGTTCTTATTTGTGGGAGTTTTCTGAGGTCTTGCTCCTGGCCCTTCATCTGTTAACACAGATCAAAAAGTATTTAAGCAATTCAGCTTTATCCTCAGCTTCTACATATTCCTCCATCCACCCTTGAGTTTGACAATATCACTTTTGCTCTTCCTCTTCTCACTAACATATCTGAAAAATATCTTACCCCCCATTTATTGTATTGGCTATTTCTTTTTCTTTTTGTATCTCTGCTTTCCTGACTACTTTGCTATCTTCTCTAAGTTTTTCCAAATATAGATGCTTGTCTTCTGCTCTCTGTGATATTTTGTATTTCATGAATAGTGGGGGAGTGGCCTAGTGGTTAGGACACAGTACCTCAGGCCGGAGGGACTGGGGTTTCTAGTCCTATAGGCACTCCTTGTGGCCTTGGGCAAGCCACTTAACCCTCCGTTGTTTCAGGTACACATAGACTGTGAGCCCTTTGGGGATGAGGGAATATATCCTGTACCTGTTTGTAGTAATTACATAATGTAAACCGCTTTAGTTCAAGGATAAGGTGGTATAAGTAAACTGGTTAAATAAACAAATGAAGGCCATCCTCTCTCTCTTCATCTTTTCAGATACTACCTTTGAGAGCTATAGTGTCCTCCTTTGCCTTTTACCTTTATTTACCTTTCTAATAAAAAGGTTGGTTACCCTTAAAATATCGTCTTTGAGATTTGCTCATTGTTTTTCTACATCCCCCAGCAGTTCCCATCCCACTAACGACTCCTTGAGGTACTGGCCCATCTTGGCAAAGTTAGTTTTCCTAAGATCTAAGATCCTCGCTTTTGAATGGATTTTATCAGCCCTAGTCCTAATACTGAACCACGCCGCAGCAGGGATGTTCCAATCAACATCCGTCATATTGAAATCCCCTATCAATAGCACTTCCCCTTTCCTAGCAATGCTGCCGTGTGTCTTCTATTAAATCTCAGTCTACTATTACCCTCTGTGAGAGGGGTCTGTATATCCCACCAATGCAAATTGATTTCTCTTTCCCTCTTTCTAGTTTAACCCACAGTGCCTCCTCTCTCTCCCTTTTAAGCCCTATAATTCTATAACTTTAATGTTATTTTTTATATATAATGCCACTCTTCCTCCCCTTCCTCCTACCCTATCCTTCCTGAATAAGGTTTAGCCTGGTATAATTACATCCCATTCATGGTTGTCCGTGAACCATCTCTCTGTAACTGCCACTAAATCTAAGTCAGTCTGTTCCATTAAAACAACATCCGGTATCTTATTTCCCATACTATGGGCATTTATACACACCGCTTTCCATATGTTGCCCCGTTTACCCATTTCTATAGAGGTATTTAATGTTTCACTTACCTGGGGGCTTTCTTCACCCATCCCCAACGAATCTAGTTTAAAGCCCTCTTCCGTAGGTTAGCGACTCTGCTACTTAAGACATGTTGACCCTTCTTGGACAGATGGATGCCATCTCTACCCTGCAGCCCTTGGAACATCATCCCATGGTCCAGGAAACTAATTTGCGCTTGACACCTTCCACGCAGCCATGCATTTATCTCCAGGATGCAAGCTTCTCTGCCTCCGCCTTTACCCTCAACAGGGAGGATTGAAGAGAACACCATCTGCACACCAATCTGCTTCATCCTCTATCCCAGAGCCATGAAGTCACTTCTGATATGCTCAGAGGGATACCTGGCAGTATCATTTAATGTCGACATGGATGAGCAACATCGGGTAATAGTCGGTGGACTTGATGAGTCTGGCAAACTTTCTGTAACATCTCTGATTTTGGCACCTGGCAAACAGCACACCTCTCTGGACATCAAGTCTGGTCAGCAGATGGATGCCTCAGAAGAGAGTCACCAACCACCACTACTACCCTTTGCTTCCTTGTGGTCACTGATTCTGCAACTTTGGAGTGCTCGAGTTCTGGTTCTTCCCTTTTCTGAGATGCTTTTACTTCCTCCACTTCTAGGGCTGCATAATGGTTCCTCAGTTCAAGGGCTGAAGGAGTTGGATTGGTGATTCTGCAGGCCCTGGTAACTCGTGTCCAGCTTTTGTCATTCTGCAAGCTCCCCTCTTCACCTCTGTTGGGGAACTTGGATGTTTCAAGAAGCATCTCATCAATATACTTCTCAGTGTCTTGAATGCTCCTCAGCCTCACCACCTCTTCTGTTCTACCACTTCTTTTCTGAGAGCTTCAGTATGCAGGCATCCTGCACATGGAATCAATCTTTCAACTGGCATAGGGATCTGTCTGGACAGAGGTAGAGGCTGTATGGAGATGGACAGTTTGTCATTCCTAACATCAAGACCCAACAAGGAATATTTCAGGAAGACTCCCTGTAACACCTTTTGTTTTGCATGAGCCGTACCGATCGTGAAATGCGCCTTGTGCGACTTGCACATCGGGCGTGCACGCGCCCCTGCACTTCCATTTAGCCACTTTATGGGGGCAGGAGAGAAGAGGTGTGCACCTGATGTGCAAGTTGCCGGCATGCTAAGCAGGTCTGGTCCTTCACAGAGGGACCAGACCTGCTTAGCGTGCCACGAGAAGGCTTATTAAGGGGTGCATTTTGGCTGTCTGCTGTTGCCTGCCGCTGCTGAGAGAAGCAAAAGTGGCGACGGCAGACAGCCGAAATTTGCCCCTTTAAGCCTTTGCACCCTGCGTGGCTGCACCGCTCGCACAGGGCTAGGTACAGTCCTTCCACCGAGTATTCTTATTAAGATGAAGACCATACAGCTTATCCAGTCCAGTCTATATCAACTACAATAGTCCCTTTTTTACCTTTAGAGATCCTCTGTGTTTCTCTCATGCTTTTTAAAATTCAGACACTGTCCTATTAAAATAGTATGATGACATGCAGTTAGAATATTTTCAATTATTTCTCAAGATATTGTATACAACATACCTAAAATGCAAGGGTGCCAATAATGTTGACCATAACTGTAGTAATGTAGTAAGGTTGCTAGAGTGGTTGTAACTGTAGGTCACCCCTTCTATGCCTGTGCTTAGGGTTGTATCTGCCACTCTGTGCAGGTCAGCACCTCTCTATTTATTTAAGTATAAAAAATATTAGTTTGTTTGGATTTCATCATCTTGCTATAAAAGGATCCACTGTGTCTGTCTTCTTCTTTGAAAAAGGCTTGTTTGTTCATTGATACAGACCTTTAAATACCTAAAGGGTATCATATCTCCCCTATCCCTCCTCTCCTCTCAGGTATACATAATTAGGACTTCAAGTCTCTTCTCATACATCTTCTGGTGCAGGTTCCAAATCATTTTAGTTGCCTTCCTCTGAACTATTTCAAGTCTTTTTATATCCTTTGTGAGATATGGTCTGCAAAACTAAACACAATACTCCGTGAGGCCTCACCAACAACTTGTACAGAGGCATTAATACCTCCTCCTTTCTGCTGGTTATTCCTCTCTGTATGCAGACTAAGATCCTTCTGGCTTGGCTACTGCTTTGTCACGTTGTTTTGCCACCTTGAGATTCTCAGATACTCACAGTCCAAGGTCCCGCTTCTGGTCTGTGCACACCAACTACTCGCCTCCTATAGCATATGATTCTTTTGGATTTCTACATCCCAAGTGCGTGACTATGCCCTTCTTCGCATTAAATCGTAACTGCCCAAGCATCAGACCATTCTTCCAGTGTTTTTAGATCTTTCCTCATGTTGTCCACTCAGAAGTTTTCACTCTGCAAATTTTTGTGTCATCTGCAAAAAGACAGACTTTTCCATTTGGTTCTTCTGCAATATCACTCACAAATACATTAAACAGGATTGATCCCTGAGGCATGCCATTGTGTACCTTCCTTTCTCCAGGACCAAGCAGGAAGTCAGTCCTCACATATGGATGTCATCGGCGCCAATGAAGCCCCAGCGGAGCATTTCCCCAGCTTTCTATGAAAGCCTTTGGGAATGCAGGCACGCATGCGCAGTTCCCTTCCCGCCTAAAGGTGCCATCTTACCTCAGTCTCTTTTTCTCCATGAAGCCCGTCAGACGTATGTCCTGTTTTTCCCTGCTAATCAGATTTTAGCAATTTTTTTGCTCTTTTTTTCTACCGGTTCGACGCCGGTTCCTCTCCCGCCGGGTTCGGTACACCGGTATCGAGCCCAATTCTTCTTTTTCGGTTTTTGCCCTTCGTGGCTGGCGTTCGTGCCCTTTTTTCTCTTTTTCCCTGGAAGGCTTGTCCTTTGACCTCGCGGGGACTCTTTTTTTTCCCCGATGGCTTCCAGTGGCTTTAAGAAGTGTGATCGGTGTAAGAAACTAATGTCTCTCACTGACACACACGACTGCTGCCTTCGGTGCCTCGGCCCCGACCACGATCCTAAGTCGTACGGGGCCTGTGGAAAAATGTCTTCCAAGGCGCTACGGAGTCGACAGCAGCAAAAGGAAAGGCTTTTCTCGGACTCGGCCTCCAGCCGGGCCCGGATATCTCGGGATTCAGATCCCGAGCGCCGTCGAAGCTCCTCGGACAGGGGGTCCCCCGACCGGGAACACAAGAGGAAGAAGCGGCTCATGAGGGCATCGTCGGAAGAGGTCCCTGGCTCCTCGAGGGCCAGGTCTAAGACCCCCTTCTGTCGCCCCGGGCCTGTGGAACCGGAGAAGCCTGCCAAAGTTCCTCGTGTGGAGCCGAAGTCTGCTGGACACGTAAGCCCCGTAGTCCTCGTGGACTCTCCTCCCAGGGAGCCGACGTTGAGCCCGGCGCCGCCGGGGCCCGAGTCGGTGGCTGCTGCGTCTCCGGAGCTGAGTCTCAGGATGACAGCCTTGGAGAGCAGAATGTCTGCCTTCATGGAGCAGCAGCGGGCACTGATGGCCAGCCTGTCTGGCGCATCTGCCCCGACCACCGGGACATCGACGTCGAAGTCGACCCCAGAGGCCGAGCCGATACTCGAGTCCATCGTGGCTCGGAGTCGACCTCGGTCGCGGTCTCCCTCGACCTCCCTTCGGGACCGAGGGCGTCGACGCCGGTGCTTCCAGTGTCGGGGCGGGTGCTCCAGGGCCCCGCGGGGTCGGACCCCGACTCTTCCTCGGACGAGTCAGCTTGGGAGACGGAGGACGAGGAATCTCCCGATACCTTTAAGACTCGGTGCGTCCCTTCGGACTCACCGCAGTCAGAACCCCGGAGTAGGTCCCCTCCGGAGGACACCCGGTTCTCGGAGTTCGTCCGGGATATGGCCACTTCCTTGGCTATTCCGGCGGATCCCGAGGAAGAGCCTCGAGCTGAAGAGCTCGAGGCCCTACAGTATGACTCTCCTCCGAAGGAGGCCTTTACTGTCCCGGTCCCTCCGATGCTGGAACGGCTCCTCTTCCATACGTGGGAGGCACCGGCCTCGGCGCCGGTTCTTAGCAAGCGGGTCGATTCCATCTATCGACTCCGGAAGAGCCCTGGGTTTCAAAAGGCACAGCTACCACACCATTCCATGGTTGTGGAATCGGCCATGCATTGTCTGAAGAGTCAGAAGATGCACTCCGCGGTGCCTCCTGGCAGGGAGGCCCGAAACCTAGATGGCATTGGTAGAAAGTGTTTTCAGGGCTCGATGCTTGCTTGCCGTGTCCAGTCTTACTAGCTGTACATGGGCATGTACTTGCGGGATCTGGCCAAGGAGTTGGCCGGATTCTCTGCTGGTCTCTCCGGGGAACCCTTGCAGAGATTTAAGTCCTTGTCCTCGGGGATTCGGGACTGCTTGAAGTTCATGTCCCGTGCCGCCTACGATGGCTTCGAGGCTTCGGCCCGAGTTGCGGCAGCCGGCATCGCGGCTCGATGCCAGGCATGGCTGCAGTCATCGGACCTCGAGCCATGGGTTCAGGACAAGTTGGTCGATGTCCCTTGCCGAGGTGAAAACCTTTTTGGCAAGTCCATGACCGAGAAGGCCGCACAGCTCGAGACCGAGCACCTCACCCGGACAAGGCTGTCGAGGAAGACCTCTGCCTCTTCTCAGAAAAAGAAGGGCTCGGGTAAAAAGCCCTTTTACCCGAGGAAGGGCACTGCCTACAAACAGTACCCACATTATCAGGCTGCCCAAGCTGCCCCCCAGGGTCAGCAAGCCAAGGGCCAGGGTAATGGGCCCCGTAGGCAGAGGACCCCCAAGCCTCAGGCCCCTGCTACCACTCAGCAGGGTGGGGGCTTTTGACTCCTTGAGCATAGCCTCTCCTCCACTGCTCTCCCAACCCTGCACAGGAGGTCGTCTCGCCCTCTTTGCCCACCAGTGGCCCCTTATCACCGGGGATAGTTGGGTGCTGGAGATAATCCACAAGGGATATGCCCTCCATTTCCACCAACTGCCACCCCCATATTTTCCAGGGGAGCCTCCAAGACCTCCTCTGCACACAGACCTTCTCCGTCAGGAGCTTCAGGGTCTGTTGGTTGACAGGGCGGTGGAGCCTGTGCCTCCCCACTTGCAAGGTCACGGATTCTACTCCAGGTATTTCCTGGTGCCCAAAAGGACCAGTGGCCTTCGTCCCATTCTGGACCTCAGGAACCTCAACAAGTTCCCAGTGAAAGAAAAGTTCAAGATGCTTACTCTTGGAACCCTTCTGCCCTACCTCCAGCAGGGAGATTGGCTATGCTCCTTAGATCTAAAGGATACGTACACTCACATCCTCATTCATCCAGACCACAGAAAGTACCTAAGGTTCATTGTGGGAGGAAACCATTATCAGTACAGAGTGCTGCCTTTCAGCCTCACCTCTGCCCCCAGAGTCTTTACAAAGTGCTTAGCAGTGGTGGCGGCCTACCTGAGAAATCAGGGCATCTTTGTCTTCCCCTATCTGGACGACTGGCTCATCAGGGGTCAGACAGGTCAGGAGGCCAATCAAGCCACCCTCAGAACCATTGCTCTTCTACAACGCCTGGGGTTTGTCATAAACTTCGCAAAGTCCACTTTGCTCCCTTCCCAGAACTTGGAGTTCATAGGGGCAAGGTTGGACTCTCTCCTGGCAAAGGCATTCTTGCCAGAAGACAGAGCACAAAGGTTAATGGCCTTGGCAAGTCAGTTTCTCAGCAGGTCCCTGGTCTCCGCCAGACTCTGCCTGCGGCTTCTAGGCCACATGGCATCGACAGTACATGTGACCCCCAATGCCAGGCTCCATATGAGGCCTGCACAGTGGCGCCTTCGGTCTCAGTGGTCACAGGCCACAGGCAGCCTCAGAGACAGGATAAGGGTGTCCAGACCATTTCTGCACTCCCTCAACTGGTGGCTACGCCCACCCAATCTGCTGAAAGGGGTGCCCTTTCAGATTCCAGATTACACAGTAATGCTAACAGATGCCTCCCTGCAGGGCTGGGGAGCACATTGTCTGGGCAAGTGAATCCAGGGCCTCTGGTCTCCCTGGGAAGCTGCACAGCAGATCAATCTCTTCAAACTCGGAGCTATTCGATTAGCACTCAAAGCTTTCACTCCTTCCCTGGCTCAGCAGTATGTCCTGATTCAGACAGACAGCCAAGTTGCCATGTTTTATGTAAACAAACAGGGCGGAACTGGGTCCAGGATCCTTTGTCGGGAAGCTCAGGACCTTTGTTCTTTTGCCCTCAAGCACAACATACTCCTCAGGGCTGTGTACCTTCCTGGCCAGGACAACTACCTGGCAGACAGATTGAGCAGGATACTGCAGCCCCACGAGTGGCAGCTGCATCCTTTAGTGCAGCGATGGCGAACCTATGGCACGCGTGCCAGCTGTGGCACGCGAAGGCCTTGCAGCTGGCACGCGGGAAGGTCCGCAATTAGGTTTTTGTTTTTTTGTTTTCAATTTTACTTGTCTGCTGCCGCTGTCGGGGCCGCCACGGCAAAATCGAGCGTGCCGCGGGGCCCCCCTGTACCCGGCAGAGCCTGCCCTCCCCGTAGCAGCTCTCTCTTTGGCAGCTCTCTCTTTGGAGCTGCAGTCAGACGCGCCGGCTTGCAGAGCGCGAAGGGAAGAGTTTCCCTTTCGCGACTCTGTTAAGCCCGCGGGGGCTGATGGGAACTTCCCATCAGCCCCCGCGGGTTTAACAGAGCAGCGAGGGAGAAACTCTTCCCTCGCGCTCTGCAAGCCGGCGCGGCTGACTGCAGCTCCAAAGAGAGCTGCTACGGGGCTGGCAGGCTCTGCCGGATACTGGGGGCCCCCGGGGCCCGCCCGTTCCTGCCGGGGTGGCCCCTACAGCGGCACCACACCGTTTTTATTTTTTTTTTAATTTTCCCTGGGCTGGGGGGGGGGTTAGGAGTGGTGTTGTGATGGGCTGGGCTGGGCTGGGGGGGGGGGTTAGGAGTGGTGTTGTGATGGGCTGGGCTGGGGGGGGTTAGGAGTGGTGATGGGCTGGGCTGGGGGGGTTAGGAGTGGTGATGGGCTGGGCTGGGGGGTGTTAGGAGTAGTGCTGGGCTGGGGGGATTTAGGAGTGGTGATGGGCACTGGGCTGGCGGGGTAGGAGTGGTGATGGACACTGGGCTGGCTGGGGGGGGTTAGGAGTGGTGATGGGCACTGGGCTGGCTGGGGGGGTTAGGAGTGGTGATGGGCGCTGGGCTGGGGGGGTTAGGAGTGGTGATGGGCGCTGGGGGGGCTTAAACTAAAAATTGGGTGACGGGGCATTAGGACTGGAAATGGGCTGGTGGGATTAGGACTGGAAGTGGGTTGATGGGGGGTTAGGACTGGTAATGGGCTATGGGGGGGCTTAAACTGAAAATTGGGTGAAGGGGGATTAGGACTGGAAATGGGCTGGTGGGATTAGGACTGGAAGTGGGTTGATGGGGGGTTAGGACTGGTAATGGGCTATGGGGGGGCTTAAACTGAAAATTGGGTGATGGGTGATGAGGACTGGGAGTGGGCTGATGGGGAGGTTAGGACTGGTAATGGGCTATGGGGCGGCTTAAACTGAAAATTGGGTGATGGGGGATTAGGACTGGAAATGGGCTGGTGGGATTAGGACTGGGAGTGGGCTATGGGGGGCTAGGACTGGTAATGGGTTGGGTTGCTAGGACTGGAAATGGGCTGAGTGGAAGGGGGCTTGAACTGCAAATAGCTGTTGGGGATGGGGCTTGGAATGGAAATGGGCTGAGGGGAAGTGGGGGCTTGAACTGCAAATAGCTGATGGGGACGGGGCTTGGAATGGAAATGGGCTGAGGGGAAGTGGGGGACTTGAACTGCAAATAGCTAATGGGGAGGGGGACTTGGAATGGAAATGGGCTGAGTGGAAGGGGGCTTGAACTGCAAATAACTGATGGGAAGGGGGGCTTGGAATGGGCTCTTAGGGGAGGGAGCTAGGACAGGAACTGGGCTGATGGATGGGCTAGGATAGAACTGAGAATTGGGTGTTGGGGGAGCTAAGATTAGAAATGGGCTGTGGTGGGGGCTTGGATTGAAATGGACTCATGGAGGGGCTAGAACTGGAGGTAGGCTCATGGGGGGCTTGGATTAGAAATGGGCTGAGTGGAGGGGAGCTAGGATTTAACATGGGCTGATGGTGGGGCTAGGAAAGGACTAGAAATGGGCTGATGGGAGGCTGGTATTGGAAATGAGCTGATGAAGGGACTCGGATAGGACTGGAAATGGATGGGGGAGCTAGGACTGGAAATGGACTGATGAGGGGACTAGAAGGGAGCGGATACTGGGTGGGGCTGGAACTAAAAGGGAGCTGATGTTGGGGGAGATTAGAAGGGGATGGGGCTGGGAGAATGAAATGGAGAGGGGAAAAATATTTTGTGTGTGAGGGAAGAAAAATGTACAATTGGCCGGGTATTGGGAGAGTAAGTGGGGATTGAGGATGGAGGGGTAAAATTTGAGTGGATGAAATAGGAATGAGGAAAGAGCAAAAGGAGAAAGATTAGTATGTTAAAGCGGATGTAGAGAGAGAGAATGGAAAAAAAAAAACTAGAAGAGAGAAGAAAGGACAAATGGACAGCAGATGATGGAGAGTTAGCAGAAAACATGAAGAAACCAGAAGAAAGTGGCTGGAGCAATTGCAACTGTGTAACTGAGCTGAGGTATTCTGTTTATGTAATTCCTTTTTGACATTGCCACTTGTTCTCTTTCCCCAGTAGGTCATGTATTGTTGTTCTCTGAAATGTATTGGTTTAATATTTGCAGTGTTGCCTTTTGATAGGTATGGTATGGTGCTTTGTGACTCCTGGTAGTGCTGTTAAGATACGGCGGGTTTGCTATTGGTTCTAAATGGGCAGTGTTTGTAGTAGTTCCTAATGTGCCTGGCGGTTGGCACTGGATTATAGTAATGTAGAAATCTTTTAGTCTGTCTTTATCCATACACTCATTAAGAGACATGTTTACTAAAAGTTAGTGTATGTTAGCATTATGCAAATATTTATGCAAATTGACGTGCTGGCACTTTGAGGAAATTCTTTGGTTTTGTGCGGCAGTTTGGGCACTCGGGCTCAAAAAGGTTAGCCATCACTGCTTTAGTGGTTCAGAAGATCTTCCTGAGATGGGGTCTCCCTATGATGGATCTCTTTGCCAGCCCCATCAACAAGCAACTGCCACAGTTTTGCTCCAGACAACCACATCCTCTGCGGACAGCAACGGATGCTTTTCTGATATCTTGGTCTCAGGGCCTCCTCTATGCGTTTCCTCCCAACCCCTTGGTGGCCCGAACCCTATTCAAGATTCTCCAGGACAAGGCCTCTGTCCTGCTGGTAGCTCCCAGGTGGCCGAGACAGCCTTGGTTTCCTCTTCTGCTTCAACTGGCGGTGGATCCTCCACTGCCTCTGGGGTTGCAACCCGACCTTCTCACACAGGACCAGGGTTCCGTTCTGCACCCCAATCTCAAGTCTCTCAATTTGATGGCCTGGAGGCTGCAAGGGTAGTTTTGGCTCCCTGGGGCCTACCTCAAGAAGTTGAGGAGGTTGTCCTCGCCTCCAGGAAACAATCCACTAGGAAAACCTATGCTCTCAAGTGGAAAAGGTTTTCTCTGTGGTGTCACCTACGTACAGAGGATCCTTTCTCCTGTACTGTGCCAGTAGTTCTTCAGTACTTACTGCACTTATCCAATCAGGGACTTACGTCCAATTCTGTTCGGGTCCACCTCTCAGCTCTAGCAGCTCACCACTCATTGGTAGAGGGACAATCTCTATCTGGTCACCCCTTGGTGTCCCGCTTTCTCAGGGGCTTGCTTTTGCTCAAGCCTCCCATCCGTCCTCCTGCCCCTGAGTGGGAGCTGAATGTGGTCTTGCAGCAACTGACTCGCCCACCTTTTGAGCCAATGGCTACTTGTCCACTATGCTTCCTCTCCTGGAAGACGCTCTTCCTGATAGCCCTTACCTCGGCTAGGCGAGTAAGTGAGCTTCAGGCCCTGGTCCGTGACAGGCCTTACACCAGGATTTACAGGAACAGGGTAGTCCTCAGGACTCATCCAAAGTTTCTCCCTAAGGTTGTCTCTTCATTCCACCTCAATCAGGAGGTAGTTCTTCCAACATTCTTCTCTAGGCCTCATGCTAGCCAGGCTGAAGCAGTCCTGCATACCCTGGACTGTAGGAGGGCCTTATCCTCCTACCTTGACCGTACGCAGGGGCATAGAAGGGCTACTCAGCTCTTCGTATATTTTGATACCAATAAGTTGGGGTTGGCTTTGCAGGGTAGGGTCACGGCCCATCGTGTCAGGGCAATGGCTGCTTCAGTGGCTCATCTCCGCTCTGTGCCCTTGGTAGACATCTGCAAAGCTGCGACTTGGTCTTCAAGCCAGACTTTTGCAGCCCATTACTGCCTGGAGAGGGAGTCCCGTAGGGACAGTGCTTTTGGCCAGGCAGTACTCCGGAATCTCTTTGAGGTTTAGGCAACTCCTGCCCTCTGTTGAGCTACCGGTGGAGGTTGTGTCCTTGAAAAGCCTTTCTTTGCTGCTGAGACTAGAGGGAGTTCTCTTGTTCAGCCTGGGTTCCTCGGTAGCCCAGAGCTGGGGAGTCGCCCATATGTGAGGACTGACTTCCTGCTTGGTCCTGGAGAAAGAGTAGTTACTCACCTGTAACAGGTGTTCTCCAGGAGCAGCAGGAATCAGTCCTCACAACCCTCCCCCTCCCCTCCCTCCTCTCCCTCCTCCCCTTGGAGTTGCAGTTGTACATAGTTTATTTTTCATTTTTGTGTGTTGTTCTTAGCTATGTCATTTGACTGAGGTAAGATGGCACCTTTAGGCGGGAAGGGAACCGCGCATGCGTGCCTGCATTCCCAAAGGCTTTCATAGAAAGCTGGGGAAATGCTCCGCTGGGGCTTCATCGGCGCCAATGACACCCATATGTGAGGACTGATTCCTGCTGCTCCTGGAGAACACCTGTTACAGGTGAGTAACTACTCTTTCTTCTGAGTGAGTTCCGTTTACCATCACCTTCTGTCGTCTTTCAGCCAACCAATTTCTGATCTAGTTCACCACCTTGGAACCCAACCCAAGGCTTGTCAGTTTGATAAGCCTCCTATGAGAAAAATATCAAAAGCTGTGTTGAAATCTAGGTAACATATAGTATATGACAGCAGATAAAAGACCATCTCTGTCCATCTAGTCTGCCCAGCAAAGTAGCAAGAGTAGGTGCATGTGCTGCTCCATGCACGTCACCCATCCCCATGCCTTTTGTTTAGGGGTGTACCTACTGCTCCGTGCAGGTCACCCCTATTTATTGAGATTGCAGAGAAAGTTAAGGTTATTTTAATTTTATCCGGTTGTTATAAGGGGATCTGCTGTCTCTGTCCCATGCTATTTTGAATTCTGTCACTTTTTGTCCCCGCCACTTCCATCAGTAGTGCATTCCAAGCATCCACCATCCTTTCAGTGAAAAGTTATTTGCTGATGTTGCCTTTCAGTTTACCCCTTGAAGCTTCATGTTATGTCCTCTAGTTTTGCAGCTTCCCCGTCTTTGAAAAAGGTTTGTTAGTTCATTAATACTCTAAGTATTTTAAAGTCTTTATCATATCTCCCCTGTCCCTCCTCTCCTCTAGAGTATACTATATTTAGATCTTCAAGTCTCTTCTCATATGTCTTCTGGCACAGGCACCAAATCATTTTGGTCACCTTCCTCTGAACCATTTCCAGTCTCTTTATATCCTTTGTGAGATATGGTCTCCAAAACTGAACACACTATGCCAAGTGAGGCCTCACCAACGACTTGTACAGTGACAGTACCTCCTCCTTTCTGCCGGTAATTCCTCTCTGTATGCAACCCAGCATCCTTCTGGCTTTGGCCACCGCCTTGTCACATTGTTTCACCACCTTGAGATCCTTAGAAACAATCACTCCGAGCTCCTCCTCCTGGTCTGTGCACACCAACCTCTCACCTCTATTGCATACAATTTCCTTGGATTTCTGCATCCCAAGTGCTTGACACTGCACTTCTTTACATTAAACTGCCAAGCATTAGACCATTCTTCCAGGTTTTGTAGATCTTTCCTCATGTTATCCACTCCCTCAGGGGAGTCCACTCTGTTGCAACTTTTCATATCATCTGCAAAAAGACAAACTTTTCCATTCAATTCTTCAGTAATATTACTCACAAATACATTGAATGGTACTAGCCCTGGGACCAATTACTGGTGCACACCACTAATCACATTCCTTTCATCTGAGTGAGTTCCGTTTACCATCACCTTCTGTTGTCTGTCAGTCAACCAATTTATGAGACAGTACATCACCTTGGGACCCATCCCCAGTTCATTTCAGTTTATTAATAAGCCGCCTATGAGGAACAGTATCAAAGGCTTTATTGAAATCTAGGTAGATCACATCCATCGCATGCTCTTGATCTAGTTTTCTGATCATCCAGTCAAAGAACTCAGATTTGTTCGGCATGATCGTCCTTTGGTAAAACCATGTTGCCTCAGATCCTGCAACCTATTGGTTCTCTTTCTCAGGAGCCTCTCCATTACTTTTCCCTCCACTGAGGTAAGGTTTACTGGTGTGTAGTTTGCCACTTCTTCCCTTTTACCACTTTGTGAAGAGGTGTACCACATCAGCCCTTCTCCAGTCTGGTGGAACTTCTCCTTTCTCCAAGGATCTATTAAAAACATCCTTTAAAGGCCTTGCCAGAACCTCTCTGAGCTCTTTCAGTATCCTGGGATGTAACCCATCTGGTCCCATGGTCTTGTTCACTTTTAGTTTTGCAAGCTGTTCAAACCCTTATCTTCTGTGACTAATGTGGTATCTACACAATTCCCATTTGTATATTTGTCAATCATAAGTGGTTCTTCTGTTCTGTTTTTACTAGAGAAATTCCTGAAGTATTTGTTTGGCATTTTTGCTTTTCAGTGTCAATTTCCACAAATCTGTCCTCACCACTTTTGAGTCTTGCAATTCCACCTTTGATCTTCCTCTTCTTCCGAATATACTTGAAAAAAGTTTTATTTCCACGCTTCACATCTTTAGACATCTTTTCTTCTGCCTTTGTTTTAGCTATCCTTATTTCTTTCTTTGACGCTTTTAGCTGTATCTTGTATTCTTTTTGTGTTACTCTTTTTTTGTGCTCTAAATTTTGTGAAAGATGTATTTTCTACCTTTATTTGAGCAGCCGCAGTTGTAGTCAACATTTTAGGCGCCTTTTTAGTTTAACCCCTTGATATCCAATATCTTCTACATATGCACACGTATTTGACACACATAAGAATCAAACACCAATTAAAAAAGGAAATAGTAGGAAATAGTATAAAAACTGGGATATTGTCAGGACATTATTATTGGCACCCTTATAAACAATTCAAATCAGCCTAAACAGAAGAACCACATTCCCATTGCAGAAAAATTACTCATCTGTGATCAATTGTCAGTAATCACATGACTTGAATTAACTAATGAACGATAGCTTTAATTTTTAAAATGGCCATTTTCTCTCCCTGTTCCATGTTCACAATGGTGAAAAAAAGAGAGCTGTCTGAGCCCATCAGAAAACCCATTATCAAACTTCAAAAGGTAAAAGGCTATCTACAAAGAACTTGGGAATCCTGTATCTTCAGTTTGCAATGTTATGAAGTTTTCTGCTCATGGAACTGTCAAGAACCTACCAGGTGTGGTGGGAAGAGGAAATGCAATCCAAGAAGTCTTCAAAGGTTAGTGCAAACTGTGGGAAAAACACCACATACAACATCCAAAAAGGTTAAGGCTGACCTGGAGCAATCTGGAGTGGTGATTTCAACCCACACCATACATCGTGCAGTAAACAAAGAAGGACTTCATGGGCGAAGGCCAAGGAGGACCCAACTGCTCAAAGATAGACATAAAAAGGCATGCCTGTTCTCTGCCCGAAACCACATTCCTTCTGAGAAAATGTTCTGTGGACAGATGAAATCAAACTTGAGCTCTTTGGCAATGCAGACCAATGATACATTTACAGATGAAGAAATTAAGTTTATAAGGGGAAAAAACACCCTTCCTACAGTTAAAAAAGATGGAGATTCCATAATGTGGGGTTGTTTTGCTTCCTCAGGAACTAGAGGCATGGAACGTATTAGGAGGACTCATGAAGTCGCAGGACTACCAAAGTATTTTGAAGTGAAATGTACTACCTAGAGTAAGAAAGCTAGATGTGGGTCAAAGGTCACAGGTGCTCCAGGAATTTGTCAAAATAAAGACTTTATATAGCTAAAAAAGGTAAACAAGTAAACTATTTAAGCTTTTAATTTACGAGATGTTTTCACTTTTTTTGGGCCACCCTGTATATATATATATATATATATATATATATATATATATGTCTCCTTTTATTGCCTCTTTTAGTTTAGCCCACTGCAATTCCACTTCTCTTATTTCCTCCCACCCTGCCAACTTCTCCTTCAGGTACTTTCCCATTTTACTGAAGTCAGCGTTTTTGAAGTCCATGACTTTGAGTTTGCTGTGATTGGACTCTGCCTTGGCTTTTACGTCAAACCACACTGTGTTATGATCACTGCCGCTCAAATGGGCACCCACCCAGGCATTTGACGTGCTTTCTCCATTGGTGAGTACTAAATTCAGCATCAAACTTTCCCTGGTTGTTTCCATCACCAGATGTATGAGCAGTGCTTCTTGGAAGGCATCCACAAACTTTCTACTTCTTTCCAGATTTGCAAAAGGAATACTCCACTCCACATCTGGTAGATTAAAGCTAACTTTACAAGATCAATGATCAAGTCTACATCCATTTCCTCCTCCTTTTCCCCATGTCCCTTGCATTTCCTCAGCTTTAATATTGCTTTTCTGCCTTCTCTATCTCTTCTAAATAAATTATAGTTAGCTATTGCTATATCCCATTCATGTGACTCATTAAACCGTGTTTCTGCCCAAGTCCATTTCCACAGTTAGGGCTTCCAGGTCAGGAACTTTAGCTAGACTTTGAGCATTTATGCTGATTGCCTTCCAGCAAGGGTGAAGAGGAAGAATATATAGAACTGATGAGGATAAAGCAGAATCGTTTAACAAATATTTCTGTTCTGGGTTCACAGATGAAGAGTCGGGAGCAGATCCTCAGAAAACATCCACAGATAGGAACAGGCGTGAGGTAGATCTTGAACAATATTTAGAAGACTGTTCACAAGGAGCTAGCTTAACTAGAAATAGACAAAGAGATGGGGCATATCCGAAAGTATTGAAGAAAATTAGGGAAGTGCTGGCGGCTCCTCTGTCTGACCTTTTCATTGTTTCTTTAGAGTCAGGAGAGTGGTCCCAGAGTACTGGCGGTGCATGTGGTCCCCCTACAAAAAGTGGAAGTAAGTACTACTACTACTGATCATTTGTATAGTGCTACAAAGGATGAGCTTGGGAACTATGGGCTAGTTAGTATGACCTCTGTAGTGAGTACATTAATGGAAACTCTGCTAAAACAGAGGATAATGAGATTCCTGAAATCTAATGGCTTGCAGAATCTGAGGCAGCATGGTTTTACCAGAAGTAGGGTTTTTTTCAGACAAATCTGATTAATTTGATTGGGTGACCAGAGAGTTGGATCAAGGGAGAGCCCTAGATGTGGTGTACTTAGATTTCACTAAAGTCTTTGACACTGCTCTGCACAGGTGATGTATTAAAGAAATTGAACACCCTAGGGATGGACCCTAAAGCGATTTACTGGGTTAAAAATCGGTCGAGTGGGCGGTGAGAAAGGGTACAGGTAAATGGAGCTCACTCTGAGAAGAAATATGCTACCAGTTGTGTGCCACAGGGATCTCTCCTTGGTTTGATTCTTTTTAACATCTTTGTTAGTGATATTGCGGAAGGGCTGTCAGGTAAGGTTTGCCTGTTTGCGGTTGTTAACCAAAATCTGCAATAGAGTAGACACCCAGAAAAGTACAGACAACATGAGGGATCTAGCAAAGCTTGAGATTTAATGGAAAAAATGCAGGGTCATGCATTTGGGTTGCAAAAATCCAAGGGGGTGAAATTTTGTCCACAAAAGAAGAGCGCGACATAGAGGTCATTGCTTCTGATAACCTTAAGGTGTTTAAACAGTTAGAAAAGGTGACTGAGAAAACCAAAAGGATGCTTGGGTGCACAGGGAGAGGAATGGCCAGCAGGAAGGTGGAGGTGATAGTGTCTCTGTATTAGTCTTTGATGAGACCTCATTTGGAGTATTGTGTGCAATTCTGGAAACCACACCTTCAGAAAAGATATAAACAGGATGGAGTCGGTGCAGAGGATAGGTACCAAAATGGTTCTACTACTACTATTGATCATTTGTATAGCGCTACAAGGCACATACAGTGCTGTACAGAGACATGTAAGAGATGGTCACTGCTCATCAGAGCTTACATTCTAGTCAAAACAAACACCACGACAGCTAGGGACTAGGATATGTTTAGGGGAATGGTAAGGAAACACATAGTTGGAGAGCAGGAGACAATGCAGATCAGGATCCAAAAGCAGTCTCAGAGGTGAGATTTTGGTCTTTATTTCAAAAGGGCCAGAGATGGAGCCTGAAGAACCAACTCAGGTAGTTTGTTCCAGGCATAAGGAGCAGCAAGGTGGAAAGATCGAAGTCTGGAGTTGGCAGTAGAAGGTAAGGGCACAGAAAGAAGCGATCTGCCAGAAGGTGCTCCTTGTGGTCTTGGGCAAGCCACTTAACCCTCCATAGCCCATGTTCCCTGTAAAATAGTTATCTCCAAGTTATAATGCCCTGTTCAATGTAATTTCAGTTTGTTCAATGTAAACTGCACTGATGCAGAATAGCACGGTATATACGAGAATGTAAATAAATAAGAGAATTGGGGGGGGGGCAGGAAACATAAGAAAGTCAACTGAGGGAGTCCATTGGGAGATCAAACTGCAGAAAAAGTGGGTTTTAAGTTGGGCTTTGAACTTTGTAAAAGAAAACTCTAACCAGAGATGTAGAGGAAGATTATTCCAAAGGGAGGGTTCGAGGAAATAAAATGCTGAATGGCGAGTAGATTGAAGATGGACCGGAGAGGGTAGGAGAAGATGGTTCATATGAATTGCATGGAGAGAACATTGTGGGGCAAGCGGAATAAGGGAGGATGCTAAGTAATCTGGGGAAAAGTTGTTTTATGGACCTGTATGAAAATCTTGTAATGAATACGGGATGGTACAGAAAGCCAGTGTAAATGGATGAGGGTGATGTGATCAAATCTGGATGTGTGAAAAATTAATCTGGCTGCAGTTTGCTGAATAAGTTGATGAAGGCACTTTAAAGAGTATTGAGGGAGGCCAGCAAGTGCTACATTACAATATTCAAGACTAGATAAAATGAGAGAGACAAGAGTGGTTAAGACAGGAATGGTCAGAAGGGAATGGGCTGCTCTGATAACGATGAAGAAAGAAAAATGAGTGTTGGATTATTTGGGTGATGGAAAGAGAGTGAAGAATCCATCACTCCAAGGTAGTGAAAATATGACATGAGACGAATAGGTGACCCATCGAGAATAGGGGAAACAGAAGGAGGTGTAGTAGGACCAATGAGCCAGGTTGTGTTTTTAAAGAGTTAAGTAGAAGGTGATAGACAACTAGGCCACAACATGAGTGAGGCATGTATTCAAGAGGGAAGAGATCCAGCAGAGATGGGTCTGTGTGAAATAGAAGAAGAATGTCGTCTGCATAAAAGTATGTTGAAATGGCAAGCTTTTCAAGCTTATGTTGGATCATAAGAGCTAGGGGTGAGAAAAAAATATTGAAAAGAACAGGTGTTAGTACGGAACCCTGAGGAACACCACAAGAAGGAGGGTGAGAGGAGGAAACAGACATGCCCTTGATGACGTGAAATGAATGCTGAGAGAAAAGAAGTAAACCATTAAAGAACTATCCTACAAAACCCATGGTCATACAACTGAGAGAGGAGAAGATTGTGACTGATGAGGTCGAATGCTGAAGATAGAAAAGGTGAAACAGCGATTGTGACATCCCCACGGTCCAATGAACAGTAAACTTCACTAAGAAGAGAGAGAATAGTATCAGTGGAATGACGAGTACGAAATCCAGATGGATGGGGGTGCAAAGCATGGAGAGTTCAAGTTGGGTGGCTAGTTGTTGAGAGATGAGCTTTTCAAGCAGTTTAGAGAGGAATGGTAGGCTCAAGACTGGATGGTAATTAGTCAGGACAAACTTGTCTAGGGAAGACTTTTTAAGATGGGAGAGAATATGGGCTTCTTTCCATGCATTGGGAAAGACACCAGTAGCAAGGCTATTGTTAAAGAGAGGATAATTGGTTTGAACGCCAGGGAGTTATCAGAAAGCCAGGATGATTGGGAGGGAGGGGGGTCCAAATTACAAGAAGTCTTTCGAGAAATGGCAAGGGCCTTGTACAGGGAGGCAGGGGAAATGGGATTGAAAGTGCTCCAGATAAGTTTCAGTGTAGGTGTTGGAGACATGCAAGAAGATGTAGGGTAGGATACTGGAGGGGGAGGAGCTGGGGGAAAATTCTGTTGTAAACTAGAGATTTTGGTAGAAAAGAAGGTGGCTGAGTGGCAGTAGGAGAATCATCCACATTGCAGGGTTGGGATGGAGATGCTGATAAAGAGGAAAGGATGGAGAAAAGCTGACGAGGTTTTGAAGAGGAATTGGCGATTAAATTAGAGTAGTATTTCCTCTTAGCGGCTACAATAGTACGATGATAGAAATGATGACAGTCCCGGAAACGCTGAAGTGCACTGGGAGATCGGGACTGTCTCCAGTGGTGCTTGCTTGGCTCTACGGAGATGCGTATGGGCAAGACGGATGCTGGGTTGAAACCAGGGCTGGCTAGGCCTTCGTTTAGATTGAACTACCCGAACCGGTGCGTTGTGATCCAAAGCAGAACGAAAAAGTGAGTTTGAGAGAGAGGCCTACTTATCTATGGGCATCAGATGGAAGGAGAAGGGAAAAATAGTATCTGCAGACGGGAAAGCTAGGATGGTTCTGGATTTAGCTTACGAGATAACCTTAGACGGGGGGCAGGGGATAGTGGATGTACTGGGCAAGATAGGAGGAAGGAGGAGAGAAAAGAGGATGAGAAAATGGTCGATCCAGGGAAGAGGTAATGACAATAAGTGTAAGAGCTGTGAAGGTGGATTAAGAGTTGAAATAATACAGAGTATGACCAGCAGAATGAGTGGAAAAGGAGATGTGTGAGTGAGTTGAAGATCATTAAGGTGGGCCAAGAACAGCTTATTACGTAGGAGAGGAGTGTCTACATGGCAATTGAAGTCACCAAGAGTATAAAGGTTGGGGAAGGTTGTGGTGACATCCGAGATAATAAGAAGCAGGGAATCCCAGAGGGAGGTGGATAGGGAGGGGGAAGCATAAAACAAAAGGTAAGTTACAGGTTGTGTTGATAGGCCAAGCAGTAGCTACAGTCCATCATCCTCCCCCTTTCTACAAGTATCTTCCTTGTTTCCACAAGCATATTATTCTTCAGCTCCCCGCATCTCCAGAATATAGATCCCATCTCCTACCTCAACTATCCATTCCTATGGTTGGGCTTATCTGCTTTGTGTTTGGAAGGCGTTATTGTTGTTGCACACGTCTGTTTGTCCGGTTTGATGGGGTCTTTGTGATATCCTTAGTTTGTTGCCTTCTTTCCCGATTAGTCTACATGTTACCCAGTTGTGTACTTTTGCACTTTCTGTGCCTTGTTTGTGGAATTGTTTGCCCGATTCCTTGAGGGGTTGTCATGATTTGTTATCTTTCTCTAAGCCACTAAAGCACCACTTGTTTTGTCAGGCGTTTGGGGCTTGAATTTTTTGTTTTGTTTATTATTGTGTATGTTTTTGTGCCTCTATGAACTATGCAATTAACCGGCTTAAATGCTTTAAATAAAAAAAAAAAACACATGCAATAATCCTTACTGAAATTTGCATATCTCAGAACAGAGAACTTCCTGGAAAAAGCTTTTCATATCCTGTCTTTGCTCCTAGCCTTTGTTCATGCTGTAAGAATCAGATGTAGGACTGTGGTTAAATAAAGGAGGGTGTTAGTGTGTCAAATACTCATTCTGTCATAAATATTCTAACACAGTTTAAAGCTTGGATAAGTCTTGTTCCCGCTCATGAGTATCAAACTTGAAGGGGCGAGCAGTCCCCAGTTTTTTTTTGTTCCATTTCATTTCACCTTTTCCCCCTTTATTTAATTTTGTTATGCACAAAAGTTTTGTTTCTTACATGCATCAGACCAAAAATTATGTGCATAAAAATATTGATAGGCAAAAATGAAACAAAACAATAGAAAGGTACAGTATACACATCCTAACATACTTATGCTTAATTCACATGTTTCCGTGTGGCTGCCTGCACCCAGTGTGTGCATGTGTACTTTTCTGTGACTGCAAATCACAACGGTATTCATAGGAACATGCTGATTTTATCAGTTATGAAGGATTGAAGCAAGGGCCAGAAAGCCATGTCAAAGGAAGGAGCAGGGCCTAGACTATCAGCGCCAAGTAAAGCAATTTGGGCAATTGAGTTTGACAGATAATTTTGAATTCTTTGATGTGGAAATCAAATGAAAGTTGCTAGAAATAAATACTGTAACCTTGAATAGACCACTGTGCTTTGCCTCATCAGTCAAGACTATTGTTAATGACTTCAAGAAATTGCATACAATTTTGTCAGGCAACATTTCTTTCTTTAAAACGGAATCTATTTGGCGCTTATACACATAAAATATAAAGAGTAAGAGTATTTAAAATAGTTGAGAATAAAATAGCATATGACTGGTTACACTTAAATGCATTTGCTTCTGGAAATAATAAACTGTAGCCAGTCTCTCACGAGTTGTTGAGGGTGACCCCAGAGGTGGGGCACACAAGAAATAAAAATGGGTTGCTGGTGTTAAAATAGGAAAACGCAACCACCAGAGCACAGTCATTAAAAAAGGTCCTGGATGATAGAAGGAAGCCAAGTTCAAGATATAAGCTGGAATGAGAATAAAAGACCAAAGGCAAAAATAGCAGTGAGTCTCCAAAGGGTAAGTTTTATTGAAAACACTTTTATTTGGTGATCCCCCCATAAATAAAGTATGTATAGTCCTGAATGGAAAACTAAAAGCACAGTCAAAGTAACAGTGGATTGGATATCTGGGTCAAAGTTCTTGGACCTCAAGCTATCCTCAGAGTGGAGGAGTAGCCTAATGGTTAAGAACACTGGCTTGGGAACCCAGAGACCAGGGTTTGATTCCCATTAGCACTCCTTGTGGCCTTGGGCAAGTCACTTAACCCTCCATTGCCTCAGAAAAATCCAAGTTATCAATGTCCCTGTTTAATGTACATTACAAAGTTTAAGTTTCAATGTAAACCGCTTTGATTGAAATGATAAAGCGGTATATAAAATCTGTTAAATAAATAAATCCTGTGAATCTCTTCTCTGTTTTTCCTGTTGGTCTCTAAGTGGGTACCTCTTCTCTCAAACAATTTTAGTTAGTCCTCTAGGTATAACAGACTACAAATGTATACCTTCAGATGGACTGCTACCAAAGAGTAGGCACCAACCATGTACTATATAATAGCTCTGGACATAAAACAACTCCAACCTCCCTTTAATCCTCTGAATAATAGAGGGGTATACCCCTAGATGGAGATATGAAGAATATCTGGTGGTCTCCACAAGAGGCAGATACTAAAAAGATTCTAAGGAAAATAGTACTTCTGGGATAGAGAGGTGAGGAATTACCTAGGAGACAGGTGCCTTGTGCCTCAGCAATGGGTCCCTCAAAGGTGAGCTAAAGATATACCTGGGTCATGGGTCCCATTCACAGTTCGGAGATTGTTTTAGTGTATGCAGATTTCTCTCGTGTGTATTCATTGTGCATATCCTGAAAACCTGAGGGGGTGGGGGGTGCGTCTCAGGGGACTGGGTTGAGAACCACTGTTATAGCCTAACTGTTAGAGCCAGGGGACTGTAAAACAAGGAAGCCATATTCAAATCCCATCGCTGCTCTTTGTGATCTGGGGCAAGTCACTTAACTCTCCATTGCTTCAAGTACAAACTTAGGGGTCCTTTTACTAAAGTTCACTGTGCAATTTAATATGTATTTCAGCATGCGTTAGCCATATCCACAGCTCTACGGTAATTATTATCCTGCAGGCAGGACAATTACTGTGCGTTAACCACACTTTGTGCAATGGGATGTTGGGGCCGAGAGTGGGTATTGACTGCACGGTGTGTTTAGTGTGGGCATCAGTAGCACATGCTAATTGCCAATGTTGCAGTTATCAGACTGCATCTACTGCCACCTCAATAGGTAACTAGGGCTGGAATGCCCCTAAGGGCTTGCCTGCATGGTAAAACTGACACATGCACACCTTTGCAATTACTGGAGTACAGGAGCACCTAACTTGCATTGTTTTTCACGCAAAATGCACATGAGGGGCAAACAAATACTGCATGTTAGTGAAAGAGCCCCTTAGATTGTTAGCCTTCTGGAGAAAGCAAAAATACCTAGGGCCCGATATTCAGCGGTGGCAGCTAGCGTGAGTACAGTGCCTAGCCATTGCTGCTGAAGACTTAGCACAGATATTCAATGCCAGGACCATATCTGGGTTTGCCTAACTTTCACCACTGAGGGATAACCAGGCAGCAGCTGAATATTGCCACAGATCAGTCCCCCAGCTAACGCCCTGATGCTAAACGTGCAGTATCCGGGAATATTTAGCAGCATTAACCATGTTAGTACTGTTGACTATCCCGCTTAGAGGCACTTACACGGTTTAGTGGTCTGTAAACCGTGTAACTGCTTTGGAATATAGGACCCCTACTGTATTTGAATGCAACTTGCTTTGAACTTCTGAGAATGGCGTGAGCTAAACCTACTGCCCATTCCAGGTAATGGAAATCCCAACCACTTCTTCCTTCTGCGTCTGGCTCCTCTGGTACTGGATTTTGTATAGAGAGTCGGTTGGCTCATATTTCTTCTTTGTTGAAGGGACTTGCTTGGCTGCCAGTGGCCTTTAGAGTTAAGTATAAGATTTTCATTGGTGCACAAGGTCCTTCACGCTATTACCCTGTTTTATTTATCCTCAGCTTGGATTCCCTATCGTGCAGGGCGCTTGTTAGCTTTTCTATTTCCCTCATGTTTTATGCTTGGCACTATGTTTTGAGAACTCATTAAAAAAAATTTAAGTTAGGTTTGAAGCAATGCTTGTTGCACCAAGCATTTAATGAACTGAAGTTTTTGTCAGAGGGCGTAGGGCTGAGTGAATGTTCTTTCCTTTTGTGTTGTAGTCCTAACAGGCTGTTTAAGGCTTCTGATGTGTTATTCACACCCTTCCTATCATGTTTATGGGTTATTTGGTGCAGGATAGCTGAAATGGTTTGTAAACTGCCTTGATGGCCATTGGGCTGAATAGCAGTATATTAAGTTTCTTCAATGAATAAATAAATATTCAGGCTGGTCTTTACAGCTCCTTGGATCTTAGGCTCCTTTATCCTCAGCTTTAACAGGCTACAAGCTGAAACAAACTAATATGGGTTTACTGCAATCTTGTAGCCGGTGGCCAAATTGGCCATCTAAGATGTAGCTTCCCAGGCGTTGGCCAACACAGCTGCTGCGTTCTGGAGTTTTCTGCTGGAAAGAAGACATGGGATTCTGCAGGCTGACCCCTTTACTACTTCTCTACAATTTGGAGAGAGGACTACTCCTGCCCAATTGCTGATAGGGAAATTTGGCCTCCATTACTTCATACTGTCAGCAAGGGCTTTGATTAAGAGCAGGGACTATAGAATGTTCCTTTCTGTTTAGACAGATGACATATTTTGCTGATCCTGAAAAATGCTTTCATGTTGTCTGATGTGCACAAGCGAAAGGGCCAGACTAGTGCCTTCTGCACTATAGCAAAAAGGATTTGGGTTCAGGATACCCCACCCAGTGGTGACTGGACACACTGGCAGTAACTTAAATCCAAGAAGTGAGGACAATTGCAGCTCCTGCGGCAAATCCTACCAGAGTGTGCCTTAGAAGATGGATGCCTGACCACCTGGACATGATCATTTGGAAAGGGGCAGAAATGGCTGAGAGTACTAGGGAGTTTTTGAAAAAAAATAAGAGAAAAAAAAAACATTCTTTAACACACAAAACATTGTTGTGATTTATTTATTTATACACATTTATATACTGCATCTTCCAAAGTTCAGTTGCGGTTTACAATGAACAATAATTAACAAAGCAAGTTTGTTTTACAGGGAACGTCATATTATAACAGAACATATTTACAAGGAACATCATATTATATATAGAATATGCAGTCTAAACAGTGAGAGATAATACAGAACAGAATAAACTATATACAATTTTGTATATGTATATATACATGGAAGTGAAAGGACATAAGCTGTGAAGTCATCATGAGTGTGTGTTATCTGTGTGGGTTAAGGGTTTTTGCTTGATGCAGACAGGTGCCTGTTTAACCTTTGTCTAAAGCAGGTGATGAGTTGAGGTGATGACTGTTAGAAGATCTTAAGGCCTTAATGTAACAAACCCTGAGAAATAGCAAGATATTCATTGCTATTTAAAGGCTACTTCTATTTATGTCCCTTGCATACAGTATAATGTTCTAAGCTTGGAAAGCAGTAGTTGGCAGAATCTTCACAGTACTCTCAGTATCTGCATTTAAGAGTGCTACCCTGTCATTAGCAAAAGGGTCCCAACATGACTTGATCCAAAAATATAATTAATCAGCTTTTGCCATGATATGTTACTTTCTAGAGTATCTATAGATCATTCTTTGGCACTAAGATTTATGAATACTTCACTGATTTCATAAAATCTCAGTGAACTCCAGCCTGTCAAGAATTACATAGAATGGAGAGACATAGGTTTCCCAAGAATAGGCTTATTCAGACCAAACTGGATGCCTGTATACATTTAAATAAATACGGAATATAAATGGAATTAGTTCCTTGACAACCAAATTTGATAATTTCATATAAAATTAGTCAATAAGAGAAATAACCAAATATTTCAAGTTATTTTCTTTATTATTTAAAGTAAGCTGCTTATTTTTTCATGTATGAGAAGGCAGGAGTTATTTTACATTTTTGGGGCTCCAGAGAGAGAATAACTGAAGAAAGTGGGTTTTGCTAAATAACAGTTGTCTTAAAAGGGTCTATTCAGGACATATATGGGGTAGTAGACAAAACTATATTCAGCTTGACAAAACGTTTTGGCGGTACAGAGGGATAAGTTGGCTTAAATGCTCCTTTAATATCCCCACTCTGACCAGCAATTGGCCCATACACTTACCATATGTCATTTTTATTCACCTACCAGATTCCTTGATGCAAAGTAATACCTATAGATAACTTATCAAGGTGAGTTTGGAAATTGCATTTAATCAAGCCTGCATCTTTCTGCTAGGGGTGATTCAGGAAACTACAGACCAGTGAGCTTGATGTCAGTGCTAGACAAAATTACCAAACACAGAGATAGTTTTGGTTTAAGAGAAAATGAACATGGATTTAGCCAAGAGAAGTATTGCTCCACCACTCTGCTATAGTTTTTTGAAGGAATGAATAAACATTTGGATAAAGGTGAGTCAGTTGACTGTATCTAGATGTCCAGTAAGCATTTGATGAAGTCCCTCGTGAAAGACTCCTGAGGAAATTAAAAAGCCATGGAATGTCTTCTGTGGATCTGGAATCTGTTAAAAGATTGAAAATTGTGAGTAGGGCTAAAATGGTCAATTTTATAAATGGAGAATGCTGAATAATAGAGTACCACAGGCTCTATGCTGGGACCTGTGATTTTTAACATATTTATAAATGATCTGGAAATGGGAAAAATGAATGAAGTGATCACACTCACAGATGACATAAAATTATTAAAAATTGCTAAATCACATGCAGATTGTGAGAAATTGCAAGAGGACTTTGCAAGACTGAGAGACTGACTTTAATGTGGACTAGTGTAATGTGATGCACATGGGGAAGAATAACCCAAATTATGGCTATACGATGCAAGTTTCCATATTAGGAAAAGGATCTAGGCATCATTATGAACAATATGTTGAAACAGTTTGCTTAGTATGTGGTGGCAGCCAAAAAAGCAAATAGAAAGTTAGGAATTATTAGGAAAGGAATAGAGAATAAAACAAAGAATATCTCATAATGCCTTTGCATTGCTCCATGGTGCGACTATACTTTGAGTATTGTCTGCAACTCTGTTTGCTGCATCTCAGAAAAGAGAAACCATCAAAGTGCTTTACATTAATGAAAGCAAATGGGAGATGGAACAAAGTGGAGAAGAAGAAAGAAGTGAGAGAGGATCTTGTCTGCAGGACAGGAGAGAGGGAGGAGAGTAGAAAAACAGGTAATGCCTGGGGGGGGGGGGGGGGGGTTAGATGGGAGAGACTTGAGAAAAGTAAAACTGAAAAAAAAAAAGTTTTTTTAAGAGCCTTTTTGAACTTAGGGAGAGAAGGTTCCTGGCTGAGGGAGATGGAAAGGGAGCTCCAAAAGTGTGATCCTAAGTAGAAAAAAGGAGGATTCTCTGAAAACTAGCAAGCATAGTACCAGACAGAGGTGGAAGGGAGAGTAGGGAGGCTTGAGAGGTACTGAAGGGTGAGGGAAGGACAGTAGAGGCAGATGACCATTACAAGGAAGAGGGAAGATGTGGAATAATAAGTGCAATGACTAGAGTGAGGATCTTAAATTTGAGGCAGGCTGAGATGGGCAACCAGTGGAAAGAAATTAAGAGGGAAGGTGTGGAACCTCTCTCACAATACTTAGATGTGTATTTACATCTTTGCTGAAAGAGGCACATTCATAATGAGGTAGAAATCCAGGCAGGGCTGAGAGCTGGAAGGGTTACGTGAAAAGGATACACCCCTCTTGGTAAAGTCATACCCTGGTACATGCTTGTCCCTCCCCTATTCCTTTGTCCTGCTGCTCTCTCTGCTTGCTAGAGATAACTACTCTCCCTCTACTTCGCTAGAGATAAGAGTACAGTAGACTTTCTCCAATCGGGACTATACTGTAATAAAGTGACCAATCATGAAGAAATGCTGTGATAATCTGATAAGATGTCTATATAATCTCTCTGAGCCCTCTGGTGGGGGCCCAGAATTTGAAAATCTATTTTCTCTGGGTCTGTGCACATTAAACCAGGTTGCTTCCTATCGAGACTCCAGGGTGTTTTCTTTCCTTGCTCGTTTTGCTGCTTCATTCTGGTGCTTTGGGGCCGGGAAGGAGGGGGGATAAGAGAGGAAAGACAAAGGTTTGTCTTGCAGCCTCTGGGTTCTGCTGGTCGGAGTCGGGGAGTGGCGGAAGCGAAAGGGGATCTCTGGCGCCACTAGACCTCTTGTTCTGGAGAATATTCCCACTCGTTTCGGCAAGGCCGCCGGCTCGCTCTGGCTGCAACCCACGAACCCATTGCGGAGTTCAGGAACCAATCTATGAGTTTCCGGAAGACATCTGAATGGGGTAAGTGACAAAAGGGTCTGTCTTTGTATCTGCAGTTCAGAAAATCAGTCCTTCCTACAGGGAGAAGGAGAGCTTGATAACCTCTCGAGGGAATCGCCCCAGTACCCCACTCTGAGCTGAGCTGGGGGAAACCGCATTCCTAATAGTTAGACTGTTTTCTAGGGAATTGGGAGGCTGTCTGTGTGTTGGTCTGTGCTTGATTTATGTGTTTGGCACAAGCAGAGGCTTGTGCAGTGAGGATAAACTCCTGATTAGTGCAGTTCCTGGCCAGGCGACCATGCCCAGGTCAGGGAAAAATGGCAAAAGCGCCATTTTGTTAGGGTGTGGCGAAAGCGCCATTTTGTTAGTTACCCTTTTTGAGACTAGAGCAGCCGGATTCGAGGCTGTCTGCATACCTTTCCCTTGCCGTTCCTTTGTTCTGTGTTTTCAGAGATTGGGGGATATGGGTGCATCTGATTCAAAATGCAGTCCCCTAGAGTGTATGCTAAAACATTTTCGCAAAGGATTCTCTGCAGATTGTGGAGTTCGTATGACCTCATCCCTGTTACAGAAGTATTGTCAGCATGAGTGGCCGAGTTTTAAAACTGGTTGGCCCCGAGAAGGAACATTTGATTATGACTTGGTTAGCAGAGTGCACAATGTGGTAGTAGCCAACCATCCAGATCAATTCCCTTATATTGATTCCTGGCTGGCTGTTTGTCGGCAGAGACCTAAATGGCTCAGGAGATGCTACAAGGAACACTGTCGCATAATTTTGTCTCGTAGCCCACAGGAAATGCAGCCTAAATTAAAATCACAATTGCCTGTTTTAGTACAGGAGCCAGAGACAGAAGAATTTCCCCCCTTCTCCAGGACCAAGCAGGAAGTCAGTCCTCACTTAAGGGTGACGTCGGCGCCGACGGAGCCCTCGCGGAGCAATTTTCCCCAGCTTTCAAAGAAAGCCTTTGGGAATTGCAGCGCGCATGCGCGGTCGTCTTCCCGCCCGAAGGTGCCATCTTAGCCAGTCTTCTTTTTTCCGCGGAGCCCTGCAGACGTCCCCGTCTTGTCCCCGCGAAAAAGTTGATTTTCCTCTTTCTTTTATACTTTTTTCTTTCGGTTCGACGCCGATCGTTTTCCCGCCCGGACTCGCGACGCCGGTCTCGAGTCCTCTAGCGTTTTTTCGGTTTTTTCTGACTTAGTCAGCTTTCATTTTCGTTTTCCCTGGCAGCCCGGTCCTTTGACCTCGCAGGGGCCCTTTTTCCCCCGATGGCTGCCAGTGGCTTTAAGCGGTGTGGTCGGTGTGACCGAAATATGTCACTAACCGACACACACGACTTTTGCCTCCGCTGCTTGGGCCCGGATCATGAGGAACTGATCTGTGGGCCCTGCAGCAAACTGTCCTCGAAGGCGTTGAGAAGTCGGCGGCATCAGCGCGAGAGAATCTTCGCTGACCCCAGCCGTACCCGGACCTCGTCGGAGGCCTCCGTGTCAAAGGGCTCCAGCTCGGACCGTCGCCGGAGCTCCTCCGACCGGGGTTCTCCCTCCGGGGACCATCGTCGGAAGGAAAAACCCGCGAGGGCGGCGTCGGTGGACGCTCCTGGCTCCGCGAGGGCCAGGTCGCATAGCCCCGACAGCCGCCCCGGGTCCTTGGAGAAGGAACATCTCCCGAAGCGACCTCGCCTGGAGTCGGAGATGCCTGCCCGGGTAAGTCCTGTAGTCCTTCTGGACTCGCCTCCGCGACAGCCGACGTCAGGCCCGACGCCGTCGGGGCCCGAGTCGGGGGCTGCTGGGTCACCTGAGCTCGGACTCAGGTTGACGGCCTTGGAGAGCAGACTGTCTGCCTTCATGGACCAGCAGCGGGCACTGCTCGCTGGCCTCGCTGGCGCCGCTGCCCCGACCGCCGGGACGTCGACGTCCAAGTCGACCCCGGAGACCGAGCCGATCCTCGAGTCAATGAGAACTCGAGTCGATCCTCGGTCGAGGTCACCCTCGGCCTCCCGTTCGGGACCGAGGTCGCCGACGCCGACTCCCTCGACGTCGGGGCGGCTGGCGCCGCACCCCGCCCGGGCCGACCCCACCGAGTCCTCGTCGGAGTCGGTCTGGGAGTCTGAGGAGGAAGAGTCACCTGATTCTTTCCGGACTCGGTGTGTCCCATCGGACTCACCGGGGTCCGAGCCTCGGAAGCAGTCCCCCCCGGAGGATGCCCGGTTCTCGGACTTCGTTAGGGATATGGCCAAGGCTTTGGCCTTCCCTGCGGATCCCGAGGAGGAGCCTCGAGCCGAAGAGCTCGACGCCCTCCAGTATGACTCTCCCGCGAGGGAGCACTTTACTGTGCCGGTTCCTCCTATGCTGGAACGACTACTCTTCCGCATGTGGGAGAGTCCGGCCTCCTCGCCGGTCCTGAGCAAGCGGGTCGATTCTATCTATCGGGTCCGCAAGAGCCCTGGCTTTCAGAAGGCACAGCTGCCACACCATTCCATGGTAGTGGAATCGGCCATGCATCGTCTTAAGAGCCAGAAGATGCACTCCTCGGTGCCTCCTGGAAGGGAGGCCCGTAACCTGGATGGCCTTGGCAAGAAGTGCTTCCAGGGCTCTATGCTCGCATGTCGTGTCCAGACTTACCAGCTCTACATGGGCATGTATCTCCGGGATCTGGCTAAAGAGCTAGCCGGATTTTCCGCTGGTCTCTCCGAGGAGCCCTTGCGGAGGTTCCTAGCCTTGTCCACGGGCATTCGGGAATGCTCAAAGTTCATGTCCCGAGCAGCCTATGATGGCTTTGAGGCCTCGGCTAGAGTGGCCGCAGCCGGCATCGGTGCCCGCCGACAGGCTTGGCTTCAGTCGTCGGACCTTGAGCCCTGGGTACAGGACAAGTTGGTCGATGTCCCCTGCCGAGGCGAAAACCTCTTTGGCAAGCCCATGGCGGAAAAGGCTGCACAAATTGAGACTGAGACTCTCACCAGGACCAGGCTTTCTAGGAAGACCTCCGCCCCTTCCCAGAAAAAGAAGGGCTCGGGAAGCGGCTGCCTACAAACAGTACCCCCATTATCAGGCCCCTGCAGCTCCCCAACAGGGCCAGCAGGCCAAGGGACGGGGTAACGGGTCCCGTAGGCAGCAAGCCCCCAAGCCTGCACCACCAGCCCCTGCTCAGCAGGGAGGGGGTTTTTGACTCGCTCAGCATAGCCTCTCCCCCCCCGCTGGTCCCTCCCAGCACCGGAGGCCGGCTGGTTCACTTCGCCCACAGGTGGTCCAGCATCACCGCAGATGCCTGGGTGCTTCAGGTCGTGCGAGAGGGCTACCTTCTCCACTTCCATCAGGTCCCTCCCTCCTATTTTCCGGGAGAACCTTCGCGCCCCCCTCTGCACAGGGAGTTGCTCCTTCAGGAGTTAGCAGGTCTTCTGCAGGAACAGGCGGTGGAACCGGTGCCCCACCACCTGAGAGGTCAAGGCTTTTATTCAAGGTATTTTCTGATACCAAAGAGAACAGGGGGCCTCAGACCCATCCTGGACTTGCGCAACCTCAACAAGTTCCTTGTGCGGGAGAAGTTCAAAATGCTTACCCTTGGAATCCTTCTGCCCTACCTCCAGCAGGGAGATTGGCTATGCTCCTTGGATCTAAAGGATGCCTACACGCACATCCTCATCCACCCAAGCCACCGCCAATACCTAAGGTTTGTGGTGGCAGGAAATCATTACCAGTACAGAGTACTGCCCTTTGGCCTATCCTCCGCACCGCGAGTCTTCACAAAATGTCTCGCGGTCGTGGCGGCCCATCTCCGGCTTCACGGCCTCTATGTCTTTCCGTACCTCGACGACTGGCTCATCAGAGCAGCGTCCGCTCAGGAGGTCACCAACGCCACGTGCCGCACGGTGACTCTGCTGCAGCACTTGGGCTTTGTCATAAACTTCGCAAAGTCCACTTTGCTCCCCTCACAGGATCTCGAGTTCATCGGCGCAAGGCTGCACACTCCTCGGGCACGAGCGTACCTACCGCTCGACAGGGCTCAACGGCTCATGGACCTAGCCGACCGCTTTCGCAGCCAGCCCCTGGTCTCCGCCAGGCGCTTCCTGAGACTGCTTGGCCATATGGCTTCCACCGTCCATGTGACCCCCAATGCCCGCCTGAACATGCGGTCTGCTCAATGGTGTCTCCGCCAGCAGTGGCGACAAGCCACAGGCGGCCTGGCAGACCTAGTGCGCGTCTCCGAGCCGCTGCTCTCGTCTCTCCGGTGGTGGCTCCGGCAGCCGAACCTGATATTCGGAATGCCTTTCCAGTCACCTCAGCCGACCCGGGTGCTGACCACCGATGCATCCCTCCTGGGCTGGGGAGCACATTGCCAAGAGGCACGTACTCAGGGCCTCTGGACCACGTGGGAGTCTGCTCAGCAGATCAACTTCCTGGAGCTCAGGGCGATCCGCCTCGCTCTCAAGGCCTTCTCCCACCTGACTTCCCAACAGTCCGTCCTTGTCCAGACGGACAATCAAGTTGCCATGTTCTACGTGAACAAGCAGGGGGGCACGGGCTCCTTCCTCCTCTGCCGGGAGGCACAGAAGCTCTGCTCTTGGGCCGTCAGTCACGGCATTCTCCTCAGGGCAGTTTATCTCCCGGGCCAAGAAAATTGCCTTGCAGACAAACTCAGCAGGGTCCTCCAGCCGCACGAGTGGCGTCTGGATCCCTTGGTAGTTCAGAAGCTCTTCCTCAAGTGGGGTCTCCCCACGGTGGATCTCTTTGCCAGTCCTCACAACCGGCAGCTTCCTCGCTTCTGCTCTCGTCAGCCACACCCCCTTCGGGTTGCGGCGGATGCCTTTCTGATCTCGTGGTCGGGGAGCCTTCTGTACGCTTTCCCTCCCATCCCGCTGGTCTCTCGGACTCTTTTCAAGGTTCTCCGAGACAAAGCCTTCATGATCCTGGTGGCCCCTCGCTGGCCCAGGCAGCCGTGGTTTCCTCTCCTGCTGCAACTGGCGGTGGAGGGCCCAATCCCTCTGGGGATACAACCGGATCTCCTCACTCAGGATCAGGGGTCCCTTCTGCACCCCAACCTCAGGTCTCTCAACCTTATGGCCTGGCTGCTGAGAGGGTAGTCCTTGCTCCCCTTCTCCTGCCGGCGGAGGTGGAGGAGGTCGTCTTAGCTTCGCGACGGCCTTCTACCCGCAAATGCTACGCCCTTAAATGGCGTCGCTTTGCAGTCTGGTGTACCCAACAGTCTCAGGATCCCTTCTCCTGCCCGGTGTCGGTGATCTTGCAGTACTTGCTGCACCTCTCTAATCTGGGACTTAAGTCCAACTCCGTCAAAGTTCACCTCAGTGCTCTTTCAGCACATCATGTGCCAGTGGACGGCAGACCTCTCTCCAATGACCCTCTCGTAGCGAGGTTTCTCCGAGGTCTCCTTCTACTTAAACCACCTCTGCGCCCGCCAGCGCCTGACTGGGACCTGAATGTGGTTTTGCAGCGGATCACCTGTCCGCCTTTTGAACCTATGGCTACCTGTTCTCTACGTTTTCTGTCTTGGAAAACGCTGTTCTTGATAGCCCTCACTTCCGCTAGGCGCGTAAGTGAATTGCAGGCCCTCGTGTCTGATCCCCCCTACACTCGATTCTACAAGAATAGGGTAGTCCTACGGACTCACCCAAAGTTTTTGCCTAAAGTGGTCTCCCCTTTTCACATGAATCAGGAGGTGGTACTTCCAACCTTCTTTCCCAGACCACACTCCAGCCGAGCTGAGACGGTCCTCCATACCCTGGACTGTAGAAGGGCATTGAACTTCTACCTTGACCGTACGCGGGAGCACCGTAAAGCTGCTCAGCTTTTTGTGTCTTTTGACCCCAATAAATTGGGGCTCCCGGTCTCCAAGCGTACTCTGTCCATCTGGGTGGCGGACTGTATCTCTTGGGCTTATGGGGCAGCCGGACTCGCCTTAGAAAGTCGAGTCACGGCTCATTGCGTTCGGGCAAAGGCCACGTCAGTGGCTTACCTCCGCTCTGTTCCGCTGGCAGACATCTGCCGGGCCGCTACTTGGTCTTCGAGCCAGACTTTTGCGGTCCATTACTGTCTCGAGAGGGAGTCCCGTAGGGACAGTGCTTTCGGACAGGCAGTCCTCCGTAATCTCTTTGAGGTCTGAGCAACTCCTACCCTCCATCCCGGATGTGGGCTACCGGTGGGTGATAATTCAGCGAAGATTCTATCCTTCTGTGCTGCTGAGCTAGAGGGAGCTCATTTTTGTGCTTAGTGTCTCCGGTAGCCTTGAGCTTGGGAGTCCCATAAGTGAGGACTGACTTCCTGCTTGGTCATGGAGAAAGCGTAGTTACTCACCTGTAACAGGTGTTCTCCAGGAGCAGCAGGAATCAGTCCTCACTACCCTCCCTCCTCCCCTTGGAGTTGCAATCGTCTGCTTATGTTCTTTTTGCAAATTTTTATGCTGTCTTTTTTAGCTATGTCATCTGACTGGCTAAGATGGCACCTTCGGGCGGGAAGACGACCGCGCATGCGCGCTGCAATTCCCAAAGGCTTTCTTTGAAAGCTGGGGAAAATTGCTCCGCGAGGGCTCCGTCGGCGCCGACGTCACCCTTAAGTGAGGACTGATTCCTGCTGCTCCTGGAGAACACCTGTTACAGGTGAGTAACTACGCTTTTCCCTCCTGCCTGTATTCTCAGGCAGATTCCTGTGATTCCAGCTAGGTCAGCAGTCTCAGGGAATTTGGCTAGTTCTCCCCCGCCCCTCTCAACAGATACTACTTTCTCTGACAGTCAGAAGAGCAGTGAGGGAAACATACAAATGCCAGTTTCAGATACAGACCTGCCCAGCACTTCAGAAAGTTCCCTGAGTCCCAGATCTGAAGAATGTCAGTCCCACATTTGTACACCTCCCCCTCCCCCCCCCCCCACCGTACTGGAGCACTGCGACCTCAGGAGAGACCACCGCACAATACGTGCTAGCAAACAGACTCCAGAGGTTAGTCTTCACCTACCCCTCCAAGAGGCTCGAGGACCAGCTGCCTTTAATGCCCAGGGAGAACTCAGTGAAGGCCCTCCAACTTTTGTATATGTACCTTTTTCTACCACTGACTTGTTAAACTGGAAAACTCATTATCGATCCTATACTGATAAACCTCAAGCTATGATAGATTTGTTTTCGTCTATTATTCAAACCCATCGTCCAACTTGGGCAGACTGCCATCAGCTCCTTTTAACCTTATTCAGTACCGAAGAGAGATACCGGGTGACTCGGTCGGCCATGAAATGGTTGGAAGAGAACCCTCCAGGTGAACAGAATTCCCAGCAAGCAGCGCTGAGAGATTTTCCTGATCTAGAACCCCACTGGGCTACAAACAGTGATACCGGCCGCCTTGCCCTGGATCGCTATCATCGGGCTCTCCTGGAAGGCCTTAAAAAGGGGGGCCAGAAAGCGATGAATGTGGGGAAAATATCTGAGGTCCTGCAAACCCCGGATGAGAGCCCTGGCCAGTTTTATGAAAGATTCTGTGAATCTTTACATGTTTACACTCCATTCGACCCTAAAGCACTTGGAAACCAGCGGATGGTGAATACAGCGTTTGTGGGACAATCACAGGGGGACTTTCGAAGGAAACTTCAGAAGCTTGAAGGTTTTGCTGGAATGAATATAACCCAGCTGATGGAAGTTGCTATGAAAGTATTTGTGAACAGAGATCAGGAGATGAAGCATGAGTGTGAACGAAAGATGTAAAAGAAAGCTGACATGTTAGCAGCGGCGCTAGTTGAGAAAGGTCACGGAAAGTCAACGTGGGAACCGAGGGGTCGAGGCCGGGGTAGAGGAACCCGGCACGAATTGTTGGAGCGAAGACCATTGGAATGAGATCAATGTGCCTATTGTAGAGAAATGGGCCACTAGAAAAACGATTGTCCCAGCAGAGGCGGCCGAAGTGATGCAGGAAGAGGAAACCGTGGCCAACCAGCATTCCGAGGGTGAGTTGAAGGAGGAAGATATACTCGGAGACCAGCTGAGGACGCTGGCGAGGAGCGTGAGGGTCTAGTGGGATTCATTGGATTGACCGCTATGGACCAGAACCAGGATGATCATGAATAGGACAGACCGGGCTCGCAGATTCTTCTTGGTCTCCATGAGCCCATGGTCACAATCAAAATCGGGGACCAGCAAATACCATTTATGGTTGATACTGGGGCAGAGCATTCTGTTGTGTCCCAACCGCTAGCAAGTGCTTCCGGAAAGACTGTCACAGTGGTGGGAGCAACTGGAAACCGGGCAGTCCGGCCCTTTCTCCATACCCGAGTCTGCGAAGTAGACGGACAGCAAATCGCCCATCAATTTCTGTACATGCCTGAGTGTCCGGTACCACTTTTGGGCCGGGATCTCCTATCAAAGCTACAAGCCCGGATCTCGTTTACCCCCACAGGAGAGGCTCAGATGGTTTTGGGGCTTCCAGTATTGGGATTATTTTCTCTAAAAATTCCAAGGGAAGAAGAATGGCGGCTGTACTCCCAAGCTGATCGGCAACAACCCCTCCCATCAGAACTGCAAAACTTCCCTGGGGTATGGGCAGAAGGTAATCCTCCCGGCCTTGCCCGGAATATCCCGCCTATTGTAGTGGAGCTAAAACCAAATGCCTGTCCCACCCGTGTCAAGCAATATTCCCTGCCCCGAAGAGCTGTTGAGGGCTTTCATCAACATCTCCAGCGATTACTTGAATTTGGACTCCTGAAACCATGCCAATCACCTTGGAATACCCCTTTGCTACCTGTTCAAAAACCAGGTACTAATGATTACCGACTTGTACAGGACCTACGGAAGGTCAATGAAGCTACTGTTACCATCCATCCTGTTGTGCCAGACCCTTACAATTTACTGAGTTTGATTCCTGCACAAGCAACCTGCTTCACTATTCTGGACTTAAAGGATGCCTTTTTCTACTTGAGACTGGCCACTGCTAGCCAGCCACTGTTTGCATTTGAATGGGAAGACCCTATTACTGGCAGTAAGGGACAATTGACATAGAAACGGTTACCCCAAGGATTTGAGAACTCCCCCACGCTGTTCGGGGATGCACTTAGTCAAGATTTGCGTCAGTTCCAGTCTTGCCCTTCTCAACACATATTGCTACAATATGTGGACAATTTACTCATTGCTGCTGTTTCCCGGGAAGAATGTTTAACCACTACTTCAGAACTTCTACACCTACATTGGATGTTTGGCTACCGGGTGTCCCGAAGTAAGGCCCAATTGTGCCAGACTGAAGTCAGGTACTTGGGATTCCATGTTGCCCAAGGCCTTCGAAGATTGTGCTCTGAGTGGAGGGAGGCTGTTTGTTCTATTCCTGAGCCACAAAATCGTAGGCAGTTGAGAGGCTTCTTAGGGGCTGCTGGGTTTTGTCGAATCTGGATACCCAACTATGCAGTGTTGGCCAAGCCCCTGTATGCAGCTACAATGGGGGGAGAACGAGATCCTTTCGACTGGGGCCCGGACCAAAAAGAGGCCTTTCAGAATATGAAGAAGGCTTTGCTGTCAGCCCCCAGTCTAGAACTGCCCGACATGGAAAAACCATTCCATCTGTACGTTCATGAAGAAAAGGGGGATGGCAGTTGGTGTCCTCACTCAGAGCCTAGGTTCCTGGCAACAACCTGTGGCTTATCTGTCCAAACAGCTGGATCCAGTAGCAAGGGGGTGGCCTTCTTGTCTCCGTGCAGTAGCAGCAATAGCTCTCTTGGCAACTGAGGCTGATAAATTGTCCCTTGGGCAAGAACTGTATGTTAAAGTGCCATATGCAGTACTGACACTGATGGTGTACAAAGGCAATTATTGGTTTACCAATGAGCAGATGACAAAGTACCAGAGCATGCTGTGTGCGAATCCTTGGTTTCACTTGGAGATAGTGAAAACACTCCTGCTACTCTACTCCCTGTAGCACCTGGGCTACCTGAACATGATTGTATCCAGGTTATGGATGAAGTGTACTCCAGCTGTCCAGATTTGAAGGATGTACTGCTGGCTGCCCCTGATATTCAATACTTTACCGATGGCAGCAGTTTCGTGGAAGATGGACAGCGGAAGGCCAGATATGCTGTGGTCATTCCTGGGGGGGGGGTTGTGGAGGCTGAGCCCTTACCCCTGGGGACTTCTGCCCAGAAAGCTGAACTCATTACCCTTACTCGAACCCGTCAGTTAGCTGCAGGTCTGAAGGCAAACATTTTCACTGATTCTAAGTATGCATTCACTACACTCCATGCCCATGGGACCCTCTATAGAGAGAAGGGGCTCATAAATTCAAGCGGGAAATCTATAAAGTATGGGAGGGAGATTTTGGAGTTACTAGAGGCTGTGTTGGCACCATAAGCGGTGGCTGTTGTTCACTGCAAGGCACACCAGCGAGGAGACACTCTGGTTATCCAGGGTAACCGCAGGGCAGATAGGGAGGCCAAGCTAGCAGCCCAGCAAGAACAGTCCCAGTAAGTGTTCAAGCCCCCCTGTTTCCAATTCCTATGTCAGAGTGGGACCCATGTTATACCAGAAAAGAGATGGATTTCTTCATTCAGGAAGGGGCTACTCTCACTACTGCTGGGTGGTTGCGGTTGCTGGGAGATCCACCCCGATCTGTTATCCCTGAGAGTCTAGCACCTGCTTTTGTCTGCCGATTTCATGAAACCACCCACTTAGGCAAGACCTCCATACAAACCATCCTAGTCTTACTTCTATGTCCCACATCTCTCTGCCTTGACGGCAGCTGCAGTGCGTCACTGTCTCCAATGTGCCAAGAATAACCCCTGCCAAGGGCCTCTACCCCCCCCCCCCCCCCCCCCCCCCGGTTTCTATACAGGCAGTTGGGGCCGCCCCTATAGAGAATATTGTAATGGATTTCACTGAGTTACCCCGAGTAAGGGGTTATTGATATCTGCTGGTGATAGTATGTACATTTTCAGGATGGGTTGAGGCCTACCCCTGTAGAACAGAGACAGCCCGAGAAGTTACAAGGGCCCTGTTGAAAGAGATCATTCCTAGGTTTGGCCTTCCCCTTACTATAGGGTCAGATAATGGCCCTGCGTTCGTTGCCAGGTGCATACAGGACCTCTCCAAGGCTCTCCAGATCACCTGGAAACTTCATACTGCTTACCGCCCACAGAGTTTGGGAAAAGTGGAAAGGATGAACCGAACCCTGAAGCTCCAGTTGTCTAAACTCTGTCAGGAAGCTTATCTTAAGTGGGATCAGGCTTTGCCAATAGCCCTTCTCCGGGTACAGTCCTCTCCAACTCAGACTTTGGGCATATCCCCTTATGAAGTACTGTATGGTCGACCACCACCCATTGTTCAGGGCCTTAAGGGAGACCTAGCGCAGATAGGTAATGAACTTACGAGACAACAACTACTGGCATTGGGATCTGTTTTTCAGTCTTTGAACTGGTGGATACAAGAGCGACTGCCTTTCTCTTTGTCAGAGCTGCTCCATCCCCACCAGCCGGGAGATCGTGTGTGGATTAAGGAATGGAAACGTGAACCACTGTGCCCTACCTGGAGAGGTCCTTACACAGTTCTAGCCGCACCAACTGCAGTCAAGGTTGCAGAGGTTACCCCGTGGATTCATCATACTCGTCTTAAGAAAGCTGCTCCTGACTTGGATGATAAGTGGACAGTGCACGAACATTCTCAGGATCCCTTACGCCTCACACTGCGGAGAACCAGGGAACCGGCAGATGACAGAGCCCTGCGCTAGCTACATACCAAAAGCTGGCTAGTCTGCATGGCGGAAGCTTGAGGAGTCATCTTCAGATACTGTTAGTGGGACATAAGCTCCATGGTCGGTATGCACCTGCTCATGCTGACTTTTATTCTGGCATTCATGTGGGGCCTTCCCTTGTTGGCCTCAGGAACTATAAATGTTGTAACACTACTTGCCAGGACTGCTTTGAATACTTCAGACTTTTGTGTACGTAGCTCATTGCAGCCTGGAGTTTTTTTATCAACATGCCTTATTGCTGTACCCACTACTTTGTGTGAAATGCAAACGTTTACTGTAATGCATAATCTGAACTGCAAACAGCCAAAGCTAACCTTTTCTACTTCATTGGTGTTACTCGTACTACCTCAGCCTATTTTAACAAGGCCCCTTTCTCCTTGCAGGTTGTCTCCACGCTTAAAGCTACAGATTGCTTTATTTTTGTAAATGCAATGAAAGGGGTTTTTAATCATGCCTTGTATAATCATGCAAGTCTATTACAAAGTTATCTTATGCTTACTCAGAAATGTATCTTCCCTTAGGATGGTTTTAGTTATGTGGTAAAACTGCTTACACTTATGGTCCCATAAACGCTACTGGAGGTCCTTGCACTTTTGGCAGACTTACTACTGCTGCTTTCTCTCATACCCCCAGTAACGTTAGTTCCCACTCGAGCTATCCTCGATCAAAACCTATGCCCCCTACCTGTAACTCCAATGTGGAACCTTATAGTGATCAGACAGAGCTGGGGCTGGCAATATCCACTGTAGGAGCACCTGCGTTAGCTTTACACAATGCAATGGAAGTAAGCCGTATTGCTTGTTCCTTGGCCAAATCCATTAATCTTACCTCAACCATCCTAACCACTATGAATCACAAGATGTCTGGTCTGCGATTCTTCAGAATAGGATGACCATTGATTTTCTGCTCCTACGCTTAAATCATGGCTGTGAGGAGTTTGAGGGTACGTATTGTTTTAATCTCACTGATGAGTGTTTCCTTTGAATGCTCTATTCAAGACCTACGTGACCTAGCTAATCATATCACCGCCCCTTCTATAGGTGCTGGGTGGTTTGCGGAATGGTTCAGTTGGTTAGGTGGACTTAAAACCCTAGTGGTAGGGGTTCTCCTTATTCTCCTGCTATGTGTTATCCTGCCATGCTGTATCCCTATCCTTATCTGATTTATTACCTCCACCATTGAGACCATGGTGGAGTGGAAAACTGCTGCCCATGTGATGGCAGTATGCAAATACAAATCCCTTCCACAGTCGGATCAACTGCTATGAGGAAAAATTGGCCTCCTTAACTACAAGGCAAATTTTCCCCTTAAAAAGGGGGGAATGAGGTAGAAATCCAGGCAGGGCTGAGAGCTGGAAGGGTTAAGTGAAAAGGATACACCTCTCTTGGTGAAGTCATACCCTGGTACATGCTTGTTCCTCCCCTATTCCTTTGTCCTGTTGCTCTCTCTGCTTCACTAGAGATAAGAATACAGTAGACTTTCTCCAATCGGGACTATACTGTAATAAAGTGACCAATCATGAAGAAATGCTGTGATAACCTGATAAGATGTCTATATAATCTCTCTGAGCCCTCTGGTGGGGGCCCAGAATTTGAAAATCTATTTTCTCTGGGTCTGTGCACATTAAACCAGGTTGCTTCCTATTGAGACTCCGGGGTGTTTTCTTTCCTTGATCGTTTTGCTGCATCAATATATATGGGATTCAGGAGCCTTGATTCAACGGTTGGCGGCTGTTCATATAGTCAAGGCACCCTAGCACCTAGTTTAGATGGATATCACTGCCTTATACACCAACATTCCACAGAAACAAGTAAATGATACATCTATTCAATATCTGGCAAGTATAATGTCACAAACCCATTAGGCTTTTATGGCCCAACATTGATGCGAAGAAGGAATTATTTTGACTTTTGTCAACATTTACCATCAAATTCATGGGGTGGCGATGGGAGCCCTGGTGCCATTGTTGGTGGCCTGTCTTTTTGTATGGGCCTTTTAAGAGCTATCTACTTATCTTTCTGAATATTGGTCAGATATAGTGCTGTGGATTTGTTTTATTGATGACATCTATTATGTATTTATTTAATTGTTTTATTTACCACTTTATCCATGTAATCAAGGCGGTTTACAGAGACTATAATAAACTTATACTGCTCTAGGCAGTTTACAAGGAACAGGAAACATACTGAACAAGAACAATAAATATCATTGTAACAGTATTATCTCCAGGAACAAGCGAGAATGAGTCTTCACATATGGGTACGTCGGTACCAACGGAGTCTGCGCGAGAACGCTTCCCAGCGTCCAATCAAGAGCTTTTGGAAGCATCCCAGCACACCTGTGTGCTGCCTTCCCGCCTTTCCCAACTGCCTCTCCTCAGTTTTCATTTTTCCACAGAGCCGGCAGGACGACGTCCTGTCACCGCAGAAAATTCTTGTTTTTATTTTTTTAGTTTTCTTGTGGTCGCGGCTGTCTTCCCGACGCCACCGGTACCGCCAGTGTTTTCTTTTCTTTTCTTGAAAAAGTTTTCCTTTTCCACGGGATATTTTTTCTTCATAGTGTCCCACGGTCTCTTAGGCCTTCTCTTTTTCCTTCATGGAATCGCCAGGCACTTCCTCCAAGAAATGTTCACACTGTGACAGTACAACTTCATTTTTAGACCCTCAAAGTCGGTGTCTAACCTGCTTGGGTCCTGACAACAGTTTGGTGAGAAGAGGTTTTCAACATCGAGGTTCCCTTGATAGACGGTTGCCCTCCAACTTCGGGGCACCGTCCCCTTCTTCTTCCACACAAGATCAGGTAACCCACAAACAGTCTGTTAAGACTAGCCAGTCCTCGAGTGGTAGGTCTCATGCACAGCATGAAGACGGCTCTGGCCTTGCCCTCGAGGGCCCACTGACTTCAAAATCCCAGCGGGAGTCTTCGGTCTCCAAAGCAAATAAGGGGTTTCAGGTTGTTCCTGGGGTTCACCCCTCACAGACCATACCACCTCAGCCGTGTCCGGTGGTGGCATCCGCTTTGAGCGGTACTGGTACCCTGGCATCTGCACTGGTGTTGGATGAAACACTCCTCACCAGGGATCGTCATCTGGCGTCCTCGGTACCTTCGGGACCGGTGGATACAACCCAGACTGACCTTCCTTTATCGGTACCGGCACCGAAACTACCACTGCTGTCGGTACCCTCCAGACGTGCATCGATAGACTCGCTTCCTTCGATGCCGAGTCTGGAATCGATCTCCAGTCTGGAGGACTGGGTACTGACTCGCCTTGGTACCGGCTCTCGGCGGTACCGAAGGCTCGGTTCCGATGATTTGGATCCACAACTCTCGGTTCCTTTGAAGCCGATTGAGTTGCCACTGGTTGACCTTCCTTCACCAGTGTCAGACACGGTACCGAACTCGGTACCAACAACCTCATTACCTTTGCGGTCGGTGCCTTCCATGCTTCGCCTATCAGGCTCTCTGCCCTTGATGCTGAGTTTGGAATCGATCTCTAGTCTACAAGACTCGGTACCAATAACTTTTGGTACCAACATTGATCGATACCGGTGCTTCGGTACCGGGGATAGTGGCCGGATGGGTTCGGTCACCTTGGTACCAATTGCACTGTCAACGATGACTACTCCGATGTCTTTGTCGGGCTCGACTCCGACATCGGTACCGGTATTGACATCGGTACCGGTATCGACATCGGTACCGGTATCCACAGTAGCATCGTGGCCAACTCCTACCATGCTTTTTTCAACAGGATCGCTCCATTCTATACCAAGCTTGGAGTCGATACCGGGCACGGACAATGTGGTAAGGACGGTTGCTGCTCATGATACCCAGTATCAGCAACCATCCTTTAAGCATTCCACACTGCACTGTGAAGGATCTATTCCTATATATTTGGATACCTCTGTGGATGTTCAGGCTAGTTCTTTAAATCTAACCTGTCCAAGAGAGATTTCTGCTAGGGATCCCTCTTTTCAGAGTTTCCTCCAGGATATAGCAAGATCCCTTGCCATTCCTTTCCCAGGACATGATCCTGCACAAGGCTCTCTCTCTACCAAAGCAAAGGAGAACATAATGCTTCCTTTGCATCATTCCTTGCAGAATCTCCTTCTAGGAATGTGGGAAACACCTTCCCGGGTACCCCCACCTCCCAGGGCAACTGATCTGTTATATCAGGTGCCCCCCTCTCCAGGGTTTCAAAAGACTCAACTTCCTCATCATTCCGTAGTAGTGGAATCAGCAATGAGGCAGGTAAAGAGTAAGAAAAAGCACTCTTCCTATCCGCCAGGTCGTGAGTCTAAAATACTAGATGACTTTGGACGTTAAACCTTCCAGACATCTATGCTTTCTGCAAGAATTCTCTCATATATATTTTATATGAGTCTTTCTCTTGAGGAGGTCACAAAGCAATTACATCTTTTGTCTCCTTTCCTTTCAGATTCCAGGAGTACAGAATATTCTTCACTGCTTAAGCATATCCAGAATATCTCTTGGTTTCTTTCTCGTGCTTCCCTAGACTCTTTTGAGTCTGTTAGCAGGACTTCTGCTATAGCTATAGGGGCACGACGTAGAGCCTGGCTCCAAGCTTCAGACTTGGACAAATGGGCACAACAAAGGCTGGGACATACTCCTTGCACTGGAGAAAATCTTTTCAACAAGGAGTCTTTACGTCAGGTTACTCAGTTGTCCACTGATTTACCTGTTCCTAAGGGTTGTTCTACCCCTTCCTCTGTCCCAGTACGTACGAAATGTCCTCCCAAACTTTCTTCCCACAGCAGAAGAAGGTTTTATTCATCACTTGCCCATCATACAGATGTTTCCCAACAGGGAAAGCATCGTCCTGGTCTAAAGAATCCAACCTCTCACCAGGCTCAGCAAACCCAGCACCTGCAGGGTTTCTGTCATTCATCATCGGATGCTTGTGACTTTTGGGGTTAGAATCTACAGTTGCTTCTTCTCAATGGAGGCAATCCACCGCTTTATTCTAACCCCTACACAGGGATCTCTTTCCAAAAGATATCCATTTCTTCTATATTTTATGAGCTGTCAGGATGTTCATGCCTATAAGTCACAGGTTTCTCCTCTTTTTCCTGCTAGGGAAAGGGGTCTAACCACTATCAGATGATAGTTCCTGTGCCAGCATGTACTTTTCCTTTCTATAGACTTACTACTTTGTAAGTCTTCTTCAGCTCCATTCTCTTCACCCTCTTACCATGTTTTTCCTCTGTAAGAGCGGAATTACTTACTGGGAGGCTTACTCTTCAGCTTCTCTAGTTTTCTCACTTTCCAGTGCGGAGTTTTTCTCTCTGAGTTACCTCCTCTGTTTCAATCTTACTTTGGGGCAGCTTATCAGACATGTCCAGAGTTTCTACTCCTGTTCTGTCTGTTCTTTCTGTTTTTGAGCAGTAAGATTCTTCTGCTGTCTTGCTAACAGCTGCCCATGCAGGAGCTTTAATGTTTGGACCACTGGTTCTTGTCCACAAACAACCAGATTGTCCTCCACTAACATTCTGTCTAGTCTTAGTAGTGGCTCCAAGTCAGTACTTCATCTCTCTTGGACATCATCTCACTACAAGCTTTCTAGATTGTCTTCTATTCTGCCATCTTCATTTCCTGAGTTTGGCAGCATAGTTGACAGAGATACTGGCTCTCTAACAGCCTGTTCTATCCCCTCATTCTCCTGCATCATGCTCTCTGCAATCTACAGAGAAGATTTCCACTATGGGCCCTTGCTAGAGAGCATGGGGTTTTTTTTCTCCAACAGCTATTCTAGCTGGTTAGAAAAGGCTTTTCAGTCATGTCTTCCATGACTAGAAGGTTCCCCCTTCTTTTCTATCTCCTTTTTTGATATAAAGGACATAGGCCTTCTCTTACGTGAAGACTCAAGGAGTTGCCAGTTCCCTGCTTTGGTCCATAGTATTCCCAATCGGGGATATGCTCGTCCTCAGGGTAAGAACGCATGATACCTTTGCCCTTAAGCAGGTCAACATGGTATCTCATCTCTAGGCATCTTCTGTCTACTTACCATGCCAGAGTCCTGGAGGACTCGGGACTTGCTGGCTGCACATAGACATTGTCCTTGGTTTTTCACGTAACAGTCCTGGTTATTTTGCACTAACTAGCATTCTTGCAGATCATGACCAGGACGACTAGATTCTCTTTATGTCTTCTCAAGTAGGTTCCACCTCCTTGTTATTAGATGAATCTTGCCTCTCCACATAGCCTATGTGATCACTGTACTGTAGGCATATCTCTGTCTAACTGCAGACACCCATATTACGCCTACATATCCTTATTATTTTTTGTGTGTATTTTATGCCCTGCCATATCTCACTATAGATATATTCTTAGATGTGTCTATCTATATATATATCTCTATCTCTATCTATCTATCTATCTATCTATATATATATATATATATATATATATATATATATATATATATATCTGTTGAGAGATTTTCTTATAGATAGATATGTATCCACATACTTATCTATCTTCCTGTCTATTCTCATATACTTATATGATTCTGACAGAGGGTTTTTACCCATACCTATGCTATCTAGCAGGTTTGGGATTCTACACACACTCCCACTCCTGTGGTAGTCAACAATTTTAATGCCATAACCTAACGGTTTAGGTACTTCTGAAGCTCTCCATACTCAATATCTCTCCTAGCTATCCCAGTTAGGAGAGACATTGTGGACCTTCAGTTAATCACAGGCTTTAACGCCTCTGGCATTTGTCCTCTCTTTTTGGGATACAAGGGGTCCCCATACCCTTTCTCCCTCAAGGACTATGCCTGTTTGTCCAAATCGGTTAGCCTTTCTCTTTTTGCTCCTAAGAGTGAGCCACGCTCCCGCCAAAAGAGTTAGGTTTTTGTCATAAACCCTTCCTCTGAAGGCCCACCGTTTTTGTACTACCCCAGTTTTTCCTACTGGGGTTACCTGTTCCTTCAGGTTTCTGACCTCCACTATTTTTTCCTACAGATTTATTGCCTCCACTTCACAGTGAGGTCTTCCTCAAGGTTCCTCTACTGGGTTCCCAGTAGATCCATGAACCTCCATACTTCTGTGAAATCCTGTTAGGGGAGGTCTCTATTGCAATCTTCTTGCAGAATCATTGATGACAATCATCATCCACACATGGACTCCTTCTCTGCAGTCCTATGTTAGGTTAGCTGTTCCACAGCATTTTTCTTTCTTCAACTCCTACCCTCCATCCTCAGGATGCCTGGTGTTCTGGGAGATAGCATGTTCCAACCTATGACATGCTGGGACTCCAGGCATCTCAGCTTGGGAGTCCCCATATGTGAAGACTCATTCCTGCTTGTTCCTGGAGATAGCACAGTTACTTACCTGTAACAGGTGATCTCTGGGAACAGCAGGAATAAGTCTTCACAACCCACCCACCCACCTCCCCAGGAGTTGTCTCTCTATCTTTCCTTTCCTTTCTTTCTCTCTTTGTCTCAGCTTTAAAACTTAACTGAGGAGATGCAGTTGGGAAAGGTGGGAAGGCAGCACGCAGGCGTGCTGGGATGCTTCCAAAAGCTCTTGATTGGACGCTGGGAAGCGTTCCTGCGCAGACTCCGTCGGTACTGACATACCCATATGTGAAGACTTATTCCTGCTGTTCCCAGAGATCACCTGTTACAAGTAAGTAACTGTGCTTTACATCACATGGAGGCCTTTGGGATGCAATGATGATAGGCCAACTATTTACAGTTATTTACTTTTTTTATATGGAGTGGTATGAAGGAGAAGTTGCAATTACCTTTGCCATGGATCAATGGAGCTATTGAGTTTTTAAAGTTTACTCCTCCGATCTGTGGCCTCTATACATTTTTTTGAACATACTTATTAGGAAGGATGATAATGAATTCACTACATCCATCTACTGGAAAGAGATGGATCACAATAGTCTCTTGAATTTTCAGAATTTCTATCCAAGACATTTGAGAGAGAACATTTCTACAGGGAAATTTTTGCAGTTCAGATGTCTATGCACAATGGTTGATGAATTTAAACATCAACGAGATCTCACCATAAAAAGTATTCAGATTGGGTAATCCATAAAGCATACACTCAAGCTCCGTGTGTGAATAGGGAGTTTTTGTTACAGAGTGACACGCAGGAACTGTATCAATATGCAGCTTGCCATATTCAACACAAGCATTTAAAAGTAAATATATAGTAACAAAATATTGGAAGGTTTCACAGATATATCCAATGTCTGAAGCATCCCCACGTTTGCTTTTAAGAGGGGATGTAACTTGAGGGGACATGTTGGTACATTCAAGAATAAGGACTGTAGATATGGCAGGGGATTGTCAACTGGGCGGCCACATGAAATGTGGAAAATGTGTGATCTGTCAATATACAGTGGAGCTGTTGCGGTTTGTACATCCGGCTCTGGACCCATCTGTTAAACCTCCATCATTCCATTAATCGCATGAGCAAAGGGGTGATTTATGGGATCTAACACCCTTGTCAAATGATATATGTGGGCCAAACTTCATGAATGTTTAAAACATGCATGACTGAGCAGATGTCAACTGTCCGACAGAATGTCACAACAGCTCCAGTGGTGGAACATTGGAATATTAATAATCATAAGATTGAGGAGCTGTGATGTTTTATTGGGAATCAAATTATGTTGGTGGGAGATGGGGATTTATCTAAGATGCCTTTGTGTAAACAAGCCTTTATTTTCAACTCTAAAACCATGTCCCCTTGGTGCCTTAATGGTCAGATAGAATGCAATTGGTTTTATTGAGCCGCCTCCTATCAGTTCTCTGTCAATATTGGTGTGGGAATGTGCCGCCTCCTATCAGTTCTCTGTCAATATTGGTGTGGGAATGTGCCTTAATTCACAGTGTAGGCAGCTTCTGCTACAAGAGAGAGGTATGGCAGGAATGTTTTGGAAGTTTGGTCACTGCTGTTTTCTGATAACTATAATGTGTTTTGTATTCAATAGAATAACTAATCTCCAGGAACAAGCAGGAATGAGTCTTCACATATGGGTATCGTCGGTACCAACGGAGCCTGCGCGGGAACGCTCCCCAGCGTCCTGAAAGAAAGCTTTTGGGAGCATCCCACAGCGCCTTCGCGCTGCCTTCCCACCTTTCCTAACTGCCTCTCTCCAGTTCTTCTTTTCCACGGAGCCAGCAGGTCGTGTTTCCTGTCACCGCTGAAGAATTTCTTATTTTCTTTTATTTTTCTTTAATTGCGTGTCTGCCTTCTCGATTCCGCACCGGTACTACCGGTCCTTTTTCTTTTTTTTAATTAATAAAAAAAAAAAAAAAAAACTTTTCAGTGCATTTTTCTTCTGGGGCCTTAGGCCTACAGATATATTTTTCCCTCATGGAAAAACCCGCCTCTGGGTTTAAAAAATGCACAAAGTGCAGCAGCACTATTTCTGTCACTGACACCCATGACTGGTGTCTAAAATGTTTAGGTCCTAACCACTCCATTGCGGATTGTGAGTCCTGTTCCATGATGTCTAAAAGAGGGTTACAGAATCGGGCAGCTAAGCTCAGTACCCTGTTTCCCTCCGATGCAGCTTCCGTGGCATCGATGTCTTCCAGGGCTGCTTCTTCATCCCATGGATCTCAGGTAACCAAACTTAAATCTGGCCGGTCCTCAAAGAGTTCATCTCCCTCTAAGTATCGAGATGCCCCCGGGCTTACTCTTGAGGATACCACACCAGCAAAATTACCCCGGCGGGAGGCTCCAGCTTCCAAAGCACTACCTATGGGGTCACAGGTTGACATCGATGGCTCAGCCTCGACCGATCACCTGTTACAATGTTCTGGGGTACCGGCAGTTTCTACCAGTACCGACATCCAGACATTGGTGGCGTCAATGGATCAGAATATTCTGACCATGCAGTGTGTCATCACGGCATTCATTCAAGCTGCAACGCCTACGGTACCGCAACAAACCCCGTTGTCGGTACCTGTACCAATTCCGGTACCAGACCCGATATCTGTTCCGATACCAGTACCGCTTGCATCGACCGCAGCGGTACGCTATCCAGTGATGTCCATCAATACCGGACCGGTACCGATTACTTCCGATGTCGATACCTCCCCGTACGCATATCGGGCTCTAGGAGAGCATCCAGATAGTCGATACTTCGATTCCTCTGAAGACTCTGATTCTTCAGAGGCCTCAATTGAAGCATCGGGCATCCTTCCTCGGTAACCCTCTTCTCCAAAAAGGAGAATGTCTCCTCCTGAAGACTTGTCTTTTCAGGACTTCATTAGGGAGGTGGCCAAAGGCCTGTCCATCTCAGTAACCTCTGAGACTGAACCTAGAGCCAAAATATTGGATATCCTACAATATCCTAAGGCTCCTAAAGAGGCAGCTACCTTACCAATACATGAGATTCTTTTTGAACACATATTGGGCATATGGGAGACTCCTCTTTCCACCTCCCTTCAATCCAGAAGGTTGGACACCATGTATCGTGTTCCTCCTTGTCCTGGGTTTCATAAGACTCAGCTTCCTCACCACTCTATTGTGGTAGAGTCTGCTATGAAAAAGATTGAGTACAAAAAGGCACTCCTCTGCTCCTCCAGGAAGAGAATGCAGAACTCTAGATGCCTTTGGCAGGAAAATCTTCCAGGCCAGTATGCTTGTAGCCAGAATCAACTCCTATAGTCTCTATATGGGGATGTTTCTGAAAGAAGTTAGATCATCTGCAAACCTTATCTCCCTTTATGTCAGAAGATAAGAGAGAAGAATACATCACCTGGCTTAAACATGCACAGGATGTATCCAAGTTTTCCAACTGTGCAGCCTTTGACTCTTTTGAGGGGGCCAGTAGAGCCTCGGCTATTGCCATAGGTGCACGCAGAGTTGCTTGGTTGCAAGCCTCTGATTTGGAATCCTGGGTACAGGATGGTCTAGGTAACCTTCCCTGTACAGGCAAAAACCTGTTTGGCAAAGATTGGCAGGCAAAGGCCAACCAAATGGATGCTGAAAACTCTGCTTTAGATAGACTTTCAAGGTCTACTACTGCTCCTTTTAAAAAGAGGTTGTTCAAAAAGGGATCTTTCCCAAAGAAAGGGAAATTTTCTTCTTATGGTCAGGCCTCTTCTCAAGGTCGTTTTGCTACAAAGAGACAGCAACAACCAAAACAGGCCAAAACCCAGGCTGCGAGGACTGCTACAGCCCAACAGCCTCAGCCTCCTCAGGGCCTTTGACTTTCTACAAGAGAACTTAGCCTTTCAGGCTCTAGAACATCCAGAGCCTCTCGCCATCCCAGGAAGGTTAGCTCACTTTGCTCCCAGATGGGAACAAATCACAGCAGAGCAGTGGACCCTCTCCATCATAAAGGAAGGGTACAAACTTCATTTCTTAAACCTTCCTCCTCACACCATGGTGAAACAGTTCAATTCTCCAACATCTCTCCTCAACCTTCTAGGTCAAGAGATTTCTACCCTTCTTGCCCAAGGGGCAATAGAAGAAGTACCCCTTCTTCAACAGGGCTCAGGGTTCTACTCCCCCTATTTCCTCATTCCAAAGAAAAAGGGGGGCTACAGACCCATATTAGATCTCAGAGAATTGAACAAGTTTCTATGCAAGGAGAAATTCAAGATGACTTCTCTCGGAACTCTCCTTCCATACCTCCAAAGTCAGGACTGGCTTTGTTCTCTAGATCTCAAGGATGCGTACACCCATGTTCTCATCCATCCAACACACAGAAGATTCCTTTGGTTCCTTTACTAGGGAAAGCACTACCAATACAAAGTGCTTCCTTTCGGTCTGGCCTCTGCTCTAAGAGTGTTCACAAAATGCATGGCAGTAGTAGCTGCATTCCTGCGCACTCTAGGGATATTTGTATTCCCATATCTGGACGATTGGCTCATCCGAGCTCCAACCCAGTCAGAAGCCCAGACTTCCCTGGCCTGCACAAGGCGTGTTCTTCAGTATCTGGGACTGGTAATCAACATTCCAAAATCCCATCTCACCCCTACTCAGTCTCTAGAGTTCATAGGGGCCTTACTGGATACCACAACTGCAAGGGCCTATCTTCCCCAGGCCCGTTGCCTACGCTTGGTGCAGTTAGCCTCCCAGATTCAGTTAAAATCCCATTTAACTGCTCGAGAGATGTTGCAACTCTTAGGCCACATGGCATCCACGGTGCATGTGGTTCCCTATGCTCGCCTTCATATGAGAGCAGCTCAGTGGACCCTTTCCTCCCAATGGACCCAGGCATCAGGTTGCCTGTCAGACAAAATAGCAACCTCCAGTCGCCTTTTTTGGTCCCTCCACTGGTGGAAGTCCACTCAGAAACTGTTGCTGGGGTCCCCCTTTCAACAGGTGTTACCCCAAGCCACCCTTACAACAGATGCCTTTCCAAGGGGTTGGGGGGCTCATCTACAAGATCTCTCAACCCAAGGCATCTGGTCTCCACAGGAGACATCTCTTCATATCAACCTCTTAGAGCTCAGAGCAATCTTTCTGGCTCTCAGAGTATTCCACACCCTGCTCAGCTACAAGACAGTCCTCATCCATACGGACAACCAGGTAGCCATGTTCTACGTGAACAAGCAGGGAGGGACTGGCTCTCTGTCGCTTTGCAACGAAGCTCTGAAATTGTGGGCCTTCGCCAGAGAGCATCAAATCCATCTCATGGCAGTGTATCTTCCAGGGGTTCAAAACTCTTGGGCAGACAGACTCAGTCGAGTTCTGCTTCCGCACGAATGGTCCCTCCATGGGGACCAGATAGCCAGAATCTTTCGGATTTGGGGCACTGTTTGCAAGTCTGTGGAATGCCAAACTTCCCTGGTTCTGTTCTAGGATTCCATGTCAGGGAGTTCAGGCCAGGGATGCCTTCCTCCTTCATTGGGGGCAAGACTTCCTCTATGCCTTTCCACCTATTCCCCTAATCCCCACGACTCTGTTCAAGCTTCAGAGAGACAAGGGGACTATGATCCTCATAGCACCACTTTGGCCACGCCAAGTGTGGTACCCTTTACTTCTGCATCTCTCTCAAGCTCCCTCCCTAGACCTGGGGTCTGCCCCAGATCTCCTCTCCCAGGAGGAGGGAACCTTGTGGCACCCAAATCCTCAGTCTCTTCATCTCAGGGCCTGGTTGCTGAAGGCCTAGCCCTTCAAGATTTACACCTTTCTCAGCAGGTGAAGGATATCCTTCATGCTTCCAGAAAGCCTTCCACCAGACGTTCATATGCTTTTAAATGGAAAAGGTTTCCCATTTGGTGTGCAGAGAAGGGTCTCAACCCTCTTGCAATACCTTTGAATTCTTTACTAGACTATTTGCTGCATTTATCCCATGCAGGCCTTAAAACAAATTCAATCAGAGTCCATTTGAGTGCTATTGCAGCATCCCTTAAACCTCTCAATGGACAACCTATTTCCTCTCATCCTCTTATAGCAAGATTCATGAGAGGCCTTCTTTTGACTAAACCTCCCATTAGACCACCTCCAGTGGCATGGGACTTGAATCTGGTTCTTGGCCAGCTTATGAAGCCACCCTTTGAACCCTTAGCCACTACCTCCTTGAAATTCCTTTCCTGGAAGGTTATTTTTCTTATTGCAGTCACCTCAGCTCGCCGTATCAGTGAGTTGCAAGCTTTAGTGGCTAATCCTCCTTATACAAGGTTCCATCATGACAAGGTAGTCCTCAGAACTAATCCTCACTTTATGCCTAAAGTGGTCTCGCCTTTTCATCTGAACCAGGAGGTGTATTTACCTGTCTTTTTTTCCAGGACCTCATGAATCAAGTGCAGAGAGGAATCTTCATACCCTGTATTGTAGAAGAGCACTTGCTTTCTACTTACAAAGGACACAGCAACATAGAAAGTCCTCTCAACTTTTTGTTGCTTTTGATCCTTCTCATTTAGGACTTCCAGTCTCTAAGCGAACTCTGTCCAATTGGATTGCTCAGTGTATTTCCTTTGCCTACCAAAGTAAGAACCTTTCTCTGGAGGGCCATGTCACAGCTCACAATGTGAGGGCCATGGCAACCTCTATGGCTCATCTAAATTCTATGTCCATCGACCAAATCTGTCGAGCGGCCACCTGGGCATCGGTTCATACCTTCACAGCCCATTACTGCTTGGACAAGGACTCCCGCCAGGATGCCTTGTTTGGTCAGGCTGTTCTCAAACACCTGTTCCATACCTAATCAACTCCTATCCTCCATCCCTGAACTGGATGCCTGAGATTCATGGGTAAAGGTAGAGCCCTTCCCAGGGACTCACAATCTGGGTGATCTCCCAGGCATCTCTAGCTGGGAAGTCCCCATATGTGAAGACTCATTCCTGCTTGTTCCTGGAGATAGCACAGTTACTTACCTGTAACAGGTGATCTCTGGGAACAGCAGGAATGTCTTCACAACCCATCCACCTCCCCTAGGAGTTGTATCTCTCTATCTATATTTCCTTTCCTCTCTCTCTCTCTTTGTCTCAGCTTTAAAACTCGAACTGGAGAGAGGTAGTTAGGAAAGGCGGGAAGGCAGCGCGCAGGTGCTGTGGGATGCTCCCAAAAGCTTTCTTTCAGGACGCTGGGGAACGTTCCTGTGCAGGCTCTGTCGGTACCGACAATACCCATATGTGAAGACTTATTCCTGCTGTTCCCAGAGATCACCTGTTACAGGTAAGTAACTGCTATCTCTGAAGAGGTCTACTGGCTGTCAGCAAAACCATTGGCTGGGGTCAGAGCTGAACAGATTGTAGGATTTTATTTGGAGGAATTGATACTGCTGTGTATAATGGGAAGCGGTGTTATATGCCAGCTGGAACACAGGTAAGTTCTCTTTAAAGTTTGAGCAATTTTGAAAGGTGAAAGACAAACTTAAAAAGGATTTGGGAATTAATAAAGAAGTCACTTTATTTATTTATTTATTTCACAGTTGCTTATATACCGCTACCTTCCACAGATCAGGTGCGGTTCACAGTGAACAAGGAATGAACAGATTTACAAGTCTGTTTTACATGGAACATTAGTTAACTAGGTACAATTTTGCTAAATACATTAAACATGAATGGATTAAATATAGTAGAATTTGTTAAATAACAATCGAACTATTTACATATTTTGAACTATTACATATATCTATTTACAAGAATTACAAGTAGTTTGTCATGTTTTATGTGTCTGGATAAGGGGTGACGACGTAGGGGTTTGGCAAACCAAAATATTTTAGTAGGCTGGTAAGACTGACCGTTGAGCCCCTGATACATTATATAAAGTAAGCATCTAAATTAAATTGAATGTAAGAGATTTTTTCCACAATATAGTGTGATTTAATGTAGGCAGTGCATGCAAATACCTCATATATTCATTTTGGTTATCCTGAAAACCTGACAGGTTAGGTGTATCCCAAGGACTTGGTTGAGAAAGCATAGGTACTCGCCTGTAAAAAGTGTTCTCAAGGGACAGCAGAAATCAGTCCTCACATATGGGTGATGTTGACACCGCTAGAGACCGCGTGAAAGCATCTTATTTATTTGCATTTCTTATATACCGCGCTATTACAATCAGTGCAGTTTACATTTGAACAAAGTATACAACAATGTAATATGTTACACTGAGTTTACAATAAACAGGGGATACAAACTTGGATGAACAGGGGAGAAAAACTATGTACAGTGTTATGTAAGTAGAGGTTTAAACATCATATGAAGGGCATGGTTAGGCATTGTAATGTGAAAAACGGATAAGTAACAGGAGGAGTGTCAAAGAAAGTCTTTGGGAGATGCCACCATGCATGCGTGGTCCCCTTCCCGACCAAGGGTGCAATCCTGCTCAGTCAGATGACATAGCTAGAGCCGACAAAAGAAGATGGCAAAAAATAGTACAGCAACTCCAAGGAGAGGAGGGAGGGTTGTAAGGACTAATTCCTGCTGTCCCTGGAGAACACTTGTTACAAGTGAGTAACTACACTTTCTCTGGAAACAAGCAGGAAGTCAGTCCTTCCATATGGGACTCCCTAGCTACAGGCTACCAAGAACCTGTAGAGAAAAACATGGCCCAACTGTGAGCAGCCATAGGCAAATCTGAAGACAGACTGAGGACCCCAGTATCCAGGGAGAACCATGGCTCCGAGAGCCTGAACAAGAAGGGCAGGAGTTGCTTAAACCCCAAACAGATTACGGAGTATGGCCTGGCCGAAGGCACTGTCCTATCGGGACCCCCTCTCCAGGCAGTAATGAGCTGTAAAAGTATGAACAGAGGACCAGATGGCAGCCCGGCAGATGTCTGCTATAGGGACAGAGCGTAAGCTCACAATAGAAATTGCCATAGCTCTGACATTGTGTGCTGTGACCCAACGCTCTAACAGCAGCCCAGCCTGGTTGTGGGCGAAGGTGATGCAGTCTCCCACCCAGTGGACAGAGTCCACTTGGTGACAGCCTCCCCCAGATGACTGGGGTCATATGAAACAAAAAGCTGAGAGAGGCTTTGCGGTGGCCCTGAGTGTGCTGCAGGTAGAAGGACAGGGCCTTTTGCAGTCCAGAGTGTGGAGAACAGCCGACACCTTGTCTGCGTGGGGCCGTGGAAAGAAGGTAGGAAGTACTACCTCCTGGTTGAGGTGGAAATCAGATAGCACCTTTGGCAGGAATTTCGGGTGAGTGCAGAGCACGACCCTGTTCTTGTAAAACCTGGTGTAGGATAGCTCAGCCACCAAGGCCTGAAGCTCACTGAAACTGTGGGCAGAGGTGAGCGCCACCAGGAAGGACAGCTTCCAGGACAGGTAGTGCAAACGGCAGGTCGCCAAGGGTTTATAGGGCAGCTTGGTAAGCTGTGCTAGGACTACATTGAGATTCCATTCTGCCGGGAGTGGACAGATGGGAAGCTTAGAAAACGGGAAGCCTCGCATGAATCGAGTAATGAGGGGCTGCACGGAAAGAGGCTTGCCCTCTATGGAGTGATGGTTCACGGAGAATACACTCAGGTGCACCCTGATGGAGTTGGACTTAAGCCTGGACTGCAAGAGGTGGAGCAAGTATCGCAGCACCATGTGCACTGAGCAGGAGAACTGGTTTACCCAGTGCTCCATGCACCATAAGGAGAATCTGTGCCACTTGAAGGAATAGGCCCATCTCGTGAAGGCTTTGCTGGAGACCAAGAGGACTTCCTCTACCTTCCTGGGGAGGTTGAGGGGTGCTAAAACAACCCATTCAGCAGCCATGCTGTAAGAGACAAGGTTGGGGTGGAGGATCAAGCCACCTCCTGGGTCAAAAGTCCCAGGAAACTCCCGAGATGGACTGGGGACTCCATCGAGAGACGAAGCAGCAGGGGAAACCAAGGCTGCCTGGGCCACCAGAATCATGGAAGCCTTGTCTCGCTGGAACTTGAAGAGGGTCCACGCTATCAATAGTGTGGGAGGGAAGGCATACAGTAGACCCGCCCCCCCCCCCCCGACCATGAGATGAGGAAAGCATCCGCTGCTGCCTGGATGCAGGTGTGGGCAGCAGAAATGTGGTAGTTGAGCATTGGCCAGGCTTGGCAAAGAGGTTGAGGTTCGCGGTGTCCCACAGCCTGAACAGTCACTGTGCCACCCCTGGGTCAAGGTGCCACTCGTAGGGTTGGAAGGCCCTGCTCAGCCTTTCTGCAAGAGAGTGTTGTCCTGGTCCAGAAGGTATGTTGCCTGGAGGAGCATACCCTGTCTGGTTGCATTCAAGCAGACTGCTACTGCCTCCTGGCATAGGCAGTAGGAGCTTGTGCCCCCTTACTTGTTCAGGCAGAAGATCGTGACCTGATTGTCCGTCTGGGCGAATACTGACTGGTACTGGAAAGCCTTTAGCGCAAGGAAGATGGGCCCGAGTTCCAGCAGGTTGATATGCTGCTGGCTTTCCTCAGGTTGACTATACCCTCTGGGTGTGCAGTGCCTCACAGTGGGCACCCTAGCCCAGTAGGGAAGCATCCGTTGTAAGAACCCTTTGGGGGCTCGGGAGTTGGAAGAGCATGCCCTGGTGCAGGTTCTGTGTAGCCTGCCACCAAGTAAGTAACTCCACCAGCTGACGAAACACCGAGACTCTGTCTTGGAGCTGGCCTGTGGCCTGGGTCTACTGTGAGCGGAGGCACCACTGAGCCATCCACATGTGGAAGTGGGCATTGGGGACCACATGGCCTGTAGAGGCCATGTGGCCAAGGAGGCGAAGCATAGATCATGCTGACACAGTGTGGTGGCGCTGTACCTCGGCTGCTAGAGCCGTGAAGCGATCCACCCTGTCCAGGGAGGGAAAGCCTTGGCTTGGAGGGTGTCCAAGCGAACCCCCTTTGAATGCCAAGTCTTGTGTTGGAATGAGGTAGGATTTTGGGTGATTTATCATGAATCCCGGATGATGTAGGACCTTGATAGTGAGGCCTGTAGCATCTCTGAGGCTGTCCCCCCCTCTTACTAGTCAGTCATCTAGGTAAGGGAAGATGAAGGCCCTTTGGAGATGAAGATAGGCGGCCACCACTGATAGGCATTTGGTGAAGACCCTTGGTGCGGAGGCTAGGTTGAAGGAATGTACCCTGTACTGGTAGTGGTGGCTCCTGACCATGAATCTTAGGTATTTCCTGGGACTGGGATGGATGAGGATGTGGGTATAAGCATCCTTCAGGTCCAAGAAGCATAGTCAATCTCCCTGCTGGAGGTAGGGCAGCAACATTTCAAGGGAGAGCATCTTGAATTTTTCCTGCACCAGGAATTTGTTCAGGTTTCTCAGGTCCAGGATGGGCCTTAGTTCTCCTATTCTTTTTGGGACCAGAAAGTACCTGGAGTAAAATCCCTTTCCTCTCAAGTGGTATGGTACAGGCTCCACGGCCCCATCCCTGCGAAGATCTGCAAGTTCCTGCATTAGCAGATCCTGGTGCAGGGGAGACAGAGGAGGCTCCCCAGGAAATATGGATGGGGATAGGTGGTCCAAGTGGAGGAGGTACCCCTCCATGACCACATGAAGTGCCCATGAGTTGGTGGTGATGGAGCTGTTGGGAGCTGACCCTCCAGTGGAAGACAGGCTATGCTGGGGATGTCAAAGCCCTGATCCAGGTTGGGCTGGAGATTGGGGCCCTTGGGTTTGTGCGGGCCCTGGCCCGTTCCCTTGCCCTAGTGACCCTGATGAGGGGTCTGGGTGGCCGGGTATGGAGGGTAACCTCAATAGGGCTGGTCTTCCTGAGGAAAGGTGGCTTCTTTCCCTGTAGCTTCTTCCTCGGGAGAGTGGAGGTCTTTGAGAGCCGAGTCCAGGTAACATACTCTGTCTCTATTTTGGTCGCCTTGTCCTCCATTGGCTTGCTGAAGAGCTACTCCCCGAGGCAAAGGACATCGAGGAGCTTCTCGTGTACCCATTGCTCGAGGTCCGATGATTGGAGCCAGGTCTGGCGTCAAGCGCCAATGCCAGTGGCAGCAACACTTGCACTGAATTCAAAGCCGTCATAAGCGAATTGAAGGTAATGAGGTTCCCCTGATGAACCGCGGACAGTGAAACGCCGCAGTGGGACCCTAATGAGAGCGTCGGGAACTCAGTGAAATTGGCGTACAGACTTCAGCTTATGCAACACTCTTGATATTAGCGTATGCCTATGCAGCATCTTTGAGAGCTTGGAGTACAGCAGCTCAACAGCAGAGAGCCAGCTAAGTGCTACTATTATGAATATATGATATATTTGGATGATTTGGCATATGCGCTTTCTAGTATCAAGTTTAAAGGCTGGAAGGAGCACTACTACTTTCATCAGTGTGAGGCATATTTTATAAAATAGGTTTCCATATAAAAGGTCGTTGATGTGATTGTTAGCTACAGCTGTGGAGATTCTAAAGAACCCGGCTGGCTACATACTGAGACCTTTGGAAATCTGAAGATCTGGTTGATTATTGTTTAACTAGCTGAGAAACATTTAGACACATTTAGTATTGTGTTATTTTTGAGCGCAACTTTGGACATTTTCTGCATATCGCTCAGTTAGCGACTTAGACATTTGTGTCATAAGCGACGGGACAGATACTTGGAACATTCTTCGTAAGAGTCTGAAAGCGCCAGAGGTGGTCTCCTTAGAGGCCTGCTGCAAAGCCTCCGAGTTCCTTAGCCAGGTCTCGGAGGAACATGCCGATGTAAAGGTGGTAAATTTGTATACAGCACGCCATCGAACTCTGGTAGCATTTTCGCCCAAGGGCGTTGAGGGCACATGACTCCCTGCCCAGGAGCACTGAGGAGTGCGTCTTCAGGCTCTTCTGCTGGCGCATGACTGACTCAACCATGGTGGGGTTGTGAGGGAGTTGTACTTTTCAGAAGCCTGGTCCTTGCTGGACCCGGTACATCGTATCCAGGTGCCCGCTGATGATTGGTGCCGATGCCAGGGCTTCCCACATCCTGAGAAGGAGCCGGCTGAGAACGGACAGGACAGGGACCGGGACCATCAGGATCTCCTTTGGTTGTGCCTTGTACTGGAGGATGTCAAGCTGATCTGTACAGTGGTCCTCCTCTGACTCAGTAGTGAGGGAAAGCGCCCAAGCCATTTCCCCTGATGAACTTGAGGAATGAAATGTCCTTGGGTGAGAATCAGCACCTTGTGGCCAGTTGAGATGGGTCTGAGGGAAGATCTCGGTGGGCTCGAGTCTCTGGAGATGTCTTGACAGAGTAGTCTGAGGAAGACTCAAGACCTGACAGCTCCAAGGGTGGTGTCGGCACTGGTCTTCAATGCCTCAAGGCAGGGCATGGCCGGAGCCAGAGGTACTCGCCTGCGAGGATCTTGCTCCTGAGGATCGAGAGCGAGACCCTCACCGAGTATCCGCTCGCGGCATCTGATTGTTGGGGGATCGCTTCAGTGGCCCAGGGAGTCCTCAACATAGAGGTCCCTACAGTCACAGGGTGAGCACCAGCAGGGCTGGGCATCGATGCTTGCTGGGAGACTATGAATGCAGAAATGCTGCTTTCCAGTGCCTGCATTCGAGCTTCCCACTCAGGGGTAGCAACCATTGACACCGATGCCAAGGTGACCAGGAAGGGTGTTGAGGAGAGGGGGTCCTCGATGGGATGGCTCTCGGGAGACAGAGGTCTGTCGCCAGAAGGCTCGACGTCAGTCCTGGGTACCTTTCGGGGGACGCTTCCACTCAAACTCCTGGATGCCCATCAGAGGCCGGGGGACCATGCAAGGGATTTCTCACGTTTGTCCGCCTCCCAGGATGAAGCCCTTGAGGTCTTCTTTTTCTTACTCTCTCGCTTAGAATGTCTGCAAGCCCACGCCAGAACCGCAGGGGCCTTATGCAACTCCGAGGATCCGTGTGGGGCCTTTGAGCATGAGGCTACCGGGGAAACCGGGGTCGAGTCTGCTTTGTGGAAGATGATGTCCTGTTTAAGCCTGTGGCTCTGGATGGCCTTTGCAGACATCTTCTTACACAGGGAGCATTCCTCTGGGTCATGGTCGGTGCCCAGACACCGGAGGCAACAGTCATGAGTGCCGGTGAGGGATACGTTCCTACAGCACCGATCACACTTCTTAAAACTGGTGGCCATTGGGGCAAAGAGGACCCAGCAAGGTCGAAGATCCTCAGCGCAGCCAGCAGTTGGAAAAAGGCACAACAGCGCTTGGTGGAAAAGAACCTAAGAAAAGAGTGTCAAGGCCCGATGCCAGAGCAGCAGGACTCGAAGGCGGGAAAGGAACCGATGCAAACCAGAATAGGTACAAAATGTACAAGAAAAATCAACTTTTTTCCAGGGGGACAAGACTAATATCTGTAGGGCTCCATGGAAAAAGAGAGACTGAGCAAGATGGAACCCTTGGGCGGGAAGGGGACCACACATCTCCCAAAGGCATCTCCCAAAGGCTTTTTTTAAAGTTGGAGAGATGCTTCCATGCGGGCCCTGTCGGCATTGACATCACTCATATGTGAGGACTGACTTCCTGTTGCTTCCTGGAGAATTCCTGCTTTTGGGCTATAAATGTTTTCAAATAAATAAAATACATCTGGTGCAGTTGCCTATGCCTAATCTGGACCAGGATAATCACCTATCACATACTCCACTCCTTTCTAGTCCTACAGAGTTTGACAGTCATGCAGGGATGTGCAGTCAATCTAAATGGCATAGGAAATGCAGAGGCCAGTTTATGAATGGAGCCCAGCTTGGATTTTGATTGGCAGAGATTTGTTCAAAAGACAGGTTTCTCTGTAACTATTTGCTAAGTTTTATTATGTGATTTGTATGCATGTTCAATTGGTTTCAACTTAGAACTTATAAAATGTGACACTTTGCTATTTTGTTGAATAGTTCATTGATTTTTGTAGGATGAGACCACAATTAAGCTTCTGGCACTTATTGGTGTATCCAACTAAGTGTCATAGTTTTCTGAAGAAGGCCGTATGGGAGTTTATTTAATAAAGATTCTTTTGCTTTTCAGCATGGAAATTTCTCTTATGAACTGTGAAACACTGGCCAATGTCAGGATTCCATTTTTCACCACTGGGACAAATATAATTAATTGCCAAGATAATTTTTAAAATGTTTTCTGAATAGTATTGAGATCTGTAAAAAGGTGTTATTGCCAAGACAAGTTGTTGGAATATTATTGGGATCTTTGAAAAGGATTTTTTTGTGCTAATAGAAACTCATGGGAGCTTTGTTAAAACTAATGACAGAGCATACTGTAAGCCAGATTTTTTGCTTGTTAAGCTTATTAAATCCTTTGAGGCCTTTTTTTGCTTTCTGGTTAAAATCATGACATGTTTTCACCATTTGTATGAAGTTCAAAATACTTATACTTATTGGTGGAACTGTATTGAATTCTACTTTTTCTATCATCTCTCATTTTGGAACATAGATTATGTACTCTGTCATATGCTATGAGCAGGAAAAGTGTCAAAACCTTTAGCTATGTATTATCACTTGCTGCTGGGCCCTTTTTATCTATGGACAAAGGGGCAGCTGCCCTGGACTCCTGCCTAACAGGGCCCCGCTGCCCATAAATAAATTCAGCCACAACTCCATCTGACTGCTGAATCTGATGTCATTGTGTCTGTCTGCTCCTGCCTCCCATCTTCTGTTCCTCTCTTGGCATTTGCGCAGCCGCACTCTTTATTTGTGCACTGCTGCCATATGGCACAGCTGCAGGATAGGCCCTTTCTCCACTACGCCTAAAAAAAAAAAAAAAAAAGTGTGTTTTGGACATGGGCAGTGGTACCACCATGACTAAGCAGAGAAATGGGGGGGAGGGAGATGAAGGGCTAGCACCTGCTCCACAGTAAGGCACACCTTTTCTGTACCAGGTGAGGGTATTGCGCAGCACTGCTCAGGTGCCAGTCGTCTTGTTTACATAAGAGAACGAAAAAAAAGACAGCAGGAAGCAAGACTAAGGCCTCAAAAGTAGACACATGACCGAGACGATGACGTGGGCACGTTCAGTCGTGGACTGTGGGTCAGGGTATGTCTCTGCGGTGGGTAAGGTGCCAGCAGGGGCACAGTGTGAGTGACAGTATAATCTGCGAATATGTAGACAATGCAGTATGCTGAGTCCAGCCTTGACCACCAGGCCAGGGGGTGTTGTTGGACCCCGGCCACCGTCCATCCCACTGGCTGCTGCTGCTACTGTGGTTTGAAACACCAAACCGTGTGAAAGTGAGAACCAGGAAAGAGGAGATCTGTTCCAGTTGTCTTTCTAGGGGATTAATGTAGTGCTCTTCGTTCAGCCTGTGTTTGGCTATCCTTGTAGGATTCTTTTTCTCTTTCCTCCTCCTTCCCCACCTCTTTCTCTCTTCCTTTCCCCTCTCCACTCCTCCCCTTTTTACTCTTTTTCCCTCCACTTCCCCCCTTTTATAGTACAGGGATCAATTTGTATATATGGAAGTCTTGTTTAGATGGTGTCATATATATCTATGGGTGTGTCTCTACGGTAGACTGAAAGATATACTGGACTTAGGAATTGTTTTTGATATAATTTGATCTGTTCCTTTTTTTTTTTTTTGGAATATGGATAACTGGTAGTTTCAACTTTGATGTGGCATGCTGCGAAAACATGGGGCTCTTATTTGAACATTTCATATTTCTTAAATTTTTGTTGGCTCATGAATGTTCACTGTTTAGTTTTCATTTTTTGTAGCCATACAGGCAAATGATATGGCCATTTGTCTAGGTTTTATTTGCCAGTGGTATCGTCATGTTTTTATTTTTAATTTTATTTTTCAATATTGAAAAAGATGGATATTCGATTTTCAATGGATACTTTTTAAATACAATAATACATTTTACTTGCACATTTGGATCTGAAATGTGTTGGGGAAAAGAGAAAGTGAGTCATCACGATAACACACAGTGACGTCTTTGAACTGACGCACAGAGGTTTGCCCGTTTTTTCTTTTGGGGGGCCTCCTGCATATTTAAATGGCTTCAGCCTCGGCATGCAGATTTGCGCTTTGGTTTGGCGCTTGATGGAGTTTACTTTTTTTGGGTAAGTCCAGCGCATTCTATTCATGTTCCTTTGAATTTGGTTGTCGTGGACACAGTTTAGTACATGGCTTGAATATCACTCCGTTTGACTTGACATCTCAGAGGCACATTGGAGATTTGTGTGTTGCTTTGTGATAATATTGTATTTGTGTTTTTGGCCCCATGACTATAAATTTATTTATTTTTATTTATTTATATTCTCTTATATACCGCGCTATTCTGCATCAGTGCGGTTTACATTGAACAAACTGAAATTACATTGAACAGGGCATTATAACGGAGAACTATTTTACAGGGAACATGGGCTATGGAGGGTTAAGTGGCTTGCCCAAGACCAATAAATTTTGAATCCCTTCTGGTCTACAAACGCATACGATTTTCCTTTTCAAACAATTTTTTGTCTTGGGGGATTATGGTTTTTATGTTAGTAAGATTGTGATTTTCCTTTTTATATACTGTATAACCAGGATGGTAGTTCATGATAATTTTAAGTATAGCCATTAGGACATGGTTTTTAAATTTTAAATATATTTGGGAGAGTACAAAAGTATGTCGACATTATGAAATATAGGGATGGCCTTAATGCTTTGTTTAGAGCTTCATTAATGCACCTTACCTTCTGGCAGGCTCCTGTATAATCAAAAGGCTTGCGTTATGGTGGTTCTCAAGATGTACGCATAATTTTGGGATTGGTCACTGTTGATAATTTTTAGGTAAGTTTGGTTTGTCCAACCAAGATTTTTGGTTTCGTTTCATTTCTTCTTTCATGTGAGCATTGTTGGAAGGTGAAATTAGACTTACTTGCTAATTGTTGTTCCTGGAGTAACTCCAGTCTAGTCCCGAACCTCTGGGTTGTGCCCCTCATCCAGCAGCTTGGAGACTGAGAAACCTCCTTCTTTTGTGATGTCACTGGTATATCCTCTCGGGGAGCCGCCTCCTTCTACCAGGTCCCTACTGACAAAGCAGACTCACCGGAGCAACAAGTAAGTATCAACTGTAACCCTTGCAACTAACTGAACCAATAACCTTTAAAAGGGAAAGAACTCCCTTCCCACAAATGGACTTTAAACGTGCTGAGGCCGATCCCTCACACAATTTGAAGGAGAGCGCCCCAACCTAATTGTCCCCAGGGAACCGAAGCCCGTAACTGAAAATTCTTCTTACCTGTGTCAACTTTAGGTACTTCAGGCTTCTATTCGTAGAAAAATACTGGGGAGGGATACGGGACTAGACTGGAGTTACTCCAGGAACAACAATTAGCAGGTAAGTCTAATTTCACCTTCCTGATTGTCCCTCCAGTCTAGTCCCGAACCTCTGGGTATGTAACAGAGCAACAAGAATCATCAAAGGGAGGGACCCGCCAGACCAGCCTGAAGTACCGCTGATCCAAAACACGTATCCCCTTCCGTCTGAACATCCAGCCGGTAAAGCTTAATAAACGAATTCAAACATGACCAAGTTGCCGCCGTACAAATTTCTACCAGTGGTACTAAACGAGATTCCATCCAGGATGCCGCTTGTGCTCTAGTGGAATGGGCCCTCAGCCCCTCCGGCACCGATCTACCTTTCAACAAATACGCCGACGCAATCGCCTCCTTAATCCACCTTGCGATGGAGGCCTTTGACGCCACTTCTCCCTTTCTTGGCCCTGCAAAGAGGACAAATAGTCTCTCAGACCTGCGGAAACTCGCGGTCCGACGCCGATACTTCATTAACGCCCATTGGACATCTAAGAGATTCAATTTCCTTGTGGATGAACCCCCTGTGCTCTCACTGAACACCGGTAAAGAGATTTCTTGATTCAAGTGAAACGCCGAAACCACCTTGGACAAAAAGGCCAGCACTAGCCTCAAAACTACCTTTGTCTCAAAGAAAGAGAGGTAAGGTTCCCTACAAGATAATGCTTGCAACTCCGAGACTCTTCTCGCTGAACAGATAGCCACCAGAAACACGACCTTCAGGGTGAGATCCTTCACCGACGCTCGAGTCAAAGGTTCAAATGGCTCCCATTCCAAAGCCTCTAACACGAACGGCAGATGCCATTTAGGTATTACCTGTCTACACGGCAGCCTCAACAGAAACACTCCCCTTAAGAATTGCTTAATATCCAAATGTCCCCCGAGCGCCTGACCGCCTATCTTACCTCTGTAACACGATAACGCTGCTACCTGCACCCTCAGAGACGCGGCAGCTAAACCTTTGTTGAACCCATCCTGTAGGAACTCTGATATGAGGGATGGTCACTCTTAACGCTTTGCACGTCTTGTCTACGCACCAAGCTTCAAATACCCTCCAGATGTGAACATACGCTAAAGACGTTGATCTCTTCCTGGCCTTCAATAACGTAATTACCGCCGCGGAATACCCTCTAGACTTCAACCGAGCCCTCTCAATAGCCAAGCCGTAAGCGAGAACTGATCCACGTGAGGCATGAGTAGTGGACCCTGCGATAACAGATCTGCCCGAGGTGGAAGATGCCACGGCCTTGCTACTAATAGCCTCATCAGGTCCGCATACCAAGGACGGCGTGGCCAATTTGGCGCTATCAAAATTACCTGTCCTCTGTGTTCTATATGCTGTACCATTCTGCCTATCAAGACCCACTGAGGGAAGGCATACAGTAGCTGCCCCACTGGCCAGCTCTGAATGAGAGCATCCAGCCCCTCTGACATTCTTTCTCTTCATCTGCTGTAGAAGCGACTGATCTTTGCCGAGTGAAATGTTGCCATGAGATCCATGACCGGTGTGCCCCACCGGTGCACTAGCATCTCGAACACCTCCAGATGAGGGACCCACTCTCCTGGATACACCTTCACCCGACTTAAGAAGTCAGCTTCCACATTGTCCACCCCTGCTACATGCACTGCTGACAAAGCTAGAAGGTTCTCTTCGGCCCATTCGCACAGGTACTCTGCCTCAGACTCCAGTGCCACAATGCTGGTCCCCTCCCTTGCCGACTGACATAGGCCACCGCGGTCGCGTTGTTGGAAAACACTCGAACAGCACTCCCTCAGAGATAAGACTGAAAGCTCTGTAGAGCCAGCGATACAGCTTGTCATTCCAACCTGTTGATTGACCGTTGCACTGCCCCTGCATGAACCTCCCTTGGAAATGAGCTCCCCAGCCCAGGAGACTGGTGTCCGTCATTAAGGGCAACCAGTCCGCCGTTTCCAATGGTTTCCCGTTCTCCAGCGATCCAGGAAGCAACCACCAACGAAGGGCTAGATGCGTCTCCACCGGACAAGGGAGTTTCCAAGACAGCGGATCCTGCTGATGCGACTAGCACCTGAGCAACGCCCTCTGTAATGGTTTCATGTGCGCTCTTGCCCAGGGCACCAGCTCTATTGTCGCCACCATTGTGCCCAACAGTTGGAGATAATGCCACACTGTGGGCGCTGTACTGTTTAAAAACCTTCCGACTAACGTCTGCAATCCCTGCACTCTTTGTTGCGGTAGAAAAACCTTTCCAACTCCCGTGTCAAACCGAGCCCCCAAGTATTCCAGACTTTGTGACGGGACCAACTGGCTCTTTGTCATATGGACTACCCAACTGAGACTTTCTAGGAAGGTCACCACCTTGGCCATAGCCCTCTCGCTCTTGGTTCTCGACTTTGCCCGGATCAACCAATCGTCTAGATAAGGGTGTACGAGAATCCCTTCCTTTTGAAAGGCTGCCGCAACCACCACCATGACCTTGGTGAAAGTGCGTGGAGCCGTTGCTATGCCAAAGGGCAATGCTCGGAACTGAAAATGCCTGAAAGGAACCACAAACCTGAGAAACTTGATGAACCGGTCTTATGGGGATGTGAAGGTACGCCTCTGACAGATCCAGGGATATAAGGAATTCTCTTCAAACCGCTACTATTACTGACCGCAGAGTCTCCATGTGAAAATGAGATATTCAAAGACAACGATTCACTCCCTTGAGATCCAAAATTGGTCGAAAACCTCCATCTTTCTTTGGCACCACGAAGTAAATGAAGTATCGACCGCAGCCGCATTGGTCTGGAGGCACCGGCACTATTGCCCCGAGGTCTAGAAGCCTTTGTACTGTCCCCTGCATAGCCTTGCACTTGGTTGGCGCCTTGCAGGGGGACCTTACGAAGGCGTCTCGCACTGGTCGCAGCAACTCCAACGCATACCCTTCTTGAATGACCTCCAGTACCCACTGATCTGACGTGACTTGGACCCAGGCAGAATAAAACTCCTGCAATCACCCTCCTATGGGAACTAAGGGTGCCTGGGTCCCCCTGACTTCATTGTAACATTCTAAGGTTGGAGGAAGAGGAGGAGGAAGGCCCAAATCCACTTCCTGCTCCTCAAAACCCCTGATTCCTATTGGAGAATTGGCCTCTTTGACCGGAATTAAACTTCTGGAAACGGAACCGATGAAAATCCCACTGTTGCCCCTTGACCGCAGGTGTCGTCTGCCCTTGCTTAGGCTTGTCCTCTGGTATCTATCGCCCTTAAAATCCCCAAGATCCTTGACCAGCTTCTCTGAATCTTCCTCAAACAAGAGACGCCCTTTAAAGGAGAGACGACCTTTAAAGGGAAGCTTACTTAACCCAGCTTTAGAGGAGTTATCCGCCGCCCAATTATGCAGCCACAGATAACGTCTCGCCGCTACCGCAGACGCCATGCTCTTCGATAAACCTTGCATAAGGTCATAATGATATCCACAAGGTAGGCTGCTCCCGACTCTAACCTAAGAACATAAGAAATGCCATACTGGGTCAGACGAAAGTCCATCAAGCCCAGTATCCTGTTTCCAACAGTGGCCAATCTAGGTCATATGTACCTAGCAGTTCCCCCAAAAGACAAAGGTTCCACAATGCTGGGTCAAGCATTGTACTGGGTCAAGCATTGATATCCTGGGTCCCTTCTTAATAATGGTTTATGGACCTTTCTTCCAGAAACTTGTCCAAACCTTTTTAAACCCAGCTACACTAACAGCCTTTACTACATCCTCTGGTAACAAATTCCAGAGTTTGATTACACGTTGAGTGAAAAAAATTTATTTTATTAGTCTTAAATAGTTTACCCTGTAGCTTCATTGCATGTCCCCTAGTCTTTCTATATTCTGATAATGTAAACAATCGATCTACATTTTCCAGTTCCACACCGTTCATTAATTTATAGGCTTCTATCATATCTCCCCTCAGCCATCTCTTTTCCAGGTTAAAGAGCCCTAACCTTTTTAGCCTTTCTTCAAAGGAGTATCCTTCCATCCCCTTTACCATTTTGGTGGCTTTTCTCTGAACCTTTTCTAATAACGCTATATCCTTTTAAAGATACGGTGACCAGAACTGCACACAATATTCAAGGTGCGGTCTCACCATGGAACGATATAGAGGCATTATAATATCTTTTGTTTTATTCTGCATTCCTTTCCTTATGATACCTAGCATTCTATTTGCTCTCTTGCCGCCGCTGCACACTGGGCCGAGGGTTTTAACATGGTATCCACAATGATGCCTAAATCTTTTTCCTGGGTGGTGGTTCCTAATGTGGAACCTTGCATGATTTAAATAGTTTTGTCTCATCTGCAAATTTGATAACCTCACTCATTATTCCACTTTCCAGGTCATTTATGAATATGTCAAAAAGCAGCAGACCCAGCACAGATCCCTGGGGTGTACACCACTATTCACCTTTCTCCATAGGGAAAATTGGCCATTTAGCCCTACCCTTTGCTTTCTATCTTTTAACCAGTTCCTGATCCACAGTAGTACACTGCCTCCTATCCCATGACTCTTTAGTTTTGCCAAAAGTCTCTGATGCGGGACCTTGTCAAAGGCTTTCTGAAAGTCCAGATACACTATATCAACCGACTCATCTTTGTCCACCTGTTTATTCACACTTTCAAAAAACATAACAGATTAGTAAGACAAGATCTTCCTTGTCTAAAGCCATGTTGGCTGTCTCCCATTAGGCAATGACTATCTACATGCTGAGTAATTTTATTCTTTATGATGGTTTCTACCATTTTTCACGGTACTGATGTCAGGCTCACCGGTCTAGTTTCCCGGATCACCCCTGGAACCCTTTTTAAAAATTGGTGTTACATTGGCGATCCTCCAATCTATTAGAGATGATTTTAATGATAGTTCACAGATTACTAATAGCAGGTCTGCAATCTCATATTTCAGTTCTCTCAACACCCTTGGATGTATACCATCCAGCCCAGGTGATTTGCTACTCTTCAGTTTATCTAAGCGATACATCGGGAAGATGTATTACAACTATATTTCCTTCAATTCTTCCGCACCTTTAAATACCACTTCAGTCATGGGTAACATCCCTACATCTTCCTCAGTAAAGATCGAAGCAAAGAATTCATTCAGTCTCTCCGCTATCGCCTTGTCGCCTCTTAGTGCCCCTTTTTAAACCGCACTGATGATAAATAGTGCGGTATATAAAAACTGTTAAATATATAAATAAAATAAATAAATTAACCCCTCTATCATCTAATGGACCAACTGACACTCTCACAGGTATTTTGCTACGAATGTACTTGAAAAAGTCTTTATTTCAACAACCTGGACGCCTCACTGGCCATCTCATTCTCCTGCCCACCCTGTACTCGCTGCGACCAACGTAGGCAGGCTCTGGCCACCCACGCTCCACAAATAGCTGCCTGTAGCGACAGGGCATTCACATCAAAAACCTGTTTTAACAAAGCATCCAGCTTCCTGTCCTGGGTATCCTTGAGAGCCGCACTGCCCTCTACAGGGATAGTGGTCTTTTTTTGTCACCGCTGAAACGGCCGCGTCCACCTTGGGAGACTTAAATACCTCCTTATCTTGGTCCACCAAAGGGTAAAGACGGCTCATAACTCTGTAACCCTTAAGTGGCACCTTTGGTATATTCCACTCCTCCTGAATCATTTCCTGAAACACCCTGTGCACCGGGAACGTTCTTTGAGTCTTTCTAAAGACCTGCAACAACGGATCCTCCAGGGCCTCATCCTCCGCCGACCCCGGAACTGGCATATTTAGCGCCTTTAGCGTCTCTACAATGAGCGCCGGTGGCTCATCTCTCCTGAAGACACGCACCACTCTCGCTTGGTCTTCTTTATCTGTGAGCTCACCTTCCTCTAATTCCTCTTACAAATCCAAATTCCGGCCTTCGTCGTCCGAAAGCTGCCCCTCCGAGGCTACAGACTGCTCCTTAGTCTCTCTATCTAACCGTGCTCTCTTAGCCATGCACGGAAGCTCCTCAGCATTCAGGGAGGCTGCGAGTCTCTTCACTCCGCGGTCCTCCATGGCACCCTTTGCCTGCTTCTGAGGGGTGCCAAAAACAGCCTGCTCTAAGAGAGCTACAAACTCCTGCAAGAAAATGGATGCCAGACCCTTGGGCAAGGACGCCGGTGAGGAGGGAATGTCCGGGGCGGACGACGGCCCTGCCACCGGATCCCCGAGGCAAGTCTGATGGCTGAGCGGCCGATACACCTGCTTTGGACCCTGGAATCTCCTCCTTCCCCCCCCTCCCCGGCTTGCTCCATAGCAGACGCTTCTTTTATGCTGCCCTTACACACACCTGAGTCTGACACCATTCCCTTTCTAGCCCCACAGACAACACACTGAGGTCTAGAAGGCATCCCGGCCCTGAGAACAGTTTAAAAGTACCCTTGCATCCCTACCTGTCCCCTGCCGAGATCAGTACCTGAAATAGCCACAGGATCTGAAGTGAATAAATTATTATTTTTTTTTTTTTAAGAAAACCCAAAAGCTAGCCCCTCCAATCTAAATCGCCAAAGTTAGAGTGCTAAATAAAGCTTCCCCCCCCCCCCCGTCTGACATCCCCTTTGCTGCCCCAGCGCTTTCCGCGCCGCCGCAACGTGGCTGGGCCTGCTCTCTGTTTCGCGCCTAAACGCGTTGACAAACTCAGCACTCCCAATTGGGTTTCCTTACTTTTGCCGGCTGCCGGACAAATTTGCAGCGATCCTCAGACCCGCTGCGCTTGCCGCCAACTCCAGAGAGGGGCAGAATAGCCGGAGAGCCTTGAGAGCAGTGCACCGCGCAAACAGCCAATGCGCGCTGACAGGCAGGTCCTCTGTGAAGCGCCGGCTGTGCTCTGCTCCGGTTCCTCACCCCACCTGATGGATTCTGAACCAGAGCAGCCCAGACTCTCTGTTCCTGCTTCCCAAACGGTAACTGGCTCACAATGCCTGCAGTTAGAGAAGAAGCAGGTGGGGGGGGGGGGGGGAGGTTGAGGGAAGGCCTCCTGCAAATTTAAAGGCACAAGCCTTGAAATGTTAAAGGATCCTGTCCCTGCCAATCAATCCTTTTTTTTTTTTTTACAACACTAATTCCTAAACCTATCCTCAATTGTTCCTCCAGTGAGCCTGGACCTTCAGGCTCACTGTCCCTCCAGCTGCTTGGAGACTGAGGTAACTGGTAGAAGAAGGTGGCTCCCGAGAGGATATACCAGTGACATCTCAAAAGAAGGAGGTTTCTCAGTCTCCAAGCTGCTGGATGAGGGGCACAACCCAGAGGTTCAGGACTAGACTGGAGGGACGATCAGGAATTGAGCATTCCTCCTTTTTTTTTTAGTTGGACCAATGGTCAGATGGCAACTATGAAGCCGTGGTGAAAATTTATGTGGTATGATTTTCACATTGAGCTTTTTATAAATATTGTGAATGGTACAAATGTTTTTTAATGTTTTTCTATTTACTTTTTTTTTTTGATTGTGTTACATTTTTTTGCGGTTAGTCATAGACATTTTTAAGAAATTGATTTCTTTGTACTGATTTTCCAATACATCCTTTTTAAATGACTTAAAAAACCCCTGATTATTTTGGACTAATGTTCCAATATTAAGGATCATGATGTAGTTTCTTGTGGCTACAATCTTTGGTATAAATATTTTTATGATCTCAGGTTTGGCTCCCAATAGGGTTAGCAGTAGCTTTTAAAATAAAAGCCAATTACCTTTGAATACCAACGATGGGTAGTTGATTAATGATGCACTTGCATGGGGAAAAGAAGAAGCACTGTGGCTTGTGTTGGAAAGAGGAGATGGTACTATCATCCACACTGGTGTAGTCTATAGGCCTGCAACTCAAACTCAGATGTGGATTGGAGTATTACTTCTGCAAATCTGGAAAGAAGTAAAAAGATTGTGGATGCCTTCCAAGAAGCATTGCTCAGACAACTGGTGATGGAACCAACCAGGGAAATTTTGATGCTGGATTTGGTACTCACCAATGGAGATAGTGTGTCAAATGTCCAGGTGGGAGCTTATTTGAACAGCAGTGATCATAACACAGTGTGGTTTGAGGTAAAAGCCAAGGCAAAGTCCAATCACAGCAAACTCCGAAGTCCAAGACTTCAGAAACACTGACTTCGGTAAAATGGGAAAGTACCTGAAGGAGAAGTTGGCAGGATGGGATAACATAAGGGAAGTGGAATTGCAGTGGGCTAAACTAAAAGAGGAAATAAAAGGGGCAATGTGAGGAAAATAAATAAAAACAAGAGGAAAAGGAAACCTATATGGTTCACCAAAGAAGTAACTGCACAAATAAAGGCAAAAAACAGTTTTCACAAAATTCAGAAGATCACAAAAAGAGGAACATAGGAAAGAAAACAAGATAAAGTTAAAAGAGACAAAGAGAGAAATAAGGATAGCAAAAGCAAAGGTGGAAGAAAAGATGGCTAAACATGTGAAGTGTGGTGACAAAACGTTTTTCAGGTATATTCAGGAGAAAAGGAAGATGAGAGGTGGAATTGCAAGACTCAAAAGTGCCTAGGACATGTTTATGGAAAGTGATATTGAAAAAGTGCAAATGCTAAACAAATACTTCTGTTCTGTATTTATGAAAGAAAATCCTGGAGAAGGACCACGCAAGATTGACAAATATACAAATGGAAATGCAGTAGATACCATACTATTCACAGAAGATGATGTTTTTGAACAGCTTGCAAAACTGAAAGTGGACAAGGCCATGGGACTGGATAGGATGCATCCCAGAATACTGAAATAGCTCAGAGAGGTTCTGGCAGGACCCTTAAAGGATGTTTTTAATGGAGATGAGAGGTTCCACAGGACTGGAGAAGGGCTGATGTACCTCTTCACAAAAGTACTGCTTCCGAATAACCCTTATGTGCTAGACATCGCCTCTCAAGGGCCAAGCTGTATAGGAGAAGGAAGCCGGATTGTCCAGCAGAACAAGTCCCTTATGCAATAACCCCCTGCAACTCTATGGCTATCAGAATTACCATGTCCAGATGATGATCTATACAGTGAAGAACACGAGCTATTGTTGCCCATGGTGGAATACACAGAGGACCGCTGGGACCAAGGCTGAATCAACGCAGCTATCCTCCAAGAACTGCGTAGTCTCCGATAGCTGAAAAACAGTGGCACTTTGCAAATGGAGTCCATCGCCAATTGCAAATTTAACTATGTGACAAAACACCCTCTCCCGGATCCAACAATTTCTGGCTTAGGATATTGGCCTTCACATTCTCCATCCCAGCAATGTGCTGCACTGACAAGGCCTGAAGATGACGCTTGGTCCATGGGAATAGGAGAGCCATCTCCTGGGCTACCCCTGCACTCTTGCCCCCCTGACGACCGACATATGCCACTGCTGTGGCATTGTTGGAGAGCATCTTCACTGCCTGATTCAGGATAAGATGGTGAAAAGACCGCAACGCCAAGCAAATGGCCCTTGCTTTCAGGCGATTTATGGGCCAATGCACCTTGGATGACCAAATCCCCTGTCCAGAGTGGTCCAAATAATGAGCCCCCAGACCGACAGGCTTGTATTCGTTACTGCGGTACAGGTGGGAAGTCCAACGGTATCCCTGGAGGACACTGCCAAGGCAAAGCCACCAGCAAAGACTGACTCTTACCATCAATGGCATGGACAGATGCATGAAGTAATTCTGAGAAGCAGGAGACTACCGATCCAGGAGAGCTCGCTGCAAGGGCCACATGTGTGCCATGCCCAGAGGACTAGGTCTAGAGTTGCTACCATGGAGCCCAGCAATTGCAGGTAATACTAGACACTGGGCGCATGATAAGTCTGAAACTCCAGAACCTGTAACCGAAACTCGATCCACCTGTCCTAAGAAAAAAACTCTCCCCCATTGTGTGTTGAACACTGAATTCCAAGCCCTTGGTCATCTGCCAGGGACTCTTGGTGTGATTCACCACCCATTCTAGATCTCCAAGGAATTGCACCACTCATGCAACCACTCACCGAGCCTCCACCTGGGACTTGGCCCAGAAGAGCTAATCGTCCAAATAAGGATGGATGCACACACCCTCTCAGCGCAGCATCACCATCACCTTCACCACCACTATGACCTTTGGAAAAAGTGTGAGGAGCAGTGGTGAGACCAAAGGGTAGCACACAAAACTGGAAATGCTACCCTAATATGACAAATCTCAGGTAACACTGCTGATCCTCCCGAATGGGAATGTGACAGTAGGCCTTAGTGAGGTCCAAAAATTCTCCCATGCATACTGCTTGAATGACAGACTTCAAGGTCTCCATGCGAAAGCGAGTGACTCGCATGCAGTCATTGATTCCTTTCAAATCGAGAATAGGGTGAAATGAGCCATCCTTTTTGGAATGACAAAATATATGAAGTACCACCCCTTTCCCCTCTTGGCAGTTGGGACTGGGATGATAACATCGAGAAGGAGATGTTGCAATGTGCTCCTCGTGACTGCCTTTTTGTCTGCAGAATTGCAAGGTGAGACAACGAAGGTGTCTCAAAAAGGTTCTGTGCATTCCAATACATAACCTTGCCTGATGTTGAAATCCCAAAAAACTGATGTTATCCGTGCTCATTCCTGATAAACAACCATGGACCCCTTGCTCGTCAATGGGCCTGGTGAGCGGAAAACGACTTTGTGGAGGAACTGGGTCCATCATGAGACCAGTGTGCCCCACAAAATGGCTGAGCCTTGGACCATGGACGGAACTAGTCTGCTTTCCTGACCGGTATCTTCAGGCTTTCTTGTAATGTGGCTGTCCCCTACAATAAGTGGTATATCTAGTGTTTAATTAATAAAATGAAAACGAGGAGCCAGCCACCAAAGACGACTGCTTAGAGGAAATGCTGCAGCTTGATTTTCCCCCAAGTCTTTAACCAGCTTCTCCCCGAAGAGCATCCTGCCCTTGAAGGGCGATTTCACAAACCATGGCTTAGAAGAGGCGTCCGCTGACCAATTATGCAGCCAGTCACTGATGCACCACTGTCACCACCGCTACCCTTCTAATGGCTAACCTAAGAAGGTCAAAGAAGGCATCTGCCAAAAAAGTTGAGATTGACTCCAGACGGCCCACCATAGGATCCTCCAGCAACAACTGCAGTAATCTGAGGAGCGCTCTTGCTGCCAGACCACCATAAGTCAAAACATGCAGGGCAAGGGAAGAAGCCGAGAACCATATTTTCAACAGACTCACCAGCTTTCTATCCTGCTGATCCCAAAGAGTCAATCTCCCCACCTCCTCCCCCCCCCCCCCCCCGATGGGAAGTGGTATGGCTTGTGACCGCAATGATCTTGGGGAAACATACCCATTTATCCAGGTCAGTCCGATACCGGGGTGTAAATTTTTTCCAGATGACATCCGCTGTGCAGTGTACCGTTTGGGGCTTCCCACTACACATTCACCAGCTGCTGTAACTCTAGTGTGAATGAAAAGGCCCTCACTAGTTTCCACACACCTGCTACGATCGGGTCTGCCTGTGACTTAGATTTCTCCTCTTCTGCCGGCTCTGCAAGGTGAAGCTTGGAAACAATCTGGGAGATAAGAGGAAGCTCATCCTTCCTATAGAGGTGGATATTCAAAGTGTACTCCTCATCTTCTGGGGGAGCCAACTTGCCGCCTTCCCGACTGGTGTCACTGTCTGAGGACAGGTCCTCTTTTGAATCCATTCCCTGGTCAAGGTCTTCATCAGCTAAACCGCGTGCTCCAGCAAGCCAAGAAGAGGTTTTAGAAAGCTTGGAATCACCACATTCCAAGTGCTCCAGGGACCTTGAATGCTTCCTGGATGAAATGGTCTCAGAAAAGGTCACACCAGTGGAGCCCCCCTGCATGTGTTAGCCCCTAAGTCTGAGCCCTGCTGAGCAGGCCGACCAGACCTACTGAAAAAGGGCACAAAGTTCTGCCATAGGCAAATCCCCCACTGGAAAGGCAGACACCCTCTGACTGCACTGCTGCCATTCTCGGAGGCCCTTCTGGTGCCAGAACTGGAAGAGAACTACCCTCAAGACCCTTGGGGGCTAGGGCAGGCACCAACCCCGTTCCTGATCACTCCTCCCCCAACAACTCCTCGAGACCTCTGGGACATCTCTCCTGGTGTGGAGGAGCAGGCAACACACAAGTTCTTCATAAGAAGCTGCTGCCGCCACTTCCTACAGCCAAGGCATAGTTGTGACGCTGGTGGCATCAACTAGCATGGGAGATCCAAAACGTCTGCTGCATATAAGACAGGAAGAATCCGCCAACAAGAGCTGCGCCAATGAAGGCAGCCGGAATTTGGCTCTGCTAGGAGCTTTGAGGCCAGTCGGGATGGCCACGCAGCCCCTCTAGCCACCAGAAGGCTCCCAGAAAAGAAAAAAAAACACGGCAACCCCTCCCACAAACATGGAGTGCATAGGGAGAAAATGCGGCTGCATGTGCAGCTTCGGATGGCTAGCACCTGCTTCTCGCACCCGCAATGCTCCTCAAACCCATGACACTGCGGTCCACGGTTTCCCGACTTCTCCCCTGAAGACAAGAGACTCACCACAGAGGCCCTCTTTAGCCCAGTAGTGCGATTGCAGGGAGTGGGGGGGAGGCTTCTCTGTTGCTGAAGAAACTGCTGTTGATGTCTTTTCTCTTTATTTTATTTTTTTTTGAAAGAGGCTTTGTGGACTTAATCTCTTTAAGCAATACTGCATTGATCATCCTGACCAGGAGCCAGACCCCTAGGATAGGCAGGAAACACCAGAAGGATATTCTAAAATATGTCCTGGAGATCTCAGCCAACTGGGCTCTACTGGAGGATACCTCTGGGGATGGCTGCCAGGAGCCCACAAGCTTCACTGCACCAGAATACATCTACCATCTGCTGGAGATAGACAAAAAACTGGAGGGTGTCCCTAGCTGCACCAGGTTAAGTACCAGTGATGTCACTGAAGTGCTGGTCTTTCCTTTGTCTCCATCACCCGTATGTCTGGACTGGTCTAGCAAGACATTCTGGAAGCGTGCACTAAACCTAGACATCAAAATGAATCTAGTGATATTATAAAAACTGGAGAACTTGGCTTACTAGAAATTCTTCCTGAGTCTACCCCGTCACAAAATTTTCAGACCTTCAAAGCATGGGATTATTGCAGCCTTCACAGAGTCAAGAGCTAAAGTGGAAGATGCTAGAGTAAGGGTCAAGCTAAGCATTAGTTCTATTCAGTCTCCACAGCATTAGAAAGTATCCATTTGTAGTCATGTTCATAGCATGGGAAATATTAGTCTGGATCTAGAGGCTGTAATGGAAGATCTTAAAGGAACAAAACTGCAGGGATTACGAGGAAAGGAGATACAGGGGTTAATTTGGAAAGAGAGACTAGAACATTTATCTATACTGGTGTGATATACAGATCTCCTTCAAAGGTAAAAGTAGTGGACAGAAATTTATTGAAAACATTCACAATATTAATATAAAAGGAGGCGAAACGCGTCTGATAGGTGGTTTCAATATGCTGCATGTTGACTGGGACATCTGTACTGGAGTGTTGTCTAGAAGTAGGGAGATCCTGAATTCTCTATAGGGAGAGCTACTTTGGCAACTAGCTATGAAACTCATATGGGGAGGAGGCCATTCTGCTTATGAATGGGGAGAGCATTTCTGATGTAATCATTTAAGATCCATTGATCACCAAATGAGATTCAATATTAAGATGGGGTAAAGATGGTTCATTCATACATATGAGGGTCATAGACTTAAATAAAAAGACTTTGCAAAGATGGAGGAATACCTCAAGGAGTCGTTTACTGAATGGGAACATCAGGGGTAAGCAGAACAATCAGCAAAACTGAATGAAGATATTTTAAGGGAAATAAACCTTTTTGTTAGGAAAGTAAATAAGAGGAAAAGGAGGCCGCTATGATTTTCCAAAGGTAAGGAAAAACAGGTTAGCCTTCATAAACAAAAGAGATTGCAGAAAGAAGTCAAACAACGATATCTAGAGAAGCTAAGGAAAGCTAGTAAAGCAAAAGACGTAAATGGAAGGAAAATAGCCCATACAGTAAAACATAGGGGCAAGACTTATTTTATTGTATTTTTTTTTTTTTTATAAAAAGACATGTTAATGGCAGAAGGGAGGAAGTGCAAAGGTGACACCGTGAGTCTGAAGAGTGAAGGGGAGGAGAATAAAGCAAACTTGCTTAAAAAATATTTCTGTTCTGTGCTCACAGATGAAGAGCCGGAAAGGGGCCTCATGAAGCAGGAGTGTGCAAAGTAGCACCGTCCTGTTTGTTTGTATTCACAATGGTGTGAACCACTAAACTGCAGCAGCATTTACAGAACTGAACCACCAATATCCTTTCAGGAATAAAACCCCTGAAAGAAAAAAAAGGGACCTTGTTGTTTTTGAATTCTAGCAGCTACATTTTTCAAACAAACATATTAACAGAAGAATTCTTTTTTTTAGTTTTAGCATTTAATATACAAATAGTACATTTGTTTTCTCCCCTTATTATATAAGATGCCAATATACAATTGGTTTTTAATTTTACTGTTCAGTTGTTATGTAGACCCATTCTCCCCACCATAGATTGTTCAATTAGCATAACTCTGAAATGTGGGAGCGGATGTGCCAAGCACTGAAAGCTCCAATTTTAGCCTTGAAAATCAGCACTTCTGCACGCAAATTTCAGAACGGTATCAGTTACGTCCTTCTTTGTCTCTTATGTGTCCAAAACATGTTTGTATATTTTTCCAAATATAAATTAGCAGTAATCTCAAAGGCCGAGGCAGACATTCTTCAGAAGCCCTGTAATCTAGGTATTATCAAACTTATTTTGGTGATGCTGCAGCTGGTTGTGCTTTCAGAATACCCACAATAAATATGCATGGAATCAGTTTGCATACAATGGAGACCTAGTACATGCAAACTGATCATATACATATTTACTGTAAGCATCCTGAAAATCCTAGTGGCTGTGGGGTTACCAGGACGGTTTTAGAAGCCCTGATGTACATTTCACGTGAGAACCATTACCCGTCCATACTCTTTTTCTGTAACTGCACAACTGCTACTGCTGCATTTGCGGATCTACCCCGCTTCCTTTTCCGCTTCCTCCTCTTTTCAGTTGCTGACGGTGGTGGTGCTTCCCTTTTCTTCTTTTTCTTTAGACAGCTAAGGGGATTGGGGCCGCTGGGTCGTTTCCGCTTTTTCCCTCTTCGCTCATCTTTTGCTATGCCCTGCTCCTCTTTTAGATGCTCTATACTAGTTCTGTGGTGCACAGGCACGAGCTGACCCGTCTGTGCGGTCTGGGCAAAAGTCACAGAGTTGGGGGAAGGTCTGTCTAGCACCATAGTGTTCTGAATGATGAACAACAAGGGGACACCAGCTTTCTTTTTGACTTTTCTTGCCAAGGCTTGATCCTGCCAAAAAAACAAAACATCAGAACTGATTAACAAAACTGTACCTGTTACATTTCAAAATTACCACACAGGTAAATTCCACAGTACTAAAAGGAAATAAATGTCCTAGCAAGACAGACAGAAACCCATCTCTGTACAATGTAGAGGCCTTTATGCAGAATTAACTAACGGGCATGCAGATTGCACTACATGGACTTAGGAAATCTCATTGTGCAGGGAGACTCTGACGAGTTGTATGGCGGTCTGAAGATTTCATACTTAAGAAGTAAATAACTGGGGCCACTGAGCATTCATGTTAGTTGGATCTGATGGATTTTGTTTGAAAATGAGCAGAACACATTTTTAAATTTAACCTGAATTTTTGTTTCATTATGGTATTACTGGATAATCAACATTTCACTATACACAAGATGGACTCTCACAGTCTGCATTTCAGTCTGCAGTAAGTGACAGGTTAAAAAAACACAATGGGCCATATATTCAAAAGGATTTATCCATATAGCCTTTATCTTTGAATTTTCAGTGATACTACACAGATAGCACCTTTGAAAATCTCCTCTCGCCACTCCAGCATTATCTATGTGTGCTAGGGTAGAGCAAAGATGTTTCTCCCAGTTATACAGATAGTGGAGGGTTCAACTGCTATCCATCCAGCTGGGGGACAGGAGCCCCAGCATCAGATACCAGGGAGAAATCCCAGTCACAGCCAGAAGATAAGAGGGGGTTTCGTTGGTCCAGGAGATATGGATTTGTTTGTAGGCGGCATCAGTTTTGGCACCTTCCCCTGGTTAGTGACTTTCCAGGTCTAAACTGGAAGCTGGCACTTCTGCATGTTTTAGGACATGCATAAAAGCTGACAGCAATTCTTTAAATCTGGATGTGCCTTCCCATTGTAAATCAGAAGCACATCTATGTTTGGAGTCGCACCCAAACCTGCCCATACTGTTCCTCCCCTTAAATCTCTCCATCCCCAAGGCAAATACATGTTCATACAGCAGCTTGCTAAAGTTGCTATTTGGACATGTAAATACCAGCATTTACATGTCTAGATTGTATACATGTCTATATATTTCTAAAATGACCTCCTTAGAGGACTTCATAATTTTGGGCCTATTTATCAACATGGATGCTTTGATCAAGGCAGCTGGTAATTCTGCCTTACCAGGACCAGGGATTTTTATTTAGTGAGATCGCAGGACAGAGGGATGTCCTCGCACTATGGAACAGCCTCCCCCACAAGAGATAAAAGCAGCACCAAATTAATCTTCTGCCACTATTTAAAGGTTTTTTTTTTTTTTAATTGCAGGGGAATAGATGAGGCACAATGCAGCATGGATCTTCCAGTGTCTAGGCTTTTATTTAGTGATTGATTGTATTATCTGGTTCTGTGTTTTCCTGTCTATGTAAATATTCTACTTCCTAGGCTCAGATGATGTTGTAGCACCTTAGTAGTTAGTGCAGTGGACTGAGAACTAAAGAAGCCAGGGTTCAGATTCCACTGATGCTTCTCATGACCTTGGGCAAGTCACTTAATCACTGTTTCAGGTATAAACTTAGATTGCAAGCCCTCTGGGGACACTGAAATACCCTCCTATACCTGAATGTAACTTGTCCTGAACTATTACTGAGAAGACATGAGCTAAATCAAAACAGAATGAAAAGGTAAACTAAGTATTTAAATTACATTAAATTAAAAACTGTCGTTATCCAATGACTGTTTGTGGATCTTTAAGTGCGTTTATGGGCCTAGACTAGCTCCAATAGAGAGCCGCCTACATCATTTAAGCAACCACTAGCTGGCTCTCTTAGCAGAAAGGTTATGGAATAAATAGATGTAAATATTATTCTCCAGGACCAAGCAGGAAGTCAGTCCTCACATATGGGTGACGTCGGCGCCGACGGAGCCCCCGTGCGGAGCATTTCCCCAGCTTTCAAAGAAAGCCTTTGGCAATTGCAGCGCGCATGCGCGGTCCCCTTCCCGTCCAAGGGTGCCATCTTGCTCAGTCTTTTTTTTTTTCCGCAGAGCCCGACGGACGTAGTTCGTTTTTCGCAGAGGAAAAAGTTGATGTCCCTGTTTTTTGTTCTTCTTCTTCGGTTCGACGCCAGATCCTTTTCCCGCCTGGGCCCGATACGCCGGTATCGAGCCCACTCTCTATTTTTCGGTTTTTGTCCTTCGAGACTAGCGTTCGCGCCATTTTTCTCTTTTCACTGGCAGCCCTGTCTTTTGACCTCGCAGGGGCCCTTTTTCCCCCAATGGCTGCCAGCGGGTTTAAAAAGTGTGATCGCTGTAAGAAACTTATGTCTTTTACCGACACACATGACTGCTGCCTCCGCTGCCTCGGACCCGATCATGACCCGATGATCTGTGGTCCGTGTGGCAAAATGTCCTCGAAGGCGTTGAGTCGGCAGCACCAAAAGGATAGAATCTTCTCTGACTCCGCGTCCAGATGGGCCCGGACCTCCTCAGAGGCCTCGATGTCTCGGGACTCCGGCTCCGAGCAGCGTTGAGGTTCCACTGAGCGGGGGTCTCCTTCGCGGGAGCAGCACAGGAGGAAAAAACCCGCGAAGGCGGTGTCAGTGGATGCTCCTGGTTCGAGGGCCAGGTCGCATAGCCCCGATAGCCGTCCCGGGTCTTCGGAGTCCAAGAGGCCTGCCAAACAACCTCGTCTAGAGATGGAGTCTCCTGGGCACGTGAGTACTGTAGTCCTCGTGGACTCTCCTCCAGGGGAGCCGACGTCGGGCCAGACGCCGTCGGGGGCTGCTGGGTCTCCTGAGCTCGGACTCAGGTTGACGGCCTTGGAGAGCAGCGTCGCTGCCATCATGGAACAGCAGCGGGCATTGATCGCTGGTCTCACCGGTGCACCTGCCCCAACCACCGGGACATCGACGTCCAAGTTGACCCCGGAGGCCGAGCCGATCCTCGAGTACATGCGGGCTCGAGTCGATCCTCTGCCACGGTCTCCCTCGGCCTCCCGTTCGGGACCGATGTCGTCAGGGTGGAGGGCATCGGTGCCCGCCCGACTGGAGCCGCTCGATTCCTCCTCCGAGGAGTCGGGCTGGGAGACGGAGGACGAAGAGTCACCCGACACCTATTGGACTCGGTGTGTCCCATTGGACTCGGTGTGTCCCATCGGACTCACCGGAGTCCGAACCTCGGAGACGATCCCCACCGGAGGATACCCGGTTCTCGGACTTCGTGCGGGATATGGCCAAGGCCTTGGCATTCCCCGCGGATCCAGAGGAGGAGCCTTGAGCCGAGGCCCTCCAGTATGACTCTCCCCCGAAGGAGGCCTTTACTGTTCCGGTTCCTCCGATGCTGGAGCGGCTGCTCTTCCGCATGTGGAAGACCCCGGCCTCGACGCCGGTGTTAAGCAAGCGGGTCGATTCCATCTATCGAGTCCGCAAGATCCCCGGGTTCCAAAAGGCACAATTACCACACCACTCCATGGTTGTGGAATCGGCCATGCATCGACTGAAAAGTCAGAAGATGCACTCCTCGGTGCCTCCTGGCCGGGAGGCCCGGAACCTGGATGCCCTCGGTAAGAAGTGCTTCCAGGGCTCTATGCTTGCTTGCCGTGTCCAGACATACCAGCTCTACATGGGCATGTACCTCCGAGACCTGGCAAAGGAGATTGCCGGGTTCTCTGCTGGTCTCTCTGAGGAACCTTTGCAGAGGTTCCAGGCCTTGTCCACTGGTATTCGAGAGTGCTCGAAGTTTATCTCTCGGGCAGCCTACGATGGCTTCGGCCCGAGTAGCCGGGGCCGGCATCGGTGCCCGCCGACAGGCTTGGCTACAGTCATCCGACCTCGAGCCATGGGTACAGGACAAGTTGGTCGATGTCCCCTGCCGAGGTGAAAACCTTTTTGGCAAACCCATGGCTGAAAAGGCTGCTGAACCCGAGACAGAGACTCTCACCAGGACTAGGCTGTCCAGGAAAACCTCTGCCCCTTCTCAGAAGAAGGGCTCGGGAAAAAAGACCTTTTACCCGAGGAAGTCATCTGCCTATAAACAATACCCTCATTATCAGGCCTCTGTCGCTCCCCAACAGGGTCAGCAGGCCAAGGGGCAGGGTCATGGGCCCCGTAGGTAGAAGACCCCCAAGCCACCAACACCGGCCCCTGCTCAGCAGGGTGGGGGTTTTTGACTCAGAAAGCATAGCCTCTTCTCCTCAGCTGGCTCATATCAGCACGGGAGGCCGGCTGGCCCACTTTGCCCACAGGTGGACAGCCGTCACATCAGATACCTGGGTGCTCCATATAGTCCAAAAGGGCTATATTCTCCATTTTCACCAGGTACCTCCCTCCTATTTTCCAGGGGAGCCTCCAAGACTCCCTCTGCACAGGGACCTACTCCTTCAGGAGTTAGCAAGTCTGCTAAAGGAACAGGCTGTGGAACCGGTGCCCCACCACCTGAGAGGTCACGGCTTTTATTCCCGGTACTTTCTGGTACCAAAAAGAACAGGAGGCCTCAGACTCATCCTAGACTTGCGCAACCTCAACAAGTTCCTGGAGAAGGAAAAGTTCAAGATGCTTACCCTTGGAATCCTGCTGCCCTACCTCCAGCAGGGAGATTGACTATGCTCCTTGGATCTAAAGGATGCTTATACTCACATCCTTATTCATCCAGACCACAGACAATATCTCAGATTTGTTGTGGGAGGAAACCACTACCAGTACAGAGTACTACCCTTTGGCCTAACCTCCGCCCCCAGGGTATTCACCAAGTGCCTGGAGGTGGCGGCGGCCTACCTGAGGCTTCAAGGTCTTTTTGTGTTCTCATACCTGGATGACTGTCTCATAAGGGGCCAGTCTTCCCAGGAGGCCAGTCAAGCCACCCTTCGCACTGTGGCTCTGCTTCAGCACTTGGGGTTTGTCATAAACTTCGCAAAGTCCACTTTGCTCCCATCCCAGAACTTGGAATTCATAGGAGCACGACTGGACACTCTTCAGGCGAAGGCTTTTCTGCCCGTGGACAGAGCCCACAGATTGATGGATCTAGCCAGGCCATTCCTGAGGCTTCTCGGCCATATGGCTTCCACGGTTCATGTAACCCCCAATGCCCGCCTGCATATGCGGCCTGCTCAGTGGAGCCTTCGAACTCAGTGGCATCAGGCCACAGGGAGCCTTGCAGACTCAGTAAAAATATCCGCACTGCTTGTCTCCTTTCTACAATGGTGGCTTCATCTTCCGAAACTGGTGCTCGGAGTGGTTTTTCAATCCCCTCCGCATTCTCAGGTGCTGACGACGGATGCTTCTCTTCAAGGTTGGGGAGCGCATTGCCAAGGGGCATGTACTCAGGGTCTCTGGACCCCTTGGGAGGCTGCTCAGGAGATCAACTTCCTGGAGCTACGGGCGATACGCCTAGCTCTGAGGGCCTTCTCCCATCTCACCAGTCTGTACTGGTCCAGACGGACAATCAAGTTGCCATGTTTTACGTGAACAAGCAAGGAGGCACAGGCTCCTTCCTTCTCTGTCAGGAAGCACAACGGCTGTGCTCCTGGGCCGTCAATCACGGAATCCTTCTCAAAGCAGTCTACCTCCCAGGTCAAGAGAATTACCTGGCGGACAGACTGAGCAGAATCCTGCAACCACACGAATGGAGGTTGAATCCATTGGTGGTTCAGCAGATCTTTCTCAGGTGGGGCCTCCCCACCATGGATCTTTTCGCCAGTCCTCTGAACCGGCAACTCCCGAGATTCTGTTCCAGACAACCGCATTCTCTCAGAGTAGTAGCGGATGCGTTTCTGATCCCGTGGTCCACAGGCCTACTGTATGCGTTTCCTCCCACGCCACTAGTGTCCAGAACACTATTCAAAGTCCTCAAGGACGGGGCCTCGATGATTCTGATAGCCCCCAGGTGGCCGAGGCAACTGTGGTTCCCGCTTCTGCTGCAACTAGCGGTGGACACTCCTATTCCTCTGGGGCTTCAACACGATCTCCTGTCTCAAGAACAGGGATCTCTCTTACACCCCAACCTCCAGTCCCTTCATCTGATGGCCTGGCTGCTGAAAGGGTAGTTCTGGCTCCCCTACTACTGCCTAGAGAGGTGGAGGACGTAGTCTTAGCCTCTAGAAGGCAATCCACCCGGAAATCCTACACTCTTAAGTGGCGTAGATTCTCCACATGGTGTGCTCAGCACAGCGAGAATCCCTTCTCGTGCTTGGTAGCGGTAGTATTGCAATATTTGCTTCATCTCTCCAATCTAGGCCTTAAGTCCAATTCTGTCAGAGTTCACCTCAGTGCTCTTTCAGCACACCACTCACCGGTGGACGGGCGGCCTCTTTCCAACCACCCTTTAGTGGCTCGTTTCCTTAGAGGCCTCCTACTGCTTAAGCCTCCTTTACGTCCACCGGCCCCTGAGTGGGATTTAAATGTGGTCTTACAGCGGATTACTTGTCCGCCCTTTGAACCTATGGCTACCTGTACTCTCCGTTTTCTGTCCTGGAAAACTTTGTTTCTGGTAGCTCTTACCTCTGCTAGGTGAGTAAGTGAACTTCAGGCGCTGGTGTCTGATCCCCCTTACACTAGGTTCTACAGGAATAGGGTAGTCTTGCGGACTCACCCTAAGTTTCTCCCTAAGGTTGTCTCCTCTTTCCACCTCAATCAGGAAGTGGTTCTTCCGACCTTCTTTCCCAGGCCGCATGCCAACTGGGCTGAGATGGTTCTGCATACCCTGGACTGTAGGAGGGCGTTGTCCTTCTACCTTGACCGTACGCGGGAGCATCGGAGGGCTGTTCAGCTCTTCGTTTCTTTTGACCCCAATAAGTTGGGGTTGCCTGTCTCCAAGCGTACTTTGTCCATATTGGTCGCTGACTGTATCGCCTGGGCTTATGGGGCAGCCGGCCTCTCGTTGGAGGGTCGAGTCACGGCTCATCGTGTCAGGGCGAAGGCTGCGTCAGTGGCTCATCTCTGCTCTGTTCCGTTGGCATAAAAAGTATAAAGTAAAAAATAAAAAGAAACTAACAATTTTACCATGATAACTGATTACTATAAAGAATAAAAGATGAAAAGGGTATAAAATGAGGGTCGTTGATGTGAACAGCAGCTAAGTTTTGACATTGAGTTTTCAAGTCTGATAAACTGCTGCAAAGTTTTATACTGAGACCCCAGTACCTAACAAAGTTTTCAGTTAGATTCCACGAGTTGTAGTTTGAGCACATAATCATCTTATGTTTTTCAGGAATGATCGGCTCACTAAATTAGACCATATTGAATAGTCTGTTCTGTTGGCAGACATCTGCCGGGCCGCTACTTGGTCTTCAAGCCAGACTTTTGCGGCCCATTACTGCCTTGAGAGGGAGTCCCGCAGGGACAGTGCTTTCGGACAGGCAGTACTCCATAATCTCTTTGGGGTCTAGGCAACTCCTTCCCTCCGGCCCTGATGTTGGGCTACCGGTCGGGGGCGTTCTCAGAGAAGATTCCTTCCTTACATTCTGACGCTCTAGAGGGAGCTCATTTTTTCGGCTTGAGGCCTCCGGTAGCCTTAAGCTGGGGAGTCCCATATGTGAGGACTGACTTCCTGCTTGGTCCTGGAGAAAAAGAGTAGTTATTCACCTGTAACAGGTGTTCTCCAGGAGCAGCAGGAATCAGTCCTCACAACCCTCCCTCCTCCCCTTGGAGTTGCAGTCATATGATTTATTTTTGCTAATTTTTTTGCTCTCTTTTAGCTATGTCATCAGACTGAGCAAGATGGCACTCTTGGGCAGGAAGGGGACCGCGCATGCGCGCTGCAATTCCAAAGGCTTTCTTTGAAAGCTAGGGAAATGCTCTGCAAGGGGGCTCCGTCGGCGCCGACGTCACCCATATGTGAGGACTGATTCCTGCTGCTCCTGGAGAACACCTGTTACAGGTGAGTAACTACTCTAACTATGGGTGGGCAACCTCAGATCAGAGCAATGGGCCTTGAACCAGGGTTCAAATTTCACTTCCCCACTACCATTCTTAGTGATTTGCCCAGGTTCTCAATCTCCATTTGCCTCAGTGCTACTTAGATTGTACATTTTTTGAGAAAGGAATGCTGTAAGCCACCTTGCACATCATTTAAAATGAATATATACACACACAATTAAAATGCAGCTTTCCAATTCATACTGCTAGACCAGTCCAGACAAACGGGTTGTGTCCCCCTGCCAGCAGATCCTGGAGACAGAGAACTCTACCAGAGCTCTAATAGGCTGATCCCTGGTGATGCTGCTGAGATGAGACTGTACCCCAAGGGGTCTCCCTCAGTATTTCTCTGTCTCCAGCAGACCTGGTAGCTTTTTTGTTTTGCTCCTTTGGAGAAAGGATTAATTTCCCTATTTCAGGACGAAGCTCGGGGGCTCCTCTACTTTGAGAGTGATCCCCTCTACTGGCAGGGTCTTTCAGCTGAGCTCCTGTATAGAACAGTGATGCTCGCTGACTGAAGGCATTCCCAGCAGCTAGCCATGAGGGCAGCCTTGGCTGGAAGAAGGGCTCACTAACACTCAAGGGTTACCTCTGCGTTAGTGCTCGCTTGGCATCAGATGTGGTTTTCCTGATCCTGCCCTTGGAATCCCTGCACTGGCCGGCATCTGTGAGTACAGCTTTCCTTTGTTTAATGCATGCTGAAGCTCCTGAGGGGTCCAAATCCGCCGAATTTCTGCGTTCTCAGAATTGTCCCATTTTTGGCACAGGGGTCAATCCTGGCCTGGGGGGGGCTGGTTTCTGCCTTTTTTCAAAAATTTGCTGTTTTTTTACCTTTTATTTTGAATTTCCACGGAGCTCGGATTTTTGGCGGGAAGCTCATTTCTGCTCTGCTGTATGTGCCTCTGTTCCTTCTCCTCTCAAGGGGGTTTTACTAGGATTGTACTATAGAAAGAGGAGTGCTGTGGAGAATAAGATTTAAAATCGTTCTTTTTCAAACACAATGCCTTCTTCTGGGCTTAGATGCATTGTGTGTAACAGGAAGCAGAAGGAGCTGCAAAATCAGCAATGTGCATCCTGTTTGGCGCACCCCGGGGAGTCTTCAGTGTTGCTGGTCATTCAGGAAGCTACGGCTCCTGACTTACCTGCAGTAGAGGGTCCGTTACCTCCTTTTTCGGTGGCGGCTTTGCAGGGAGCCCCGATGGGGGTCTCTCCGGCTGCCCTGAGTTCCTTGGCGCCTGGCTCTCCTTCCGAGGACCAACTTCTCCATCTTTTCCGCCAGGCATGGGCTTTGTGGCGTGCTGAATCCTCAGCTCCCTCGGTGGGGCTTCAGCCAAAGACACCTGAGCGCCTGGGTGCTCCAGCTGGCCGTAAGCGTTCTAAGGGTGCTGTAGCTCGCAAGGGTATGTCTAAGGCATTACACTTGCTTGTGCAGGATGATCATGCCCCTGACGAGGAGGTGTCTTCCGCGGGAGAGTCCGAGGACCTCTCTGGGCGCGAGGATGGGGAGTATTCTGCATCGGATTCTTCTATTCCGGGGCTGAAGGAGTCACAGGATATCTGGCTGTTCTGCAAAGAAGAATTGTCCGCCCTCATCGGTCAGGTGACGGAAGCTCTCCGTCTTTCGGCGCCGGCGGGGCTTCCAGCCTCTCAGGCTCAACCTCAGGCGGATCCCATCTTGCTGGGCATTCGCAAGCCCTCTAAGGCTTTTCCTTTCCCTACGGAATTACAGAAAATGGTGTCCCGGGAATGGGACTCTCCGGACACGCCCTTGCGAAACGCTCGTCGCCTAGGGCAGTTATATGTTTGGCCGCCAGAGCTTCTGGGGCAGTGGCTCGTGTACCCTAAGGTAGATGCCTTGGTTTCCGGAGTGACTAAGCATACCACCATCCCTGTGGAGGGAGGAGCGGCTCTCAAGGATCCACAGGATCGGAAGGTGGAGAACTTGTTGAGGACGGCTTTCTCCACGTCCTCCATGGCTCTGCAGGCGACGGTATGCGGGGGGCTAACGGCCCGAGCGCTGTTGCGCTGCATCCAGCGCTTGCCTGAAGATTCCTCTCTTGGGCATTTGGAGTCTGCCATGGCCTTTTTGGCAGATACTTTTTATGATCTGTTGCGCCTTTTGGCTCGATCGGTGGCAGCCGTGACGGTGGCGAGGCATTGGCTGTGGCTCCATCAATGGGCGGCGGATGTCGTTTCCAAGTCCAGGCTCTCTAAGCTGCTGTTCAAGGGTAAGCTTCTGTTCGGCGAGGAGCTGGACAAGCTCGTAAAGGATCTTGGGGAGGTTAAGCCCCAACACTTGCCAGAGGATAGGCCGCGAGCTTTGGCTCGCCGGTCTTCGCGGGCACAATCTTTTCACCGTTTCTCCAGGAGCAGGGACTTTAGGAGGTATCGCTCCTCCAAGCTTCCGACTCAGCTTAACTGCTCTGGAAGAGGAAGTCAGTCCTTTCGGGGGGCCCGCTCTGGCTCCTACTCGGCAGGAGGAAAGTTCTCAGGGACCGCGAGGTCCACTCCGTCTGTGCCGCCCGTATGGGGTCGGCTGGCATTGTTTTCTCAGGAGTGGGCGCGAATTACCTCCGATCTTTGGGTTCTCGACAGCACATCTCGGGGTTATTCCCTCGAGTGCTCTCGCCCGATCCCCGAGGCCTTCCTAGTCTCTCCAGCGGGATCTCCCGAGAAGCACCGCATCGTCCAGACAACACTCGAATGCCTGCTTCTTTTGAACACCATACGTCCTGTCCCGCCTCTCGAAGAAGGGACGGGTCAGTACTCCATTTATTTCGTGTTGCCCAAGAAGGATGGTTCCTTTCGGTCTATTCTAGATCTCAAGGGGTAAACCGCAGTCTTCGGGTTCCTCATTTTCAGATGGAGACGTTGCATTCCGTGATCCAGGCAGTACGCAGGGGCGAGTTCCTGGCATCGCTCGATCTCGCAGAGGCGTACTTTCATATTCCCATCCGCATGGAGCATCAGCGGTTCCTCCGATTTGTGGTTCTAGGCCGGCATTTTCAGTTCCAAGCCATGCCTTTTGGCTTGGCCTCGGTGCCACGGACATTTTCCAAGATAATGGTGATGGTGGTGGTGGTGGCCGCGGCCTTACGCAAGCAGGGGATCCAAGTTCATCCGTACTTGGACGATTGGCTGATTCGGGCGGACTCTCTGGCAGAGGCTCGCGAGACGGTAGACCGCGTAGTGGCTTTTCTGGAGGGCCTGGGGTGAGTGATCAATCACTCCAAGAGCTGCCTCCAGCCGTCTCAGGTCCTCGATTTTCTCGGGGCTCGGTTCGACACTCGCCGCAGGCGGGTGATGCTTACACGAGTTCGCTTCCAGAAAATTGTAGATCAGCTCCAGCAATTCCTGCGGCAAGAGGCACCTTGAGTTTGGGATTACCTCCAGCTTCTGGGGTCCATGGTGGCTACCATCGATGTGGTGCCTTGGGCATGGGCGCATATGCGAGAGTTGCAGAGGGCGCTCCTGTCGCGATGGTGGCCGGTATCGGAGGATTATCAGGTTCGACTTCCACTTCCGCCGTCGGTCCGGCTCGACCTTTGATGGTGGCTCTGGGCACGCAACCTTCTACAGGGGGTTCCGTTGGAGTCTCCACGTTGGCTGCTTCTGACAACGGACGCCAGTCTCTCCGGGTGGGGAGCGCTTTGCGGCACACACGCAGCACAGGGGGTCTGGTCGCCTCAGGAGGCCCGCTGGTCCATCATTCGCCTCAAGGCGAGAGCGGTTCGCCTAGCCTTGCAAAGGTTCCTGTCTCTCGTACATCGGCAAGCAGTTCGCGTTTTCTCCGACAATGCCATGATGGTGGTGTATTCAACTGCCAAAGGGGCACGCAGAGTCCGGGGGTTTCCAAAGAAATGAGGCTTCTCCTTCCTTGGGCGGAGCGGCATCTCCTCGCCATTTCAGCACAGCACATTGTGGGGAAGAGCAACATCGAAGCGGACTTCCTCAGCCGCCATACGCTGGATCCCGGAGAATGGGCTCTGGCGTCTGCGCCTTTTCAGTTGATTGTCTGCCAATGGGATCAGCCGGCAGTGGAGCTCATGGCGACGTGGGAAAATGCCAAAGCACCGATCTTCTTCAGCCGATGGAAAGACAGCAGGTCGCACGGAATAGATGCGTTGTTGCAGCCGTGGCCGGCCCGACGACTCCTGTATGTCTTCCCTCCGTGGTCCATGGTCGACAAGATTCTTCAACGGATCAGGGAGCATCACGGGCCGGTGATTCTGGTAGCTCCGGATTGGCCTTGCAGGCCCTGGTATGCAGATCTCGTCTGGCTTGCGTGAGCAGCTCCTCTGCCGCTTCAGGGTTTTCCAGTGCTTCTATAGCAGGGGCCAATTGCCATGGAAGACCCGGCTCCTTATTCGCTTACGGCTTGGCTCGTGAACACCGCAGGCTAGTTCGTAAGGGATATTCGGCTAGCATGGTATCCACCTTGCTTAAGGCGCGCCGTTCTTCCACCTCCTTAGCCTATGCTCGGGTGTGGTGTCTTTTCGAATCATGGTGCTCACAGCGTGGGGTGTCTCCCTGGAGTAGCAGCATTCCTGATATTCTTGCATTCCTCCAGGCCGGCCTGGACAAGGGGCTGGCTCTCGGTACTCTTCGGGTCCAGGTGGCGGCCCTTACATGCTTCCGTGGTCCGGTTTTGGGGCGCTCTATCGCTTCGCATGTCGACGTCTCGCGTTTCCTCAGAGGAGTTAAATCTGTGCAGCCCCCGTGCCATCCGGTCTTCCCGGCCTGAGATCTCGCCCTGGTCCTCCGGGCCTTGGTGGCTTCGCCTTTTGAGCCGTTACGGGCCTCTTCGCTCAAAGACTTAACCTTGAAGATGGTGTTCCTGGTGGCAATTACCTCAGCACGGCACATTTCCAAGCTCCAAGCGCGCTCTTGTCGGGATACTTTTCTTTCTTTCTCGTCGGAGGGTGTGATTCTTCGGACAGTTCCATCCTTTTTTGCCCAAGGTGGTTACGCCTTTTCATGTCAATCAGCCCCTCTCCTTGCCGTCCTTCTCTCCAGAGCAGTGTACGGGTCGGCGTCATCACTTACGTGCGTTAGATCTCAAACGGGTCCTCTGTCGGTATCTTAAAGTCACCAATTCCTTTCGGCAGACGGATCATCTCTTTGTCCTTCTTGCGGGCTCCCGTTGAGGGTTTGCAGCCTCTAAGGCTACTATCGCCAGGTGGCTAAGAGGAGCTATTGAAGCAGTCTATATTCTTCAGCGCAAGTCGGTGCCTGTAGGGCTCTGAGCACACTCCACGCGGGCGCAAGCGACGTCTTGGGCCGAGCGTTCCCATGTGGCACCCCTCGACATCTGCCGGGCGGCGACTTGGTCGTCGCTATCGACTTTTGTCCGTCACTATCGACTGGACGTCCACGCTCGGCAGGAGATGAGTTTTGGCGCGTCATTGCTTTCGGCGGCTTTGGACCCACCCTAGAGGTCGGTAGCTTGGGTACTGCCCGTTTGTCTGGACTGGTCTAGCAGTATGAATTGGAAGGTGAAATTTCACTTACCGTTAATTTCCTTTCCTAGAATACTGCTAGACCAGTCCAGGACCCACCCTGCTGTCAGTCTCAGTCCTGCTGGTGCAGCGGAGCCGCCGTTATCTTTTGGTTTTTGTTTTTTTCCTTCCAGAGGCCTGGCAAGTGAGCCTCTAGTCCCTTTGTCCTTCTCGGCGGCCTTCAGTTTCTGGGAATGCTTTCAGCACCTTGTACATAGTTGAGGCCGGGTCAGTTGACTGGCTGTATGTAGTTTAGTTTTCATGAAGTTCAGCTTGTGGACGATACTGAGGGAGACCCCTTGGGGTACAGTCTCATCTCAGCAGCATCACCAGGGATCAGCCTATTAGAGCTCTGGTAGAGTTCTCTGTCTCCAGGATCTGCTGGCAGGGGGACACAACCCATTTGTCTGGACTGGTCTAGCAGTATTCTAGGAAAGGAAATTAACGGTAAGTGAAATTTCACCTTAGTTAATGCATAATTGTTAGAAACAGCCTGAAAACGCAAATGATTTACACACCTTAAGGACCAGAGTTTCCCCCCCCCCCCCCGGACTGAAGTAAACCTTTAAACTGAGACAGCCAGAGTAGGGTTAAGGCCAGGATAGTCACAAAACCACTGCTCCTACTGTACCTGCTCTAGCATTACTGAATAATCCTAGCTCCCATTTTATTAAAAAAAAGAAAAGCTTTCATGAGCACTGTATTATAAAAAATATGACATGATGTGATTATAAAAAAAAACTTATATCATCTGCATAACTCCTCATTTTCAGTTATGATCAAAGAACAATAGTTAAGCCTGAAATATAATGCTTTCTATGATTGGTACCTGTGTAGCGATAAAATAGTGATGAGAGTTACTCTCGCCAACCATGGATAAAAGGCAAACTGATCCACTAACTGGATTCTTTAAATGGGAACAGTTCCGAACTTGAAACCGCTGAGCAATAAGTTTTGCTCCATACAGCTCCTTTCCCAGTGATTCCAATTCCTTTAAAACGCAGCTGAAACAAAAACAAACACAAAAGTGTATCACTCTTCAAATGCAACAGCTACTAAAAGATCTTACATTAACAAAACATGTTCTGCATACTATATTTTTGGCCTGGAAGCTTCCTCTTGCTCCTTGGGATTCCAGCTCAAATCAGAATCCAAGTAGGGATCTAGCATCACAAGCTTTCATTTGCATCTATCAGGGTTTCTCTCCTTTTATATTCCCTTCTAATTCACCTAACCCAGTCATCATAGTGACAATCCTTGGCTGAACCATGTACCAGAGCTCCTTCTGGAACCCTACAATCACAGATTCCAAATCTTCCAATAGGTGTTTCTGCCGTGAATGCTGCCTCTGCAGCCTGGAGAGCAGAAGACTGGGCCAGGGACCTGAACCGAGATCCTCCACATGGTGAATGAGCCACCAAGCTGGCCACAATCTGAACACTTAAATGAAGTACTGTAAAACTCCTTCACATTAGCAACGGTCGTCGTCAAGCTTTATATCTTGACTCAGCAGCCCCATGGATAGTTGTCCTAAACTGTGTTCAGCTTTCAGTCAGGCAGCTAATTGTTGATAGAGTAACAAAGCTGCTGTTACTGTATTGATCTATTGCATTGAATCCTCACACTTGGCAAGCATGTTTCTACTTTGCATGAAGTATCCAAAGCATGAAAGTCAAAGCCATGTCATCTGAGCGTCTAAGGAAAGCTTAGTTTTGATCTCCTCTAATACAGATTGAGTTGTTCTTTTGGCAGTCCATGGCATTCTTTGCCAGCTCCATAATTCAAAGGTATTGATTTTCTTCCTGTCTATCTTCTTCACTGTTGAACTTTTGCATCCATATGACATACTGAAAATAACATGGTTTGGATAAGTCAAATCTTTTCTAGGTCCTTTATAGCTTTTCTGCCAAGAGCAATGCATCGCTGGACGACTTGACATCTTGTCATTGGATTTCTTGACTGCTTGTCATTTCTTTATTAATTATAGATTTAAGCACGTTAAAGTTCTCCACTATTTTTATTCTCCATCAGTGATGAAATAACTTTCCCAGCTGTCAGGGTCTTTAATGGGCTTGCACCTTAACATGAGGAAGACAATGTTCTTTTATTTCAATAAGTGGATATTTCAAGAGCCTCTTCACATTCAGCCAGTAGCGTGGTATTGTCAGCATAGCAAAGCTTGTTGATTAGTCTTCCACCAACCTTCAATGCTTCAATTTTCTTCATACAGTCCTGCTTCCCTAGTGATTTGTTCTGCATATAAATTGAATTAGTATGGGGAAAGTATGCAGTCTTGTTGTATACCTTTACTGATTTTAAATCCGTTTCTCCTTGTTATTTTCGAACTGTTGCTTCTTGATCAATGCAAAGGTTGTGCATGAGAACTATCAGGTGGTGTTGCTTCTTAATGTGGCCCAGAGTTTTTCATGATTAACACAATCAAAGGCCTTGCTGTAGAAGATAAAAGCACAGATATCCTTTTGGTAATCTTTTGTTTCTTCAAGAATCCATCTCACATCCATGATGATGTCGCTTGATCCTCGCCCTTTCCTGAACCTTGCTTGCATTTCAGGCAGTTCTCGTTCCAGGTGTGGTTGTAGTCTCCACTGAATGATCTGGAGTACAATCTTACTGGGGTGTGGTTTCAAAACAAATGTGCAGTAATTTCCATAGTTGGTCGGATTGCCGTTCTTCAGTATTGGTATGAACACAGAGCCTTTTATTTATTTATTTGACAATTCTTATATACCGTGCTATTTCTCATCAGTGCGGTTTACATTGAAACAATAAACACTTGGACGTACAAATAGTCCTACGTTTACAGAAAATAGGGATTTGAACTTGGATAACTGGGGAAACTATATACATTTGAGTTTAGCTACATGTAATTAACAGGGTGGGATCGTAATAAGGTTTTGCTGCCAAGTTTAGCTACAGCATGTTTGTGCTCTGTTGGTAAAGAGGAGATAGAGAGCTGTAATGTCATGTGGGGTAGGGTTAGGTTTTAGTTTTATTGTGGAGGTGTTTCAATTGCCACATATGAGTGAGTATGTTGTGTCTGATTGCTTTAATATTTCAATGGGAATGCCAACAATGCTCAGTGCTTTGTTCTTGCTTTCAATTCTGGGATAGCCATGCCATCTACATAATAACCAGCAAGTGTCCAATTCAGAAGCAGTTAACAAGGTCACATTTCTTCTCTGAGCAGTCTTAATTCTACAGAGAGCCCTTATCATAAAAAGTTCCATCTTTAAATTCTTTGATTTGTAGTCAGATGAATAAGGAGAAATTATACATACCTGCTAATTTCCTTTCCCTGAATCCTGCTAGACTAGTCCAGACAAGTGGACTATGCTCCTCGGCCAGCAGGTGGAAGCAGAGCAAAGCAACTTTCAGTGATGTCATCATTTGTATATACACTGATGCAGCACTGAGGTATGACACTTCCCAGGCAGACAGCAAGATTGAAAAATTCAGAAAAAAAATATTAAACACTTTTGGCTCTCTCACCATTCTTGACCCTGCATCAGGTACAGATACTGAAAATGCAGTTAAAAGGTAGCAGGGAAAGAAATTAGTGGGGATAGAAAATTTCTCCTTCTTTAATCATCCTACTAGAGCAGTCCAGACAAGTGGGATGTAGCCAAGCAGTCAGAACACAGAGTGGGAGGAAGACACAGCTCCAGACAGAACTGCCCTGTCAAACACGCCATCAACTCCAGCTCCCACATGCAACCTGTAGTGCTTCACAAAGGTAATCAGAGATGACCAGATAGCTCCCTTACCGATGTTCCCTGGAGACACCGAGGTGGACTCTGTCCAGCAGGTAGCACAGTACAGTGCTTTTCAATTACTGAACTGGGGCACACTAGTGTGCCTTGTTGGTGACAAGCAGGGGCATGGTTTTGTATGGTCTCATGAGGCTCTTGCCCCAACTCTATTGGAAGTGCTCCACAGAACAACTCTCTGCTTCCCATTGCAGCCCTTCTTTGCTCAAAGCTCACCTTCCCCCTCCTGTTCCTACATGCTGCTTCAGAGAGAAGAGCCACTTTGTTCCCTAAGACACTTCTCCCTCCTGTCATTCAGTGATAGGAGGGGATGGGTGTGACAGAAGCAGACACTGCGGAGCAAAGAGGAACATTTATTCTAGCTGCTCCAGCCCCCTCTCTTTTGTGATGGAGAGTCAAAATGCAGCAGCTAGGGAAGAAAAGAGAGGATAGTAAGAGAGGAATGGAGAGCTGAGAGGGTTGGGTGTTGCAACAGGGAGAATCAGAGGGTGAAAGATGGTAAAGGAAACGAGGTAAGATCCAGTTGTGATTGCACATAGTTTGAAGAGATGATGTTCTAAGGGAGAGATTGTGGTATATAAAGAAGAGGAGGAAAAATGATGTCAGAGAAGGGTAAAGGAGGAAGTGATGAAAACAGACTAAAGAAGAAAGGTTAAATGGAAAAAAGAGCCTGGAGGAGTTAGGAAAAAACAGTCAAGAAGGAAACAAAGAGAGATTGGGACCAATATGGTCACAAACAAAAAATAAAATAAAATAAAAAGCCAAACACTCAGATAATAAAGGTAGGGATAAACATTTAATTTTCAGTATAATTATTACAATACAGTATGTAATAGTAATCTAGCAGCTATATGGCTCCTGGAGTAAACTGGATATATTAGAACCCAGTTAAAAACCTCTAACCTGGACCTAACTCCCACATAGAATCTAAATTTTGGAAATAGCTGGATTGTGACGACTAATTAGATTTTTTTTCTGGTACATAATTATTTATTTTGTAGGCAATATATACCAACCCTGGGCCTTTTGTATTGGGCTTAAAAGTATCTTTTTTGTAACCAACAAAACAAAATGCGGTTTTAGGCATAGCTTTTGAGTAGATTTTACGACTATACTGTGCACCCAAAAGAGAACTGCTTAACAGGGCACAAGGCTTAGATTCATACACTAGAAAACTGGTAATCTTACCGTTCCTTCCCCCTGAGATCAGAGTGTGAGGTTCTGTAGTACTGCAGGATCCGCTGGCCTCATATGTTCAGGCATCAGATTTGCGGTTAGCAGAATGACGCATACAAATGAGAGAGAAAAAATACTGTTGCCCTTCTATTGGTGGGGGCTGAAGATCATGTAAATTTTGAGTGCCACAAAATGAAAAAGGACGAGAGGTACGGCCCTAGTGGAGTGAGCTCTATCTCCTTCCAGCATATGTTTCTTACACAGAAGGTAGATAGCCTCTTTAATCCTGCAGGCAGTGAGTTCAATCAAGGACTTGGCAACTACCTGTCCTTTCCTAAGGATGATTGAACAGGACAAAATATGGACACCCCTACAAAAAGCACAAGAGCAAACAAAAGAAAGAGCAGGAGAAACAAAAGAACTGGAACAAATTTTATTATGTCTGACACGGCTGTGTTTCGGCAGTGGATGCTTGAGTTGGGGGTAAATTTGTCAAAAGATTCCAAAAAACAAAATCAGTCTGTGATATGGTGCATGTAGCAACATGCTCGTAAAAAATGTATAAAAAGTGTAGTTACTCACCTGTAACAGGTGTTCTCCAGAGACAGCAGGAATTAGTCCTCACATAAGGGACGTTGACACCGACTGAGCCCTCGCAGAAGCATCTCCCCAACTTTCAAAGAAAGTCTTTGGGAGATGCCACCACGCATGCGTGGTCCCCATCCTGCCCAAGGGTGCCATCTTGGTCAGTCAGATGACATAGCTAGAGCCGATAGCCAAAATGAAGAGCAACTCCAAGGGGAAGAGGGAGTGTTATGAGGACTGATTCCTGCTGTCCCTGGAGAACACCTGTTACAGATGAGTAACTATGCTTTCTCCAGGAACAAGCAGGAATTCGGTCCTCACATATGGGACTCCCTAACTCCAGGCAACCAAGGATTCGTAGAAAAAGCACAGCCTAGCTGTGAGCAGACACAAGTGCATCTGAGGACAGACTCTGAGGACTCCAGTGTCCACGGAGAACCATGGCTCCAGTAGTCTGAACAAGAAGGGTTGGAGGGCAGGCGTTGCTTAAACCCTGAACAGATTATGGAGTAGAGCCTGGCCAAAGCCACTGTCTTGTTGGGATTCCCTCTCCAGGCAGTAGTGAGCTGCAAAAGTGTGGACCGAAGACCAGGTGGCAGCCAGGCAGATGTCTGCCATGTGAACTGAGCAGAGGCTGGTAACAGAGATTGCCATAACTCTGACATTATGTGCCGAGACGGGGCGCTCCAGCAGCAACCCAGCCCAGTTGTGGGCGAAAGTGATGCAGTCCGCCACTCAGATGGACAGCCTACCCCAGACAACTGAGGTAATATGAGACAAAAAGGTATGAGGCTTTGCGGTGGCTCTGAGTGCGCTGTAGATTGGACTGCAAAAGGGCCCTGTCCTGAGTATGGAGAACGGCCGATGCCTTGTCGGTGTGGGGCCATGGAAAGAAGGTAGGGAGTACCACTTCCTGATTGAGGTGGGAATCTGATACCACCTTCGGAAGAAACTTTGGGTGGGTGGGTGCGGAGCATGACCCTGTTCTTGTAGAACCTGGTGTAGGGTGTCTTGGCTACAAGGGCCTGGAATTCACTAAATCAGTGTCTGAGGTGAGTGCCACCAGGAAGGTCACCTTCCAGGATAGGCATTAGAGGTAGCAAGTAGCCAAGGGCTCGAAGGGCAGCTTAGTAAGCTGTGCTAGAACCACATTGAGATCCCATTCTGTTGGGAACAGCCGAATGGGGGGTTTTGAGAGCAGTAAGCTCCTCATAAATCGAGTGATGAGGAAATGCATGGAAAGAAGTTTGCCCTCCATGGAGTGGTGGTTTATGGTGGTGCACTCTGATGGAATTGGATTTAAGCCCAGACTGAGCAGGTACTGCAGTACCTCCTGTACCAGGCAGGAGAATGGGTTCACCTATTGCTTCGTGCACCATAAGGAAAACTGGCACCACTTGAAGGCCCGCCTTGTGGGAGGCGAGGAGGATCTCCTCCACCTCCCTGGGAAGATTGCTATGGCGACCAGTTCAGCAGCCATGCTGTGAGGGGCAAGGATCCCAAGTTGGGGTGGAAGACTGATCCCTCCTCCTGAGTAAGAGGCCCCTATGAGCTCCTGAGAGGGACCGGGGATTCTGTCACGAGACTAAGCAGGAGAGGGAACCAAGGCTGACTGAGCCACCTCGGGGCCACCAAGATCAGAGAAGCCTTGTCCCGCTGGACATTGAAGAGGGTCTGCGCTACCAGAGGTGGAGGAGGGAAGGCATACAACAGAACCTCCGACCATGAGATGAGGAAGGCATCTGGTGCGGCTGAGTGATGGTCGGGCTGGCAAAGAGGAAGAGGCTCAGGGTGCCCTGAAGAGCCGCTATGTCACCTCGGGGTCCAGGCGCCACTCGTGCAGTTGGAGGACTCTGGAGGTACACTCCCCGAGGAGCATACCCTGTCTAGTCTGTAACAAAGAGGCGGTAGGAGCCGGTGCTCCCCTGCTAGTTCAGATAGAACATCGTGACCTGGTTGTCTGTCTGAATAAGCACTGACTGATGTTGCAGGCGGTGCTGGAAAAGCCTTGAGTGCAAGGAAAATGGCCCTGAGTGCCAGCTGGTTGATTTGCTGCTGGCTCTCCTCAAAGGACCACATGCCCTGGGTGCGCAATTCCTCACAGTGGGCACCCCAGCCCAGCAGGGAAGCATCTGTCGTAAGGACCCTCTAGAGGCTCAGAGGTTTGGAAGGGCATGCTTCTCTGCAGATTCTGCGGAACCTGCTACCAACTGAGGGACTCAGCCAGCTGATTGGACACTGAGACCCTGTTCCGGAGCTTGCCCGTGGCCTGGGCCCACTGTGAACAGAGACACTACTGAGCTGCTGGCGTGTGGAGGTGAGCATCAGGGACGACATGGACCATGGAGGCCATATGACCGAGAAGGCGAAGCATTGACTCTGCCAACACAGTGCGACAGCGGGAGGAAAGCCACAGCCTGGAGTGTGTCCAGCCAGGCTCCTATGAACTCCAAGTCCTCAGTTGGGGTGAGATATCAAATCCCAGGTGTTGCAGGACCCTGATGTGTGGCCTGTGGCCTGCTGTGTCCCCCTATTTACAAGACAGTCGTCCAAGTAAGGGAAGACAAAGGCCCCTTGGAGACAGAGATAGGCCGCCGCCACTGCCAGGCATTTGGTGAAGACCCATGGGGCTGAGGAAGGGAAGTACCCTGAACTGGTAGTAGTCAAATCCGACCATGAATCTTAGGTACTGTCTGTGATTGGGATGGATAAGAAAGTGGGTATAAGCATCCTTTAGGTCCAAGGAGCATAACCAATCTCTCTGCCGCAGGTAGGGCAGTAGTATTCCAAGCCACTTAACTATTTTACAGGGAACATGGGCTATGGAGGGTTATCTCCAAGTTATAATGCCCTGTTCAATGTAATTTCAGTTTGTTCAATGTAAACTGCACTGATGCAGAATAGCGCAGTATATAAGAGAATGTAAATCGGGGCAGTGGGAGTGCTCCTGCCCAATCGGGGCAGTGGGAGCTGGAGAGCCCGCTCACCTGAGCTGCTTAAATAGCGGCGTCCCTACCGAGAGGGAGCCGCATTGCTGCCTGCCCACCCGGCTGCTCCTTGTCTTCACTCCTGCCCAATCGGGGCAGTGGGAGTGCTCCTGCCCAATCGGGGCAGTGGGAGCTGGAGAGCCCGCTCACCTGAGCTGCTTAAATAGCGGCGTCCCTACCGGGCGGGCCCGCACCTGAGGGCCTCGCCAGAGGGCCCTTTGGCGTGGCCCTTAGGCGGTGGCCATTGGCGTGGCCCACCACACTGAAAGAAAGCGCAACGAGTGAGGCCCACGAGAGGAACTACAACAAGATCACAGTCAGCCAAGGCTGGAGCTCCCCGGGACGGGTACGAGCTCGCCGACACCGTATCTCGCACACCTCAAGCCCCCAGGACCGGGTTGAGTTTGTGCACAACACGGGAGGTCGACACCTCCGGCATCGAACTACACGACGCGCCGCACTGAGGACAAGCGCCATGTAAGTCACCCTCAAAGAGATACTGACACTTGAAATCTGACTGTTGAATCTGATGAAGTTGATGAAGCTGCACTATGCTTAAATGTATGCTACAAAGTTTGTTGACCAATATCGTTGACTGCCACCAACTCCACCCCATTAAGATTTCAGTTGCATGCTAGTATTGCCAATCTCTGACCATAACAGGCACACCTACCCCTACTAGTCTTATTTTCTTATAATTACAAATATTGCCAATATCACTACTTTTTATGAAGTTGCTACCATTGCTAATGTTGCTACTGTTTTACTACTACTATTAACACATATCCCTGACATGTATACTGGATACTGTTGACACTGGATACTGTTGATACTTGCTGGTACTAACTGTTACAAGCTATACTGTTGTTCACCCATGCTTGTTAAGGCTGCAACTACAACTACCAGGTCTAAAAACTATAGCTGTCAGAGTAAAGGGCACTGCAGAGTTACATCACCCAGCTAAAAATGAAGGCGCTAATCTTGTACGTGGGGATATACCTGTTTACACTAATCCCTGCCTACGCATTCAATCAAAACCTATACCAATCACACCCACACCTTTACACTCCATTCTACCTCCTCTACACCATACAAACGCCACAACCACTCCTACTCGCACCATACTACTTCACCGGAAAGATTGTAAGGCACACGCCCCAACACAGGGATTCCACTAACAGTTCTACGAGAAATCTGAGGCACCGCAAGCCCAAAGCATCATTGCCCCACTCACTCAACCAAACTACGTCACAAACCACTAACAACCAGGCTACACAGGCTCTGCATGAAACCTGTAATATCATCCTCATCAATGCTCGCTCAATCAGAAACAAAACCCACATAATCTACGACATCATCACAGACGACCAACCGGACATCCTATGTATAACTGAAACATGGGTCACAGACACTGATGCAGCCATATTGAACCAGATCAGCAAACCTGGATACAACCTGTATAACTGTCCCCGATCCCACAAGAAGGGTGGAGGGGTCCTCATAATAGCGAAAGCCAACCTGAAACTCTCAAGCACATATCAGAACTCAAACACAGACATAGAACTACTCAAGGAAGAAAACGCAGCATTATCCATCTACTTGATATACAGACCTCCCACGCCGCATCATGAGATATTTGCATCAGCATTGGAAACCATTTCAGCGACGCAACCAAGAAAATTCCAGATCATACTAGGGGACCTAAATGAAGTAATTAGATCTTACCTGCTAATTATTGTTCCTGAAGGAACGACAGTCCAGTCCCTTTACTTCTGGGTTACGCAACCCTTCCAGCAGCTTGGAGGCTGAGCCCAAACTTTTTGGAGGTGGGGCGGTATAAGTAGCACTGGTACCACCCACTAACTCCAGCATTCGATTGAAAAAGCAGTCTAACCAAAGTTCTATGAACAATCAACAGACAATTAACCCACACCACACATCAAACTCCCTCACGGGATAAGAAATCAAAACCCAACTCTTGTTTTTTTTTTTTTTTTTTTTTTTTTTTTAATTTAGAAATGGGAGACAGGGAGGAGGGAATGGCGCGGGGAGGAGGGGGAGGGGAGCCCGATACTGCCCTAGGCGACTTACTCCTGCCCTCCTTTCCCCGGACCTGGTTCTACGCTCGGCCAGATGCTTCGCTCTTGACTGATAGGCCTTCAAGTCCGGCCGTGCCGGGTGGGATCAGGGACTGGACTGTCGTTCCTTCAGGAACAATAATTAGCAGGTAAGATCTAATTACTTCTTCCTTATCGTCACTCCAGTCCAGTCCCTTTACTTCTGGGATGTACCAGAGCAGTTCAATCCTGGGTGGGTTCCGGCATACCCGGACTGAAGGACTGCCCGACCAAACCGAGCGTCCGCTGCACTCTGTACGTCCAGCCTGTAGTGCCTTGTGAAGGTATGCAACGAGGACCAAGTCGCCGCTCTACAAATGTCCAACGGAGGGACTAGACTGAACTCTGCCCACGAGGCAGCCTGAGCTCGGGTGGAGTGCGCCCGGAGCCCCCCTGGAACCTGTTTCCCTTTCAGTATGTAGGCGGATGCAATCGTTTCTCTGATCCACCTGGAGATGGAGGCCTTGGCTGCCGCCTCTCCTTTGTGCGGGCCTCCGAACTGGACGAACAGCTTGTCGGATTTCCGGAAAGGAGCTGTGCGTGAGAGGTAACGCTTCAAAATCCTCTGGACGTCTAATCGTCGTAGCCTGCTATTGCTACCTTCAGGACCCTCGGCCGGCCAGGTCGGAAGGGTGACTGTCTGGTTCACGTGAAAAGGAGACAGAACCTTGGGCAGGAAGGAGGGTACCGTGCGTAGTACCACTTTGTCCCTGAGAAAGGATAGGAAAGGCGGTCGAGAGGACAGAGCTTGCAACTCGGAGACCCGTCTGGCCGAACAGATAGCGACCAGGAAGACTGTCTTGAGGGTTAAGTCCTTCAGGGAAGCCTTCTTGATCGGCTCGAAGGGTTCCCCGACCAATGCATTTAGAACAAGATTGAGATCCCAAGGAGGGATCACGGATCTCTGTTGAGGACGCAGTCGCCTAACTGCCCTTAGGAACCTGGAGACGTCCGCGTGGGCCCCAAGGGGCTTGCCGTGGATCTTGTCTCTATAGCAGGCGATGGCGGCCAGTTGGACCCGCAAGGAACTGTGCACCAGGCCTTTCTCAAAACCCGCTTGTAGGAATTCCAGCACCTCGGGGACTGAGGCCAAGAGGGGTTTCCTTCGGTGTTCCGAACACCACGCCTCAAAGATGCGCCAGACCCTTACGTAGGCCAGACAGGTCGAGCGTTTCCTAGCACTCAACAGCGTTGAGATTACCGCTCCTGAATAGCCTCGCTTCAAGAGGTGCGCCCTTTCAATAGCCAGGCCGTAAGCGAGAACCGATCCACGTGAGGCATTATTACCGGGCCTTGTCTGAGTAGACCCCTTCTGCAAGGGAGCCGCCAAGGGCGGTCGGCCAGCAACCTCACCAGATCCGCATACCAAGGACGACGTGGCCAATCCGGGGCAATGAGGATCACCAGACCTTGGTGGGCTTCCACCCGCTGCAGGACTTTTCCGATGAGGACCCACGGGGGAAACACGTAGAGAAGACCCTCCGTCGGCCACTTCTGAGACAGGGCATCTAGGCCTTCGGACATTCTTTCCCTCCGCCAACTGAAGAATCGATCCACCTTGGCTGACGAGAAGGTTGCCATGAGGTCCATGACTGGTAGCCCCCAGCGGGCCACTATCTGGTCGAAGGAATCCTTTTCCAGCTCCCACTCTCCGTGGTCTATCTTGTGTCTGCTGAGGTAATCGGCCATGAGGTTGTCCGTGCCTGCCACGTGCTGAGCCGAAAGCGCTTCCAGGCGTGTCTCTGCCCACTGGAAGAGGGCCCCCGCCTCCTTCTCCAAGGCGGGGCTGCTGGTACCGCCCTGGTGGTTGATGTAAGCTACCGTGGTGACGTTGTCGGAGAGAACGCGAATCGCTTTTCCTAGCACTAGGGACTCCAGCGCTCTGAGCGCTAGGATGATGGCCCGCAACTCCAGTCTGTTGATGGGCCATTGGGATTCCACCTGCGACCAGAGGCCCTGGACGAACTGGTCCTCGCAGTGAGCCCCCCAGCCCATCAGGCTGGCATCCGTCGTCAACAGTATCCATAGATGGGGCTCGAGGGGCATCCCCCGCTCTAGATTCCTTGGGCACCGCCACCAGAGCAGGGATTGTTTGGTTCGCGGAGCACAGGGTAACTGTGTTGACAGGCGATGATGTTGTGGAGACCACCGACGCAATAGTGCGCGCTGTAGTGGGCGCATGTGGGCCCTGGCCCAAGGCACTACCTCTATCGCCGCCGCCATTGTGCCCAGCACCTGAAGATAATGCCATGTGGAGGGGTTTCGTCTGCGCAGGAACTGTGCCACTAGTAGTCTTAGGTCCCTTGACCGCGCTCGAGACAGGAACACTCTGCCCCTCCCTGTGTCGAATCTTGCTCCGAGATATTCGAGGTCCTGGGAAGGCGTCAACCTGCTCTTTGCTCGGTTGATGACCCACCCTAACTCCTCTAACACCTGAACCACTCTGCTCGTCGCCCTGTGACTTTCTTCTTCCGACTTTGCCCGGACCAGCCAATCGTCTAGGTACGGGTGTACTAGGATTCCTTCCTTCCGGAGGAAGGCCGCCACCACCACCATCACCTTGGTGAATGTCCGTGGAGCCGTAGCTAGGCCGAAAGGAAGGGCCTGGAATTGGAAATGGCCCCCCGGTACCGCGAATCTTAGGAACTGTTGATGAGTCTTCCTGATCGGAATATGCAGGTAGGCCTCTGTCAAGTCGAGGGACGTCAGAAACTCTCCACCTCTTACCGCTGCGATGACTGATCGTAGAGTCTCCATGCGGAAGTGTGGAACTCCGAGACAGCGGTTGACCTGTTTTAAATCCAGGATTGGACGGAAGGAGCCTTCCTTCTTTAGTACTACGAAGTAAATGGAGTATCGACCCAATCCGGACTGGTCTGGTGGCACAGGCACCACTGCCCCGAGTGCGATTAGCCGAGCGAGGGCTGATTCTATTGCCGCCCTCTTTGCCAGAGATCCGCTGGGAGATTGAATAAATGCTGGAGGAATTTGCTTCGAGAACTCTAGAGCATAGCCCTCCCGGATGACCTCTAGTACCCACTGAAATTAAGGTGCATACAATTAAAGTAAATAAATTAAATGCAAAAATGTATCTCCTTTTCCTCCCACGGAGTGTACTTGCGGTTAGGCAGCTTGTATCTCCTGGACCCGACTCAGCGATCCTAGCCCGAGGCTCTACACGCGGTAGGCCTCACCACGTGGAGCCCGGGCAGAGGACCGCGAGACAATTTCCTGGGCCGCGCTGTGCTTCTTGCGGTTTTTCCCCCGAAGAGTGCTGCTTTCTTGCAGCCTTCGTTCTGGAGTCTGCCTCTCTCTCTCTCTCCCCCCCGTAGGGCTCCCGGGGAGTAGCGAGGCTCGCCTCCGCGTCCTACTTTCCTGGGACGGGTCCGGCGAGAAGCGCTGCCTGGCGGTGCTGCCTCCAGCGCTCAGCCGCCAACGGGGCTTCGGCGCGAGGCAGATGCAATCCGGAGCAGGGGGCAGGAGAAATCGCCAGAGCCGTTGTTGGGCTGAGGAGCAGGAGCGAAGTTGTCTCCAACTCTGCGGGGAGATAGCACTTCCCGGGCCCGATTCGGGGAGCGTGGGGGGGGGGGGGAGGGAGGAGGGAAGGCTGAGAGAGCAGAATTAAAGAGACAGAAGCAAATAAGAGCCAATTAAGGCGCCCTACTTTCTTGTGAAATTAAATTAAAAATGAAATAGGTTAAAATAAAATTAAAGCAAGATTGCTAACAAAAAAGGACTCCAGTAAGCCCTAGGCTTACGGAACCCTCCAGCTGCTTGGAGGCTGAGAATACTGGAGTTAGTGGGTGGTACCAGTGCTACTTATACCGCCCCACCTCCAAAAAGGTTGGGCTCAGCCTCCAAGCTGCTGGAAGGGTTGCGTAACCCAGAAGTAAAGGGACTGGACTGGAGTGACGATAAGGAACTAGCATCAACAACAGACACGCATGCAAACACCTTCCTAGAAGCTATGACCCAGCTAGGGTACCAACAACTAATAACAGAACCCACCCATGAAAAAGGACACACACTAGACATGGTTTTCACACCCAAAGGAGAACAGGCCAATGTTGAGAAGCCCCTGATAGAGATCAATCCACTACCCTGGTCAGACCACCACCAAATCAATATACGGATAAAGCTTCCTAACTTGACTAAAGACACAAAAGCAAAAAGAGTAACACCAACAACGAAGATTTAACAAACCAAACATGGAAGGTCTCATCAATACTATCAAATCCCACATAGACCTGGGAAAAACAGACCTCGATGAATTAACAAGCAACTGGGATTCCGGAATTCAGACCATAGCGATCCCTAAAAGGAATCAGACACCAAACACATTCTAACACCAATCAGAACCTTGGTACAACATAACACTGACCAGAATGAAGAGAGACCTCAGAAAGCACGAAAGAAAGTGGAGACACACCAAATCCACCGAACTCAGGGCTGTGTACCTTAATCTCCTCTCAAAATACAAAGAAGAAGTAAACACAGCGAAGAGGATACACCATACCAACATCCTAAACAAAGCCATCAACAAATCACGTGAACTTTTTGCACTAGTAAAATCGCTAACCAAAACAGCCCCACAAATACTGGCAGATCACTATGCAAGCAAACTGACTACCACCGCCCCCACATTCGATGTAGGCACACCACACCAACGAACAAAAGTGAAGCAAGAACTAACATGGAGCACGTTCAACAACATTGATGAACAACAAACCACCAACATTCTAACCTCCATAAATACCACCACCTCACCACTCGACCCCTGCCCAACCGCATGGATCAAAGCAACAAAAAAAGAGATCAACCAGCAAATAGCTCACATTGTAAATCAGTCACTAAGTCAAGGAATAATGCCTGACCAACTAAAGCAATCTATAATAAGGCCAATCCTAAAAAACAACTCTCTCAACAAGGAAGACCCGACCTCATACCGCCCCATATCCAGCATTTCATTCCTGGCAAAAATCATTGAAAAGGCAGTACTCCTACAACTTCAAGATCACCTTGATGACCATGATACCTTAGACAAACAACAATACGGGTTCAGAAGAAACCATGGAGTTGAAACACTTTTGATAGCGCTAATGAACAACCTCCTCAAAGGACTAGAAGACAAAGAAAATGTTTATACTCATTTTCATTGACATCTCCGCCGCCTTTGACACTGTACATCATGGGATCCTCCTTAGCAAACTGGAATCCATAGGAGTTGTGGGAACCCCCCTCAAATGGTTCTCCTCCTACATATCGAACAGAAGGCCTCAAGTACAATTCAATGGGGAACAAGCTGAACCGTTCTCGCAAACACAGGGCATACCCCAGGGCTCGGCTCTCTCGGCACTACTGTTCAACATTTACATGCAACCCCTCTGCGACATTTTCAAAAGGCATAACATCAACTACCACATCTATGCAGATATTATGCTCTACACACAATTGGACGCCGCTGACCTGAAATATACACAGCTCGAAACCTGCCTGGACGAGATGTTACTATGGCTACAGAAAAACAACATGACAATTAACCACAAAAAAACAGAGGTCATGTATATATCCAGTAAACCGAACTTCAAGCCCCCTTCTACAATCACCCTGTGCAACAACACGTACAACGCGAAAGATGAAATCAAATACCTAGGAGTCACACTCGACTGCAACCTAAAAATGGAGACACACCTACGTAAAACAAACAAAGCCATCTTCCAGAAACTTAGGGTGATACAACCTCTAAGGAAAATAACAGCACCCTGTGACTTCCGGTCTGTGGCTCAAGCGCTCATTATGCCACACCTAGACTACTGTAATGCCATCTTACAAGGTCTGCCTAAAAAATCACTAAATATCCTTCAGATGGCCCAAAATGTGACAGCCAGGATCATAATGGGAACAAGCATTTCTGAACACATCACCCCCATTTTAATCAAGTTACATTGGCTTCCAATTGCAGCTAGGATACAGTACAAGATGTTAGTAACCACATTCAAACTTATCAACAACTTAGCCCCCTCATTCCTGTCCTCACTTATCAGCACACAACCTGCAAATAGGGACAGAAGAACCACCAACTCGGGCACCCTGCAGGTCCCCACCAACATCAGAACTGTGAAAACAAGTACATGTCGCAGAGCTTTCTCATTCTCTGCGCCATCTGAAATCAACTCCCTTTTGAACTGCGTTTAATCAAGGACATTACAATATTCAGGAAAGAGCTAAAAACCCACCTATTCAAATGTTACTACAATCAGCCATGACTCTCAAGTTCCGTTGAATCGTAGCAAAACAATCAGATAATTATATGCTTTTGATTCCGCTTCATGTATAAATATGTAAAATTGTGTAATCCAAAAAGGTGTAAATATGTATGTATAAATGTAAATATGTGTAATCCGTTCCCCAAGACACTAACCCTGTCTGCTGTGACCTGTCCTCAGATCTATGTATCTACTATCCCCTCCCAGTCCTGATTTGACAACCCCCAAAAGATGAATCGAACCGCTGCTGATCGCTGGAAGCAGCGGTATATAAGTGTGTATTAAATAAAAATTAAAAAAAAAATAAAAAAATAAAAATAAATAACAGACCACGCTGATACAGTGTGGTAGTGCTGTACCTCTGCTGCTAGAGCCGTGAAGCGATCCACCCTGTCCAGGGAGAGGAAAGCCTTGGCTTGGAGAGTGTCCAAGCGAACCCCTATGAACGCCAAGTCTTGTATTGGAATGAGGTGGGATTTTGGGTGACTTATCACGAATCCCAGATGATGTAGGACCTTGATAGTGAGGTCTGTAGCATCTCTGAGGCTGTCCCACCTCTTACTAGTCAGTCATCTAGGTAAGGGAAGATGAAGGCCCCTTGGAGATGAAGATAGACAGCCACCACTGACAGGCATTTGGTGAAGACCGTTGGTGCGGAGGCTAGGTCGAAGGAATGTACCCTGTACTGGTAGTGGTGGCTCCTGACCATGAATCTTAGGTATTTCCTGGGACTGGGATGGATGAGGATGTGGGTATAAGCATCCTTCAGGTCCAAGAATCATAGTCAATCTCCCTGCTGGAGGTAGGGCAGCAACATTTTCCCCCAGTTACTTCCAAGTTGATCTCCCTGTTTATTGTAAATACAACTCAAAGTTCCTTGTGTTGTATAGTTGATGTTAAATGTAAACCGCTCTGATCTAAAATAGAGCGGTATAGAAGAACTGTTAAATAAAATAAATAAAATAAACATTTCAAGGGAGAGCATCTTGAACTTCTCCCGCACCAGGAATTTGTTCAGGTTTCTCAAGTCCAGGGTGGGCCTGAGTCCACTTGTCCTTTTTGGGACCAGAAAGTACCTGGAGTAAAACCCCTTTCCTTTCAGGTGGTGTGGTACAGGCTCCACAGCCCTGTCCCTGAGAAGGCCTGTGAGTTCTTGCATGAGCAGAGCCTGGTGTAGAGGAGACTGAGGAGGCTCCCCTGGAAAGAAGGGTGGAAGCAGCTAGTCCAAGTGAAGGAGATAACCCTCCCTGACCACCTGAAGTGCCCATGAGTCTGTGGTGATTGATGGTCACCTGTGTGCCCCCCCCCCCGCCCCATGGGTAGCTGATCCTCCAGAGGGAAAGAGGCTATTCTGGGGGCATCAAAACCCCAACCCAGGCTGGGCTGAAGTCTGGGGCTTTGGGCCCTTGTGCTTGCGTTGGCCTTAACCCTGCTCCCTTGCCCCGGTGGCCCTGCTGAGGGGTCTTGGTGGCTGGGTATGGAGGATAGCCTCGATAGGGTTGGCCCTTTCTATGGAAAGGAGGCTTCTTTCCAAGGAGGCGTCTTCCTCAAAAGAGTGGACATCTTCCTCGAGAGTAGAGTCTGAGTCATGTACTCTGTCTTGATCTCAGCAGCCTTGTACTCCATGAGCTTGCCGAAAAGCTGCTCCTCAAGACATGGGATGTTAAGGAGCTTCTCCTGCACCCATTGCTCGAGATTGAATGTCTGGAGCAAAGCCTGGCGTCGGGCACTGATGCCCGCAGCTGCTACCCGCACGCTGGACTCAAACCCATCATAGGTGGCCTGGGAAAGGTATTTGGAACACTCCCTGATGGACTTTGTAAATGTCTGGAAGCGCCGGACGTGGTCCCCACCGAGGCCAGCCACAAAGCCTCAGAATTCCTTTGACAGGTTTCTGAGGAACATACCGACGTAAAGTTGGCACGTCTGGATGTGGCAGGCAAGCATAGTGTCCTGGTAGTATTTTCGGTTGAGGGCGTGGGACTCCCTGCCTGGGGGCATGGAAGAGTGCGTCTTTGGGCTCTTCTGTCAACGCATGGCCGACTCCACTACCATAGAGATGTGGGGGAGTTAGGTCTTCCAGAAACCTGGCCAGCGCTGGACCTGGTATTGACTTGGCGGCTGACAATTGGCACCGAGGCTTGGGTCTTCCACATTCAGAGAAGGCGCCTGTTCAGCATGGAGGGGACTGGGACAGTCAGGGTCTCTAAGTGGCGCCTTGTACTAGAGGATGTCGAACTTCTCCATATGAGGGTCCTCCTCTGACTCCATAGTGAGGTAAAGGGTTTGCTCCATGTCCCGGACAAGCTCAAGGAATGAGGCGTCCTCGGGTGGGGATTGGCGCCTAGCCGCTGGCAGGGATGGATCCGAAGGGAGGGCCTGGTGGGCCCGGGACTTCGGAGACGTCTCAACGTCGAACTCCTAAGCCGAGTAGTCTGAGGAAGACTCGAGGCCCGACAGCTCCAAGGGTGTCTGCTCCGGTCTTTGATGCTTTGAGGCCGAGGGATGGCTGGAGCCAGAGGCACTTGCCTGTGAAGAACTCGCCCCCGAGGAGCGGGAGCGAGATAGAGACCCTTGTTGAGGATTTACCCGAGGAGTCTGGCTCTCGGGGATCACTTCGGAGGCCTGGAGAATCCTCTGTATCAAGGTACCTGAGGTCTCTGTGTGAGCACTGGTAGGGCTGGGTCTCAACTCCTGTTGGAACACAAGGAACACCGAAACGTTGCGCTCAAGCGCCAACATATGAGTTTCCCACTGGGGGGTGGCAGTCAGAGAGACCGACGCCAGGGTTACCAGGTCAGCAGGATGGCCTTTGGGAGACTGTGCTTCATTGCCTGAAGCCTCGACTCCTGTCCCGAGTACCTTGTGGTGCTGCTCCCATTCTGACGACTCAGAGACCAGTTGGGGGGGGGGGCGCTGAAGGACCATTCATGGGATTTCCCCTGCTTGTCAGTCTCCAAGGACGAGGTCCTCGAGGTCTTCTTTTTCTTCTTATGCTCTCGCTCCGGGGATTCTTACTCAGAATGTCTGCGAGCCCGCTCCGGAACCGTGGGGGCCTTACACGACTCAGAGGATCCGTGCGGGGCCTTTGAACGCGAGGCTACTGGTGAAACTGGGGTCGAGTCTACCCTGTGGAAGATGTCCTCTTGCTTTTGCCAGTTGCTCTGGCTGGTCTTGGTGGACATTTTTTTGCACAGGGGACATTTCTCCGGGTCAAGGTCGGCACCCAGATACCGGAGGCAACAATTATGAGTGTCGGTGAGTGACATGTTTTTGGAGCACTGATCACATTTCTTGAAACATGTGGCCGTTGGGGCAAAAAGAACCTCTGTGAGGTCAGACTTTCGGCACGGCCAGCGGTTGAAAAAGGTGCAAAAGCGCTGGAGGAACCTAACAAAAAATAAAACTAAGTTGCGAAACCCGACACTGGGGCAGTGGGCCGCGAAAACCGGAAAGATGTACAAAAAAAAAAAAATCAACTTTTTTTTTGGGGGGGGGGGGGGGGGGGAAACGTGGAGAAGACGTACGTCTGTAGAGCTTTGTGGAAAAAGGGAGACTAAGATGGCACCCTTGGGTGGGAAGGGGACCACGCATGCATGGTGGCATCTCCCAAAGGCTTTCTTTGAAAGCGGGGGAGATGCTTTCGTGAGAACTCCATATGTGAGGACTGACGTCCTGCTTGTTCCTGGAGAAAGATATGGTCTGACTTATAGAAAGAACTAGTAACGCCCTCCTCATGCCCAACAAATGCAGCAAGGGGTCTGCCTGAAAGTCCTCCTCCAAGAAAGGGCACAATCACAGAATGATTACAATGAAAGGAAGACAGCACCTTTGGGAAAAAGTACAGTACCATCCTTAGAGACAGATGCTGTCGAGCTGACCAGAAAAGGCTCTCTAAACCCATACTGCAGATGCAACAGCCATCAGTAATACCATCTTCAGAGTCAAATCCTCGAGGCTCAAAGGGGGGACCTTTCAGTGCCTTCAGGACTAGAGAGAGACTCCCATTGCAGTGCGATTGGATGCACAGACTGATGGATCTGCTTCACCCCTTGAGAAAGCCAGACACATCCGGGTGTTCCTCTAAGGACACTTCCTGAACATGCCCCCAGTAGCACAGAGGTGTTGCCACCTGAACCTTGAGAGAGTTTGGAACTGGTACCTTGGACCAGGGTTTAGCTCTAGAGTTGACACTATTGACCACAAGAGCTGCAGGTAGTCCTAGACCCTGGGATCTGCACGAGAGCAAAAACCCCTGAGCTGCAGCTGGTCCAACCTTTCCATGGTGAGAAACACTCTGCCCAAAACAAGTGTTTAAGCAGGCACCCAGATACTCCAAGTCCTGGGAGAGCTCTAGGGATAGCTGATCACTCAACTTCTCCAACCACTCCACCTGAGGGGTGTCTGCCCTGGACATTTCCATGGAGTCAAACTCAAACCAGCTAGTTATCCCAGTATAAGTGAACTTGGATTCCCCACTTGTGCAGGAAGGCTGACACCACCGTCATGACTTTCAGGAAGGAGCGAGGCACCGTGACTAGGCAAAATTCAGGGCATAAACTGAAAATGGAGGCCCAAGATGCATTCCCATATCGCAATATGAAAACACACTTTGGAAAGGTTCAAGGGGATTAGAAACTCCCCTTGCAGGACCAATCCAATGACAAACGTGGGGATCTCCATGCTGAAATGGAACACTCTTAATTTGGCATTGACTGCCTTCAGGTCTACAAAAGGGTCAAAAGAACCCACCTTTCTTGGGCACAATGAAGCAATGGAATACTGCCCTTGACCTTGTTCTGTTGGTCACATGGAGCATACCCCATTTGAAGGCAAAACTGTCTCCTCAAATTGGATCATCTTTCATGGAGGCCAACCTGGAAGTTATGTCATTGAGATGAACAGGACTAGGCAGGTCCCTATAGTTACCATGAAGCGGGGAAGGGAAGTGATTTTGGATTTAACTCATGCATTTTTCAGAAGTAGCTCAAGGAGAATTACATTCAGGCACAGTTGATATTTTTCTTATCTCCGGAGGGCTTACAATCTATTTGCACTTGAGACAATGATGGGTTATGTAAGTGAACAACTCGACAGCATTTGAAAGTCAGCTCCTACATATTTTGACTATGTTGAAGCCTACTACTTGTGAACAGGATCCACGTCCTTCATGTACTGTACAGGCAGTGGGTGCTGAATTAACAGGTATATTGGTGGAGATTATTAATTATTCCTTGATTAAGGGCATGGTTCAAGCTTGTTTGAAAAAAATCTATTGTAAAGCCATTACTAAAAAGCCCTCTTTGGGCCTAGGAGTTGTGGCTCATTATAGGTCATTCAAATATTCCCTTTCTTGGGAAAGTGATTGAACAAATTTTTTGGAGTCATGTGCAGTCTGAAGTAGGTTTCAATCTGGATTTCAAAAATCTCGTAGTACTAAGACCTCATCCACAGGTGCAAATAATAAGGTCTATCATTGGACTGATCAGGATTTAAACATTGTGGTAATATTTCTGGACTTTTCTTCACTTTTTGATATAGTTGATCATCTCATACTGATTTCCTCTTTGAAGGAACTGGGCTTTAGGGATGGAGTCTTCCAGTAGTTCATTTGTACAGAGGAGTGGCTTAGTGGTTTGGGCAAGTTACCTCGGGCTGGAGGGCCAGGGGTTTGAATCCTGCTAGAGGACAGCAACCTTGGGCAGGAGGCACTGGGGTTTCTAGTCCCACAGGTGTTCCTTGTGGCCTTGGGCAAGCCACTTAACCCTCCATTACCTCAGGTAGAATAAAACAAATTGTAAGCCTTTTGGGGACAAGGGGAAAATATATATATAACACCGTAACTGAATGTACACCACTTTGGTAGAAAAGCAGTATATAAGCCTGCTTAAATAAATAAATTTAGTTTCTATGTGGGAGGTCTCAACAGGCAGCTTTTGGGGATAGCTGATCCTCTGTGTGGTCAGTGTCAAGTGAAGTTTGACAAGGAGCAATATTGTCCCCTGTCTTTTTAAAATATTTTTATTTCTCCATTATGTGAGAGATGTTAGAGAAATACAGGTTTGAAATATCACTTATTTGCTGATGACATTCAAGTTATGATACCAACAGGGGGGGGGATTGTAAAATGGAATCTGGGACTTGAATATAGCTGACAGGCTAAAACAAAAGCAGTTAGTATTGAATGAAAATTCTGAAATGTTGTTTGGCTGAGAATCTGGTGAATTTGCATTGGTGATAACCAGCTTGTAAATTCACAAGTTCAGCTTGTAATTTAGGGGTCTGGTTAGATCAAGACTTAACATTTGATTCATATGTTTCAAAGTTGGTTCAGCTTTTTTTTATTTTTTAAATCATCTTCAGGTTCTTTTCCAATTGCTATCCCTTTCGGGCCCAGAGAAAGCACAGTTACTTACCTGTAACAGGTGATCTCTGGGAACAGCAGGAATAAGTCTTCACATATGGGTATCGTCGGTAGCGATGGAGCCTGCGCGGGAACGCTCCCCAGCGTCCAATCAGAAAGCTTTTGGGAGCATCACACAGCGCCTGCGTGCTGCCTTCCCGCCTTTCCCAACTGTCTCTCTCAGTTAGGTTTTAAAGCTGAGACAAAGAGAGAGAGAGAGAGGGAAAGGAAAGATAGATAGAGAGATACAACTCCCAGGGGAGGTGGGTGGGTTGTGAAGACTTATTCCTGCTGTTCCCAGAGATCACCTGTTACAGGTAAGTAACTGTGCTATCTCCAGGAACAAGCAGGAATGAGTCTTCACATATTTATTTATTTTATTTATTTAGTGTACACTTATATCCTGCTACTTCCAGCGATCAGCAGCGGTTTGCTATACATAACAGTATGGTTGTACAGGCCATGGATTAAAACATACATAATGATTCAGTACAGGACACAAACATTCAGATTACAGGTTTACACTTGATTGCAAGACATTGATTACACATGTATGTACATATTTACAGGTTGTCAGAGTCTATAGGTGTTTGACGTGTAGTGCTCTTTCCTTGTGCATGGTGAAAGAGGTCATGTGGGATTGAAGTGTGTCTGGAAAAGATGCGTCTTTAGCTTTTTTCTGAATACCAACAGGTCACTGATTGCTCTCAGTTCGCATAGTAGTTGGTTCCATAGCAGTGGCACTATGAATGAGAATGCTCGGTTGCTGGTGGTTGCAGTGACAGATCTCAGGCTAGCCGGAACAATGAGGGTATTGAGGTGTGTGGTTCTTCTGCTTCTGTTATTTGGCTGCGATGTGATAAGGGCGTTGAGAAACGAGGGTGCTATATTATGAATGAGCTTGAATGTGGTGATTAGGATTTTGTATTGTATGCGTGCAGTGATGGGGAGCCAATGTAGGTCCATTAGAATTGGTGTGATATGCTCCTTCAGGCCTTTCCTCATAATTAATCTAGTTGCCACATTTTGCGCCATTTGGAGGATGTTGAGGGTTTTTTTAGGCAACCCCTGTAGTATGGTGTTGCAGTAGTCCAGGTGAGGAATGATGAGGGCTTGTGCAACGGTCCTAAAATCTGAGTGCTCTATGATGCTACGTAGTGGGTGCAAGACTTTTATTTTGTGGAAAATGGCTCGATTGGTAATTCGGAGATGCTTTTCCATCTTTAGGTTGCAATCCAGTGTCACGCCCAGGTATTTTAGCTCGCTCTTTGTGGCGTAGACGTTATTGTTCATGGTGACTGTAGGTGATGGGTTGAAATCTGGTTTTCTGGAAATGAACATCACTTCGGTCTTTTTGTGATTAATGGCCATGTTATTCTGTTGCAGCCAGAATTGTAGCTCACTGAGGCATTTTTCCAGTTGACTGATGTTCGGGTTGTCTACATCAAGTTGAGTGTAGAGCATTAGGTCATCAGCATAGATGTGATAACTGATCTGGTGTTCCTGGAATGGTTTTACAAACTGGCCGTAGATAAAGGTTGAAGAGGGAAGACAGAGCCGAGCCTTGAGGTATGCCTTGGGTTTGGGGGAAAGTTGCAGCCTTCTCGTTGTTGAAGTGGACTTGCTGCATTCTGTTGTTTATGTAGGAAGCGAACCATTTCAGAGGGGCACCTCTAATGCCTATGGAAGAGAGTCTGTTTAGGAGCGTGGGGTGATGTACGGTATCAAAGGCGGCTGATATGTCTATGAAAACAAGCATGAACATTTTGCTTCTGTTTTCCAGTCCTTTGAGAAGCTTATCAAGTAGGGCCAGGAGGAGGGTCTCCATGCCATGATGCTGTCGGAAACCATACTGGTGGACTTCCAAAGCGTTATTGTCATCGATGTGATCTTGCAGTTGCATTTGTACTGCCTTTTCAATGATCTTGGCCAGGAAGGATATGCTTGACACCGGTCGGTAGGATGTTGGGTCTTTCTTGTTAAGAGTCTTGTTCTTTAGGATGGGTCGTATGATGGATTTTTTGAGGTGCGTTGGCATTAACCGCTGCCAAAGCGATTGGTTCACAATGTGTGTGATATATTGAACAATTTCCTGTTTTATGCCCTTTACCCAGGCCGCAGGGCATGGGTCGAGTGGGGAGGTGGTGGTTTTTAAGCTGGCTAAAGCTGGGGACTCCCTAGCTTTAGATGCCAGGGAGAGACCCCAGAAGTTGTGTGTCCCTGGGACAGGGCTCCACTTCCCCCCATGGATCTCTGGCATCCCATCAGGGATGGTGGGTAGGAGTTGATTAAGTATGGAACAGGTGTTTGAGAACAGCCTGACCAAAGAAGGCATCCCGGCGGGAGTCCTTGTCCAAGCAGTAATGGGCTGTGAAGGTATGAACCGAGGCCCAAGTGGCTGCTCGACAGATGTCGTCAATAGACAGAGTTCAGATGAGCCATTGAGGCTGCCATGGCCCTCACATTGTGAGCTGTGACATGGCCCTCCAGAGAAAGGTTCTTACTCTGAAAGGCGAAAGAAATACACTGGGCAATCCAGTTAGATAGTGTTCTCTTGGAGACTGGTAGTCCCAAATGAGAAGGATCAAAGGCAACAAAGAGCTGAGAGGATTTTCTATGTTGCTGTGTCCTTTGTAAATAAAAAGCCAGAGCTCTTTTACAGTCCAGGGTATGAAGATTCCTCTCTGCACTTGATGCATGAGGCTCTGGAAAAAAGACAGGTAGGTAGACCTCCTGGTTGAGGTGAAAGGGCGAGACCACCTTAGGTATAAAATGTGGATGAGTCCTAAAGACTACCTTGTCATGATGGAACCTTGTATAAGGTGGATTAGCTACGAGTGCTTGCAATTCACTAATACGACGTGCTGATGTGATTACAATAAGAAAGATAACTTTCCAAGAAAGGTATTTCAAGGAGGTGGTAGCCAAAGGTTCAAAAGGCGGCTTCATAAGCTGACCAAGAACCAGGTTCAAGTCCCATGTCACCGGAGGTGGTCTAATGAGAGGCTTTGTTAAAAGGAGGCCTCTCATGAACCTTGCTACAAGAGGATGAGAAGAAACAGGTTGTCCATTCAGAGGCTTAAGGGAAGCTGCAATAGCACTAAAATGGACCCTTACTGAATTAGTTTTAAGGCCTGCATTAGGCAGATGGAGGGGATACTCCAGCAAAGATTCCAGGGGTATGGCAAGGGGGTTAAGACCCTTTCCAGCGCACCAGATAGTAAACCTCTTCCACTTGAAAGCATAAGAACGTCTAGTGGAAGGTTTTCTGGAAGCATAAAGAACATCTTTCACCTGTTGAGAAAGATGAAGATCTTGGAGATCTAAGCCTTCAGCAACCAAGCCCTGAGATGCAGAGACTGGGGATTGGGATGCCATAACTTCCTGTCCTCTTGAGATAGGAGATCTGGAGCAGACCCTAACTTGAGGGAGGGAGCTTGAGAGAGATGTAGAAGCAGAGGGTACCACACTTGCCGTGGCCAATGTGGAGCTATGAGAATCATGTGGCCTCTGTCTCTCTGAATCTTGAACAGGGTTTTGGGAATTAGGGGAATGCGTGGAAAGGCATACAGGAAGTCTTGACCCCAGTGAAGGAGGAAAGCATCCCTTGCCTGAGCCCCTGAGCCAGAGTTCTGGAACAGAATCGGGGAAGTTTGGCATTCCACGGACTTGCAAAGAGGTCTATGTCCGGGGTTCCCCAAATCTGAAAAATCCTGGTCACCTGGTCCACATGTAGGGACCACTCGTGTGGAAGCAGAACTCGACTGAGCCTGTCTGCCCAAGAGTTTTGAATGCCTGGAAGATAAACTGCCAGAAGATGAATTTGATGCTCTCTGGCGAGGGCCCACAGTCGCAAAGCTTCGTTGCAAAGCGACAGAGAGCCAGTTCCGCCCTGCTTGTTCACATAGAACATGGCAACCTGATTGTCCGTGTGGATAAGGACTGTCTTGCAGCTGAGCAGGGTGTGGAACACTCGCAGAGCAAGGAAGATTGCTCTGAGTTCCAAGAGATTGATATGTAGACAAGTCTCCTGTGGGGACCAGTTGCCCTGGGTGGAGAGGTCTTGTAGATGAGCTCCCCACCCCATTGGAGAAGCATCTGTTGTGAGAGTTGCTTGGGGTAGAGACTGCTGAAAGGGGGACCCCAGCAACAGGTTTTGAGGGGACTTCCACCACTGGAGCGACAAAATGAGGCGACTTGTGTTTGCTATTTTGTCTGACAGGCAGTCTAATGCCTGGGTCCATTGGGTGGATAAAGTCCACTGAGCTGCTCTCATGTGAAGGCGAGCATATGGGACCACATGCACGGTGGATGCCATGTGGCCTAGTAATTGTAACATCTCTCGAGCGGTTAAGTGAGGCTTCAACTCTGCTTGAGAAGCTAACTGCACCAAGCGAAGGCAACGGGCCTGGGGGAGATAGGCCCTTGCCTTTGTGGTATCCAGCAATGCCCCTATAAACTCCAGGGACCGAGTAGGGGTTAAATTGGATTTTGGGATGTTTATTATCAGCCCTAAATACTGAAGGATACTCATTGTGCAGGCTAGAGAACTCTTGGCCTCTGACTGAGTGGGAGCTCGGATGAGCCAGTCGTCCAAATAAGGGAAGACGAATATTCCCAGAGTGCTCAGAAATGCAGCTACCACTGCCATGCATTTTGTGAACACCCTTGGTGGAGAGGCTAGACCAAAAGGGAGCACTCTGTATTGATAGTGCTTCTCTTGAAAAAGGAACTGAAGGAACCTTCTGTGAGTTGGATGGATGAGAACATGGGTGTACACATCCTTGAGATCTAGAGAACAAAGCCAATCCTGACTCTGAAGGTATTGCAGCAGAGTTCCCAAAGAACTCATTTTGAATTTTTCCTTGACTAGGAATCTGTTCAATTCTCTGAGATCTAAGATGGGTCTGTAGCCCCCTGTTTTCTTTGGGATAAGAAAATAGGGGGAGTAGAAACCTGTGCCCTGTTGTTGAAGAGGCACTTCCTCTATTGCCCCCCTGGGTGAGCAGGGTGGCAACCTCCTGCCCCAACAGGCTGAGGAGGGAGGTTGGAGAATTGAACTGGTGCACTCCTGTGTGAGGGGGCAAGCTTGAAAAATGAAGTTTGTACCCCTCTCTTATGATGGAGAGTGTCCAATGCTCTGCTGTAATTTGCTCCCATCTGGGAGCAAAATGACATAACCTTCCTGGAATGGTGGAGGGCTCTGGTCCTTCCAGAGCCAGGAAGGCCAAGTTCTCTAGCGGAAAGTCAAAGGCCCTGAGGGGGCTGAGGTTGCTGGGTCGGTGGAGGCCTAGCAGACTTTACTTTGCTCTGTTTGGATGATTGCGGACGTTTGGTAGGGAACTGAGCTGCAGAAGATGACTGCTGACCATAAGCAGGATAGAATCTTCCCTTTTTAGAAAAAGGTGCTTTCTTGAACAACCTTTTCTTAGCAGGAGCAGCTGTGGATTTGGATAGTCTATCCAAGGCAGAGTTTTCAGCATCCATCTGATTGGCTTTTGCTTGCCAATCTTTACCAAACTGGTTCTCACCTGTACAAGGGATATTTCCCAATTCATCTTGAACCCAGATCTCCAAATCAGATGCTTGAAGCCAAGCAATTCTACGTGCACCTATGGCAATAGCTGAGGCTCTGCTGACACATTCAAAGGAGTCAAAAGCTGCACGGTTGGAGAATTTGGAGATATCTTGGGCATGTTTAAGCCAAGTGAGAAAGTACTGTCTTTTATCTTCAGAAATGAAAGGACTTAAAGTCTGCAAATGATCAGTGACTTTTAAGAACATTCCCATGTAAAGACTATAGGAATTAATTCTCGCAGCAAGCATGGAAGCTTGGAAGACTCTTCTTCCAAAAGCATCTAGGGTTCTACATTCACGTCCTGGAGGATTAGAGGCATGTCTTTTGGCACTTCTAATCTTTCTCATAGCAGACTCAACCACAATAGAGTGGTGAGGAAGTTGAGTTCTATGGAAACCAGGACAAGGAGGGACACGATACATGGTATCCAACCTGCGAGAATGAGGGGAGGTGGTCAGAGGTGCTTCCCATATCCTTAACATGAGATCATACAAAATCTCATGAACAGGCAAGGTAGCTGCCTCCTTAGGAGTTTTAGGATATTGTAAAATATCTAACTCCTTGGCTCTGGGTTCTGTCTCAGGGGCCACCGTAATGGAAAGGCCCCGAGCCACCTCCCTGATGAAGTCTTGAAAAGACAAGTCCTCTAGAGGAGATATCCTTCGTTTAGGAGAGGACTCCTCCTGTGGAAGAAGCATCACTGCATCGACTGACTCTTCAGAATCCTCAGAGGAATCGAAGTATCGTCTGTCCGGATGCTCTTGCAAAGCCCGATACCCGTACCGACTGGGATCGGCATCGGGAATAACCGGTACCAGGGTATCGGTACCGGAGGGCTTCAGAGGACAGAGTACCGGCATAGCGGACACCGATGGTACCGGGATCGGTACCGATGGCGATGCTATAGCCGGTACCAGTGGGGTAGTCTGCTGCAGTACCATGGGCGTCGATGCCACAAGGAAAGCCGCCAGACTGCGTTCTATGGACAGAATCCTCTGATCCATCGACGCTGCCAATGCTTGGAAGTCGGTACCGGTGGAAGTCACCGGTACCCCAGAGCATGGCACCAGGAGATCTGTCGAGGCCACGCCATCCAGATCATCCTGGAACCCCGATGATGCTTTAGAGGCCGAAGCCTCCCGCCGGGGTAATTTTGCCGGTGCAGAATCCTTGAGGGCAACGCCAGAGGCATCTCGATGCTTAGAAGGAGATCTACCCTTCGAGGACCGGCTGCATTTATGTTTAGTTACCTGAGATCCATGTGAGGAAGAAGCAGCCCTGGAAGACGTTGATGCCACCGAAGCCGCATCAGAGGGAAACAGGATACTGAGCTTGGCAGCTCGGTTCTGCCGACCTCTTTTAGACATCATAGAACAGGACATACAATCTGTGATGGAATGGTCAGGACCTAAAAACATTTTAGACACCAGTCATGGGTGTCGGTGACGGAAATTGTACCGCCACATTTTGTGCACTTCTTAAATCCTGAGGCAGGTTTTTCCACGTTAAGGAAAAAAAGTTTTGGGCCTAAGGCCCAAAACGCAAGTGCACCTGAAGAAAAGAAAGGGAAAAAAAATATATTTTTTAAACAAGAAGAAAAAGACCGGCGGTACCGGTGGAGCATCGAAGAAGGCAGACGCGACACAAAAGAAATAAAGAAAAATAAAGAAATTCTTCTGTGGTGACAGGAACACGACCTGCTGGCTCCGCGGAAAAAGAAGAACTGAGGAGAGACAGTTGGGAAAGGCTGGAAGGCAGCACACAGGCGCTGTGGGATGCTCCCAAAAGCTTTCTGATTGGACGCTGGGGAGCGTTCCTGCGCAGGCTCCGTCGGTACCGACGATACCCATATGAGAAGACTCATTCCTGCTTGTTCCTGGAGATAATGTGTGTGTTGGTAAAGGCCATGATTTTGTCACCTTTAGATTATGGTAATGCTCTCTTTGTGGGCCTGTCCATGAAAACATTGTTCCACATGCAGTTGTTACAGAATACTGTGGCTCAGTTATCAGGAAATTTAGATGCAAGAGAGCATGATACCCCAGTACTGCAGAGGTTGCACTGGCTCCTTGTAGCTTAGGGCAATTAAAAAAAACTCCTAATGTTTTTTAAGAGCTTACATGGTGTAGCACAATGTGAGTAAGAAGTTTAATATCAACCCCATTGTAATCTAACTATGATGAGAATCACAAAATTTACTGCAGATTCCTACTCTATTTAGACTGCAGTGGAGCAGGCAGAAAGCTTTTTTTTAGTGGCAGATCCTTCCTGGTGGAACAAACTACTGGTAAAATATGCCTTGAGACCAGCTAATTTGTGGTTTTGTGAGCAGCTTTTAAACTAGATAATAGGGGAAAGCCGACAGTCGCCCAAGAGCGGATGGTTCGGAAGAATGTATCCTTGAAGGATACTACCAAAAGCCAAGAGGTTCCAAAACAACAGTAAAGTAGCCCAAATGCCCTCGAGTATGGAGCAGACAGAGCTTAAAGATCTCAAATTACCCATGTCTATCAATAGCCAAATTAATATGAATAAAATAGTCTCTAAAATGCTTGTATGCAAATGCTAGAAGTCTAAAAAATAAGACGGGAGAGTTAGAATATATAGCACTAAATGAAAGGTTAGATATGATTGGAATATCAGAGACATGGTGGAAGGAGGACAACCAGTGTGACACTGTGATATCTGGGTACAAACTATATCGTAATGATAGAGCTGATCAAATTGGTGGAGGGGCTGCGCTCTATGTTAGAGAGGGCATTGAGTCAGAAAGGATTAAAGTTTTGCAGGAAACAAAATTTGCTGTAGAATCTCTATGGATTGAAATTCCATGTAAAAAGGGGAAGGCGATGGCAGTGGGGGTGTACTATCGACCGCCTGGCCAGAATGAACAAATGGATGATGAAATGCTCAAAGAAATAGAGTAGTTACTCACCTGTAACAGGTGTTCTCCAGGAGCAGCAGGAATCAGTCCTCACATATGGGTGTCATCAGCACCGATGAAGCCCCAGCGGAGCATTTCCCCAGCTTTCTATGAAAGCCTTTGGGAATGCTAGGGGAGATAAAGTTCCTAGATGAAATAAATGACTGCTTCTTGGAGCAGCTGGTTCATGAACCGACCAGAGGGGAAGCCATATTAGACCTAGTCCTTAGTGGAACACCAGATCTAGTGCAAGAGATAAGGTTGTTGGGGGCCACTTGGCAATAGTGATCATAGCATGATCGCCTTTGATTTAATTAGTGGAGGAGGGATAGTAAGGAAATCCACAGTACTACCTTTTAACTTTTGAAAGGGAGCCCTTGATAAAATGAGGAAAATAGTTAAGAAAAAACGAAAATGAGCAGTTGCAAAGGTTAAAGACTTACATCAAGCTTGGGTGTTGTTGAAAAATACTATCTTGGAAGGCCAGACCAGCTGTATTCCACACTTTAAGAAAAGTGGAAGGAAGTCCAAAAAACTGCCAGCATGGTTTAAAGGTGAGGTCAGAGAGGCGGCTGTTGCCAAAAAAACATCTTTCAGGAAATGGAAAGAAGAGCCAAACAACGAAACCTGGAAACAGCACAAGCACTGGCAAGTCAAATGCAAGGCACTGATAAGGCAGGCAAAGGGAGAATTTGAGAAGAAGCTTGCTGCGGAAGCAAAAACGCAAAATAAAGACTTTTTCAAGTACATTCGTAGCAAAAAACCTGTGAGAGAGTCAGTTGGTCCATTAGATGATAGAGGAGTTAAAGGGGCGACAGCGGAGAGACTGAATGAATTCTTTGCTTCGGTCTTTACTGAGGAAGATGTAGGGATGTTACCCATGACTGAAGTGGTATTTAAAGGTGCCGAAGAATTGAAGGAAATAGCGATACATCGGGAAGATGTATTACAACTATTAGATAAACTGAAGAGTAGCAAATCACCTGGGCCGGATGGTATACATCCAAGGGTGTTGAAAGAACTGAAATATGAGATTGCAGACCTGCTTGGCCTGACTTCGGCTTAAGGATAAGCCTTGGCTTGACTTCGGCTTATCCTCCGCCTTGGACTCCCCCAGGTCCTTCACTAACTTATCCAAATCTTCTCCAAACAGCAAACCCCCCTTAAAGGGAAGCTTGCTAAGACGGGATTTCAAAGGTCTGTCCGCCGCCCAATTCCGTAACCACAATGAACTCCGGGCGGCCACCACAAACGCTGTGCTATTAGCCAGCGCCCTGATCAAGTCATAATGCACATCCGCCAAGTAGGCCGCCCCGGACTCCAGGCGATCCAGCTCCTTTAGCTCCTCGAGATCCAAATGTGGGGACTGACGCAGTTGCTGGGCCCATCGCAGAGACGCTCTGGCCACCCACGCTCCACAGATGGAGGCCTGCAGCGACATAGAATCCGCTTCAAAAGCCTGCTTGAGCAGACCGTCAACCTTACGGTCCTGGGTATCCTTCAAGGCCGCACTGCCTTCCACCGGAATGGTGGTCTTTTTCATAACCGCCGAACCTACCACGTCCACCCGCGGGGCCCGGAACCTTTCCTTATCGGCTAAAGGATACAATCTATTCAATGTCCGTAAGCCCCTCAGGCCTGTTTCCGGCTTATCCCACTCATCTTGAATCATCTTGTCAACTACCTTGTGCACTGGAAACACCACCTGAGTCTGTCGAACTGCCTGGATGATGGGATCTTCCACCTCATCTTCCACCACTACCTGCATAGCAAGATTCAACATCTGCAAGGTCTCCGAGATCAAGGCCGCCAACTCCTCTCCGCGGAAGACCCTAACTATCTTAGCTTGATCCTCGGGTTCAGGGATCTCCCCTTCCTCGAGGTCCTGGGTACCCTCCTCTGGATCCCATTCCGGAGCTGAGGCCTCAGGCCAGTCGCCCTCCATCAACGCAGGGTCCCTAGCCCTTGCTCGCTTAGGCACCGGCGGCCCCTTGTCCAACTCCTCAGACACCCCCAGCTGTGGAGCTGGGGAGGCTAGCGACCCGGGGCCCACTGCTGTACCCTGTCTTAGGCAGAAAGCCTGATGCATCAGCAGCACAAACTCAGGACTAAAAACTCGCTGGGGCCGGCAGAGAGACGCCAGAGGGCCCCGCCAGCTTCTCCAATGCCGCTCCCTGCGCCTAAGGCCGCGGGGACGCAGCCCGCACCCCCGCGGGTGCTCCCTGCGCCTCCGTGGACTCTTGCAATTCCATCTGCTGCTCCACCACGGATGAGAGGGTCGCACAGCCCCGGCAAACCCCAGTATCAGCCACTGTGCCCCTCCTAGTGCCACACACAATACACTGAGGTCTGGCAGCCATATAGCCACCCAGCCAGACCCCCAGGGGCTCACCGCAAGCACATTCACCTAATCCAGCAGTCTGGTATAATTGATATTACTCTTGATTAGTTCTTTTAGTTTTTTGGTTTTTTTTTAAACCAGCACCCAGGCAAATCCGAAGAGAGAGAGCGAGCCTTCTGCCTTATACTGCGGCTGAGTGTATGTGGTCTCTTATTTGTTAACGCACTGCTCTCTCAGGAAAGAGAACCCCTTCAGCCCACCCCCCCTCCCTGTGGGATGGCTGAAAGGACGAACTACCCAACGAACCAGGGAAGCCCCCAAAAACAAAACAATGAAATAATTAAAATAAGAAAGAAAGAAAGAGGAACCCCGAGTCGCCCTGCACTGAAACGGCAGTCTCCCTGCTAGCATGCGGCTGCTCCGCGGCGCTGAAAATGGCCGCCGAGAAATCGCCGAGCAGGGAAAAAGGCGTCAAAAGCACCGCGAGTGCCCCCGTACCTCCCGAGAAGGCTTCCTTCGCAGAAAAACAGGCTGACGCCGGTGGATGACTTACTGGCTCGGTCTGCAGCTGCTCTGCTAAAACGAAGCTGCCGTATGCCCCCAGCACCGGCCCGAAGCTGCACCGCTGAGATTCAGTGCAGGCAGCTAAGCCGCGGTAAAGGCAGGCCGGCTGTCCGAAAAATGCTGTCGTCTGAAAGATGGGCTCTCCCCTGAAGAGTCCAGGGGGAGAGACCTCTGGGCTCCGCAGGGGGGGGAAGCTCGAAAGTCCTGAGCCAGAACCCCCGAAATGGCCACACGGGCACAGGCAGGGAGCAAGAAAGTCGGGAGCACTGAGCTAAGCTGTTCTGACTTCACCTACTCAGGCTTTGTTCCTTTTTTTTTTTTTTTAAAGAAGTACTGCCAAATAACAGCCCAAATTTTTTCACTTAGCTACCACATTATACAAAAGGCTCCTTATCAATTCCTCCAGAGAGCCCTTCTACAAGGCTCGCCAAGTCCTCCTGCTGCATGGAGACTGGTAACACTGGGATGGAAGTAGGAGTGCAGCAGGTTATATCCAGTGATGTCATCATTCTGACATACCAGTCTCCAAGCTGCAGGAGGAGATTGACAACCCAGAGGTAGAGGACTGAACTGGAGGAACGATAAGGAACTAATCTTTTCTACAAGGTAAAAATCAAACAGCTGCTTCCCTCATGGGCAAGTGCTGCCCGGGTGCAGCTCTTGCAATCTGACACCACTAATGCCAGCTGGATAAGCGCACTCTGCTCACTGAAGCTTAACAAGTCCTGCTGTAGGAGCAGCAGCAGCTGATGCAACTGAAAACGTGAGCTCCTGCACCAGACTGCTGTGGTGCATTCAGCATCCCATAGCAAGAGGATAATCTCTGCAACACCACAGTCAGCAAGTTTCAAGAGTTCCAGACCCTGCAATTATCTTTTCAATATCTCTATGAATGACCCTGCATGTTCCTACAAATATGCTCCCCTCTGTCTCCCCGAGTCCACAAAGGAGGCTACATAGCATTTCTATGGGAGAACAAAATAACAAATGACATACAAGCATGAGATGTTCTTTTGTAAGCTGAATGACAAGTTTCCTAGCAGAATCATGATAAACTGGGTATAAAAGAAACTTAAGGAAAACAAAAATATTTTCAATTTAAAATTGCCTCTGCTGCCTTCAAGAAATTTAGAGGCAAGGTATCATTTCTGTTTCCAGAATTATAAATGCAGTTAAGAGGTTGATGTAATACAGCACCGGAGGCTTAGTGCAGATTCTGTGCACAATTTTCTGTGCTGTTATGGCCACTTTACGCACAGAAAAGTTTAGCACACAGGAAAACTGCATGCAAAGAACTGCACAGACATTTGTATACTGCTCATTGAACTCCAGTGGTAATGAAGGAATTAACTATTACCTACTACTAATCATTTGTATAGCGCTACAAGACAGTTCCAGCTCAGAGCTTACAATCTAATCAGGATGAAAATCATTACAAATCTGGGGACTAGAGTATAGTAAGATACACATTAAATGGTGAACAAGGGAATGAAGGGCATCAGGATCCAAAAGCAGCCTCGAAGAGGTGGGTTTATAGCTTGAATTTGAATAGGGATAGAGAAGGAGCCGGATGTACTGACTCAGGTAATTTGTTACAGGCAGAGTTGCACATAAGACACAAAAGCTTAATGCCTGGTTTTCTAATTCTAGGGTTTAGCACATGGTCTGAGGAGTGAAACAAAATGTTAACTCGCTTTTCTGTGGATTATGCCAGCTTCTTTTCTTAGGCCACCATGAACTATCCCCAGCTTTTCGCTCAATTTATTGAAGGCAATGGGTGGGTAGTCAAGTGAATAAAATAACAAACAAGAACAGGAAAACATGCAAATGCTTTCCAAACACTCTGTGCTTTGTGTGTTTTTGACTTAGAGGAGAGAGGTTAGGGAGCGGCTCTCTTCATGGTGTGTGTGTGGGAGGGGGAGAAAGTTATGGGTATAGAGGGGTTATAGCAGAGGCAGAGGCGTAATTGCAAGAAGGCACCTTTGGGGATGTTTGCCAGGAGGTAGTTGCAGGGGGTGGGGGTAGTAGAGAACAGGGGAGAGGCAGTTTGAAAGGAGAATTTCCTAACTGCTGTGTTTCACTGTACTTAGTTTCTAAGATGCATAAATTGGAACTACTTCTTCCATAGAAATGGTTTGGTCCATTCTTTGAAGGGGAGGGGGGGGGGGCGGCATATTTTTCTGGAGCCCCGAGTCCGATTTGTCCCATTTTCAAACTTGGTTTCTTTTCCCTCATGCCAAATTCGATCTCATTACATTACATTTTCTGAAAACCCCTAGATAAACATATACTCAAACTCATGTATAATTCTTTCCAACTGAAATGCCCCAACGCGTTTCGGCACAGCTTCAACAGGGGGCTGACGACTGCAAAAATACAATAGTCAATAAATAAACACATACAATATAAATATTAAAACATAAATAATTATGTATACTACAGATAAAATATAAAATATAATACAAAAATAATGGTAACAAACCGTGTATTGTGTAAACAATATACCAATTCAAGAGCATTATAATATATAGACAAAGAATGTCATCACAGCTGATTATACATGCAGTATAAAAATAAAAAGTTGAACATGGACAAAAAGATACAACTTATATATTGATAAAAAATACTTAAAGTATGTGGAAGTTTAACAAGCACTATGGAGCGCATAGCGATGGCTATTACTCTGTAAAAGCTGAAAGTTGTATCACAAATAACAAGGTTAATATAAAAATTATATAAAAAATGTAATACAGATATAAAACATGATAGAGATATAAAACAAATGAAATAGTGGGAAACCAGAACCAAGAACCAAACATAACTTATCAAAACCAGGCTGGTTTTGATTGCATGTATAATCAGCTGTGATGACATTCTTTGTCTATTTATTATAATGCTCTTGAATTGGTATACTGTTTACACTAATATAAAAATATACCATAATATACCAAATATAATATAAAAAATTAAAAAAACGTACAAGTCAGTGAAAAATCTTCACCACAGAATTAACAATAAAGAAAAAAAAGAGCCAAACGACGAAACCTGGAAACAGCACAAGCACTGGCAAGTCAAATGCAAGGCATTGATAAAGCAGGCAAAGGGAGAATTTGAGAAGAAGCTTGCTGAGGAAGCAAAAACGCGAAATAAAGATTTTTTCAAGTACATTCATAGCAAAAAACCTGTGAGAGAGTCAGTTGGTCCATTAGATGATAGAGGAGTTAAAGGGGCACTAAGAGGCGACAAGGCGATAGCGGAGAGACTGAATGAATTCTTTGCTTCGGTCTTTACTGAGGAAGATGTAGGAATGTTACCCATGACTGAAGTGGTATTTAAAGGTGCGGAAGAATTGAAGGAAATATCGATACATCGGGAAGATGTATTACAACTATTAGATAAACTGAAGAGTAGCAAATCACCTGGGCCGGATGGTATACATCCAAGGGTGTTGAAAGAACGGAAATATGAGATTGCAGACCTGCTATTAGTAATCTGTGAACTATCATTAAAATCATCTCTAATACCTGAAGATTGGAGGGTCGCCAATGTAACACCAATTTTTAAAAAGGGTTCCAGGGGTGATCCGGGAAACTAAAGACCGGTGAGCCTTACGTCAGTACCGGGAAAAATGGTAGAAACCATCATAAAGAATAAAATTACTCAGCATGTAGATAGTCATGGCCTAATGGGAGACAGCCAACATGGCTTTAGACAAGGAAAGTCTTGTCTTACTAATCTGTTATGTTTTTTTGAAGGTGTGAATAAACAGGTGGACAAAGGTGAGTCGGTTGATATAGTGTATCTGGACTTTCAGAAAGCCTTTAACAAGGTCCCTCATCAGAGACATTTGGCAAAACTAAAGAGTCATGGGATAGGAGGCAGTGTACTACTGTGGATCAGGAACTGGTTAAAAGATAGAAAGCAGAGGGTAGGGCTAAATGGCTAATTTTCCCAATGGAGAAAAGTGAATAGCTGTGTACCCCAGGGATCTGTGCTGGGTCCGCTGCTTTTTGACATATTCATAAAATGACCTGGAAAGTGGAATAACGAGTGAGGTTATCAAATTTGCAGATGACACAAAACTATTTAAAGTTGTTAAAACCCAAGAGGATTGTGGAAAATTGCAAGAGGATCTTGATAAATTGGAAGACTGGGCATCAAAATGGCAGATGAAATTTAATGTGGACAAGTGCAAAGTTATGCACCTAGGGAAGAACAACCCAAACTATGGTTACACGATGCAAGGTTCCACATTAGGAAACACCACCGAGGAAAAAGATTTAGGTGTCATTGTGGATAACATGTTAAAACCCTCGGCCCAGTGTGCAGTGGCAGCCAAGAGAGCAAATAGAATGCTAGGTATCATAAGGAAAGGAATGGAAAATAAAACAAAAGATATTATAATGCCTTTATATCGTTCCATGGTGAGACCGCACCTTGAATATTGTGTGCAATTCTGGTCGCCGTATCTTAAAAAGGATATAGCTTTATTAGAAAAGGTTCAGAGAAGAGCCACCAAAATGGTAAAGGGGATGGAAGGATACTCCTATGAAGAAAGGCTAAAAAGGTTAGGGCTCTTTAACCTGGAAAAGAGACGCCTGAGGGGAGATATGATAGAAGTCTATAAATTAATGAACGGAGTGGAACGGGTAAACGTAGATCGATTGTTTACGTTATCAGAACATAGAAAGACTAGGGGACATGCAATGAAGCTACAGGGTAAACTATTTAAGACTAATAAAAGAAAAGATTTTTTCACTCAACTTGTAATCAAACTCTGGAATTTGTTACCTGAGGATGTAGTAAAGGCTGTTAGTGTAGCTGGGTTTAAAAAAAGGTTTGGACAAGTTCCTGGAGGAAAGGTCCATAAACCATTATTAAGAAGGGACCCAGGATATCAATGCTTGACCCAGTACAAGCATTGCGGAACCTGTGTCTTTTGTGGAAACTGCTAGGTACATATGACCTAGATTGGCCACTGTTGGAAACAGGATACTGGGCTTGATGGACCTTGGTCTGACCCAGTATGGCATATCTTATGTTCTTAACTAGAGAAACATGCAGAACATGGCTCATGGAATTGTTAATAACCCCTCCTTGTGTGTGCATGCACACACCCTGTATCAACTTTGCATGTATGTGTGGGGGGATGGTATGTATGTTTGTCTCTATGCATGCTTGCATGTGTGGGGTATGTTTACTAAAGTGCATCAGCTATTTTTTGCAGCGTGAATGTGGGATCGTCGCACCTTGAAGACGGCTATGCAGGAGAAATGCAGCTACAGTGGGTCTTTTTCCACGGTAACTGCATTTTGAACAGTGGCTTCTTGAAAGGGTGGGATGTGGGTGGAAAGGTGAAATTAGACTTACCTGCTAATTGTTGTTCCTTAAGGAACTCTAGTCCAGTCCCGGAACCTGAGAGTTCTGCCCCTCCTCCAGCAGCTATGGAGACTGACACATGTTATCGCTTTGATGCTCCGGGTATAAGTAGGCAAGGACCGCCTCTCCCCATCCAGTATCTATTGACAAAGCAAACTCAGCAGAGCAACAAATAAGTAGTTCAATCCAAAAAACTGTTAACTTTAACTCTGGATTACCAACCACATGCCTCAAACTAAAGAGAAGCTCCAACCCTCCACCCTGCACAGGAAGATGTTGGCCCCTCCGCGAGAGCAAGAAAGAGAAAGAGAGAACGGAGAGATACTCCAGAGAGAGAAAGATAGAGCTAGACCCTCTGTGGACCACCGCCGCCCGCTCCTCCGCACACGCCCTCGTAGCACAACGCTGCACTGCCAGGTTCTCAGGCTGCTCTGACAACACCAGCAAACGGGTGGGCTCTGGGACTGGACTAGAGTTCCTTAAGGAACAACAATTAGCAGGTAAGTCTAATTTCACCTTCCTTTGCGTCCCTCTAGTCCAGTCCCGGAACCTGAGAGGATGTAACAGAGCAGTAAAGATCAACGGGAGGGCCGTGCTAGAGCAGCCAGAAGTACCGCCGACCCAAACTGCACATCGCCGGCTGCCTGCACATCTAATCTATAATGCCTGACAAAACTAATGCAAGGACGATCAGGTCACCACCCTGCAAATCTCAGCTGCCGGCACCAAGGCAAACTCCGCCCAGGAGGCCGCTTGCGCCCTAGTCGAATGGGCTCGGAGCCCCTCTGGCACTACTTTACCTTTCAAGATATATGCCGCTGCAATGGCTTCCTTCAGCCACCTGGAAATGGAGGCCTTAGACGTCTCTTCTCCTTTCCGCGGCCCGCCGAACACAAACAAGCGATCGGTCTTACGAAAAGATCGTGTCCTGCGGAGATACCGCTTGATAGTCCGCCGAACATCCAGACTCCCCACCCTACCTCCCATGGTTTCCTTCTCCTCTGCCAAAAACACCGGCAACGAGACTGCCTGGTTAACATGAAACACGGAAACCACCTTGGGCAAAAAGGAGGGAACCGGCCGCAGCATCACCACCTGATCTGAAAAAGACAAAAACGGCTTCTTACAAGACAAAGCCTGCAACTCCGAAATCCTACGCGCTTAGCAAATTGCTACTAGGAAAATAGTCTTTAACATCAAATCCTTCAGAGACGCCTTGCTCAACGGCTCAAAAGGAGCCCTAACCTACGCTTCCAACACTAAATTCAGGTCCCACGGCGGCACAGAGCACCGGCGCGGAGGCCGCAAATGCGACACGGCCCGCAAAAATCGTTTCACATCTGCATGACCCCCCAATGCCGCTCCTTGAATTTTTCCCCGATAACACGAGAGCGCCGCCAACTGCACCCTCAAAGAACTGGCCGCCAGACCTTTCTCGAACCCATCCTGCAAGAACGCCGCTGAGGGCCTCACTTGTCTTTCCGCACACCAAGCCTCAAAAACTCACCAAACCCGCACATAAGCTAAGGAAGTAGACCTCCGTCTCGCTTTTAGCAATGTCGAAATGACCGCCACGGAATACGCCTTGGCTGTCATCCTTGCCCGTTCAAGAGCCAAGCCGTAAGCGAGAATCGATCCACCTGCGGCATTCGAAGCGGCCCCTGCAGCAACAGATCCTTCCGCAGAGGAAGCCGCCAAGGCTTGTCCACCATCAACCGCACCAGATCCGCATACCAAGGCCTTCTCGGCCAATCCGGTGCCACCAGAACCACCCGGCCTGATGCTCTATGCACTGCACCACCCGACCGATGAGCGCCCATGGAGGAAAAACAGAGGAGCCCGTCGACTGGCCACCTTTGTGCCAACGCATCGAGACCCTCTGACATCCTTTCCCACCGTCTGCTGTAAAACCGCAGTGCCTTCGCTGATTCGAAGGTCGCCATCAGATCCATTATCGGCCTCCCCCAACAACGTATTATCAGAGCAAAGACGTATGGGTGAAGCGCCCACTCTCCTGGATCGACCTTGTGCCGACTCAAAAAATCCGCCTCGACATTATCTATGCCCGCGACGTGCTGAGCCGAGATGGCCAGCAGGTTCTCCTCGGCCCAGGCCAACAGCTGACCTGCCTCCGCCGCCAACATCGCACTTCCCGTGCCGCTCTGCCGATTGATGTAGGTCACCGTAGTCGCATTGTCGGAAAGCACCCGAACTGCTGACCGCCCCAGGCACAACTGGAACTGTAAGAGAGCCAAATACACCGCCCTCATCTCCAGCTTGTTGATTGACCAGCTCGCCTCCAGCGCCGACCACTGACCCTGTGCGAACTGACCCTCGGAATGTGCCCCCAGTCTGTGAGACTTGCATCCGTCATCAAGAGCCTCCAAGCCGGGGCCTCCAGGGACATGCCTCTTTCCAAGTTCTCCGGCCGCGTCCACCAGAGGAGATCCTCTCTCACCTCCGGCGGACAAACCAGACGCTGCGACAGCGCACTCGACTGGTGCGACCAACACCGCAGCAGCGCCCTCTGTAGCAACCGCATGTGCGCCCTGGCCCAAGGCACCACCTCTATCGTAGCTGCCATTGTTCTGAGTAACTGTAAATATCGCCAGGCCGTGGGAGCCCTTTGAGATAGAAATCTCCGCACCAGCTCCCTCAAGCGGAGCGACCGCTCCATTGGAAGGAACACCTTTCCCTGCGCCGTGTCGAACCGCACCCCCAGATACTCCAGGGACTGCGACGGGATCAGCCTGCTCTTGGAGAAATTGACTACCCACCCTAGGCTCTGCAAAACCTGCACTACCCGGGTAGTAGCCGACCTGCTCTCCACCTCTGACTTCACCCGAATCAACCAATTGTCCAAATACGGATGCACCAGCACCCCCTCCTTGCGAAGAGGCGCTACCACTACCACCATTACCTTGGTGAAAGTCCACGGAGCCGTTGCCAGGCCAAACGGCAACGCCCGGAACTGGAAATGTCCCATGGGCACCGCAAACCGGAGAAATTGCTGATGCTCTTGCCGAATGGGGATATGCAAGTAAGCCTCTGTGAGATCCAGCGATGTAAGAAACTCCCCCTCTCTGACTGCCACAATCACGGACCGCAGCATCTCCATATGGAAGTGCGAAACCCGGAGACAGCGACTCACGCTCTTTAAATCTAAGATGGGCCGAAAAGCGCCCTCCTTTTTTGGCACTACAAAATAAATGGAGTATCGACCGTATCCGCACTGCTCCGGTGGCACCAGCACCACTGCCCGCAGCTGCAGCAATCTGTGAAGAGTCTCGAGCACCGCCCGGTACTTGACCCATGCTCTGCAAGGCGACTGGATAAACACGTCTGGCACTGGCCGTTGGAGCTCTAGAGCATATCCCTCTCCAACACCCACTGATCTGACTTTAAGCGGACCCAGGCAGGGTAAAACCCCTGCAGTTGTCCCCCGACGGCCTCGCACCCCACCTGAGCCCCCTTCATCTCATTGTGGCTTCTTAAAACTGGAGGCCACCCCGGGCGTAAAGCCTCTACCTGCTCCTCAAAAACCTCGAAACCCCTGGCTTTGCCTAGGAAATCTGCCTCACTGAAACTGCCCGAAGCGGGGTGACCAAAATCTACGAAACTCCCGCTGTGCCCCCTTGGGAGCTGGGCTAGGACGGCCCTGCTTCGGCTTATCCTCCGGCAAGCGACCCCCTTTGGACTCTCCCAAATCCTTAACCAACTTATCCAAATCCTCTCCGAACAATAGCTTCCCTCTAAAGGGCAGCTTACTAAGCCGTGCCTTGGACGAATTGTCTGCCGCCCAGTTGCGCAACAACGAATACCTCCGGGCTGCCACCACCGAAGCCATACTCTTGGCCAGCCCCCGGATCAGGTAATAATGGATATCCACCATTCCAGCCGAGACGCCTCATCCACCTGCTCCGTAGCCGGCTCCCCCTGCAGCCGCTGGGACCAACGGAGACAGGCCCTCGCCAACCAAGCCCCTGCGATTGAGGCCTGCATGGAGAGCGTGCTTATATCAAACACCTGCTTCAACAACATATCCAACTTCCTATCCTGACCATCCTTAAGCGCCGCAGCCCCCTCTACCGGGATCGTTGTCTTCTTAGTGACCGCTGACACTGCCGCGTCGACCTTAGGAGAACGAAAGAGATCCCTATCCTGGTCCGCCATCAGATAGAGTCTGGCCATTGCCCTAGATCCCTTGAGGGCTGACTCGGGCACATCCCATTCTTCTTAAATCATATTGCGGAACACTCTATGAAGAGGGAATACCCGCTGTGTGGTACGCACCGCCTGCAACAACAGATCCTCCAATGCCGCCTCCGCCGATGGAACTGCCTCAGGCATGTTAAGCGCTTTAAGGGATTCGGTAATCAGGGCAGGCAACTCCTCCCATCGAAACACCCTGACCACTCTAGCCTGCTGTTCTGCTTCCGGCAGCTCGCCCTCTTCTAACTCTTCTGCAGAGTCCTCCTCCAGATCCCCTTCTGTAAGCTCAAGGACCGAGATGCCGACCCCTCAGCCGCCGCCCCCTTATGCTTCTTCGCAGGGGTACCGGCTGTCTCCTGCGCCACCGGACTGCCCAGACGTTTCTCCCCCCATCCGGCAGCCGGAAGAGTGGCCATACCGGGTTGCAGAAGCGACAATGCCTATTGCAATAGCACAAAGAAACCTGGAGGGACCAAAGGCTGCCCCCCCCGATGCTCCCAGCGCCTGCGTTAGCGGAACCTCTCCCGCCGTAGACGGCCCCGCTACCGGCTCTGAAGGGAGCAGAGAGGGAGGCAGGATGGCTCCCTGACTCTGAGGCCCCCCGTCCTGCCTTCCTGACCCCTCTTCCAGCTCCTGCTCCATCACAGCTGCCTCCTGGGTGCAAGCACTGCAACCTGTAACGTTGCTATGACGTTTTTTTTTTTGTTTTTCTTTTTCACTAGCTAGCCATTCTGTGGAAAACCAGCAGCCCCAACTCAGTACCAAAAGAAACCAGAACGTCTGCTCGTCCCGTTGCGCTGTACCGCCTAAACAAACAACAACAACAACAAAAAAAATGGCTGCCTCCGCGCTTCCCGTGCGATCACCATGCGGTTAGTGCTGCACCCCCGATGAGCACTGCCTGCGACGATCTGAGCTCCCCAGACCTGACCGGCCCTCAAAGAAAGAAACCCCCCCCCCCCCCGAGTCTTACCGCTTGCCGCTGACTCTGAAGATTTTGCTCTACCTGAGGGCCTCGATCTGCGGCTTTGGCTCCGTGGCAGAGAGACAGAGATTCAAAAATGCTGAGATCCCACTCAGGCATGCCTGCCACCTGCTCCTCACCCTTCTTTGTGGGATCAGGAGCAGGGAGGCCCTTTCACCGTACCGGCTTCCAGTCAGCAGCTACTCCCCACGGGGGGGGGGGGGGGAGGGGGGTGGAGAGAAGGCAGGAGGCCTGAAATAAGAGAAAAAAACAGACGGAGCCAACCAGCCTCTGCAGAACCAGCCTGTCACTAGCTGCTAAATACCCCCCCCACCCCAAGAAACTTATGGCAAACTAATCTAAAAAAAAAGTCAAACTCTGCTTATTTGCTCCCGCCTGAGCCCAGTCCCTAGGCTCAGCACCATCTCCAGCTGCTATGGAGACTGAAACTGGATGGGGAGAGGCGGTCCTTGCCTACTTATACCCGGAGCATCAAAGCGATGACATGTGTCAGTCTCCATAGCTGCTGGAGGAGGTGCAGAACTCTCAGGTTCCGGGACTGGACTAGAGGGATGCAAAGGAAGTGGGCATTCCAGGTTTGAACAGTTACCGCAGGTGTTCACATCACATGGTAGCAGCATGTTCTGCAGGCTTTGCAGATTCAACTTAACGCTATCTCAATGGGTGGCATTATCTCCATCAGCGAAGCTGGCCCCTGGGATTCCAGGACTTTCTCAGCGGTTATCTGCAGGAGAAATGCTGGGAACAGCCCCTGCACATACTGTGGGACTTTTGCAGCTAATACCAGCTTATTACTGCTATGGCCTGGTGTTAGCTGCAAAAGCCATTTGCACTTTAGTAAATATACCCCTATGTATCTGCCCATGTGTGTACATATTAGCTATGGGTGTGTGTGTAGGCAATAAGGGGAGGGACTTCAGAGGGGAAGGCTGTTTGACAGGTGCAATTCTGTAACCTCTATGTTACTGTGCATCAGTGTTTCTATGCTGCAGTTATTGGAACAGCTTTTCTTAAAGAAATGCAGAAGTACTTTATTTTCTGGGTGTGAGGGAGGAGGGCATGTGCTTTATTTCTCTTCCATCTCCCAGCATGCACAGAATCTTAACTTCCCCTCCCTTCCTGTGACTAGAGCGGCATTCCAGTGCTCTGCCCCCCCCCCCCTTCCCATTGGCTGGAGTCTCTGCTGCTTTTATTAGAAGGAAGGGGGATTAAAGATAGAGGTTTTAAATTATGAAAACTGTGCGGATATGTCAGTCATCTGCATACAAAACATTAGATGCAAAAATCAGTAGAATCCTGGAGGAAAAAAAAAACCCACCCAAACAGTTGCCAATACTAACCTGAATATGGAGTACATTTGACAGCCCCCCCCCCCCCAACTTTGGAACATAAGTGTGTTCCTAGCTAGACAGTTCATTAATCTAACCCTGCCCATAGCAACAGAATTAATTTCTAGTACACATAGCAATCCTGGCTTAGAAGCGAGGTCATGACTCATGGTATGCACAAACTAACCTGTTTGAAGAAACTGCCCTGAGAACAACCAATACGAAAGCAGTAAAAATAAGCTTTCAAAGTACAGAAAAAAAGCAAGGAAAATGAAATACATATTTGAAATTTTTTATAATACAGTATATCCCAGTTAGTCATTCCAGTATCTCTATTGGGTGTTGTGTGTACTCTGCATGTGCTGTGCATGTGTGTGTGTACTCTGCATGTGCTCTGCATGTGTGTGTTTACTCTGCATGTGTGTGTGTACTCTGCATGTGCTCTGCATGTGTGTGTGTACTCTGCATGTGTGTGTGTACTCTGCATGTGCTCTGCATGTGTGTGTTTAAGTAACACGGTTTTAGGGGGTGGAGTACTTTTGGAAGTGGGGGTAGTTGAGCTGGTGGTTTTGGCGGGTGAGGTAGTTTGTAGGGTGCAGCTGTAAGTGAAATATACAATGAATAAATTTAAAATGCAGTACATCATAGTTAAGGAATTATTTGTAATTCCTGTGTGTTGTCTGTAAATGCACATTTGTATCTCTGTGCATGTTGTATGTGTGCTGTGCATGTTGTGTGTGTAAAGGAGTAGATGAGGGTGGTGGGGAATTTATGGAGGACACACTTTTGTGGGTTGGTGACGACTATGGAGAGGTGGTTTTGGGGGTGGAATATTTACAGTAGGGAGTTTTTGAAGATTTGGCATTTGCATGGTGGGGGTTTTTTGAATGGAGTAGTCATAGTGTTTATTTTTGGTGGATTGGACAGTTGGTAGGGTTTCGGGAATGCCGGTAGTTTGTGAGGTGGTGGGATATGTAGTATGCCCACCACCTCACAAGGTAAGGTAGAAGCAGTTTTTGGGGATAAGATATATTGTGAAGTGATAGGGCAGTTGTGGTATCATTTAGGGGGTAGCAGGGCTATTGCAAAGGAGTGATTTTTTTTAGGGATGGGGCAGTGTGCAGGTTGGTGAGGTAGTTGTGGCATGGTAACATTTGGGGTAGGGCAATTCCGTGGAGTAGTTTTAGAGGGTGGAGTTTTGGCAGGATGGTAGGGCAGTTGCAGATTACTTTTTTGGGGTGGAACAGTTTGTAGGGTGGTAAGGCAGTTATGAGAGGGGTTTTTTTGAGGGGAGGTAATCTGCAAGTGTGGTTGGGCAGTTGTAAGAGGTTGTTTATTGGGGTGGGGCAATCTGCAATGTGACAGAGCAGTTGTGAGGGTGTAGTTTTTGCAGGAAGGGAAATTTGCAGGGCTGCAAGGCAGTTGCAGGAGGTTATTTTTGGGATGGGAATACTTATTGGTATGGTAGGACCTTTGTGGGGGTGCAGATTATGGAGATGGAGCAGTTTTCAGGGTATTATTTTGCAGATTGGTAGGACAGTTGCAAAGGAGTATTTTTGGTGGTGGGACAGTTTGGGTGAGAGTTGGGAGAACAGAGAGAGGAGTTTGAAAGGAACAAATTCCTTAACTGCTATGGTTTGTTGTACGCAAATTTCTAAGCTACAGAAGCTGGAACTCCTCCTCCCATAGAAATACATTGGGATAGTATTTAGGCCCTAAATTTTAGGGGGCTTATTTCTCTGGAACCCTCAGTCCGATTTGGCTTAATTTAGATTTTACCCCCACACCCCAAGTTTTGGCTCATTCAATTACATTTTTGGAGCATTATTTTGCCCCCAGACAGACAGACACATTCTCCACCCCTTTTCTATAATCATTTCCAACTACTGTTGGGTTAGAAAGAATACAATTACACCAGAATGACTAAAACTGCAGCCCAGGGATAGAGAATTATTTACAATTCCTGTGTGTATGTAAATATATACGAGGTGTGACAAAAAAGAAACGAGATTGTGGCAGCCACGCCCATGACTCAATGTCAATTGGCTAACAGCTTATGTCACTGTGTTGTGCAACATCTTGCCACTATTCTGCTATAATATTTTTCATCTCTCTCATTCTGTTTTTCGTTTTCAGGTTTTTTTGTAGCATACTGCTCCATCGCTTTGTCACGCAACTGGAGGTGGCAGAAATATGGAGCAAAGAATTAACTTGAAATTTCTGGTTAAGTTGGAGAAGGGCCCAACTGAGTGTGTCCAACTTCTCCAAAAGGCTTTTGGAGAAGATGCAATGTCAAGGCTGCGAGTCTTCGAGTTGTGCAAATGCTTCAAGACTGGCAGCGAGGAGATGGAGGATGACCTCAAGTCAGAACAGCCTTCCATGACAAAGACGGCTAAGAACATTGACAGAGTGAACCAGCTGGTGTGAATGATAGCTGAGGAGCTCAGCCTGAACAGAGAGTCAGTGCGGACCATCTTGGTGCAGGAGCTGGGGATGCGGAAGGTGTGCACCAAGATGGTGCCCAAGCTTTTATTGGATGATCATAAGGAGCACTGGGTCAATGTTTGTCGAGACTTGCTAGGGAAGACTGGAGAAGATCCAGAGTTCGTTGGCAGAGTCATCACAGGAGACGAGACTTGGGTCTTCCAATACTACCCTGAAATCAAGAGAAAGAACCTGAAGTGGAAGACTCGCGTGCCTTCTGGGGTCTGGGTGACAGTCATGCTGACTGCATTCTTTGACTAGAAGGGAGTGGTTCATCATGAGTTTGTGCCTGAGGGTCAGACAGTCACCAGCAGGTCCTCAATCGCCTCCATGACCGGGTTCGGCGCAGCAGGCGGGCTCGGTGGAGAGACGAGTTGTGACTGCTCCACCATGACAATGCACCCGCACCCACCGTGCTCAGTGTGAGGCAGTTCTTGGCCAACAAACAGATCATAGCTCTCGACCACCATCCTTATTCCCCAGATCTCACACTGTGCGACTTCTGGCTCTTCCCCAGACTGAAGACACTGCTCAAAGGAACTCATTTTGCCTCTGTAGAAGAGATCAAGACCACTGTGATGAGGGAGCTGAGGGATCTCAAGGAGGAAGACTTTACAGAGTGCTACTGTACATGGCAGAAGCGAATGCAAAAGTGCATCAACTCTGGGGGTGATTAGTTTGAAGGGGACAATGCATAATTTCTCTGTAGATTTTGTAATAAAACATTTATGGGACAGTCATTTCTTTTTTGTCATACCTCATGTTTATATACTGCTGTAGTGTATTAGGTCTGGGGTAGTTGTAAGAAGTGGGGTATGGGAGGAACAGGAGAGAGACAGTTTGAAAAGAGGCATATCCCAATTGCTATGTTTCACTGTATAAATTGCAAACACTGGGCCATTTTTTTTTGGGGGGGGGGTGGAGAAGAGGTGCTTCTCTCTCTGGAACCCCTGGCCCATTTTCAAATTCACTGTGCCTTTTCACTGGTTCCCCCCCTTTCATCTCACTCTATTAAATTTTCTGAGCATTATTTTACTCTCACATAAACTGACATTCTCAACCAATTTTGTGATTTTTTTCCCCAATATCTGTTGGATTGTAAAGAATAAAAAAGAAAAAAAACTGGCATTTGGATGAGGAGCAGAGGTGACTGCATGGCTGAATATAGGGTTCAGGGGGTGGTGTCACAGATGTGAAATGATGACCAATGCACTCGTCTACAGAAATGTACACATCATACAAGAATATTTATGCAATGAATAAACATTTGGTATTCCAAATATGTATATCTAATGTGCATAATATATTTACATATTGAGAAATAAGTGCATACATTGTTCCCCTAGGTTAAAAAATGTCATGTCTGCGGGTAATGTAAATGGGGGTGTTAGAATGTACATGCATGTTTCCAAGGCGACTTGCGTGTACTCCTGTGTTTCTGAACATTTTTTACATCTAATTTATTTATTGTATCTGGCATAATTTTTTTTAGATGTTTATTGGGAAACTGCATTAAACTTTAGCACACAGCTCTAACATACGGCTTATTATATCAGCCCTTTAGTTCATACAGATAAAAATACTATGTAAATACAATGTGTGCCTTCAAGTCAATGCTGACTCCTGGTGACCCAGCACCTCCTGTTTTTTTTTGGCAGTTTGACTGTAAGTAGATTGCCAGGCCTTTCTTCTGAGGCAATGCAGGGTTAAGTGACTTGCTCAAGGCCACAAGAAGTGCTAGTGGGAATTGAACCCTGGTCTCTTGGTTACCAAGCCAGTGCTCTAATCATTAGGGTGCTCCTCCACTTTGAATATATTATCTCAAGATCCTATTTATTTATTTACATTCTCTTATATACCGTGCTATTCTGCATCAGTGCGGTTTACATTGAACAAACTGAAATTACACTGAACAGGGCATTATAACTTGGAGATAACTATTTTACAGGGAACATGGGCTATGGAGGGTTAAGTGGCTTGCCCAAGACCATAAGGAGCACCTGTGGGACTAGAAACCCCAGTCCTTCCGGCCCAAGGTTGCTGTCCTCTAGTGGGATTTGAACCCCCGACCTTCCAGCCTGAAATACCTTGCCCAACCACTAGGCCACTCCTCCACTCCATCTAATCTAATTTTATAACTCCCTGTCCTTTTAGTTCTGCAGGACCGCTCCCAACAAATGAAAAGGAGAAAGTTTCCATACTTATTGATTTCCTTTTCTTGAATCCTGCTAGACCAACTCAGACAAGTGGGTTGTGCTCTTCAGCCAGCTGGTGGAGACAGACCAGAGCAGCTTTCAAAGATGCCATCATTTGTATATACACTGGTCTAGCACTGAGAGAAGGCACCATGATACCTACCCAGCAAAAAAACAAGTCTGAAAAATTCAGAAAAAACATTTTTGGATCTCTTATCATACTTGACTCTGCATAAGGCACAGACATTGAAAATGCAGTAAAAAAGGCAGCAGGACTCCGAAACCTGTAAGAGTAGTCTTCCAGACCAGGTCCTGGACTGGTCTAGAAGAATTCAAAGAAAGTAAAATAGCAGGTATAGAAAATGTTGCTTTCCTTATCATCCTGCTAGAGCAGTCCAGACGAGTGGAACAGAGCCAAGCACTCAGGACCCAGGATGGAAGCAGATGTCGCTCGGGATAAGACTTCTCTGCCAAAGGCGCCATCTATTTCAGCTCCTGCATGCAACCTGTAATGCTTCACAAAGGTGCTCAGAAATGGTGTCTCCCGGGGACATCTATAGGGCATCATGGTGGACTGCACCCAGGACGAGGCTTGTGCTCTAGTGGACTGATTTTTGAGTCCCTCGAGCATGTGTGTCTCACATAGAAAATAGGCTGACCTAACAGCCTCCTTAATCCAGTGGGTAATGGAGGAGTAGCCTAGTGGTTAGAGCAACAGCCTAGTACCCAGAAGATCAAGGGTTCAATTCCCACTGGCACTCCTTGTGACTTTAGGCAAGTCACTTTACCCTCCATTGCCTTGGAAGAAAAGGCTGGCAATCTACTTCTGGTGATACATTGCCAAGAAAACCCAGAGGTAGCTGGGTTGCTATGAGTCAACACCGACTTGATGGCACTAAAAACAAATAAAAAATTTGAGGACTTGGCTGCAGTGCTTCCTTTCCTTGGACCACTGAATAGGACAAAAAGAGATGGTCTGACCAATGGATGGAATCATTAAGCTCCATATACTTCACTACTGCTCTCCTCATGTCCAAACAGTTGAGGTGAGGGATCTATCCAAAGGTCATTCTCTAAGAAGGAAGGCAGGATCACAGATTAATTAAGATGGCACTTTTGGGAGATAGGGTAGTACCATCTTCAGAGAGACTGGTGCTGTTGAAATGATCAGAAAATACTCTCTACAGTACAAGGTCTGTAGCTCTGACTGATGCAATGTCCACCAGGGACACTACTTTCAGGGACAAATCCTTGGGGAAGGCAAAAAAAGGCTCAAAAGGGAGGGGGACACCTTTTAGCACCTTCAAAAAACACTAGAGAAAGACTCCACTGTACTACAAATTAGACACACAGGCAGATAGGACATTAGACATTAGGGTGTGCCACTAAGGACACTCCTTGAACACAATCCCAATAGCATGCAAGGACTACCATCTGAAACTTGAGAGAGAGTTCATATATTCTAAGTTGGGCCAGAATTTCATTTTGAAGACAAAACAGCAACTTTATCTGCCTCCCTGGCATCTAGGACTTGAGAGAAACACCACCTCTTGAAGACCCTCCAGACCTTCAAAATAGGCCAATGAGGTAGAGGCCCTCCAGGGCTTCAGAAGGGCATCGACTACAGCTACAGAATATCCTTTCTTAGGCAGCTTATGCCTCTCAAGGGCCAGGTCATAAGGGAGAAGGGAACAGGATCCTCCATGACCAGGGGACCCTGCCACAGAAACACCCTCTCCTCAGGCAGCAACAGAGGTGACCCAGCCAACAGCATGTGAGACGTGATCAAAAGGTATTGAGACTTATACAATAACACAAGAAGTATAACACTAACTCAAAGTAGTTCCCTTCCGATAAAACACACTTCCTCCAGCATTCCTGCCACTGATGGAAACAATTTTGAAATGCCTCTTTTGTTATGCTCTAAGCTGCTCTGTTGAATTTTGCTTAATGGTCTCCAAGTTATCCAATCTCCTTCCTTTCAGTGGTAATTTCAGTTTTGAAAATAAAAAAAAAGTTACAGGGTGCGAGGTCAGGCGAGTACGGAGGCTGACAGACTTGCTCGATTTGGTGTTTGGCCAAGAACTGCTGGACAAGATGTGATGCATGAGCTGGGGCGTTATCATGATGAAGCAACTATTCACCATTCCTGTGCAACTCTGGCATCTTACAATGAACTGCATCTCTCAAATGAGTCAGAACTTGGACGTAGTACTCCTAATTGATGGTTTAGTTTTTTGGAGCATACTTATGATGAACAATATCCTGGTAATGAAAGAAAACTGTGAGCATGACCTGGACATTGCTCCTCACCTGATGGACTTTCGTGGGTTTGGGAGGGTTTGGAATCTTCCAGTGTGAGGACTGAGCCTTGGTTTCCGGGTCATAACAATAAACCCATGATTCATCACCAGAAATGTTTGTTTATTACATTTGATATACCACTCAAGCCAAAGCATCAGAGCGGTTTACAATATTCCATAAAAGTTACAGAAAATATGAAAAGAACGCCATTAATCTTTGAGTCGTTTTAAATGCATTCCAACAACTCTCCGGCTATAGACAGACTGACTACCTTCTTTTTGGTCAGGGGACAGGAATTTCAGCATGAATTTTGCAGACACATGTCTCATCCCCAAATCGACAATAAGAATGGACTGTACTGGCCCAAAACTGATGTCCATACCTAGCTCCACTGACTGACCTTGTCAATGCCTCGTTGGCGTTGCGAGTACTGCCAGAGGCCTGGAGAGAGACACAAGTGGTCCCTTTACACAAAAGTGGAAGTAAGGATGTGGTTGAAAACTACAGGCCGGTTAGTTTAACCTCGGTGGTGAGTAAATTATTGGAAGTGCTGCTGAAAGAAAAAATAGTGAGGTTTCTGGAGTCCAACGAATTACTGGATCCAAGGCAGCATGGATTCACCAGAGGTAGGTCTTGTCAGACAAATCTGATTGATTTCTCTGACTTGGTGACTAGGATGTTGGACCAACAGAGCCCTAGATGTGGTGTATTTAGATTTTAGTAAAACCTTTGATACCATTGCGCACAGGCGACTTATAAACAAACTGAGCGCCCTAGGGATGGACCCTGATGTTATTGCTTGAGTTAGAAACTGGTTGAGTGGGAGGCGACAAAGGGTACAGGTAAAACGGAGCTCACTCTGATGAGGAGGTTGTTACCAGTAGTGTGCCCCAAGGATCTGTCCTTGGTTCGATTCTTTTTAACATCTTTGTTAGTGATATAGTGGAAGGGCTGTCAAGTAAGGTTTGCCTCTTTGCGGATGATACCAAAATCTGCAATAGAGTAGACATCCAGCAAGGTGTAGATAACATGAGGAGGAGCCAAGCTTGGTCTAGAATTTGGCAGCTGAGATTTAATGTTAAAAAATGCAAGGTGGATGTGCTCATTTGTTTCCTGCTTCTGCTGTTACTTGTTCCTGACTGGCCTGGTTACCTGCTGTGGCTGCTCTGATTGGGGTGGCTAGATTTGAGGGGCTATATGCATCTTGCCCCCAACACGGGATGCGGCAGCGGGCGCATGCCCGAAGGGGCGTGGGCAAAGGGGCAGGTTCCGCCTCTTTGGTGCCCCTTCGGCGCACTTTGGCGTTTGGTGTAAACGCTGATGGGGAAACGGAAGAAGAGATATCCTCCGGCGGTGCAGGTGAAGGCCGTTAAGGTAGTGGGCCCAATGGATGCGCATGTTAATGTTGGCGGAACTTCATCAACACTGGCTGGAAATCGAGCAGGGGATATTGCTTTGGAGGATGCTTCCACTGTAAGTACATCTTCTTCTAATATTACCCCACTGAGAAGAGACTCGTCCCTGGCTCACCAGGATAAGGAACTTTCAGCAGTTTCTTCGTCCCCTTCTGGGGGAGTTGAATTAGGTGAAATTGAGAAACCTTTATTATCCTCTTCGTTTCTGCGTATTGATTCTACAGTTGAGACTTTGCCACCTCCGCTTCCCTCGGTAGTAGTATTTTCATAGGTGGGAGAGGTACAAGTTCCTCCGGTTGATATCGCTAAAGGACATATGGATTATGTTATCTCGTATGGAGTTGGCCTTAGGGTCCCCCCTACAGAAAATTTCCATTTTTTCAAAGCAGACTGTGGCAAAGCTATTGGATCATGAATCTAGATTGTTAGTAGTGGAAAAGGTTTTAGAGTCTCAGGAAGTGTGAGGTTCCTTGCAGCAAGACGTTTTAGCCACAATTGTTCAGGATGTTTCCTTGTTACATCGTCAGGATGAAATATTGGAAAACTCCTTACGGTCTAGGAATCTTCGCTTGTTAAATTTTCCTCGTACCCATTATTTGTCTCCAACTATACTTTTTCAAAAGTACTTGAAAAAAGTGTTATCTGATGCTAACTCAATTGCTTTGTCAAAAATGTATTATCTTCCTGTAAGGAACTTAAATAAAGATTCTAATAAGGAAGTGGGGGTACAAAATGATCAGTTGGTTTCCTCCTCATTAAACATTTCTGAGTTTTTAGAATCATCTCAAGATGAGATTGCCACGCGGGCCACTTTGTTAATTACTGTAGTTTCTGAGTTAGATAAACAGAAAAATTTCTGGGCATATTTCAAAAAGAAACTTGAGAAATTTTGTGGTCAGTGTATTCAAATTTTTCCTGATGTCTCAAGGGCCACACAAAAGCGTCGGAAAGCCTTTATGGAGGTTCGCCCACACGTGGTGGCCCTTGGAGCTTTATTTTATTTGAAATTTCCCTGTAACTGTCACATAATTTTTCAAGGCAAGCGTTATATTTTTGGGGAGGTTGAACAACTATTTGAGTTTTTAAAAGATAAGGGATAAAGTGTGCTCTATCTTTTGTTTTCCTTGGCTTATGTGTTATGGTGAGCTCAGGGAATTTATCCAGGCTGAGATGGGACTGTTTTTGTTTTGTTCTTGTTTTGAGCCTCTTCTTGATGAGGGCTATTGTATTGTCTCTCACTTGGTTTGCAGCTTGTCGTGCTGTGAGGGCTTGCGTGCATCAGTGATGCTGAGAGCTAAACTATCGGTAGTTTAACTACTGGCAGGGTCTCCCAAGATGGACAGGTCTCAGCTGAGGTGCCAGACCAAGACAAACCACCCATCTGGGCAGCAGCAGAATGGGACAGTGTTGATGGCGGAGGATCACATTTTTGTGACAACGGCAACAACACCAAACTTAAACTGCGCGGAAGAAAGGCCCGGCAATATACTTCTGTATCTTGCCATGAAAACCCAATGGATAGTTACAACAAAACAAATTGTGCTATGGTGCTGGAAGATGAGACTCCCAGGTCAGAAGGCACTCAATTAGCTACTGGGGAAGAGCTGAAGACTTTTCAGAGTAAAGCCAGCATTTATGATGTGGTTGGATCAAAGCCCTCGGGAAGTCTGACTGCTGATGTAGCTGCACCTGAAATGAGAGTCAGAAGCTGTAAAGATGTCTTACACATTGGAACATGGAACGTACGAAGCATGAACCAAGGGAAGTTGGAGGTGGTCAAGAATGAAATGGAACGTGTACAACTTGATCTGTTGGGTGTCAGCGAACTGAAACAGACTGGCATGGGGCACTTTGCATCAGATGATCACATGGTCTACTATGCTGGAAATGAAAGACAAAGAAGAAATGGTGTTGCATTTATAATAAAGAAGAAACTTGCAAGAACTGTAACAAAATACAATGCAGTCAGCGAACGTTTAATCTCTATTCGTCTACGAGGATTGCCTATCAACACAACTATAATTCAAGTATATGCCCCAACAACAGCTGCAGAAAAGAATGAAATTGAAGAGTTCTATGAACAAGTACAAGCTGAAATTGACAGAACATGCAAACAGGATATCCTGATAGTCATGGGTGACTGGAACGCAAAAGTTGGCAACAAAGAAGAAGGCAAAGTAGTTGGAAAATATGGACTTGGCAACAGAAATGAAGCTGGAGAAAGACTGATAGAATTCTGCAAGACCAATGATCTATTCATCTCAAACACCTTCTTCCAGCAACACAAGCGGCGACTGTACACATGGACTTCACCGAATGGATTATATAAAAATCAAATTGACTACATATGTGGAAGTCAACGATGGAAAAGCTCTGTAACATCAACAAAGACAAAACCTGGAGCCGACTGTGGTACAGATCATCAACTACTAGTATGCAAACTCAAGCTAAAGTTGAAAAAGAGCAAACCACTCATGAATGCAGTAAAATATGACCTTGAGAATATACCACTGGAATTTAAAGACTGCCTGCAAAATCGATTCGCTGCTTTAGATACAAATGACAGAGCTCCGGAAGAGTTATGGAATGACATCAAGAAGGTCGTGTTGAAAGAAAGCGAGAAGTCTCTACAAAAGGTGAAAAAGCAAAAACGGCCAAAATGGATGACGGAAGAAACTGAAAATTGCCCAGAAACGCAGAGAAGCTAAAGCCAGAGGAGAAAGAAAGACAATCGCAGAACTCAGAGATTTCCAACGTGCAGCAAGACAGGACAAGGAAAAGTACTACAATGACACTTGCAAGGAAATAGAAGCAGAAACTATTAGAGGAAGAACAAGATCGGCTTTCCTAAAGCTACGAGAGTTAAAGAAAAAGTTCCAGCCTCGAATTAGAATGTTACAAGATGCTCAAGGTTCTATGTTGAATGATGCTGAGAAGATCAAGAAAAGGTGGAAGGAATATACAGAGTTTTTATATGATAAAGATCAAGTGGACCAACAGCCGTTTCAACCTGTACCTTATGATCGGGAACCACTGGTGATGACAGAAGAAGTTGAAGCAGCATTGAAAGCCTTATCACAGAACAAAGCACCAGGCATTGATAGCATTCCCATAGAAGTATTGCAGCAATCTGATGCAGCTGTTACTGTACTTACAAGGCTCTGCCAAGAAATATGGAAGACAACATCATGGCCAACTGACTGGAAAAGATCTTTGTTTATACCAATACTAAAGAAAGGTGATCCAACTGACTGTGGAAATTATCACACAATCGCTCTGATCCCACATGCCAGCAAGATTCTACTGAAGATTATTCAAAAGAGACTACAACCATACCTGGAACAAGAACTACCTGAAGTGCAAGCAGGGTTCAGGAAAGGGCGAGGAACAAGAGACATTGCGGATGTGAGATGGATCCTTGAAAAGACTAAAGAATACCAAAAGGATATCTATTTGTACTTTATCGACTATAGCAAGGCTTTTGACTGTGTAAACCATGAGAAACTCTGGGCCACATTAAGAAGCATTGGAGTACCAGAACACCTGCTCGTTCTCTTGCGCAATCTGTACATTGATCAAGAAGCAACAGTTTGAACGGAACAAGGAGAAACAGAATGGTTTAAAATAAGCAAAGGTGTAAGACAAGGCTGCATACTTTCCCCTTACCTGTTTAATTTATATGCAGAACAAATCATCAGAGAAGCAGGATTGTATGAAGACAACAGAGGTGTGAAGATTGGTGGAAGACTCATCAACAACCTTCACTATGCTGATGATACCACATTACTGGCTGAAAGTGAAGATGATCTGAAACATTTGCTTCTCACAATCAAAGAACATAGTCTCAAAATGGGCCTGCACCTTAATGTAAAGAAGACAAAGATCATGACAACTGGCATAATCAACAGGTTCATCGTTGAAGGAGAAGAAATTGAAATTGTGAACAACTTTAAACCTACTTGGATCAACTATCAATAAAGAAGCAACAAGCTGTCAAGAAATCAGACGACACATTGCTCTTGGCAGAATGGCTATGAAAGACCTAGATAAGATTCTCAAGAGCAGAGATGTCTCTCTCCATACAAAGATTCGACTTGTTCAAGCCATGGTATTTTCAATAACATCATATGGATGTGAAAGCTGGACAGTGAAAAAGATAGACAGGAAGAAAATTGATGCCTTTGAATTATGGTGTTGGCGGCGAATACTGTGTATACCATGGACTGCCCAAAGAACAAACCAGTCGGTACTAGAGGAGATCAAACCTAAGCTTTCTTTAGAAGCTCAGATGACAAGACTTCGACTTTCATACTTTGGACACATCATGCGAAGAGAGAGATCATTAGAGAAAGACATTATGCTTGGCAAGATAGAAGGTCAACGCAAAAGAGGAAGGCCAGCAATGAGATGGATCGATACAATAACAGTAGCTATGGGTACCAGTCTGTCAACAATGAGCCGCCTGACTGAAAACAGAAAACAATTTAGGATAGCTTTCCAGAGGGTCGCCATGAGTCGACTCCGACTCGACGGCACTTAACAACAACAACATTGTATTGTAATTCATATTGTTCTTGTTTGCGATATATTAATTATTGTATTTCTTATTTGTTTCGTGATATGTAATCTAAACTTATAAAAAAAAAAAAAAAAAAATATGCAAGGTAATGCATTTGGGCTGCAGCAATCCAAGGGAGTGATATAGTATAGGGGGTGAAGTACTTCTGTCCACAAAAGAAGAGTAGGACCTAGGCATGATTGTGTCTGATGATCTTAAAGTAGCTAAACAGGTAGAAAAGGTGACAGCGAAAGCTAGAAGGATGCTTGGGTGAAGAGGGAGAGGAATGGCTAGCAGAAGAAAGGAGGCGTTGGTGCCTCTGTACAGACCTTTGGTGCAACCTCATTTGGAGTATTGTGTGCAATTCTGGAGACTGCACCTTCAAAAGGATATAAACAGGTTGGAGACAGAGCAACTTTTAAACTAGATAATAGGGGAAAGCCGACAGTCGCCCAAGAGCGCATGGTTCAGAACAATGTATCCTTGAAGGATACTACCAAAAGCAGAGAGGTTCCAAAAAAAGAGTAAAGTAGGCCAAATGCCCTTGAGTATATCGCAGACAGAGATTAAAGATTCTAAATTACCCATGCCTACCAACAGCCAGATTAATATGAATAAAATACAGTCTCTAAAATGCTTGTATGCAAATGCTAGGAGTCTAACAAATAAGACGGGAGAGTTAGAATATATAGCACTAAATGAGAGGTTGGAATCTCAGAGACATGGTGGAATGAGGACAACCAGTGGGACACTGATACCTGTGTACAAACGATATCGTAATAACAGAGCTGATCAAATTGGTGGAGGGGTTGCACTCTGTTAGAGAGGGCATTGAATCAGAAAAGATTAAAGTTTTGCAGGAAACAAAATTTGCTGTAGAATCTCTATGGATTGAAATTCCATGTAAGAAGGGGAAGGCGATGGCAGTGGGGGTGTACTATCGACCGCCTGGCCAGAATGATCAAATGGATGATGAAATGCTCAAAGAAATCAAGGAAGCTAACAAAAGTTAAACCACAATAATAATAATGGGTGATTTCAATTACCGCATTATTGACTGGGTCAGTGTCATGGCAGGACATGCTAGGGAGATAAAGTTCCTAGATGAAATAAATGACTGCTTTTTGGAGCAGCTGGTTTATGAAATGACCAGAGGGGAAGCCTTATTAGACCTAGTCCTTAGTGGAACACCAGATCTGGTGCAAGAGATAAGGGTATTGGAGCCACTTGGCAATAGTGATCGTGTTTGATTTAATTAATGGAGGAGGAATGGTAAGGAAATCCACAGTACTACCTTTTAACTTTCAAAAGGGAGACTATGATAAAGTGAAGGAAAATAGTTAAGAAAAAACTAAAAAGGAGCAGTTGCAAAGGTTAAAAGACTTACTTCAAGCTAGGGTGTTGTTGAAAAACCACTATCTTTGAAGGCCAGAACAGCTGTATTCCATGCTTTAAGAAAAGTGGAAGGAAGTCCAAAAAACTGCCAGCATGGTTTAAAGGTGAGGTCAAAGAGGCTGTTGTTGCCAAAGAAGCATCTTTCAGGAAATGGAAAAAAGCCAAATGACGAAAACTGGAAACAGCACAAGCACTGGCAACTTAAATGCAAGGCACTTATAAGGCAGGCAAAGAGAGAATCTGAGAAGGAACTTGCTACAGAAGCAAAAACGTGTAATAAAGACTTTTTCAAGTACATTTGTAGCAAAAAATCTGTGAGAGAATCAGTTCGACTATTAGATGATAGAGGGGTAAGAGGGGACAAGGCTATAGCAGAGAGACTGAATGAATTCTTTGCTTTGGTCTTTACTGAGGAAGATGTAGGGATGTTACCCATGACTGAAGTGGCATTTAAAGGTGATACTGCAGAGGAATTGAAAGAAATATCGCTACACTGGGAAGATGTATTACAACTATTTGATAAACTGAAGAGTAGCAAATCACCTGGATCGGATGGTATACATACAAGGGTGCTGAAAGAACTGAAATAGGAGACTGCAGACCTGCTATTAGTAATCTGTGAACTATCATTAAAATCATCTGTAATACCTGAAGATTGGAGGATCGCTAATGTAATCCCAAATTTTTAAAAAGGGTTCCAGGGGTGATCTGGGAAACTACAGACCTGGAAAAATGGTAGAAAACAAAGAACAAAATTACTCAGCATGTAGCTAGTCATGGTCTAATGGGAGACAGCCAACATGACTTTAGACAAGGAAGATCTTGTCTTACTAATCTGTTATGTTTTTTTGAAGGTGTGAATAAACAGGTAGACAAAGGTGAGTTAGTTGATATAGTGTATCTGGACTTTCAGAAAGCCTTTGACAAGGTCTCTCATCAGAGACTTTTGGCAAAATTAAAAGGTCATGGGATAGGAGGCAGTGTACTATTGTGGATCAGGAACTGGTTAAAAGATAGAAAGCAGAGGGTAGGGCTAAATGGCCAAATTTCCCAATGGAAAAAGGTGAATAGTGGAATACCCCAGGGATCTGTGCTGGGTCTGCTGCTTTTTGACATATTCATAAATGACCTGGAAAAGGGAATAACGAGCGAGGTTATCAAATTTGCAGATGAGACAAAACTATTTAAAGTTGTTAAAACCCAAGAGGATTGTGGAAAATTGCAAGAGGATCTTGATAAATTGGAAGACTGGGCATCCAAATGGCAGATGAAATTTAATGTGGACAAGTGCAAAGTTATGCACCTAGGAAAGAACTGAAACTATGGTTACACGATGCAAGGTTCCACATTGGGACCCACCACCCAGGAAAAAGATTTAGGCGTCATCGTGGATAACATGTTAAAACCCTCCACCCAGTGTGCAGCAGCGGCCAAGAGAGCAAATAGAATGCTAGGTATCATAAGGAAAGGAGTGGAAAATAAAACAGGATATTATAATGCCTCTCTATCGTTCCATGGCGCGACCGCACCTTGAATATTGTGTGCAATTCTGGTGGCCGTATCTTAAAAAGGATATAGCGTCATTAGAAAAGGTACAGAGAAGAGTCACCAAAATGGTAAAGGGGATGGAAGGCTACTCCTATGAAGAGCAGCTAAATAGGTTAGGGCTCTTCAACCTGGAAAAGAGATGACTGAGGGGAGATATGATAGAGGTCTATAAATTAATGGCGTGGAACGGGGGTAAAAGTAGATAGATTGTTAACTTTATCAGAATACAAAAAGACTAGGGAACATGCAATGAAGCTACAGGGTAAACTATTTAAGACAAATAAGAGAAAATATTTTTTCACTCAACTTGTAGTCAAACTCTGGAATTTGTTACCAGAGGACGTAGTAAAGGCTGCTATGTGGGCTGTTGACAAATGACAGATGAACCTCTGTCCAACAACAGAGTTCCACCACTTCTGTGTCCACTGCGGTGCTGCAAGTGCTGTCATGGCACTGTCAGTGAACAATGACCACTTTGCACTCTGTAAAAAAAGAAAACATTTACCCACCCCTGCTTTAAATGGAGATGTGGAATTAAAGCAACTAGAGTGCCTATTACTGCAATTGCAGGCACTAAGGCCATGCTGGATACTGGATTTTTCCAAATAATGGGCATTTCCATTGTCATATGTCAAAGAAAACAAAAATAGGAACAGCAGCTCTCAAAGAAAAATTATTTGTGTATAAAACAGTAAAATATTAGAAATACTACTACTGATCATTTGTATAGCACTGCAAGGCCTATGCAGTATTGTACGGACAAATGTAAAAGAGCTTACAATCTAGTCAAGACAGACAACACAACAGCCGAGGATAAGGATATATCTAGGGGAATGGTAAAGTAAGACATAGGAGACTAAGGGGCTTGTTTACAAAGCCGCGGTAGTGGTTTCCGATTGTTATCGGAGCCGTGGCCCCGATAACGATCGGAAACCGCTACCGCGGCTTTGTAAACAAGCCTCTAAGTGGATCAGGATCCAAAAGCAACCTTGAAGAGGTGAGTTTTCAGCCTGGATTTGAAAAGGGTCAGATATGAAGCCTGATGTGCCAGGAACAAACTACCTGAATCTGTACAAGGAGCAGCAAGGTGGAAGGATCGAAGTCTGTGAGTTGACAGTGGAAGAGAAGGACACAGATAGAAGATATCTGATTGAAGAGTGGAGTTCCCGAGGAGGGGTGTAGGGAGAGAGAAAAGGTAGTGAGGAGCAGCAGAATGAGTGCACTTATAGGAGATGTTTGAACTAGACACGGAAATGGATAGAGAGTGAATGAAGTGATTTGAGAAGAGGGGTTAGATAAGCAAAAGATTAGCCACTTCAATGAGTTTTGAACAGACTGAAGGAGAGAGACAGATGATTCAGAGGGAGACCAGCAAGGAAGAAGTTACAATAGTCTAGACAGGAGGTGACTAAAAAATGGATAAGTGTCTCAGTAGTGTGTTCAGCAAGGAAGGGGCAAATTTTGCTGATGTTATAGAGAAAGAAATGACAGGTTTTAGCTATCAGTTGGATGGATGTGGAGAAAGAGGGAGAAGTCAAAGATGACCCCAAGATTGCAAGCCAAGGAAACAGAGGACTAGAGTATTATCCATAGAGACTGAGAAAGGGGGAGATGGGTTTAGGGGGAAAAATAAGAAGCTCAGTTTTGGCTATGTGAGATTTCCAGGCAGCAATTAAAGGTAAGCAGGCAGAGATCCAGACCTGGCGTATAGAAGTATATCCGAGAGTCATCAGCGTAAAAATGGTACTGAAAACCATGGGAGGAGAAAATGTAATGGGAAGCTGCCTATACGGACTGCCTAAAAGTCCATGTTAATTTGAAACAAAGGCCTAATGCACATGCAAGAACTTAAACTTGTGGATGTTTTGACTTAACATAGTAGATAAATGGCAAGACCAGCATGGTCCATCTAGTCTGCCCAGTAAGGTGGCTAGAGATGTAGAGCTACATCTGCCATTCTGTGCAGGTAACTCCCCCTCTATGACTTTGCTTAAGATTGTACTTGCCGCTCCAGGCAGGATACCCCCCTCTGTTTATGAAGTTATTTACGTTTGCTTTGATTCCACCCTCTTGCTATGGAGTGAGCCTCTCTGTCTGTCCCATGCCTTTTTGAATTCCATCACTGTTTCTGCTCCCACCACTTCTAGTTCTACAGCTTTCCCATCTTTGAAGAAGGTTTGTTTGTTCATTGATACAAACCTTTAAATACTTGAAGGGTATCATCTCCCCGCCAATCTCTCCTCTAGGGCAGGAGTCCTCAACCCAGTCCTTAGGACACACCTAGCCAGTCATTTTTCAGGATAACCACAATGAATATAAACAATGAGATAGATTTGAATGCATTACCTCCACTGAATACATATTCTTTGTGATTATTCTGAAAACTTGACTGGCTAGGTGTGTCCCAAGGACTGCGTTGAGATCCATTGCTCTATGGTATATATATATTTGGGCCTTAGTTTTTTTTCTCATATGCCTTCTATCACAGGCCACATATCATCTTAGTCATTTTCCTCTGAACCATTTCAAGTCTTTTTATAGCCTTTGCAAGATACGGTCTCCAAAACTGAACACAATCCTCCAAGTGAGACCTCACCAAAGGCACTAATGCCACCTCCTTCCGGCTGGTTATTCCTCTCTGTATGTAGCTTAAGATCCTTTTGGCTTTGGCCACGGCCTTGTCCCACTGCTTTGCCATCTTGAGATCCTCAAACACTATCACTCCAAGGTCCCTCTCTTTGTCCATACACACCAGCCTCTCATCCCCTATCATGTACAGCTCCTTTAGGTTTCTCCATCCTAAGTACATCACTCTGTGCTTCTTTGTATTAAATCTCAGTTGTCACCATTTGAACATTCTTCTAATTGTTGTACCTGGATTTCAGTAAAGCCTTTTACACTGTTCTGCACAGGTGACTTAAATAAATTGAGTACCCTAGGGATGGACCCTAAAGTGACCAACTGGGTTAAAAACTGGTTGAATGGGAGGTGACAAAGTGTACAGGTAAATGAGAAGGATGTTACCAGTGGTGTGCCACAGCGATCTTCCCTGGGTCTGAATCTTTTTAACATCTTTATTAGTGTTGAGTAAGGTTTGCCTCTTTACTGATTGATTGATTGGTTTTTTTTTATACCGCTATTTCAGGTAATCATAGCGGTTTACAAATGAACAACATGTACATAAAACAGGTTAACAGTAAAACTGGTGCTGTAACATAATATAACAAATTTACATATTCAAATGAGAACTTTTTACATGATGCCAAAATCTGCAATAGACACCCAGGAAGGAGTAGATTACATGAGGAGGGATCTAGCTACACTTGAAGAATGGTCAAGAATTTGGCAGCTAAGATTTAATGCTGAAAAATGCAGGGTTATGCATTTGGGCTGCAAGAATCCAAGGGAGCGATACAGTGTAGGGGGCAAAGTACATTTGTCCATGAAAGAAGAGCAGGACCTGGGTGCGATTGTTTCTGATTATCTTAAAGTGGCTAAATAGGTAAAAAAGGCAACCCAGAAGAATGCTTAGGTGCATAGGGAGAGGAATGGCCAGTAGTAAAAAGGAGGCGATAGTGCCTCTGTATAAGTCTCTGGTGCGACCTCATTTGGAGTATTGTGTTCAATTCTAGAGACCACACCTTCAAAAGGATATAAACAGGATGGAATTGGTGCAGAGGGTGGCTACTAAAATGGTCAGTGGTCTTTGTTATAAACTATATGAAAACCGACTTACAGATCTTAATATGTATATGTTAGAGGAGAAATGAGAGAGACGTTCAAATACTTCCATGGCATAAATGCACAAGAGGAGAACTGCTTTCGATTGAAAGTAAGCTCTGCAACAAGGAGGCATGGGATGAGGGTAAAAGGGGATAGATTCAGGAGTAATATGTGGAAATAATGGTAGATGCGTGGTATAGTCTCCTAGTAAAGACAAGGACTGTATCTGAATTCAAGACAGCATGGCCTTTCGTAAATGATATGTGGTCATTATGTGTGAGATTTGTTGCATGTTATACAAATTTCATCTTTTCAAGGATATCATTTGGACCTCATGGCCCATGATTCTGCAAGGGAGACATTATTACAGCTGAAACCTAAAGAATCTGATAAGAGAATAGTATGCCCACTGCTATATTTGCAGTTTTCATGTCATATCAAAATGTTGCAGGAAGAATGGCATCTGATCCAAACTATTCTGGAGTTCACGGATATGTAGCTCATTGTGGCACATAAACAAAATGTTAGTGCCGTCAGCATTTACAGAAAGAAGATTCCTCTCTAAATCCAAGGGCCAGTATCAATGTGGAAGATGTTCAGTTTGCATACATTTATTTATTTATTTAGTGTACACTTGTATCCCGCTACTTCCAGCGATCAGCAGCGGCTTTCTATACATAGTGGTGCGGCTGTACAGGCCGGATTTGGAACATACAGTGTGATTTCAGGGGTGGGTAAAAAGCATCAAACGGTCACATATTTACATTTGATTGTATCAGAGGAGACTTTACATATATACATTTGATTGTTTGTGAGGAGGCTTTACATATATACATGTACACATATATTACATATTACAAGAAGCGTTTCATACTGCTGTGTGTTATTTAGGCTGGCAAGGTGCCCGAATAGAGTAACACTCTGACTAGGTTAGGTTGTAATGAGTCTGAAAGAGGTGAGTCTTCAGCTTCTTCCTGAAGTCCTTCAAGTCCTTGTTTGCTCGCAGTTCATGGGGCAGTTGGTTCCAGAGTATTGGTGCAATAAATGAGAACGCTCTGTTGGTGGTGTTTGCGCTGCGTTTAATGTTTTACCATTAAATGTTTTTATTCATCCTAGTACTAGTAAGTTTTATTTAAATGATTTCTTTAATTGTGAAACCACCAATGTCATTTATGTGATCCAATGCTCATGTAAAAAACTATATGCTGGGAAAATTACATGAAGCATACAAGTGAGAATCGCAGAACATAAAAGCTGTGTCAACAGGTGTTGTTGGACAAACCCTTAGTTTCCCATTGGCAAGAGAAACAGCACAAGATTTCAGACCTCAAATTTTTTGTTTTAAAGAAGGTAAAGATGAATTTGAGAGGAGGCGACATGAATAAAACTATCCTACAGTTAGAACAAAGATATATTTTTTATATTAGATACTTTGACTCCTAACGTTCTGAACCTTGACACAAATTTGTTGGCGTTTTTGTACAGTTGGCGTGGGGTTCTTGTTTTTTATTTTTTCTGCCACTCCCTTCCCCTCTATCTCCCCACTCTTCTTCCTTTCCCCCCATCCCTTACCACCCCCTTCCTCTTGCCAGTGGGAAACTAAGTGTCTGTCTCTTCCTCCCCCCCCCCTCTTTCTATGATCTGTCAGTCAACCAGTTCTTAATCCAGTTGACCACCCTGGGCTCCATCTCCAGGCTGCTCAGTTAATTCACAAGCTTCCTATAATGAATAGCATCAAAGGCTTTGCAAGTCTTCAAGATGGTCACAGAACAACATGGTAAACCTAGGAGCAGGGCCGGCCCATCCATTGAGCAAGAATGTTTTTTGCACAGGACCCCGCGTTTCAGGGGGCCCCGCGCAAAAAACATTCTACATTAGCCCACGTAGATTTTTTTTAAAAAAACGGCTGCTGCTGCTGCCGCCGCTGTGGCAGCAGCAGAAGAATCAGACGTCAACGCCGCGTGGCCCTGACTGCCCAGCAGAACCTCCCTAGAGCATCAGCTCCCGAATCCCTCCCAAAGCGCGGGCTTTCAGAGCCGCGAGAGCTTCTCTGACCTCTCGCGGCTCTGTTAATCCTGCCGGGGCTGATGGTTTTCTTTTTTAATCTATCTGGGCTGGTAATGGGCTATGGTGGGGGTTAGGACTACTAATGAGCTATGGGGGGGACTAAGACTGGAAGTGGGCTGATGGGGGGAGGGGGTTAGGACTGGTAATGGGCTATGGGGGGGACTAAGACTGGAAGTGGGCTGATGAGGGGCTAGGGGTTAGGTCTGGTAAAGGACTAGGGGGGGGGACTAAGACTGGAAGTGGGCTGATGGGGGTTAGGACAGGTAATGGGCAATGGGGGGGGCTAAGACTGGAAATGGGCTGAAGGGGGGTTAGGTTGTAATGGGCTATGGGGGGGGCTAAGACTGGAAATGGGTTAATGGGGGGGTTAGGACTGGAATGGGCTGTGGGGAGGCTAAGACTGGAAATGGGCTGATGGGGGTTAGGACTGGTAATGGGCTATGGGGGGGCGGGGGGCTTAGGACTGGTAATGGGCTATGGGGGGGCTAGGACTGGTAATGGGCTGGGGGGTTGCTAGGACTGGAAATGGGCTGAGTGGAAGGGGGCTTGAACTGCAAATAGCTGATGGGGACGGAGGCTTGGAATGGGCTGTGAGGGGAGGGAGCTAGGACTGGAAATGGGCTGAGTGAGGGGCGCTAGGACAGGAAATGGGCTGATGGAGGGCTAGGATAGGACTGGAAATGGGCTGTTGGGGGGGCTTGGATTGAAATGGACTCATGGAGGGGTTAGAACTGGAAGTAGGCTCATGGGGGGCTTGGATTGGAAATGGGCTGAATGGAGGGGAGCTAGGATTTGACATGGGCTGATGGTGGGGCTAGGAAAGGAGTAGAAATGGGCTGATGGGGGGCTGGGAATGGAAATGAGCTGATGAAGGGACTCGGATGGGGGAGCTAGGACTGGAAATGGGCTGATGGTGGGGCTAGGATAGGACTAGAAATGGGCTTATGGGGGGCTAGGACTGGAAATGGGCTGATGCGTGGACTAGAAGGGAGCAGATGCTGGGTGGGGCTGGAACTAGAAGGGAGCTGATGTTGGGGGAGGATTAGAATGGGATAGAGCTGGGAGAGTAGAAAAATATTTTGTGTGGGAGGGAAGACAAATCTACAATTGGCCGGATATTGGGAGAGTAAGTGGGGATTGAGGATGGAGGGGTAAAATTTGAGTGGATGAAATAGGAATGAGGAAAGAGCAAAAGGAGAAAGATTAGTATGTTAAAGCAGATGTAGAGAGAGAATGGAAAAAAACCTAGAAGAGTGAAGAAAGGACAAATGGACAACAGATGATGGAGAGTTAGCAGAAGACACGAAGAAACCAGAAGAAAGTGGCTGGAGCAATTGCAACTGAAAAAAAAATGCACAAAAGGTAGAAAAATCTCTCTTTATTTAATTTATTAACTGAAATATGCCAGCTCTGGGAAATGTGCATCATTAATGTCTGTGCTTTATTAGTACAAGAGGAAATTAATTTATAGTTTTATTTCTACAGTGTTGTTGGGCTTTTGGGGTTCCCAGTTTAATTATTGTCTTCCTGTTTCTAAATTGTGATTCCTTGTTTGGTGATGGTCTATGTTCTGCATGTGTAACTGAGCTGAGGTATTCTGTTTATGTAATTCCTATTTGACATTGCCACTTGTTCTCTTTCCCCAGTAGGTCATGTATTGTTATTCTCTGAAATGTATTGGTTTAGTATTTTCAGTGTAGCCTTTTGATAGGTAGGGTCTTGTGCTTTGTGAGTCCTGGTAGTGCTGTTATGATACGGCAGGTTTGCTATGGGTTCTAAATGGGCAGTGTTTGTAGTAGTTCCTAATGTGCCTGGCAGTTGGCACTGGATTATAGTAATGTAGAAATCTTTTAGTCTTTCTTTATCCATACACTCATTAAGAGGCGTGTTTACTAAAAGTTAGTGTAAGGTAACATTATGCAAATATTTATGCAAATGAGGTCCCTTATGCAAATGAGGCCCCGCACCCCCCCTTGGGCCTAGGAGCAGCAGTCCGGACTGTTGTCCGTTATTGGAGAAGGGGACTTTACAGGGCAATCTACTGATAAGCAACATTATCATGACAATGCTTTTAATTTCTACTCTGTTATAGCACAAAGATAGCCTACAGCCAGTTGGCATGGAGGTCATTAGCTCAGGTACTGCCCCTACTGCCAGAAATGCTTGAATAAGACAAAAGAGAGAGAGAAAAAAGTGCAATGGTGCTGATCTACCAAGGTGCATCAGCTGCAAATGGCTTATGAACAAGGAAGGTGCGCGGCGTTTTTTTCAAATCACAAGGAGAGACAGTGAGACGCGGGCAGCACTTATCAATTCTCCTGATGAAACTCCAATAAGGAGAGAAACGATAAAGAGGTGCCGAAGGAAGGCGTAGAGAACATTGATGAAGCAAGAGCGAAAAGAGAGAATTAAGATAAGCTTATAATATAATTTTTAGAACATCACAAGGTGGAGGAATGCTGGTGATATTTTTGTCCTAATTTATGTCAAAAAAAGGAAAAAAAAAGGATAGCTCCTTGTAGTCGTTGATGCGAAAGAGGCGCTATTTGTTTTCCACGAAGATTGTGGTTCACAGCGCTATAGTGGTCCGAGACTACATTAGGAGCATATTTCTTTAAATCATAATTTGGAAAAAGACCTATTGCTGGGTTTTCGATTATATAAGCTTCTAAATATTGATGCTAGTTAGAGTATTTCCACAAATCTAATATTATCAACATACTCTGAGAAGACCACAACACATTTTTTTTTATGAACAAGGAAGGCATTTCAAATTCCAGATAATTAATTTTTTTTTCCTGGATAATTAAATCAGGAATAGAGAATTGCTTCATTTTCAGGACAAATGGGAGTTTCCTGTCAATGGATTTTTGGCTAAAAGTGGTTTACTGTACATAAAAGCTACTCTTCTTCAAGTTACTACCAACAGCCACTCTTTCAGCACTATGCTCTGAGAAGCATTCTTGTCTTGCTTCACTACAACTTAAAAGCTATTGCACAATGGATAATGGAAACTTTTTTTTAAAATTCTATCGGTGCTTTGCAGCTTCAGGACTCGGAGAAAGCTTGAAACGTGCATTGTTAGCATGCAGTGCAGACAACCCAACAATGAAAACGATTTGTTTTCTCGGCGATTCAGCTGCTCCCCTTTACTCTCAGGAAAGGAAACAGCAGCCCATGTAGCGAAAAGAGACCTATGGAACGTGCTTTTCTCGGTCACAGATATAAAGCGCTTTGAGTTCCCGAGACGGACGTGCCTCTTCCCTGGGGTACTCTGAGACCGTTCCGCCTCCATTCCATCCCGACTGCCCCGGACTCACCCGGTGGTACAGAGCTGCACGTCGCCCATCAGGTACTTGGGCAGCTGCTCCTTGATCTGGATCTTGTTGCTCAGCGCCGCCTGACAGAACGTGCCGTCCACTAGCACCTGCAGCGGTGCTCGGAAGCCGAAATTATACTTATAGAAACTCAGAGTCTTCTTGGCCTGCTTCTGTCGCCGGATTTTCATGATGCTCAGCCCGGGATACCGAGTCTCACAAGAGACGGGAAGAAGAAAAAACGTGCAATAACTTTGACCCCGGAATTAAAACTTTAACACTCCACATTCTGCGGCTGCGCGCCGGGGGCAGGGCGAAGAGTACTGAGGTCACACATGTGAAAATCAAACATGCTGGTTACAGAGAATTGCTAAGACCGAGTTCAAACCTGTTTTCAAACATCTTTATTACTCTGTAGCAAAGTGGACTAAAATGACAACTGGTACATTACTTTAGTCAAAGTGAAATCAATTAAAGATTAACTGTAATTTACCTAAATCAAATCGCAGCACAGCGTGGGATTCGAATTTAAAGTGAATCGTTTCACAGACCTCTAGCATGCACATGTTTCATATAACACCATATATTAACACTGCTCTTAGCTGGAAACTGTTCTGTGTAGATTTTCTGAAACTGGTTAGATTTTCTTTCATTACATTTTCCTTTACATTCAGTGTGAACATCATTTAGTGCTGCTATGATAGGAATGATCCGCGTTCTTTCCAGGGTTTAGTGAAAGTTGTCTTGTTATAGGATTGCATACATATGTCCATTTCTGGAAAATGAATGTTATTAGTCTTGCTTATTTTATTGTGTTTGACATCCTTTAAGCATTTGGAACATACTGCATGTGGCAAAAATCTGACGCATTTCTTGCGGTAGACTTCCTTTCTTCCCTGTTTTTAATTGCTTAAATACCTATGCAGTGTAGCGTTTGCAGATCTTCGATGTGGAATCAGTACTACGAGCCCAACAACGTATATAAACATGCCCTCCTGCCTTATATGCCTGTCACACAAAAAGTACTAAACTAAACCTTATGACTAATTACGTTCCAGAGCCAAGGTGTATTGGCGGTCCATGGTGTGATTTACTCCTTTTCCTAACTTTTTTGTAAGTTCCTTGGAGTTATGATGTCAGTTATTTGCCCTAATCAAAAATGGCTTAAGGAACTCGCCTTCAAACGTATGCATGAAATAAGTACTGGCAAAGCCAGAACTCAAACAAGGCGCGCACCCAACCTCTTTCGAGAGCGCAAGACTTCCGGACTTTTTTGATATGTTTCCGGTGGGCAAGTGAATTCACTTCCTTCTTTATTCTGGCAACATGGCGTCACGCAAGGAAGCCGGTAGCGCTGCTCCCGCTAGTGGCTCGGATACCGCAGTCAAGCAAGTGCAGATCGATGGACTCGTAAGTTCCCTTGTAGTTTGTCTCGTGAAGATGCCGGTAGAGATTTTCCTGATCCTCGCGAGTGCTTGGGAACGCTTCTAATGGCAGCTGAATGCAGTGCTGGTCTAAAGGTGTTAGACACTCTAAGCGAAATTGTGCCTTGCGCCCCTTTGCAATTATCCTATAGAACACCCTTAGTCCCCTTCCCCCCCCCCCCATGATTTTGATTAGTAAACAGAATTATAATAATTTCGACACCATCTCACACAGAACAAGCCTTTCATTATTATCCTGCTAGACCATTTCAGAGGAGTGGATTGTGCTCCCTTGCCAGCAGGTGGAGGCAGTCTTGAGCAGCTTTCGGTGTGGCCATTACTAGGTATAATTGCTGGTGCATCACTGAGAGAAACTAGTATTTGCCTCCAACAGATGGTAAGGTGTGTGACCTGGTGTAGTAATGGTTAGGCCTGACTCTCCTGGCCCATACCACCAAGCTATGGTCATTGTGATTGAGTTCTAACGTTGTTCAGAGCATGGGTATGTTCTTGTCGCCTGGAAATGATAGCTGTCCTGGTTCTAGCACTGCTACTCACTGCTTGGTAGGCTGGAGAGGGCTAGGAGGGCCCCTGAGGGGGAGCTGGTAAGTTGGGCTCAGGTCCCTCTTGATGCCCTCTATTTACTTGCTAGGCTGTTTTTTCTGTGTGGGTTTTTTTTTTTTTTTTTTTACACAAAGTCCTTTTCTGCCCAATATTTCCTATGGCTGTCTGTGCTGCTGTATTAAAAAACTTCAAATTAAACCTAAACAAAAAACAGTTCGCTCATTTTTGGCAGCAGGGCCTTCCCAGACCTGTGTAGGTGGTTGGGGAAGCCTTTCTTGGGTTTCCCTGACCAGCCTTTTGGGTGTTGGGATTCCCTTTTTGGGTCTCATTTTGCTGTGGCAGTGTTCTTTTTTTATGGCCCAACTCATTTTTTTCCAGGCTTGTTCTGTATTTTCTCAGCTGTTCTTTTTGTGTTTTGTTTTTTGTCTTTTTCCCTGTCGTTTTCTTTTTTGCCATGTTGAGTCTTGCTAGCATGCTAGGGACTTGCTGTTGTGCTTCTGGTAGCTCCTGCAGGGTCAGTTCCGCACCAGGTTCAGAGACTGATTTTTGTAGCATTATCAGTACTCCCTTCAGGTGGCCTGGTGCCTCCTCTGAATCCTGTCTGCCCTTCCCATCTGCAGGGCAGGTGGGCCCCCCTTGGGGGTCAGTTGGGTGCAGGACAGCAGAGGTGAAGAGCCTTCAGGCTCTGCCCAGCAGTGCCCATTAGGGCCCCAGTGCTCCCTTGCTGCCTGGTTTGGGGAGCAGCTGCTGAACAACTCGCAGGCTGTTTCCAGTTTTTCTTGTTGTTTGGAAATCCCCCCCTTTGCGGGGGTCCAAAGTTCATGACTTTCATACAGGAACCCAGGGCCCTCAAGCGTCTGTCATGGACAGTCAGGATTCTCAAGATCCTGCTTAGTCCTTGCGCTCATCCTTTTGTCTGCAAGCTCAGTCGTCTTCCCTATGGGGGTTAGTTGAGAGACTCAAGAAAAAAAAAAATCCTTTTCACCAGAAGGTGAATCTGAGGAGAAAGGGGTGATTCGTCAGGTGGAGGTATGGGATCTCGGTGATCCACCTTTTTCGCAGACGGTTCCTATTTGTCCTTTCAGGGTGCTGTGGTGGCTTTGCATGTGGTAGAGCCTGCTCTCAGGTGATGTTAGCAGACAGGCCCTCTCCTTTTTTTTTTTCTTCTTTGGAGGGTTCTGCTGGGCTCATTCCTTGATCCTATGTAGTAGCACATAGAGAGAAAACATCTGAGCTGGGCTCTAAGATCCTGTTTTGGCGACCCATAGAACCAGATCGAGCGAGATTTGGGTTCCCTGGTGTGGGAGCCCTTGTCACAACTCTGACAAAGCACATGGCCATACATGTGGTAGGAGGTGCTGCGCTCAGAGTCTCATGTTCAGAGATTTGTGGCTCTCAAGAATATCTTTGCAGCAGCCGCCATCTTGGGCTCTCTCTGCATTGTGGGCTGGCCTGTTGACAAACCAGCTACTCTTGGATAGTCCATAGCTTACGAAGTTGGAAGCAATGTTGCCTAGATGGCCGGTGCCCTCTAAGACCTGATCAGATTCTCACTCAAATCCACTGTGGCAGTTGCGAATAATAGCCCTTAAGGGTCGGTGCTCTTTGGAGTGAACTTTGATAGGGTCTGGTAATCCTTTGGATCTTTGCCCAAGGTGGGGCAGCTCCTTTGGAACCTCAATGTACTCAAGTCTCCGCTGTGGCTTCATTGGAAGCCAGAGATACCCTTTAATGGGTTCTGGCTGTCCCTTTTGAGGTGCAGCCAATTGGGCTGTAGCTCCAGTTGTTTCTTGACTGGACCCTTAGTATCTGAATTCAAAAAAGCATGGGACCAACACAGAATATCTCTAAAGGCAAAAGGCAATTATTGTAGTTGATATGGAAGGTCAGACTAGATAGAAACATGAGGGCAGAAAAAGACCTCATGGCCTATGTTTCTCTCTGGGGACACCAGTGGATCTTCAGGGTTCTCGGTCAAGATTGGAGTTGTATTAGCTCTTCCTGCAATGCCCCTTCCTTTTTATCATTAGTCACTGGTTTGGGCCAGCCTGGAAATTTTCACGCAACATATTTTCATTATGGCAATGCCTATAAAGGGCACCTTATAGAGTCTCCCTACGGCTGTCTGCTCATGTGGGTGACATTCAAGGAAATTCCTCAGCACCTTTTGTGCCCTACACATTGGCGTCAGGGACATTATTACATCTACATAATGGTACCAGGAAGGGAGGGATCCTTCTGGCATATCCTGGACCTGAAGATAGTGATTGTTGGACTAAGTCCCTCATTTCCATAGGATGCTATAGGGTCTGTCATTGTCTTGTCTAGACAGGGGGGGGTTCCTCACCTCCCTAGTCCTCGCTAAGGCTTTTTTTTTTTTTTTTTTTTTTTTGCTTTTTCAGGTGTTAGCAACAGCGCCAACAGCTTCTCTATTCTGGGCTGCCATTTCCAATTCTGGACCGTGTTCTTTGGCCTAAACATGACTCGCTGTACCTTTTTCAAGGTAGTGGTGGAGATAACGGGCACTTCTGTGCAAACAGGGAGTACGGGTTTTCACATCCCTGGACCTTCGGCTGATTCCCCTCTGTCTTGCTGGAGAAGTTCAGAGATAAGATGGGCCTGGTGATTTACTGGCAGGAAAGACTGGGTTGATCAACTATCCCAAAAACAGCCATCTTCTGTCCCAGGACTTGGAGCTCCTGGGAAGCTTAGTTCCATGCTCTCTTGAGTCGAGTCTCCTTGGAACTGAGAAGGTCCTCAAGCTTCAGAGCCAACTTGGGACATTTGTGCTGAGCTCCATGGGTCTGGTACAACTTTAGATCTGAATTTATGGTATCAAACCTGGAGGCAGTCCCTTAGGCTAGGGCATACAGATGCCTGCTGCTGGGGCACCTACTTCCTCTTCCTATTTGTTTCACCAGACCCTTCCTCTCCAGGAGATTAAGGAATAGTTGAGGTGTTGGCTGCCATTCTGCCATTTCATGGCTAGGATGCTGTTAAAAGCACAGACTTGAGTGATTATCACCTTGGATGCCAACCTGGAGGGCTGGGGTGCACATTGTCTTGTTGGCCTAGGTGCTCTGGTCCCCTCAGTAGGCCTGGAGGCAAGAACAATTTGCTTGGCCCTGAAGAGGTTCAGGCCTGTTTGTGGGCAAAGCAGTCTGGATATTTGCGGACAATGCCGTGGATATGGTGTTGTCAACAAACGAGGCAGAATTTGCAGTGCTGGCATGGTTTGCGAGATCGCAGAGCTGTGGTGTTGGGCAGAAGATCATCTGATTGCTGTGTCTGTAGGCACCTCACAAGCATTAACTTCATGCAGACCAACTTTGGTATTCAGAACTCTGTGGATCCAGGTGAGTGGGAGCACGGTCTTGTGTGTGCAACCTCAGTACAAAGATGGGCCTGCTTCAGGAGTGATCCCAGGAGGGGTTGTTTGTATGGCTTCATGGTGAGCTGTCTGCTCTGCAGAATTTGGGATCACCCAGGCCTGGTGATTCTAGTGGTCTCAAACTGGCCTCACAGACCATGCTTCTTAGATCTCTTGTTGGTGAAGCCCCTTCTCCCCCCCCTCCCTGTTTTGTTGTCTTGGGAGAAATTCTCCTATAGCGGGGGCCCCAAGTGATGGAGGATCCTAGTCCCTTCTTGTATACGACCTTACCCTGGTGAAGAGTAGGCTAGCTAACAAGGGGTACTCTAGTGGACACACTGCTTAAGGCCCAAAGGGCCTCTACATCTTTGGCTTAGTCTGGTGGCTTTTTGAGAAATGGTATTCTTCTTGTTTCCTGGAGGTAGACATAGCTATGCTCTTTTATAGTTCAGTCTGATCCAGGGCTTAGTCTTGGGTTTTCTCAAGGTTCACATGGTGGTCTTGACATGCTGTAGGGATTGCCATCAAGGGATGTCCTTGTCAGTGCACCCTGATGTCTTCCACTTTCTCAAGGCAGCAAAACAGAACCGCCCATTGGTGCATTTGGTTGTTCCTCAGTGAAATCTTTCTTGGGCTGAAGGTGCTGATGAGCACTTCATTGGGGCCGATTCGCAAGGCTTCTCTCAAGGATTTGGCCTTTTAGAATGTGTTCCTGGTGGCTATTGTGTCCATTAGATGGGTGGCAGAATTACAGGCCTAGTCTTGCAGGGAGCCTTCCTTGGTTATTTCGTTGGCTTGCAGACTATGCCATCTTTCTCCCAACGGTGCTGCTCTCCTTTCATCATCATCAGACTGTTCTTCTGCCCTCTTCCTTGATAGAGAATCTTTAGAAAGACTCTTTTTTTTTATTTTTTTTATTTTTTTTTTATGGCTAGTGGAAGTGCAGAAGGTGTTGATCAGTTACCTGGAAATCTATCAATCTTTCTTTGTCTGCTTCTCTTTTTGTCTGGAGGACATCTGCAAGGCATTTATCTGGTCATCTCTGAGTCTTTTTGTGATGCAGTACAGGTTGCATGTGGGAACTGGAGCAAATGGCATCTTGGCAGGGCAGTCCTGTCCAGAACATCATCTTCCTCCCACCTTGGGTCCTGGCTGCTTGGGTACATCCCACTTGTCTGAACTGGTCTAGCAGGATGATAAGGAAGGAGAGATTTTTGCATAACTGATAATTTTACTTCCTTGAATCTTGCTAAATCAGTCCAAGAACCACCTTGGAAGACTCCTATTAGGTTGGGAAGCCTGATGCCTTTTGGATTGTATTGTCTATATCGGTGCCCGAGGCAGAGTTAATTACTACTGCTACTATTTATTTATTTAGTGCTACAAGGCCAAGCAGTGCTGTACAGGCACATGTAAAAGATGGTCCCCTGCTCATAAGAGCTTTACAATCTAGTCAAGACAGACAACAGGAAGGAAAGGAGACTAAGCAGAACAGGATCCAAAGGTAGCCTCAAAAAAATGAGCTTTTAGCATGGATTGAAAAAGGTCAGAGATTAAGCCTGACTCACAGACTTCGGTAGTTTCTTCCAAGCATAAGGAGCAGCAAGGTGAAAGGAACAAAGTCTGGAGTTGGCAGTGGAAGAAAAGGGCACAGACAGAAGCAATCCGCCAGAAGAGCGGAGTTCATGAGGAGGGGTGTGGGGAGAGATGAGAGAGGAAAGGTAGTGAGGAGCAGCAGAAACATAGAAATGTAGAAAAATGATGACAGATAAAGACCACATGGCCTATCTAGTCTGTCCTTCCATATCAACCACTACAACAGTCCCCTTTTTTCCTTTAGAGATCCTCTGTGTTTGTCCCATGCTTTTTTGAATTCAGATACTGTCCTCATCTCTACCACCTCCACTGGGAGACTATTCCACGAATCCACCACTCTTTCCGTAAAGAAATATTTCCGCATATCACTCCTGAATCTATCCCCTTTCACCCTCATTCCATGTCCCCTCATAGCAGAACTTGCTTTCAGTTGGAAGAAGCTCTCCCCCTGTGCGTTTATGCCATGGAGGTATTTAAACATCTCAATCATATCACCTCTATCCTGCCTTTCCTCTAAGGTGTACATATTAAGAACCTTAAGTCTGTCCTCATATGCTTTATAATGAAGACCACTAACCATTTTAGTAGCCACCCTCTGTACTGACTCCATCCGTTTATATCCTTTTGAAGGTGTAGTCTCCAGAATTGCACGCTATGCACCAAAGACTTATACAGAGGCACTATCGCCTCCTTTTTTCTGCTAGCCATTCCTCTCTGTATGCACCCAAGCATCCTTCTAGCTTTTGCCGTCACCTTTTCTACCTGTCTAGTTACTTTAAGATCATCAGACACAACCACGCCTAGGTCCTGCTCTTCTTTAGTGGACAAAAGTACTTCACCCCCCTATACTATATTGCTCCCTTGGATTGCTGCAGCCCAAATGCATGACCTTACATTTTTTAACATTAAATCCCACTGCCAAATTCTAGGCCATTCTTCAAGCTTAGCTAGATCCCCCCTCATGTTATCTGCACCTTGCTGGGTGTCTACTCTATTGCAGATTTTGGTATCATCCGCAAAGAGGCAAACCTTACCCGACAGCCCTTCCGCTATATCACTAGCAAAGATGTTAAAAAGAGTCAGACCAAGGACAGATCACTAGGGCACACCACTAGTAACTTCCTTCTCCTCAGAGTGAGCTCCATTTACCTGTACTCTGTCGCCTCCCACACAACCACAATTCCTTATCGTTCCTCCAGTGCAGTCCTCTACTTCTGGGTTGTCAACCTCCTCCTGCAGCTCGGAGACTGGCATTTATTTATTTATTTATTTATTTAACAGTTATTTATATACCGCTCTTTCCCTAGTATCAAGTGCGGTTTACATGGAACAGTATGTTAATTGGTATGTAATATACCAAGTCAGTTTACATAGAACAGATAATTATAATTTACAAGGAATGTTGTAACATTACAGATATAACATATTAGAAGATATATACATTGTTAGTTTAAATCTATAATCATCATGTGAATGAGAGTGTGGTATGGTAAATAGTGTATTAGTGACATTTATTTTGAAAATAGAGTATGTAATAATAATGTATAAATGTTAGCCTGGATATAGGCTGCTGCTCTCGCTCCACCTCCCCAGTGTGACCAGTCTCCTTGCAGCAGGGGGACGTTGTGAGCCTCGTCTGGGGCTCACTGGAGGAGCAGATAAGGAGCATATAGGCTAGGGTAGCTTTCATTAATTGATTTGGGTTTGTGTCCCTTTAAATTGATTATCACAGCAGGTGAGGATTTTCTTACAGGGGAGGTGGGAGAAAGATTCTAGCATCTCTTACACCTTCCTGTCCGGTTTCAAGCTGCCTTGCCTTCCTTCTTCTGTCCTGTATAAAAGGGGACCGCTGGAACTCTCCCCCCGGACTTTTTGGGGGAGAGCCCTCCTTAAGGCCAGTTAGCTGCCCGGAGCGCGCAATCCTGGGACGCGGTTTCTCCGGTGCCGGCAGAGCGGGAAAGCGCTTTAGGGCGCTTCTGCAGGCTCGCGAGTACTGCACCGCGCCAAATTTCGGGGACGAAAGGCAGCTTTATTTCAGAGCAGTCCTAACCGGTCAGCCCCTCATCGGTTCAGGCGGCATCTGTGTGGTGAGTGTCGGGGAGTTCTTCGGCAGCCTGCGCCGGCCTGCTGAAGCGCTTTCGCGCCTTTTTTCTTTCCCCTCGGGGCTTTGCGGCGGCCATTTTCAGCGGTGCAGGGGAGCCGCGTGGCTGGCTGCTGTTTCAGAGCTCTTGGTCCGGGAGGGGTAGCGTTTCTTAGGAGCAACGTTTTTTTTTTTTTTTCTTCCTTTCTTTCTTTCTTTCTTTTTTTTTTTAGGGGATTGTTTTCTTTTTAGCGTTGCAGTCTGGGGTCCTGGGGTTTGTTTCCTTCCTGGTTATCTTGCAGGACAGGGTTTGGTAGCATTGGTATTTGGCCTTACTGCTATTGTTTTCTTGAGGATTTTGATCTCTCTTTAAAATAAAAAAAAAAAAAAAAAAAAGATATATATCAGTAAATATTCCCCACACAGCTCTACCACGTACGGGGGGTGCAGTGATGGCATCCCAACCGCAATGTGTGGTTTGCGGCACCCGGAGGGGGACAATGGCTGACTCCGGGATTTGTCGGGGCTGTGCTTCCCTCTCTTCCACAGTGGAACAGCAGATGGACCTCAAAGAGTCCTCTGAGCTGCAAGGGCCACCTCTGTTGGCAGGGCTAGAGTCATTGCAGCGCGAGGAGCCGGTTTCCGCTGTTGAGGACGCCGGAGCATCGTTGGATTCTCTCCCGGGTGCTCAGACGGTGGATCTCGGGGATTTTTCCCCGGATTTCGTTTTGTTGATGCACCAAGCGTTTTGTTTGCGGCGTCAAGGTAGACTGCTGTCTGTTTTACTGCCTCCCCTTCCGTCCCCGCAGCTGGAGGGGCCGGAGATGGGGGGTGAGGGTCCCTCGGCTTCTAAAAAGGCGAAGACGTCTTTGGAGGCGGAAGGGGAGCGCCTTGACGTCGAGGATGCTGACTGGCAGCTTGAGGAGGGGCTGGAAGATCTCGAAGAGGGTGATATCCCAGAGCCCGAAGATCAAGCCAAGATCATACGGGTCTTCCCTAGGGAGGAGCTGACGGCTCTGATTACGGAGTCTCTGCAGGTCTTGAATCTAGCGACACCGATAGCCGCGGAGGAGGAGGTTGAAGATCCGGTGATTCAGGCGGTGCGCTCTACACAGGTGGTGTTTCCGGTGCATAGAGTGGTTGACCGGATGATCCAAGATGAATGGGATCAGCCGGAAACAGGACTTCGTGGTATTCGGACCATGAACAGGCTCTACCCACTGGCTGATAAGGACAAGGATAGGTTCCGTGCTCTGCGGGTTGATGCGGTGGTATCAGCGGTCACTAAAAGGACCACTATCCCGGTAGAGGGCAGTGTTGCCTTGAAGGATACCCAAGACCGTAAGGTCGATGGGTTGCTGAAACAGGTGTTTGAGGCGGATGCTATGTCTTTGCAAGCTTCCATTTGTGGAGCTTGGGTAGCCCGGGTGTGTTTGCGCCGGGTGCAGCATGTACGCCAGTCCCCGCGTTTGAACCCGGAGGAGCTCCGGGAACTCGGCAGGCTGGAGTCTGGTACAGCGTACTTGGCAGACGTTCATTATGATTTGATAAGGGCTCTAGCTAATAGTACAGCATCTGTGGTGGCCGCTCGCCGGTCGGTCTGGCTACGTAACTGGGCGGCGGACGGGTCTTCCAAATCCCGGTTGAGTAAGCTCCCCTTTCGGGGGAGGTTGCTCTTTGGAGAGGATCTCGATAAATTGGTGAAGGACCTTGGGGAGTCCAAGGCTGGTAGGCTCCCAGAGGACAAACCGAAACAGAGTAAGGCTACGCACAGTTTTCGTGGCCAGTTTCGGGACGTTCGGAAGTTTCGTACCTCTCGCTTCAGCGGTTACCAGAGGGGCCGTTTTTCGTCCCGAGCCCAAGGGTTTCGGGGATTTCGGGGTGCCAATAATGGGTTCTCCTCGACGACCTCTCCAACGGCCCGCAAATCGCAATGAGATGAGGCGGGTCCGGGCAGAGGAACCTTCCATAGGCGGGAGGCTTCGGGAGTTTCTCTCTGCTTGGGCCCACATCACCTCCGACCGGTGGGTGTTGCAAATTATTCAGGAAGGTTACGCGCTGGAATTGGCGCGGCCCATGAGGGATTCCTTTGTCCTGTCCCCCTGCAGGGGGCAGAGAAAGACACTGGAGGTCCGCAACACTTTGGAGCGTCTGCTGCGGTTAGGTGCGGTCATGGAGGTTCCGGAAGCAGAACGCGGCCTGGGTCGGTACTCCATTTATTTCGTGGTGCCAAAGAAGGGCGGAGCGTTACGGCCCATTTTAGACCTCAAAGGCGTGAATCGCTGCTTGCGGGTCCCTCATTTCCGGATGGAAACCTTGCGTTCCGTCATTGTGGCGGTACGGCAGGGCGAGTTCCTGACGTCGCTCGACCTGACTGAGGCCTACTTGCACATTCCCATTCGCCCAACGCATCAGCAGTTTTTTTGCGTTTTGCCCTTCCTTGGGGTCACTATCAATTCCAGGCCTTGCCATTTGGGCTCGCAACAGCGCCACGCACGTTCACCAAAATTATGGTTGTGGTGGCGGCGGCTTTGCGCAAAGAAGGTATTCTGGTGCACCCGTACCTCGACGATTGGTTGATCCGCGCCAAATCCGAAGTGGAAAGCAGACAGGTGACAAGCAGGGTTGTCGAGTTTCTGCAAAGTCTCGGTTGAGTGGTCAACCCGACCAAGAGCCGTCTGGAGCCCTCTCAGGTGCTCGAGTATCTGGGAGTCCAGTTCGACACGAAGCAGGGTCAAGTCTTCTTGCCGGTGCGGAGAGCTCAAGCTCTTCGGAGTATGGTGCGCAAGTTTAGGGTGTCTCCGGCGCCGTCGGCGTGGGAGTACCTTCGAGTGCTGGGGACGATGGCGGCGTCCTTGGAGACGGTTCCTTGGGCCAGGTTCCATATGCGTCCGCTGCAGAGGGCGCTGCTCCATCGCTGGTCTCATCAGTCAGATTCCCTGAGCACACGGTTACCGGTGCCGACCAGAGTCAAACAATCTCTGCGGCCGCAATCCCTGGAGGCGGGGATGCCGCTGGAACAACCGGTGTGGCTACCGCCCTTGATGGATGCCAGTCTGATGGGCTGGGGGGCGCACTGCGAAGGCAGGTTCGCCCAAGGCCTGTGGTCGCCGATGGAGGCCTCCTGGTCCATCAATCGCCTGGAACTTCGGGCAGTGACTCGAGCACTGCTGGCGTTCGAGACCGTCGTGCTGGGTCGGTCGGTCCGGGTTCTCTCCGACAACTCGGCGACGGTCGCCTACATCAATCGCCAGGGCGGCACGGGAAGTGCAGCCATGGAAAAGGAAGCAGATCTGCTGTTCGCCTGGATAGAGGGTCGCTTGTCGGCGATTTCAGCGGCGCACATCGCGGGGAGTGACAATGTGCAGGCCGATTTTTCTCAGCAGGGTGCAAGTAGATGCGGAAGAGTGGGAGCTGCATCCGGAAGTGTTCGATCAGCTTGTTCTCCGTTGGGGGAGTCCCATCATGGACTTGATGGCGACTTGCAACTCAGCGAAGGCGTTTCGGTTTTACAGCAGAGGGCGGGAGAGAATGTCGGAAGGCATCGACGCTCTGTTGCAGCGCTGGCCAATCGCCGGCCTCCTGTATGTGTTCCCGCTGTGGGCCTTGATAGGCCGTGTCATCCAGCGGATCGGAGCTCATCCAGGAAGGGTGCTGCTGGTAGCTCCCGACTGGCCACGCCGCCCCTGGTATGCCGACCTGGTGCGTCTTCTGGACTGGGAACCATGGCGGTTGCCGGAGAGAGCGGATCTGTTGAGGCAAGGTCCCCTCTTCATGCCGCAGGTGAATCGATTCTCGCTTACGGTCTGGCCATTGAAAGGGCACGGCTGAAGAAAAAGGGTTATTCGGCTTCAGTGGTGGCTACTTTGCTCCGAGCAAGGAAACAATCTACGTCCTTAGCGTATGTGCGAGTTTGGCGTGTGTTTGAGGATTGGTGTTCGAGGAGACAAATTCGGGCTGTTACGGCCTCTGTCCCTGTGGTCTTGAGTTTCCTTCAAGATGGCTTTGAGAAAGGACTTGCTGCCAGCTCGCTGCGTGTTCAGCTGGCGGCGCTCTCTTGTTATCGGGGCAAGGTACAGGGAGTCTCTCTTGGGACTCACCCTGATGTTGTGCGGTTTCTCAAGGCGGTCTCTAGGTTGCGTCCGTCTGCTAGAGGAGTAGTGCCGCCGTGGGACCTCAATTTGGTGTTGAAGGCTTTATCCGTTTCTCCCTTTGAGCCGCTGTGTCACGCGTCGGTGAAGGATTTGACCTTGAAGGCGGTGTTTCTGGTGGCCATCTGTTCGGCTCGGCACATTTCGGAGCTGCAGGCCTTGTGTAGGGATCCCTTTTTGTCTTTCTCCAAAGAGAAAGTTGTCTTGCGACCGGTTCCTTCCTTTTTGTCCAAGGTGGTGTCGGCCTTCCACTTGAATCAGGCCGTTACCTTACCGGTGTTGGGCTCGCTGGGGGGTTCTGATCAGGATCGCCGTTTGCACCGGTTGGATGTTAAACGGGTGTTAAGACGCTACCTGAAGGTGACTCAATCCTTTCGTAGGTCAGATAGGCTTTTTGTGTTTGGCGGTATCCGCAAAGGGGAGGCGGCTGCTAAGGCCTCCATTGCCAGATGGATTCGAGAGGCGATTGCGTCCGCTTACATTCTTCACGGGCGGTCCGTGCCAGTCGGTTTGCGAGCGCATTCTACCAGAGCGCAGGCTGCTTCCTGGGCGGAGCGCTTTGGTGCCCCCCGGGGACATTTGTAGGGCGGCGACTTGGTCGTCCTTGCATACCTTCAGTAGGCATTACCGTCTGGATGTGGCGGCGACTAGCGATGCTTGTTTCGGTTCGGCAGTCTTACGTGCCGGCTGGAAAGGTCCCGCCCCATGATTACTGCTCTGGTACATCCCAGAAGTAGAGGACTGCACTGGAGGAACGATAAGGAAATGATAATTACACTTACCTGGTAATTGTAGTTCCTTGAGTGACGACAGTGCAGTCCTTGGTCCCGCCCGGGATTCTCTCTTTATTCAGGTTCAACTCAAGCATCGCGACAGGTGGAGAAGAATTTCAGGTAGGTCGCCTGTCCTTTGCTTTCATTTTCCTTGGCTTACACTGTATGAGTATCTGCGTATGCGTGTCGCAGGGAAGGTTTAAGACAGCTTTGCCGTGGACGGGATATGTCCAGTTAACGATGTTTTAGTAGCTACTTATTTTGTTGCTCTTTTGAGTCTGCTTTGTTAATAGTTTCACACTGGGGAGGTGGAGCGAGAGCAGCAGCCTATATCCAGTGATGTCATAGTTTTGACATGCCAGTCTCCGAGCTGCAGGAGGAGGTTGACAACCCAGAAGTAGAGGACTGCACTGTCGTCACTCAAGGAACTACAATTACCAGGTAAGTGTAATTATCATTGAGTGCACATAATTCTGGGAAGAGAACCAAATACTTTCTCATCTTATTTGTTGCAAAGTTGAATTGTTATGCATTATGAGTTCTGAGGTTTTCAGTTTACCGCTTAAGAAGCATCATACTAACTTCTCTCAGTGCTATACGAGTGGATATGCAGAGTGATGACATCATCTGCCTCCACCTGCTAGCAAGGCAGCATATGTCTAGACTGGTCTAGCAGGATTCCAGGAAAATAAATTTTAAGGTAGAATTTATTGCTGGCGGTAGCTAGAAGCACTAAAAAGAAAAACACATGGGAGTCATGTTTATTGAAAGTGAACATGGGTTGCAAAACAAATGCAGTGTGTGCCTTCAAGTAAGTGCTGACTCGAGGCGATCCAGCAGCTCCTAGGTTTTCTTGGCAATGTGACCGAAAGTAGATTGCCAGGCCTTTCCCTCCAAGGCAATGGAGGATTAAGTGACAGGCCCAAGGCCACGAGGAATGCTAGTGGGAATCGAACCCTGGTCTCTTGGTTACCAAGCTAGTGCTCTTACCACTAAGCTACTCTGTTAATGCATGCTATGTGCTGCCATAACTTGTTTGTTTGTGTGGGTGCAGTGGCACATAGTAAGTGTTAACATATGTTAATCTTGAAGAAACATGCCCTATTGTTTGCAAACAAAAGAAGAAACTATCAGTGACATTTTGTCAAAGTAAGATACTTGGTACAGGACAAATCAGGCAGATGGTGTTTCTGGTATGTTTCCTACATGTTTCTGCACAGATCTGGATGGAAACTGATGTAAATCTAATAAATATATATCCCACTTTATTCACAAAATCAAAATGTATAACACAGAAACACATACGATTGTGTAAACATAAGACAGGATAACAAACATGCATAAGAACTGTCATACAGGGTCAGACCAATGGTCCATCAAGCCCAGAGTCCTATTTCCAACAGTTGCCAGTGCAGGTCATAAGTACCCGACATCCCAAAAGTAGCCAATTCCATGCTGCTTACCTCAGGGATAAATGGTGATTTTTATCTTGGATTACCTTAACTGTTAATGGACGTTTCCCTCAGCTGTCCTTTAAGAGAAAAAGCAGCTAGCCTCTCTTTTTGTGTGTTCAAATAGCTCTGTTCTATGTACCTGTGTATAGCACTGCTTGCTTGCTTGCTTGCTAAACAGTTATTACTTTACATTACTAAATTCTAATATGTGTTTGAGGTATATTGTTTAACCTTTTGTAAAATTTCCTAATCAAAACTCCTTCAAGAATATCAAATTAACTTTTAGGAGTTATCAATGAGCTATTTATTTCCTAGATTTTCCCTACCAATCAAGTTACAAAGAAAAAAAATACCCTAACTAAGGAGGGCAGTGACTTGAAAGAGCTTGCCTCTCTTGAACCTGAAGATTAGAGGAGAAGGAAAAAAACTATAGCAGCAGAAAAAAACTTTGACAAAGAACACAAAAATCTCTTTTGCAATTCGGCTGCAAATCACAAGGCAATGCAGAAGAAAAGTTAGATATTAAAAATGGGGGGAAAAAACCTTTAAGAGCTTCTCAGGCAGAGAATTCTGTGCAGTATTGAATTTGCATGTAATTTCTAGCTTTCCTGCAGAATTTGGTAAAGGCACCAGCATTGGCAGTATTGACCTGTGCAGGCTAGAAGAGCAAGATGTCAGCCCATATAGTCTAGAAGAACATTAAGGAGAAGTCTTTGTGGGCTGGAAGAAGGCATCTGCTTCATTTAAGAGTTAGAGATGGGCAGACTGGCTGGAAGAGGGGGAAAGGAGGAGGTTAAACCTAGGGAAAAGAACTTTGGGGAGGGGGCAGAGGGAGAGAGAGTTGGGAAAGGAGAGAGCAAGTTGGGAGGTTGATCTGAGATGATAGGGAGAGGGCTGTTGTATGTCTATTGGGGGGAGGGAGAGAAGGGTGGTTGGGCTTTATATCCTATAAATGTAATCTGGGGGAATTCACACAAAGTCCATTTTCGCTTGAGTCTGTATTAGTCACTGAGTCTCAAAATACTACAAATTTGTTAAAGTATGCAGAAGACTGAACTATCTCTTTGCATACACTTTGTCTCAGGAGTGGTATGTGGATTTATGGATGTGAAATGATGGGATTTAATAATTTTAATTCCAAGTTGAAATAACTAAACAATCTTGTTGCTGATTTGCATTTGAAATTATACTGGAAATACTTTCTGAACTTGAAATGGATAGTACATATAGGACAATTGTTATACTCTTTCTGTAAACATTTTTGACTACTTGCCCCAAAAGATTTGGAAATCGTTTTAATAATGTTGACAATAAAAATTGCAACAGCTTCAAAATCTGTCTCCTTGCAGCAGCTCCAACTGGCAAATGGCTGATGACATTTTGTTTAAATGTGTGAAAATCAGTGTTGAAAATTGATTTCTGCTATGTTCAGAACATTATCTTTAAGGAAGCAAATTTATTATACATATTTGCTGTTCAATTACCATAATATTCTAGTTCAGCCTGAACAGTAATCTTCCTGTCAAAATAGAAGAACCAGAGGGGATGTTTTCTTCTGTTGGGTAAACTGAAATCTCTATCTGAAATATGTTTTAGATTTGATAAAAAATGAGTCTGAGATATAGTGGTTGGATGTTAGAACCCCAGGTACTTCTTGGACAGAAGTAAAATATTTTTGTATTAATGAGTTTTGACTAATCATAATATTCCATGCCTCATCTAATTGAGTAGTAATGAAACTATTTTGTTTTCTTTCAGCACTTTCATGCAATCTAGTTTCCAGAAATGTACTTGTGAGTCATTTTACCTTTTGAAGGCTGCAGGAATATTTCTTAAGTTGTGGGGTTTTTTTTGTTTTTATTGTGTTCTAATGGAAACATACAGTGCATTTCAAAAGTATTCATCCCCTCTGTGTTTGTCTTGTTTTGACGCATTACACCCTGGAATTAAAATGGAGTTTTGGGGGTTAGCACCATATGATTATACACAACATGCCTACCACTTTGAAGGCGCAAAATATTCCTTATTGTAACACAAACAATAATTAAGACAAAAATAAAAGCTGAAAGCAGTAGTGTGCATGTGTATTCACCCCTCCCCCCCCCCCAAATTCAATACGTTGTTGAGCCACCTTTTGCTGCAAGTACAGCTGCAAGTCTCCTGGGGTATGTCTCTATTAGCTTAGCACATCTAGTCCACTGGAATTTTCACTCATTCCTTAAGGCAAAACTGTTCCAACTCCAAGTTAGATGGGTTGTGTTTTGGTGTACAGCAATCTTAAAGTAATGCCACAGATTCTCAATTGCATTGAGATCTGGGCTTTGACTAGGCTATTCCAAGTCATTTAAATAGTTTCCTTTGAACCAGCTTTAGCAATATGTTTAGGGTCATTGTCCTGCTGGAAGGTGAACCTTCGTTCCAGTCTCAAATCTCTGGCAGACTGAAACAGGTTTTCCTCAAGAACTGCCCTTTATATAGTGTCATCCATCATTCCTTCAATCCTGACCAGTTTTACTGTCCCTGCCAATGAAAAGCATCCTCACAGCATGACGCTGCCACCACCATGTTTCACTGTGGGACTGGTGTTCTCAGGGTGATGGGAAGTGTTGAGTTTGTGCCACACTTGGCGTTTTCCCTGATGGCCATAAAGTTCAATTTTCGTCTCATCTAACCAGAGAACCTTCTTCCATGTATTTGGAGGGTCCACCACATGCTCTTGTGCAAACGCCAAATATGTGTTCTTATTTCTTTTTTTAAGCAATGGCTTTTTTCTGGCCATTCTTCCATAAAGTCCCACTCTGGAGTGTATGGCTTAAAGTGGTCCTATGGACAGATACTCCCATCTCCGCTGTGGATCTTTGCATCTCCTTCAGTGTTATCCTTGGTGTCTTTGTAGTATCTCTGTTAATGCTCTCCTTGCCCGGTCTGTGAGTTTTGGTGGGCGGCCTTCTCTTGTCAGGTTTGTAGTGGTATCACTCCTTCTCTGGGTCTCTCTCTGAACGTTGTCATGGTGTAGATCTATCAGAACCTATGGAGATAGGTAAAACTGCAGAGAATGGATCTGACACTGAGAGCTCAGAGAAGCACATGGCCCAGAGTTGCTGTAGGCAATGTATACAAACAATGTCACAAGGTGGGAGAACACGCCCAAGCAGCAAGCAGGCTTCAGGATTCATTAGATAATGAAGGGCAGCTGAGAGGGGGCGGAGTTCAGGCAGACACTACAACACACGCACATAAAACTAACTCACCTGAAGTTAGGAGGGGCAGAGCTGATAGAACCAGATGTGGTGGAGCCGAGAGGACGAGTGGTGGAACAAGGTATGGATCCAGGAGAGCTGAGAGATCCAGTTCCAGAGCAACAAGGGACAACCACAGAGACTGCTCCAGAGAGCAGCATACAGACAAGCACAAGCTCAGAGACGTTTACCACGAAGGTAGCAGAGAACACGGTCTTGGAGCCAGGCTTAGGAAAGCCAAGGAAGCTAGCCACCCCAGCTGCAGGCACAGAAGGGAAAAGGAGTTCTGGCCTGAAGACATTTTCATGTCAGAGGAAAAGCTGAAAGGAAAAGGCAGTAGGAACCTTCCGTCCTGGCCAAGCCCTGTTAACTCAGCTGTACCGAAAAACTCCGGTCTAAGGGAGCTAGAAGGTAGGCTGTTTAATTCTAATATAAGGAAAGCTGAATGCAGAAGTTTTCCCTGCAGTTGTCAGAGTTTGTGGGGCTCTCAGGGATGAAACTATAGAGAGTGTGGTAATCTTCCATTCCACTCTGTTACTGAGGAGGAGGGGAAGTCTCAGTGCCGTGAGGAGAGACTGTTTGGCAATAGCACTTTTTACAATCTGAAGGAAGGACAGTCTGAAGGGGAATGTGAGGAAATGCAACTTGATATTCATGGGGAACAACCCTCAGATGATTGCATGGATTGTGCACTCATTATTGCTGACCATGTTACCTCTTTATGCTGAAGAGGCTGTTAAGACTTTCTAATAACAGGAGTGAAAGAGAGAAACTTACCTGTTTGTAAAAAGGACTGTTTTGAGCTACCTATTATCTTCATAGAAGCTGAAGATAGAAACAATATTTTGGTTCCTGTTTGTTTTCTTTTGTACCAGAAGTATGGTCTTTCTGTCTTTGTTTCCATTGATATAAAATCCACCCGGAAGGGGAATAAAAGTCCTGTCTAAAGCCTTACCACCCGACTGCAACTCACTTCTTTACTAGCTTGTGGGACTACAACACCCAGAGGGCAGTGCAGGGCCCTCTACACCACTCCCCTTGCTGGTTTAAGATAAGCCCCAGTGAAATACCCATGCCTTTGCCTCTGGGGACCTTCGCTGGGTGACAACGTTTACTGATGTATTAAATTGGATTATCGTTCAATTCAAACAGCTTAATAAAAATTATAGAATCATGAAGTAACTCTATTCTTGTTATAGGCACACAACATGACAGTGGATAAAAGGTCTCAGACTTACAGCGACGCTAAACATGGACTATTCATCTTAGTTTAATGCATCTTATAGCATCAATGACCTTTATTAAGGAACCGATTACCACTGTATTTTTCAATATAGTCCTCTCAGAAAGAATTGCTAAGTATTCATTTCTTCAGCTATATAGTAGCTCAATCGAATTAATGAAATAGCACTTAGCGCCTTCCAGCTGAGGACTTCTCCAGATCTCAACGCTCTCCCTGGGCACCACTGAGGCGTTTCACTGCCGCAGTTTCTTCAGGAGATCAATCCTAACCAGCAAATCTGTGCACTAAACATAAATTAAAATGTGATTACTACTTCCAACATCTACACTAATTTAAAATACCACACCAATAACATCATCCTTTACTTACAAAACTTGTGCTGCCCACGTCTCCTAAGGTTTCCAAAATATACAGGACTAGAAAACCGCTCTTACGAACAAGATCTTTCCAAAGTCTTCATAGACGCCGTGCATGCGGGCTAAGGTGTCTAACCGCCCTTAAAATTCTCACTCATCAACACCTAATTAACTACAACTGGTTATGGCTCGAACCATTCCCTTCTCTTCGTAAAGCAACAGCTCTTAATATGCGATATCACATCGCAACCAAAAGCCACCCATCGAATAAAAATAACAATACTAACAAGTGTGTACTACAATGATGTGCCTCAAAACCGTACTATATAGTGCCCTGTAATAAGTGTAATAGTACATGAAGGAGTTTTTACTATTACAGGGCACTATAGTACTATAGTACAAGAGAGGACACTCTGGTATCTTGGGGCCTATCCCCAGGAAGTCAAGTCTCCCTAAGGCTTTAGATCATTTCATGAGATCCTTAAGGGGAGTTACTCAGCAGCAACTTGGAGGCAGCATCTGCTGACGAAGCACAGAGCTAGCATTATCTGGCTACTACTGCAGCCTCCATGGACTTGGAAGAGATTAAGATCAAACTCTGGAGGGCACTGGCCAACTAGGCTGTCTGCTCTGACCTGGTAGACCCTGGGCAGCAGCTAAATCCATAGCAAGAGGGCTTGAAAGTAAGCTTGCACCAAAAGCAATGGCTATAAAGGCATTCTTAAGGAGGGCCTTGATGCTTCAGAAGTCTCAGGTTCAGAGGGCAGTGCCTCCCTCCACAGGGATGGTCAGGTGCTTTGTCACAGTCTTGACCAAGGCTCTCACTTCAGGGAACCTGAAGGGCTGATCCCACTTGCCTTTGGGCCAAGAGTACAACTGAGACAGAACCTTAGGGCCCAGCTCTGCTGTTTCTTCCCCAAAACCATGTGTACTACTGCATAGGATCAGATTGCTAATTTCACCTGAGAGCAGGCTCTACTACTGGAGTCACTATAGCATCCTGAAAGCTTTGATCCTCCTGGCTGCACATGACACAAGTGCTTGAGGGCCCCTGGGTCTTCCGCATGGGGAGGCCGGACTTTGAATTGCTACTCATGGGACTGCCAAGCATCTAGAAAAGACTAAAAACAGCCCCGTTTAGATGTTTCATTAGCTGCAGTGCAAGCTGGTTGAAAAAAAGAGAGGACTTCAGGCCCCAGAGGCCAATGGGCTTGTGGCTAGGGCCACCCTGTCAGGCTCTACATCTGCAGGGACCAAGTAGCCATCTCAAAAGGCCTACTGGTGGAAAAGAAAAAGTAAAGGAGTGGCAGAGAACATAGAAATAGCTTCAAGCCCTTTGGGGAAGTAGGGGGCAGAAAAAAAAGAGCTAAGTGTTCCATGTATCCCAGCCACAATCAAGGAGGAAAAGAAATGCTGGAGGTAGCAGGCTGCAGAGCTGAGCACTGCATTGGCAAAATTTTAAAGACTCTGGGGGGATATAAAACAAAAAAAAAGACGATGACCATGACAAAAAAGGAATTAAAAGACCTGTTGGATTGACAGGGAAAACCCCAAATATCTAGTTGCCAATTTTAAAAAAAAGTTGCTTTGGAGCTGCTTTATTTGAATGCAGCAAGAGCCAATCAAAACAGCCCATTGAAATCAATGGGAGGAAAACAAGTAAAAAGAGGAAAAATAAGGCATGCAGATCAGGGACAGCAAGAGGGAAATGAGGGGGGGGGGGGAGTGTGGCTGGGCTTGGGCCTGGGCCTGACTTACCAGCCCTTCTCAGGGGCCCCATGGGGTGATCTTGCTCCTTTCTGCACCAATCACTAGAAGCCCATGGGAAATGGTGCTGGATACAAGGCAGCTGTCTGCTCCAGAACAATGTTGGGCCTAATTGGACTCTACAGTGCTATGATAGGCCTGACTCTCCTGGCCCACACTTTCTGCATTGTTGCATCAGTCCAAAACTTGCCAACTACAGAAGGCAGACAAATATTGGCTTCTCTCAGTACTGCTTTAGCAATTAAAACAACATGGAAGATATACATTTTTTTGTTTGTGGATATTTATACATATATCTTCCAGGGAAATTTTGATTACTCTTAAGATTTAAAGAGGAAGGAAAAAGAGCTCTGAGACTAATTAAAAATTATTTGGAAAATTTATATATATTTTTTTGTGTATGTTGTCAGTACTGCACCATTAGATATACCGAGTGATGACATCACTGAAATTTGCTCAAGTCCGCTTCCACCTGCTAGCAAGGGAGGTTAACCCACATGTCTGGACTTGTCTAGCAGGATAAGGAAATGAGGTAGATTCAGTAAATGAACATTTAAACTAGGACAAAGTTCCACATCATTGTATTTGATCTTTCCTGCCTGTTGACAACTACTGAAGCTTGGTTTTCAGTTCTAACAGGAGCACAGATACATTTTCAGTCAGTTGTATTCAGGCTACATATTTTAATCTTCTTTTGCACGATTTCTGTGCCTGAAGCAAATAATGGCACCAATCATTGCTGATTACATACATAAAATTATGATACTCTTGTTCCCTTTAGGTCTTCCCACCCTTGCAATCTACATAAAATTGAAAACTAACAAAGAATGAAGTCATAACAGTATCTCAGAGTTGTGGAGGCAGGGACACAGTCTGAACTGTACTTCACTGAAAGGAATCAAGCTGAGAAAAGGCAGTCTGGTGTGGAAAAGCAAAAAAAAACTCAGTCGTGCTAAATAGGTCAAAACTTTGATATCATAATTATGATTTTTAGTTTCAAGCTGGGCTCTGAACGAACTCTTGTGACGTTAGATATATTGTTTTTTTGTTTAAAACAAATAAAACTCAGTGCCTTATATTATAGCAGTTCCCCCTCCCCCCACTCTCTCTCTTGTGGCTGTTTCGTATACAGTAACTAACCTATTAGCAATCACCTTGGGACCTGGCATTGGTCAGACAATGGTAAAAGCTGAATATCCGGACAAGCATATAGGGCCCGATATTCAAAAGTCATTTACAAGATTTACAGCCCAGTAAACCTTGTAAATGCCTCAAATGGGTATATTCAATGGCACCTACACGATGCCATTGACTATCTCCTCCTAACTCCCCTACACACCCAAATGCTATCTGGTTAGCATTGGGGCGTGTTGGGGGCATTCCGGGGTGGAGCAAAGACGGCAACAAGTGCTAACCAGGCAGCAGCGATATTTCATGCTGCCTGGTTAGCAATGTGCACCTTAAAGATAGGTGAGGAAAACCCCGCCTATCTTTAAGGCGCAGTTGCTAAACGGGCAGCATGCGATATCGTTGCTGCCTATTTAGTTCCTTATCATTCCTCCGGTTTAGTCCTCCACCTCTGGGTAGTGCACCTCCTCCTGCAGCTTGGAGACTGGACCAATCCAAAGTCTTGCCATCACTGGATGTAGCATGCTGGAATTCCCCATCAGCCCCAGTGTGTCCAGTCTTCATGCAGCAGGAGGACGTAGTGAGCCTAGGTGCTGGGCTCACTGGAGAAACTAATAAGGAGCAGGCTAGTTAGGGATACTTACGTAACACTTCTTAAATTGGGTTTCATCATACTAATTGGCTTTACTTTAAAGTCTTTTCAATTAGTTTGGACGGCTTTAAATTGCTTTAAATTATTTTCAGTTTAAATTAGGCAATTGGTTGCTGTTGCTTAAAAAAAAAAAAAAGCAAAGAAAACGATCCTTTCCCTGCCATGCCGCACAGTGACTAATACCTCGCTATTTTCTTCAGGATCTCTTGCCCCTTGACGGCACGGGACAGAGCTCCTTTAAAGGCCCACAAGCAGCCCATTTGACCACCTAGCCACCAGCCGTGGCTTCGCAGGTGGCATCAGACGCATGTCGCTGGTTTCTGCGGCTGCCCTGACAGGCCTACATTCGGAGCGCGGCTCTTCTTAGTTGAGCCTGGCCCTTCCGTGGTAGCGGGCTGAGCTCGGACATCCCAATCAATGTGGCTTGTTTGTCCACTCGGGGCTGGCAGGCCTTATTGCTGAGCACGCCAAAACGCTGTGAGGAAACCGCAGCCATTTTAAACACGTGGTTTCCCCAGCGATTCTCCATTTTGTGGCGGCAGCACTGACCTTTGGAGCTCGGAGGCTACAGAAGTGTGCTTACCGTCTTCATCTGCAAGGTACTTCTTTTTGGGGCGGCCTAGTTCTGTTCTTCTTTGATTTGCTTTGCATTTTGGTTTTGAATTGGGATTCATTCATTAGATATTAGTCTAAGATTGGCCTGGTGGAAATTAATTATATTTAAGGCAAGTGGAAGTCTGGTGCAGGAAGAGCCCTGTGTAGGATAAAAAAAGAAAGAAAGAAAGCCAAAGGATATGAAAGAAAAGGGACAGGCTTTACATAGGGTCCCCTGGCTCTACCAATAATCAGGGACTAACATCAGTCCAGAATAATCAATCCATGTCCACGGGTTCACAGTGTATTTGTGGCACTCGTAGGGGCACTACCGCGGAGACAGGCATCTGTCAACGCTGTGCAGCAGTGTCTGTCAGTGTGGAACAACAGATGGAGAGTTCCATGACTTCCATCTCGCCAGAAGCAGTTCCGGGGGCGGGTGGTGAAGCGTGGATAGCGGATCCTTCCACTTCAGCTCCAGAAGCGGTTGCTGGTCCTCCTGGTTCAGATCTTGGCTTCGCTCCGCAGATGGTAGATTTTTTCTCCAGACTTTGTTTTACTTATGCATCAAGCGTTCTGTCGCAGGCGGCAAAGTCAGATACCGGGGCCCTCAGCTATCCCTTCCTCTAGTACGCGGTCTGGACTGGTGGAGCGTGATAGTTTAGGATTAAAGGTGGCCAAGAGACCAAAGCCTCCAGAGTCTTCTACCTCCGAGACGGGTTGGCAGGAGGGAGAGGAGGCAGAGTTTGACATTGATGCAGATGTTGATGATTTGGAGGAGGGGGAGATTCCTGAGCCGGAGGACTAAGCGAGGATCATACGGGTGTTTCGAAAGGTTGAATTAACGGCTCTTATTACAGAGGTCCTGCAAACGCTTAGACTAGCTTCTGAGCAGCTGGCCGAGGAAGAGGATGGCGCAGATCCCATTATTCAGGCGGTGCATCAAACGCAGGTGGTGGTTCCTATCCATAAGGTGATAGATCAGATGATTCAGACTGAGTGGATCATCCTGAAGCGGGGCTCAAGGGGATGCGAATTATGAACAAGCTATATCCCCTGTCAGATAAAGATAAGGGGAGATTTTGTTCTCCGAAGATTGATGCTGCGGTTTCGGCAGTCACTAAAAAGACCACAATTCCGGTGGAAGGTGGTGTGGCCTTAAAGGAGGCACAAGACACAAAAATGGATGGTTTATTAAAACAGTCCTTTTGAAGCGGATGCAGTTTCCTTGCAGGCCTCCATCTGTGGGGCTTGGGTGGCAAGGGCCTGTCTCCGCTGGGTTCAACACCTAAAGCAGTCGGTGTCTTTTGGAACACGATGAAGTGCTAGAGCTACAGCGCTTGGAATCGGGTTCAGCGTATTTGGCAGATGTGCACTACAGCCTGATTAGAGCCTTGTCGAATAGTATGGCGTCCTTGGTAGCAGCGCAGAGATCCCTTTGGCTAAAGAATTGGGCAGCCGATGGGTCCTCTAAGTCACAGCTCGGCAAGCTCCCATTCAAGGGGAAGCTATTATTTGGAGAAAATCTGGATAAGTTGGTTAAGGAGTTGGGAGAGTCCAAGGGAGGCATCCTTCCAGAGGATAAGCCCAGGCAGGGAAAATCATCTTCGGCCTTTCGGGGTCAGTTTAGAGATTTTCGTAGATCTCGCTCGCCCCGTTTCGCGGGGTCCCAGAGAGGAAGATTTGTGTCTGGAGCCCAGGGATTTCGTGGGTTTCGCGGTGCAAATAGAGGATTCGCAGCAGCGTCCTCGGGGGCCGCTCGAAAGCCACAATGAATGGTGGCAGGTTCCGGCAGAAAATCAATCGATCGGAGGTCACCTTCGGGATTTCCTTTCTGCCTGGACCCACATAACGTCCGATCAGTGGGTGTAAGAGATCATACGAGATGGTTATGCACTAGATCTGGCAAGGCCGGTATTGTACTCGTTTGTGAGTTCCCCCTGCAGAGAGCCGCAGAAGGCTTTACAAGTGTGTCAGACTTTGGATCGTCTCTTGCAGCTGGGAGCGGTCGTTCCAGTACCACCAGCAGAATACGGCATGGGTCGCTACTCTATTTATTTCGTGGTGCCAAAGGAGGACGGTTCTCTTTGTCCTATTCTGAACCTCAAAGGAGTAAATCGTTGTCTCCGGGTTCCCCATTTTCAGATGGAAACGCTGCGATTGGTTATTGTTGCACTTCGTCAGGGGGAGTATCTAACGTCTCTTGATCTCACGGAGGCCTATCTCCATGTTCCGATCAGGGCATCCCATCAAAAGTTTCTACGTTTCGCGCTACCTTGGGGGCATTACCAGTTTCAGGCACTGCCCTTCGGGCTGGCGACAGCCCCACGTGTCTTCACCAAAATAATGGTAGTAGTGGCGGCAGCTCTAGGGAAAGGAGTCTTGGTCCATCCGTACCTCGACGATTGGCTGATTCGAGCAAAGTCCCGAGCCGAGAGCGAAGAGGCCATGGAAAAGGCAGTCGCTTTCCTCCGAAGTCTAGGCTGGGTGATCAATCTGCTCAAGTTACCTGACCCCGACTCAGGTTCTCGAGTGTTTGGGAGTGCAGTTCGATACTTGGAACGGCTCTGTATTCCTAACCGAGAAGAGAGCCATGGCTCTCCGAGGCCTGGTGCGGGCCTTCCACAAGCCGGTAGCGCCGACGGCGTGGAAGTACCTTCAAGTGCTAGGGACTATGGCGGCGACGTTGGAAGTGGTTCCTTGGGCCAGGTTTCATATGAGGCAGTTGCAGTGGGTGTTGCTTCGCCTCTGGTCCAACCAGTCCGATTCGTTGAGCAAGCGGCTCCCTTGTCCGCTGCAGGTCTGGTAGGCTCTGCGATGGTGGATGTCACCCACGTCTTTGCGGGCGGGAATGCCTTTGGAACAGCCGGAGTGGATCCCACTGTTAACAGATGCAAGCCTAGCAGGCTGGGGCGCGCATTGCGGAGTAAATTTTGCACAAGGACTGTGGTCGACGGAAGAGAGCGGCTGGTCGATCAACCGTCTGGAGCTGAGCAGTGTTTCTAGCCCTGAAAAGTTTTGAAACGCAGGTGACACGGCGAGCGGTACGAGTGCTGTCAGACAATGCCGCGACCGTAGCATACATAAATCGGCAGGGCAGTACCGGGAGCGCAGCCATGGAGGAGGAATCCGAAAGGCTGTTCTCCTGGATAGTCTTGGTTGCTAGTGATATCGGTGGCGCACATCACTGGAAAAGACAACGTGACGGCGGATTTTCTCAGCAGAGTCCAAGTGGATGCAGGGGAATGGGAGTTGCGTCCCAACATGTTCGCACAGTTAGTTCTGCGGTGGGGAGAGCCGACCATGGATTTGATGGCCACATTCCAGTCTGCAAAAACCAGTCTGTTTTTCAGCAGAAGGCGGGAACCCATGTCGGAAGGGATCGATGCCCTGATGCAGCCGTGGCCAGCGACAGGTCTTCTTTGTGTTTCCTCCGTGGGTGCTTATCGGGCGAGTGATTCAGCGGATCGAGGCGCATAGGGGACGAGTGCTACTAGTAGCACCGGACTGGCCCAGGCGTCTGTGGTACGCCAACCTGATTGTTAGATGGGGTTCCGTGGCACCTCCCGATGTCGCAGGAGCTCCTGTTGCAGGGTCTGCTTCTGATGCCGTGGGTAGATCGATTCTCGCTTACGGCTTGGCCATTGAAAGGGCTCGTCTGAAAAAGGCTACTCCAGATCGGTCGTGGCGACCTTGCTTCAGGTATGGAAACGTTCGACCTCGCTGGCCTACGTCCGCGTCTGGCGGATCTTTGAGGACTGGTGTTCGAAACATCAGGTCCGTGCCTCCACGGCGTCAGTGCCGTTGGTTTTGAGTTTTTTGCAGGATGGCTTCGAGAAAGGGCTAGCTGCCAGTTCCTTGAGAGTGCAGTTGGCGGCTCTAGTCTGTTACAGAGGTAAGGTCCAAGGCATGGCTCTAGGAGCTCACGACGATGTAGTCCGTTTTCTTAAAGCAATTACCAGAATGCGGCCAGCATGGCGGATTTCCGTCCCGCCGTGGGATCTCAATTTGGTTTTAAGGATGCTGGGAAGGGCCCTGTTTGAGCCCTTAAGCCAAATCTCGGTCAAAGATTTGACTCTTAAAACGGTGTTTTTGGTAGCTATTTCTTCAGCAAGGCGTATTTCGGAATTGCAGGCTCTGTCGTGTAGAGAGCTTTTCCTAAGTTTTGCTAGAGAGAAAGTGGTTCTCCGGCCGGTGCCTTCATTTTTGCCAAAGGTGTCCTCCCCCTTTCATGTGAATCAATCAATCTCGCTACCGGTGTTGCAGGCAGAAGGAGAGCAAGCTTCTGAACGGGGCTTGAGCCGCTTGGATATAAAGAGTGTTATGTCGTTATTTGATAGTCACCGAGTCTTTCCGCAAGTCAGATCGTCTTTGTGGTGTTTGGAGGTTCCAGGAAAGGGAAGGCAGTGGCAAAGGCATCTAGGTGAATTAAGGAGGCCATTGTCTCAGCTTATGTATTGCAGGGGCACCTGGCTCCTGTGGGTCTGAGAGCTCGCTCTACTAGGGCGCAGGTGGCTTCCTGGGTGGAGCACGGTCTAGTGCCGCTGGTGGAGATTTGTAGGGTGGCGACTTGGTCGTCGCTACATACTTTCAGTAAACACTACCGTCTAGATGTGCTAGCGGCGAAGGATGCCTGTTTCGGGTTGGCGGTCTTGTGTGCCAGCTGGCAGGGTCCCTCCCGTTAGTACTGCTCTGTTACATCCCAGAGGTGGAGGACTAAACTGGAGGAACGATAAGGAAATAGAAATTACACTGACCTGGTAATTGTAGTTCCTTGAGTGATGACAGTTTAGTCCTCATTCCCGCCCTCGGATTTATCGGGTTGCTCGGCACGCGGTCATCTCTGAGAGGTGCCTATTCAGGTGAATTTTCTTCATGTTGACCAGTTCTCATGTTCATTCTTTCCATTGCAACTTCTCTGTTACCTTTTCTCCTGTTCTCTGGCTCGAGAGACACCTAGCCAATCAGGTTTTCAGGATAACCACGATGAATATGCATGAGAGAAATTTGTATGCATTGCCTCCATTGTATGCAGATCTCTCATGCATATTCATCGTGGTTATCCTGAAAACCTAACTGGCTCGGTGTGTCCCGAGGACTGGTAGAGAACCCCCTGTTCTGTGAACTTGTCCAAAGCTCTTAAGAAAAAGTTAGTGTAGCTGGGTTTATTACCACTGGCAATGAATTCCAAAGTTTGATTTGAGATATAAATATATGTGGGTTTTTTTTCCAGTTAACGTGGCCTTTCCTCATAGGGGGATATCTCTCCATCCCCCTTTACCATTTTGGTGGCATTTCTCTGTACCTTTTCTAGTTCTGTGATTTTTTTTTTTTTTTTTTTTTTTTTTTTTAAAGATGTGGCGACTAGAATTACATACAATATTCACGGTGCGGTCCCACCATGGAACAATATAGATGCATTTTAATCTTTTGTTTTATTCTCCATGCCTTTGGCTGCCACTGCACACTGGGCAGAGGGTTTCAACATATCTACAATGACACCCAAATTCTTTTACTGGGTGGCGCTTCCTAATGTGGAACCTTGCATTGTGTAACCATAATTTGGGTTGTTCTTTCCTAAGTGCATAACTTTGCACTTGTCCACATTGAGCATCCAAATGGCAGATGAAATTTAATTTTCAAATTTATCAGTCGTCTTGCAATTTCTCACAATCCTCTTGTATGTTAACAATTTTTAAAAATTTAGTTTTATCTGCAGAATTGATCAACTTGCTCGTTATTCCCATTTCTGGGTTATTTAGGATTTTTAAAAAGCAGCGTGCCCAGCACACATCCCTGGGATACTCCACTATTTACAAGACTTTCCTTCGCTAAATCCATGTTCCATATTGTTCATACAGTCCAGTCCCGGTACTTGTGGATATTCACGCCCCACCAGCAGCTTGTAGACTAAGCATGTCATGATCTTCATGATATCAGCCTAGATAGGTAGCTGGCACGTCCCACCAGCCTTCAATATTTGTCTCCAAGCAGCTGGAGAGGTGCGAATTCCCTCATTAGGACTCGCTGAAGGAACAATTGATGTATTTTGTGGGGCAGGGAACTTTAAAGTAGTTTCTATTTCATTGTGTTCAGGTCACATCTCTGCCAGTTTGTGGGGGGGGGGGGGGGAGTGATCAGTTTTTCTCGCAACACTAACCCTGCGGGGGGTACTTTAAAGCACAGCTCTCAATAGCGGGCGGCAGTCTGGGGCAGTGAGAGGAGGCTTGCCTGTGGTGGAGACACTTCTGTGTGACAACTCCAGAGCCGGGTGAACAGTTCAGGAGGTGAGGAATCATTGCTGCACTGGAAGCTGGTCACTTCAGTGCCTGTTGCCAAAGCCCAGAAAGTGGCTGAGCGTTGGAGCGGAGGCTTTGTTGCCGGGAGAAGGGGGGGCAAATTCCTTGTGGGAGTAAACGGCACATAGATCAGTGTAAGAGGAGAATGCAAGCTGAGCTGCGTGGTGAGAACAGTCATTTTGGGCACTAATGCAGGAATCGGGTGGCAGTGCAAGGAGTGCATGAAGACCCGTTTACAGGAGGGCGGTCTCTACAGATGTCAGGGGGACACTGTCCTCGCATTTTATTTTATTTTTTTATCCTCGACTGCTTTAGTGTCGGAGTAAGGTTAAAAAAAAAAAAGAAAAAAAGTTGTAAGGCAGCATTAGCACTGAGAGTAAAGAGTTTTAACATGCTTGCCAATCAACCTGTGTGGCATGTGGATCCTGCAGGGGTTTGATCTCCATGGCCAGGTTCTGCCATGGTTGTGAGGCCGAATCCTGGTTGGTGGAGGCTGAATTCCCGGAAGAGAGACCAGTTAAGTCCCCAGGGGGTATAGGAGTGTTGAAGGCTCTGTTCAACCCATAAGGTGTTGTAAGACATCAATGGCAGGCACAGGGGCCATGATAAGTGCAGAGGAGAAATGCAACCAAAAGTGTAAAGGAAAAAAAACTGGTAAGGACTCTTCCTTCAAGGGGGGCCAGAGGATAGTCTCCTGGGAGATTTTTCCCTGGAATTTGTGCTGCTGAAACACAAAGCTTTCTGTATGAAGCAGCAAACTGGTGAGGAGCCACAGACCTCACAAAAGAGGACCCCCAAGCATCTCCCCCTCCTGGTCTTGCAGGAAGTGAGGACAAATGGAGAGCCAGGTTGAGCAGACAGCGTCTGGAGGGGGACTTTTAGGAGGATATGGTGTCTGTGCACTCCGAGGAGGCAGAGAACCTGGAGGTTGAGCAGGAACACGAGTCTGATCTGGAAGAAGGAGAGATCCCTCAAGAAAAGGATTCTCGCATCATCTGGATGTTCCATAGAGAGGAATTGACTGCTTTGGCGCATTCCTCTAAGGCGCTGAATGTAAGCATAGAGACGCCAACGGAAGAGGAGCCCCTGGAGGATCCTCTTTCAGAAAGATCACAGCAAAAAGTGCTGCTGCTCCTTAGGGTCGTCCAACATATGATTTAGGATGAATGGGATATCCCAGAGGGTGCGCTTGGAGGCACGCACATGATGGATTGGTTTCTACCTCCTTCCAGATCGGGAACAAGAGATTTTGCATGCTCCAAGAGTGTAAACCGCAGTTTCTGCGTTAACAAAGAAAACCACGATTCCTGTGGAGGGCAGTTTGGCCCTCAAGGATATGCAGGATAGGAAGATGGAGACACTCCTGAAGTAGGGCTTTAACATTAATGCCTTGTCCTTACAGGCTTCAGTATGTGGTGCTGTTGTAGCCTGGGAGTGTCTAAGATTAGTGCATAGTATTTTGGAGGGGTCAGGAGATGACCAGCCACGTCTGCCAGAGGCAGCAAAGCTGGAATCTGGAGCAGTATATTTGGTGGATGCCTTTTATGACTCATTAGATGCTTGTCCAGGGGTATGGCCTCAGTGTTAGCGACAAGGCAATATTTGTGGCTGTGAAATTGATCAGCCGATGTTTCCTCCAAATCTCTGCTCAGCAAGCTCCCTTTCTGGGGCAAACTCCTCTTTGGTGAGGACCTGGAGAAGTTGGTAAAAGACCTGGGTGAATCAAAAGGGGAAGACTTCCTGAGGACCAGCAGAAATCGCTAAGATCCTCTGCCTCTGGGAGAGGGCAGCCGATGGATTTTAGGTGTTTTTGCGCAGTACGGTTCGTGCCCTTTCAGAGGGGACATTTTCCTCTAGAGGACAAAGCTTTCAGGCCTTCAGAGGATCTGGCAGAGGGTTTTACTCTCCTGCCTCGACGGTCCCCAAGAAATCACAATGAAGTGAGGCTAGGCCAGGCAGACTTAGTTCTGTAGGGAGTAGGCTGTGGGATTTTTATGATGCCTGTGCTTGCATTATGAGCGACCAGTGGGTGCTAGAGGTCATTGGAGAGGGTTATGCCTTGGAGTTTGCCCACCCTCTCAGAGATGCATTTGTCAACTCCCCCCTGCAAGGTGCTAAGAAAGCGACAGGCAGTGGTACTAACCGTTTGGCAGTTGCGAGCATTGCAGGCCGTGATAGAGGTGCCAAAAGACCAGTATGGCTGTGGTCAATACTCCATCTATTTCGTGATCCCCAAAAAGGAGGGTTCGTTTGGGCTCATTCTGGACCTCAAGCATGTAAACCAAAGTCTACAAGTGCCCCTGGTTCCATATAGAGACACTACAGTCAGTAATATAGCAGTCTGAGAGGGAGAGTTCCTGACTGTCCTCTATCTCACCAAAGCTTATTTACATATTCCTGTGCAGTCTGAACACCAGCAGTTTCTCAGGTTCTTGGTATCTATGGGAAACTTTCAATTTTGGATGCTTCCTTTCGGCCTGGCTACTGTGCCCCGGACCTTCATCAAGGTAGTGGTAGTGGTTGCAGCAGCAGTGCTTTGTCAGGAAGGCATTCTGGTACATCCCTACATCAGATTGGTTCATCCGGACAAAGTCCATGGAAGAAAGCGAATGGGTGATGGAGAAATGCTATAACTCTTGCCAAGAACTCTGATGTGTGGTCAACTTTGCCAAGAGTCAACTAAAACTGTCCCAGGATTTAGAGTACCTGGGCACTCGCTTTCAGACCGACGTGGAGTGAGTGTCACTGCTGATGGAGCGAATGCGAAAGCTACAGTGGCCGATACAGCAGTTCTTACAAATGAAGAGGCCAGTACAGGTCTTGGGCTCCATGGTGGAGTCAATTGACCTAGTGCCCTGGGTGCGAGCACACATGAGACCGCTGCAACAGGCATTTTTTGTCTATAACAGCCTCTTTGACCTCACCTTTAAATCTTGTCAGCCATTTGCCTTCCGCCGCCTTCCACAAGCCCTAGCCAGCGCCGCAGCTGCTATCTGTGGGGGTGGGGGACTTCTGACTCCAGGATCAACGCCAGTCTTTCCCTGGATGGTCCCGCTCCGCAGCACATCGGAGGGCGACTTCCATATTTTGCCCATTGCTGGCCCAGCATCACCAGTGATGCCTGGGCCCTGCAAGTTGTGAAGGAGGGCTACCTCCTTCACTTCAAGCAAACACCCCCTCCATTCTTACCAGGGGAGCTTCCTCTTGATCCCCGCCATTGAGAACTTCTTCAAGGAGAGCTCCATGTTCTCTTTGCAGAAAAGGCGGTGGAATTTGATCCCTCAGCCTCAGGTGGGCAGAGGGTTCTACTCCCACTACTTTCTGATTCCCAAGAAAACAGGTGTTTTTCACCCCATCCTCGACATGCGGGATCTGAACCACTTCTTGGTGCGAGAGAAGTTTGAGATGGTGTTCCTTGTAACGTTGCTGCCATACTTCCAGCGTGCAGACTGGCCATGATCCTTGGATCTCAAAGATGCCTACACCCACATCCTGATCCAGCCCTTGCACCAGCAGTATTTCCTGTTCATCTTCGGAGGGTGTCACTACCAGTACAGAGTGCTCCCCTTTGGCCTTGCTTCCACCCCCAGGGCCTTCACAAAATGCCAGGCACAGACTTCAAGACTGCAAGGGGCTTTCGTCTTCTCCTATCTGGGCGACTGGTTGATCACAGGAAGATTGCCCAGCGAGGTTCAGCAGGCTACCCATTGTACTGTTCATGTGCTGGAGCAGCTGGACTTCATCATCAACTACCCAAAGTCCCACCTGCAGCCCTCTGTGCCTCAAGTTCATTAGGGCCCTCCTGGATACGTCTTGAGCCAGGGCCTGCCTTCTGTCTGATCGGGCTCAGTGGCTAGCATCACTGGCCTGAGAAATCCAGGGCTGCTTGACGGTCTCAGCCCAGCATATGCTCCGCCTCCTGGGGCACATGGCCTTACACGGTTCATGTCACACCCTGTGCCTGTCTCCGAATGCGACAGTCCCAGTGGACGCTCTGTATCTAATGTTAGCAGGCGATGGGGCACTTAGCAGACAGGGTCTGCGTGACTTTGCCCTTGGACTTCCTCCCCTGGTGGCAGCGACCAGAGAATCTCTTAACCAGACTTCCCTTTCAGACTCCAGCGCATCACAGAGGCCACCAAGATTGGCTGGGGAATTCACCTCAGTGGCCTCCGAACCCAATGTCTGTGGTACAGGGAGGAGAGCCTCCATCAGATCAACTTCCTTGAATTCTGGGCGGTGTCCAACACCCTCTGAATCTTTCCGCAACAATTGTCCAATCAGGTCATCCTCATTCAGAAGGACAACCAAGTTGCGATGTTCTATATCAACAAGCAGGGGGTGCACAGGCTTGTACGTCCTTTGCTGGGAGACGGTTTGGCTCTGAAGGATTGCCTGTGCTTGTGGCATACTCCGGGAGGTGTACCTCCCTGGGACAGGACAACATACTGGCAGACAAGCTCAGCAGACTGTTGCAGCCTCATGAGTGGGCCCTGAATCCTCAGGTGGCCTGCAACATCTTCCGGAAGTGGGGGATGCCGATGGTGGACCTCTTTGCCAGCCCCTCCAATGTCTAGCTGCCACAGTTCTGCTCCAGGATTTCCTGCCATGCTTAACTTGTGGCAGATGCCTTTCTCCTGAGTTGGAGCGAGGGTATGCATACAGGAGACTCTCCTCCTCCCTTGGTGGCCAAGGCCATCTTCAAGATCCAGATGGACAGGGCCATGGTGATCCTCATTGCCCCACGTTGGCTCAGGCAACTGTGGTTCCCCCCACTGCTCCGTCTCTTGAGAGCCCTGGATCTGAGGGCACCCTCCTACATCCCAACCTTAGGTCCCTGGCCCTCTCGGCATGGATGCTAAAAGGATAGTTCTTTCCCATTTCCACCTCCCCAGAGATGTGGAGGATGTTCTCCTTGTTTCCCGAAAGGACTCCACCAGACGTGGTGTAGATTCTCCATCTGGTGTGCGAATAGAGGGTTTAACCCTCTTTCTGCTCTGTGCAGACAGTACTTACCTACCTCCTGCACCTCTCCCATGCTGGTTTGAAGTCCAATTCCATCAGAGTGCACCTGAGCGCGCTGGTGGCGTACCATCATCTGATAGACAGATGACCCCCTGCCTGTTCATCTCCTCATATGCCTCTTCATGAGGGGGCTGCCTTCTCTCTCTGCCCCTGATTCGCCCATCTACGATGGCTTGTGACCTTAATGTGGTCCTTGGGAAGCTCATTGCTCCCCCCCTTTGAGCTGCTCACAACCTGCCTCCTCAAGTTTCTTTCCTGGAAAGTCATTTTCCTGGTGACGCTCATGTCAACGTGCAGAGTCGGCAAACTGCAGGTGCTGGTGACACATGCTCCATATACCCTGTTCCACAGGCATAGAGTGGTTCTCCAAACTCACCCTAAGTTCTTTCTTAAGGTGGTCTCGCCTTTCCATCTCAACCCATCGTAGTGCTTCCCACAACTTTTCTCAGGGCTGAGGCCTCTCTCCATACTTTGAATTGCAAGCAGCTGCTGGCCTTCTACCTTGAGCGGACCAAGGGCCATTGCCATTTGCCCAGCTGTTTGTTTCTTATGACCCAAACGGGGTGGGACTGGCTGTCTCTAAGCACACCCTTTCCACCTGGGTGGCTGACTGTATTTCCTTTGCCTATGACCAGGCTGGGCTGTCCTCAAAATGTCTGGGCTATGACGGCCTCTTGCATGTAGATCTGCCGGGCTGCGCCTAATCTTCAGTCCATACCTTTGCAGCCCACTAATGCCTGGAGGCAGATTCCAAGCATGGTAGTGCCTTCGGCCAGGTCGTACTTCGGCACCTCTTTGGGGATTAGTGCAACTCCTTCCCTCCGGCCCTTTTGCCAGTACAGGATACTGGAGAATCAATTCCTTGGTTGATGCCAGAGCTGCTTGCTGACTCTAGGAACCTTTCCGCTGTCATTCAGCGTTCGTCTTTTTTGGTAGCCTGTGGCTAGTGAGTCCAATAAGTGAGGACTGACTTCCTGCTGGTCCTGGAGAAAGCGTGGTTACTCACCTGTAATAGGTGGTTCTCCAGGAGCAGCAGCAATCGGTCCTCACTACCCTCCCTCCTCCCCCTCCCCGTGGAGTGTGTGTTTTTTTTTTTTCTTTTCAGACTTGATTAAGCTATGTCATACTGAGGTAAGACGGCTCCCTTGGGTGTGGTGGATCTGTCTGTGACATCACCCATAAGTAAGGAGCGATTCCTGCTGCTCAGAGAACACCTGGTATAGATGAGTAACCATGCTTTTTCTGGTGGCAATGGTCTCTGCCAGATGGGTCTTGGAGTTCCAAACCTTGTCCTGTCTTGAGCCCTTTTTGATGATTTCAAAGGTTTTGGTTGCCTTGTGTACAGTACTATCCTTCTTTCCCAAGGTGATTTCCCCTTTTCACTGTAATTAGACGATGGTTATGCCCTCCTTGGTAGACCATCTCTGGTCAGATTCATCTGTCTCTCCTTAATATGAGGAGGGTGTTTCTTAGATACCTGAAAGTGCGCAACATTTTTTGGCGGTCAGACCATCTTTTTGTTCCCTTCAGCGGTTCATGGAAAGGATAGACAGTGATCAAGTCATCCACTTCCTGCTGAATCAGAGGCCATTGGTTCAACATACCTTTTGGCCAGAAAGCGGGTATCTGAGGGAGTTGAAGCTCACTCTACCAGGTCTTGGGCTGCCTCCTGGGCTGAGTCGGCCCTGTCATCTCCTGAAGATATCTGGTCCTCTGAGCACTACAGGTTGCATGTGAAAACAATTGCTGATGCCTCTCTTGGTAAAGCTGTTCTGGCCAGAGTGCCATCTGTCTTCCACCCTGTGTCCTGATTGCTATGTCCTACTCTTCTGGACTAATCTAGTGGAATGATAAGGAAGGTGAAATTTTAATTATACCTGATTTCCTTGAATCCTGCTAGTGCAGTCTAGGACCTGCCCTGGAAGACTTTTCTGAAGATTGGGGAATCCTACTGCTTTTGTATTGTTTATTACAGAGCCTGATCGACGTCACATTATGGTAAGACAGTCAAATGCTGGTTCTATTTGTTCTAATGGCTGGCTGTTTTTGCTAATTGAGTTTTCTCTCGGAGTATTCTCAGTTTTGCTTACTGCTTGGGCAGTGTCTTACTGGTTTCCCTCAGTACTGCACCAGTTGTATTATGTCTTGACGACATGGCTGGGGGATGAATCTACCTAGTAGCAGGTTAGCATAACTCATTCTTCTGAACTGGTCTAGCAGGATTGAAGGAAAGGAATTATCAGGTATGACTGGAAAAAAAAGTTCTCTGTTCTGCACTTGGAGATGGTCTTTGTAAGGATCCATCACTGTGTCTGGTAGAAATTCAAAGGGTGTTGAGGATACCTGGAAGTTGAAAATCCCTTCCACCATTTGGATCATCTTTGTTCTCTTCAGCAGTCCAAGGAGAGGGCTGGGAGCAGCCAAGTCCTCTATTGCTTGTTAGATTAAGGAAGCCATTGGGTCAGCATACTTTCTGATTGGTAAGTGTGCAGGAGTGAGTCGGAACTCACTCCAGTAAGGCCTAGGCTGCCTCTTGGGTGGAGTCTGCCTTGTTGTTTCTAGAGGACATATGCAAGGTGACTATCTGGTCTTCTCTAAGTACCTTAGTAAAATGCTACAGGTAGTATGTGAGAGGTGGAGCAGATGGGGCCCTTGGCAGGGCAGCTCTGTCCAGAGCAGCATCTTCTTTCCTCCCCTGGATCTTGACTGCATGCATACATCCCATATGTCTCGACTTGGCTAGCAGGTTGATAAGAGACACTTTTTTTTTTTTTGTACCTGATAATTTTGTTTCCTTGAATCCGACTAGACCAGGCCAGGGCTTGTCCTGGAAGACACTTTCTATAGGTTTGGAAGTCTGTCTGCTGTTTATTGCCTTTTCAGTACCATGGTTTGACACAGAATTCATTGGGGTAAGAGAGCCAAAAACTTGTTCAGAGTAACTGTTTCAAATTTGGGTTGTTGATTTAGTAATGTTAATCTCCAGGAACAAGCAGGAATGTAGTCTTCACATATGGGTATTGTCGGTACCGACGGAGCCTGCGTGGGAACGCTCCCCAGCGTCCAAAAGGAAAGCTTTTGGGAGCATCCCACAGCGCCTGTGTGCTGTCTTCCCGCCTTTCCCAACTGTCCCTCTCCAGTTCTTCGTTTTCCGCGGAGCCGACAGGTCGCACATCCTGTCACCGCAGAAAAATTCCCTTCTTATACTTCTTTTTTGTGGTTGCGTCTGCCTTCCCTCGACGCTATACCGGTACCGCCCGTGGTTCTTTTCTAAAAAAAAAACAAAAAACCCTTTGTTTCTGGAGTCTTTCTCCAGTAATTTTCTTCTCGGGTGCCACGTGCCATTTTGGGCACTAGGCCCAACTTTTTCCCTCAAAATGGAAAAACCCGCTTTGGGTTTTAAATAGTGTTTTAAGTGTGGCGGTACCATCTCCGTCACAGACACCCATGAGTGGTGCCTCAAATGTTTAGGTCCTGACCACTCTATTCTAGAGTGTGTTGCCTGTGGAGTGATGTCAAAAAGGGGCCGGCAAAACCGAGCTGCTAAGCTCGGCACCCTTTTTCCCTCCGTGGCATCGACGTCCTCCAGGGCTTCATCCTCCTCCCATGGATCTCTGGTAACTAAACATAAATCTAGCCGGTCCTCAAAGGGTAGATCTCTTTCTAAACATAGAGGTGCATCTGGCGTTGCCCTTGAGGAACTTTCACCGGCAAAATTGCCCCGGCGGGAGGCTTCGGCTTCCAAAGCACTAACGGGGCTCCAGGATGTTCTTGAGGCTTTAACCTCTGCAGAACTACTGGTGCCATGCTCTGGGATTCCGGCTGCTTTAACCGGCACTGATACTCAAGCATCGGCAGTGTCGATAGACCAGAGATTCTTGGCTATTGAACGCAGTCTGGCGGCTCTTCTCATGGCCTCGATGCCCCTGAAACCGCTTCAGACAATTCAACTGGTACCGGGACCGAGTCATGCATCTCTATCCGGCATCGACAAGTTGGTACCGGACCACTCGGATGCCGACTTGGATCGGTACTGTGCATTGCATGATCACCCGGATTAGAAATACTTCGAATCCTCGGATGAGTCTGAAGACTCCGAAGGCTCTGCCGATACCAGAGTACTTCTTCCCGAGGATTCCTCTTCTCCTCAGCATAGGATGTCTCCACCAGAGTATATGTCCTTTCAGGATTTTATCAAAGATGTGGCCTGAGGTCTTTCCATCACAGTGGCTCTTGAAAAAGAGCCTAGGGCAAAGGAATTAGAAATCCTACAATAACCTAAAGCTCCCAAGGAGGCAGCTACCTTACCTATTCATGAGATCTTGCATGATCTTATGTTAAGGATGTGGGAAACACCTCTAACCACATCTCCTCATTCTCGAAGACTCGACACCATGTATCGAGTTTCTTCTTGTCCTGGGTTTCAGAAGACTCAATTACCACACCATTCCATGGTGGTGGAATCAGCTATGAGACGGATAGAGAGTCCAAAAAGGCATGCATCTAATCCTCCAGGACGTGAGTGTAGGACTGTTGATGCCTTTGGATGTCTATCCTTCCAGGCTTCCATGCTTTCTGCTAGGATCAGTTCCTATATCTTGTATATGGAAATGTTCCTTAAGGAAGTCACAGGAGACTTAGAGCTTATGAGCCCCCTCCTTCCTGATGATAAAAGGCAAGATTATCTTACTCTTGTTAAACATGCTCAGGATGTTTCTGAGTTTGTGAATCGTGCAGCCTTTGACTGTTTTTGAATGCATAAGCAGAACCTCTGCTATTGCCATAGGTACACGTAGAATTGCCTGGTTCTAGGCATCTGACTTAGAAATCTGGGTACAGGACAAACTGGGGAATATACCTTGCACAGGAGAGAATCTTTTTGGCAAGAATTGGCAGGAAAAAGCTAATGAGAGAGATGCTGACATCACTTTGGATAAATTGTCCAAATCCTACAGCTGATTCTGCGAGGAAAAGATCCTGTAAGAAACCATTCTTCAGTAAGAAGTTTTATCCCTCCTATACCCAGCAGGGACATCGTTCAGGTCAGTCTGCCCAAAAGGGACAGCAGCAACAACTTGGACAACAAAGGAAGCCAAAAGCAGCTAAGCCTCAACCGGCTCAGCAGACTCAGCCTCCACAGGGGCTTTGACTCCTACCTAGAGAACTTTGCCTTCCTGGCCCTGATGGTCCCAGAACCCACCACCATCCCAGGAAGGTTATGTCATTTTGCCCCCAGATGGTGTAAGATAACAGCAGAAAATTGGGCTCTGTTTATTGTACGAGAGGGGTACAAGCTTCATTTACTCAGCATGCCCCCTCCTACAATAGTAAGACAGTTCAATTCTCAGACCTCTCCCAACGACTGGTTAGGTCAAGAGGTCACTGTGCTCCTTGCTCAAGAGGCAATAGAAGACGTGCCCATTCCCCAACGGGGTACAGGGTTTTACTCCCCCTATTTCCTTATTCCAAAGAAATCAGGAGGACACAGACCCATTCTAGACCTCTGAGAATTGAACAAATTCCTGTTCAGAGAGAAGTTCAAAATGATTTCTCTAGGAACTCTGCTGCCATACCTTCAGAGTCAGGATTGGCTTTGTTCTCTAGATCTCAAGGATGCGTAGACTCGTGTTCTCATCCATCCAACTCACCGAAGGTTCCTTTGATTCCTGTTTCAAGGGAAGCACTACCAATACAGGGTTCTTCCTTTTGGCCTGGCTTCTGCACCAAGGGTGTTCACAAAATGCATGGCTGTGGTAGCAGCATTTCTCCGCATCCTGGGAATATTCATCTTCCCTTACTTAGACAACTGGCTCATTTGAGCCCCTTCAGAGCCAGAGGCCAGGATGGCTCTGTCTCGCACAATGCGCATCCTTCAGTATTTGGAACTTGTCATAAACTTCCCAAAGTCCAGCCTTGCTCCCACTAAATCCCTAGAGTTTATAAGAGCTCTTCTGGATACCAGACAGAGAAGGGCCTTCCTTCCACAGCCCTGCTGCCTTCGCATTGTGCAGTTAGCTTCTCAAGCAGTGCTAAAACCTCACCTCACTGCTCGGGAAATGTTACAGTTGCTAGGCCACATGACATCCACCATGCATGTGGTTCCTTATGCTCGCCTCCATATGAGGGCAGCCCAGTGGACCTTTTCCACTCAGTGGACTCGGGCAGCAGGTGGCCTGTCAGACAAATTAGCAAACTCAGATCGCCTTATTTTGTCCCTCCAATGGTGGCAGTCACCCAAAAACCTTCTGGTGGGGTCTCCTTTTCAGCAACCCCCACCCCAAGCTACTCTAATAACAGATGCTTCACAGGTGGGTTAAGGAGCCCACCTGCACAGCCTCTCTACCCAGGGTACCTGGACTCCACAGGTGGCCTATCTCCATATCAATCTCCCGGAGCTCAGAGCAATCTTCTTTGCTCTTCAAGTATTTCACACCCAGCTCAGCTACAAGACAGTTCTAGTTCAAACGGACAATCAGGTAGCCATGTTTTAAGTGAACAAGCAGGGCAGAACAGGCTCTGTCACTGTGCAACAAAGCTATGCGACTATGGGCCCTTGCGAGAGAGCATCAGATTCATCTCCTTGCGGTGTATTTTCCAGGCATTCAAAACTCTTGGGCAGACGACTCAGTTGGGTTCTGCTTCCACACGAATGGTCTCTCCATGAAGACCAGGTGGCCAAAAGTTTTCAAATTTGGGGAACCCTGGACATAGACCACTTTGCAAGTCCGCTGAATGCCAAACTTCCCCGGTTCTGTTCCAGAATTCCAGCTTGAGGTTGTCAGGTCAGGGATGCTTTCCTCCTTCATTGGGGTCAGGACTTCCTGTTTGCCTTTCCACCCATTCTCCTAATTCCCAAAACCCTGTTCAAGCTTCAGAGAGACAGAGGTCATATGATCCTCATAGTTCCATGTTGGCCACGGCAACCGTGGTACCCTCTGCTCCTACATCTCTCTCAAGCTCTGCCTCTGGAGTTAAGATCTGCTCCAGATCATCTTAAAAAAAAAAAAAGAGGATAGGATGCTGTGGCATCACATTCCTCAGTCTCTGCATCTCAGGGCCTGGTTGCTGAAAGCCTAGAACTTCACGGTCTTAACCTTTCCCAGCAGGTAAAGGCTATCCTTCATGCTTCCAGGAAGCCTTCCACAAGACACTCTTATGCATTTAAGTGGAGAAGGTTTACCATATCGTGCTCGCAGAAGGGTCTTAACCCTCTTGCGATACCTCTGAAATCATCACTGGAGTACCTCCTGCATTTATCAAATGCAGGGCTTAAGACCAATTCATTGAGTCCATTTGAGTGCTATTGCAGCTTCTTTCAAGCCTCTAAATGGACAACCTATTTCCTCTCATCCTCTCATAGCGAGCTTTATGAGAGGCCTTCTTTTAACAAAGCCTCCCATTAAGCCACCACCAGTGGCATGGGACTTAAATCTGGTAATTGGGCAGCTCATGAAACCACCCTTTGAACCATTAGTCACTACCACTTTGAAATTTCTTTCCTGGAAGGTTATTTCTCATTACAATCACATCAGCACGTTGCATCAGTGAATTGCAAGCGTTGGTGGCTGATCCACCTTTTACAAGGTTCCATCATAAGGTAGTCCTTAGGACTCATCCACACTTTATGCCAAAGGTGGTTTCGCCCTTTCATTTAAACCAAGCGGTTTACCTTCCTGTATTTTTTCCAAGGCCTCACGCCTCAAATGCAGAAAGGAACCTTCATACTTTGGACTGTAAAAGAGCTTTGGTCTTTTACTTGCAAAGGACCCAGCAACATAGAAAATCCTCTCAACTCTTTGTTGCTTTTGATCCTAGTCATTTGTGCTTTCCAGTCTCCAAAAGGACACTGTCCAGCTGGATTGCACAGTGTATATCTTTTGCCTATGAGAGTAAGAGCCTTCCTCTTGAAGGCCATGTCACAGCTCACAATGTGAGAGCCATGGCAGCCTCATTGGCTCATCTTTTTACTCTGTGTCTATCGACGACATCTGTCGAGCAGCTACTTGGGCTTTGGTACATACCTTCACAGCCCATTACTGCTTAGACGAGGACTGCTTAGACTGCTTAGACGCCGGGATGCCTTGTTTGGTCAGGCTGTTCAACACCTGTTCCAGACTTAATCAAGTCCTACCCACCATCCCTGGTAGGATGCCAGAGAGCCATGGGGGGGGGGGGGGAGTGGAAGTGGAGCCCTTTCACAAGGGCACACAACTTTCTGGGGCTATCTCCCTGTCATCTGCATCTAGGGAGTCCCCATATGTGAAGATTACATTCCTGCTTGTTCCTGGAGATAGCATAGTTACTCACCTGTAACAGGTGATCTCCGGGAACAGCAGGAATTTAGTCTTCACAACCCACCCACCTCCCCTAGGAGTTGTATCTTTCTATCTCTCTCTCTCGTTCTCTCTCTCTTTTGTCTCAGCTTTAAACTCAACTGGAGAGGGACAGTTGGGAAAGGTGGGAAGGCAGCACGCAGGCACTGTGGGTTGCTCCCAAAAGCTTTCCTATTGGACGCTGGGGAGCATTCCCATGCAGGCTCCATCGGTACCGATAATACCCATATGTGAAGACTAAATTCCTGCTGTTCCCGGAGATCACCTGTTACAGGTGAGTAACAGCCCAATACAGACCCCCCCCCCCCCCAAACCAACTGAACCGCTGAAAAAGCCCACTGTGTATCTCTGGGAGTTCTTTGAGCCTCCTGGGGAAGAACCAGTGAAATTACAAGACCTCTGAGCTCCCCCAAAATGGCTGACCTCTTCTAGGCATATTTACACATATGTTGAGAATATAGGGGCAGACCCACTGCCTATCCTAAGGCAGCCCCAATCTTTGTGCTGTGGCTTGTGTGAAAGACCCTTGGTCCCCCTTGAGATCTGTCCTATGGGAGTATCTGTGGACAAGGCTCACTCAGATCCTTGACCAGAATCTCCTTGCCATCTCCAAAGAGAACTCTGACTTTGAAAAGGAGCTTGGTAATATGAATCTTGGAAGCAGAATTAGCCAACCAATTGTACAGCCAAAGCCATCTGTGCACAACAGCAGCTGTCACCAACCTAGATACCACTCAAATCAGATTATATATGATGTCTGCCACAAAGACATGAAACTCTAGCCTAATGGCATGCTATCAGGCAATTGCTGTATCTGTCTAAGAGGCACCCTCGTCACAATGCCCACAAAGAGCACTACCTGGATTCCTAGGTCAGAAGCAGAGATGGCATTTTTAAGGAGAGCTTCCACCTTGCTGTCATGCACCTTCAAGAGATAAACTACCCCCCTACCAGAATAGTGGTCTTTTTGGTCACAGCTGTGACCAAAAGCATCATCTTAACACTAAAAAAGCAGTTTCAATTCACCTTGGGAGAGAACAATTTGGACATAATCCTGTGTCCTCCAACAGCACCTCTAGGCCCTGTCATTCCGAGATCGCCAGCCTCTGCAGAAGCTCTGGAATTAGAAAGAACCCCGATAGCCATCCTAAGCTCTCCAATATAGGGTCTCTCTCTGGCACCATCTCCAGCAGGGGTTCAGAAATGCACAGCTCTGCCTTCTCTCCCCCCCTCCTTCCCCAGAAGCATATGGCCATTTAAGATGGCTGCCATTCCTGCCAGTTTGGGGGGTGCGGGGGAGGAAATCAGAAGAGGCATGGTATTCACTGCAATTTCAGCTTTGGGTCCCCTATAGAGGGTGCCAAATCAATGGGAAAACACCCTGTTCTGAGGCTCGTCCATCACTTGCAACTACTACTACTTATTTGTATAGCGCTACAAGGCATATGCAGTGCTGTATATCTAGATTTAAAAGAGTGGCTTACAATCTAATCAAGATGAAGAATATCACAAAACTGGGGATTAGAGTATGGTAAGATACACATAAGAAGTGAAGAGTGAGCAGCACCAGGATCCAGAAGAGTGAAGAGCATCAGGGCAGAAGGAACCAGCCGCAGAACTAATGCGAAAGCCACCACATGCTTTAAAGCACCAGGGACCCAGCGCCGACAATGGCCTTGCAAAATAAAAATCAAACAAAATTTTAAAAAAATCTGCGCACTACACTAGCCAGACTTTTTCTCCTTCACATCGAATTAGGAAATACCCTTAACTGGATTGCCTTGCAACCCTGCAAAGCCAGATATAGTTACTGCACTATTTTTTTTTTTTACTTTAATCTGGTTTATTAAAATAGAAGCTAGGTTTTCCTGAACAAATAAAGCCTTTATAATACCCAAAAGAGAATGAGGATAAGAAGGGGAGGAGAGGACAGGAGGTAGGGTAATGGCGGCTGGGATCTATCATCTTCTCCTGGGGCTCAAATTTTTGACAAGCTGTTTGAAGCGGATCCTGTACATAATTACCATTCATATTCTGTTGAACCTTGTTATTTTCACTGAGGTTGTGTGCAGTCAGAGATCTTGACCATGTGCTTGGGTACAAATACAGGAGTGTGCCTCTAGGAGTACTCCAAATCAATAACCGGTCGTTTCTCAGAGTGTGATAATCCAAAATTCAAAAAAGCCCCCTCTGTATGTACTCACAAAAACTACTTCTCAAAAAACTTCAATGTTCATTGTATTCTAATTTTAAACAAACACCGCACGGAAGGTCTCAGCAACCATGGGCTTATAATCGGCATGGTGCAAAATACCTGCTACCACACACAAGCCCTTGTAACATCAATGACCCTCCATGCAGATTCTGGGATAGCCACTACACACCACTAGGAGTACTGGCTGTTAATGGCACAGTGATGTCATAAGAAGCCTCTGGAATGTTTCTCTCTCTACATTTGCTGTTAGGGGAACACAATCCATTTGTCTTTACTGGTCTAGCCTAACAGGACGATAATGGAATATGAATTTTATTACTGCAATCTGTTTTAGGCACTAAAAAAAAAAGGTAAGCTGGAATATAGTTTAGGGACATTTTTAGAAATTATACAGATTAGTAAAACACAAAAGCCAGAGTGGCTGAGACTTGCGTGTTAAGAAATGTTATGTATAACTCCCCATTATTAAGCTGGGTTCCAATATGTTCAGTGTTCAGAATGTGCAATGGGCAGAATATAAACAACTTCAAATAACTAAAAAGGATTTTAAAACACGGTTTCTCCAAAAACATTCTGGTGATCTGAATATAGTTGGATTTCCAAATAATGGATGAGACATTTGTAGCAATGTATGCATTAATGCTGCACAAGTATAAAGAAAAGGTCTTGGGAACCAAAGGAAAAAAACTTCCTTCACAAATAAGACAAGAGTTGCATTATTTTTGTGCTTTTTTGCAACAATGAATTGACTTATTGGGAGAGGAAATTTTATATACCTGATCATTTTCTTTCCTTGAATCTTACTAGACCAGTCCAGACGTGTAGTAATGTTCCCTTGCCAGCAGGTGGAAGCAGACGAGCAACTTTCAGTGATGTCGTCATTAGGTATATCTGCTCGAGCAGCACTGAGAAAAGCCAGTATAACACTTTCCAAACTGTAAGCAAGACTAAACGTTTCCAACACAGAGATGAAAGCATAGTTCTTCTTGGACTGGATCCAGATCACCTCGGACCCTGTTCTTCAAAGTTATTCAGAAGGGCTTATGCCCTGGGATTGGCAGAACTTCTCCATGATGTTCCTTGACAAGAGAGTTGTCAAGAAAACCCTCCAGCTCTTGATATAACTAGAAACTGTCACTTCTCTTCTACAGAGGAGCAAGATCATGGCCGCTACTTGGTCTATTTTGTGGTCCCAAAGAAAGGAGGGTCCTGCAAGCCAGTTTTGAATCTGAAGGGAGTCTATGCAAAACAGAGGGTTGTTCACTTTCAAATGGAAACTTTAGGGTAGATTATTATAGTGTTGAGAGAGGGTGAATTTCTCACTTCCCTGGATGTTTGAGGCCTACTTCTCTATCCCTATTCGAGATCTTCACCAACGATATCTCTGCTTCTGCATTGGTTGTATAGTGGTAAGCATAGCTGCCGTCCAATCAGCTGACCCAGGTTTGATTCCTGGCCAATGCAGCCTTACTTTCTTTCTCCTTCCATTTTTTCCTTTATTTCAAATTCATGCTTTCCTACAGCTTAAATTCATGCTAGCCTCTTTGCAATCTGCTATAGCATTCGCCAAGCAAGAGTACTGTGTCCATCTGACTAACTCTCTTGCCTCTGATCCTTGCTGTCTCTTTACAACTCTTGTCTCTCTCATCAAAGTGCCTCTACTTCCAGTCCTTTCTTCTCTTTCCACCCAGACTTTGGCTGACTACTTCCAAAACAAAGTCCACAAGATTACTCCCCTCGGGGTCATCTCCATTCCCTCCTCTCCATCTTCATTCCCTAATCCTTCCCTCAACTTCTGTCACCCTTTCTTCCTTTTCTGAGGTCACTGAGGAATAACCACTCATCTTCTCTCCTTCTCTATTACCTGCTCCTCTGATTCCATTCCGACCCATCTACTTAGCTTCATCTCCACTATTGTCCCCTCTCTCTCTCATATATTCAACCTATTGCTTTCTACTGCAATTGTTCCTGCAACCTTCAATCATGCTGTGGTTATACCTCGCCTCAAGAAACTGTCCCTTGATCCTACCTGTCCTATTTATCCATCTCTCTCCTTCCCTTTATTTTGAAACGTCTCAAATGTGCGGTTCATGGCCGCTGTCTTGACTTTTCTTTCCTCTGTCCCTTCTGGATCCATTTCAATCTGGCTTTCATCCTCTAAATCAGGGGTACTCAAATCCAGTCCTGGAGGGCCGCAAACCAGTCAGGTTTTCGGGATATCCCTAATGATTATGCATGAGATACATTTGCATGCACTGCCTCCATTGTATTTGAATGTATCTCATGCATATTCATTAGGGATATCCTGAAAACCTGACTGGTTTGCGGACCTCTAGGACTGGATTTGAGTACCTCTGCTCTAAATTCTACTGAGATGGCTCTTGCCAAAGTCTCCAGTGACTTGTTCCTTGCCAAATCCAAGGGCTTTTATTCGATCCTCATCCTTCACCTTTCTGCTGCTTTTGACACTGTTGATCACCACCTTCTTCTCGATACTCTGTCCTTGCTTGGATTTAGGATCTCTGTCCTAGTTTACTGCCTGTCTCTCCCACTATTTTTTAGTGTATGTTCTGTTGGATCCTCCTCTACTGCTATCCCGCTTTCAGTCTGTGTACTGTAGGACTGGTACCCTGTGGCCTACTCTGAACCAAACAAAATTAATTCCAGCTGCAAACCTCTGTTTTCCAAGCCTCAGACCTGCTGATCTCCAAATAACTGCCTGCCAAGTGTTTGTATATGTGCCTGGTCATCTCTGTGTGCAAGAATACTTGCTTCTCAGGCCTTTCTCATCCACAGACTGTTCTACTGGCCTTGGATATTTGCAACAATGTATGAGACTGCATACCATCATCTTCTACATTTTTGTCTCGCCATGGACCCTCTTGTCTGTAAGATGACCACCTGACGACTGCCTCCTGATTTGCTGAGACACCTCACAGTATCTTATGCCAACCATTCACCAAAATGTGACAAGAACTCATCACAAACAATAATACAATATGCACAGAAACTCTGGGCCATTTTACTTTTGGCTACTTTGCTTTTTCTTTCCTTGCTGCTTCTAAAAGCACAAAGACACCCTGTGTCATTCCAATGCTGTTCTACTAACCCTGTGAGACATTTCCCAACTCTCTGACACCTGTAAGGGTCTGTGCTCTCATGCAGCTTGCCCTTGAACTGCTCAAGCCAGCGCACTTTGCCTAGCTGCCTCTTGGACTTCGTGCTGTTCCAGAGACCGCCTCGGACCCTAACTGCATTCATCTGCCTGGCAGAGCTAAAGTGTCATTCTTATGTCTTCACTCAGGAGTGATTAGTCAGATTGCTCTTTTCTGTACTGTTCCGGAGTGCAGAGCGAGTCTATGACCACTGGTTGCAGATCAGTGATTTATTACTATTCTTGCATAATCGTAATTCTAGTGCTGTTACAATGTATGACCTCATTTTTCTATTGCTAGTTCATTTGTCTTCTATTTTTTCTATTCAAAATACTTCTGTGATGGTATATTACAGGGGTCGGCAACCCGCGGCTCTGGAGCCGCATGCGGCTCTTTCTCACCTTTGCCGCGGCTCCGGAGCACACTGCCCGCCCGGTGACAGGCAATAGTGTTGTAAGCTCCCTCCCTTCTTCTGCAGCCGCGGCTCCCTGCTTCTTAGGGAACCGTGGCTGTGCTTTTAAAATCATCTCGGAGCCCTTCCTGTCTTGACGGGCTCCGTGCAGCATTGTCCCGCCTCTAAAGGAAGTTTGGAGGCGGGACAATGCTGCACGGAGCCCGTCAAGACAGGAAGGGCTCCGAGATGATTTTAAAAGCACAGCCGCGGTTCCCTAAGAGGCAGGGAGCCGCGGCTGCAGAAGGAGGGAGGGGGGCTGACATGGAGGGAGGGAGCAGATATGGATGGAGGGGGCTGACATGGAGGGAGGGGGCTGACATGGATGGATGGAGGGAGGGGGGCTGACATGGAGGGAGGGAGCTGATATGGATGGAGGGAGGGAGGGGGGCTGACATGGAGGGAGGGAGGGAGGAGGGGCTGACATGGAGGGAGGGAGCTGATATGGATGGAGGGAGGGGGGCTGACAGGGAGGGATGGAGGGGGCTGACATGGAGGGAGGGAGCTGATATGGATGGAGGGAGGGAGGGAGCTGATATGGATAGAGGGATGGAGGGGGCTGACATGGAGGGAGGGAGCTGATATGGATGGAGGGAGGGGGGCTGACACGGAGGAATGGAGGGGGCTGACATGGAGGGAGGGAGCTGATATGGATGGAGGGAGGGGGGCTGACATGGAGGGATGGAGCACTGGTAATGGGGTTGAGGGGACTAGCACTGGAAATAAGCTGATTAGGGGAGGCTAGGACTGGTAATGAGCTGATGGGGGGTAGGACTGGTATTGGGCTGATTAGGGGAGGCTAGCACTGGTAATGGGGTTGAGGGGGGATTAGCACTGGAAGCGAGCTGATTGGGGGGCTTTGAATGGGCATGGGCTGATTGTGGGGAGGGGAGGATAGAGCTGCTGGCCCTGGAAGATAACTGGGGGCTAAGGCTGCCATGGTATTTGTACTAGAAGGGACTGGTCAGTGGGGAAGGAGGGGGATTGGAAGGAAATGGACACCAGTGGCAATCATGGGAATGCAAGTTGACATTGGAAGGTACTGGGAGTGAGGACTGGAAAGGGGCTGATATTGGGGAGAGTTACTGGGACTGGAAATAGGCTGATGGAAAGAAGTGAAGAAAACGAAAGAAGAGATAAGAAATGGTAGATGGACCATAGACCACAGAAAGAGAGCTAAGAGAAGACAGGAAAGCAGAAGCCTCAGATCGGGACCAGCATGATCAAAGAATAAATTGGTCAGAAGACAAAGGTAGAAAAAATAATTTTATTTCATATTAGTGATTTGACTACAAAATCATCATAATTTTGAAATCAAATATTGTTACTTGTTGTTGTGATATTTTCTGGCGTATTTTTTTTGGTGTGCGAAGGAAGAGGGGGGTAGTCTTATACGGCGAGTATAGGCCAAACACCTATATTTTAACAGGAAAAGTAGGGGGTCGTATATAGCATTAAGGTAAGAAACAATATATGCAGTGTTAGATTTGTTTTAAATGTCGCAATGGTTTTGCGGCTCTCAGTTTTTTTTTTCCCTTCGGAAACGGGTCCAAGTGGCTCTTTATGTCTTAAAGGTTGCAGACCCCTGGTATATTAGGTTTAACACTCTCTCAGCTCATTACCGGAGGGTCCCACCAAACCTGAGGGCGAGGGATTAATAGCAGACTTTCTCCTAGACATAACAGAGCATATCTTATCTGTTTGTCTGCAGTACTCCCTACAGTACTACTGTACCTGAAATCTCTGCCTGCCTATCTGACATTAACATAGAAACATGAAACATGATGACAGAAAAAGACCACAAGGCCCATCTAGTCTGTCCTTCCATAACAACAACTACAACAGCCCACTTTCTACCTTTAGAGATCCTCTGTGTTGGTCCCATGCTTTTTTGAATTCAGTTACTGTCCTCATCTCTACCACCTCCACTGGGAGACTATTCCACGGATCCACTACTCTTTCCGTAAAGAAATATTTCCGCATATCACTCCTGAATCTATCTCCCTTCACCCTCATCCCATGTCCCCTCGTAGCAGAACTTGCTTTCAATTGAAAGAGGCTCTCTCCCTGAACATTTATGCCACGGAGGTATTTAAACATCTCAATCATATCACCTCTATCCCGCCTTTCCTCTAAGGTGTACATATTAAGATCCTTAAGTCTGTCCTCATATGCTTTATAATGAAGCCCATTAATCATTTTAGTAGCAACCCTCTGCACCGACTCCATCCTGTTCACATCCTTTTGAAGGTGCAGTCTCCAGAATTGCACACCATACTCCAAATGAGGTCGCACCAAAGACTTATACAGAGGTATTATCACCTCCTTTTTTCTGCTAGCCATTCCTCTCCGTATGCACCCAAGCATCCTTCTAGCTTTTGCCGTCGCCTTTTCTACCTGTTTAGCTACTTTAAGATCATCAGACACAACCACGCCTAGGTCCCGCTCTTCTTTAGTGGACAAAAGTACTTCACCTCCTATACTGTATTGCTCCCTTGGATTGCTGCAGCCCAAATGCATGACCTTACATTTTTTAACATTAAATCCCAGCTGCCAAATTCTAGACCATTCTTCAAGCTTAGCTAGATCCCTCCTCATGTTATCTACACCTTCCTGGGTGTCTACTCTATTACAGATTTTGGTATCATCCGCAAAGAGGCAAACCTTACCCAACAGCCCTTCCGCTATATCACTAACAAAGATGTTAAAAAGAATCGGACCAAGGACAGATCCCTGGGGCACACCACTGGTAACATCCTTCTCAGAGTGAGCTCCATTTACTTGTACTCTTTGTCGCCTCCCACCCAACCAATTTCTAACCCAAGCAGTAACTTTAGGGTCCATCCCTAGGGTGCTCAGTTTGTTTATAAGTCGCCTGTGAGGAACAGTGTCAAAGGCTTTACTGAAATCTAAATACACCACATCTAGAGCTCTCCCTTGGTCCAACTCCCTGGTCACCCAGTCAAAGAAATCGATCAGATTTGTCTGACAAGACCTGCCTCTGGTGAATCCATGCTGCCTCGGATCCTGTAATCCGCCGGACTCCAGAAACCTCACTATTTTCTCTTTCAGCAGCGTTTCCAATAATTTACTCACCACTGAAGTTAAACTAACCGGCCTGTAGTTTTCAACCACATCCTTACTTCCGCTTTTGTGTAAAGGCACCACATGAGCCCCTCTCCAGTCCTTTGGCACCACTCCCGACTCCAACGAGGCATTGAAAAGGTCAGTCAGTGGAGGTGCTAGAACGTCCCCAAGTTCCCTCAGTATTCTAGGGTGTATCCCATCCGGTCCCATCGCTTTGTCTACTTTAAGTTGAGCTAGTTTCTCACGAACACAGTCTTCTGAAAATTGTTCAAGATGTCCCTCGCTTCTGTTCTTATTTGTGGGTGTTTTCTGAGGTCCTGCTCCTGGTTCTTCATCTGTGAACACAGAACAAAAATATTAGTGCCTGGATGTCTCACTACCATCTGAAATTGGCCAAAACTGAGCTCCTTATCTTTCCCTCTTCACCCATCTCCCCCTTTCTTCTTTCTCTATTTCTGTGGTTTCCTTGGCTTGCAAACTTGGGGTCATCTTTAACTCCTCTCTCTCCTTTTCCACATACTGTACATCCAACAGATAGCTAAAGCCTGCAGTATCTTTCTTTATAATACTGGCAAAATTTGTCCCTTGCTTTCTGAACACACTAATAAGACCCTTATCCATTTTCTAGTCACCTCCCATCTAGACTATTACAACCTACTCTCCCCACTTTAATCTGTTCAAAAGTTGCAGGTCTAATCTTCCGCCAGTGTCACTATGCTCATGTCTCCCCTCTTCTCAACTCTACTAGTCCAAAAATCACGCCTTCAATGATGCAATGACTCCAAAATAACTAGTTGAATGTTTTTGTCGGACAGGCCAGCGTGAGAAGCAGACCAATGCCAAACTCACAAACTGGCCAAGTCCATTTTAATCAAACAGGTTCTAAAATCAGAATCAAAAGAAACTTATCTGGAAAGGCAAGTGTGGCAATGCCACCGTTGTTGATGTCCAATCCGAAACAAAATGAGCCACATGATGTACACGTTTCTAGTCGCCACCAGACTCTGTATCAAGTGCAACAAAACTCCATTCCCTAGTAAAACAGGAATGGTCTGCCAACTGCTGAAAACTCCACAACTCACAGCTTATGAGAGAAACTGTGTTTCAAATAATTGGCCAGCCAAAGATGTCAACGGATAGAACCACCATTGGGAAGAGGAAGTCACTTCACTGGCTTCCTATCAATTTCCATTTCCAGTTCAACCTTCTGCTACTGACCTACTGTAAGTGCCTTCATTCGGCTGCTTCTCGCTACCTTTCCTCTTCTCTTCCTACACCCTTGGGAACTCTGCTCTTCTGGCAGAGCCCTTCTATCTGTGCTCTTCTCTTCCATTGCCAACTCCATATTTGATCTTTCTATCTTGCTGCTCCTTATGCCTGGAACTAACTACCTGAGCCAATGCGTCGGGCTCCATCTCTGGTTCTGTTCAAATCAAGGCTAAAGCTCACTTTTTTGAGACTGCTTTTTGATCCTGATCACCTCATATGTGTTTCCTTACCATTCTGTACAGTGCTGCTTACACCCTGTAGCGCTATATAAATAAGTAGTAGTAGCTGCTTCTCCAGGACCAAGCAGGAAGTCAGTCCTCACTTATGGGTGACGTCGGCGCCGACGGAGCCCTCGCGGAGCAATTTTCCCCAGCTTTCAAAGAAAGCCTTTGGGAATTGCAGCGCGCATGCGCGGTCGTCTTCCCGCCCGAGGGTGCCATCTTAGCCAGTCTTCTTTTTTCCGCGGAGCCCTACAGACGTCCCCGTCTTGTCCCCGCGAAAAAGTCGATTTTCTTCATTATTTTATTCTTATTTCTTCGGTTCGACGCCGATCTTTTTCCCGCCCGGACTCGCGACGCCGGTCACGAGTCCTCTTACCTTTTTTCGGTTTTTCTGACTTTGTCAGCTTTCGTTTTCGATTTTTCCCTGGCAGCCCGGTCCTTTGACCTCGCAGGGGCCCTTTTTCCCCCGATGGCTGCCAGTGGGTTTAAGCGGTGTGGTCAGTGTGACCGAAATATGTCACTAACTGACACACACGACTTTTGCCTCCGCTGCCTGGGCCCGGATCATGAGGAACTGATCTGTGGGCCCTGCGGCAAAATGTCCTCAAAAGCGTTGAGAAGTCGGCGGCATCAGCGTGATCGAATCTTCGCTGACCCCAGCCGTGCCCGGACCTCGTCGGAGGCCTCCACGTCAAAAGGCTCCAGCTCGGACCGTCGCCGGAGTTCCTCCGACCGGGGTTCTCCCTCCGGGGACCATCGTCGGAAGGTGAAACCCGCGAGGGCGGCGTCGGTGGACGCTCCTGGTTCCGCGAGGGCCAGGTCGCATAGCCCCGACAGCCGCCCCGGGTCCTTGGAGAAGGAACACCTCACGAAGCGACCTCGCCTGGAGTCGGAGACGCCTGCTCGGGTAAGTCCTGTGGTCCTTCTGGACTCGCCTCCGCGACAGCCGACGTCGGGCCCGACGCCGTCGGGGCCCGAGTCGGGGACTGCTGGGTCACCTGAGCTCGGACTCAGGTTGACGGCCTTGGAGAGCAGACTGTCTGCCTTCATGGACCAGCAGAGGGCACTGCTCGCTGGCCTCGCTGGCGCCGCTGCCCCGACCGCCGGGACGTCGACGTCCAAGTCGACCCCGGAGACCGAGCCGATCCTCGAGTCGATGAGAACTCGAGTCGATCCTCGGTCGAGGTCACCCTCGGCCTCCCGTTCGGGACCGAGGTCGCCGACGCCGACTCCCTCGGCGTCGGGGCGGCAGACGCCGCGCCCTGCCCGGGCCGACCCCACCGAGTCCTCGTCGGAGTCGGTCTGGGAGTCTGAGGAGGAAGAGTCGCCTGATTCTTTCCGGACTCGGTGTGTCCCCTCGGACTCACCGGAGTCCGAGCCTCGGAAGCAGTCCCCCCCGGAGGATGCCCGGTTCTCGGACTTCGTTAGGGATATGGCCAAGGCTTTGGCCTTCCCTGCGGATCCCGAGGAGGAGCCTTGAGCCGAAGAGCTCGACGCCCTCCAGTATGACTCTCCCGCGAGGGAACACTTTACTGTACCGGTTCCTCCTATGCTGGAACGACTACTCTTCCGCATGTGGGAGAGTCCGGCCTCCTCGCCGGTCCTGAGCAAGCGGGTCGATTCTATCTATCGAGTCCGCAAGAGCCCTGGCTTTCAAAAGGCACAGCTACCACACCATTCCATGGTAGTGGAATCGGCCATGCATCGTCTTAAGAGCCAGAAGATGCACTCCTCGGTGCCTCCTGGCAGGGAGGCCCGTAACCTGGATGGCCTTGGTAAGAAGTGTTTCCAGGGCTCTATGCTCGCATGTCGTGTCCAGACTTACCAGCTATACATGGGCATGTATCTCCGGGATCTGGCTAAAGAACTAGCCGGATTCTCCGCTGGTTTGTCCGAGGAACCCTTGCGGAGGTTCCTGGCCTTGTCCACTGGCATTCGGGAATGCTCAAAGTTCATGTCCCGGGCAGCCTATGATGGCTTTGAAGCATCGGCTCGAGTGGCCACAGCCGGCATCGGTGCCCGCCGACAGGCTTGGCTTCAGTCGTCAGACCTTGAGCCCTGGGTGCAGGACAAGTTGGTCGATGTCCCCTGCCGAGGCGAAAACCTCTTTGGCAAGCCCATGGCGGAAAAGGCTGCGCAAATTGAGACTGAGACTCTCACCAGGACCAGGCTTTCTAGGAAGACCTCCGCCCCTTCCCAGAAAAAGAAGGGCTCGGGGAAAAAGTCCTTTTACCCGAGGAAGGCGGCTGCCTACAAACAATACCCCCATTATCAGGCCCCTGCAGCTCCCCAACAGGGCCAGCAGGCCAAGGGACGGGTTAACGGGTCCTGTAGGCAGCAAGCCCCCAAGCCTGCACCACCAGCCCCTGCTCAGCAGGGTGGGGGCTTTTGACTCACAATGCATAGCCTCTCCCCCCCCCCGCTGGTTCCTCCCAGCACCGGAGGCCGGCTGGTTCACTTCGCCCACAGGTGGTCCAGCATCACCACAGATGCCTGGGTGCTTCAAGTCGTGCGGGAAGGCTATCTTCTCCACTTCAACCAGGTCCCTCCCTCCTATTTTCCGGGAGAACCTCCACGACCCCCTCTGCACAGGGAATTACTCCTTCAGGAGTTAGCAGGTCTTCTACAGGAACAGGCGGTGGAACCGGTGCCACACCACCTGAGAGGTCAAGGCTTTTATTCCAGGTATTTTCTAATACCAAAGAGAACAGGGGGCCTCAGACCCATCCTGGACTTGCGCAACCTCAACAAGTTCCTTGTGCGGGAGAAGTTCAAAATGCTTACCCTTGGAATCCTTCTGCCCTACCTCCAGCAGGGAGATTGGCTATGCTCCTTGGATCTAAAGGATGCCTACACGCACATCCTCATCCACCCAAGCCACCGCCAATACCTAAGGTTTGTGGTGGCAGGAAATCATTACCAGTACAGAGTACTGCCCTTTGGCCTGTCCTCCGCGCCGCGAGTCTTCACGAAATGTCTCGCGGTGGTGGCGGCCCATCTCCGGCTTCACGGCCTCTGTCTTTCCGTACCTCGACGACTGGCTCATCAGAGCAGCGTCCGCTCGAGAGGTCACCAACGCCACGCGCCGCACGGTGACTCTTCTGCAACACTTGGGCTTTGTTATAAACTTCGCAAAGTCCACTTTGCTCCCCTCACAGGATCTCGAGTTCATCGGCGCAAGGCTGCACACTCCTCAGGCGCGAGCATACCTACCGCTCGACAGGGCTCGACGGCTCATGGACCTAGCCGACCGCTTTCGCAGCCAGCCCCTGGTTTCCGCCAGGCGCTTCCTGAGACTGCTCGGCCATATGGCTTCCACCGTCCATGTGACCCCCAATGCCCGCCTGAATATGCGGCCTGCCCAATGGTGTCTCCGCCAGCAGTGGCGGCAAGCCACAGGCGGCCTAGCGGACCTAGTGCGCGTCTCCGAACCGCTGATCTCGTCTCTCCGGTGGTGGCTTCGGCAGCCGAACCTGATATTCGGAATGCCTTTCCAGCCACCTCAGCCGACCCGGGTGCTGACCACGGATGCGTCCCTCCTGGGCTGGGGAGCACATTGCCAAGGGGCACGTACTCAGGGCCTCTGGACCACATGGGAGTCTGCTCAGCAGATCAACTTCCTGGAGCTCAGGGCGATCCGCCTGGCTCTCAAGGCGTTCTCCCACCTGACTTCCCACCAGTCCGTCCTTGTCCAGACGGACAATCAAGTTGCCATGTTCTACGTGAACAAGCAGGGGGGCACGGGCTCCTTCCTCCTTTGCAGGGAGGCACAGAAGCTCTGCTCTTGGGCCGTCAGTCACGGCATTCTCCTCAAGGCGGTTTATCTCCCGGGCCAAGAGAATTGCCTGGCGGACAAACTCAGCAGGGTCCTCCAGCCGCACGAGTGGCGTCTGGATCCCTTGGTTGTCCAGAAGCTCTTCCTAAAGTGGGGCCTCCCCACGGTGGATCTCTTTGCCAGTCCTCACAACCGGCAGCTTCCTCGCTTCTGCTCTCGTCAGCCGCACCCCCTTCGGGTGGCGGCGGACGCTTTTCTAATTTCATGGTCGGGGAGCCTTCTGTACGCTTTCCCTCCCATCCCGCTAGTCTCTCGGACTCTTTTCAAGGTTCTCCGAGACAAAGCCTTCATGATCCTGGTGGCCCCTCGCTGGCCCAGACAGCCGTGGTTTCCGTTTCTACTGCAATTAGCGGTGGAGGATCCATTCCCTCTGGGGGTGCAACCGGATCTCCTCACTCAGGATCAGGGGTCTCTACTACACCCCAACCTCAGGTCTCTCAACCTCATGGCCTGGCTGCTGAGAAGGGTAGTCCTCGCTCTCCTTCTGCCGGCAGAGGTGGAGGAGGTCGTCTTGGCTTCCCGACGGCCTTCTACCCGCAAATGCTACGCCCTTAAATGGCGTCGCTTTGCCGTCTGGTGTACCCAACAGTCTCAGGATCCCTTCTCCTGCCCGGTGTCGGTGATCTTGCAATACTTGCTACACCTCTCTAATCTGGGACTTAAGTCCAACTCCGTCAAAGTTCACCTCAGTGCTCTTTCGGCACATCATGTGCCGGTGGACGGTAGACCTCTCTCCAGCGACCCTCTCGTAGCGAGGTTTCTCCGAGGTCTCCTTCTACTTAAACCACCTCTGCGCCCGCCAGCGCCTGACTGGGACCTGAATGTGGTTTTGCAGCGGATCACCTGTCCGCCTTTTGAACCTATGGCTACCTGTTCTCTCCGTTTTCTGTCTTGGAAAACACTGTTCTTGATAGCCCTCACTTCCGCTAGACGCGTAAGTGAATTGCAGGCCCTCGTGTCTGATCCCCCTTACACTCGGTTCTACAAAAATAGGGTAGTCCTACGGACTCACCCAAAATTTCTTCCAAAAGTGGTCTCCCCTTTTCACATCAATCAGGAGGTGGTACTTCCAACCTTCTTTCCCAGACCACACTCCAGCCGAGCTGAAACGGTCCTCCATACCCTGGACTGTAGAAGGGCTTTGAACTTCTATCTTGACCGTACGCGGGAGCACCGTAAAGCTGCTCAGCTTTTTGTGTCTTTTGACCCCAATAAATTGGGGCTCCCGGTCTCCAAGCGTACTCTGTCCATCTGGGTGGCGGACTGTATCTCTTGGGCTTATGGGACAGCCGGACTCTCCTTGGAAAGTCGAGTCACGGCTCATTGCGTTCGGGCAAAGGCTACGTCAGTGGCTTACCTCCGCTCTGTTCCGCTGGCAGACATCTGCCGGGCCGCTACTTGGTCTTCGAGCCAGACTTTTGCGGTCCATTACTGTCTCGAGAGGGAGTCCCGCAGGGACAGTGCTTTCGGACAGGCAGTCCTCCGTAATCTCTTTGAGGTCTGAGCAACTCCTACCCTCCATCCCGGATGTGGGCTACCGGTGGGTGATAATTCAGCGAAGATTCTGTCCTTCTGTGCTGCTGAGCTAGAGGGAGCTCATTTTTGTGCTTAGGGTCTCCGGTAGCCTTGAGCTTGGGAGTCCCATAAGTGAGGACTGACTTCCTGCTTGGTCCTGGAGAAAGCGTAGTTACTCACCTGTAACAGGTGTTCTCCAGGAGCAGCAGGAATCAGTCCTCACTACCCTCCCTCCTCCCCTTGGAGTTGCAATCGTCTGCTTATGTTCTTTTTGCAAATTTTTATGCTGTCTTTTTTAGCTATGTCATCTGACTGGCTAAGATGGCACCCTCGGGCGGGAAGACGACCGCGCATGCGCGCTGCAATTCCCAAAGGCTTTCTTTGAAAGCTGGGGAAAATTGCTCCGCGAGGGCTCCGTCGGCGCCGACGTCACCCATAAGTGAGGACTGATTCCTGCTGCTCCTGGAGAACACCTGTTACAGGTGAGTAACTACGCTATCCTAGGCTTCCCTTTGACTTTAGCCATGGCACCATAAACTACCTGAAATGTCACGGTAGTGGTAGCAGTTCCTTTCCTGCACAAGCAAGGCATCAGGGTTCATCCTTTAATGGGATGATTGGCTGATATGAGCAATCATGGAGGGAGGTTGTCTTGTCCTACTCCTCTCTTTCCTATCAAATTTATGGCATTCTTTTCCTCTCACTGCAACGTTTTTGATGTATTGTAAACCACTCTGATGCTCAAGTGTAGAGCGGTATATTAAAAAGCAAAATAAAGAGAGATACCTGGGAGAATGCTTCAATATGTAGTTTGGAAGAATCTTTCTAACCCCAGACTTGGTGGTCAAGCTACAATTGTAGCTCAGGGTCTTTTGCTCTTAATCAGCACCAAGGGCCTGTGATTACTTGCAGTTCCTGGAATCAGTGGTGGCAATGCTGGTGCTTGTCCCTTGGGCAGGGTTCATATATTCTTCTGTCTTGTTGGTTGCCATGTTCCCACCATTGCAAATGACATTTCTGCTCTTAGTGAGTGTGAATTGTTCTCTGGCCTGGTGGCAAATTTTGGCTCATCTGCTGAAGGAGGATGCTGCTGGAGATGCTAGATTAGGTGGTCCTATCAACTAATGCCAGCCTTCTAGGCTGGGAAGCCCAGTGTCTGGAACCATTCATAGAAGAGCGTTGGCTAAACAACAATTGTTGATGTGGTTATCTATCACAGTGTCAAAAATGTATAAAATAACAATTTCTGTGATTTTTATATAGAAGCTATTTTCGCAACAAATTGAACTTTTAGGCTAATGAGGTCTCAGATACCATAGGTTGCCACTGGTTCATGAAACTGCAGTGGACTAATACCTAAAAATACATCAATGACCTCTTTCTTCAACTTTTAGCCATGTAAGTCCTCTTCTAAGACAGCATTCATGACGTGAATTTTTTTCTTTTTTTCTTATTTTTCTCAAAAACCCATTTGAATAAACATACTGTTCAGTAATAAATAATCAATAGTAAACCAGTGCTTAGCTTTACGATGGACTTCCCGACGCTAATTCAAGCGCTCCAAGATGCGTTTCTCCTATTGGTTTCTTCAGGGGAATACATTCACATCGCCACTATAGGGAAAAAATAAGTTCTTCAGTTACATGCTTCAAAAATTCACATGTTAAAAAGTCATTTTGTTACCATGTTCACCAGTCCTCCTACCTATTTATTGCACCAGCTTGGTTCAACGGAGCTTTGGTTATGGTGTGCTCCACTAACAAAAAACGCTGCGCATGCGGGCTAGTAAAATAGTCTTTCTTAATTGATAGCTCATGAATGGATGTGATCCCTTACATGGCTAAAAGTTGAAGAAAGAGGTCATTGATGTATTTTTAGGTATTAGTCCACTGCAGTTTCATGAACCAGTGGCAACCTATGGTATCTGAGACCTCATTAGCCTAAAAGTTCAATTTGTTGCGAAAATAGCTTCTATATAAAAATCACAGAAATTGTTATTTTAAACAAAAAGTTAGCCTGGTCCATCAAAAGGCTTGGCAGCAAGGGTGATTCACCTAGTTCTGAAGAAGTTCTAGAACATCTTTGAGGGAAGAGTGGTCCAGATATTCTTCAGCAATGCTACTCTGGTGGCATATATCAACAAGGAGGAGGGCACTCAAAGCAAGCTGTGGTATTGAAGATTATTGTCCTCAATGCCTGGGCAGAGATTTATTTGACAGCACTTTCAGAAGCTCACATTGTGGGCTCAGAGTATACAAGTGGATTTCTTCCATCAGAACCTCCTATCTGAGGGACATGGGTGTTTAGATCTCAAACATTTAGTCTCAGTGGTGACATATTGAAATGCCAAGATAGTCTGCATTTTCAGTTGCAGGAAGATCTCTTAGATAGTGAGGCTTGATGCTTTGATCCAGCCATGGCCTCGGGGGGGGGGGGGGGGTCACTGTATGTCCTTTCCCCTACCCTGTGGCCACTGATAGATTGTGCACTGCACAGGTTTCAGATTTATCCAGGGTTGGCCATTCTGGTGGCCCTGGACAGGCTCTGTGGGCCTTGGTGTGCCTAATTGCTAAGGCTTCTCATTTGTTCCCATGCCGCCTCCTGTAGAGTTGAGGCCTTTTTGTTCCATGGACCTCTTCAAATGGAGGACCTGACTTCTTTGTCACCAGTCTGTAAAGGATATTTGGCGGCAGTGGCTGCCACTCTCCTTAAGGGTCAGTCTTCTATTCCCTTGTCCTATGTTCGCTTCTGGTGAGTTTTCAAGTCTTGGTGTTCTTCCGGTTCCTTGATGACATGCAAAGCCAATGTGACCTCCATCATGTCCTTTTTACAGGCAGGGATTGATAACTGTCTCACTCTCAATTCTCTAAAAGTGCTGCTTGTGGCCCTAGTCTCTTACGAAGGTGGGTTCAGGGTGTCTACTTAGCATCTCACCCAGATGCTTTTCACTTAAGGGAGATTTGCCCACCCAGGCAGCCCACAGTGGGTTTTGTCCTTGGCAGCAATCCTTAGACTTAATTCTAAAGCTGGTATTCTTGGTTGCAGTTTCCTCTGCTGGATGCTTTTCAGAGCTTCAAGCTCTCTTGTTGAGATCCATTCCTTTCCTTCTGATCTGAAGCTGTCTTTTGGCATACAGTGCCATCCTTTCAGCCTAAAGGTCCTGCCTCCGTTTCATATGAATCAAGCAGTCTGTTTTCCAGCCTGTTCAGCTGAGGATCTTCAGCAGCACAGATTACTTTGTGTGTTAGACTCAAGAGTTTTGCTAAGGTACTTGAAGGTGTGACAAACAATTGAAAATTTCTATACCGCGTTTTCCATAGGATCAAGCACAGTTTACAAGTAACAGTAAGAATAGTACAACATGGACAAGTACATATCCAGTTATATAGAACTATATAAACTATATACAGTAGAACAGAAAACATTGAACTGGAACCATAAAACAATGTTAAACTATATACATCGGTAGTGAATACTATAAAGTGAGATCATAGGGGTGAATTAGTTAAACTATCTGAACGGAAAGATCTTAGCAAGAAGCAGTTTTGCTTTGTGTAGAGGCACAGTTAATGTGCACTAATGGGATGTGTCTGGTGTATTGTGATCCTTTTGGGTACCAAAGTGGAGTGTAAAGAGGTGTGTAACTTTATGGAATGTGTATGGATCATTTATTTCCCTAAGGCTGTCTAGGAGGTCATTCCAGAGTATAGGTGCAATGTGGGAGAAAGCCTTGTTGCTTGTTGACTTTCTGGATTTCCTGAAATCCGTTGGTTAACAAGTTTATTTTTGCTCCTGTTCCGTTGATTTCGGTTGGGGGATTCCTTTGAGATTAACGTGGAAAGACATGAAGGGGCAATGTTATTGATTAGCTTGAAGGTTGAAACTTGAGTTTTATAGATCATATAGCTTTGAATAGGTAGCCACTGTAGTGTAGACAGTGTGAGGGTGATGTGTTCCAGTGTGTTGACATTCATGGTTATTCTTGCTGCTACGTTTTGGGCTAGTTGTAGCCTTCTTAGATTCTGTTTTGTAATGCCTTGTAGGGTAATATTGGCAGAATCAAAATGAGGAGTAATAATTGCCTGGATAACAGATTTAAAGTCCTGGAGGTGGAGCTGTTTTAAGAGTTTGAGTTTATAAAATATCTTTTTAGTTGTGTGCTTTATATGGGATGCCATACTGAGAGTACAATCAATAATGACTCCAAAGTATTTAACCTCATTTTTGACTAAAATATTGATATCTTGGAGCCTAATGAAAGATTAGGGGGGGGGGGGCGAAACTCTGGTTTCTAGTGACATACATTGCATCTGTTTTAGAAAAATTAATGTAAAGGTGGTTCTTGAGTCATTGTAATATTTCAGAGAAGCAGTCAGAGTAATTGGATTGGCGGGCTCGAAATGTTAAATGGTAGATATAACATTGTCCGCGTAAATGTGATCATTTACGTGGAAACGTTTGAAGATGGCACAGGTGGGTTGAAGATAGATATTAAAAAGAAGGGCTGAGAGGGCAGAACCCTGGGAATGACGTTGTCCTTGTTTGTATGGTATTGACGTTTGCTGATCAATTCTAACAGCTTGTGTTCTGTCAGAAAGGTATGAAGAGAACCATTTTAGAACTGTTTAATTGATCCATATTTGGTGAAGCCTTGTTAGCATTAATTGATTTACACTGTCAAAGGCTGCGGAAATGTCCAGAAATATGAGGACAAAGACTTGCTTAGGATCATCGATACCTCGTGTAAGTGCGTCAATAAGTACTGTGAGTAGGGTTTCAACTCCATGATAGGGACGGAAACCATATTGGTGTTCGTCCAGTGGTGCAGAGGAGTCAATGTGGTCCTGGAGTTGGGTTTGAACTATTTTTTTCTATTAGTTTTGCCATAAATGGGAGGAGGGGGAATTTTTGTCAGATGTATTTTTTCAGAATAGGGCAGATTTGTGCATGTTTAAGGGAGGGTAGTAAATACCCATTATTGAGAGAGGTTAATAATGGGAAGGATGAAGGATGACAGTTCAGGTAAGGTTGTTTTAATCCAGTTTACTGGACAGGGGTCAAGGTATGAAGTGGTAGTGTTTAACTTGGCAATGATGTTTTTGTGTGTGTCTTTTGAAGTAGGGTAGAAGTTGGACCAGGGGAGTGATCTTCAATATAGTTTATAGTGGGTGATGTTTGCTGCTTTAACTTAGTATTTGCGTAGTAATCAGCTAGGATCTGTGGAGATATTGAGTTTTCAGTTAAGTTTATGTTGGAAGAGGTATTTGTTAAGGATTGGACTATACTAAAAAGTTCTCTAGATCGGTTAATTGAGTTGGTTAATAGTCTGAAGTAGTAGGTCGTTGTGTTTTTGCGTCATTAATGGTTTTCCTGTATATTTTAAGGATGTCTAGTTTGGAGTGCTATAGATTTTGTGTCGCCATTTGCGTTCGGCTTTACGCAGTTCAGCTTTTGTACGTCTTAGTTCAGGGTTGAACCATGAGGCATTTTTGTTTTTTCCTTGTTGTTTGGGCATGATTTAATATGGGTATAGCTGCTTTAGATATTATGTTGTTCCGGTTTGTTATAGTGTCGTCAAGGTTTGGAGGGTCTTGGCTCAGATGTGGTATAATTTGATCCAAGAATTCTTCTTAAATTTTCTGAATCTGCTGGGGTGGGGTGAGTATGCCGCCCTGTTTTGAAGATTGTCAAAAAGGATAGTTTGAATTTTATAAGGTGGTGGTCAGACCAGGGAATGGGGTGGATCCCTAGCAAGGTAGGGTCGTAAGCAGTATGCAGGGAACTGGGCAGGAAAATAAGGTCTAGCGTATTACCTTTTGTGTGCGTGTATTGATTTGGCAATGATCCATATCTTCAATGGAGTTGAAGGATGTTATGTGAGTATTAGACAATGATTGTAAGTTGAAGTTGCCTAAAAGGATCAGAGTTTTTTTTTGTCAGTGGAGGATCCAAGTTGTTCCATTAGCATGTCCAAGTTGTCAGGTTTAGGGTTGGGCGGTCTGTAGTCTAGGCATATGTGGTATTGGTTTATTTTTATGGTGAGAGTGTCTGTTAGCTATGTTGTCTGAGAATATTAAGGATGCTTTCAGGGATTCTTTCAGTATATTCTTTGTTGTTTGGGCCACCTTTTTGTCCTTTTAGTGGCCCTTGGAAAGGGACAGGGAGCTTCCAAATCTTCCATGTGAAGGGCATGCCTTTGGGAATACAGCTCTCAAGGGGCTCTTTACTTCCTCCAACCCTGGGTTCTAACTGCTTGGGTACATCTCATTCATTTGGATTGGTCTAGCAGGCTGAGAAGGAAGGGTGAAATTTTCCTTGTTTAATTTCCTTTCATTGAATCTTGTTAGACCAGTCCTATGGAAGACTGAGCCTATAGGCTGAGATTTTTTTCTGCGCCTCAAGTTAGCAAATCTAAGTGTATTCTGCTTCAGGTTTACAGAAAGGTGGCTTTCCTGTTTAAAAAAAAAAAGTATTGTTTGCTGTTTTTCATCTAAACCTTTTAGTACTTCTACATCTGCTTAGGAAGTGTCATGCTGTCAAGTTCCAGAACTTCAACACCACTTATCCAGGTGATGACATCACTGAAGCTTGTCATGGGCTGCCCCCATCTGCTCACCTGGACTAGTCTAGCAGGACTTGAGGAAAATTTTACCTTTTTATTGAAATTTTAAACAAACTTATTACGAGGGCTGGTGCGAAGATATGAGACGCCCTAGACAAATCTCATTCCTGCTGCCCGCCACTGTTCCCTCTAAGCTGTGCGTGTGTGCGCGCGCACACACCTCACCGAGCGAGCGCACATTCTTTACAACAGAGCGCACAAAAATTACGGTTCTGATTCTGATAGAAAACAACACAGACATCTTAAAATGTAAAAGTTGTGATTGTAATTACTAGAAATTTTCCACTTCATTTAGTAATCATCTAGTTTCATTTAATTTTATAAAAATCAATGTGGTGTACATACTGTATTCTGATGTGTAGTCAAATTTTAAAGTATATAACTCTGAGTGTCATTATGAGGCGCACAAAAATTTAACCTTCCTTCAAAAGCTGCACAGCTGATATTTTATGCGCACACAGTCTACAGAAAATTAGAGGGAACATTGCTGCCCGCTGCTCCTCTCTGGGATCTGAGGTGGCAGCAATGATTTTAAAGCAGCACAGGAGCAATTAATAAAAGCCTCCAGTGCTGTTGGTGCTTCTGCCCCCTTGCAAACAAGAAGTCTGCATCGTAAGGGGCAAAAGCACTAATAACTTGCAGCACCCTAGGTTTTTGATAAATGCTGCAATTCTGTTTCAAAGCTGCTGCTGCTGCAGATCCCAGGGAGGGGTGGCAGCGATTGCAGTAGGCTGCCCTGGAAATGTTGGTGCTCTAGGTGATTGTCTAATTTGCCTAATGGCCAGCGCCAGCCCTGCATATATATACACACACACACACACACCCCTACCAGCGCTCTTCTACAATCAGTGGTTTTCAACCTAGTCCTCGGCACACTTAGGCCAATCAGGTTTTCCGCAATGAATATGCTTGAGAGATTTGCATGTATAGTCGTCACTGTATGCAAAGTTCTCATGCATAGTTACTGTGGGTATCCTGAAAACCTGACTGGCCTAGGTTGGGAACCACTAGTTCATCTTTCATTCTGAAATAGTAATTAGATCTTACCTGCTAATTAGTGTTCCTGAAGGAACGACAGTCCAGTCCCTTTACTTCTGGGTTACGCAACCCTTCCAGCAGCTTGGAGGCTGAGCCCAAACATTTTGGGGATGGAGCGGTATAAATACCACTAGGACCACCCACCAACTCCAGTAACCGAATGAAAAAGCAGACTTAACGAACTTCCATCACCAACCTACATAACACCTCAAAGTAATATTTAACAATCAACTTTTTTTTTTTTTTAAATGGAATAGGAGAGGAGGAATGGCAACGGGCGGAGGGTTACCTGAGACTGCCCGAGCCGGCTTTCTCCTGAACTCCTTCATCCCGAACTGGCCCCACGCTCGGTCCGATGCTCTTCTATGAACAATAGGCCTTAACGGCCGCCAGAACCGGGTGGGATCAGGGACTGGACTGTCGTTCCTTCAGGAACACTAATTAGCAGGTAAGATCTAATTACTATTTCCTTATCGTCACTCCAGTCCCTTTACTTCTGGGATGTACCCGAGCAGTTCAATCCTGGGTGGGATCCGGCATACCGGACTGAAGAACCGCCAGACCAAACCGAGCGTCCGCTGTACTCTGTACGTCCAGCCTATAGTGCTTGGTGAAGGTGTGTAGAGAGGACCAAGTCGCTGCCCTGCAAATATCCAGCGGCGGAACTAGGCTGAATTCCGCCCAAGAGGTAGCCTGCGCCTGAGTGGAGTGCACACGCAGACCCACTGGAACCTGTTTCCCTCTCAGGATGTAGGCGGAAGCAATCACTTCTCTGATCCACCTGGAGATGGAGGCCTTGGCCGCCGCCTCCCCTTTGTGCGGGCCTCCGAACTGAATGAATAGCAGGTCGGACTTCCGGAAGGGCGCTGTGCGAGAGAGGTAACGCTTCAAGGCTCTCTGGACGTCTAGGAGACAAAGTTTGCTATCCCTACCTTCATGCCCCTCGGCCGAGAAGGCCGGGAGGGTAACTGTCTGGTTCACATGAAAGGGAGAAATAACCTTGGGCAAGAAGGAAGGAACCATGCGCAGAACCACTTTGTCCTTGAGAAAGGACAGAAAGGGTGGCTGAGATGACAGCGCCTGCAATTCTGAAACCCTCCTGGCCGAACAGATGGCGACCAGAAAGACTGTCTTTAGGGTTAAATCCTTTAAGGAGGCCCTCTTTACTGGCTTGAAGGGTTCCCCGATCAAGGCATTTAGTACTAGGTTGAGATCCCAAGGGGGGATGACCGACCTCCGTTGGGGACGTAGTCGTCTAACTGCCCTTAGGAACCTGGAGACGTCCGCGTGGGCCCCTAGGGGTTTGTCACGGACCTTGCCTCTATAGCAAGCGATGGCAGCCAGCTGGACTCGTAAAGAGCTGTGCGCCAGACCTTTGTCAAAACCTGCTTGCAAGAATTCCAGAACCTCCGGGACTGAGGCCGAAAGGGGTTTCCGTCGGTGCTCCGCACACCAGGCTTCGAAGATGCGCCAAACTCTTACATAGGAGAGACAGGTCGAGAGCTTCTTAGCATTCAACAGCGTCGATTACTGCTCCTGAGTAACCTCGTTTTAGGAGCCGCGCCCTTTCAATAGTCAGGCCGTAAGCAAGAATCGATCCACGTGAGGCATCCGAACCGGGCCTTGTCTCAGCAGGTCCCTTTTGCAAGGGAGCCGCCAAGGTTGGTCGGCGTTCAACCTCACCAGATCCGCATACCAGGGGCGGTGAGGCCAATCCGGAGCTATGAGGATTACCAATCCTTGGTGAGACTCCACCCGCTGGAGAACCTTTCCGATCAGTACCCAAGGAGGAAACACATAGAGAAGGCCTTCCGAAGGCCACTTTTGGGACAGAGCATCCAGGCCCTCGGACATTCTTTCCTTTCGCCGACTGAAGAATCTGTCCACCTTGGCGGTTGAGAACCGAGCCATGAGATCCATGACTGGGAGTCCCCAACGGGCCACTATTTGGTCGAAGGTCTCCTGCTCCAGTTCCCACTCTCCGTGGTCTATCTTGCACCTGCTGAGGAAATCGGCCGTGACGTTGTCCGCGCCTGCCACGTGCTGAGCTGAAAGCGCTGCCAACCGAACCTCCGCCCACTGGACTAGAGCGTCCGCCTCCTTCTCCAAGGCGGGGCTGCTGGTGCCGCCCTGGTGGTTGATGTAAGCCACTGCGGTGACATTGTTGGAGAGAACGCGAATTGCTCTTCTTTGCACTAAGGCCTCGAGAGCCTTGAGCGCTAGGACGACGGCCCGCAATTCCAGTCTGTTGATGGGCCATTGAGATTCCAATGGTGTCCAGCGACCCTGGACGAACTGGTCCTTGCAGTGCGCTCCCCAGCCTGACAGGCTGGCATCCGTCGTCAATAGTAACCACTGATGAGGTTTGAGGGGCATCCCGCGATCCAGATTCCTTGGGCACCGCCACCAGTGGAGTGTCTGTTTGGTCCGCGGAGCACAAGGTAACTGCATTGACAGAGGATGATGCTGGGGGGACCACCGACGTAATAGCGCCCGCTGCAACGGGCGCATGTGGGCCCTGGCCCATGGCACTACCTCTATCGCCGCCGCCATTGTTCACAGAACCTGAAGATAATGCCACGCTGAGGGATTTCGTCTGCCTAGAAACTGCGTGACTAGAAGCCTTAGCTCCCTTGATCTTGTTCGTGACAGGAATACTCTGCCCCTGTTGGTGTCGAATCTTGCCCCGAGGTACTCGAGTTTCTGGGAGGGAGTCATTCTGCTCTTTGCACGATTGATGACCCACCCCAACTCCTCTAGAACCTGGATCACTCTGGTCGTTGCCGAGTGACTTTCCTCTTCCGACTTTGCCCAGATCAGCCAATCGTCTAAGTAAGGGTGCACTAATATTCCCTCCTTCCGAAGGAAGGCCGCTACTACCACCATCACCTTGGTGAACGTCCTTGGAGCCGTAGCTAGGCCGAAGGGTAGGGCCTGGAATTGAAAGTGGCCTCTTGGCACTGCGAATCTCAGGAACTGTTGATGGGACTTCCTGACCGGGATATGCAAGTAGGCTTCTGTCAAATCGAGGGACGTTAGGAACTCCCCGCCCCTCACGGCTGCTATGACTGAACGTAGGGTCTCCATCCGGAAATGTGGTACCCTGAGACAGCGATTGACCTGTTTTAGATCCAGGATCGGTCGAAAAGACCCTTCCTCCTTTGGTACCACGAAGTAAATCGAGTACTGACCAACGCCGCACTGGTCTGGTGGTATTGGGACCACGGCCCCGAGCGCTATTAGTCGAGCGAGAGTTGCCTCTATCGCCGCCCTCTTTGTAGAAGAACTGCAGGGAGACTGAACAAAGGCTGGAAGTATTTGTTTTGCAAATTCGAGAGCATAGCCTTCTCTGATCACCTCTAGGACCCATTGATCGGACGTGACTCGGGACCAGGCGGGAAGAAACTGCCTTAAGCGTCCGCCCACCGGCAGCCCTTCCTCCTGGACCCCCGTCATCTCATTGTTATTTTCTAGGTCCCGAGGAGGAGGAGGATGCCCCAAAACCTTGACCTGCTCCTCGAAACCCTCTGAAACCTTGTCCCTTCGAGGGAAAACAGCCCCTGGGAAAAGTGTTTGACCTGGCTGGGCGAAACCTCCGTGAGTCCCTAGGCTGGGTACGCACTGGTGCTAGGGGGCGCCCTTGCTTTGGTCTAGCTTCCGGGAGCCTGCCTCCCTTAGACTCGCTCAGGTCCTTTACTAACTTCTCCAAATACTCTCCAAATAACAGCTTACCCTTAAAGGGAAGTCGACTCAGGCGTGCCTTCGAGGAAGCATCAGCTGCCCAATTCCGTAGCCACAAATAACGCCTAGCCGCCACCACCGAGGCCATGTTCTTGGCTAGGCTTCTGATGAGGTCATTCTGACTATCCACCAAGTAGGCTGCTCCAGATTCCATCCTAGCCGAGTTGGCCTGTGTTTCGCCCGAAGAGCCATCTGCTGCCTGGAGCTTTTGTGCCCACCTTAAACAGGCCCGAGCCACCCAAGCTCCTGACACGGAGGCCTGCAAGGCGAGAGCGCTTACATCAAAGGCTTGTTTCAGGAGCGTATCCAACTTCCTGTCTTGAGCATCTCTTAAGGCCGTGCTGCTCTCAACTGGGATAGTCGTCTTCTTAGTAACTGCTGATACCGCTGCGTCCACCCTGGGAGACTTCAGCAGCTCTTTGTCTGCCTCTGGAAGAGGGTATAGGCGAGTCATGGCCCGGACTCCCCTTAAACTTGACTCTGGTTGATCCCATTCTTCCTGGATCATCTGACGCACCACCCTGTGGACAGGGAAAACCTTCTGGGATCTCCTAATGGCCTGGATTAACGGGTCCTCCAACGCCTCTGCCTCTGCTGGCGTGTCTGAGGCCACATTGAGAACTTTCAGGGACTCATTAATTAATGCCGGGAGCTCCTCTCGACGAAAGACTCTAATTATCCGGGACTGATCTTCTTCCGGGATTTCCCCTTCTTCAAACTCCTCCTCTTCCTCGTCCAAGTCCTTATCAGAGCTATCCTCCTCCAGGGTACCCTGTGAGGTGGACGCTAGCGGCTCCTCACAACTAAGACGGGGACGCTTAGGAGGAATACCGGATTCCGGATTGCTTGCTCTCATGGGTCTAGCTGACTTGTCGTCCGCCGACGGACCAGCCTCTCCTGTTCCTAAGCCCTGCTTACGCAGGCAGTAGGCCTTGTGAAGTAAGAGGATGAAGTCGGGGGAGAAAAAAACCTCCGGCCCCCCCTGCACCTGCGGGGGGGCGAAAGGGGCAGAGGAGGAGTGGGTAGATCCGATAATAGGGAGGGAGCTGGGACCCCCCTCCCCTTCCAGGGGGTCTCCTGACCCCTGAGAAGGCTGTGTCATGGCCAAGTTAATTTCTTGTTCCACAGAGGCAGCCACTGCAGCACAATCCCTGCAGATCCCTGCCTCCGAGGAAGTGCCCCTGCGTGTGCCACAGGATGGACACCTAGACTTGCTCGCCATGTCTTGATGAGAGCTACAGAAGCCCTACTTACTCCAAAGCTTCGCAATAGCCCTAAGCACCAAAAAACTGTACAGCACAGAATTCCAGAACCTCCTACCAGAGGCTGTACACACTTAAAAGGACTGAGTGTGGGTGTGTGTGCTGTGTGCTCTCTCCTCCAGTGGATCAATAGTTCCCCCGAACCAGGAAACTAACAGCCCCTTTGTTCTTGTTAAGCTATATCCAACATTACAAATAAAACAAATGAAACAAATGAAATCAAATACTCAAAAGAAATCGCTATAAAACTGAAGATAACCCATGTACTTGCGATTATGGCTTCTGTTAGCTGGGCCTGGCTCAGCGTTCACTGCCCGTTGGCTCAACACGTGGTAGGCCTCACCACGTGGAGACCTGAACGGGGGCCCGTGAGTCTGTCCTCCAGGCCGGCGGATCTCCACACCGAAAGCAGCCTGGAAGTGGGAGCCGCTCCTCTAAATGAAGATCGCCGCTTGAACTGCTGCCCTGCAGGTAAACGGGGGACCCGGAGCTCGTCGTCTCGTCCTTCTGTCCTGGGACGGGTCCAGCGGTGGGAATAGTATTGTGGCGCTGCCTCCAGCGCTCAGCCACCAGAAGGGCTTCGGCGCGAGGCAGGGTAGGTCCGGGTGAAATGTGCAGGAGCTAGCCGTGAACGCAGCAGAGGAGATCAGCAAAAAAGGGATTCTCTTCGCTGCTGCCTGCAGGAAAACACCTCCGACGCCCGTGCTGACCAGGGGGGGGGGGGGGGGGAGGAGAAAGCAGGCAGGAGGAATTAAAGGAGCAGGACCTGCTAAAAACTAAACGAAAAGAAATCAGACATATAAGAAATAAAAGTGAAATAAGAGTGAAAATTTAAATGATCTAAATAAAAGAGAAGACTCCAGTAAGCCCTAGGCTTACGGAACCCTCCAGCTGCTTGGAGACTGAGAATACTGGAGTTGGTGGGTGATCCTAGTGGCATTTATACCGCTCCATCCCCAAAAAGGTTGGGCTCAGCCTCTAAGCTGCTGGAAGGGTTGCGTAACCCAGAAGTAAAGGGACTGGACTGGAGTGACGATAAGGAATACATGGATGACTTCATGACCTTTCTCCACACACTTGCATCAGTGTTGGTCTCTCACTAGTAGAAACAGGAAGGCTGAAATTTATTCTGCAAAGTGAATGTTGATGCTAGTCTTAAGTGGGAGTAACAAAATTGGAATCTGGTTTTTAAGACTTATGTTGTGTTTGATGTTTGTCACGTGAGAACTGATTTAAGTAGAAGTTGGAATAAACATGATAAGCCATGACAGTGCCACCATCAGTCGTCCAATCACTATGCCAAGTGCTGGGCAAAGCTCCAATAGCAAACAGAGTAGGGTTCTTATAAACTGATCTCGTAAGTCATTGATCTGTCCACCTGCATTAATCAGAGAAACGGGAATGTTTTGCTTAAGACAAGAAACCATTTTCCTTGTAGCTAAACTTCAAACTAAAGCAAACTAATACCAGATTTCACTCTAAGTGCACCTGTCTGATTTTTAAGGAAAATGTCCGACTATAGGTTTTCCTTCTAGAGCACACTTTCAGTGGTTGCAGTTTGACCTATTACATGCCATAATCCAATTTACTTCATTTCTTTGTCATAATCCATTACTTGTAGCACTACCTATACCTGTCTGCCTGGAACTGACACTGGCATCAGAAATTGGGTAGGAGGTGGTGGTTGAATTTAAGTACATTAGTGCACATGCTTGCTTTTCCACTCTCTTGGTATTAATGACATTTTGCACAGCGTAGGTGGCTGCAAGCACTGCACAATTTTGTTAACTCTCATCCAAAACATTACTGATAGAACTTATTAACTTATTGTAAAAGTGCCTGTACATTTCATTTCAGTAACTGTGCAGACTTTGAAAAAATTCAAGGTTAGTTGAGATTCCTTCCTTTTTGTCTAGTGCACTGAAACGCTGTGCTTTTCCCTGTGAGAGCTTACTGCAGAAATCAAATACGGCTCATTATTGAATTTTTGTGAGTGCAATGCTCTGGTCCCTTTACCAACTACATTTCATTCTTTCTTTGTAGGCTGGTGATGAGGGGCAAATATGTAGTTTAATCTGATTCTCAAAGATGAATGCACTGTAAATTCCAGAACTGTGGTTCTGTCTGCAAGGCCCCTTCCCTCCAAGATCACAAGCAAATATTGTAGAAAGAGGCAAAAATAAGAGTGGGTCTCCATTTTACATTATGTAGGAACAAATCACAAAGTAACATTTTTAAATGTTCATATGTGGTAAAAAGCTAACAGATGAGCTATTCCCATAGCCTTTGACATAACTACATCGATGTGGTATTGGTATGGTACAATGTAATAGATGCAAGCTTGCATGGTGTACAAATTTTAACTTAATCTTCTCTTATAATCATGTGCTTCAAAGCAGTGAAATGTTATAATGTGCATGGCATAACTGACATCTGTATATGGCCTTACTTCACCAGTTCTAAATAGAATAATCTTGGGGCAATATTCAAATAGGTTGGTTTTATGCATAATAAATATAAATACCCTTAGTAACGCCAATCTACAAAACTTACACAGTGCTCTAATTAATCTTTCTGACAACTCTCACAATCATATAAGGGTATATATGACCTCAGGATAGCCTTTCCCCTACATGTGGCAAAATCAATCACCATAGGATCGAATGCAAACTTCACATCACGGGTCACAACCTTTCTACATTTTAATTTAAACTTACATAAAAGTAATCCAAATCTAATCAATTACTCGCACCCGAAAAAGTACTTTTATGGATTCTCAAAATTTAAAAAGTTTTGTATTTTATGTATTTTATTTTAAAATTTCAAATCGTCTACACCTTAGCAAAACTGAAGCTCGCAGACTGCTCAGTTAATTCCTAAAAAAGAGAAACAAAGCACTCTTCAATAATATTATACATCATTTTCATAGCAATGATTCACTTATCTGAGCGTTGTAGAAACTCCAGTCAGCGCCAACGGTTAGACATCAATCCTCTCCAAAGAAGTAGCGAATTACCTCTGCTATCGCAAAAGGTTTCTTAATACCCACTCTGAATGCCCAACAAAAGCTTGTGTTTCACCTACTCGGCTTCATCAGGGATTCCAATAATGCAGTTCTTGTAGAGGTTACCAAATACTATTTGCCACAGTTTTCTGAAAATATCTTCAACATCGGGCATCGTTAATGCCTTCCAACACCTGAATCAACAGCGTCTGACATCATACCCTTTTAAAGAGATCAAGTAAGCTGATACGCTTACAAAAGCTGACGTAGTTTTTCAACAACAACTTTACACTCATCCTAAACACTCAATACGAAACTCAATGAAAAACATTACACAGTGTAGCGAAAAAGAGGAAACCCTAAAGGGACTTCACAGCCCAAGAATTAATGGTCAAATAAACAGCGTCCATTCAATTTTGTCATTTAACCCATTAGGGTCCAAGGTATTAAGATCATAAATCCATTTTTGTTCTTTCTGGAGTAATAACCGACCTCTTATCTCCTCTTCGTATATTGGGAAGGACTTGCTCTACCACACTGCATTGCAACTCTTCGAAGGTATGACTCAAAGATATGCAATGCTGAACTAATGGAGTTTCAAGTCTAGCCTTAATGATGCTGTATTTATGCTCAGCCAATCTTGTACGCAAAGGACGCGTAGTCTTTCCAATATATACTTTAGGACGGGGCACCATAAGGTGTACACCACAAATGAAGTGTTGCAATTAGTGTGTGTTAACCTGAAATATTTATTCACATGTTGAGCACATAGCTGAAGTTCCATCACATTACAACACGAACAACGTACACATTTATTATGATGACATATTAAAGAAGAGCTGATCTGTTTCGGAACCGCTGAACAGAGCTGATCTCTCAGATTCTTACCTCTGCTATATGCCATACGTAGAGTATTACTTGACAAAATAGGATTGGACGAAAATTTTTTCCATCTTTTACAAATAGAAGCAGCTATCCGATTTGATAGACTCGAATAAGGTAATACACACGTGATCGATGGTATATCTGAAAGCAAGGCAGCATCTGTACTTTTCGGCATTAATAGCCATTCACAATGGTTAAATTTTGCTCATTTATAGGTGGTTTTTTTTAAAACAAAATCAGGATAGCCACGCTTCTGAAATTTTGATATCATATGGTTAGCTTGTATTTCTAATTCATCATTAGACGAACAGATACGGTGGCATCGAAGTAATTGTGAATATGGTAAACTTTGCTTCAAATGATTCGGATGAAAACTGGAGTAGTGTAGCAGAGTATTTTTATCAGTAGGTTTAACATATACCATTGTATTAAACCTATCTTCAATTTTCATAACTTGCACATCCAAAAAATGCACCATAGATTTTTGAATATTAATCTCAAACTTAATATTGTTACTACAATTATTTAAATAATCAAAAAACTCCTTTAGAATATCTAATTGTCCACTCCATAACAAAAAAATGTCTATATAACGATGCCAATGCAAAATGTAGGAAGCAAAATTATAATGATAAATCCACTTTATCTTCAAAAGCATGCATATAAAGATTTGCTAGTGATGGCGCAAATGTCGCCCCCATAGCAGTACCTGAGACCTGTTGGAAAAATTCTTTGAAAATTGTAGTGTAAAAAAAACAAAAACAAAGGCAAACAGGAGAGTGTGGACAGAAAGACCAGGTGCAATCACAGTGCGGGGGTAAGTCTTTACGAGGTAGATCGGGGCTCTCCGTCGTCTGGCATTGCAGTGGGGGGAGTGTTTTTGCACTGCAACAATTCACACATCTGTTCAACTGTCCACACTGTCTGGCCTGCTCCTGCCCTCCGAGTCAGCAGTCTTCTGGGGTTTTGTATACCAGCATTTTCCTCACTTTGCTTAGCCTGTAGGGACAGCTGTGGCTTACAGCAGCACGGTTTTTGTTTGGGTTTGTTTCCATTCTTTGTGGTTGCCCGAGTGGGATTTTGGGGATCCAGTGATGCAGGACGCAGGGGAACTATCAGAGCAGGCAGACTCTGCCTGCGGGAGCAAATTTGGTGGGAAACGTGGCCATCTTGAGTGAGGCAGCCATTTCATCGGAGATATATATAATTTTGACTTTTTGCAAAATTGAATTCCTGTGTCATGAATCGATGAACATTTGCTAAAAAGTGCTGATAAAAGGTTTAATTCTGTTTTCAAAAAATGTCACCCCGCACACGAAATTTCTAAAATTGTATATAAGTAGTATGCAGGTAATAGAACTATCTGGAGCCCATTAGAACTTTCTTAAAATTTCTGGAACCTTATGGAACTTTCTATAAGCTTTATGATTGAGCATGCTAATTGATTTTCTGTATCATTTTTAGATCTCTTGAGATTATTTTATATTCACAATGTTTCATAAGAAAAGTGCTTCTACAATTGAAAAAAAACAAGAAGATTTGGACTAAGAATCTCGTGCGATTTAAAGAAACACATAGAAAAAGAAGAACTGTTCCACTGGAAGAAAAATCACTGGACAACAAAAGCAGAATACCACTCAAAATCCAAATTGTTGGTCATTATCTGTTCCTTGGAGCATCAATAAAAGGAAGGAAAGACCGTGTAAAGGAAATCACGAAAGAAGTAACAAGTTTATGGCAAATTTAATTTAGCAACTTTATCAAGTCAAGACGTAGAAGCTAAACTGGACCAAATCCTGCACGCCTACGATGAATGTGTAAAACGAAGAAAACATGATCCTTTGAATGAAGTGTTTGACATCACAAAAGAAAATGGTGAATGGTGTGATAAGGAAGACTCTAGTGAGCCCATGGAAGTAGAAGAAAAGAATGATTCTACCTTTAGGAAAGGTCACAGCCCTGCAAAGCACACGTTCCAGCAGTTCTCTGGAGAAAACAAACACAGGGATTCAAAAGCTAAGCTGACACAACAAAGCCCTGATGACGTAGCAACAGGCTTGGAAACTGATTACAAACACCTGTCTAGAGAGTCAGGGAGGTTTATCAGAAAACAGGGATATAAACCAGGGCTGGAGAGTGAGTCAGGAGAGCAGCACGGAAGGCAGCCCAGACGGGAGCACAGTTGGAGGAAACACAGTAGCTGGAGGAAGGAAGCCACGTGGAGGAAAGGAACTGAAGCAAGCAAGCAGAAGGGGAGAGGACACGAAGGTGGTCTGGAGTGCTCAGAGAAAGAGCAGGAAAACCTTCAAACCCCAGCACTGAAGGAAAAGGTTCAGAGTTCAGAGGTGGGTGCCTAAGACTCAGTGCAGAAGTCTGCAGAGCCCAGCCTTGAATGGAGAACTGTGGCAGAGCTCCAGTGAGAAACCTAAGCTAAGGGACAAGGGACTGTTTCCCCAAAGCTGGCAAGAGATAGCCGCACAGCTGCAGAGAGGAGTTTCCTCAGGCTCAGGTACTGCTTATCCCTATTCACTAGAGCTGCGTTTAAAAGACCCACAGGGAGTTTTAGGGAGAAAACACCCTGAGGCATTCGCCAGTAGTTTAAAGCAAGGCAGTGCAGCACAAGAATCTGAAGCAATGCAGGTGGACTCCAAGGAGAGTGATTCCTTACAGCCAGAACAGCCTATGGATTGTACTTTGTGCTTGCAGACAGTATTGAAAGCCTTTGCTAAACTGTATAGTATAAGCTGATTTTAACCTAAAGAAAAGAAGATATTTTCTTTGGTAAAGGAAGCTGCCATGTTTTGTTCTTTTTCTGTATACGTGAGAAGCAGCTGCATTTGGATTGAATGAATGTAAAAGCTCAGCCAGCACACTTGTATAAAGAACCTTTTTGAACAAATACTGGAGAAGTATCCTGGTGCAACTTACTTTGAACCTTTGCTTTTGGGAGAAATAAACTTTGTTATAGTTTTGCCTATAACTCTGGCTTCATGACTATTTTCTATCAGAAGGAAAACTACTTTTCCCCAGCATGCATCACGAGAGGAAAGTTAGTTGATTTAACCTTCAATAGAGAGAAATAATGGCTACCCCAGCCCTCCAAGCCTAAGGCAGAGGGCGGGGTATGACAATGGTTATGCAGCGAGGGCCAAAGGTTACATCACCTTCAGGTCGAAAGCAAGGGCCAGGTTGGGTATGCAACTGGGAAGGCTTCGCGTTTCAAAATTATTCATCCATCCAAAAGAAGGAAAATGACCTTGGAGCCTAAGTCAACAATAGCAGCAACAACAATCCCAACTGCTGAATCAGAAACTGAGGGTGAATATGAAGAGTCTGAAAAATAAGAATAGTCCAAAACCAAACAAAAAAAGTATAGCAAAACCAAAACTGCACAAGCACTATCAAATTATATCAGAATACTTCTAAAAATAATTTTTTTTAAATATTCAGTTATATACGGCATTACACGTATATATCTTAAAATCAAATTTTCGTTTTGGGGGTGACCTTTTTCAAAAACTAAAACTGCTAACTTTTTCGTTACTTTTGAATAATTGTTCCATTGAATTATGACACAGGAACATACTTACAAAAAAGTCATAACCCTAATAAAAAAAAAATATAAATATATAAAACAAAAGGACGTGTTATATTTTTTATTAGGGTTATGACTTTTTTGTAACCCTTTGTATATATAACAAAAGGATGACTTCAGTACCATGGAGGTCGGGGCCGCATCCAAGCAAGTAGGCTTTTTTTCCACCCAACTTCATATGAGCCCTGCATAAAGCTTACTGGCTGAAACTCCATACCAGGCATAGACTCCTTCCGTGTCACCAACGCAGACCCTGCAGGAGGGGCTCCCTGGAGACCGGGGAGCCTCCAGTTAAGAGAGGTAAAGGGGGAAAGGGATTTGGGGGGGGCAGGATTCTCCACAGTCACAGACCTCAGAGGAGCTGAGGGAGGGTCCCTCCAACCTCCGGGGTGAGCCAGCGACGACTTATCTGGAGGAGGGGGAGATTCCTCCAGGGGATGATCCAAATGTTTTTAGGCAATTTCATATAGACAAGCTGGCTCCACTAATAAGCCATTCCCTAGCATCCCTTAACATAGCAGCACCGCCAGTGGTATCAGAGGAGTCCTTAGAAGATCCCTTGCTACAGGAGTTCAAGGGTTCTCAGGTGTCTTTCCCTTCACACAGGGTGATTAGGAAAATGATAGAGGTGTAAGTGCCCAAGATGTTCTTGAGGAGGGGGGGGGGGTGGGGTTTGGGCAATGAGCCGCTTATACCCCATCCCTCAGGAAAAAAAAGAAGCTCCTGAAGATGTCCAAAGTGGACGTGCTGGTGATGGCAGTGACAAGAAAGATGACTATACTGGTCGAAGGGGATGCAGCCCTAAAGGACTTCCAAGACCGGAGGCTGGAGTCCCTTTTGAAGCAGGCATTTGATACTATTGCTCTGACTTTGCAAGCGTCCGTTTGAGGGGCCTATGTGACAAGGGTGTCCATCCGCTGGCTGCAAGCTTTGGCAGTGGGAGAGATGGAACAGGCTTCAGCATCGGAAGGAGCCAAGTTGGAGTCGACATCATCCTACCTGGCGAATGCCGGTTATGATATGGTGTGGGCCATGGCCAAGACTATGGCCTTGATTATTGCTGCCAGACATTTCCTCTAGCTACACAATTGGTCCGTGGATGTGTCCTCCAAGACCTGGTTTAGCAAGCTGCCCTTCAAGAGAAAACTCCTCTTTGGGGAGGCCTTGGATAAGTTAGTTAAGAATTAAGGTGACATCATGGATGGCAGGCTACCCAAAGATTGGCTGAAGGGCTTTAAGCAGGGCACCTCCTCAGCAGGGGCAGCCTAGAGATTATTGCAGATTTCAGCAGAGTTGGTACTCTTCCTTTCAGCAGGGCCAGTTTGTCCATCGAGGACTGGGCTTTTGAATCTATGTGGGGGGGAAGGGGGGCGGGCTGACCGGCAGGGGATTTTTCTTCTCTGCTGGCAGCCTCTAAAAAGACAGTGAAGCCAGGTCGGCCCAGGCAAAGTTGTTGTCAATAGATCAGTTGCAGCTGTTTTATTCCACCAGGGCTGCAATCATGACCGACCAGTGGGTGCTGGAGATCATTCAGCAAGGTTACACACTGGAGTTTGTGCAACCTCTTGCCGAGACATTTGTACAATCCCCTTGTTGGGCTCCCACAAAGGCAATGGTGGTGGCAGACACCCTGCACCGCTTGATCCAGTTGTGGGCAGTAGTTCCAGTGCTGTCAAACTAACAAGGCTGCATTCGATACTTGAATTATTTCATGATGACAAAGAAAGAGGGGTCCTTTTTGACCCATTCTGGATCTCAAGCATGTGAATCGAGCATTGAAAATGCCTCACTTTAGGGTGGAGACTGTGCTATGTCATTCTTGTGGTGAATCCACAAAATTAATGGTCTGATTCAGAACGCTTAAACTACCAATAAAATGTAATCGTTCATTAGTAACCAACAGAGAAGCAAAAGGTTCAAAACTTATCCAAAAATATTTGTCCTCAAAGGAGCAATTAATTGCAAAGAAGGTCTCAGTACCCCATCGGCGTTATTGTGCAGCCTCTTGCCGATGCATAAAAAATACGCCTAGTAACATCAATGACCTTTTATTAGAAGCTAGTGCTGCTGAACTAAGTGGGCAATTTCTATTTTTGATTTATTATTGTTATTGTTTCTCAAACACATCTCCCATAAATATAAGAAGAGTGTTACTTAGCTCCACCGTTCTCAGCACACAGCTGTGTTATGCTTCAAATCCCGATGCCATTCCCCGGTACCGATCTTGCGTTTCACTATGTTGGTTTCTTCAGGGGATCGGTCATTACAAAGTGCGTAGTGCTAAAGATAAACATAACATAAAAATCATCACTCCAACTATACTAACCATTGCCGTCCTCTCTACAAGTAAAACTATTCATTAATAAATGTGCACAAAAAGTTTAAAAATTCAATCTTACCGGAACAGCTGCCCACGCTTATCATGGCTCTAAATTCAAAACCTGTGTTCCAAACACAACACTCTCCTCATTCGAGCCAAAAAACGTCGCGCATGCATTCAGCTACCCCAGACTCCATCTTTAAAGGGTCCCGAACCTAGAGCGGGAACCAATCAACTCTAAAGCCAAATCAAAACCTCCCACTCTTGCGATCCTTCCATTAGAAACTACTCATCGGGCAACTAACTGCCCGAAGGAAGCTACCATCCCGCAATTTGCCCCTGACATGATCCTATATAAATCTTAGCTAACCCTACCCACAACATAAAAATTTCCCGACAGGCCCAAAAATTCTTGTGTTGAGACAAGGGGAATTTCTCACAGCCCTAGATATCACGGAGGCGTATCTGCATATTCCAATATGGCTGGATCATCAGCAATACCTGTGCTTTGCAGTGCCTGAGGGGCATTATTAGTTTTGCACCCTACACTTCAGTCTGGCCGCCGTGCTTCGTACCTTTACAAAGGTTATGTTGGCGGTGGCTCTGCGAAAGGAAGGATCTTGGTGCATCCATATCTGGATGACTGGTTGATGCGAGCAAAGACAAAAGAGGAGGTGCTGTCCACCACTGGTCAGGTGGTCAAGTTTCTCCAAAGCCTTGGTTGGGTGGTCAACCTGGCCAAGAGTCAGCTGTACTCAGTTCAGCAGTTGCTATACTTGGGAGCCCTCTTTGACACTAAGGGAAGGGAAGGTCTCCTTGCCACTTGACAGGATTTGCAAGATTCAACAGCAGATGTGTTGCTTTCTGGCCACAGCCCATCCCAAAGTGTGGGTCTATCTACAGCTTCTGGGTTCTATGGTGGCGGCCCTTGACTTGTTTCCTTGGGCTTGGGTCCACATGAGACCGCTAAAGTAGGCATTACTGCAGTGCTGATCACCCCAGATGCAACCGTTGACCGTGAAGCTGCGGTGTCCAGAGGTGGTACGAGAGAGTCTCGCATGGTGGTTGGAATTCAACCAGCTAGTGGCGGGAATGCTGCTGGAGCAGCCACAGTGGGTGATTCTCATGACAGATGCCAGCCTATCTGGTTGGGGGGATGCATTGCCAGGTGCAAGTCACCCAAGGCTGGAGGTCTCCACAGGAAAGCACTTGGTCCATCAATTGCGTGGAAATGCGGGCGGTATTTCTAGCGCTGCAGCACTTTCAGTCCTTGGAAGTGGTGGGGGCATATATAGTGACAATTCAAAATAGCATGGGACAGATACAGTGGATCTCTTTATAGCATCAGGATGAAATCCAAATAAACTGAACTATTTCTTATATCTCAACAAATAGGGGTAATCTGCATGGATCCGTGGGTACACCCCTAAACAAAGGCATGGGGAGGGGTGACCTTCACGGAGCAGCAGGTGCACCTACTCTTGCCATCTTGCTGGGCAGACTCTTATGCCCAAATACCTCCACATGTATATAGTTGCATATGTTATGATCTTTTTTACGCTGTTCGACACTACACTACGTTAGTTAACTTGTTACACACGGTTCTAGCTTAAATATACTGTTTGTTTATTAAACTGTGTTTGTTTAATTTATGATGTTCTATGTAAAAGTTATGACGTTCTATGTAAAACAAACTGCGCTTTGTTAATTGTACACCGCAACTGAACTTTGGAAGATGCGGTGTATAAATGTTAAATAAATAAATAAATAATAAATAAATAAATAAAAAATAAAATGGACCATGCTGGTCTTTATCTGACGTCATATGCTATGTTAGACTTAAAGATTTCAATATGTATACTTTTGGAGGAAAGGAGGGAGAGGGGTGAGCTATATAGATATATTTTTTAGTGCCGTAAAGTCAGTGCTGACTCCTGGCGACCCAGCTGCCTCTGGGTTTTCTTGGCAATGGATCACTATCTTCCGAGGCAATGGAGGGTAAAGTGACTAGCCCAAGGTCACAAGGAGTGCTAGTGGTAATTGAACCCTTGATCTTCTGGGTACTAGGCAAATGTGATATAGAGACGTTTAAATACCTCAGTGACATTAATGCACAGGGGGAGAGCCTCTTTCAATTGAAAGAAAGCTGTGCAATGAGGGGTGCATATGAAGAAGGTGAAAGGGGATAGAATCGGGAGTAATATGTGGAAATATTTCTTTATTTGAAAGAGTGATTCAGGTGGTTAGGAAGTCTCAAAAGACTTTTTTCCGGTTCACAGAGTGGTGAGACAAATGATCCAAGAAGAGTGGGACCAGCTGGAGTCAGGCTTAAGGGGTGTGTGGTCTATGTCACGGTTATACCCCTTGCCAGAGCAGGAGAGAGATTTACTTCAGTCTCCTAGAGAGGACGCAGCCGTGTCGGCAGTAACCAAGAAGACAACCATCCTGGTAGAGGGCAGTGCGGCCCTTAAAGGATGCCCAGGACAGGAAGCTAGATACTTTGTTAAAATAGGCATTTGACATCAGGCATCGGTGTGTGGCGCATGGGTGGCAAGGGCCTGTCTCCGCTGGTCTCAACAACTACAGCTGCCAGGTGGTCTTCCAGGCGGCTCAGGTGAGGCGGCAAGAATTGAGTTGGGGGCAGCCTACCTAGCGGATAGCCATTATGATCTCATCAGAAGCCTGGCAAGGGGCATGGCTTCCGTAGTGGCGGCTCATTGTTACCTGTGTCTCCACACCTGGGCAGCGGACAGTTCTTCAAAGACCCACCTCAGCATACTCCCCTTTAAGGGCAAGCTACTTTTTGGAGAGGATCTGGACAAATTAGTAAAGCAACTGGAGTCTAAGGGAGGCAGGCTCCCGGAGGATAGGCAGAAGCAGGGTCGCAACCCCGCGAGAGGCCTATAAGTTTAGGCCAACCCGCTTGAGGGGGTTTCAGAGGGGGCGTTATCATGTGAGGGGACAAGGTTTTTGTGGATTTCGGGGGGGCTGGAAGGGATCTAGTGCTGCTTCCTCCTCCTCCTCCGCTCCTAGGAAACCACAATGAAGAGAGGGGGGGCCTGGGCAGAGGTTCTGCCCATGTGAGGGCGGTTGTGGTAATTCTTCTCTGCCTGGGCCCGAGTCACTTCCGATTTGGAGAGAGTTCGAGACGGGTATGCCCTTGAACTTGCAAGGCCAATTCCCCCATTGTTTGTGCAGTTGCCGTGCAGATCTCCGACCAAGGAAGCGGCGGTGCAGGAAGCTTTGGGGCGGCTTGTGCTCCTGGGAGCTATCATTCCAGTTCCCACAGACCAGTGCGGCTGCGGTCAATACTCCATTTATTTTGTGGTACCTAAAAAGGAGGGTTCTCTTTGCCCGATTCTCGACCTGAAGCGAGTCGGTCGTTGCCTCCGCATACCTCATTTTCACATGGAAACCCTCAGATCGGTAGTGGTGGCGGTGCGACAAGGGGAGTTTTTAACGTCTCTTGACCTCACAGAGGCATACCTTCATATTCCCTCCGCGCGTCACATCAGCAGTTCCTGTGGTTTGCGGTAATGATGGGACACTTCCAGTTTCAGATATTGCCCATTGGCCTGGCAACGGCTCCTCGCACCTTTACCAAAGTCATGGTCGTCGTGGCCGCAGCCCTTCGCAAGGAAGGGATTCTGGTCCACCCGTACCTCGACTGGTTAATTCGAGCCAAGTCCAAGGAGTAAAGTACTCGGGCAACTGCCAGGGTGGTTGGTTTCCTGAGGAGCCTGGGGTGGATCATCAATCTGTCCAAAAGCAGATTAGTTCCCTCTCAGAAGATAGAGTATTTGGGGGCAAGATTTGACACCTGCAGGGGCAGAGTGTTCTTGCCAGCTCAGAGAGCGAGGAATCTTCGGTGTCTGGTGCCCCAGTTCCTAGCGATGTCTATGCCCTCCGCTTGGCATTATCTCCAGGTTCTAGGAACCATGGTGGTGACGATCAAACTAGTGCCCTGGGCGAGGGCCCTCATGCAACCACTCTAGCGGTCCCTTCTCCAGCGCTGGTCCCATCAGAGTCAACAATTGACCACGGCGCTCCCCTGTCCCCCACAGACCAGGGGTGCCCTGAAGCGGTGGCTTCAACCAGGAAATCTGGAGCAGGGCATGCCCCTCGAGCCCCCTCGGTGGATTATATTGACTATAGATGCCAGTCTAAGCGGTTGGGGGGCTCACTGCGAGGGGCACCTTGCCCAGGGTTACTGGAGCGTCCTGGAAGCTCAGTGGTCCATCAACCGATTGGAAATGTGAGCGGTGGCACTAGCGCTCAGAGCCTTCAAGTGCTGGGTCAGAAACAAGGCGGTCCGGGTGTTTTCGGACAACGTGACCGCGGTGACCTATATTAACCGGCAGGACGACACGAGCAGTCCATCCTTGGAAGAAGAGGCAGAGTCTGATGCTGTGGGCTGAAGCCCATCTTCAGGCCTTGTCGACGGCGCATGTGGCCGGAGTAGAGAATGTCATGGCAGGCTACCTGAGCCAGTTCAAGGTGGATCACGGTGAATGGGAGTGCTGTCAGAACATGTTCGAGCAGGTAGTCAGCAGATGGGGTACCCCCATCGTGGACCTCATGGCAAGGTGGGGGTCGGCCAAAGCAAATCGTTTCTTCAGCAGGAGAAGAGAGGATATCGGAGGGCCTCGATGCTCTGGTTCAGAGGTGGCCCACGGAGAGGCTTCTGTATGTGTTTCCCCCTTGGGCTCTCGTAGGCAGGATCCCACAGCGAGTGGAGGCCCACCATGGTCTCGTGGTTCTCATAGCCCCGGACTGGCCGTGGCAGCCATGGTATGCTGATCTCATAAGGCTGCTGGCCGATCACCCGTGGAGGCTTCCAGTAAGGGACGATCTCCTCGTACAGGGTCCAGTTCGGATGCCGCAGGTGGATCGATTCTTGCTTATGGCTTGGCTCTTGAGAGGGCAAGGTTGCGAAAGCAGAGATATTCTGGGGCAATGTTCTCAACATTACTAAAAGCTCGGAAGCGCTCAACCTGCCTCTCATGTGAGGGTCTGGTGCATCTTCGAGGATTGGTGTATGGCCCAGGAAAGGAGGCCTATGGCAGTGTCGGTCCCAGAGGTTCTAGACTTTTTATAGGCTGGTTTCAAAAAGGGTCTAGCACCCAGCTCGCTGTGGGTACAGTAGGCAGCAATTTCCTGTTACCGGGGCAAGATTCAACGTTAGTCCTTGGGACAGCATCTGGATGTAGGCTGGTTCCTGAGAGCAGTGAGGCGCCTGCGGTCACCACAGAGGTCGTCAGTTCCTCCCTGGGACCTCAATTTGGTACTGGACGCTCTAGCGGGGGAGCCTTTTTGAGCCGGCAGGGTGTGCCACGTTAAAGGACTTGACCCTCAAAACCGTGTTTCTAGTTGCAATCTGTTCAGCTAGGTGTATTTCGGAGCCGCAGGCTCTTTCGTGTCGCCCTTCGTTTCTGTCTTTCTTTAAAGAGAAGGTGGTCTTGCGGATGGTGCCTTCCTTTTTGCCCAAAGTTGTTTCGCCCTTTCATATCAATCAGCCGGTATCTCTTCCATCTTTCTCTAAGATGGGGCTGGAGCCCAGGGATGCTCGGCTGTGCCGTTTAGATGTTTGCAGAGTGCACAGGCGATACCTGGATTGTATGGCGGTGTTCCGCAAATTGAATCGGCTATTTGTCTTGTTTGGGGGCCACGTAGAGGAGAAGCGGTGGCCAAGTCTTCCATTTCCAGGTGGATCACAGAGGCCATTGCATCAGCATACATTCTGAAAAGCAAAATGGTCCTGATGGCTTTTCAGGCACACTGTACGCGGGCTCAAGCAGCCTCGTGGGCTGAGTCCAGTCTGTTCCACCGTTGGATATCTGTAGGACAGCAGTGTGGTCCTTGCTGCATACTTTGGCTAGGCATTATCGGTTGGATGTTCAGGCGGTGGCGGATACGAAGTTTGGAGGAGCGGTGCTTCGGTCCGTTCTTGCGGGCCACTCCCATGCTTGAACTGCTCTGTTACATCCCAGAGGAAAGGGACTGGACTGGAGGGATGCTTAGGAAGGAGTAATTAGACCTTACCTGCTAATTAGCGTTCCTAAAGGAACTCCTGTCCATTCCTTGATCCTGCCCAGGTTTAGATGTAGAATTAGATCTGACGGTGAAGGAGGTGTAGCGGCCTGAAGCGATATTATTTAAGAGTGCAAAACAAATTTTAAAAAAATAAAGATGGGTCATGAGGCTGGTCACCAGGGAATTCTGGTGAAGCGGCGGAGTGAATAGATGGGTGCCCTTGCGTCAGTCTTGCAGGGCAGTTGGTGTGTCAGGTAAGCCGCCGCCTTCTCAGGGGGGTGGGAAGTTCCTTCTGGGGGGAGAGGGGAAGTGTGTTTTTGTTGGTTATATGTAATTAGTTGGTTTGGTATTCTGCTTTGTCAATAGGATACTGGAGTGGATGGGAGGTGACAGTGCTATTTATATCAGTGTCATCAAAAGGATGATGTGCTCAGTCTCCAAGTTGCTGAAGGGGAGCACAACCCTGAGGAAAGGGACTGGACTTCCGTTCCTTCAGGAACGCTAAATAGCAGGTAAGGTCTAATTACTCCTTATCTGGAATGGTATAGCAGGATAAGGAAGGAGAAATTTGAAATACCTAATAACTTTCTTTCTTTGAATCTTGCTAGACCAATCTAGGCCTCGACCTGGAAGACTTATTGTAGAGGTTTGGGAACCCCTGCTGCTTCTTGATTGAGTTGTCTGACTCAATGTCTGATGCAGAGGTATTTACGGTTAAGAGAGCCAGATACTTGTTCCAAGTGTTTCTTGCTATTTATGGTTGATTAATGCTAGTAGGTTTTGTTTTTTGTTTTCCCTGAGGGTTTCAGTCTTGCTTACTGTTCGGTAAGTTTCATACCTGCTTTTCTTGGTACCGTGCCAGTAGATATAATGAGTGATGATACCACTGAAAATTGCTCAAGTTTTCCTACAACTGATGGCAAGGGAGCATAACCTATGCATCTGAACTGGTTTAGAAGGATTCAAGGAAAGAAAATTCAGGTATATAAAATTTCTCCTTTTCATATATGTCCTTTGTTCTGTCCCATCGATGAATCACCTCCATAAACTATCCTTCCGTTTGTTCAGGGGCAGCGGAGCACCTTTTTGTTTGGAGGGGCCAAGCTAACCAATCACCATCCCTGCTTCCAAGCTCTCTATTGCTAATGCTCTGTTAGGCAAAATATTGGTGGGACCATGGCCCCTCTGGCCCACCCCTTTCTGCTGTCTATGCCTTTGTTGTAAATTCCTATTAAAAAAAAAGACCCCATTGATATCCACTATAAAAAGTGAATCTTCCTAAAAACAGGAACTCTTAATTGAAAAATGTTATTCTTTTGTCAGAATGTTTGAGGCCGTGAAACCTCTTGTGACCAACTTTCCTTTTAATATTTTTATCTAGTGTACTTAGACACCTCTGTGTTCAAACACAAATATCTGTTAAAACACTTTGACACCTATACAAATCTTTAGAAAGACAAAAACTTGCGATTTAGTTCTACTGAACTCCAAACGAGCAAAAAACAGCTATGCCTGCAATCTATATCCAGCTGCTTGTTCCACAAGGAAGATCATGAAGTGTTTGTTTCACAAGAATGCTGTGTTCAATGATAAGCTACTAAAGTCTAAAATGATTCCCAAAACGGACACAACACTACGTTTAGAACTTATTGATCCTTAAAGCTCTGTCAACGCTCAAAAGGACATCCATTAATCTAAATTGTCATAGCTGTCAGCAATTCAAATCTCCTTATTTTAAACTCACGTCGTGTGACATGCCTAAGCATATGATGTTGAAAAAAAATGATGGAGATCAGATCAGTCACAAAATTGTCAAAAAATCAAAGTAGACTCCACCAATCAAGTTCCTGATTTAACCCATGCGGAGCCACTGTAGCTAATCTGAAAAGCCACAATTGCTCCAAGATTTGCAGTTTATGTTCACAATTTTAATAAAGCCTTGTTCATGTCTCCTCCTCTCCAATGTGCTCTCACCATTTTTAAAACCAAGTATTTCAGGTCACTAATCTTGTGATCTGCTGAAATCCAATGTGATACCAAGGGTTTGTCAGGGATCTTCCTCTGAATGCAACTCCTGTGCTCAATGATCCGCGTGCGTACTTCTCTTGTGGATTTACCTATATATACTAAGTTGCATGGGCACTGTATAAGATATATTACATTTGAGGTTCTACAGTTGGTGTAATCATGTAAATATATTTTATGTCCTGACTTGAGATTTGTAAAACTATTTTTGGCAGTGATGGTGTGCAAACAGATCAGTTCCCACAGCTATAATGTCCCTTAATCTTAGGAGGCACATGGGTTTTCATGAGGGCCAACGGGACTAGAATGTTTGCCAAGTTTGAATTTCTTTTATATGCAATTATAATCCGTTTAGTATTGAAGGCTGCTAAAGAAGTAAGAAGATGCCATGCTTGTTTAAGAATATTAACTATTGGATTTAGAGTGTTGTGAAAATGTCAAAGCACAGACAACTTTGTCTGTGTTTTTTTAAGTACTTTTCTTTTGTAACAAAGAGGAACGTTCAGTGGTACATGCTCTTAGATATGCTTTCTTTATATATTCTTTCGGATAACCTCGAGTTTTAAATCTACAATGCATGTCAACAGCATGTCGTTCAAAATCTCTATCTGTTGTACATAATCTTTTAATTCTAAGGAATTGGCTGATGGGTAGATTATTTTTAAAGGACCTATTATGGCAGCTCTCATAGTTAAGTAAAGTGTTCTGATCTGTAGATTTCCTATAAAGGTCCGTGACAAATCCATTGCTATCTTTCCTAATCATGATATCTAAATATGGTACTTTTTCAGTACTAAAGGTGCCTTCAAACTGTAGATTAGAGTCCAGTGAATTGAGCCACACAAAAAATTCTAGCAACAAAGATTCTGATCCATCCCATATTATCAATACATCATCAATGTATCTTTTCCATAATAATATATTGGACTTGTAAGGGTGAAATGCTAAAAATTGTGATTCAAAATTGGCCACATATAGATTGGCAACATCCGGGGCCATGGATGAGCTCATGGCTACCCCTTTTATCTGCTTATAATAAAGGCCCCTAAAATTGAAATAATTCTCCGCCATTGCTAATGTGGCCAATTGCACCAAGAAAAAGGTGGGTATATGGACAGGTTTTGGTCTCTGTATTAAGAGTATTTGCCAAGACTTCTAAAGCTGCTTGCTGAGGTATATTTGTATATAATGAATTGATGTCCAAGGTGACAAGTAAGAGGTGTTTGTGATAACCTTCCAACGTTTGTAGAATGTTAATTATGTGTGTTGAATCACGCACATATGATGGTACCGGGGATACAAATGGTCTTAGAACCCCTCTCTAAATTTTTAGATATATTTCTAACACAGAGCCAATGGCAGAGACTATTGGTCGACCTGGTGGATTTTGAAGTGACTTATGGATTTTTGGTAGTATATAAATAGTCGGAACAGTGGGGTGAGGGACTTTTAAGATAAGAGATCTCATTCGTTGTAAGATAACCTGCTTCCTTACCTATATAAAGGAGGGTGTCTATTTTTTGTTGTAACACAGATGTAGGATCGTCAAAGATCTTCTGTTTCAGACATGGAGTTTTCATATATTATGGTGATAAATACAATAGCAACAATATCTTATATCATCTATGATCAATTGTAGTAGTTTATTAATTTTATCTTTTAGTACGACATCACCATTGCCTATGGTATATTAGGAAATTTTAGAATTGGATTAAGTGAGTATAATTTTACACACTATGCTTTTGACACCCTTCTTTTTGGTTGTCTCTTTTTTTATACATAATGTTTGCACACACACACACACACACACACACACACACACACAGAGATATTTCTTTGTTTTATACAATTTTTATGTGAACCCCTTCTGTCCTGCGTTTATATTTAATTTCGTATTTAATTTTGGAGCAAGTAATTGTTGCTTAAGGCTCACGGTTTAGTTTTAAGTGTCGTTAGGGTTTATTTTGATATCTATGTTGATGATTCATTACTATTATGAGTTATGTTCATTGTTTTAGCTGCTAACCCCCTGAGGAAGGCATTTCATGCCGAAATGCGTTGGGGTCAACTTCAATAAAGGAACTTTGAATTTATCCTGACGTCCCTTGACTCTTACTCTTTGTGTATCCTGTCCTTGGTTGCAAGAGCGGTGCTCCTTGTTGTGATTGGTCGAGTTCCTCCTTGTCCTGGGTTTCAGAAGACTCAATTACCACACCATTCCATGGTGATGGAATCAGCCATGGGACGGATAAAGAGTGCAAAAAGGCATGCATCTAATCCTCCAGGACGTGAGTGTAGGACTCTTGATGCCTTTGGACGTTGATCTTTCCAGGCTTCCATGCTTTCTGCTAGGATCAGTTCCTATATCTTGTATATGGGAATGTTCCTTAAGGAGGTCACAGGAGACTTGGAGCTTATGAGCCCTCTCCTTCCTGATGATAAAAGGCAAGATTATCTTGCTCTTGTTAAACATGCTCAGGATTTTTCCAAATTTGTGAATTGTGCAGCCTTTGACTGTTTGAATGCATAAGCAGAACTTCTGCTTTTGCTATAGGTGCACGTAGAATTGCCTGGCTCCAGGCATCTGACTTGGAAATATGGGTACAGGACAAACTGGGGAATATACCTTGCACAGGAGAGAATCTCTTTGGCAAGAATTGGCAGGAAAAAGCTAATGAGAGAGTTGCTGAAAATATCACGTTGGATAGATTGTCTAAATCTACAGCTGATCCTGCAAGGAAAAGATCGTCTAAGAAACCATTCTTCAGCAAGAAGAAAAGGTTTTACCCCTCCTATACTCAGCAGGGACATCGTTTAAGTCAGTCTGCCCAAAAGGGACAGCACCAACAACCTAGGCAACAAAGGAAACCAAAAGCAGCCAAGCCTCAACCGGCTCAGCAGACTCAGCCTCCACAGGGGCTTTGACTCCTGTCTAGAGAACTTTGTCTTCCTTGCCCTGAACAGCCCAGAACGCTCCACCATCCCAGGAAGGTTATGTCTTTTTGCCCCCAGATGGGGTCAGATAACAGCAGAAAATTGGACTCCATCTATTGTAACAGAGGGGTACAAGCATCATTTCCTCAGCATGCCCCCTCCTACTAGTAAGGGGAACAAACGGAGCAAGAGACGAAAGTAGGTTTGGACCAGACTGCTTTATTGAAGAATATCCCTACGCGTTTCGGCTTGCGCCTTCTTCGGGGGACATACAGCTACCATGGATAAAACAAACAATGTTATAGCAATGGATATACAATATACAAATCCAACAAATAATATGATGTATAAATTAAAAATTAAAAACAAATAAATAAATGTATAAAAAATATATTAGGACAATAAAATGACTAATATATTATGTCTAAACCAATACTTAAATAAATGTTACATTTAAACCAACCAGAGGACAGAGCAGAGAGTAAAAAATCAATAAAACAAAATAATAAAATAATAATAAGATCAATGCAATAGAATTAAAATCAATTGAACTACATCTAATTAAATTAAATTAAATGAGGGCCGAGACAGAGGACTAAGATATTATGAAAAGCAAATTAAATTAAAACAAGTTGATAAACCACATGAATACAATTCTGTACATGTATACATATAGATAGCAGAAATAAAATTATATATTAAATATATATTAAACAAATAAATATAAAAATGATGAGACAATTAAATAAATATGTAAAATATATAAAAATATATATATATATACACAAATGAATATAATAGAATAGTAACATACCAGTATTGTACAGGTTGAAATGTCTCATAAAGACAATTTGGTAAAGAGCACTATGTATTGATAGCGCCGTGGTTGATGAGGTTGTCTCTTAAAGACAATTGAGTCGTAGCACTATATAATGGCTATAAAAGGAAGAACTATATAATCACTAATTGGAACAAATAATACACGAAAGACAAAACATCAAATATACCGAAAATAATAAATAAATAAATGATTACATAAAAATAGATAAAATGGGGAATAAAATTAATGATAATAATAAATGTATCTATAAATAAGGTAATATTTAAATACTTACATATAAGTTTATAAATCGTAAGATGTTAAACTTAAAACATACAACCAAAATAAAATACTTATAAAACGATAATATATTAAAAATATATTAAAAATAAGAATATATGTGAAAAAAGAATTAGCACACAATGAATGCAGTGAAATAATATAATAAAAATATATATTAATATTAAATAAAAAAGAACTCTAAGTGAGTAAATCTATAAACAGAACATGTATTCTAACAATTGGAGCTGCAAAGAAGACCAAAGTAATGGTATAATCAGCTGCGAATATATAGTGAGTATAAGTCTTATGCTATCAATAGGGAGGAGAGGAAGGGTTTCGATAATCTCAATGGACGTATAACCGTGAAGGGAAAGCACGGAGGGGAGATAAGTTATTTCAAAAATAGATTAAAGTGCTGAATATTGGACATAAGTTTAGAGCAATAATCTAACATGATGACGTATTCTGCTATTGTGTGTGCTTCTGTAAGATAAAGGGTATGCATAAGGAAGTATTCTATGTGCTAATTACATCAATATATTTAATGTGATTGAACTGATTTTGCGCGTATTTATTGAATGCAGTTGACATACCTTTACAAAGATATAATCTCATGATAAACTAGGCAAGAATGTTATATATAATATAATAATAAATAATGCAGTGGAAATATAATATAATAAAAAAATAAATAAATAATTAAATAATTAAATAAGAACAATATTAAATAAAAGAGAACTATGAATAAATCGATCTATAGAAAAGCATTCATATATTATGTCAATTAAAACTGCAAGGGAAACCACAGAGCATAGTAAAATGAGCTGCGAATATATAGTGAGTCAAAAAATTTTATAGTTCGTAAAAGGAAGAGGGAAAGTTAGATGGTATCAATGCGCTTTGACCGTGGAGGGAAAACCAGAGGGTGGATAGGTTATTTCAAGATTATTAGACCGTACAGAATGAAATTAAAATGCTGAATGTTTGGCATAAGTTTGGAACAATAAACTAACATGATGACATATATTGCCGTGGTGTGTACATTTGCAAAACAAGGAGTGTGCACAGAGAGGTCTTCTATGTGCTAGTACATCAAATATATAACAATGTGATCGCTAAACTGGTTTTCACAAATTGATGTAAGGAAAAGTATTGGCGCGAGTAGTGAATAATCAGTAAATAATACACTTTGTGTTGTAAAAACATAAGTGAGAATGATAATATAATGAAGAACACAAACTGATGAATAGGAACAGGGTGAATCGGAATATTTGGGACGGAATGAAAAATGTTGAGCTTAAAAGTAGAGAAAGTGTGAGCGAGATAAATGCTGACTCGGCAGCACCCGAACTTAAAACAAACCAGAAGTATGAATATGCAACGTACTTACTGTTCAGGCAGGCAAATGTAGCATAGAATATAACCAAATGGGAAAATTCCAAAAGAACAACGTGCCGAATCTTACACACAATAGCATCAGAAGCTAGCACTGTGTGACAGTTGTTTTATAGACGCCAATTTTCGCGCCTTTTTTCAGGAAAGACGTCACAATTGGGCGGAGCTAAGAAGGAGTCAGTGCAAACAACTATACAAAAGACAAAGTAATTATATATGTTGTTTGAGAAATTGTGTCATCAACTGATGTATGCTACAGAATATTAGTTTTTGCTGTGTGTATAAAGAATGTAATGATAGGCTATAAAACAAAATCGTCAAGGCTATTAGGAACAATTAATTGGATGCAGATAACATTGTAAAGATATCATCACATGATGAGCTAGGCAAGTAGTAGAACTGGTGATAAAGCCAAAAATAATTGAATTTACATATAAAATGAAAGAAATTGGTAGTTTAAAAATGTAAAAATATATATATATGAATATAAAAAAACAAAAAAATGATGAATGAAAAATTGACAACCATATTGAATTCTGTATACAAGAAAAATATTGAAGCAAATTGTGATGAAATCAGTACAAGAAAAATCTTAAATAGCAGTGCAAGGATGAATACAAAGGTATCCTGAAGACAAATCGTTGTTAAAATTAATGTTTATAAAAATATATAATTGTGAGGAAAATAATTGTAGAAAATATTAATGTAAGAAAACTGAAATCACTTTCCTGATTGAGTCCAAATGGATGTAAACTATTAAAATTATAAATAAATCGTTGTTCTAACTTGAGTAAAGTGAGGTTAATATCACCACCGCGCCAGTGTGGTATAGCAGTTTTGATCACCAAAAACTTAAGATCACTGACCGTATGTCCCTTCTCTACCCAATGTGAAACCAATGGTTTATCTGTAAGTTGTCTTTGGATATTGCTCCTATGCTCTATAATGCGTGTTCTAATTTGACGCAAGGTTTTCCCTATGTAAATCATATCGCAGGGACATCGGATTAAATAAATTACATTGGCAGTTTTGCAATTAGAATAATGATTAATGGTAATTTTGTGACCAGTGGAATTATGTGTGAAACTATTTTTTACTGTGATAGCATGAAGGCAGATAGAACAATTTCCACAGCTGTAGTGGCCTCTGACTTTAGGAGCGGTTCTGGGGACAGTCAGGGCAGAGGGAACCAGAAAATGGTTAAGATTGGGAGCACGTTTATATGAAACCATGAGTTGTTTGGATTCAAAGGCTGGTAAGGAAGCAATTAAATCCCATTCTTGTTTTAATATGTCCGTGATAGATTTGGAAAGTGATGAAAAGGTAAGAGGACAAGTCACTCTATCTAAATTGGGGCGTGCTGTATTCTTTAAGAGTGTGGAACGGTTTGTGCCGGATGCTCGCTGGTATGCTTTATGAATGCATTTATTTGGATATCCTCGCTGTTCAAACCGCTGGTATAAATCAGTAGCATGTTTTTCAAAATCGGTGTCATTGGTGCATATACGTCTGATTCTAAGAAATTGACTGACTGGTAAGTTCTGCTTAAAGGAAGTATTATGGCAACTGTCATAAGTGAGAACAGTATTCCTGTCGGTTGGTTTTCTATATAAATCGGTAATAAAGCCTTTGTCGGACTTCTTAATCATAATGTCCAGATATGGTATAGAATCCAAACTATAAGTGCCCTCAAATTGCAAATGTACATCTAATGTATTGAGCCAGAGATGGAAGGAATGTAGAGTGTGTTCAGGGCCGTCCCAGATGACAAGAACGTCATCGATGTAACGTTTCCAAAGGCGAATATGTTTCTTATACAGATGAAATGTTAGGAACTTGCTTTCAAACTCTGACACATAGAGATTTGCCACATCGGGGGCCATGGGCGAGCCCATGGCTACCCCTTTTACCTGCTTATAGAAGATGCCTTTAAAAATAAAGAAATTTTCCTGCATAACAAGAGAGGCCAACTGGGTGAGAAAAAAGGTGGGGACGCGAACTGGTTTTGGTCTTTGAATCAATGTATTTGCTAATACTTCCAAAGCTGCTTCTTGTGGAATGTTTGTGTATAGGGAGTTGATATCTAAGGTTAGTAAGATGAGTCCATTGTGATACCCTTCAAAATCTTTAAGGATATTAATAATGTGAGTGGAGTCCTTGACGTAAGACGGCACTAATGAGACAAATGGACGTAAAAACAAATCTAAGAATTTTGAGAGGGGTTCGAGCAATGAGCCATTAGCCGAAACAATTGGACGTCCAGGGGGATTTTGCATGGATTTATGGATTTTTGGAAGCATGTAAATTGTGGGTGTGATAGGATGAGTGACAGTCAAAAAAGATATTTCCTTAGGTGTTAGATAGCCCGCTTCCTTTCCAATATATAACAAATTATCTATTTTTTGTTGTAATGTATTAGTAGGATCATCGAAAATTTTTTGGTAGAATGTAGTATCATCCAATTGGCGTTTGACTTCTGTAACATAAGAGACTCTGTCCTGGACAACAATGGCACCACCTTTATCTGCAGGTTTGATTACTATAGACGAATTTGATTGAAGACTGTTTAATGCTGATTTTAGAGGCACTGAAAGATTATAATATGACTTTTTCTGTTTGGTTTTATATAATGCTTTAACTCTGGTGAGAACCATGTTTTCATATGCCGTTTTCTATAGATCGATTTATTCATAGTTCTCTTTTATTTAATATTCTTATTTAATTATTTTTTTATTTTTTTATTATATTATATTTCCACTGCATTATTTATTATATTATATATAACATTCTTGCCTAGTTTATCATGTGATTATATCTTTGTAAAGGTATGTCAACTGCATTCAATAAATACGCGCAAAATCAGTTCAACAATCACATTAAATATATTGATGTAATTAGCACATAGAATACCTTCCTTATGCATACCCTTTATCTTACAGAAGCACACACAATAGCAGAATACGTCATCATGTTAGATTATTGCTCTAAACTTATGTCCAATATTCAGCACTTTAATCTATTTTTGAAATAACTTATCTCCCCTCCGTGCTTTCCCTTCACGGTTATACGTCCATTGAGATTATCGAAACCCTTCCTCTCCTCCCTATTGATAGCATAAGACTTATACTCACTATATATTCGCAGCTGATTATACCATTACTTTGGTCTTCTTTGCAGCTCCAATTGTTAGAATACATGTTCTGTTTATAGATTTACTCACTTAGAGTTCTTTTTTATTTAATATTATTTCACTGCATTCATTATTGTGTGCTAATTCTTTTTTCACATATATTCTTATTTTTAATATATTATCGTTTTATAAGTATTTTATTTTGGTTGTATGTTTTTAAGTTTAACATCTTACGATTTATAAACTTATATGTAAGTATTTAAATATTACCTTATTTATAGATACATTTATTATTATTATTATTATTATTATCAATTTTATTCCCCATTTTATCTATTTTTATGTAATCATTTATTTATTTATTATTTTCGGTATATTTGATGTTTTGTCTTTCGTGTATTATTTGTTCCAATTAGTGATTATATAGTTCTTCCTTTTATAGCCATTATATAGTGCTACGACTCAATTGTCTTTAAGAGACAACCTCATCAACCACGGCGCTATCAATACATAGTGCTCTTTACCAAATTGTCTTTATGAGACATTTCAACCTGTACAATACTGGTATGTTACTATTCTATTATATTCATTTGTGTATATATATATATATTTTTATATATTTTACATATTTATTTAATTGTCTCATTATCATTTTTATATTTATTTGTTTAATATATATTTAATATATAATTTTATTTCTGCTGTCTATATGTATACATGTACAGAATTGTATTCATGTGGTTTATCAACTTGTTTTAATTTAATTTGCTTTTCATTATATCTTAGTCCTCTGTCTCGGCCCTCGTTTATTTAATTTAATTTAATTAGATGTAGTTCAATTGATTTTAATTCTATTGCATTGATCTTATTATTATTTTATTATTTTGTTTTATTGATTTTTTACTCTCTGCTCTGTCCTCTGGTTGGTTTAAATGTAACATTTATTTAAGTATTGGTTTAGACATAATATATTAGTCATTTTATTGTCCTAATATATTTTTTATACATTTATTTATTTGTTTTTAATTTTTAATTTATACATCATATTTGTTGGATTTGTATGTTGTATATCCATTGCTATAACATTGTTTGTTTTATCCATGGTAGCTGTATGTCCCCCAAAGAAGGCGCAAGCCGAAACGCGTAGGGATATTCTTCAATAAAGCAGTCTGGTCCAAACCTACTTTCGTCTCTTGCTCCGTTTGTTTCCCTGTGTATCTGCAAGAGTTACGCTCCTCCTTTGTTTCTCCCCTCCTACTAGTAAGACAGTTCAATTCTCAGACCTCTCTCAATGACCGGTTAGGTCAAGAAGTCACTATGCTCCTTGCTGAAGGGGCAATAGAAGAGGTACTTATTCCCCAACGGGGTACAGGGTTTTACTCCCTCTATTTCCTTATTCCAAAGAAAGCAGGAGGACACAGACCCATTCTAGACCTCAGAGAATTGAACAAACTCCTGTTCAGAGAGAAGTTCAAAATGATTTCTCTAGGAACTCTTCTGCCATACCTTCAGAGTCCAGGATTGGCTTTGTTCTCTAGATCTCAAGGATGCGTACACTCATGTTCTCATCCATCCAATTCATTGAAAGTTCCTTTGCTTCCTGTTTCAAGGGAAGCACTACCAATACAGGGTTCTTCCTTTTGGCCTGGCCTCTGCACCAAGGGTGTTCACAAAATTCATGGCTGTGGTAGCAGCATTTCTCCGCACCCTGGGAATATTCGTCTTCCCTTACTTAGACGACTGGCTCATTCAAGCCTCTTCAGAGCCAGAGGCCAGGGTTGCTCTGTCTCACCCAATGCTCATCCTTCAGTATATGGGACTTGTCATAAACTTCCCAAAGTCCAACCTTGCTCCCACTCAATCCCTAAAGTTTATAGGAGCTCTTCTGGATACCAGACCAACAAGGGCCTACCTTCCACAGCCCCGCTGCCTTCGCATTGTGCAGTTAGCTTCCCAAGTAGTGCTAAAGCCTCACCTCACTGCTCGGGAAATGTCAAAGTTGCTAGGCCACATGGCATCCACCATGCATGTGGTCCCTTATGCTCGCCTCCATATGTGGGCAGCCCAGTGGACCTTATCCACTCAGTGGACTCAGGCGTCAGGTTGCCTGTCAGACAAAAGAGCAAACTCAGATCGCCTTATTTTGTCCTTCCAGTGGTGGCAGTCACCCAAAAATCTTTTGGTGGGGTCTCCTTTTCAGCAACCCCTACCCCAAGCCACTCTAACAACAGGTGCTTCACAGGTGGGTTGGGGAGTCCACTTGCAAGGCCTCTCTACCCAGGGTACCTGGACCCCACAGGAGGCCTATCTTCATATCAATCTCCTGGAGCTCAGAGCAATCTTCCTTGCTCTTTGAGTATTTCACACCCGGCTCAGCTACAAGACGGTCCTACTTCAAATGGACAATCAAGTAGCCATGTTCTATGTGAACAAGCAGGGTGGAACAGGCTCTCTGCTCTGCAACAAAGCTTTGCGACTATGGGCCCTCGCCAGAGAGCATCAGCTTCATCTCCTTGCAGTGTATCTTCCAGGCATTCAAAACTCTTGGGCAGACAGACTCAGTCAAGTTCTGCTTCCACACGAATGGTCTCTCCATGTAGACCAGGTGGCCAAAAATTTTCAAATTTGGGGAACCCCGGACATAGGCCTCTTTGCAAGTCCGCTGAATGCCTAACTTCCCCGGTTCTGTTCCAGAATTCCGGCTCGGTCGTCAGGCCAGGGATGCTTTCCTCCTCCATTGGGGTCAGGACTTCCTGTATGCCTTTCCACCCATTTCACTAATTCCCAAAACCCTGTTCAAGCTTCAGAGAGACAGAGGTCATATGATCCTCATAGCTCCACGTTGGCTACGGCAAATGTGGTACCCTCTACTCCATCTCTCTCAAGCTCCGCCTCTGGAGTTAGGATCTGCTCCAGATCTCCTTTCTCAAGAGGATGGGATGCTGTGGCATCCCAGTCCCCAGTCTCGACATCTCAGGGCCTGGTTGCTGAAAGCCTAGAACTTCATGGTCTTAACCTTTCCCAGCAGGTAAAAGGATATCCTTCATGCTTCCAGGAAACCTTCCACACGACGCTCTTATGCATTTAAGTGGAAAAGGTTTACCATATGGTGCTCGCAGAAGGGTCTTAACCCTCTTGTGATACCTCTGGAATCATTACTGGAGGACCTCCATTTATCAAATGCAGGGCTCAAGACTAATTCAGTGAGTCCATTTGAGTGCTATTGCAGCTTCTTTCAAGCCTCTAAATGGACAACCTATTTCCCCTCCTCCTCTCTTCGTGAGATTTGAGAGGCCTTGTTTTAACGAAGCCTCCCATTAAGCCACCACCGGTGGCATGGGACTTCAATCTGGTACTTGGGCAGCTCATGAAACCGCCCTTTGAACCATTAGCCACTACCTCTTTAAAATGCCTTTCCTGGAAAGTTATCTTTCTCATTGCAATCACATCAGCACGTCGCATCAGTGAATTGCAAGCCTTGGTGGCTGATCCTCCTTATACAAGGTTCCATCATGATAAGGTAGTCCTTAGGACTCATCAACATTTTATGCCAAAGGTGGTTTCGCCCTTTCATTTCAACCAAGCGGTTTACCTTCCTGTATTCTTTCCAAGGCCTCACGCTTAAAATTCAGAAAGAACGTTCATGCTTTGGACTATAAATAAAACTTTGGCCTTTTACTTGCAAAGGACACAGCAACATAGAAAATCCTCTCAACTCTTTGCTTTTGATCCTAGTCATTTGAGACTTCCAGTCTCCAAAAGGACACTGTCCAACTAGATTGCACAGTGTATATCTTTTGCCTATGAGAGTAAGAGCCTTCCTCTTGAAGGCCATGTCACAGCTCACAATGTGAGAGCCATGGCAGCCTCAATGGCTCATCTTCACTCTGTGTCTATCGACGACATCTGTCGAGCAGCTACTTGGGCTTCGGTTCATACCTTCACATTCCATTACTGCTTAGACAAGGACTCCCGCCGGAATGCCTTGTTTGGTCAGGCTGTTCTTCAACACCTGTTCCAGACTTAATCAACTCCTACCCACCATCCCTGGTAGGATGCCAGAGATCCAGGGGGGGAAGTGGAGCCCTTTCTCAAGGGCGCACAACTTTCTGGGGCTTTCTCCCTGGCATCTGCAGCTAGGGAGTCCCCATATGTGAAGACTACATTCCTGCTTGTTTCTGGAGATAGCATAATTACTCACCTGTAACAGGTGATCTCCGGAAACAGCAGGAATTTATTCTTCACAACCCACCCACCTCTCCTAGGAGTTGTAGCTCTCTCTCTTTCTCTCTCTCTTTCCCTCTCTTTCCCTCTCTCGTTTGTCTCAGCTATAAACTCAACTGGAGAGGGACAGTTGGGAAAGACGGGAAGGCAGCACGCAGGCACTGTGGGATGCTCCCAAAAGCTTTCCTATTGGATGCTGGGGAGCGTTCCCGTGCAGGCTCAGTCAGTACCGACAATACCCATATGTGAAGGCTAAATTCCTGCTGTTCCTGGAGATTATCTGTTACAGGTGAGTAACTATGCTTTGTGAGCCAGACATATAGGATAAAACCCCTATAAAATTGTATTTCGTCATGAGATGAATCTGAAGTGTCAACCAGATTGATAATAGCCAAAGGTGCAATATCGTTAGAAATGGAGCTAGAAGACCCAGTAGAAAAGAAAAATCCTGCGAAGTTCAGAACATAACATAAGAACATAAGATATGCCATAGGGGGTCAAACCAAGGTCCATCAAGCCCAGTATGCGGTTTCCAACAGTGACCAATCTAGGTCACAAGTACCTAGCAGTTTCCCCAAAAGGCACAGGTTCCACAGTGCTTGTATTGGGGCAAGCAGTTATCATGGATCTAGTGTAGTTCTTTAATAACCATTCCACAATGTGAGAATTTTGCTTGCTTATAAGCTTATGAAATAATTTTCTTTGGCTAGCCCTGAGCTAATAGACGATTACTAAGATCTTGAGCATGATGCTTAAACTCCTCCATAGTAGAACACATTCGCCGAAGGCAAAAAATTGACCCAACAGACCTGGATGAAAACTTTGGTATTTATGTTTAAATCTGTTTATTCATCAATCAGCATATCAACAGACATGAATACGTACAAGAAATATCAATCGTGATGCAACAGAAAAGCCTCGCACTTAAACTACAACAATAACATTGAATACCAGTGCTCTGCAATAAAGCAAAAATGCACAACCATCACTCCCAAGCTCTCCGCCCTGTTTGTGTTTACCCCCCTGTCTCCTTTAAGCGAGTAAATTAAATCTAACCAGTATCAGTAGTTTTTCCTTTTAACAGGAATTTTTACAGGAATTTTACCTCCCCCCCCCCCCTGTCATCCCCCCAACCCTCCCTCCCTGCCCCCAATATCCAGCCCAGTCGATTGTCCATCTGCTCCGCAATCCCAGATGCGCACCCCTCCCTATTCCACTCTTTCAGGAAGGAATGCTTTAAGGAAGAGAGAAAGGGCACGAGGGGCCAGGCTCGAGGTTGCTCTTCTCCCTCACCCTACCCCTCTCAACTGCCCCTTTTACCTAACGGACAAATGAACAGTAGCACCCGTTATCCTCTCTCCCCCCCCCACCCTCCTGACTGGCCCACTACCCCCCTATGCCTCCCCATATACCTGTCCTACTGTGTGAGATCTTAAACCCCCCCCCCCCCAACACCCTGGTGCGAGTTCCACCTTGTAGTGATTGCAAATGGGGTCTCCAGCTTCTCAAAAAGCATTCCCATCGCCGCGGAAGGCCGCTGGCCCGAAATTGTTCCATTAACACACCATGTAATCTCACCCTCCAATGTCCATATGTGGGTCCCTTAGCATCCACCCAACTCTGTAGTATGGTCAAACGAGCAGTCACCAACACCAGACGCATCCATTGCATTACATCACGTCCTACCCTCTCACCCCACTGCTCCTCCCAGATATCCAATATCAGGTTTCCTGCTGTTAACCCCAACCGTTCTTGTACATAACCTTCTAAATAAACCTGTACCTTCCCCCAAAAATCCCTCACCTGTGGGCAATGCCAAAACATATGTCCCAATGTAGCCCTATCTGCTCCACATCGAGGGCAACAGTGGGAACTATTTACTTCGGCCTTCCAAGCCCGAAGGGGGGGCATAGTATAATCGCCGTGTCAACTTATATTGCATATCTCTATGCGCCACCATCACACTCAACGTGGGAATATTAGCCAAACTCCGCAATACCCCCTCTTCCTCTATTACTTCTCCCAGATCTTGCGCCCACGCATCCGCAAGGTCACCTAACACAGCATGTGGCTCCAGTTCCCACAACATTTTTTGCAACCATGCCACCCCAGCCCCCAGTTCTCCCCCCATTAAAACTTCCTCTATTCCAGAGCTTACCCCGCCTTGCAATGCCTCCGGCGGTATACTACGCACATAACTACGAACCTGGGCATAGGGAAAAACATCCCTCCCGCTCAGAGGATAATGTCTGCTTAATGTCGTGAAAGACTCCAGCTTCCCATCATCGATTAAGACATGCTCCAAGTTTACTATACCAAGTTGTTTCCATCTGACAAAGCAATCCCCGGAAATCCCGGGTAAGAAATTCATATTACCCCAGAGCGGGAGATATGGGGAGTAATTAGCTGAAAGTCCTTTTCCTTTACATAAGTACTTCCAGGCTTTATGAATTGGATCTAATAACAGTCCCCTGATTTCCGTCGCAATCTCCTTAACTGACTGCGCATGCAAAATGTAACGCAAGTGTAGGGGTTTCACCAGTTCTCGAAACAGGTCCACCGGGGTGTAAACCCCAAGTTCCCATATCCAATCCCGAACATGTCGTAAAAGACAGGCTATATTGTACTTCCTAATATCCGGCAAACTCATACCCCCTCTAGCCCAAGGCTGTCGCAGAACCTCCAAACGTATCCTAGGCCTCTTACCTCTCCAAAGGAGCTTGTTAATCAAGCCATCCATTTTGCGGATATCTGATCGCTTTAACAGCAGTGGGAGCATCTGAAGCATATAGAGTAGCCTTGGAAATCATTTTGTATAAAGCAATACGACCACCCAATGATGGCGGCTGATCCCTCCACCTATCCACACTGTTCGCCAAGTCGGTTACTACCTTGTTGACATTTAACTGGTATAAATCTTCCAAAGCCGCGGGCAAACAAATTCCCACGTATTTAAACTTACTTTCAGCCCATTTTAGGGGAAAATCTCTCTGCCAACTACGACGGGACCCCGATCCCAGCAAAAGTGCCTCTGATTTATCCAAATTTAGTCGAAATCCCGAGGTCCCCTCATATTCTCGAATAAGATTTAGCAGATAGGGCAATCCCTGCTGTGGATCCACTATGTGTACGAGTAAATCGTCAGCAAAAGCCGCCACTCGAAATTCAGTCCCCCCCTATTGGTATACCACTAAACTGTAACGCGGACCGAATCCGAATCAGCAAAGGTTCCAACGTCAAAATGAACAGCAGTGGGGATAAAGGGCATCCCTGCCGGGTGCCTTTCTGAATAGAGAATTCAGAAGACATATTACCATTCACCATGACAGCTCCCTTAGGGTCAGCATACAGAAGCCGCACCACTTCTACAAAAGCCAGTGAAGCCCATTCCCTCCAAAACCTGATACATAAATCCCCAATCGACCCTATCGAAGGCTTTTTCAGCATTGAAACTAATTAACATAGAATCCTGTTGATTTGCCCATCCCGCACACATAGAAATCAGAATTCGTTGCAAATTATAGGAAGCATGCCTCCCCCGTATGAAACCCACCTGATCCGTATGGACTAAAGCCGGCAGGAGTGCCGCCACTCTATCTGGCATAATTTTGGCCAAAATTTTAATATCGACATTGAGAAGGGAAATGGGTCTAGAACCCGGCAAAAGTGGGTCCCTCCCTGGCTTCGGTAGTATTGTGACCAGAGCCTTATTCGGCTCATAGGGAAAACTGCCTCTTTGTATCAAATTTCCAAAATAATCTATTAAGGGAACCACCACCTTATCTCACAATATTTTGTAAAACTCACCCCTTAAACCATCGATTCCAGGAGCCCGCCCATTCTTTAAAGGTTTTAATGGCCATTTGTACTTCCCTCGGGGAGACAGGCTAATTTAGAACCCTAAATTCTCCGCTGTTAGCTGCGGCAACTTACAACCCTCCAAATATGTCTTACCCTCTTTCTCACATTCCCCATCCTTACTATAAAGTCGTTGGAAGTAATCGGTGAACACCTTTGCGATTCCCTTCCCGTCTCTACGAAGAGTCCCATCCGGATGTCGGATAACCCCGACATATCTAGAACCCCCCCTCAGGTCGAACCAAAGATGACAAAAGTCTCTCTGCCCGGTTACCATGTTGATATAGCTGGTATCGATAATACATCAACGACTTTTTAGCTCGTTGATGTAATAGCATTTCCAACTCCTTTTGTAATTCCTGCATCGTAGTCCTATTTACCTTACTCCCATCCGACGCCAACCTACATTGCGCTTTTCCCAAATCATGTTCCAATGAGATAATTCTCCTATTTATCCGTTTGCGTTTAGAACTATGATAACAATCTCTCCCCGAAGCACCGCCTTGCCTGCTTCCCAAAAGAGTATCGGATTAATCTCAGGCCCATCGTTAATTGTGGTATATACCTCCCATTTTTCTCGCAAGTACTCTTCAAATTGAACATCCCCACTAAGCTCCAAAGGATATCTCCATATTCTGTTTCAGGATTGAACTCCCTTTCTGAGTTCCATAATCACTATAGCATGGTTGGAAAGAACGGAAAGACCCACTTCTACCTCCAAGACCCAACTGAAAAGCGATTCAGATATCAAGAAGTAATCAAGACGGGACCAAATTCCATGGACCCTAGACATGTGGGTGTATTCCCATTCTCCCGGGTGCAACACCCTCCAAACATCCATCAGACCGTGCGCTTCACATATCCCCCAAAGCTTTCGCGTACTCCTCAAGTCTCTATTCCCAGACTGACCTGATCTATCCATATGATAATCTAGGACCGCATTGAAGTCTCCTCCTATTATGACTTGGTACCCATTAGTATCTGTCAAAAATTGGGCCATCCGCTGATAAAAGCGAGCCTCATAAACATTAGGCGCATACATTGAACACAAGACTACTTTAATGCCATCCAGGATTCCCCAAACCAAAACATACCTACCCTCCGGGTCAGTTTCCACTTTCTCCTCCATCCACCCCACAGATTTAGTAACCAATATAACGACCCCCCGCTTTTTCCCCACCGCTTGGGCCCCATACACCTTGGCAATATGACCTCTGCCTAGCTTCCCATGCTCAATTGCTGTTTGAGTTTCTTGCAGCATAATGATACCAATCTGTTTACGCTTTAGCTGTTGCATTACTTTATCGTTTTATTGGAGAACCCAACCCGCAGACATTCCAAGAAACTATTTTGGTGCCATTACCCATTGTCTATCTCACTTATAGGTACCTTGCTATATGGTTTCACTCTGATGTTAAGGCGAGGGCCCCCCCAGCTTAGGGCTCCCCCCCTCTACCATACAATCCTGTCCCACAAACTCACATCCAGTTAAGCAAGCAGCACCGGACCAGTCATACCCAAAGCATACGTCGAGTTTCCCCCCTTGTCCCTTAATCAGTAGTTGAGGCCAGCCCCCCCTCCCACCCTCTTAGTACCCTGTCCCTCCCCCCTACTATCCCGCCCTCCCCCCCCTAGAAATCCTAACCACCGACCACGACCCTGAGGTCCCTCCATTACTTCCAGTACATGTGGAGCCCTCCCTCCCCCCCCTCACACCTGCCATTATTGAAGCATGGAAGTGCATGTTCATTATGCCCATTGCGCCCACTATACCCACCAATCAACCATTCCCAGTACAAACTTTTCAACATTACATCATGTAAGTAATCCAGCAAGTCAAAAACAAAAACCTCAGCCCCTCCCCCCCTGCCCAAATTACCCGTCTCAACTAAGATCCCTCAGCAACATACCACCCCTCTCCCCGTAGCCAACTGCAAACATAAACATAGGAATAGAGTCCCCCCCAACTCTAGGCATAAGAGCCTTTGCACATACATATCACACATTATTCAACTAACATTTACATTGTTACCCCCAAGGGCTTTAGCAAAGTTTATAACTTTTTACTATGCAACCAATAGTCTCTGCCTTTAGTCATGTCTCTGCTTTCAGCCAAGTCCAGGCCTTCCATGCACCAAAATGCACTGGCCTTCTACCCCTCTCCTACGCCTACCAGACAAAGCGAGAAGGCAGGGAGTCACCCACGTTGATTGCAGTAATCCATAGCTTCCTCCGGCGATAGGAAAAGTCGGCGTACACCATCGCACTCCACGTACAAACATGCCGGATAGGTCAGTGAGAATTTAAGGCCTTTCTCCACCAGCCGGCTGCACACGTCTTTATAGGCCCTTCTACGCAATGAAACTCCAGCTGAGTAATCCTGGAAGACTAAAACTTTGCAGGCAGTTTCTCCTTTTCTCCGTAGCTGTCGCGCCGCTCGCAGGACTCCTTCCTTTTGCACTGCATTGAGAAACCGAGCAATAACCACCCGAGGCCTGTTGTCGCCAGCTCGGTAAGGTCCCAAACGATGAGCTTTCTCCAAGATAATCTCCCCCAAGGCTTCCTCCAGCAGCAAATTCGCCGGTATCCACTCCTCCAAATATCTCCGCAGATCCTTCTCTTGCACAGATTCCCCGATGCCAATAAACCTTAAATTATTCCTGCGGCTTCGATTTTCAAGGTCCTCCAATTTATCTGCCTGTTTGGCCATTGCCTCTTCCAGTTTCTTTATCTGGGCCAAGGCCTGGGTCTGCACATCCTCCACAGCGCAGATGCGCTGTTCCGCCTGCTCCACCCATCCGTTGAACTCCGTAACTGCCTGTGCTACCGCTGTCATTTGCACTGCCAGGCCCCCGAGGCGATCCTCCAGAGCCAAGACCACCGCCTTGGATACCTCCTCCACCATCGTGCTCTGGGCAGTTGAGGTTCGGCCATCTTAGCGTCCGCTCCCCGTGGTTTCTCCCGCTTGCTAGACTTCGCCGCCATAAGCTTCTCGGCTCTCCAGAGAAACTCCACTACACTGAGCAAACACAATTCTCCCCCCGAATGAATCTGTTCTTGCAATTAATGCGCATTCAAATGAATAAAAGTATTGGGGGAGAGAGCGGGCTCCGGAGCTAGAAAAGATGCGTCTTCCCTAGCCCACCATGACACCGGAAGTCTCAACTTTGGTATTTAACTAAACTGTTACGTTGAACCGTCTTTCGATATAATACAGTTGATCTTGTTTATATATCATTACATCCAAAAATTCAGTTTTAAAAGAATGACAATGTACTGAAAATTGAATGTTAGTTTTTAAAGTGTTTTCACAGATATTTGTGTTTGAACACATTAGAGGTGTCTAGTACACTAGTTAAAAAAAAGTTAAAAGGAAAGTTGGTAATGAGAGGTTTCACGGCCTCATGACAAAACATTCTGACAAAAGAATAACATTTTTCAGTGAAGAGCTCCTGTTTTTAGGAAGGTTCACTCTTTTTATAGTGAGATGCTTTTGTTGTGACATCTGGCGTGCTCTGTTTTCCCTCATCTGTGTACGTTCAGTTACAGAACCAGCGTACGAGCTCTTGACCTACATATTTGTTCTGTAGCTGAAAAGAGGGTGGTTTAGAGAGAGTGCGCTCTTGTGCTGTAGGTAGCTGTCTTCAAATGTTTGTGTAATTGGAATACAGTGCTATTTCCTATTCCTCTGTTCTCTATCTGGCTTTCATGAGTATTGAAACATTCATATATAGTCAAAATAAAACCTTTCTAGCCTCTCCACTACTTCATGCATCTCCCATACCTGTTGCTTGTGGGACTTCCCCAGCTAGCATCTCTTACTGGATATTGTGCATATGCTGACATTCATTGGTTGGAATACGTATGTCACCTTTCAAGCAGATTGAGATGATAACCTGAATAGAAGCTTCTCATATAGGATAACGGGCTTCAGAGAGTATCCTAGAGGTGCATATCGATCATAAGTCAGCAGTGATTGGACTTAATGACACACTGTATTCTACCATTATGGATGCTTGTATTGTGCTTTCTTTCCCCTCTTGTTATAATTTATGTCTCTTTGATTATTGTAAGCCCCAGATATTCAACCTCTTAAATACAGCTAACAGTATTTTATACCCCCTTAAACTCCCTGTTCAGTCCTTATGTGCTTGCTTCTCTGTCTTTGCTCGGCAGTTTTTATTTTATTCCATGTTTTTGCTATATCACTAAATGGCTAAAAGGTCATTGTGGCAGTTTATAAGATGCTACCTAGACCAGTAGTCTCTCGCAATAGGCCTGGTTTTCGATATCAATGATTTTGCTGCACTAAACACATGCAAATATTACAGGCATATTTATTTAGATATTCTGAAAACTAGATCTAATGAGCCCATTGACTGTTGTAAACCACTGAGCTGTTGTCAGTTCTGAGGCATTATTGCAGAAATTAAAGGTGTGCTTTTGTAGAATACAGTATACAAAAAGAGTGAAAGTGTCTATCTGTCTTTCAGTTTATGATTATGTACTTTGTGGTAAAAGTCTGTTTACTTCCTTTTATATGTCTATTAGAGTAAATGCTTTTGAGTTTGTGATTGGTTATAATATACAGTAAATCTGCCATTTTTACAGTTCTGTATTTAACTTAACAAATTTCTCTACACTGTAGAGCGCATTATGCTTAGGTTTATATACTGATGAAATAAAAAAGGCCCTTTAAACTGAAATATTATAGCAATTGTATTGATTAACCGTATTAAAACATTTTAACTGCAATTTGTCAAGTATGAAATATCTTCAACCTTTATCTTTTCAAGGACTTCATATTGTATGTGCTTTATTTATTGCATTGATTTAAGTCCTATTTTATTACTTGACTTTGCGATAGTTGTGAAAATGGAAGCCTTCTCCCAGGTGGGCCGTAAAATTTGTTTTGTTCAAGACTAATGCTGGGTTTATAACCTAATAAGAAAACTGGCAAGTTCACAGGTCATAATTACAAGACATAAGAAAGTGATGATAGCATTCAGACCTTCATTGACTTGCAGAAAAAGACTAGAGCAATTTCCATTTTGTTCTCTGCTGCCTTAAGAATATCCTTCATATATCAGAATAATCACTGTTACTTGGTTTGCTGTTAGCTGGAAAGCAATTTGTTGCTCAAGTGCTGCACAGCAGAGCTAGTAAGTTGAGTGTGTCATGAGGAGCATTATGAATGCTTGTGTTGTGATTTCTGGTTTCTCTGCCTGACTGCAATCCATAGTTATTGCTTTGGCTGTTGCTACCTGTTTTAAAGACACATTTTCAATCTTAGCAATACAACCAAAAACTTCATTCCCCTTAAACTGCTTTTTTTCTTTCCCTAGTCCTGTGCTCTGGAGTCTGTACTCCTGTAGTATGTAGTAATAACGAAAAGACTACCTAGATGTTTGCTTTTCTCTGGGAACAAGCAGGAAGTTGGCCCTTACATATGGGTGACATTGGCACCGATGGAGCCCTCGAGGAAGCATCTTCCAAGCTTTCAAAGAAAGCCTTTGGGAGATGTCACCTTGCATGTGTGGTCCCCTTTCCGCTTAAGGATGTGCCCTCTTGCTCTGTCTTCTTTTCTCTGTGGAGCCCTTCAGTTGTCTGTCTGCCTTCCCCCAGAAAATGTTGTGTGTTTTTTTTTTTTTGCCCGAGTTTCATACTCTCCTCTCTAGTTGTGCACCGGAACTCTTCCCACCACCCGAGCTCACTGCTCCAGCATAGTCTCAGGTTCGTAACCTTTTTTTTTTCTTTTTGGCGCCTTCGCGTCTTTTTTTTTTTTCCAACTGGCAGCACCATGAGTTTTTGACCTTGACGGGGTACTTTTCCCCACCCCCCCATGACTACCAGTGGTTTCAAGAAGTGTGATCGGTGTACAAAAACTGTCCCTTACCGATACAAACGACTGCTGCCTACACTGCCTAGGGCTAGACCACAACCCCACAGACCGTGGTCTTTGTAAAAAGATGTCTTCCAAAGCCCCTAAGAGCCATCAGCAGCAGCACGATTAAGTTTTTCCTAGAGTCCCCGGTGCTTCCGAACCCCAGTCGATGCCGTGAGCCTTCTGAAAGGGAGTCTCCTTTGAGGGAACACAAGAAGAAGAAACAACACTTGAAGGCAACGTTCCTGAATGGTTCTGGCAGGCTGGGTAAGCCCCAAACCAAGTCTCGCAATCCACGCCACTTGTCCGAGGGCTCGGGGAGCAGCCTACCAAGGTTGCCTGGAAGGAATCGCCTGAAGATCAACCCGGACACCCGAGGCTATCCTCTTTGAGGGACTGCCCTTCGAGGGAATCTGTGCCAGGCCAGAGTTTCTCTGTGCCTGCGCTGAAGGCTGGGGAGCCTTCTAGACTGGAGACCAGAATGGCAGCCCTGGAGCGCAGCTTGTCTGCCTTCATGGACTAGCAGTGGGCATTGTTATCCCGCATGGCTGGTTCCTCCTCCCCTACCACCAAGCCCTCGCCATCAAGGATGTCCCCGGAGGTCAAGCCAGTCCTTGAGACCATACGGCCCCGAGTTGATCCTCGGCTGAGGTTTCAATCCAAGTTTCATTCTAAGGGACAGAGGTCTTCCCCAGTTAGCATGCATTGCACCAACCATGGGCCCTCTGAGGGGTTTAGGCAGGGCTCGGGCCCGGAGCCTCTGGGCCACCTTCTCCTTGAGTCTTCCCCTGACTACTCAGACTGGGAGACCGAGGGCAAGGCGTCCTCCTACACCTGTCCCCTCTGACCTGTCCCCCTTCAAGTCTTGATATCTGTCCCCAACTGAGGACATGGCATGCCACTACTTCGTGGGACATGCCAAAGGCGCTAGCATTCCCAACTGAATCGGAGGACGACCCTTGGATGGAGGAACTAGAAATCCTCCAATACAAGACCCCACTGAGGGAATTGCTGGCGGTACCCATTCCACCCATCTCGGAATAACTAATGCTCCGCATGTGGGAAATACTGGCATCAGTGCCCGTCATGAGCAAGTGGCTTGACTCGATGTATAGGGTCCGCCAGAGCCCCCGATCCCAAAAGGCACAGCTGCTGCATAACTCCATGGTAGTGGAGTTGGTCATGCGTCAGCTGAAGAGCCAGAAGACGAACTTCTCGGTGCCCCCGGATAGGGAGGCCTGCACCTTGGATGCCCTCGGCAGAAAGTGCTACCAGGGCTCAATGCTCATTGGTCAGATCTAGGCCTACCAGCATGTACCTAAGAGACCTGGCAAAGGAACTCACCGGGTTCTCAACTGGTCTCTCTGAGGAACCCCCTACAACAGTTCAAGAACCTGGCCAGAGCTGTCCATGAGTGCTCCAAGTTCATGACTCGAGCAGCTTATGATGGCTTCGAGTCAGCGACTAGAGTAGCTACAGTGGGCATCTGTTCCCAGTGCCAAACCTGGTTACAGTCTTCCGACCTTGAGCAATGGGTTCAGGACAAATTGGTCAATGTCCCATTCCAAGGGGAGGATCTCTTTGGCAAATCCATTGTGGAAAAGGCCGCTAAGTTAGAGACCAAACTTGTGATGAGGACCAGGCTCTCTAAAAAGACCGCTACCCTCCCTCGACGGAAAGGCTTGGGTAAAAATTCTTTCTACCCGAGGAAAGGGGCTGCTTACAGAAACTACCCATATTCTCAGCCCTCCCCAGCTCCGCAACAGGGTCAGCAGGCCAAGGGACATGGGAAAGGCCCTTGTAAACAGACAACTCCCAAGCCCCAGGTGTCGGCCCCAGCCCAGCATGGGGGGTTTGTTTTTGACTTCTTGGGCATAGCCTCACTAACCTAAGGAGGACAGCAGCCCACAGGGGGACAGCTGATCCACTATGCCCACAGGTGGCCAGCCACACAGATTCCTGGGTACCCCAGATGGTGTGGAGGGCCACCTCCTCCACCTGGCACAGACACGCACCCCTTTCTTCCCAGGAGAGCCCCCCAGGTCTCCCCTTCACCGGAACCAACTCCTGCAGCAATTCGCAGGCTTTCTTGAGGATAAGGGAACCAGTACCCCAACATCTCAGGGGCAAGGAATTCTACTCCAGATATTTGCTCTTGCCAAAAACAGGGGGTCCTGCGGCCCATCCTAGACCAGCAGAACCTGAACAAGTTTCTGGTGAGGGAGAAGTTCAAGATGCTCTCCCATGGAACATTACTGCCTTACCTCCAGCAGGGAGATTGGCTATGCTCCTTGGATCTGAATGATGGTTATACTCGTATCCTCATTCACCCCAGCCACAGGCAGTATGTTTTTTTGAAAGTGTGAATAAATAGGTAGATAAAGGTGAGCCATTTGATATAGTGTACCTGGATTTTCAGAAAGCCTTTCACAAGGTCCTTTATGAGACTCTTGAAACTAAAAAGTCGTGGGATAAGAGGCAGTATACTTTTATGGATTGGGAACTGGTTAAAAGATAGAAAACAGAGTATGGCTAAATCATCAATTTTCTCAATTGAGAAAGGTGAATAATGGAGTACCCCAGGGATCTGTGCTGGGCCTGCTGCTTTTTAACATGTCCATAAATGATCTGGAAACGAGAACAAGTGAGGTGATTAAATATGCAGATGGCACAAAATTATTCAGAATTGTTAACACAAGACAATTGTGAAAAATTGTAAAAGGACCTTGAGAAATTGGGGGCCTTGATGTCCAAATGGCAGACGACATTTAATGTGGACAAGTGCAAATTTTATGCACTTAAGGAAGAACATCCCAAACTACAGTTACATGATGTAAGGGTCCATATTGGGAATCCCCACCCAGGGAAAGGATCTCTGTGTCATGATGGATAATCATTTTTAAACACTGCACAGTGTGCAGTGGCAGCCAAGAAAGTAAATAGAATGCTAGGAATCGTAAGGAAAAGAAGCAATTGAGAATAAAAACAAGGATATTGTAATACCTTTTTATCGGGGCTGGATGTACTTTGTTGGTGCCCATAGGCAACAAAGGGGGTTCTGCCCCTCTGCCCCAATGTCCTGCTTAAGGGAGCCCTGAGCACCAGCAGCAAGATCAATTAAATTCTGCTTGGGGCTGTCCAGGCCCCTGTAGTGTCCTCCTTTCCTCTAACAGTGCTTCCTGTTACCATAGAAACCCTGCAGGGGGAAAGGAGAAGGCATGACGCTACAGGGCCTGGGCAGCCTTTGGCTGAATTTAATGAATGAATTTGCTGTTGCTGCTGCTCAGGGACCGGGTTGTGCCAGTAAGCAGGACATCGGGACAGAACCGATCAGTGACATGATCACTGAGCTGCAGCATCAGGCGCAGACTGAGGCATGGCAACTGAGGCAATCTCCAGTGCCTTTCAAAATCTGCCACCGGAAGCAGTTGATTCCATTGCTTATGCCTGAATCCAGGCCTGCTCTGTATCGCTTTGTACTGCAACTACATGTTGATTATTGTGTGTGGTTCTTAGCGCTATATCTTTAAAAAAATAAAATAAAAATAAAGCAGAATTAGAAAAGGTACAGAGAGGAGTGATCAAAATGACAATGGAGATGGAAGGATTATCCCCATGAGGAAAGGCTTAAAAGATTAGGGCTCTCTAGCTTGGAAAAGAAATAGCTTAGGCGAGAGAGTTTTTAAAATGAGTGGAGTGGAGTGGAATGGTGGTTTTAGTTCGTCAAAAAGTAGAAAGACTAGGGGGGACACAAGCTGCAATGTAGCACATTTAAGACAAATTGGAAATATTTTTCCCTCGGTGCACAATCAAACGCTGGAATGTGTTGCTGGAGGTATTAAAAGCCGTTAGTGTAGTTTTTTTTCAAGAGACTTTGACAAGTTCCTGAAGGAAAAGTTCATTAAGCATTATTAAAGTGGATTGGGGAAATCCACTGCTTACACTTGGGATAAGCAGCATAGAATCACTCTACCTGACAGGTACTTCTGAACAGGATTGGTCACTGTTGGAAAAAGGATGCTGGGCTTGATAGACCTTTGGTCTGACCCATTATGGCATGTTTTATGTTCTTTAAGGTCAGAACAGTGATAAAACAAATGACCATTCCCGTGGAAGGGAGTGCTGCACTCAAGGAATCCCTTGATAGACGGGCAGAGGACCTCCTTAAGAATGCCATTGCAGCTTTTGCTTTGGGTTCTCGGTCTGCGCTGTGTGTGTGGTCCTGATGGTCCAGGTTCTCTTGCACTGGGTGCAGTAATTGCTGGACAGTCTAGAGACTGAGACCTGGAGTCAGGCACTGCATATGTGGCAGATACCTTGTACAACTTCATCAGGATTCCTTGAAGTTCTTGGTAGTGGTGGTTACGACTGGGTGGTGGCTGTGGCTCTGAAGTTGATCTGCTGATGCTCTAAGCTATGTCTGAGCATACTTTCCTTTAGGGGCAGGCTGCTCCCTGGCGAGGACCTGGAGAGGTTATTGAAAGACTTTGGAGGGGCTTGTCCTCAGACTCCCTGTAGACACTGGATGTGGCAGGAGTGCACTCCATAGGGCCTTATGATGGAGCCTGGTAACTCCCTTGGGACTACTAGGAGTCTGGGTGAGACCCCTTTTGCCAATAGTCTTAGGCTTGAGATTCAGCCTTCTTAGAGCTCTCATGATCTCGAGAGACGGCCATGGCTTCCACTGGAGCTGGTAAGCCCAGCAATGAGAGATGGTGGGTCCCTTCCAAGGTATGATCAGTTGGGGGTTGGCTCCAGCTGTTTCTGTCAGATTGTACCCAAATAACATCAGACCAATGTGTTCTCGAAGTTCTAAGTCAGTGGTACATGCTGGAGTTTGCAGAGCCTTTGCAGGACACCTTTGTGGAGTTTTCCTGCAGTTTACTGTTTAAGTGGATGGAGGTCAAAAAACTCTATAGTGATTCTTGCAGTTGCAGGCTATTCTACCCGTGCCCTCCGAAGAGCAGGGGGCAGAGGTGGTTCCATTTATTTTGTGGTGCCCAGGAAGGGAGGATTCTTCCAGCTTATCTTGAACCTAAAAGTGGCCATTGCCAAACTGAGTTGCATGTTCCTGCATAGAGACCATCAGATCAGTTATTGCATCAGACTAGCAAGGGGATTTAACGAGGTTACTTACATGTAACGGGAGTTCTCCGTGGACAGCAGGATAAGTCAGCCACACTTGGTGACGTCCTCTGGGCGGAGCCATGCATACGGAAGTGCTCTAGAGCTCAGAAAGGAGGGCCTTTCTGAGCCCACCTAGGTAGCCCATCCTACTGATCCGCCCCCTAGTCCGGCCAGTGTGTTCCTAGCTAGCTAGTTCCCGGACAGGGAGCGGATACGGCAGGCTGACCTCCTCCAGGGGAGGCGGGCGGGATTGTGTGGCTGACTTATCCTGCTGTCCACGGAGAACTCCCGTTACAGGTAAGTAACCTCATTTTCTCCATGGACCAGTAGGATTGCGTCAGCCACACTTGGTGCCTCCCCAGCTGTGGAGAACGCTGAGGTGGAGGAGGAGCTTGGTTACTAAATGAGGCTCTGAGCCGCAATAGGATGAACCTCTTTATTGCCGTAATAGGTGAAGGTGCATACAAATCGTGCAGTTGTGCAAACAGCAGTTGTGCAACGGGCAACTAGTGTTAACAGTGTACGAACAACAGTGGCTGAGTAACAGTGCAACTAACAGTGCACAGTGGCTGTAACAGTGCAACTAACAGTACTGACTAACAACAGTGACTGTGCAACAGTGCAATTAACAGTGCAGACATGCTACAGGAGGAGCAGGTACGGACGGCCCGGCTACTGGGCCAATGCATATCTGCCATCCGTTGCAGTGGGAAGGACGGCAGTCCCAAGGGCGCAGTCTTCCTGGGCCCTGAGGTCAAGGCAGTAGTGCTTCTGGAACGTGTGTGGGGAGGACCAGGTGGCCGCTCTGCAGACGTCCGACAGAGGGACAGAACGAAGGTTGGCAATTGTGGTTGCCTGTGCTCTTAGCTTGTGAGGGCCCACTCTTGGCAAATTCTGAGTGCCAGTGGGGTCTAGGCAGTGGGAGACGCAGGAGGCGACCCAGTGAGAGAGGGTTCTCTTGTTGACCGGCCTGTCCGGCCGGCTAGGGTCGAAGGATACGAACAGCTGTTCGCCTTTGCGAATGGGTTGAGTTCGCAGCAGATAGATCCGAAGGACCCGGAGATAGTCCAGCGTGTGTAGGCGACTTTCTTCTTCGGAGGCATGGGGTTCTGGGAAGAAAGACGGGAGTTCAATGGACTGATTGACGTGGAAGGCAGATGCCACCTTGGGCACGAACTTCGGGTTGGTTCGTAAGGATGCTCTATCCTGGTGTAGCTGTGTATAAGGGGGATGGGACACTAGTGCCTGCAGCTTGCTGATTCTCCTGGCGGACGTTACGGCAACCAGAAACAGGGTTTTCCAGGAGACGAACTTCATCTCCGCTGACTGTAGTGGCTCGAAGGGGTCCTCGGTCAGGCGGCAGAGGACAGTGCTGGGGTCCCATGACGGAACGGGTTGCCTGATTGGGGGTTTCAAATTAGCCCGTCCCTTCATGAAGCGGTTTGTCAAAGGTAGTGCTTCAATGGAAGTTGCCCCTTCAGGCTGGGCGTGAAACGCTGCAATTGCCGAAAGGTGCACTCTGATGGACTGAGTCTTGAGGCCAAGATTAGACAGAGAAGCAAGGTACTTCAGGACACTGGGAAGAGGACACGTGGTGGGCTCCAGCCCTTGCGCAGTGCACCAAATGCTGAATCTCTTCCATTTGAGGCCATAAGATTTCCTGGTAGAGGGGCGTCTGGCTGCTAGGACCACGTCTTGCACCTCAGATGATAGCTGGAGTGTAGAAAGGCTCATCCGCTCAACCTCCAGGCAGTGAGAGCCAGGGCTTTGAGGTCGGGGTGCCTCGTTTTGCCTCCGTCCTGCATGAGTAGGTCCGGCCGGAGTGGCAGGCGCTCCAGTTTCCCTTGCGCCAGGCGTTGGAGCAGCGCGAACCACATCTGTCGGGGCTAAAAGGGAACCATTAGGATGGCGCGAGCCTTGTCGCGGACCAACCGCTGGAGTGTCGCTGGGATGAGGGGGTTTGGGGGAAAGGCGTACATGAGAGACCACTCCCCCCAGCACACGTCGAATGCATCCGCCGCTAGTCTCTTGTTGGAAGGGTGCCTGGAGCAAAACGGGGCATTTTGCGCTCTGTTCCGTGGCGAACAGGTCGATGTTCGGGCGCCCCCACTGACGGAAGAGGCTGTCGGTGACCTCCGGGAGCAGTGTCCATTCGTAAGGTTGTAGTTGCCTGCTGAGCTTGTCGGCTAAGGTGTTCTGGTTGCCCAGATAGGAGGCTCGGATGTTGCACCCGTGAGTCAGGGCAAGGGACCAGATCTGCAGGGCTTCCTTGCAGAGGGGCCGAGATGCCATGCCCCCTTGCTTGTTGATGTAGAACATGGTCACTTGATGGTCCGTCTGGATGAGGACGGTTTTCTTCTGCACATTTATTTATTTATTTATTTAACAATTCTTTTATACCGCGCTATTATAATCAGTGCGGTGTACATAGAACAAGAACATACTACAATGCATACAGGTAACATTGAGTTTTACATTGAACAGGGAAATTCAACAATAGGACAACCGGACAACATGCGTTAGGAAGGATTTGAGAGCGTACTTGATGGCCCTTAGCTCTAGGAGGTTGATGTGCAGGAGTCGCTCCTGCGGTGACCAGACCCCTTGTGTGCTGAACTGCAGGATGTGGGCACCCCAGCCCAAGTTGGAGGCGTCCGTGGTCAGGGTGACTTGGTGCTCGGGTGGGTGCATGTCCTTCCCCCCCGAAAGGTTCTCTGGAGCAGTCCACCAGAGTAGCTGAGTCTTGATCTAGGAGGTCATAGGGATGTGGGTGGAGAGAGGCTGCGAGTGCTGGTTCCAGTGCGTACGTAGATGCCACTGCAGCGGCCGCATCTGTAACCTGGTGATGTGGACCACAGACGTGGTAGCGGACATGTGGCCTAGAAGGCGTAGGATGGATCTCGCTGAAGAGGATTCCGCCGAGGCCAATCTGGTCGTGAGCGAGGTCAGGGCGAGCAACCTGCATTTGGGAAGGTATGCCTTCGAGAGTGTGGTGTCGATCTCGGCTCCGATGAATTCCAGCCTCAGAGAGGGGGTGCGCTGGGACGTGTTGTAATTGATGATGAACCCCAGGGAGAGATCAGGGACTCTGTAGTCCTCAGGCTGTGATGAGCCAGTCGTCGAGGTAGGGAAAATGGAAACGTTCCGTTTGCGTAGATGCGATGCGGGAACTGCCACGCATTTCGTGAACACCCGTGGGCCCGGCGACAGGCCAAAAGGGAGGACTTTGTACTGGAAGTGCTGGCCCAATACATGAAAACGAAGATACTGTCTGTGACTTGTGGATGCGGATGTGGGTGTAGGCATCCTGCAGGTCCAGGGATGCCATCCAGTCGCCTGGTTGAATCAAGGGCAGGATGCAGTTGAGAGAGTACATCCTGAACTTCTCTTTGATGATGAATTTGATGAGTTTGCGGAGGTCGAGGATGGGGCGGACTCCGCCTGTCCTTTTGGGGACGAGGAAGTACCTGGGGTAGAAGCCAGAGTTTATCTCGTCCGATGGTACTTGCTCTATAGCATCGGAGGACAGCAGGTGTATCAGCTCCTCGGCCATGGTTCGGCATAGGTGCGGTGGGGTATTGCTGATGGGTTGGGTGTTTTGGTGAGGGGTTGAGCTGAAAACGCATCCGGTAACCCTCTCGGATGATCTCGAGAACCCAGGAGTCGGAGGAGATGTCTTTTCACTTGTTTAAGCAGGGGGGATTGTTCTTCTGCTTGCGGTCACGCTGAGAGTTACGCTGGTGAGGGGGACCACTGTAGGAGGAGTTCCTGTATTTGTTATACTGCCATTTCCTGCTGGAGGGGTACTTCTTGTTGGAGGAGTAGTAAGATTTCCTGTGGAAACTGTTCTTATGGGCTCCGCTGCGGCACTCGTAGCCGTCCTCCGCCAGGGTTTGTAAGGTAGTGCAGTGTTCTTTCATGTCGTTGAGTGTCTTTAACCTTGTCACCAAAGAGTGATTCCCCCGTGCAGGGGGCGTTAGCAATGCTGTCATGGGTGTCATCTCGAAGGCTGGAGGCTCTCAGCCACGCCCATCGTCTCGCAGAGATAGCCGTACCGGCGGTACGAGAGGCTGTGTCGAAAGAGTCAAAGGTTGCGCTGGCCAGGTGTTTGCTGCACTCCGACATATCGGCAAGTGCGCTGGCGAGCTGATTCTGAGACTCCTTGGGGAGGGATGCAGCGGTCGACTTCAAGGTTGCCATGCAGGTGTCCAGGAAGAGAACTTGCTGAAATAGGTGTGCTGCAATCTTAGCACTAAGCATAGCACCTTGGAAGACCTTCTTCCCGATGTCATCCAAGAGTTTGTTGTCTCGGCCCGGGGGGCTATTGGCGTGGGTACGTGAGGACTTGGTGCATTTGAGCGCCGAAGAGATGACGATGGAGTTGTGTGGTAGCTGTGTCTGAGAAAAGCCAGGCACAGGCCTCACTTGATACTTGAAGTCAAGCCGCCTTGGAAACGGACGACCAGACGCTGGTGTCTGCCACAGTTTCGAGTGATTTTCCAACAGTCTCTTATGCACTGGGAGTGCGAAAGCAGGCTTTGGAGTGGCGAGGTATTTTAGAACCTCTGGAACAACCTCTCCAGGCGCATCAGCGGCATTCAAAGAGGGCAGAGGATAGTTTTGTTAAGAACTTGGGGTAGGTGAGATCCTCCGCCAGGCGAGGGTCTTCTATCTCAGTTGTCCTCTCAGAGTTGGCGAGTTCTGTGGATCCCACCACTGCAGCTTCGATGTCGTGGTCGTCGGCAGTGCTGTCGGGACGGATTTTCTGGGTCCGGATCGTCAGAGGGTCCGCGTGGGTTTTCTCTGGTTCTCTTCTCTGGGGCAGAGGTAAGGGCTGCCTCCGGAGCTTTGTGCGCTGGATCCGTGCTATGCGGGGATGACAAGCGTGTCGCGGGTATTGTAGAAGCAGAGGGTATTGTTGAGACAGACTGCTTCACGAGTTGTGTCAATAAGCTGATGATAGCTGAGGAATTACTAGGCTGGATCTGCTAGCCCTGCTGCGGTTTGAAGGGCTCCGGCTATGGTTGCCCTTTCGAGGATCCTCCCGCCGGTGGCGCTGGGAGCGGTGGCGCTCGGAGTGCCTGCGTCGTTTGGGAGAGAGGTCCCTGTGGCTAGAGTCGCTGCTTCTGCTGCTGCTGTTGCGTCCGTTGACTCTGGTCTGTTTACTGTGCGTTCTGCTCTTGGAACTGCTGCTGCGGCTACTGAGTTGCACAACAGTGCGCTGGCTTCGTTGGGCACGCTGCTGTGCGATGCGCAGCTGCGTGCAGGCTTCCCTCCGATGCCGGAAGAATTTGCGGGCATAGAGGTCCCGCCCCCAAGGTGGGCGGAGTTGGAGGACTGCAGCAGAGGCTGGGAGGACCGCAGCACGTCGCCATCTTGGGAAGCATGGACGAGTGCTGTGGGGGACCCGATCCTGGAAGCTGACTGCAGGGCGAGCTGAGAGGAGTCCAGGAGGATGAAAACAGGAGAGACTGCAGCAGTAGGGGCAGGGCTTACCTCCGCGCCTCCACGGATGATGGTGTTGGGTCCCGGAGCAGCAAGCAGGTCAGTCGGGTGCACCGGGCTGGGGACGGAGGCTCCATGCAGCACGTCCCGCCGGGAAAGGGCACTCTCTGCAGCAACGGAGACTCGGCTAGGGATGGAGGCCCGTACAGGCACATCCAGGGCCGGCAGAGGATCAGGCAGTGGAGGGCCAGAGCCAGAGGCTGGGCACATCACTTGGAATCCTTTTTTCATTGCCCCACAGTAAGTGCATCCATGTGAAGTCTTGTTCTTGTTGCCACAATAGGGGCATTTCTTTGAAAGATGCTTGGGCATAGTTGTAAAAACGCAAAACAAGAAATTTAAAAAAAAATGGAGAGAGAGAGCAGGGTCCGTCTTGCTGGCAAGGCGGAAGAACGAAAACTGGCCGGACTAGGGGGCGGACCGGTAGGATGGGCTACCTAGGTGGGCTCCGAAAGGCCCTCCTTTCTGAGCTCTAGAGAGCACTTCCGTATGCATGGCTCTGCCTGGAGGACGTCACCAAGTGTGGCTGACGCAATCCTGCTGGTCCATGGAGAATCTTACCTCCCTAGATCTTGCTGAGGCAATGGAGGCTTGACTGACTCCATTGCAAAGCAAGGTAATACCCTGCCTGAAAATTCTCAAAAGGGTTTTGGTGTTCATTTTTAAAAGCTGTCTTTTTTTTTTTTCTATACTGCAAAGGGAGAATTTTTTTTGTTTGCTTGTGATGTTGGGCAAGGCTCTGTCAGGTAGAATTTGTTGTCTTTATTCCACCTACCTATTCACAGCTAACTCTTTGAAGCCACTGACCTCATCATGTATCAAGTGGCCCTAGAGCAGCTTACTAAGCAGCTAGGCAGTGCTGTATAAGGGTCTACAGGGCTTTCAGGTACTGGCATTCCTGACGGATTCCATTGCAAAGCAAAGCAATACTCTGCCTGAAAACTCTTAAAGGGGTTTTGGTGTTCATTTTTAAAAGCAAAGTCTCTCTTTCTATACTGCAAAGGGGGATTTTTGTTTTCTTTGCTTGTGGTATTGGGCAAGGCTATGTCAGTTAGAATTCATTGTCTTTTGTTCCAGCTACCCATTCACAGCTACCCATTCACAGCTAACTCTATGAAGCCGCTGACTTCATTGGGTATTAGGTCCCTCTCTACCCATCCCAACACCCACCTACCCCAAGCGAGCATTCTTGCTTTATAGGGCAACTCCCCAATTAGCTACACACAGGGACATAGGACAGCAAGGTTAGAACACACTTAGGAGGTTAACTGCCTTTTCTCTTAAAGGACAGATGAAGAATAGGTAGGGACTTTGGTAGGTCTGTCTTTTTACCTCAACAGGTACCATAGCTCCATCAACTAAACAATGACTGGGAAAAATTGTAGTGCTAAAGCTGTTGAACCCCTTACAGCTTCTGCCTATGTCCAGACAGAGATCCAGTTCCAGTTGAAGGACTGGTTCCATGTGCAGGATGCCTGCATGCTGAGGCTCTCAGCAAAAAAGTGAAAGAGCTAAGGGAAGAGGTGGTGAGGCTGAGAAGCATTCGAGACAGTGAGAAGTACATTGATGAGAAGCTTCTTCAAACATCCAAGCTCTCCGACAGAGGTGAAGATGGAAGGTTACAGAAGGAAGAAGATTGGACATGAGTCACCAGAGCCTGCAGTATCAACACTCCAACTCCTCCAGCCCTTTAACTGAATAACCAGTATGCAGCGTAATATCAGAGTAAAGGGAAGAACCACAGCTCAAGCACCCCAAAGTTGCAGAATCGGTCACCACAAGGAAGTGAAGGATAGTCATGGTTGGTGACACTCTTCTGAGGGATACAGAGGTATCCATCTGCTGACCAGATTTGATGTCCAGAGAGAGGTGTGCTGTCTGCCAGGTGCCAAAATCTGAGATGTTACGGAGAGTTTGCTGACTATTATCTGATGTTTTTCCATGTCTGCACAAATGATATTGCCAGGTATCCTTCCAAGCATATCAAAAATGACTTCATGGCTTTGGGACAGAGGGTGAAGCAGATAGATACACAGGTAGTGGTCTCTTCAATCCTCCCTGTTGAGGGTAAAGGCTGAGGTAGAGAAGCTTGCATCATGGAGATGAATGCATGGCTGTGTGGATGGTCTCATAGAGTGTTTTCGTTTCCTGCACCATGGGATGATGATCCAAGGACTGCAGAGAAGAGATGTCTATCTGTCCAAGAAGGGTCAACATGTCTTCAGCAGCAGACTGGCTAACTTCCTGAAGAGAACTTTAAACTAGATTAATTGGGGATGGGTAAAGAGAGCCCCCAGGTAAGTGAAACATTACATACCTCTGTAGAAATGGGTAATAGGGGCAACATCTGGAAAGCGGTGTGTATAAATACCTGTAGCATGGGAAATAAGATCTCGGATGTTGAGGCTTTAATGGAAGAGGCTGACTTGGATTTAGTGTTGGTTTTGGAGATGTGGTACATGGAAAACTGTGGCTGGGATGTAATTATACTAGGCTATACTTTATTCAGGAAGGACAGGGTAGGAAGAAGGGGAGATGGAGTAGCACTACATGTAAAAAATATTAAGGCTGTAGAATTGCAGGACTTAAAAGGAAGAGAGGAGGTGCTGTGGGTTAAACTAGAAAAAGGGAAAGTGAAATCAATTTGCATTGGAGTTATATACTGAACCCTCTCATAGGGTGTAGAAGTGGATGAAGATTTAATAGAAGACATACACGTTATTGCCATGAAAGAAGTGCTGCTGATAGGTGATTTTAATATGTGGATGTGGATGTGGATTGGCACATCCTTGCTGCGGTGTCATCTAGAAGTAAGGAGATCTTGGATTCTCTACAGGGAGAACTATTCGGGCAACTAGTAACAGAACCCACACGTGATGAGGCCATACTGGACTTAGTGCTTATCAGTGGGGAAAGTGTTTCTGATGTTAGTGTGAGATCATCTCACATCCAGTGATCACCAGATGGTGTGGTTCAGTTCCAAGATAGGACAATACTCCAAAGAGTCATTAGTGGGATGGGAACAGGTGGGGGATGTAGTAAAACAGTGGGCAAAACTGAAAAGGGGATATTGTAAAGGCATCAAAACTTTGTTAGAAAGGTAAATAAATGTAAAAGGAAAAGGAGGCTGCTATAGTTCTCAAATGAAGTAGCTGATAGTGTAAAGAAAAACAGGGAGGTCTTCATGAAATGAGATCACAGAGAGAGGAAGCCAGGCATCTATATTTGGAAAAACTTAGAGAAGCTAGCAAAGTAGTCAGGAAAGCAAAGGTACAAAAAGAAAAAGAAATAGCCAATGCAATAAAATGAGGGGTTGAGATCCTTTTCAGATATGTTAGTGAGAGGAGGAAGGGCAAAAGTGGTCTTGTCAAACTCAAAGGTTCAGGGGAGGAATATGCAGAAACTGATGAGGATAAAGCAGAATTGCTTAACAAATATTTCTGTTCTGCATGCACAGATGAAGGGCCTGGAGCAGGACCTCAGAAAACACTCACAAATAGGAAATGATAGGACGGGGATCTTGAACGGTTTTCAGAAGATTGTGTTTGTGAAGAACTAGCTAAACTAAAAGTAGACAAAGCCATGGGTCCAGATGGGATACATCCAAGAATACTGAGGGAACTTGGAGACATTCTAGTGGCTGTAATCTGACCTTTTCAATGCCTCTTTGGAGTCAGGAGTAGTGCTAGAGGACAGGAGAAAGGCATATGAGGTTCCTTTACACAAAAGCTGATGTAAGGATGACATTGAGAACTACAGGCTGGTTAGTCTAACCTCTGTGGTTAGTAAACTATTGCAAAGGTTACTAAGAGAGAGAATAGTGAGGTTTCTGGAGTCCAGTGGGTTGCAGGATGCGAGCCAGCATGGATTCACCAGAGGCAGGTCTTGTCAGACAAATCTGATTGATTGATTTCTTTGACTGGGTGACCAGAGAGTTGCACCGAGGGAAAGTCCTAGATGTGGTGTATTTAGATTTTAGTAAAGCCTTTGTTTATAAGTCATCTTTGCAGAAGGGTGTCAAACTGAGCACCCTAGGGATGGGACCTAAAGTTACTGATTGGGTTAGAAATTGGTTGAGTGGGAGGCGACAAAGGGTACAGATAAATGGAGCTCACTTTGATGAGAAGGAGATTACCAGCGGGGTGCTGCAGGGATCTGTCCTTGGTCCGGTTCTTTTTAAGATCTTTGTTAGTGATATTGTGGAATGGCTATAGGGTAAGGTTTTCTTCTTTGCAGATGATACCAAAATCTGTAATCGAGTAAACACCCAGGAAGGAGTAGATAACACGAGGAGGGATCTAGCTAAGCTTGAAGAATGGTCTAGAGTTTGGCAGCTGAAATTTAATGCTAAAAAATGCAGGGTTATGCATTTGAGCTGCAAAAATCAAAGGAGCAGTATAGTGTAGGGTGTGAGGTACTTCTGTCCACAAAAGACGCGTGGGACCTATGTGTAATTAGCTACTCTGAGATCATCAGATTCAAACAGGTAGAAAAGGCGGACTGCGGAAGCCAGAAGGGTGCTTAGGTACATAGAGAGGAATGGCCACAGAAAAAATGAGGTGATAATGCCTCTGTATAAGTCTCTGGTGTGACCTCATTTGGAGTATTGTCTGCAGTTCTGGAGACCGCACCTTCAAAAGGATCAGGACCATACCTAGCCCTGTGCGAGCGGTGCAGCCACCCAGGGCGCAAAGGCTTAAGGGGTGGATTTCGGCTGCCTGCCGTTACCGCTTTTTCTTCTCTTAGTGGCGGCAGGGCAACAGCAGGTAGCCGAAATGCGCCCTTTAAGCCTTTTAGTGGCACTTTAAGCAGGTCTGGTCCCTCCCTCCTCTGACATGACGTCAGAGCAGGGAGGGACAGATCTGCTTAAAGTGCCAGCGACTAGCATATCAGGCGCATGCCCTCTCCTCCACCTCTGTTCATACACTTTCTGCTCTGTCCATACACTTTCCGGTGCCACTGTGGAGAAAATAGAGTGCAGCTGCAGCAAGGTAAGAGCAGAAAGTGGCTGGATGGAGGTGGGGGGGGGGGGGGGCATGCGCCCAATGTGCAAGTTGCACGGGGCTCAATTATGGCTCGGTATGGCCCTGAAAGGGATATAAGCAGTTTGGAGTCTGTGCAGAGGGTGGCTACTAAAATGGTTAGTGGTCTTCGTTATAAAGCATATAAGGAGAGACTTAAAGATCTTAATATGTATACATTAGAGGAAAGGCAGGTTAGAGGAGATATGATAGACATGTAAGTACCTCTGTGGCATAAATGCACAAGAGGAGAGCCTCTTTCAATTGAAAGCAAGCTCTGCTATGAGGGGACATATGAGGGTGAAAGGTGATAGACTCAGGAGCAATATGTGGAAATGTTTCTTTATGGAAAGAGTGGTAGATGCGTGGAATAGTCTCCCAGTGGAGGTAGTAGAGAAGGACAGTATCCAGTATCTGGATTAAAAAAAGCATGGCACAAACACAAAAGATCTCTAAAGGAAAAGAAGGGACTATAGTATTTGATATGGAAGGGCAGACTAGATAGGCCATGTGGTCTTTTTCTGCTATGTTTATATGAAATCTAAGAGCAGCATCAGTGGTTCTTCCATATCTCCAGGAACAAGCAGGAATGTAGTCTTCATATATGGGTATCGTCAGTACCGACGGAGCCTGCTCGGGAACGCTCCCCAGCATCAAATAGGAAAGCTTTTTGGAGCATCCCACAGAGCCTGCGTGCTGCCTTCCCGCCTTTCCCAACTGCCCCTCTCCAGTTCTTCGTTTTCTGCGGAGCCAACAGGTCGCACATCCTGTCACCGCAGAAAAAAATCCCTTCTCTTCTTTTTTGTGGTCGCGTCTGCCTTCTCTCGACGCCACACCGGTACCGCCGGTTTTTCTTCTTTCTTTTCTTAAAAAAAAAAAAAAACTTCTGGAGTCTTTCCAGTAATTTTCTCTCAGGTGCCACGTGCCATTTTGGGCACTAGGCCCAACTTTTCCTTCAGAATGGAAAAACCCACTTCGGGTTTTAAAAAGTGTTCTAAGTGTGGCGGTTCCATCTCCGTCACTGACACCCATGAGTGGTGCCTCAAATGTGTAGGTCCTGACCACTCTATTTTGGAGTGTGTTGCCTGTGGGATGATGTCAAAAAGGGGCCGGCAGAACCGAGCTGCTAATCTTAGCACCCTTTTTCCCTCCGATGCAGCCTCCATGGCATCAACGTCGTCCAGGACTTCGTCTTCCTCCCATGGATCTCAGGTAACTAAACATAAATCTAGCCAGTCCTCAAAGGGTAGATCTCCTTCTAGATAGCGAGATGCCTCTGGTGTTGCCCTTGAGGGACTTTCACAGTCAAAATTACCCTGGTGGGAGGCTTCGGCTTCCAAAGCACTAACGGGGCTCCAGGACGTTCTCGAGGCTTCATCCTCGGCAGAACTACTGGTGCCATGCTCTGGGTTACCGGTTGCTTCTTCCAGTACCGATACCCAAGCATCAGCAGCATTGATAGACCAGAGATTCTTGGCTGCTTAATGCAGTCTGGCGGCTCTTCTCACGGCCTCGATGCTCTTGAAACCGCTTCAGACAATTCAACCGGTACCAGCACCGACCCCGGTGCCTGCACCGACTGCATCGACATCGGCAGGTATTCTACCGGGACCGAGTCATGCGTATCCATCCAGTATCGATATGTCGGTACCGGACCACTCCGATGCCAACTTCGAACGGTGCCGGTACCGTGCCTTGCACGATCACCCGGATCGGAGATGCTTCGAATCCTCAGATGAGTCTGAAGACTCTGAAAGCTCTGCCGATACCAGAGTACTTCTTCCTGAGGATTCCTCTTCTCAGCATAGGATGTCTCCACCAGAGGATATGTCCTTTCAGGATTTTTTCCGAGATGTGGCTCAAGTCTTTCCATCACAGTGGCTGCTGAAAAAGAGCCTAGGGCAAAGGAATTGGAAATACTGCAGTACCCTAAAGCTCCCAAAGATGCAGCTACCTTACCTATTCATGAGATCTTGCATGATCTAATGTTAAGGATGTGGGAAACACCTCTAACCACATCTCCTCACTCACGAAGACTCAACACCATGTATCGAGTTCCTCCCTGTCCTGGGTTTCAGAAGACTCAATTACCACACTATTCCATGGTGGTGGAGTCAGCAATGAGAAGGATAAAGAGTGCAAAAAGGCATGCATCTAATCTTCCAGGACGTGCGTGTAGGACTCTTGATGACTTTGGACGTCAAACCTTCCAGGCTTCCATGCTTTCTGCCAGGATCAGTTCCTATAGCTTATATATGGGAATGTTCCTTAAGGGGGTCACAGGAGATTTAGAGCTTATGAGCCCTCTCCTTCCTGATAAGAGGCAGGATTATCTCGCCCTTGTCAAACATGCCCAGGATGTTTCCAAGTTTGTGAATCATGCAGCCTTTGACTGCTTTGAGTGCGTAAGCAGAACCTCTGCCATTGCCATAGGTGCATGTAGGATTGCCTGGCTCCAGGCATCTGATTTTGAAATTTGGGTACAGGATAAACTAGGGAATATAGGAAACACAAACAGGAGCACTGCTCGCAAAGCAAACTGAAAAACCACAAAAGCGAGCAGTATTGGAAGTCACAGGCGCTTTATTAATTGACAAACCCCAACGCGTTTCGGCTGTTGCCTTCATCAGGGGGTACTAGAGGACAGCAAAACAAAACATCAAAATAAATAAACATACATAGGAACATAAAAAATATTAAAATAAATACAGATATGAATAATAAATTCATAAAAATTAGAACAAATATATATAAAAATATATAAAGATATATACCATATAGATAAGAAAACCAACAATACATAATAAAAAATGTATATGTCATACTTACAAATGAAGCGCACAAAAGCAATAAAGATATGGCACAAACCAATCAATGGTGGATAATGCTAAAAATCAATGTAAGAAACATTAATATGATACTTGAACAATTAAAAACATCAATAATAACCATGCGACGCTACACATAACCTAAAGGGGATAAATAAATAGATAAAGGGGAAAAAATGGAAAACCCAGACCTACGGAGAGATCAAAATAGACTTATGACAAGCAAAATAAACTAACAATGGAGATAAATCATCCTTAAAGCAAATAGTCTTTTAAAAAACTTATTTAAGCAAAAAATATATATATTGAACACAGAGCATGCACATCATTAGACAAACACATGTGATAACATTGTTGCAAACACTAGCTGAAGGGAACTAATACTGAAATAAAACTGTGTGCTTTTAAAAGTGCAACATAGCTAAACAGCAAGTAAAAACATGGGTGCAGGAATATAGAGCAACATATAGTATTTTAAAACAACGTTTGAGCAACATTACATAGACCCGTTTAAAAATTGTAATCTGAGAAAACTATCAACAAGAATTTAGACTACCAACATCTAACTTTTATGTCGACCCATGATGTTTAAACCCATATTGCTGCTCAAACTAAACATGCAACCCATGTGGTATACCAAAAAAAAGGAGAGGAAAAAAAATTAAAATATGAAAGAATCATTGAACATCCCAGTTGATTGCCTTCATAAACAAACCTTATGCGCACGTTCTTAAAGCGCTAACAAATGTCAACCCATAAAGAACTTAAAAACATAAGAGCATTTAAAACAAAGGTGTATGAACAATAACGACAGCTCGAAGAGCAAATACCTGAATACCAACGGCCAGCTATGCAAAATTCTTGAGAACGCCGACTTTGGCGCGCATTTAAATTGACAGGCTGCATCATGACACTGCAAATGCATGAGGTGACGTCAAATAGCTTCTTGTGTTACCAAACACAGTAATGCACCACTTAATATCAACCAAACAGTCAACGGAACGTTTTTTATTTGTGAACTTTGACTTCAGCATGCATGTTTTTCCTAACTAAGAGAGAGTGTACATGTATATATAATCAATTTATATAATTTGTTTTATATAATACATGTTAAATGTTGCATTATGTGTGGTATGTTTTATACATTATATATTACACGGTGCTTTTATATGATATGTTTATGTAATTTTTGTATATATATATATGTATATATAATTTTAGCAATTTTATTCTGTGTGTATCTTAGGCAATGTTTGATGGTTTCTTTTCTCTTTTTACTTGTTCCTTGGAAAATGCATTGACAAATTATAGTTATAAGGGGTTTTATTTATTTGTTACATATTTATGGGCTCTCTCAGCTTTTTGTCCCTTATGAGAGTATTTTTCATGTAAGACCGTTTTTAATCATTATCCTTGAATGAATTCTTGGTTTGATTTGCTTATGTTATTATTATTATTATTTTTAGCGTTACAACAAGTATTTAAAAAATTTTAATTATTTATTTTTTGTATTACTGCATTGTATTTGTTCCGTCGTTTTTAGTTTCTAAACACGGAAAGTTTGTCATTTTTAAGATGGGCTTGTATGCCCCTTTATGATGAAAAAAGTTGCCAATAGTAATGTATTGCTCATTTTTAAGTCTTAACAAGACGTTCATTGTGGGTTTAAACAAATTATGTGATTTATTTTCACAGACGCGCCAAATCGCTGTTTTTAGACCAGGCTGAGTTGTTAATCATGACGATATGTTCGCTGCCTGTGAGATCAGTGATTCCTTCTTTCATTATTTATTTTTATTATTATAATTGTTTTTATATTTGTTTTAATTTGACTGTTTGGTTGATATTAAGTGGTGCATTACTGTGTTTGGTAACACAAGAAGCTATTTGACGTCACCTCATGCATATGCAGTGTCATGATGCAGCCTGTCAATTTTAATGCGCGCCAAAGTCGGCGTTCTCAAGAATTTTGCATAGCTGGCCGTTGGTATTCAGGTATTTGCTCTTCGAGCTGTCGTTATTGTTCATACACCTTTGTTTTAAATGCTCTTATGTTTTTAAGTTCTTTATGGGTTGACATTTGTTAGCGCTTTAAGAACGTGCGCATAAGGTTTGTTTATGAAGGCAATCAACTGGGATGTTCAATGATTCTTTCATATTTTAATTTTTTTTCCTCTCCTTTTTTTGGTATACCACATGGGTTGCATGTTTAGTTTGAGCAGCAATATGGGTTTAAACATCATGGGTCGACATAAAAGTTAGATGTTGGTAGTCTAAATTCTTGTTGATAGTTTTCTCAGATTACAATTTTTAAACGGGTCTATGTAATGTTGCTCAAACGTTGTTTTAAAATACTATATGTTGCTCTATATTCCTGCACCCATGTTTAGCTATGTTGCACTTTTAAAAGCACACAGTTTTATTTCAGTATTAGTTCCCTTCAGCTAGTGTTTGCAACAATGTTATCACATGTGTTTGTCTAATGATGTGCATGCTCTGTGTTCAATATATATATTTTTTGCTTAAATAAGTTTTTTAAGACTATTTGCTTTAAGGATGATTTATCTCCATTGTTAGTTTATTTTGCTTGTCATAAGTCTATTTTGATCTCTCCGTAGGTCTGGGTTTTCCATTTTTTCCCCTTTATTATCTATTTATTTATCCCCTTTAGGTTATGTGTAGCGTCGCATGGTTATTATTGATGATTTTAATTGTTCAAGTATCATATTAATGTTTCTTACATTGATTTTTAGCATTATCCACCATTGATTGGTTTGTGCCATATCTTTATTGCTTTTGTGCGCTTCATTTGTAAGTATGACATATACATTTTTTATTATGTATTGTTGGTTTTCTTATCTATATGGTATACATCTTTATATATTTTTATATATATTCTAATTTTTATGAATTAATTATTTAATATTATTCATATCTGTATTTATTTTAATATTTTTTATGTTCCTATGTATGTTTATTTATTTTGATGTTTTGTTTTGCTGTCCTCTAGTACCCCCTGATGAAGGCAACAGCCGAAACGCGTTGGGGTTTGTCAATTAATTAATAAAGCGCCTGTGACTTCCAATACTGCTCGCTTTTGTGGTTTTTCAGTAAACTAGGGAATATTCCTTGCACAGGAGAGAATCTCTTTGGCAAGAATTGGCAGGAAAAAGCTAATGAGATAGATGCTGACAATATCACTTTGGATAGATTGCTTAAATCTACAGCTGATCCTGCAAGGAAAAAATCCTCTAAGAAATCATTCTTCAGTAAGAAGAAAATGTTTTATCCCTCCTATACTTAGCAGGGGCATTGTTTAAGTCAGTCTGCTCAAAAGGGACAGCAGCAACAACCTAGAAAGACAAAAGCAGCTAAGCCTCAACCGGCTCAGCAAACTCAGCCTCCACAGGGGCTTTGACTCCTTTCTAGAGAACTTTGCCTTCCTGGCCCTGAACGGCCCAGAACCCTCCACCATCCCAGGAAGGTTATGTCATTTTGCCCCCAGATGGGGGTCAGATAACAAGAGAAAATTGGACTCTATCTATTGTAAGAGAGGGGTACAAACTTCATGTCCTCAGGATGCCCCCTCCTATGATGGTAAGACACTTCAATTCTCAGACCTCTCTCACCGACCAGTTAGGTCAAGAGGTCACTATGCTTCTTGCCCAAGGGGCAATAGAAGAGGTACCCATTCCCCAACGGGATACAGGGTTTTACTCACCCATCTTAGACCTCAGAGAATTAAACAAATTCCTGTTCAAAAAGAAGTTCAAAATGATTTCTCTAGGAACTCTGCTGCCATACCTTCAGAGTCAGGATTGGCTTTGTTCTCTAGATCTCAAGGATGCGTACACTCATGTTCTCATCCATCTAACTCATCGAAAGTTCCTTCGCTTTCTGTTTCAAGGGAAGCACTACCAATACAGGGTTCTTCCTTTTGGCCTGGTTTCTGCACCAAGGGTGTTCACAAAATGCATGGCTGTGGTAGTAGTAGTTCTCTGCACCCTGGGAATATTCGTCTTCCCTTACTTAGACGACTGGCTCATTCGAGCCCCTTCAGAGCCAGAGGCCAGGGTTGCTCTCTCTTGCACAATGCGCATCCTTCAGTATTTGGGACTTATCATAAACTTCCCAAAATCCAACCTTGCTCCCACTCAGTCCCTAGTTTATAGGAGCTCTGCTGGATACCAGACAGACAAGGGCCTACCTTCCACAGCCCCGCTGCCTTCGCATTGTGCAGTTAGCTGCCCAAGCAGTGATAAAGCCTCACCTCACTGCTCGGGAAATGTTACAGTTGCTAGGCCCCATGGCATCCACTGTGCATGTGGTCCCTTATGCTCACCTCCATATGAGGGCAGCCCAGTGGACTTTATCCATTCAGTGGACTCGAGCGTCAGGTTGCTTGTCAAACAAAATAGCAAACTCAGATCGCCTTATTTTGTCGCTCCAATGGTGGCAGTCACCCCTAAACCTTTTGGTAGGGTCACTCTAACAGATGCCTCAGAGGTGGGTTGGGGAGCCCACCTGCAAGGCCTCTCTATCCAGGGTACCTGGACTCCACAGGAGGCCTATCTACACATCAATCTCCTGGAACTCAGAGCAATCTTCCTTGCTCTTCGAGTATTCCACACCCAGCTCAGCTACAAGACAGTCCTAGTTCAAATGGACAATCAAATAGCCATGTTCTTTGTGAACAAGCAGGGCGGAACAGGCTCTCTGTTGCTCTGCAGCGATGCTTTGCAGCTATGGGCCCTCGCCAGAGAGCATCAGATTCATCTCCTTGCAGTGTATCTTCCAGGCATTCAAAACTTTTGGGCAGACAAACTCAGTCGAGTTCTTCTTCCACACGAATGGTCTCTCCATGCAGACCAAGTGGCCAAAATTTTCCAAATTTGGGGAACCCCGGACATAGACCTCTTCGCAAGTCCGCTGAATGCCAAACTTCCCCGGTTCTATTCCAGAATTACGACTCAGCGTTGTCATTCCCGGGATGCTTTCCTCCTCCATTGGGGCCAGGACTTCCTGTATGCCTTCCCACCCATACCCCTAATTCCCAAAACCCTGTTCAAGCTGCAGAGAGACAGAAGTCATATGATTCTCATAGCTCCACATTGGCCATGGCAAATGTGGTATCCTTTACTACATCTCTCTCAAGCTCCGCCTCTGGAGTTAGGATCTGCTCCAAATCTCCTTTCTCAGGAAGACGGGATGCTGTAGCATCCCAATCCCCAGTCTCTCCGTCTCAGGGCCTGGTTGCTGAAAGCCTAGAACTTCACGGTCTTAACCTTTCTCAGCAGGTAAAGGATATCCTTTATGCTTCCAGGAAGCCTTCCACAAGGCGCTGTTATTCATTCAAGTGGAAAAGGTTTACCATATGGTGCTCGCAGAAGGGTCTTAACCCTCTTGCAATACCTCTGGAATCATTACTGGAGTATCTCCTTCATTTATCTAATGCAGGGCTTAAGACCAATTCAGTGAGTTCATTTGAGTGCTATTGCAGCTTCTTTCAAGCCTCTAAATGGACAGCCTATTTCCTCTCATAGCGAGATTTATGAGAGGCCTTCTTTCAACTAAGCCCCCCATTAAGCCACCACCGGTGGCATGGGACTTAAATCTGGTTCTTGGGCAGCTCATGAAGCCGTCTTTTGAGCCATTAGCTACTACCTCTTTGAAATTCCTTTCCTGGAAGGTCATCTTTCTTGTTGCAATCACATCAGCAAGTCACATCAGTGAATTGCAAGCGTTGGTGGCTGATCCTCCTTATACAAGGTTCCATCATAAGGTAGTCCTTAGGACTCATCCTCACTTTATGCCAAAGGTGGTGTCACCTTTTCATTTAAACCAAGAGGTTTACCTTCCTGTATTCTTCCCAAGGCCTCACGCCTCAAATGCAGAAAGGAATCTTCATACTTTGGACTGTAAAAGGGCTTTAGCCTTTTAGTTGCAAAGGACACAGCAACATAGAAAGTCCTCTCAACTCTTTGTTGCTTTTGATCCTAGTCCTTTGGGACTTCCAGTCTCCAAAAGAACACTGTCCAGCTGGATTGCACAGTGTATATCTTTTGCCTATGAGAGTAAAAACCTTCCTCTGGAAGGCCATGTCACAGCTCACAATGTGAGAGCCATGGCAGCCTCTATGGCTCATCTTCACTCTGTGTCTATCAACATCATCTGTCGAGCAGCTACTTGGGCTTCGGTTCATACATTCACAGCCCATTACTGCTTAGACAAGGACTCCCGCTGGGATGCCGTGTTTGGTCAGGCTGTTCTTCAACACCTGTTCCATACTTAATCAACTCTTACCCACCATCCCTGGTAGGATGCCAGAGATCCATGGGGGGAAGTGGAGCCCCTTTCACGGGGGGAAGTGGAGCCCCTTTCACAGGGGCACACAACCTCTGGGGCCTTCTCCCTGGCATCTGCAGCTAGGGAGTCCCCATATGTGAAGACTACATTCCTGCTTGTTCCTGGAGATAGCATAGTTACTCACCTGTAACAGGTGATCTCCGGGAACAGCAGGAATTCAGTCTTCACAACCCACCCACCTCCCCTAGGAGTTGTATCTCTCTATCTCTCTCTCTTTCCCTCTTTCCTTCTCTCTTTGTCTCAGCTTTAAACTCAACTGGAGAGGGACAGTTGGGAAAGGCGGGAAGGCAGCACGCAGGCACTGTGGGATGCTTCCAAAAGCTTTCCTATTGGACGCTGGGGAGCGTTCCTGCGCAGGCTCTGTAGGTACAAAAGATACCCATATGTGAAGACTAAATTCCTGCTGTTCCCGGAGATCACCTGTTACAGGTGAGTAACTGTTTTCTGTGTCCTGGGCTGCCATTTCAGATTTCAGGCACTGTCCTTTGGCCTGGCCATTGCTCCTTGTACCTTCTCAAAGTTTGATAGTGGTGGCAGTCTTGTCTGTAAGCAGGACATTAGGATTCACCGATACCTGGATGACTGGTTGATTCAGTCTGACTCTTTGGAGAAGTCCAGAGAGGACACAGCCCTAGTGATATAGCAGTTAGAATGGCTGGCTGGGTTTTGATCAACTACCCGAAGAGCAGGCTGACTCCTTCCCAGGAATTGGAATATCTTGGAGCCTGGTTCAGCATGCTCTCGTGTCGAGTTTCCTCATACTGTAGAGGTATCTCAAGCTGCAGAATGAACTTGGAGAATATTGTACTTGTTCAGCTCCCTGGGCCTGGGACAATCTCCAACTCCTAGGGTCCATGACATTGGCACATGGGATCAGTTCTAGGGTCAGAATACACATGTGCCTCCTTCAGAGACATCTATCTCTCTGCCCACCTTACTCTCAGATTTTCAAGGAGATACTTTCTTCCCCTCTGGAGATCAAGGAACATTTGATGTGGTATTTAGGATGCCTTTGGAAGCACTGGATTGGGGGATAGTCACTATGGATGTCAGCCTGAATGTCTGGGGAGCTCAATGTTTGTCAGATGATCTAGGTCTATTGGTTCACACAGGAGGTCTCCAGGAAGCTAGGCAATCTGCCTGGCTCTAAAGAGGTTTCAGCCCCTTTTAATGGGAAAAGTTGTCAGCCCCTTTTAATGGCAGTGGTGTACGTCAACAAAATGAGCAGAACTCACAGTGCCAGAATGGCTCACAGGGTGGCAGAACTGTGCAATTTGGCAGAAGAAAATCAGATTTTTCTCTTTTTTGGCTGCCCACATAGTAGGAATCGACAACATGCAAGCAAACTAATTTGAGTCAAAACACAGTGTATCTTGCTGAGTGGGAGCCTAGTCTTTATGTATTCCTGCTGGTCTGGGCTTCCAAGATAATATTTTTAAACACCCATGCTTGATGTAAATCTTTTAACCTCTGCAGCTGCTCCTTTTAGTTTTTTCTTAACTATTTTCCTAATTTTATCCGTCTCCCTTTTAAAAGTTAAAAGGTAGTACTGTGGATTTCCTTGCTGTCCTTTCTCCATTTGTTACATTTCCTGTATTTTAGCAGCCTTGGGACTAAATTCTTCAAAACCCCCAGTATCATAGCTACTTGCTATTTTGATTAGATTTATTTTATTTTAAAATGAGCTGCTTTACAAGATATTGAACTAGTTCTATTTTTGCTTGATTTTGATACATTTTGACATCTGCAACTAATCCTATTGTAACACTCATTCTTTGCACATATCTTGGAGGTGCTAGTTGTGATGACTTACATTGCACCTAGTGGTTATTGTGCATGTCAGCTTCTTTACTGTCATGACTGCATGTTGCTGTTGTGTCATTAAAGGCGTAGAAGTTTTCTTTCAGAAAATGCAGCATTCATCTAAGACTTCACTCAAGAAAGGAGCAAGCAGATTCAGTGTCTCCTTCACTCAATTAATAGTACATGCTGTAAAGACTCAAGCCTCTGAAAGACTTATTCCCTCTAAACTTGGACACCTATATAGGAAGTATAAAAGTGATGGATGGGATTGCAACTTTGAGAATGTAAAAACTGTTTGCTGCTGTCCTTGAGTGTGTTTGATGGACTAACAGCAGAGGTTTTTGCAGGGATTACAGTTGTAAGGGCAAGGCCTGCTAACTTGACAGAAAAATGGAGAAATCTGGTAGCATTCTGCTAGTATTCATATCACAGGAAAACATACCTTTACTGGAGTATGAAAATGTGCATGCTTTGCATTGAATATAGCTCTAGGATGTAATTTTTTCCTCATTCACAGAATAAAACCAAAAACCTGAAAAATGTGTGATTCATATTTAAAGTTTTTAATTGTTTGATATACAGCTTATTCATATGAAACCTAATCATTTTACAATGAAGTAAAATAATTACGATTCAATTAAAATAACATTTTCTGTTGACAAGCAGAGTTGAGGTGGGCATAAAAATGAGTGATGTCATCCAACTACGCCAGGACTCTCCCACATCTCAGAAATTTGTGGTCTTTCCTGCCCACAGTAGTCTCTTCAGCTTCTCAGTTTTGTGTTTTTACATTCTGCTGAATGGACGTGAAAGTGCTCTCAATTATGTTTTTTGTCATTCATAAGAAATACAACAACTTCAAAAGGCAGAATATTGCCAAAGTCAGGTTTCAGACCTTGTACTAAATGCAGAAGGAAGATTAAAAATGTGTACATGCATTCCCCATGTGCTTCCTATGTCTGGGATCTAACCATAATTGAAAAGAACGTAAACAATGTGCTTGAATGTCACCATGAACAAGAAGAGATTGTCTAAATCACCTTCAAGAACACTTTGAAGCTGAGAACATAGTAACATAAGACGGCAGATAAAGACCAATATGGTCCTTCTAGTCTGCCCAGTAAGGTTGCTAGAGTGGTGGTGCCTGCTGCTATGTATAGGCCACCCTCCCTCTATGCCTTTGTTTAGGATTGAACCTGCTGCTCTGTGCAGGCCATTCCCTTTATTTCTTGAAGTATAAAAGATATTAAATTTTTTATTACATCTTCTTGCTGTATAGGGATTCTCTCTGTCCCATGCCTTTTTGAATTCAGTCACTGGTTTTGCCTCTACCATCCCCATCAGGAGGGCATTGCAGGTATCTGCCACCTTAGGATGCTTCTGGAAAAGTTACTGAGGAAAGCCTCCTCTACACACAACATCGGTGCCTGTATGTGTTTCCTTAACATTTCCCTAGCCATATCCTAGTCCTCAGCTGTTGTGTGTTGTCTGTCTTGACTAGATTGTAAGCTCTGAGCAGGGACAGTCTTTCATGTCTTTGTATAGTGCTGCATACACCTTTTAGCGCTATACAAATGATCAGTAGTAGTAGCATTAGCCTGCACAGGATAGTTGAGAACCTTCAATGGAAACGCCATCAATCGCCAGACAGTGACCACAAGAGTCCAGTCGCCCGAAGGAACTGTCAGACATTAGTTTAAACAAGGTGAATGTCCCCTGAAGCTTCCAGCTAACTATGCAGCTGCTACTTAAGCACCTGCAAAAGCCTGGTGGAAAGCTGCTCTTGGCAGTGCTGACAGAAGTGCTGAGAAAGCATAATGCCATTCCAGACGAGTTCTCTTAAAACACTTAAACTCATATTTGGTGCACCAGCTCCTGCACAGTGAAGACACGTCTTCCATAGATTTTTCCCAACACTGCTAAAGACCTCTTCAGCTCTGATTTAACTTGCCTCTGCCCAGTCTCCTGTGTGATGGCCTGCTCCTGCTATGCTAATGTTTGTTACACTGAGGGATGAATCTTCATCTTCTATATCTGTTTGACTTCCAGAATTTTCCCATTCTATTATGCAGAATGTTAGCCATATTTTTTAAATACTCTTCATAAAGTCAGTAAACGTACCTTTTCCATAACCCCCTAAAGAACCCTCTTATTCTTTTGACCTCATGCCAGCACATAAATATGTCTGTAAAGATCCTGTTGTCTTACTATTATCTACTTTGGACTCCGAGCAGGTGCATGTGTATTCATTTCCTCCCTCATTTCTGAATTCTCTCCACTCTAACATGGAGGACCACCTTAATCACGTTGATATGTATCCAACCCCCTCAAATGATGACACAGCAAGCTGAACAGGCATAACAGCTAATCCTGCTCTACCTCCAAGGAATGAATCTCCTTTTGAGGAGATTTCATACTTGAAATTTGTCCAAAAGATGTAAAAAATAAGTTTTTGACTTCAACAGTAAATGGAAGCAAAATCTGACATTTTTGACAGCTTTCCTCTTACAGGGCCTCTTATAGGACCTGACAAGGATACTACATCCATCAACATTCCTACACATACTTGGTCCACATTCAATCGGGTCTCAAACCACTCCCTTCCTTAACGTTACATCTATCTGGAAATCACAGAGCAATTCCTTGGACTGCTCCCAGTTGTGTATATCATGATTAGTCACAGCTTTTCCTCTGATACCGTTTGTTCCTCCTTGAAAATTGCATTTGTTTGTCCAAACCTTAAGAAGCCCAGTACTGATCCTCTGCATACAGCCAACTACCATCCAATTTCCAACTGCCCATTCTTGTCTGAACCTTATAGAATGTTATGTCTTTTCTGAGCTTACTGATGTCGAACATGCACATTCCCTCTACCTTTGTCAATCTAGCTTTAGATCCAGTCATAGTATGAAAACAATTCTAGCATCTATCCTAAGTGAAGTACACATATCTAGACCTTAAATTTCTCTAGTAGTTTCTCTTTACCTACCTTCCATCTTCTACCTGGTTGATTATGCCCATCTCTTCTTCCATTTCTACAATATAAGTGTCTGGGATCAAGTCCTCTATTGGGTCATCTTTCTTTGCAGAACAATCTTCCACAATATCAACAGGCTCTGCCTCTTCGGCTGCATTACTCCTGATGTGACGTTCCACAAAAGTCAGTTCTGGCCCCTGTGCTTTTCAATATTTTTCTTAATCCCCAGCAACTTTAGTTTTAGGAAACTGGCATCAATGCTTTATATATACATTTGAATGATATCCTTGTCACCTCTGTGGACCCCCAAACATCAGATCTAGCTCCTATCAACCAGTGTTGATCAAAAAGAACTAGCTGGCTCTACAGTAACTATCTTAAACTGAATGTGAACCAGACCATGGCTACCTGGCTCACTGGAAGCACCACCACTGCACCACTCTTCATGCTCTCTAACATCCTTGTTTAAATACTTGGGAGTGGTATTAGACACCAAAATTACATTTTACAAATCAAATTAGTTCAGTTGTCAAGCACTCTTAGATACCAGTGCCCTAACCTCTGTTATACTAAGTCTTGTAATCCCGTGGCTACTGAAATGCTGTCTATGCTGATCTTTATTCTTAGAATTTGAAATGTCTGCAGTCAGTTCAAAATATGGCTGTCAGGGTTCTTGCATGTGCTTGGAAATACATTCATGTCACTCCCCTTCTTATATAGCACCACTGGCTCCTTGTCTTCTTTCAGATCCATTTCAGAATTCTGACACTGACCCCCATAAGGCATGACATACTGGTGTCCTCAAATACCTCTCCTCCCACATTATCTTATCTGCCCCTGCCTGTTCACTGCATTCTATTCATGGCAACCATCCACACGTTCTGCTTCTTTCCCAAGCTAAATACGAGATCACCAATCTGCTGCCTTCTTCAAAGCTCCCATTCTATGGAATAACTTACCCTCACAGCTACAGCTGGAACCATATCACAGCAATTTCAAGCGGGCCTTGACTCAACATTTTCAAGAAGCCTTCTAGACCTTGTGATGGGATCCTAGGTCACCTCTCAGGCATTTTCCTACTTCCCTATCCATTCTCTCTCCTATCTCAAGTGATGAATTTCCTTTCTAAATTCTACTTCAGGAATTGTAAAGCACTTGTCTATGAAAGATGGAACAAGTACTGAATAAATCATTAACCATAAACCACTGAGGCCCCCTAAACAACTGGCAACTCCTGTGCATGGCCTGCTTGAAGACCAACAGCACCAGATGTGAAAAAAAAAATCCACTGTCTCTTTAGCCCATTTCAAAAAATGTTGGACATATACAAAGTCCACCCATCTTTGGGTTTCAACACAGCTCATATGTCACACTCTTCAGCAGTTGTGGAGTCTGCCATGAGAAAATAAAGAAATGCAGAGATTTCTCAAACATATCCCCAAGGAAGGAGTCCAGCATGTAGTGAAGAAAAAAATGTTCTTCAAAGAGCTATGCTCTGTTCATATTGCTGCCCATCAATTATATATGGTACAAAACTTAACATTGTAAATGACAGCAGATAAAGACCAGTATGGTCCATCTAGTCTGCCCACTGATGGCTAGAGTTGTACCCTCCGCTCCATGCAGGTTTCCTCCCTCCTATGTTTTTAAGTGTAAAAGGTTATTTGCTTTGATTCCATTCTCCTGCTAAAAGGGATCATCTGTGTCTGTCCCATGCCTTTTTGAATTCTGTCACTGTTTTTGCCCACATTACCTCCATCGGGTGGGCCTTCCAGGTAGCCATCCTTTCTGTGGAAAAAGTGTTTACTGATGTTGCTTTTGAGTTTACCTCCTAGCAGCTTCATTTCATGTCCTCTAGTTCTACAGCTTCCGGTCTTTGAAAAAGTCTTGTTTGTTAATACCGTTTAAATTTTTGACTGTATCATATCTCCCTTGTTTCTCCTCTCCTCAATGGTATTCATATTTAGGTCTCTTCAAGACTCTTCACATATATCTTCTGGCGTAGGCCTCATATTATTTTGAAGATTGGCGTTGGGGTTGTTGCTGTCCTTCAGATAAGTACATTTGGCTATATTCCAGAGTACATTTGTTTATATTAGAGAGAAAAAAACAGCTGATAATGGCTAGACTGATGCTGTGGCTTTGAAAACGATGAAAAAGAATAAAAGAGTAAAAAAGAAAAAAAAGTGAAATTTTGAGGCGACATTAAGAGGTCATTGATGCAAACGGGTGCACTGTGATAAGGCATAAGACCTATTGCATAGCCCCACTTCAGTCTGAGACCTCGTTGCCCATATATATCGTACTCTGAGTTTAGCGTTGGGGCATTTTTTGTAAGTTGACAACATTTATTTGCTCTAGTAAGGGACCAAAATAATAGGTTTTTATCTCATATTATTTTGGTCACCTTGCTTTGAACTGTTTCAAGTCTTTTTATATCCTTTGTGGGGTACGGTCTCCAAAACTGAACACAGCACTCCCAAATGAGGTCTCACCAATGATTTGTATAGGGCATTAATGCTGCCTTCCTTTTTGCTGGTTATGCCTCTATGTATGCAGCCTAGCAACCTTGTGGCTTTGCCTACAGTCTTGTTTTGCCACTTTGAGATCATCAGACATTATCTACTTGACATTATCCGGTCTGTGCACACCAGCATCTCTCCTCCTGTCACATAGAACTCCTTTGGATTTCTGTATCCTGAGTGCATCACTCTGCACTTCTTCACATTGAAGCTTAACTGCCAAGCATTAAGCAGTACTTGTAATTTTTGTGAATCTCTCCTTATGTTGTCTATTCCCTCAGTGGTGTGCAAAAATGCAGTCTGTGCTGTCGAGTTGATGCTGACTTCTGGCAGTCGAGCAGCCCCTGGGTTTTCCTGTCAAGGTTTGACTGGAAGTAGATGGCCTCAGAAGAAAGGCCTGGCAATGGAGGATAAAATGACTCGCCAAAGGCCACAAGGGGTGCCAGTGAGAATCGAACACTGGTCTCTTGGTCACCAGGCGTCTGCTCTATCCACTAGGCTACTGTTTCTGAGATGTGCACTCTGTTGCAAATCTTTGTGTCCTCCACACAAAGGCAAACTTCTCCTTTGAACTCCACCAATATCACTCACAAAGATTTTTAATGGTACCAGTCTCAGGACTGATCCCTGAGGCACTCCACTACTTGCTTTCCTTTCTTCTGAGTGAATTCCATTTATCACCCTCTATCATCTGTCAGTCAACCAATTTCTAATCCTTGGGACCCATTCCTAAGCTAATCCAATTTATTCATAAGCCTCCTATGAGGAACAGTATCAAAGGCTTTGTTGAAATCTACATAGATCACATCCATTGTTTTGACAGTGACCAGAGAACTGGATCACGGGCAATCAATCAAATTAGTTTGGCAATGATATTCCTGTGGTAAAAAACATATTGACTCAGATCCTGTAACCCATGCTATTCTAGAAAGTTCACTAATCTTTCAGCTTCTCTCATCACTGAGGTAAGTCGTATCAGCCTGTAATTGGCCACCTCTTCTTTGTTGCCATTTTTATCAAGAGGGACCATATCAGCCCTTCTCCAATCCTGCAGAACTTCCCTGTCTCAAAGGATCTATTAAACACATCCTTTAAAGCAGGGGTCTCAAACATGCGGCCCGCGAGACAACTTTGTGCGGCCCGCGACGGAGGAAAACAAAAAAACCCCCAAACCCTGGCTTCTGCCGTTGCCGCCGTGGCAGCGGCAGAAGCAATTGTCAAATTTAAAAAAAAACTGACTTCTGCTGCTCAAGCAGCAAAATCAGCTGTCCTGCGGCCCCTTCCCCTGTGCCCGGAGATCCGAGTCTGCTCTATCAGCGGCGTGCTTTTCAAGCCGCGAAGAGAGTATTCCCCTCTCGCGCGGTTTCAAGCCGCGCGAGAGGGGAATACTCTCCTCGCGGCTTGAAAAGCACGCCGCTGATAGAGCAGACTCGGATCTCCGGGCACAGGGGAAGGGGCCGCAGGACAGCTGAATTTGCTGCTTGAGCAGCAGAAGCCAGGTTTTATTTTAATTTACCGGGGGGGGGGGGGTGTAGGACTGGAAATGGGCTATTGGCAGGGGGGGGGTGCATGACTGGAAATGGGATATTGGCCGGGGGGTGTATTAATGGAAATTGGCAATTGGCAGGGGGGGGTTATGACTTGAGATGGGCTATTGTCAGGGGGGGGGCTATTGGCAGGGGGGGGCTATTGGCAGGGGGGGGGGTTATGACTGGAAATGGGCTATTGGCAGGGGGGGGTTATGACTGGAGATGGGCTATTGGCAGGGGGGTTATGACTGGTAATGGGCTATGGGGGGGGTAAGACTGAAAATGGGGTGATGGGGGTAAAACTGGAAGTGCGCTATGGGGAGGTTAGGACTGGTAATGGGCTATGGGGGGTCTAGGACTGGTAATGGGCTGGGGGGGGTTGCTAGGACTGGAAATGGGCTGAGTGGAAGGGGGGCTTGAACTGCAAATGGCTGATGGGGAGGGGGGCTTGGAATGGAAATGGGCTGCGAGGGGAGGGCGCTAGGAATGGAACTGGGCTGAAGGGGGGCTAGGATTGGAAATGGGCTGATGGTGAGGCTAGGATAGGACTGGAAATGGACTAATGGGGGGACTAGAAGGGAGCGGATGCTGGGTGGGGCTGGAACTAGAAGGGAGCTGATGTTGGGGGAGGATTAGAATGGGATGGAGCTGGGAAAGTGAAATGGAGAGGGGAAAAATATTTTGTCTGGGAGAGAAGACAAATCTACAATTGGCCAGGTATTGGGAGAGTAAGTGGGGATTGAGGATGGAGGGGTAAAATTTGAGTGGATGAAATAGGAATGAGGAAAGAGAAAAAGGAGAAAGATTAGTATGTTAAAGCAGATGTAGAGAGAGAATGGAAAAAAAACTAGGAGAGAAGAAAGGGCAAATGGACAGCAGACGATGGAGAGTTAGCAGAAGACATGAAGAAACCAGAAGAAAGTGGCTGGAACAATTGCAACTGAAAAAAATGCACAAAAGGTAGAAAAATATCTCTTTATTTTGAATTTATTAACTGGAATATGTCAGCTCTGGGAAATGTGCATCATTAATGTTTGCGCTTTGTTTAGTACAAGAGGAAATTAATTTATATTTTTATTTCTACAGTGTTGTCGTACATTCCAAGTTTGGCTTTTGGGGTTCCCAGTTTAATTATTGTCTTCTTGTTTCTAAATCTTTTAGTCTTTCTTTATCCATACTCATTAAAGAGGCATGTTTACTAAAAGTTAGTGTATGGTAACATTATGCAAATATTTATGCAAATGAGGCCCCTTATGCAAATGAGGCCCCGCATCTTATGCGGCCCCCGGGTTACTTTACAAGTCCTCATTTGGCCCTCAAAGCAATTTGAGTTTGAGACCCCTGCTTTAAAGGTACTACCAGAACCTCTCTGAGCGCTCTCGGTATCCTGGGATGTATCTCGTCTGGTCCTGTGGCCTTGTCCACTTTGTTTTAAAAGCTGTGCATAAACATCTTCAGTGAATGGTGTGGTATCTACTCCATTCCCATTGGTATATTTGTCAATCGTGTGATCCTTCAGGATTTTGTTTTATGAACATGGAACAGAAAGTATTTGTTCAGCATGTCTGCTTTTCCCTTGTCACTTTCCACAAATCTGTTCTCAACCGCTTTGAATCTTGCCATTCCACTGCTGGCCTTCCTCCTCTCCCCAATATATCTGAAGTCTTGTCACTTCTCTTCATGTCTTTAGTCATTTTTTTCTTGTTTTCTTTTGCCATCCTGATTTCTTCCTTTGCCTCTTTCAACATTATCTGATATTTTTTTTCTGTGAACGTTGCCTTTTTTGCCTATATTTTTGCAGCCACTTTTTTTTTTTGGAAAAGCATATCTATTTCCTTTTCCTCTTGTTTTTATTTACTTTCCTTACATGTAGATCTGTTGCTTTTTTTTATTAACTCCTTAAGTTTAGCCCACTGTGTTTCCACTTCTCTTATCTACTTCCACCCTGCCAGCTCCGCCTTGAGCAGAGCCTCTCATTAGGCATCCATGATCTTTCTGCTTCTTTCCAGATTTGCCGATGGGATACTCTTGTAGATGAAAGGAGAAGTGATGATGCTGGGTGACTTTAAGTACCATCTTTGCCAACGTCATTAGTCAAGTCTGTCCATTTCTTCTGTTCTGAATTGGAGGTCTGCAAACTACACCAGTGGGGTTGCTACTGCCATCTCCTTTTTCCAAAATGATCCACAGTATTGCTTTTTTTCTTTAAGCTTCTTGCATTTCAGCTGCTTTAGTATTGTTTTTCTTTAAAACATTAAACTCCCTCCCTCATAAGGAATAGCAAATATCTTTGTCGAGCACATCTTCTGTATATTTTTTTAAGGGGCTATCAGAATGGAGCATCTGTTTCGCTTGTACTATGGTACTAACTTCCATTCCAAAACTCAATCAGCCTCTCATTTTTTGTGATGAAATGCACGATTAACTGTCCATTTTAAATATTCAAAAACTGCATATGAAACAGGAAGCAAAAACCAGCTGTTCAGTTTACATATGAACCAGGAAGCAAAATTCTGATACTTAATGATTAAAGAACACCAAAGGCTGCATTATCATTGCATGGGGAATACAGAACTTGGATAATTTGGCACTAGTTTCCTCAAGCCTCAGATGCAGAGATTTCAAAACCCAAGGCACTGGATCAGGCTATAGAAATGGTAACGGGTGCATAGAGGCAGAAAGGATCAGCGCAGTGGTCTGCAGAATCCGTTGATCTTATTTTAATCATTAAGATAAATACCGGTATTTTGTGCTTTGGTTCATATATGGACCTTATGAGCTGCAATACTTTGAGACCATTTCACTGAATATTTAAAATAATTATTCATGTATTTAATCACAAAAAAAATGTAGTGTCCAATCCAAAAAATTTGAGTTTTGGATTGAACATTAGCACTTGTCGCGTACCGCCCCTGGTGGCCAGTGGTCATAGGGGTAGGTTGGACACAAAGATATTTTTATATGAGAGGAGGTTCCTTTAAGAGCCAGGTGCAGCCTTAGTAGTTCAGCTCCTATTAAGAAGTAAATTGTGAATGCAGAGTAGAGGGATAACATAGGCTTTTATTTCCCTTTACGCAAACAGTTCAGGTGGGTCACAACATAGAGGAAAATGTCCTTTACTTCAGGAATGGAACAAACTCATGGTAAAGAAAAACTGTTATGCTTCACAGTTGTAACAAGGATTAATTAAGGCTTCCTAGAGTAACTCAACCGCTTCAACACTCTTCTTCCTTTTAGCATACAAGTAACACTCTGGAGTTAGCATATATTATTTACAAGTCTAGCAGTGATTCTATACTGCTTGTAACACATAGAGAACAGTCCATCTCCTCTTGAGACAAAAGACTAGGCTCCACAAATTCCACTTGCATCGGCTCTGAGTCAGAGTTATCCCTTTCTGTATCTGGGGTTTCTCTGGCTATTGGAACTGGCCAGTCGCTATTCTTATTCTCTGGGTGTTTGTAGAGTTCTAAGGTTCGCCAGTGAGCGTGGCCTACCTTTGTGCTTTTACAATCTGGGTTATACAAGGTAGGTTTACTTTCCTTTCTTGTAACACGAGTATTGCTTTTAAAAGGGCACTTATGAGGTGAGCTTTTTCTCTTAAAAACAGTCAGCATACCTTGGCTTCCAACAGCATGTAGAACAGGAACTTTCTCCTTCCAGTAATTCTCGTGGGATACAATCCTCGTGCCAGTCTTTTCCCTGAAAGTTCTTGTTTCCTTTCTGTCTGGTCACTGGTTCCTCTGGTAAGCCCAGGCCTCTCTCCAAGCCTAACTCCTAGCTTCTTAGCTTCTTCCTTCAGCACTGCTTTGCTTCCCAAAGTGACTGTTCCTTTGCTCAGCATTGCTTTCCCATTCACTCCTAGGGCTTAGCTCAATGCTCCTGGTGCTTCCTTCTTCTTGGCCCTTGCTCGTGGTGCATTTCTCCCGCACGGCTTTGCTCCTGGTGCTTCTCTCCGGTCCACCTCTACCTCCACCCCCTTTCCAGTCTCCAGCCTCTTGCTTATAAAGCTCTCCTGTGTTTGAGCTTTCTGGGCTGCATGTCAGGTGGTGTCGATTAGCTAGGTGTGTCCAGTCAGCCTCTGTGACTGCACGCCTGCTCCCTCTAGCTGCTCTGTGTGGGAATTGCATCCCATGCACATCTTTTATATTATGAGAAACAGCTTCTTTTCTTGCATCTTTGCTTCCATCAGCTCCTGCTGCATGACACACTATGATACAAGCAGTGCATATGTGCCATTCTGATGGTCCCTTAAAAAATTTACCTTGATTTCTCTCTTCACCTGTCTCTTTCCAATCAGTATTTGAAGTTCCTTTCATTGTTATGATTTTTAATTGTAAACCGCTGTTTATTGTTGGAAAAGGCAGTATAACAAATTAAAACTTTTAGCACTTCAACCTGAACTGCTGCTTGGCCCTGAACCCTCAGACTTAGAATGGTGGGCCTGTTCTGCTACAGGAATAGTTTCCAAGGGATTTCTTGGGAAGTATCTCAGTAGGACTGCCTTCATTACGAGTGAAGCATTTCTGTGTAGTTGAGTGCTCTGTTGGATCTCAATGGGCTCCTGCGGTAGAGGGCCCTGGAAGGACCTTTCTTAAGTCTGTGTAAGGCTTCCCTGATGGGTTGGTTCCTTGCGATACATTCTGGGAGACTTTGGCATCTGCTGTATGGTGTAAGCTCTGCAACCTTTGGCTTCAAGTACACCTTTCAAGTTCTATGGATGGCTCCTATCACTGTAAAACCTTCACCAAATGTCCTTCAAGGGGGGCTGCTCCCCTTCTTTTCTCATCCTGCCTGTACGGTGTTCCTGACTTCCTTCATAGAGAAGGATCTTTAGAAACAGATTCCTTGCCACATCTGGTAGACGGGCAGAGGGTGTTGCTCAAGATCATTGCAATTCCTCATTCCTCCAGGTGACTGGCTCTCCGCCCTTTGCAATTCATGGGAAGTGTTGACATAGGTCAAGTCCTCAATTGTCCATTCATTCTTGGAGACCTCTGGAGGCAGGGTATATCCTACATGATGAGGGCACTTGGGAGTAAGTTGCAGTTCACTCCATGGAGTGCAACCCTCTTGGGTGCAGTCGTCTTAGATGTCCCTCATTCCTGGCCTTTGTTGATTGCCTTTGTGAGGTCCTATAGGATGTTTGTGGAAGTTATTCAGATGACTCCTTTGATAGGAAAGTCTCTCTTGATTGTCAGCTTTTTCCCACCCTGATTCCTGACTGCTTGGGGGCATCCCACTCATCTAGCCACCAATAGACCCTTCAACATATAAATATGTATATACAAGTGAAGTCACTACCCTGCAATCAAGTGTAAACCTGTAATCCGAGTGATGTGACCTGTACTTTTCCACTAAATCAATATGTATGTTTTTAATCCCTGGCCTGTACAGCCACACTGTTATGTATAGCAAACCGCTGCTGATCGCTGGAAGTAGCGGGATACAAGTGTACACTAAAATAAATAAATAAATAAAATAAATAAATCTAGACAGGTCTAGCAGGATGATGAGAGAGAGATTTTAATCATACCTGATAATATCCTTTACTTGAATTTTGCTAGTCCAGTCCAGGAGACGCCCTGGAAGATTCTTTGCAGGTTGGAAATCCTGCTGACCTTTGGTCATCTTAGTGATGTCATTGACTGCAAGACTGCAGATTTGAAGGGTTCTGGCTGTGGTGGAAGGTCTAGTCAGCCTTGTGGGCTGGCTTCACTTTCCTCATGGTATGAAAGCCAAGTACCTGCTCCTATTCTTTTGGCCAAAGCAGTTTTCTTGTTTGTTACCGGAGTGTGTTTCTGCATTTTTCATTTTGGCTTACTGTTTGAGAAGTGTCATACTGCCTTCTCTGTGCTGTACCAAAGGATATTCAAGTAATGACATCACTGAAAATTGCTCATGTCTGCTTCACCTGCTGGCTGGGGAACATAACTTACTCATCTGGACTGGTCTAGCCAAATTCAAGTAAAGGAGATTATCAAATATGATTAAAATCTCTGTGTGCCTTGTGTATATCCCCAACAAAGATGTCTCCTCCCTCTCTAAATGGAAGGCTCTCATTGTGTGCTGCCTCTTGTTTGGGGGAAATCGGGGAAGCTAACAAAAGTTACAGAACAGTAATAGGTGATTTCCAGTACCCTGGTATTGACTGGGTCAGTGTCGCAGTAGAAAATGTTAGGGAGATAGTTTCTAGATGAAATAAATGACTGCTTCTTGGAGCAGCTGGTTCATGAACCGACCAGAGGGGAAGCCATTTTGGACCCTCTCAACACCCAGTATAAAGCCGGGACGCCAGTGGCACCTGTTGCCGTTGCGGCGCACGACAGGGGCGCGTTGTGCTCCTTAGGTGCACTTCTTGGGGCGGCTCTGGCGGCGTAGGGCTTCCTCTATCTTAACTCCCTCCACTTGGGCCTTTGCAACCTTTCTTTGCCTGCTTCCCTCTTTCTCTCCAATAGGTCATTTCCCACTATCTTATCTTCATAATCAGAACTTATGTGCCCCCCTACTTTTCCCATTCCAGTCCTTTGGGGCTACCATCCCCCCCCCCCTTACCATTTCAAACACGGACACGCCGGGTTCCGCTGTATTGACAATTTACTCCCTTGTCTCCCCTCTATCTTCTCCCTTAGCTCTATCCCCTCTTCTCTTCCATCAAACTAGGCCTCCTCAACTGCCGTTCTCTCAGATCCAAGACTTTTAGTTCAAGATCTTGCTCTTCGCGAATCCTGTGACCTCTTATTACTCACTGAAACTTGGCTCAGGGAAGGAGAAGACGCCCTTCTCACTCGCTCCCTTCCACCTGGGTTCACTGCTCTGTCCCTCGTCTAGGACGTACTGGGGGAGGGGTTGCAGCCCTCTTTCACTCTCCTTTTATATGTATACCAGTCTCCTCCCTATTGCTTCATTACCTAGAGGCTCTTCTCATTTGCCTTCGGACCTCTTCACCAATCCACATTCTCCTCCTCTACTCTCCCCCATCGGTTCGTCCCCATCTTTGGGACCCACTCCTCTGTATCTCCGCTCTTTCTATTCGCTATCCACAGTTAATTGTAGCTGGGGATTTTAATTTGCACCTGGATAACCCTTCTTCTAGGGACCTTTCCTTTATTTCCCTATTGCGTGATCTCTCCCTCACTCAACATGTCCCCTTCCCCACCCACTCTGCCGGCCACACCCTGGACCTTGTTATCTTACCATCTGAGTCCAATTTCCAACTGGACAATTTCCATTCACAACCTCTACCCTGGACTGATCACTACTGCTTCTCTTTCCGTTGCCTACCTCACCCTTTACCTCCCCCCTCCCTCTGCATCGTCATCCAAATCTTCTTTTCCATTTCCGTGCGTACTGGCCGTCGACTCACACCACTCACTCTTCAGCGCTTTCCTGCAGCAGACACCCCTCCTGTCCTCCAACTTCCCCTCCCTCTCTCCTGACTCAAGTTTCTCATTGGACCTCTGTGAGATGAGGCCCATTTACTCTTCTGTAGGTCCTGGGTTCATTTCACGTCACAGATGCAGGAGGGCTTGTAATAAGACCAGCAAACAGGTGTGGCTTGGAGAAAGGTTTTTATGTAAAAATAGGCTTAATACATAGGTATTGAACAGAGGTATATAGTGATTGTTACAGAGCTGTTTCAGTGTGCATTAATGAATCTGTGTGTGTGCATGTGTGAAGTGTGAGAGAGATAGAGAGATAGGCCCAAACATGTGGCTCAGGGCCTCATGGTAGGCCAGAACATGTGGGTAGAGAGAGAGAGGGGGGAGGGGTGAAAGGAATTGATCATCAGAGCCTCATGGTAGTGTCCAAACCTGTCCGATGAAGGAGGGAGAGAGAGAGAGACAGGAAGTGTGTCTGTCCTTTATAGTGCCTCTCCAGCAGTTCCCCTTGAGGTCTGCTATTGTCTTTGGCCACTCCCTTTAAGGTCTGCCCTTCTTGATTTAGCAAGGAGGGGCTGCAGCCAGGTCCTAGAGACTGACGTCACCCAGGGGTCAGAGTCTAGACTGAATTAAACAGAGTCCATAGCTGCATGAAAGGTATGCTGACATCTCCCACACCTTTTTTATTTTTCTTTATTATTTGTGCCTGGAAATGGTGGAAGCAAACCTGTGGTACCTGTCCCAGCTGCCATTACCTGATAGTAGGCAGCTCGTCGAATACCTCCTGTATTAAATACCTTGCTATGTCTAGCAGGTCCCCTGTCCTGCACAGTACTGTCTCTAGTGTTCTAGAGATAAACAAGTCTCCTTATGAGTCCAAACCTCGTGTCTTAGGTTGAGCAGCCACTACTGGGGGGGGAACCCAATATGCCACTTACATACCCGTCTTAGAGAGAGTGAACAGTGCATAAGGTCTGCAGGAATTTTTAAGGAGGCTAAAACCAAACGGTACCAGGATGCTATGAGTGAGGATAGGAAGCAATACTAGACTGCAGCTGACTCTGGTATTCAGTGTAATAGGAAATACCGAATTAGCCAAATTAGCAGGCCAAGTTAGCCTGGATGTAGGGGTGGATGCTGGAGAGGTTCAGTGTAACTACCTTAAAATGTTGTTGTTCTGTATGACATGCGCTGCAAGGAAATGTACATTTTTTTTCATCTTACAGCACAAGAAAATTACAATAATGCATAGCAATATTTGTACAGCAGTTAAAATAATAATAGGGTGAATAAAAACATTAAAGACATGATCAGCAGTAGGTGAGTAACCAAATAACAATTCCCACACAGACACATGAGCATCTTGTAGCAAGTGTCCAACAATTTGTTGAATGTGTCCATTCTCATAGGCGATGGTGTGATTCACTTCAGTGGATGTTGTTTTAAGGTGATCAATATAGGCATGGAGTTCTGTAAAGTTGAGCAGTTTATGTAGTGTCTCTTCTCCCATGCCAAGTGGTAATGGATGCACAGCATATGAGATAAAGTCTGGAATGTCCATAGAGTCATTGGTAACCAGCGGTGTGGAATAAGTTGTCCCATTAATGGTGAGGGAGACCAGTGGTGTATGACTGCACCAGGTATTGTTTGGTAAATAGTTTGAACTGTACAACAAAGTGTTCTTGGGAAGGCGAATGTCATGCATTCTGGGAGCAATCGAAAAAGAAACTTTCTGGGGAAAGAACAGATGAAAACAAAAGTGTCCAGCTCCAAGGTAGTCAGGGGATATGAGAGCTTAACAGTCAGGGAGCAAGAGGAAGAATTGTTCCAGCAGGAGGTGTCAGCCTCTTTAAACTGGTGAGGTTGACACTTGAACTGAAATGTAGTCTGCTCACACAAACTGGGGTCCATCGGCTTGAATGAAGTCCAGGTGTCGTCCAGTGGCTGTACCCATGTGAGATGGTCCACAGGATACATAAGCATATTATCAAACTGCACCCCAATATTAACAACAGGATAAATAACTGTGTTGTCCTGACCATGGGATCAAAGTACAGATAGAGCAGCCTTGTGGTGAACAAATGGGAACACTAACTGTCCACCAATCAAGGTGAGCTATAGCAAATTCAGGTATTTTGGTACTAGCCATATGGATGAGAGATGGTGGCCAGTGTCCTAACTTAGCAGTGATCAGAATTTCCTTTAGTATAGTAATAAGCTCGATCTGTACTTGATCACAGGCAAGAGCCCAGGAAATATTCTTTCCCAATCTATATTCTGCATGTGCTAAGGTAACAATTTTCTGTTCTATAATGGGAGATATAAGAGCAAAGGTATCTACAACTACATTGGACAGTTTAGAGGAAGCTTCATTAATAATATGTTGTGAGGTAAAACCATCAGCAGCATGCTGAGCAGTGGATCCCATTTTATTACGGAGCATTAAGGGCACCTAGTGCAGTCCCTGTGCCACCTAAAATTGTATCAATTAATTCACGCTTGTGTCGAAATTGCTTAGCTCTGGGTGTTACTGACTGCATATCAAACCAAGTATTAAGCATTTGTATGTGGTTGGCAACAAACTGAGAGCAATTTGGATATTTGTGAGTAACTAGAAACAATTTGGGAAATAGATGCCAAGTAAGAAAATGGTATTCCACATCATATAAAACATCGTGTGGTGCATCATATTTAATCTGAAATGGATGTCCTTCCTGAAATGGGTGGATATCAGAAAGGTAGAGTACAGGAGGAGCAGAAGTGGTGGGAGGGGTGGGATGAGGGGTAGTAGGTAAACAAGATACATCCAAAAGGAATGAAGTCTCAGTGATGTGCTGTTGATCACTCAAAACCCATGTATAAGTTATTTTCCAGGTACCTCTGTCCTGACAGGAAATATTGTACAAAATCAAAGCAGGAGGACCTAGAAAGTAACGTTCTGGGCGTGCCCTCAATTCTTGTGTCCTTTCTAGAGAAGTGGAAACTGGTGGCTCCCACTGTACTTGAGTGATGTTTAATGAATAGAACACTGGCTTGTCCTGTACTGAACAGAAACTCAGGATGACCAGATCCTTTCCTTCCGGGAACGGTGGGGGTATTTCTTGATAACGATATACCCCACTTGTGGAGTTAGCCCAGCCAATCGTGCATATTCGGATGATAGTTCCTGTAATGAGACTTGAGTGGAAGAGTGCAGATACAAGAACAACAGCAAACCGAGACATAATAAAAGCAAACTTGTGTCCCCACTTATACTATGTAACAACAAAACAAACACAAAAAAAAAAATAATAATAATAATTTTTACTACTTATTTACATAACTATTAAACACATGTCAACTATACAGCAGGAGTAAATAGTTACCGTCCTCAAGCGACTTTTGTTCAGAAAGCAGCTGTCCGTGCTGTCTTCATAAAGCAGCTGTCCGTGCTGTCTTCAGGTGGTAGCTGAAAACAAAGACTGATAAAACACATATTACCCATATGGTTTTAACTGGGTGATGTGTTTCCAGTACTGCTGGTTGTCAGGCATTAGGATCTGGTATAGGCTTGGGCCTAAGGTATCAGTAACTAAGTATGGTCCCTCCCACTGTGCAGTTCCAAAGGGGAGTTTTGGTCTAGGTCTCATCTCTGCAAGACACTAGTGACAGGGCTTCCTTCATGTAATCATGAAATATTGATGGTGAATCCTTAAATCCCTGTGGAGGCACAGTCCATGCACACTGTTTCGGCCAGGCTGGTGAATTGCATGTGGAAGAAATAGGTCTAATCAGATCCCTCTCCTCCAGTATCTTCACAATTTTAGTCACTGGTTCTATAGCCTGATGAGGTACTGGGTATTTCTGTGGTGTATGATCCTCACCTTCCAACAGTATTTCTGTGTGCATTTTCCCACAATCTAACTTGTCTTGAGGCCAGACTGGAATATCAGCCACCTCTGAGGGAATTACACACAGATTATACTGTTTGAGCTGCCTTAGTGCACTGAGTTGCTAACTGCAAAGGAATGACCTCATGCACTAAAGTTTTAGAAGCACTTGAAGTTCCTGAATACTGCCACAATTTAAGATTAGCCATATCCACCACCAAATTTAACTGGTTGAGAACATCAATTCCAATTATTTCTTTTGGTGTGTTCACTATAGTGGAGGCAGTGGTTTCTAACATTTCCTTGTTTTGTTCACTGTGCACAGGGATACCCCATTTAACTGGGATAGCCACACATTTGGAAGCTGTGTCATTAATTCCTTGAATTTCATAAATTTCCATATTTTTCTGATCTGCAGTGGGAGAAGCTCTGTTAGTAAAACTAATTCCAGCCCCTGTGTCAATCAAAGCTAATTTATCCTGACCCCCTACTCTACTGATAACATTGGGGCGTGCACAAGAGTCCAGTATCAAGGGTGTTACAAGCCTTAAATTGTGTCCTGGGCCTGTATCCATTTCATCATCCAGAGGCTCTGGAATTGAGTCCTCTGCTGAGATAAAGGAGGCAGGCTGGGCTATGAAGGCTTGATACATTTTGATATCTGAACTCAAGAGGTCAGGACATCCCTATGCAGTAGCCTTGTGTTTGTCCTGAGCTGCTTGTAAATCCTGTTTTAATTTATCTATTTCTATCTGCAGTATATGTTTATCTTGTTCCCATTTAGTTTTTTCCTTTTCTAGCCCATCTCTCTGTGCTTTGAGCTCTTGAAAGGGGATGTAACCTGAGGAGTTTCTAAAAGTACCTTTGCCATGTGCTCTCCAAGGTGTGTGTCCTCTGTCTGTGTTTCTTATGTACTGAGAGGATTCATTGGCCTGCCACTTCCGAGCTTCTGATACTGTAATGACCTGTGAGGGCTGGGTCTTCCAAACAGACCCAATTCTGAGCATTAAAGTATCAAAAGGGGTTGCTTCAGGGTCTTCAGAAAATAACAGAAGGTGTTTTGTAATTTCAGGGGATAGCAATTCTAATAAAAATTCCTTATGCATGCTCTCCCCATAATCTTCTGCTTTGGGCCAGGACTCCTGCTCATTAAGAACTGCTTTTAAAATCCAGGCTCTATATGCAAACTGTTCCAGTGTATCATCTGGTAAAGGTGAAATAATTTTAAATACTTGCATTGGGGAACAGTGAAATAGTTTCTCAGTACCCCTTTTAACCAACTGGTATGGGTGAGTGAGAGAGCCAACCCTGTAATAGTGTGGGCCCAGAGCCAAATGCATAAGTCTATCAAAGTCTGATTGTTTTCTTCTGTATTTCCCTAGACCCCAGTGAATCAGAATATCAATCGCCCATTTAACCCACTGATTTACATTAAGAGGCATAGTGCCAATTTTCTCAACTATTTTTTCAATATCTCTATCTTTTAAATTTTCCTGGAACATTAATTTAACTGGTGCTTTGAGTTCTGTACTGGCTGCCATGTCTAAGTCATCTGAATTATTCTCCTGACAGAGATTGCTGGGTTCTGGCTGAGATAAACTATCTGAATTTTCCTGCTGTGATTCATCTGTGTTCTTACCATTCCTAAGTCCAACTATGCATACTTTAGTATTCTTTTGTTGCTGATAAGGTGTGTCATAGGCATAGGGAATGGGTGTATCTTTGTTCTTTTGTTTCTCACTAGCTGGTATGCATGGCTGATAGGGTGTGTCATAGGCATAGGGGGCTGAGGGAGGGGTGGGTGTTGGCTTTCTTGCAGAGGCCAATTGATCTTTAAAGTGCCTCAATTCAAGTTTAAGTGCTTCTAATTGTTCACTAACAGTTATAAAAGAATTTGTGGCTTGAATCACTTGAGTTCTCTGAATAGAAATACAACTTTGTGCCTCCTCCAGTTCTTTGGTCAATTGGCTACACTGAGAAGTCAGTTCAGAGTTTTCTTTTTTCATGCTAATTAGTCCCCTGCACATGCCCTGGATGAAAAGGCATTTTCTTTTATTTGTTTTCTTTTTGAATTCATGATCATGGTTTAACATCTGTTTTTGAATATTATACCATGATGAGTCAGGGAATTCGCCTTCAAATGGACCTCCTTTTCTCTTACAGTATGAAATTAGAATTTCTGTAAGTTCTTTAAAATCAAATGCTTCCATGTTTGATACTGCAGAAAGGCTGTAGTTGGGCTATCTCAAATGTGTAACCTTAGAAGGAGGAATGCTAACTTAAAAAGTATTTCACACCTATTTAACTGGGTGGAAGTGTTAGGGTGAAGTTATAGTAAGAAGGGTGTTAGTAGATTAACAGAATTGTATCAATTGCAGCCATCTTTAAGCCTGCTCTCACTAAAAAAGTTACTGACAGGAGACAGAGAAATAAAAGTAAAAAAGGGACAGGAGATTAACAGAATAGTCAGATATTCCTGCTCACACCAAGATATATACTGACAGGAGAGAGAAATAAAAGTCAAACAGACAAGAGGTAAATGTTACCAGGAAAGATGTATATTGTACTCTATGAGGAATATTTAACTGTGTAACTCTGTATTTTCTTAGCAGCTCAAATACTATATAAAATCTGTAGCAAGCCTATACATAAAAATAAGACAATTGCAAGCCACTCTGTGTAATGTCCTTAAAATTCTAGATTCTTACAGAGCCTTTTGACAATAAAAATCTCACCTTGTCTAACCCACAAAACAAAATTGTAAATGGTCACAAGGGCTATTGATTTTCCTGTCTCACTCTGTCTGAAATCTACTTAATGTATTATACAAAATTATTACTTACCCAACTGGAGATCTGCTGTGAAATCCTCCCAGACGAGCCCCCATAAAATGTGAGATGAGGCCCATTTACTCTTCTGTAGGTCCTGGGTTCATTTCACGTCACAGATGCAGGAGGGCTTGTAATAAGACCAGCAAACAGGTGTGGCTTGGAGAAAGGTTTTTATGTAAAAATAGGCTTAATACATAGGTATTGAACAGAGGTATATAGTGATTGTTACAGAGCTGTTTCAGTGTGCATTAATGAATCTGTGTGTGTGCATGTGTGAAGTGTGAGAGAGATAGAGAGATAGGCCCAAACATGTGGCTCAGGGCCTCATGGTAGGCCAGAACATGTGGGTAGAGAGAGAGAGGGGGGGAGGGGTGAAAGGAATTGATCATCAGAGCCTCATGGTAGTGTCCAAACCTGTCCGATGAAGGAGGGAGAGAGAGAGAGACAGGAAGTGTGTCTGTCCTTTATAGTGCCTCTCCAGCAGTTCCCCTTGAGGTCTGCTATTGTCTTTGGCCACTCCCTTTAAGGTCTGCCCTTCTTGATTTAGCAAGGAGGGGCTGCAGCCAGGTCCTAGAGACTGACGTCACCCAGGGGTCAGAGTCTAGACTGAATTAAACAGAGTCCATAGCTGCATGAAAGGTATGCTGACAACCTCCTCTCTCCACTGCCTTTGACCAAGTAGCTCCATTACAACCACTTCCTCCACGCTCTCGCCCTTCTCAACCCTGGTTCCATCCTGGTCTTCGCCTCCTTCGTTCTCAACTTCGCCGTGCAGAGTGCCTATGGAGAAAATAACGTTCCACTTCTTTATTGCACTCTTTTAAGACCTGTCACTCCCACTACCGTACTCAACTACACCTTGCTAAGCAATCTCACTTCTCTGCAGCAATCGCTGCTGCTCCCAATTTCACTCGCCGTCTCTATGCATTCTTTAAATCTCTCACTTCCCCCCCATTCCACTCCTCTTTCTCCTTCTCTTCCCGCTGCTCCTAGCCCTTGACAATTGGCATCCTTTGATGCTAAAATTCAAAACTTTCAGACTTCCTTACCACAATGTCCATCCCAGATTTCCTCCCCTCTTCCCCCTCCCCCCTCCTATGACCCCTCTCTCTCACACTTGGACATCATTCCATTCTCTCACAACTTCAGAGCTCATCAAGCTTACTTCCCCCTCTAATAAAACCACCTGCTCCCTGAATCCCATCACATCTTCATGGCTTCTTGAGCCCTCTATTGCCCTTCCTCCTTCCATCCTCATCATGATTAACTCCAGTCTTTCCACCGGCACCTTCCCTCATCTTTGGAAACACTCTCTTATCCGTCCACTTCTCAAGAAGCCGTCACTTGATCCTCTTATTCCTGCACACTACCGGCCAGTCTCTCACCTTCCTTTCCTGTCTAAGATACTTGAAAAGGCAGTCTTCCATCAACTCTCTCATCACTTGGATTCTGTTAACTTTCTTCACCCCCATCAATCAGGTTTCTGGCCCTGTCAGAGTTGAAACAGTCCTCCTTGCCTTTCTCAATGATCTGCATATTGCACACGACCGTGGAGACATTTCGGTGGCGGTTTCTTTGGACCTCTCAGCTGCCTTTGATCTTGTATATCACTCCCTCCTTTCCCATCTACGTGATGCTGGGTTTCGTGGTACTGTCTATCGTTGGTTTCACTCCTATCTTTTCTCCAGGTCATACTCAGTTCTCGCTCACTCCCCCTTACGTGTACCCTCTGACCCTATGCCCTCTCTTTATGGTGGTCCCCAAGGTTCTGTACTGGCCCCTTTTCTGTTTAATGTCTTCCTAACATCACTAGCACGCCTGATCCAACAGTTTGGAGTAACAGCCTTCTTCTATGCTGATGATCTTCTTTCTGCTCCACCATACCTCCCCTCTTTGTCCTGATCTTTTCCTCCTCAACTCATGTCTGCTTTCTGTCTGACTGGCTCACTGCGAATTGCCTGCATCTGAATCTCCCCAAAACATTGGCCATCTGGTTTCTCCATAGCAGCCCCTCCCCATCACTAGCTCCATCTTATGCTGACTTTTCTATTCCTTTGGTGTCGTCTTTTTGCTATCTTGGCATTCTATTTGATTCCGCTCTTTCCTTTCAGGGGCATATTTCCAATCTCACCAGGACCTCCTTTTTTCATCTCCGACAGATTAGAGCTGTTCATCCCTTTCTCACCCCAGAAGCTCTCACTACTCTTGTCCTTTCTCTTGTCATCTCACGTCTGGACTTTTGCAATTCGGTTCTTTCTGGCACGCCTCACTCACAAATGCACCGACTTCAATGTATTCAGAACACCGGCAGCGCGGCTCATCAATCACCCCTCCCGTTTCGACCACATCACTCCTCTTCTTCACCTTCACTGGCTCCCTATTGATCACCGTATTCGCTTTAAGATCCTCACTGTCATCCATCAAGTCCTCTACACGCACATTCCTCAATATCTGGCTGATCTTATACAATCTCACCCCCCCCCCCCCCAGTCGCCCCCTCCGATCTCTCCACATTAACTGTCTTCATCTCCCATCCCCCTTCCAAGCTCACCTGCAATCTACCCGTTCTTCTGTCCTTTTCTTTCTAGGACCTGCACTGTGGAACTCTCTGCCATCCACCCTCAGACTTGAACAGAACTACTCCACCTTCAAATCTCACCTAAACTCATCTCTTTTCATCAGCTTTTGACATTCCCGCTCCTTCTGTGTAATCCCCTCTCTTCCTATGCCTCCTCCCCTTGTTTGGTATGCATGTTATCTCTTTTTCTGTTCTATTTGCCATTGTAACTTCCTTTCTTTTTCCAGGCTTCGGCCTCCTCCTATAACTTTGACTCTGTACACCGCTTTGTTGGCATGTCTGAAAGGTAGTATATTAAGTTTAATAAAGATAAAGATCAGGAACTGGTTAAAAGATAGAAAGCAGAGGGTAGGGCTAAATGGCCAATTTTCCCAATGGAAAAAGGTGAATAGTGGAGTACCCCAGGGATCTATGCTGGGTCCACTGCTTTTTGACATATTCATAAATGACCTGGAAATGGGAATAGCAAGTGAGGTTATCAAATTTGCAGATGACACAAAACTATTTAAAGTTGTTAAAACACAAGAGGATTGTGGAAAATTGCAAGAGGATCTTGATAAATTGGAAGACTGGGCATCCAAATGGCAGATGAAATTTAATGTGGACAAGTACAAAGTTATGCACCTAGGAAAATACAACCCAAACTATGGTTACACGATGCAAGGTTCCACATTGGGAACCACCACCCAGGAAAAAGATTTAGGTGTCATCGTGGATAACATGTTAAAACCCTCCACCCAGTGTGCAGCGGCGGCCAAGAGAGCAAATAGAATGCTAGGTATCATAAGGAAAGGAATGGAAAATAAAACAAAACAAAGGATATTATAGTGTCTCTGTATCGTTCCATGGTGTGACCGCACCTTGAATATTGTGTGCAATTCTGGTTGCCGTATCTTAAAAAGGATATAGTGTTATTAGAAAAGGTACAGAGAAGAGCCACCAAATGGTAAAGGGGATGGAAGGGAATCCCTATGAAGAGAGGCTAAAAAGGTTAGGGCTCTTCAACCTGGAAAAGAGATGGCTGAGGAGGAGATATAGAAGTCTGTAAATTAATGAACGGAGTAGAACTGATAAAGGTAGATCGATTGTTTACATCATCAAAATATAGAAAGGCTAGGGGTCATGCAATGAAGCTACAGGGTAACCTATTTAAGACTAATAAGAGAAAATATTTTTTCACTTAACTTGTAATCAAACTCTGGAGTTTGTTACCAGAGGATGTAGTAAAAGCTTTTAGTGTAGCTGGGTTTAAAAAAGGTTTGGACAAGTTCCTGGAGGAAAGGTCCATAAACCATTATTAAAAGGGACCCAGGATATCACTGCTTGACCCAATACAAGCATTGTGGAACCTGTGTCTTTTGGGGAAACTGCTAGGTATTTATGACTTAGATTGGCCACTGTTGGAAACAGGATACTGGGCTTGATGGACCTTGGTTTGACTCAGTATGGCCATATCTTACGTTCTTATGGGGGTCTTCTCCCTGATGGCACATCCTTGTAGTCTGTCGGCTGCAGATAATCTTTCACTAACTAGCATACAGGAAACCCTTTTTAATATATAGGACTTTGTGTCCATAGGCTGGTAATGTCTTTTTGCCTGTTGAGAGTCCCTTAGAGATGGAGTGGTGTCAGCATCTATTGCTATTTATTTGTTTTTCTTATATACCGCGCTATTAAGATCAGTGCTATTGTGGAAAGCCAGTACATGCATGTGAAGAGTGCAGCTTAATGTGCCGCCTCTTGAGACATGATACTAGTTGTTTGTTTGCAGAGATGGCTGGAAAGTTTCCGTTTACTTAATATTTCTTTTAAGGCCTGGTTCAGAACTTTCAACTCTGAATTCCTATGTCTTAATTTTCCTATTTTGCACTAACCTAGCCACCTATTGTGTACTCAAGTCTATCATAACACTTAGTGAAAATTGTGTGTCTGACTCCAAACCATTTGGTTTCTGACAGGTCATAGTAGTTTATAGTTTTAGATTTGATATACTGCCCTTAGCAACTCATCAAGGTGGTTTACAAAATATAAACAATAGCTACAGTAGAAAGGAAAAGCACTACAAAATGGAAAGGACAGCAGAAGTGGGCAAGAGGTGAAATAGTGGCTGTGGCCTGAGTGGTTAGTTCCTTGGGTCTCCCTCCATGTTGAAGATATCCCCGAAAAGCATAGCCTTAAGAAGGACTAAAATTTAGAGTTGTCTTCCAGGTGGACTGGGAGGGGGAGGCAGTTCCAAAGAGATGGGGCTGTGAAATAGAAGGCTGAATATCTAGTGTTGGGCCTTGGGAAGGGGGGGGGGGGTGGAATGGAATAATGCGTCTGTTACCATAAAGGGGAGCGTAGGCAGCGGGGAAGAACATTAGAGAGTTACCAGATCTGAAAGGTACTCGAGTTATTGTGAAAGGCTTTGAGTGTGTTTCTGATTCGGGCAGGTACTGGAAGCCAATGATAAGGGGGGGGTAACAAGGTTGAACTTCTTTGCATGAAATTGTATTTGAATTGCTTTATTTTCAATTGTATTTAGTTTCCCCTATTGTATTTGTACATTGTATTTGTATTTAGTTTCCCCTATTTCGCCAAGTTATACCTCCTGTTAAATGTAATGACCAGACAGATGTAAACTGTTGGATGTTTTCTGTTTAATGTAAACCGCGCTGATGTCTAATAGTGCGGTATATAAGAATTGTCAATAAATAAATAAATAAAATAAATAAATGGATTGTAGCTTTTTTAACTTGTAAGAGGGGATCCCTGCATAGACAATGTTACAGTAATCCAGCCTGAAAATGGAGAAAAACCAAAAATGACAACGACAAAACAAAATACCTATATGAACTCAACGCATACCACTCCGAGACCGACAAAGCAAAGAGAACCTACCACACGAAAATCATAAACACATCCATAAATAAACCTCGTGAACTTTCAGATTGTCAAACAATTGACAAAAGCACCCAATAACTGACCACCTGCTGAAGATCCCATCAGAAATACTGGCCAGACAATACAAACAGTTCCAACAACCACAAAACCCTCATCTGAACCCCGAGGCAACTACAACAAACCACCACCCCAACTTACACAATGACTGGACTACCTTCAAGGAAAACCACTGCAGAAGATATATCGTCCACCATCTCCCGGCTAAACAACACCACCACCTCTCCGCTCGACCCCTGCCCCACCGACTGGATAAAGAAATCCAAAGAACACCTGTGCACACCATTAACCCATATTGTCAATGAATCCTTCGCCCAAGGTCGCATTCCAGACATCCTTAAAACTACAATCATTCGTCCATCCTTAAAAAAACAAAACCTGGATCCCCTAGACCCTGCATCCTACAGACTGATAGCAAGCCTACCATTTACTGCCAAGATAATCGAAAAGAGTGCAGCAACAGCTTCAAGAACACCTAGACATCAACAACATACTGGACTCACAACAGCACGGCTTCTGCCCACTACACTGAGTCGAAACCCTCATGACCACACTGATGAACACCCTCAACATAAGAACCCAAGAAAAACACTCCGGATATGCCATGATCTTCTTCGACATATCCACAGCCTTCGACACCATCTCCCACAACATCCTTTTACAAAGATTGCAGTCAATTGGGATTCAAGACACCGTACTCCAATGGTTTAAATCCTACCTAACCAACAGACAACAACTGATCCGTACCAGCACCTCAACCTCGCCCCCTTTCCAGCAACACCAAGGAGTACCTCAAGGATCCACGCTCTCAGCCATGCTCTTCAACATCTACCTACAACCACTCTGTTCAGTCATACGTACCCACAACATCAACTTCCATGTATATGCTGATGATATTATGCTCTACGCCCCAATTACAACCACAAACCTAACAAATACTCATCTTTCAGCATGCTTCTCCGAAGTATCCCACTGGCTACAAGAAAACAACCTATCCATAAACATAAGAAAAACTGAAGCCCTCATATTAACAAAAGACCCAGACTTCACACCACCCACACACCTCAACATAGGACCCACACGCATTCAAATACAGTCACAAATAAGATATCTAGGCATTATCATCGACCAAGCTCTTACCCTCAAGCAACAAATTACCAAAACCTCAGGAATCATATTCCATAAAGCGAAAACAATACAACGGCTCAGATCCCTCCTCGAACCTCAAGACTTCTGGACAGCGATGCAAGTTATGACACTCCCACACCTGGATTACTGCAACATATTCTACCATGGACTACCAGCCACACAGACCAACCCCCTCCGAACTGCACTGAACACCACAGCAAGAATCATCCAGAAAGCAAAGAAAAGCGACCACATCACTCCAATTCTAAGAGACCTACACATACTTCCCCTCGAAGCAAGAACTAAGTACAAATCCATCCTACTCACCCACAAAGCCATCCACCAAGCACAGAATACCCAACTTCGCACCCTACTAACTTGTCCAGCCCACGACAAAGCAACGAGACACGCCTCCAGCAACTACCTCACAGTCCCCCACAAAAGAACCAAATGCTCTCAACGGACATGCAACCGAGCATTTGAACTTTATGCACCTTCCTTATGGAACTCACTACCGAGCCACCTCAGAAACAATAACGATCTACCGTCATTCAGAAAACAGCTAAAAACCATCCTATTCCAAGAATACTTCAAGACAACCCCCACCAAAAAACGCACCAACTCCTGAACTCCCTCATCCTGTACCCCTGAGCAACAACTGCTCTGCACTGTCCATGTCTAAAGTCTGTCTTATGTTGAAATCATCAATGTTGCCTACCTGGTGATGGCCCCACCCTGTAACTTAATTCTCCCCACCCCTATATGTAACACCGCTTTGACCCGGTGAAAAGCGGGATATAAATACAGTTAAATAAATAAAATAAATAATAAACAATGACTGTACTGAGGAGAATTGAGGTTTGGGCTGTGTGACAGTCTTGGAGGTCCTAGTAAACAGTTTAAGAAGGTAGCTGGAAAAAATCTGTGCTAGTCTTAATGGGGGGATAGTTAGTGGCAATGGCAAATGCTGATAAAGTGGCTAGTTATCACCATTGAACTTTGAACCCAAATATTCCATGTCAGGGTCATATCTAGCTCTTGCGATTGAATATCTGAGTTGCCCCGATAGCGCATTAGCTAACCAATCAGTGGTTATATTCAGCCAATTGCTGTTTAGCTAAAGCGGCTAACGTTAGGTCATCCATTAACTTGCCTAACTGTAGCCGCTTTAGGATAACTGGCTAGTGGCTGAATATCAGCACTAGCCAGTTATCTCTGGATGCTGCCTCTGTTCTGCCTCCAGAATTCCCTGACACTAGCCAGCTTGCGTTGGGGTGCTTAAGGGCTGAAACGAAGTACTATTAGATGGTTTACACGTCTGTGAACAGTCTAAACTGCTTTGAATATCCCCCCACTGGCCTTATCTCAATATTTGATATGGTTTTACTTAATTGGTTTGCAACAATATGTATCAAGGCTTCGATTTTAAATCTTTTCAAATCTTTCATATTTAATAGACCACAAGCAATGCAATGCAATGTGTGCCTTTGAGTCAGTGCTGACTCCTGACAACTCAGCAGCCCCTGTGTTTTCTTGACAGTGTGACCAGAAGTAGATTCCCAGGTCTTTCTTCCATTCAAGGTCCCAAGGAGTGCTGGTGGGAATTGAACCCTATTCTCTTAGTTACCAAGTCAGTGTTCTAACCACTAGACTGCTACTCAATCAAGAACACAGGAAAATTCCTCAAAAAGCCATTCTTTATTTTATGGGGTCCCTATGCATCTATTTTATTAAACAATTACACAGACTATTATAATAGTCTTTTAGCAGCTCTGTCATATAGACTGATGCAGAGGCTGCAGGTAATGGAAAACCCTGTTGCTTGCCTTTCCTTAGATAAGTTGTGTAGAAAGAGAGCCAGCCCCAATGTTAAAATGCACAGACAAAAATTTTAAATGGAAGCCTATGAAAAGACATTCTGTAGTGTAAGGGGGTATATTTTTATTTTATTTTTATTAGTGCAGACCTTTCCAGTAGAAGTTTAGGGCAAGTTTCATTCAGGGGCAGTAGGTATTTCCCTGTGCCCAAAGAGCTTACAATCTAACGGGCTTTGCACCCTTTGCACACAGATAACCCAACTTATACACACAAGTTCTGCCACGCTAAATGCAGAAAAGAGATTGACGTGTGCGTAAACAGCAAAGGAAAACTATGTGCACATAGTAACGCCCAAGTGCATTTAAATAATACACAAATGAACTGTGCATATCGAAATGGCATACTAATAAAGTCTGGCCCGATGCACAGCAACATTGTAGAGGATTATGTAACCAGCAGGAGCGCCAATATCTCTGTGTCTGATCTGAGGTGGCTTGAATGGTTTGTGTGTGTAGGGAAGACTGTTTCAGATTATGTACTGGGGAACAGTTACTTTTCATGTGAAGATTTTCTGCCTATATATTTTTAGTGTAAAAGCGAATGTTTGGTGAAGAAATGTTTTTTGCTGCTTATCCTTGTGTTTTTTTGCATGCTATATTATTCATATTTTATTTTAGGTCTCTGATTTCTTAAAAAAAATGGTTTTGGGTGAAATAATTTTGGTGGTAATGGGGTGAGCACCAAAAGAACCTGCACATCTTGTGTGTATAATGTGAGTGTTTGACATGTATGCGCATGGCCACTTGTAGCACTTCTTTTGTTTATGCATGTGTTTCCCCTCCTTCCAACTTTACGCCGATGTTTTGCGCACAGCTCATTTGCATACACGCCCTTTGCTGCATACTGGGACTGAAGTCTCATGCTATCGGTGTGCTACAAAAACACACACACATCTAATAGCGTGTGACTTCAGCGCTGGCTTTCTGCATCAGCCTGTAAGTTTGTACCTGAGGCACCGGAGGGTTAAGTGACTTACCTAAGGTCATGAGGAGCATATTTGAATCTAGCTTCCCTGGTTCCAGCTTGCTGTTCTAAGTACTCAGCTGATCTTCCATGCCACATGTTTTCCTAAAGTGAATGAGTAAGATTTCCCACAGAAGAATAAACAAGTACAAACTCTGTATTACAGGAGAAGCAGTAGGTGTAGCTACAAATATCTTATGCTTTCACCAAGCCAGAAATATGTAAATAGATACAAGGTTCTATTGATGATCAGTATTGCAATTGTCCTGTTCTTTCCATAGTATGCAGCTATCATTTATTGCTTTTTATATACTTTGGCAACAGGTGGTGAAATTGGACCTTACCTGCTAATTTTCTTTCCTGTAGTTCCTCCAGTCTAGTCCAGACAAATGGGTATATGTTCACCAACTGGCAGGTGGAGACTGAAGAACAATTTCTCAGTTCCGTACAAGTAACCTGTGCCCACTGGACTGAGCCAGTATTTAACACTTCACCAAGCAGGAAGCATCACCACAGGAATGAGGACTCTATCCCCTATCACCTGTCACCTATTAGGGCCACTTCTACTAGATGGGAGCCTTGCGCCCTGCTGTAATGCACCATCAACGGCCAGAACCAGAATTAACAGGCACTATAGAAAATGTTATATAAACAGATTCACCATAATCTTTTTTTTTTTTTTTTTGTGTGTTTGGCAATGAATTCTTTAAAATTACAGCGTGAGGCCATTGGCCTCAAGAAAGACACACACCTAAGCGGACTGAGACCGTTACACCATGTGTAGGAACAGAAATCACCAAGGGTGGGGACTGGACTGGAACAACTACAGGAAAGAAAATTAGCAGGTAAGGTCTAATTTCACCTTCCAGGGCATTTCTCCAGTCCAGACAAATGGGACGTAATGACGGGTGGGACTAGAACCCCCCAGCACTGGCTCCCCAAAATGCTCATCCTGCCTGGACTGCACGTCCAGCTGGTAATGCCAAGTAAAGGAATGACGAGAGGACCAGATGGCCACCCTACAAATGTCAAGAGGAGGAACCCTCCCCATATCGGCCCAGGAGGAAGCTTGCACTCTAGTGGAGTGGGCTCATAAGCCTACCAGCCCTTCAGAACATAGTGCAGGGCCGTTGCCTCCTCGGATCCAATGGACAGTGGACATCTTGGAGATGGTCTCCCCTTTCTGAGTCCACCAAAGAGAATGAACAGCCTCTAAATGGCAAAATGGCTGGGTGACCTTCAAGTAGCACTTTAAAGCCCTGCAAACATCTAACTTATAAAGTAGGGCGGAGTGCTGAGTCCTGCTCACTGATGAACGAGGGTAGCATGATGGCCTGAGGTGGAATTCAGACACCACCTTGGGCAGAAATGATGGGACAGCTGCAGGACCACCCTCTACCTGGAAAAGACCAAGTAGGGATCCTTACAGGACAGGGCCTGCAACTCCAAAATGTGTCGTGCTGGACAAATGGCCACCGGAAAGACTACTTTCCAGGTGAGATCCTTTAGTGAGGCTGCCCGTAGCAGCTCGAAGGGGGGACCGCCTAGAGCCACCAGGATGAGGTTAAGACCCTATGCTGGGACCAATAGCCGGCTGGGCAGCTGCAAATGCTTGACTCCATGCAAGAAACGTACCACATCGGCATGGGCAGCCAGGTGCACACCTTGAACCCTGCCCCGGTAGCAAGCCAGGGTCTTCACCTGCAGTCGCAGTGAGCCCAGTGCCAGGCCCTTCTCAAGGGCAGCCTGTAGGAACCCCAGGATAACTGGCACTGGAGCCACCAGGGGCCAAAGGTCCTGTTCAGCACACCAGGCCTTAAAGAGGCACCAAACCTGGATTATAGGCCAAGGTGGTAGAGTGCCTCCAGTCCTGCAACAAGGTGACTATAACTGGCTCAGATCCAGCAGAGGCAGGCACAGGCCACATAAGTGCCCCATATGGCACCCTGCAGGCCCAAAGCCGAAACCTCAAAGGCCTGCTTAAGCAGCGCCTCCAGGCGCCAGTCCAGTGGATCCTTTAAGGCAGCACCCCTCTCAACTGGGATGGAGGTCTTTCCATCTAACGGCCACCACCAAGGCATCCATCTTAGGGAGGTACAACTTCTCCTTCTCTTCCAGTGAGATGAAGTAAAGCTGGGCCATGCTCCGCCCCACCCGCTGCCCTGCATCTGTGATCTTCCATTTTTCCTCTATCATAGCCCGCAGAGCCTTATGAACCGAGAAGGACTGAGGCAGTCTGTGGATACCCTCCAGCTGAGGGTCCTCATCCGGGTCTGGGCCTATGGGTCTGGGCTCTGCAATGAGCAGGGAAGCTAGAGACTCTGTTACCAAAACTGGGAACTTTGTTGTGGTGGAAGATCCTGACCATGGAGCTCCCTTTCCTTGAGCTCCTCATGAGCCCTTTCCAACAGGTTGGAGGGGCCCCTTCAAGGCCCCCAGGGATCCTAGGGAGGTTAAGAAGCATACTTTGGGCTCCTCATCTAAGCAATCCTGCCTCAGACACTTAGCTGGCAAACTACCACCTGCCCTGACCCATGGGGGGATGCTGGAGAACCTCCCCAGTTCCTTGCTTCATTAGGAAGGCCTTCAGCAGGAAGGAGCAAAAATTTGAAGGAGAAAGGGGCTGACCCTGCTCTCCCAGCAGCTGCAGGTATGTCGTAGGACCTCCCCCCCCCTTGAAAAATGTGAGAATCCTGCAGCTTGGATGCCCCAGAGCCAAGTGAGTCATGGGCAGAGTTCCATCATGGCGGTGGTTCCTGCCAAAATCGTGGACCTGCTGCCAGCTCCCGTGGCCTCCCTGCTGTCAGAGGAAACTCCTGTCCCTCCTTTGGATCCTTCCTGGATCCCAATTAGATCAGCCGCGGCAGAGGCCAAGCTCCAATAGATGAGCTCAGTAGCTGCCACACAACACAAACTGGGCCCCGTCCATGCATTCGCGTGTGTTATCAACTCCCCCTAGAGGACTAGCAGAAAAGAAAAGGAAAACAAAGGCCTGGGGCCCAAAGGACTTTCCTTGGTTGCTACCACCTTCGGCCCTCTCCCAAAAGTTGGGGGGGGGGGGGAAGAAAGGAGGGAGCAATCAGAGGGGGCTACTGGGGGAGAGTTCTGCACCCCTGGTTTCAACTAGGCCAAAAAGCCTAACAGCAAGGCTTCACCAGCACTGGTTATGCACTCCACCTGCTTGGAGACGGAGAAATACTGGCTACTTAAACTGAACTGAGAAAATGTTTCTCAGTCTCCACCTGCTGGTTGGCGAGCATATACCCATTTGGACTGGACTGGAGAGATGCCCTGGAAATGTAAACTTACCATACCTCTAAGTTTCTTATATTTTGTCTTCTCAAAGTTACATCAGTAGGACTGAATTAAGGTTGAATGTGCCATGACAGTGACTGTCAACCTATGATTCTGTGCTCTTAGGACTCTGGATTGATTCTACTGCAGATGACTAGGTTCACTTAGAAAAGTGTGCGCAATTCTATTTGGATACATGTTAGCACCAGGGCAAGTATTTAGAAATACTGAGGCTGTCAGCAGAAATTTGGAAGGAGGTCTTAAAATTAGGGCATAATTGTTTGTTAATGCACATTTGGTTAGCTGGTTTTACTTAAATTTTAGTACATCTAAAATGATTAAATGTGTATGAGACAATGAATATGTATTAAATTAGAATGAGCATTAAAAAAAAGTTGTATTAAAACAAATGTGCCAGAGGAACTAAAAAACAAAACAAATATTTTGCCTCCTCTCACTTCAATTTTTGAACGGAGAAGGTTTTGCCTTGTGTGTATCCAAAGCCCTCCTGCAGGCTGTGCTCTGCAGCCCCAGGCAAACCTGGGGCCCAGGGCAATTGTCCTGGTCACACACCCTCCTAATACTGGCCCTGGTTAGCATGCCGAAAAATGATTGAATTAGCAAAAGTGAGTTCCATAGACTTGGATGACGCTAATACTAACATGGCGGGGGTGGGGGTGGTGGAAGGTGTTAAGAACCTTTTCAATGTGATGTTAAGATTTAGGCTATTAATGAAGTGGCTTAAAAGAGAGGTTAAGTAACACTGCTGTCATCACTAGATCATAGCTTTGCCCCAGCTGCAGAACAGAGTTTCATTGCAGTGAATAGAAAAAAGCTGACACAGGCCGTGAGAATTGTACCACTTGGCTATCATTTTTTTCTATTATATTCTCTCAAGTATCCCCTTATTTATTTTATTTAACAGGATTTATATACCGCTTTATTTCCGGTTTACATTGAAACTTAAAAACTTGGTAATGTACATTAAACAGGGGCATTGATAATTTGGATTTTTCTGAGGCAATGGAGGGTTAAGTGACTTGCCCAAGGTCACAAGGCGTGCTAGTGGGAATCGAACCCTGGTCTCTGGGTTCCTAAGTCAGTGTTCTTAACCATTAGGCTACTCCTCCACTCCCTTTCCTACTTGTATTCTAAGCTGTAGCTGAATTTGTAGTTCTTTTGCTTTTAGGGTTACAGAGAAACCTGTTAGTGTATTCTCAGCTGAGTTGACACTTTTTTGTTTTAATGGTCATTTCTCTCATGTACAGTTAATCTTATTTCACTTTGCACATTATTGTTTGCATTGTATGTGATTTGGTCTTAGCATGTCTGTATGTTCTATGAGGAAGGCAAGTACTGTCTGTAGGCTGTCTGCAACACAGTGCTGCTCTCTTTAATACTGATGAGCTCATATGGATTCTTCTGAGCAGATTGAAACAAATTGCTTCAAGTAGCCTCTCCCTAGCATCGTGAAAGAGAAGCAGTTATTTGAATTTCATTTATTTTTGAGCAATATGAATGTAATTGTCTACAAGCAGCACTGTAGTTTTTTTTAATGAAAACACAAACTTCCAACACTTTATAGATGCTTCAGTGCTGGCTCATCACTGTCATCAAATATAAACTGACAGTGTATGTACAGTCCCTTGCAAAAGTATTCATCCCCTTGGTTTTTGTCCTGTTTTGTGGCCTTACGTACAACTTGGAGTCAAAATGGAGGTTCATTTGGATGTTAGGTAATGGACCTAACAATATAGTCCAGATTGGTGAAGTGAAATGACAATAAAGTACCTTGTATATATTAAAAAAAAAAAACACCCTGAAAAGTTGTGAGCACATATGTATTCATCCCTTTTTGCTATGAAACCCCTAAATAAGATCTGGTCCAACCAAAGAAGTCACATAATTAGTTGATTAGGGCCCTTCTGAATATAGTCAGTGTTACATGATCTGTCACATGATGCCTATATAAACATACCTGTTCTGAAAGGCCCCTAACTCTGAAAGGCCCCTAACTCTGCAACACCACTAAGCAAGCAACATGAAGACCAAGGAGCACTCCCACTCCAAACAGGTCAGAGACAAAGTTGTGGAGAAGTATAGATTAGGATTGTGTTACATTAAAATAAATAAAGAAAAATCCCAAATTCTGAATATCCCATGGAGCACCATTAAATCCATTATAACAAAATAGAAAGAATATGGCATCACTACAAACCTGACAAGAGAAGACCGCCCACCAAAACTCACAGAATGGGCAAGGAGGGCATTAATCAGAGATGCCACAAAGACACCAAGGATAACACTGAAGGAGCTGCAAAGATCCACAGCAGAGATGGGAGTATCTGTCCTTAGGACCACTTTAAGTCATACACTCCACAGAGTGGGGCTTTATGCAAGAGTGGCCAGAAAAAAGCCATTGCTTAAAGAAAGAAATCAGAAAACACGTTTGGAGTTTGCACAACAGCATGTGGTGAACCCCCCCCCCCCCCAAACACATTGAAGAAAGTTCTCTGGTTAGAAACGAAAATTGAACTTTTTGTCCATCATGGGAAACACCATGTGTGGCGCAAACCCAACACTTTCCATCACCCTGAGAACACCATTTCCAAAGTGAAACATGGTGACAGCATCATGCTGTGGGGATGTTTTTCATTGGCAGGGACAGGAAAACTGGTCAGAATTGAAGGAATGATGGATGGCACTATATAAAGGGCAATTCTTGAGGAAAACCTGTTTCAGTCTGCCAGAGATTTGAGACTGGGACGAAGGTTCAACTTCCAGCAGGACAGTGACCCTAAACATACTGCTAAAGCTGGTTTAAAGGGAAACATTAAAATGTCTTTGAATGGCCTAGTCAAAGCCCAGACCTCAATCCAATTGAAAATCTTTGGCATTGCTTGAAGATTGCTGTACACCAATGCAACCCATGTAACTTGGAGTTGGAGCAGTTTTGTCTTAAGGAATGGGTGAAAATCCCAGTGGCTAGATGTGCTAAGCTATTACAGTGCTAGACAATCTTCTATGGTCTTAGGATTTATGAGTAATTATTCAGTTGAGCCAAAAAATACCAAAATTACTCAAATGGCAAAACGTAAAATGTCAGACCCAGCTAAAATTTTGCCTGGTGTTCTGAAATTCATACAAATTTCAAATGGTTCATATAAATATTTTTGTCTGTGGTACTCCAATACTTTTTCCTAAGCGGGTCTCAGACTAGGAGCCGCAGCATATGTAACTGCCTTCATTCGCTCCTTTTTTGCATCAATGACCCTTTTTTTTTTTAGCAGCTTTTCAAATCGATCTTTAAAACATGTAGCATGAATAGAAATGAAATTAGGCTTATCTTTGAATCTTATTCTTATAGCCCAACGCCAGACTCAGCGCTGCTACGTTTCACAAACCCGTGCCGTTTCTTCAGGGGCTCATCAGCCTATTCCAAAAAGCTGGGTTTTTTTCACATGTGTTCACAGCTTGTATGCTCCCTACCAAGTGTCCAAAGATGCGCAGCGTTCTTTGGACACTTAGAATGTTGCAGATCTAAGATTATTCCAAGAGGACTACGAATGAACAAAGCGCCAGGACTCTATACTACAGAAGAAGGTTTTATTAAATGCTGGAATGCGATACTCAACAAATGTTCTCTGGACCTAATGATCCTTCTCATCACGACTGCAAATAAAAAATCAGAAATTCTTAAATCAGAAGTTGATGAGAAGTTAACTATACTCAAAGGATGCGACAAGCAATATGATAAGATTCTCGCAGATCATCAGAGAAATATACAACAATTTAAACAAGACATTAAGAATATCAAACTAGAAAAATTTAAAAGAGATGAAGACTATAGAGTAGGCTATGTGTACCATTGGAGTAAAAAAATAGATAATGACAGACTTTGGTTCAAGAGGAGGACCACCATCTTTGATCGTAAAGAAAGTACAACAGAAGAAGGTAACAATGAAGGTCCCTTAGAACAAAGGAAGAAACGCAGTAGGAGTGGGTCGGGAGATTTTGACAATTCTGCTTCACTCTTTTCTACAAAAGAGTCTAGTAGGTCCCAAAGAGTTAATAAAGATAGAGAGGAACAATGTTCAAATACCCTTAGAGAACCTTTTTTCAATATGGATGCTCTATGGAAGGGAGGGGGTCGAGAGAACTCACGCACGCGCCAAGGCAAAAAGAAAACAGACAGAGACATAGAACAAGAATATGGGGAACAGTACGGCCAAGTTTCGTATCACAGGGGCCACGGCCAAATTTACAGGGGCAGAGGCCGAGGCAGAGGGAGAGGGAGGGGACATTGGAACACAGACCGTTCAGAGGAAAGGAGATATTAACTAACCAAGAAAAGTCTAGTGTGACTAATAATGTGGTCAATATTTCCCATTATACCCTTACTAAAGATGAAGAATCCATTCTTAGCAGAGGACTTACATTCGTTCCTAAAAATAAAGCCGATACCTTCGAAATACAAGTAGACTTATACAAATTTTTTAGGAAACTAAAAATTAAACAATTTTTTTCCGAATGTCCACAAGGACCGGGTGATATCTCGGTCATTAGCAAAAAATCATCCTGGATGCCACCTCCAAGAACTGATCCGATTCTAGAAACATTTGAAAAGATAGTACTCAAACAAGTCTTAGAAATTACTAAAGAGGTTCCATCCTCCTATCAAAATATTTCCCAAGGAGAGAGATTGGCTATCTTATCCCTTCAGAAGAATAATCAGATTATTATTAAACCTGCGGACAAGGGTGGAGCGATTGTGGTTCTGGACAAGTACGATTATATAAATGAAATTAATAGACAGTTGAACGATAAGACTTTTTATCAGAGATTAGATAAAGACCCAACTACAGATATTAACAAAAACAATATATAATATTGTTCTCTCTGGGTTCGAAATAGGCTACATTACAAAGAAGGAAAAAGACTTTTTAATAGTGGGATCACCAATGACTCCCACTATTTACATCTTGCCCAAGATCCACAAATGCCTAGATAACCCGCCTGGGCGACCCATTGTATCATCTATTGGCTCCATTCTTGAACCCCTTTCTAAATTTTTAGACATATTTTTACGTCCATTCATTAAGGAAATGTGGTCGTATGTACGCGACTCAGCACACGTTATAGAGATTTTATCTACCTTTAATATTTGTACCACCGATATTATCTTAGTGACTCTAGATGTAGAGTCACTGTATACAAATATACCACAGAAAGAGGCTTTAGAAATAATCACGCACTATTTTTTGAAACGAACAGAACAACGCATTCCTACTACCTTTCTTCTCTCCCTAGCACACATTGTACTTTTTGAAAATTTCTTTTGTTTTAGAGAATTATTTTATAAACAGATAAAAGGGGTGGCCATGGGGTCAGCCATGGCCCCCGACGTGGCCAATCTATATGTGTATCACTTTGAAAAAAGTTTTTTAAAAGAACATCCATTTCAGGATAATGTGATTTTATGGATAAGATACATAGACGACGTTTTAATACTTTGGAAAGGCAACGAGGACCACCTAAGACAGTTCAATACATGGATTAATCAGTTAGACAATAACTTAAGATTCCAGTTGACATACGACTTCCATAAGATTCCATACTTAGACCTTTTGATCCGCAAAGAAGATAGTGGCTTTTCAACAACTTTATACAAAAAACCAACAGATAGGAATCATTTTTTGTATTATGATAGTTTCCACAATTTATCTCTGAAAAATAATCTTCCGGTGAGTCAATTTCTCAGGGCTAGAAGAATATGCTCAGATTTACAGGATTTTGAAAAAGGCGGTCAATATGAAGAGGAATTTTTTAGAGAAAGGATATCCTGTGAAATATGTAGAATCTGCATACAAAAGAGCTAGGAACACGTCGTGTAATCTACTTCTGACACCTAAAGATAGGATACCCAGCAAAGGGTTAGTTTGCCCTCTACTGTACTCTCAATTTTCCGCTAAGATAACCAACATCCTTAAAAAAGAATGGCATATTCTTCAGTCTTTGCCGGCCTTTCAAGACCAGAATCTCATCGTTGCACACAAAAGGAATATGAATTTACGCAACTTATTGGTGCCCTCAGCGCTTACAGAGAAAAAACTTTTAACGCAATACAGAGGCCAATTTCAGTGCGGTAGATGTGCTGTCTGTTTGAACGTCTTACCTGTTAGGAATTTCTTTATCCATCCCACTACACATGAGAAATTTCCGATCAAAGATTTTGCAAATTGCGATACCCAGAACGCTATCTATGTAATACAATGCCCTTGTAGAATGCTTTATGTAGGTAAGACTACCCGTAAGATCAAGACTAGGATCACGGAACACAAAAGTTGCATTAAGAGGAACGTACAAGATAAACCCTTAGTCTCCCACTGGCAGACACTACAGCATAAGGTGACCGATCTAAAGTTTTTCGTGATTAAACAAGTTAAAACCAATTGGAGAGGAGGAGATGTGAATAAGACCATTCTTCAGCTTGAACAGAGATATATTTTTCAATTAAATACCCTTGTTCCGAATGGTCTTAATTTAGATCAAGATCTTTCCGTCTTTTTATAATAAGATAAACAACTGTTACAATAATGAATGGATACATTAATTTTTATTTTAAGTGTTTTACTTTCCATTTTTAATTATCGATATTTATTAATTTTTATGATTTTTAATATATATTTTTTATTTGAATTCCTGCATTTATATAATTATCAAAGATTTGTTATAAATTTTAATACATATTTTAGCCTTAATTATTTATTGTTTTTAGTATTTTATATATATTTTATATATACTTTTTTATGTATTTCTTATGTATCCATGTTTGTAATCGTTTAATTATTTTTTAATCATCATTTATATTTTTAATTCTCATTATTTATACTATTTATTTTTTAACTTTGTTTATATATAATTGTTTTAACTAATTTTTGCATAATCTACAATACTATTCTTATCGTTCTAGTTGGGTATTTTTTAAGTGATATGATATACAAGTAAAGTTCCACTTGCTACAATAAGCATTACATGGATACATCTACCGACGATTTGATACTTCGTTTCTCTAGTTTTGGCAGGCTACAGAGAGAATGTAAGGACTACTCTCCTTCTCATCTACACATTAACTTTAGCGCTGCAATTTCAAGCTAGTATGATGTTAATTCCTACGATTCGTCACAGGATAGCCACGCCCCTTTTGTTTCCCGCCTTCGGGATCAACATAAGGCCTGTGCATGGGTCGGCGTTTTTTCATAGTTACTGAGCTGACACTCTGTAGGACGGATTTCATTTTCCTGCGTCCGTGAGATTGTTTACTGTCAGCGATTTGAAACGGTAAGAGAGACAATCTTCATTCCAACAACTTCTGAATCAATATGAGTCTAAAATAGCGATTTATAATTTCGATATAATCGGTAAGAGATAAACGCTATGCTAGCAATGTGTAAATAATTTAGAAATCTTCCATTTAATAAGGACAATGAGTTAGAAATAGGTTCTACATAACATTTTTCTTTGCTTTTTAGATTACCGAACACTACTATAGACAAGATGTAACAGTGTAGCCCCCTTTCAATTTGCACAATCTCTCCGTTTTTTTATGCTTTGAGATTCTTTTAGCAATTTGATGTTCTATTGAAGTTTGATTTTTGCTTCTTCATCCCTATTAATTCTATTTTTTATCTAATTTTTATTACTAATTTTTACATGTGTTTTAAATGGCGACTGACATAATATTAGTTAAATCGGCAAGAGGTAATTGTTAAGCTAGATTTAATAGTGCAGCACCCCTCTATTTTGCACATTCTTTCTGCGTTCTCATGTTTTTAGAATCCCTTAGAAATCAGACAGTTTATCGATGTTTGATGTTTGCCTCTTCATGTTCTTTGTGATTCCACCAGTCATTTTAGGTTTATGTACTTTCACCTGTATATTTTTTAAAGGGATTTGTTTAAAGGAATCTTTTTAGATTTTCTTTATCATTTTTTTAGATTTTATGTGAATGCATTTGGTTAAGCTGACCCCACGATGAAACTTTGGCCCCATTTTGAACATCTTCCTGTTATTTCTTTTTACAACATTATTCTTTACTGCGATTTGTTGACAAAAGTTAAAGACTAGGCTATATTATTTCATTTTTAGCCGTAGTTAGATTAATACACAGTATCTGTCTTTTTTGGTCGTGCCCTCCTCCCCCATCCATGCCTACTGCGTTTCAGTCATATTCTATTCTCCTAATTTTAATTTTTATTTAGGTTCTGATTAGACCATCTCCAATGGTATACATATGCTTTACTCTGTGTCTTCTTTATTTTAGTTTCTTATCACACGCAAGTGCTTAAACCATTACCTCTACTAATGAGTTTGTGTGCCTCCCTGTGAGGTTTACATATCATCGTCTCTACAAAGAAGGTATTAACATTACAATTATATGCTTGTCACCTCCTATAAGGATGTATTTTATTGTGTTTCTATGAATTTTACCTGTGGTCTATTGTATTATATCATTTTCCATGGTTTAATTTTATTTGAGTACCGCATTTCGAGCATTAGAGTTTTATTATTATTTTTATTATTATAATCATTTTAATTATATATTAATTTTTTAATTATTTATTATGAGAGATTTTCCACCAATGAACTATATTATTATTACTATTATTGTAATATTTATTGTTTTTATTTTTATTTTTATGGTTAGAGCCTAATGTATGTCCATGCCTATTTTGTTCTTTCACTTTTAAATTGTTTTTTAACATTGTTTGTCTTTATGTTTGTAGTACCTATTCAGACAACCCCTGATGAAGGTCTCCGAAACACGGCCTGTGTCGGGTTGCTAGGTCCGAGTTTTCAAATAAATTGTTTTTCCACTTTATCAAGATAGACCAGTATGGTCCATCTAGTCTGCCCAGCAAGGCGGCAAGAATAGGTTCACCTGCCGCTCCATGCAGGTCACCTCTGTTTGTTGAGATAGTTACGTTTTTATTTTAATTTTATCCTGTTATAAAGGGATCCACTGTGTCCAATGCCATTGTGAATTGTCACTGTATTTGCCCTCACCATGTCCATGCTCCGCCCGGAGGACGTCACCAAGTGTGGCTGACTTATCCTGCTGTCCACTGAGAACTCCTGTTACAGGTAAGTAACCTCGTTTTCCAGACATTGCCTTTCAGTTTACCCTCTTGCAGTTTCATGTTATGTCCTCTAGTTTTTGAAAAGGTTTGTTCATTAATGCACTCTAAGTATTTAAAGGTCTGTATCGTATCTCCCCATCCCTCCTCTCCTCTAGCCTATACAAGGGAAACAGCCTCCATAAATCAAGTCCTAAAGGAAATGTGATTTCCTTCTCCCATCTGTCAACTTCAGTAAAGGCAAGTGGGGGTGGGGGGGGGGGTGAGAAGAGGAAGGTGGTCTCAACTACTGACTCCTAATTTTTGGAATGACTTCTAAAATAAAATTTGTTGAGACCTCTTCTGAGCAGAACGTCTACACAGAATATTTCAGTATGCACCACATAGCATTCTAACACATGCACACAAGTACCAAACTGATTGTTTTTACCTTATCCTGCTAGACCAGTTCAGACAAGTGAGATGTGCTCGCCCGCCAGAGGCAAACTGGAATAGCTTTTAACGGTGTTGTCACTAATACATACTCAGGTGCAGCAGTGACAGAAGTCAGTATTATCTGCCTCCATCAGGTGGCAAGGTGTGAGTGGGCTGGTGCAGCAGTGCAGATAGGCCTGTCTCCCCTGATCGTGGTCTTGTAACCAAGGGAAATTTAAAACCTTTGGCATGTTTGCTCAGAGCTTGTGTACACCTATTGCCCTCGCGCTGACAGTAGCCCTGTGCCCAGTGCTGTTATCCATGGGGTTCTAGTTACCAGCAAGCTAGAGAGCAGCCCCTGAATGGGATCAGTAAATCTAGGCCCAGACTGCCCTTCCCCTCTCATTGTCCTATATTTGCATGTTATATCTCCAGGAACAAGCAGGAATGAGTCTTCACATATGGGGTACGTCGGTACCGACGGAGCCTGCGCGGGAACGCTCCCCAGCTTTCCAAAAAAGGAAAGCTTTTGGGAACATCCCACAGCGCCTGCGCGCTGCCTTCCCGCCTTTCCAACCGCCTCTCTCCAGTTCTTCTTTTCCGCGGAGCCAGCAGGTCGTGTTCCTGTCACAGCTGAAGAAGTTCTTTGTTTTATTTTATTTCTTTGGTTGCGCGTCTGCCTTCTCCGTCGGACCGGTACCGCCGGTCTTCTTTTCTTAAAAAAAAACAAAAAAACAAACAAACATATTTTTCCCTCACTTAGTGTGTTTTTCCTTTTTGGGCCTTAGGCCTCACGAAACCTTTTCCTCATGGAAAAACCAGCCTCCGGGTTTAAAAAATGCACTAAGTGTAGCGGTACTATTTCTGTTACCGACACCCATGAATGGTGTCTCAAATGTTTGGGTCCTGACCACTCCATTTTGGATTGTTCGTCTTGCTCCTTGATGTCCAAACGAGGTTTACAGAACCGAGCAGCCAAGCTCCATGTTCTGTTTCCCTCTGATGCAGCTTCAGTGACATCGATGTCTTCCAGGGCTTCCTCTTCCTCCCATGGATCTCAGGTAACCAAACATAAAACCAGCCGGTCCTCGAAGGGTAGATCTCTTTCCAAGCATCGAGATGCCTCCGGGCTTGCCCTCGAGGATCCTGCACCGGCAAAACTACCCCGGCGGGAAGCTCCGACTTCCAAAGCTCCACCTATGGGGTTACAGGTTGACATCGATGGCACGGCCTCGACCGATCACCTGTTAAAATGCTCTGGGGTACCGGCACAACCTTCCGGTACCGAATTCCAGGCATTGATGGCATCGATGGATCAGAATGTTCTATCCATGCAGCAGGCTATCACGGCCTTCATTCAAGCTGCGACGCCGCTGATACCACAACAAACTCCGTTGTCGGTATCAGCCTGGGTACCGGCACAAATGCCGGTACCGGTACCAACTGCATCGACATCGGCCATGGTGTCGACTGCAGCGGTTCCCTGTCCAGGGGTGCCCATCGGTACTGAACCGGTACCGATAACGCCCGATGTCGATACCGCTCGGTACACGTATCGAGCTTTGAAAGAGCACCCTGACAGTCGATACTTTGATTCCTCCGAAGATTCTGATGCATCGGAGGCGTCTGCTGAAGTATCCATAGCCCTTCCTGAAGAGCCGCCTTCTCCAAAAAGAAGAATGTCTCCTCCAGAAGACTTGTCCTTTCAAGACTTCATAAGAGAAGTGGCTAAAGGGCTTTCTATTTCAGTAACCTCTGAATCAGAGCCTAGAGCTAAAAAATTTAGATATTTTAGGTTATCCCAAGGCTCCTAAGGAGGCAGTCACCTTGCCAATTCATGAGATTCTTTATGATCACATGATTGACTTATGGGAGACTCCTCTCACTATCTCTCCTCATTCTCGTAGGTTGGACACCATGTTCCGTGTCCCTCCTTGTCCTGGTTTTCATAAAACACAGCTTCCTCACCATTCTATTGTGGTGGAGTCAGCTATGAAAAAGATAGAGTGCAAAAAGACACTCCTCTGCTCCTCCAGGAAGAGAATGCAGGACCTTGGATGCTTTTGGTAGGAAATTCTTCCAAGCCAGTATGCTCATTGCCAGAATCAACTCCTATAGTCTTTATATGGGGATGTTTCTGAAAGAAGTTGCAGATAAGCTACACACTTTCCTCCCTTTTCTTCCAGAGGATAAAAGGGAAGGATTTCTTATTTGGCTTAAGCATACTCAAGATATTTCAAAGTTTTCCAACCATGCAGCTTTTGACTCCTTTGAGGGTGCCAGCAGAGCTTCGGCCATTGCCATAGCTGCTCGCAGAATTGCTTGGCTCCAAGCTTCTGATCTAGAATCTTGGGTCCAGGATGGCTTGGGAAATCTTCCTTGTACAGGAGAAAACCTGTTTGGCAAAAATTGGTAAATAAAAGCCACTCAAATGGATGCAGAAAATTCTGCTTTGGATAGACTTTCAAAGTCAACCTCCATTCCTGCCAAGAAAAAACCTTTCAAGAAGTCTTTTTTCCTCAAGAAAGGCAGATTCCATCCTGCTTCTGGCCAGCAATCTTCTACAGGTCGTTTTGCTGCTAAGCGTCAGCAACCTAAGCAAGCCAGGCCTAAGCCTACAGGGGCTGCTGCAACTCAGCAGACCCAGCCTCCTCAGGGCTTTTGACTTGATGCTAGAGAACTTAGCCTTTCTGGCTCTGAAACAGCCAGAAAACGGGGCTACAGACCCATATTAGATCTCAGAGAATTGAACAAATTTCTATGCAAGGAGAAATTCAAGATGCTTTCTCTGGGCACTCTCCTTCCATACCTTCAGAGGCAGGATTGGCTTTGTTCTCTAGATCTCAAGGATGCGTACTGTGATAAGGAAGCTTATCATAGCTCAGGAAGGAGCTATAGAAAAGGTGAAGTGACTCTGAACAAGCAACCTGTCAGTTCTGGTAGAAATAAGAAAACAGAATTTCCCCATAAGACTACCAGTCCCAGAATGCACCAGGTTTCCAGCAGCCATTAGAGGAGCTGAAGGGGGGAAATGTGTGTTCAATCAGGAGGGCTATGAGGTAATCCCTAAGCACTCATCTCAAAGGGAAGGGCCTGATTCAGCACAGCTGCGCTGTGTTAGGGAGGAGCACTCATCTAAGCAGAATAAAGGTAGAGTTTATTCTACAGAGAATTATCCTGAGGATCATCATCAGAAGCAGAAGCCAAACCAGACGGACAGAGGGAAAGAAACACTTTGGAAGAAGGAAGAGAAAAGCCTTTGAGAGGTATAGAAGAGTCCAGAGCAGTACGTATACTGGGAGGCATTCCAAGGGCCAGCATACACCATTGGACTGGGGAAAGCCAGAGGAATGGTGCTGCAGAGCTAGGAATCTCCAGACGGTACCTGTGAGGGAGACGGCTGCACGTGGAAGGGACCCTAAGACCCGTGCCAGAAGGTATGTGAAGAGAGATCCAGTGCCCAGGGATCTGGATTGGAAGGCTGGACATAAGAACTGGACTACATACTGGCCAGGCTATATAGAGAGGAACTCTAACAGCAATGGAAGCTCAGGTATGAACACTGATTTATGCCCTAGCTATAACCTTGAAAGACAGCAGGGAAACAAGTATTCTCCTGAAAGTGCTCCATTGGGAGATTCATCTGTACCAATCCATGATATTGAACCCATGCTTGTTGAAGAAGAGGGAATGATAGCAGATGAAGAATCTGTTTACATGGACTGCTCTGTCTAAACTCCTTTGGTGATTTTCTGTTATAAAGTACAGCAACCATCACAAAGAAATACAAACTTGTTCTTTAAAATCTACTCAGAAAAACTCCTGAGTAAGATTTTTAGCCACGCAGTAGAAAGCAAGCCAGCTAAGGGGTTTCAGCTGGATAACTGCTAGCAATTGAGCCTTACCTAATTGCTTGTGAGCTAGGAGAGAATCACTTCTGAATCTATGTGGGAAGATGTTTACCTGAAAAGAACAGTTTTTTTCTTTCTTTGTGGCTTTTGGTTTGTTGTTTTATACCTTGCTAAGAGAATATTAGCTAAAGCCTACAGAAAAGACCAGTTTGTTGCCGAGTGGAGGAGTAGCCTAGTGGTTGGGGCAAGGTACTTCAGGCCGGAAGGTCAGGGGTTCAAATCCCACTAGAGGACAGCAACCTTGGGCCGGAAGGACTGGGGTTTCTAGTCCCACAGGTGCTCCTTGTGGTCTTGGGCAAGCCACTTAACCCTCCATAGCCCATGTTCCCTGTAAAATAAGTTATCTCCAAGTTATAATGCCCTGTTCAATGTAATTTGTTTGTTCAATGTAAACCGCACTGATGCAGAATAGCGCGGTATATAAGAGAATATAAATAAAATAAATAAATAAATAAATAAATCTCCAAGTTATAATGCCCTGTTCAATGTAATTTGTTTGTTCAATGTAAACCGCACTGATGCAGAATAGCGCGGTATATAAGAGAATATAAATAAAATAAATAAATAAATAAATAAATCTCCAAGTTATAATGCCCTGTTCAATGTAATTTCAGTTTGTTCAATGTAAACCGCACTGATGCAGAATAGCGCGGTATATAAGAGAATTAAATAAATAAACCAGGTCTTATTTCTTTTGCTTTACTTGCCTGACAAGTTTAAATGTTGTTTTTCTGATTTTTATTTTGTTTTTTTCAAGTTTAACACTGAAAGCAAGTAACCTGATTTATGTGCTACCAAGCATATCTGTGTTGGGAGAAATAACCCCATAAATAAATATCTTATTGGCTTTACCCAAAAGCACAACTAATTATTGTGAGCAGCTGTGTCTGGTGTGAATGAACTGCATTGCCCACAATCCCTTGCAAATCAGATATATGCACTTGCCAAGACTGTGAAGATTCTCACCCATGCAGCCGTCTGACAGTACACCCATGTCCTCATCCATCCATCTCACAGAAGGTTCCTCCGTTTCCTTTTCCAAGGGAAGCATTACCAATACAGGGTGCTTCCTTTCGGTCTGGCCTATGCACCAAGAGTGTTCACCAAATGCATGGCAGTAGTAGCTGCATTTCTACGCACTCTGGGGATATTTGTATTCCCATACCTGGACGACTGGCTCATCCGAGCTCCATCTCAGTCAGAGGCCTAGACTGCCCTGGACTGCACAAGGCACATTCTGCAGTATCTGGGACTTGTGGTAAATCTCCCAAAGTCCCAGCTCACCCCTACTCAGTCCCTAGAGTTCATAGGGGCCTGGCTAGATACTACCACTGCAAGGGCCTATCTTCCTCAGGCCCGTTGCCTACGCCTAGTGCAGTTAGCCTCCCAGATTCAGTCAACGAGCCATTTAACTGCCCGGGAGATGCTACAACTGCTAGGCCACATGGCATCCACAGTGCATGTGGTCCCCTATGCTCGCCTTCACATGAGAGCAGCTCAATGGCCTCCAGGCGCCTCTTTTGAACTCTACAGTGGTGGAAGTCCACCTAAAATCTGTTGCTGGGGTCCCCCTTCCAACAGTTGTTACCCCAAGCAACCCTCACAACAGATGCCTCCCCAACAGGTTGGGGAGCTCATCTACAAGAACTCTCCACTCAGGGCACTTGGTCTCCACAGGAGACCTCTCTACATATCAACCACTTGGAGCTCCGAGCAGTTTTTCTAGCTCTCAAGGTCTTCCATACCCTGCTCAGCTACAAGACAGTCCTCATTCATACGGACAATCAGGTAGCCATGTTTTACATAAACAAGCAAGGAGGAACTGGCTCTCTGTCGCTTTGCAACAAAGCTTTAAGATTGTGGGTCTTCGCCAGAGAGCATCAAATCCATCTCCTGGCCGTATACCTTCCAGGAATCCAAAACTCTTGGGCAGACAGACTAAGTCGAGTTCTGCTTCCACACGAATGGTCCCTGCACATGGACCAGGTACTCAGAATCTTTCAAGAGTGGGGAACCCCAGACATAGACCTCTTTGCAAGTCCGTGGAATGCCAAACTTCCCCGGTTCTGTTCCAGAATTCCGTTTCAGGGAGTTCAGGCAAAGGATGCCTTCCTCGTTCACTGGGGTCAAGACTTCCTGTATGCCTTTCCACCCATTCCCTTAATTCCCAAGACTATTCAAGCTCCAGAGGGATCAAGGATCTATGATCCTCCTAGCTCCACGCTGGCCACGCCAAGTGTGGTACCCTCTACTTCTGCATCTCTCTCAAGCTCCCTCCCTAGACTTGGGAGCTGCTCCAGACCTCCTGTCCCAGGAGGAGGGAAATTTGTGGCACCCAAACCCCAAGTCCCTTCACCTCAGGGCTTGGTTGCTGAAGGCTTAGACCTTCAAGGTTGGAATCTTTCTCAGCAGGTGAAGGATATCCTCCATGCTTCCAGAAAACCTTCTACTAGACGTTCCTGTGCTTTTAAATGGAAAAGGTTTTCCATTTGGTGTGCTGAGAAGGGTCTTGACCCTCTAGCACTACCTTTGAATTCTCTATTGGAATATCTCCTGCATCTCTCCAATGCAGGCCTTAAGACAAATTCAGTAAGAGTCCATTTGAGTGCTATTGCAGCATCCCTTAAGCCTCTCAATGGACAGCCTATTTCCTCTCATCCTCTTATTGCAAGATTCATGAGAGGCCTAACTTTAACTAAACCTCCCATTAGGCCTCCTCCGGTGGCATGGGACTTAAATCTGGTTCTTGGTCAGCTTATGAAGACACCTTTTGAACCCTTAGCCACCACCTCCTTGAAATTTCTTTCCTGGAAGGTTATTTTCTTCATTGCAGTCACATCAGCTCGCCGCATCAGTGAGCTACAGGCCTTGGTGGCTAATCCTCCTTATACAAGGTTTCATCATAAGGTAGTCCTCAGGACCAATCCACACTTTATGCCTAAAGTGGTCTCACCTTTTCATCTGAACCAAGAGGTATATTTACCTGTCTTCTTTCCAGGTCCTCATGCATCAAGTGCAGAAAGGAATCTTCATACCCTGGATTGTAAAAGGGCTCTTGCCTTTTACTTACAAAGGACTCAGCAACATAGAAGGCCTTCCCAACTCTTTGTTTTGATCCTTCTCATTTAGGACTTCCAGTCTCTAAAAGGACACTGTCCACTTGGACTGCTCAGTGTATTTCTTTCGCCTACCAGAGTAAGAACCTTTCTCTGGAAGGCCATGTCACAGCTCACAATGTGAGGGCCATGGCAACTTCTATGGCTCATCTAAATTCTGTGTCCATCGACCAGATCTGTCGAGCAGCCACATGGGCCTCGGTTCATACCTTCACGGCCCATTATTGTTTGGACAAGGACTCCCGCCGGGATGCCTTGTTTGGTCAGGCTGTCATAAAACACCTGTTCCATACTTGAGCAACTCCTACCCTCCATCCCTGTTTAGATGCCTGAGATCCAAGGGGGAGGTAGGGCCCTTCTCAGGGTCTACAACTCTGGGGATCTCCCCGGCATCTCTAGCTGGGGAGTCCCCATATGTGAAGACTCATTCCTGCTTGTTCCTGGAGATAGCACAGTTACTTACCTGCAACAGGTGATCTCTGGGAACAGCAGGAATAAGTCTTCACAACCCACCCACCTCCCCAAGGAGTTGTATCTTCTATCTCTCTTTCCTTTCCTCTCTCTCTCTCTCTTTGTCTCAGCTCTGAAACTCGAACTGGAGAGAGGCGGTTGGAAAGGCGGGAAGGCAGCGCGCAGGCGCTGTGGGATGTTCCCAAAAGCTTTCCTTTTTTGGAAAGCTGGGGAGCGTTCCCGCGCAGGCTCCGTCGGTACCGACGTACCCCATATGTGAAGACTTATTCCTGCTGTTCCCAGAGATCACCTGTTACAGGTAAGTAACTGTGCTTTATTTAACAATTTTTTATACCACTTTATCATGTCAGTCAAAGCAGTTTACATTGTAACAAACTTGGTAATGTACATTAAACAGGGACATTGATAACTTGGATTTTTCTGAGGCAATGGAAGTTTGTGACTTGCCCAATGCCACAAAGATTGCTAGTGGAAATCAAACCCTGGTCTCTTGGTTTCTCAAGCTAGTTCTCTAACCATTAGGCTACTCCTTCATTCCACTCTTTCCTAGTTTTTGCTAGTGTTTTTATTTCAGTCCTATTGCTTTAATTGGCTTTCTTTTATGCTGCTTGAATAAAGCAGTTTCAAACTTTTTTTAAAAAAAGGCTTGAAACGACCAGGCTTCCCATAGAAACATAGAAAATGAGGCCAGATAAAGACTATATGGCCTATTGAAGCTAACAAAAGTTACAGCACAGTAATAATGGGTGATTTATATTAACCTGGTATCGACTGGGTTGGTGTTGCTGCAGGACATGCTAGGGAGATAGTTTCTAGATGAAATAAATGACCGTTTCTTGGAAAAGAGGGGAAGCTATTTTGGATCTAATCCTTAGTATACCACAGGATCTGGTGCAAGAGAAGGGTTTTGGGGCCACTTGGCAATAGTGATCATAGCATGATCACATTTGATTTAATAAATGGAAGTAGAACAGCAAGGAAATCCAGTTCTACCTTTTAACTTTCAAAAGGGAGACTATGATAAACTGAAGAAAACAGTTAAGAAAAAAACTAAAAGGAGGAGCTGCAAAGGTTAAAGATTTACATCAAGCATGGGTGTTTAAAAATACTATCTTGGAAACCCAGAACAGATGTATTCCATGCTTTAAGAAAAGTGGAAGGAAGGCCAAAACTGCCAGTGTGGTTTGAAGGCGAGGTCAGAGAGGCTGTTGTAACCAAAAAAGCATCTTCTCTGGGAACAAGCAAGATGTTAGCCCTCACATATGGATGACATCTGCGCCAGCGGAGCCCGTGCAGTAACCTCTCCCCAGCTTTCAAAAAGAGTCTTTGGGAGATGTATCATGCATGTGTGGTCCCCTTCCCACCTAAGGGTGCCATCTTGTCTCAGTCTCCTTTTTTCTGCAGAGCCCATCGGACGTGTCTCTTCCCCCTCCCCCTTCAGAAAAAGTTTCTTTTTTCTTGTTTTTTTTTTTCTTGTCTTTTCTCCAGTCGCATACAGGTTCTCTCCCGTCTTCTGATTCTGCTTACCTCCGGCGTCACACTTTATCTGGTTCCTTTTTCTTTTCCTCTTTAGGGGTCTTTCACCAGTGCGTGGGTTTTCATGCCCGAACATAAGAACATAAGATATGCCATACTGGGTCAGACCAAGGTCCATCAAGCCCAGTATTCTGTTTCCAACAGTGGCCAATCTAGGTCATATGTACCTAGTATTTTCCCCAAGAGACACAAGTTCCACAATGCTTGTACTGGGTCAAGCATTGATATCTTCGGTCACTTCTTAATAATGGTTTATGGACCTTTCCTCCAGGAACATGTCCAAACCTTTTTTAAACCCAGCTACACTAACAGCCTTTACTACATCCTCTGGTAACAAATTCCAGAGTTTGATTACACGTTGAGTGAAAAAATATTTTTTTTTATTAGTCTTAAATAGTTTACCCTGTAGCTTCATTGCATGTCCCCTAGTCTTTCTATATTCTGATAAGGTAAACAATCGATCTACGTTTACCCGTTCCACTCCGTTCATTAATTTATAGACTTCTATCATATCTCCCCTCAGCCGTCTCTTTTCCAGGTTAAAGAGCCCTAACCTTTTTAGCCTTTCTTCATAGGAGTATCCTTCCATCCCCTTTACCATTTTGGTGGCTCTTCTCTGTACCTTTTCTAAAATCGCTATATCCTTTTTAAGATACGGCGACCAGAATTGCACACAATATTCAAGGTGCGGTCTCACCATGGAACGATATAGAGGCATTATAATATCTTTTGTTTTATTTTCCATTCCTTTCCTTATCATACCTAGCATTCTATTTGCTCTCTTGGCTGCCGCTGCACACTGGGCCGAGGGTTTTAACATGGTATCCACAATGACGCCTAAATCTTTTTCCTGGGTGGTGGTTCCTAATGTGGAACCTTGCATCGTGTAACCATAGTTTGGGTTGTTCTTCCCTAGTTGCATAACCTTGCACTTGTCCACATTAAATTTCATCTGCCATTTTGATGCCCAGTCTTCCAATTTATCAAGATCCTCTTGCAATTTTTCACAATCCTCTTGGGTTTTAACCACTTTAAATAGTTTTGTGTCATCTGCAAATTTGATAACCTCACTCGTTCTTTCACTTTCCAGGTCATTTATGAATATGTCAAAAAGCAGCGGACCCAGCACAGATCCCTGGGGTACACCACTATTCACCTTTCTCCATTGGGAAAATTGGCCATTTAGCCCTACCCTCTGATTTCTATCTTTTAACCAGTTCCTGATCCACAATAGTACACTGCCTCCTATCCCATGACTCTTTAGTTTTGCCAAAAGTCTCTGATGAGGGACCTTGTCAAAGGCTTTCTGAAAGTCCAGATACACAATATCAACCGACTCACCTTTGTCCACCTGTTTATTCACTCCTTCAAAAAAACATAACAGATTAGTAAGACAAGATCTTCCTTGTCTAAGGCCATGTTGGCTGTCTCCCATTAGGTTGTGACTATCTACATGCTCAGTAATTTTATTCTTTATCATGGTTTCTACGATTTTTCCCGGTACTGACGTCAGGCTCACCGGTCTGTAGTTTCCCGGATCACCCCTGGAACCCTTTTTAAAAATTGGTGTTACATTGGCGATCCTCCAATCTTCAGGTATTAGAGATGATTTTAATGATAGTTCACAGATTACTGATAGCAGTTCTGCAATCTCATATTTCAGTTCTTTCAACACTCTTGGATGTATACCATCCGGCCCAGGTGATTTGCTACTCTTCAGTTTATCTAATAGTTGTAAGACATCTTCCCGATGTATCGATGTTTCCTTCAATTCTTCCGCACCTTTAAATACCACTTCAGTCATGGGTAACATCCCTACATCTTCCTCAGTAAAGACCGAAGCAAAGAATTCATTCAGTCTCTCCGCTATCGCCTTGTCGCCTCTTAGTGCTCCTTTAACCCCTTTATCATCTAATGGACCGACTGACACTCTCACAGGTTTTTTGCTACGAATGTACTTGAAAAGGTCTTTATTTCGCGTTTTTGCTTCCGCAGCAAACTTCTTCTCAAATTCTCTCTTTGCCTGCCTTATCAATGCCTTGCATTTGACTTGCCAGTGCTTGTGCTGTTTCCAGGTTTCGTCGTTTGGCTCTTTTTTCCATTTCCTGAAAGATGCTTTTTTGGCAACAGCCTCTCTGACCTCTCTGGCCTTTCTGGCCAGGCCAAGGGAGTTTGACCTTGTAGGGTCATCTTCTCCACCATGGCCTCGGTCAGTGGCTTCAAGCTGTGCGGCAGTTACACTCAAAATATGTTACTTATGAACCCGCATGATTGTTGTCTTCGGTGACTCGTGTTGGATCATTATGCCTTGGCTTGTGACCTCTGCCAGCAGATGACTCCCAAGGCCCTCAGAGGCCGCAAGAAGCAGCAGGAGTTGATTTTCTGCAAGACCGACTCAGCCCCGGAGTCGTCTGTGGGGCCAGTGCTCTTGAGTGCCGCCACAGAAGCTTTGACCTCGTGTGATGACCGCACTGCCTCAGAGCCTTGAGGACACGAAATGTCGAGCCGGGGCTCCTTCAGGGAGGTATACCCCTTGAAGGGCCTGACATGTTCTGTGGCTGCCTCAGGTGACGAGTGTGGGACTGGGGCAGTCCCATGGCACCTGGCCTCGGAGTACTTGATGTGAGGCTAAGGGCGATGGCCAGAAGTCCTGAAAGCTTCCCTGGTGGGAGAAAATGCCATCGGTGTCCAGGGATTGGTCTCAATTTTCCGTGGATACCCCCTTGACAGTGCCGGGCCAGAGGTCCTCTGTGCCCATGCTGATGCCTGCAGAGCCATCTGGCTTCGAGGCCAGTATGGCAGCCTTAGAATGCAGTTTGTCTGCCTTCACAGCCCAACAGCGGGCTCTGATGCCTGGTTCCTCTGGGTCATCACCGCCGACCACTGGCACCTCCATAGCGAGGGCTTCTCTGGAGGTGGAGCCAATCCTCAAGCGCCACCAGCCTTGAGAGGCTCCTTTAGGTCCTATTCGGAACCAAGGACTTCACCCCATAGCGCGCCTGACTCGGAGCGCAGGGGCATCGGGACCCTCAGGCTTCGGGGCTGGGACCTTCAAGGTCCTGTATCATATCACCCCTCTGCCACCTTTCCTCCAAAGTATACACTTTGAGATTTATTTATTTTAACACTTAGCTCATGCCTTTTCAGTAGTAGTTCAAGGTAAGCTACATTCATATACAGTAGGTATTTCTCTGTCCCCAAAGGGCTGACAATCTAAGTTTGTACCTGAGGCAGCAGAGGGTTAAGTGGCTTGCCTAAGGCCACAAGGAATATCAGTGGCTGCTCCTTTGTCTCTGTCCTCATATGCCTTGAGGAAGACCGCTTTCCATTTTAGTAGCCACCTTCTGGACCGACTCTATCCTATTTATATCCTTTTGAAGGTGCAATCTCAAGAACTGTACACAATGCTTCAAGTGACTAGTCACTAAGACGTATACAAAGGCATTATCACCTTCTTTTTCCTGTTGGCCATTCCTCTTGCTAAGCAGCCAAGTATTCTTCTGGTTTTTACCTTTTCCTTTTCTACCTGGTTGGCTACTTTAAGTTCATCTGATATAATTACCCTCAGGTTTTGGTTTTACTTTTCATGAATTGAAGTACTTCTCCCCATATTGTATCACTCCTTTGAGCTTTTGCAGCCTCTATGCATGGCCTTGCATTTTTTAGCACTAAATCTTAGCTGTCAAATTCCCAATCCATTATTTAAGCTTTGCTAGATCCCCCCTCATGGTATCCATGCCTTCTGGTCTGTTTACCCTGTTGCAAATTTTGGTATCATGCCCAAAGAGGCATACCTTTCCTGATAGACATTCTGTAATATCACTTAGAGAAATGTTAAAAGAACAGAACCAAGGATCAATCCCTGTGGCCCGCCACTGATAATGCCCCTCTTCAGCGTGAACTCCATTTATTTAACTATGCTTATATACAGCTAAATCTAAGAGTTAAAGCGGTTTACAGGATAATAACATAGCCAATGTGGCTTTACGTGGAACATAGAACATTAAGTGTTAGTGTTTACTACTACCCAGTCACTTTAGGGTACATCCTAAGGGCACTCAGTTTGTTTATAAGTCGCCATTGTGAAACGGTATCAAAGGCCTTGCTGAAATCTAAGTGTACCATATCTAGGGCTTGGCCCCAATTCAGTTCTGTGGTCACTCAATCAAAGAGATCAGTCAGATTTGTTTGACAAGAACTGCCGCTTGTAGAACTGCTGTCTTGGATACTATAATGCTTTGTAGTCCAGAAACTGCACTATCCTCTGCTTTACCAGGTTTCCATTAATTTACTCTCAACAGAGGTCAGACTAACTGGTCTGTAGTTACCAAGCTGTTCCTTACTTCCACTTTTAAGGACAGGAATCACATTTACCCATTACTAGCACTCTGGGATCTCTCCAGATTCTAAAAAAGCATTGTAAATGTCAGCCACCAGAGTCACCACTACTGCCCTAAATTATTTCAATACCCTCAGATGAATCCTGTCTGGCCCCATCACTTTGTGCACTTTAATTTAGTTAGCTCTTTATGAACGCAGTCTTCTGAAAATAGAGTTCTACCTCACTTCCATTTCTATTTGTTTTGGTTTTCTGAGGTCCCATTATCTGTGAACATAGAGATATATTTTGTTAAGCAAGTTCACATTATCTTTATTGGCTTCATTTTCCTCCCATTCACCCTTGAGTCAGGCCTGTGTGGATGACTGGAGAGTTTCTTTGGCCGGCCTATTGGATGAGAGGATTCCCCTACCAATTGGGGGCTCCTTTTTTGCCACCGGAGCAGGCCAACTATTGGGAAATTAGGCAGTCGCCAAGGGCCAGCTTTTTTGGGGGGAGGGGGTGGTGGCAGTAGCAAAGAGCAGGGCATTCAAAGCTAAATCATAGCTTCTGATGGAGGGGGGGGAGTTATAAGGCTTAAAGTTTGCCTAGGGTGCCAACACCTTGAACCAACTCTAGGGCCAGCTCTGTTCGCTGTGGGATTTTTTTTCCTTTGTGTTTTATTTTTCTATGAACTGCATTTGAGCTTTGCAGTGATGCCTGATGCATGGAAATATGCTTTTGGTGTTAACTCTTGAATGAGCTCCACGGATGGTTCCTTGTTTGCCCCTAGTGTGATGGAGAAGTCTCTGTTCATTTTTTTCAGTAATGTTAGACCCAACCCCCCCCCCCCCCCCCCGGGCCTGGAGCCTTATGACAGTTTTGCTGCCTCTGCTGTCTCCTGCAATTTTCTTGCCAGTAGGAACAGCAGCCATCTTGGATGCCCAAATGTTTCTGACTGAAGGAGAGCGTGGTGAGATGGCTGCAGCTTCAGACTAGCAGGATACCTGAATGTCTGTTTTGAGCAGCAGCTCTTGTAACACTCATAGGCTGATTTTCAGTCTTTGGTAGTTGCCTGATAGCCCCAATCAAGGGGGATATGAGGCCCTTATCTCCCGTGCAGGGAACTCAGGGGCCCTCCAAGGTCTTGTAGAAGGGGCTTAAGCACCCCTGTTCTTCCTTTTTGAATGTCTGTTCCTCCTGGAGCCCAACCTTATCCTTCTATGGGGGAGCACTGGAGAGGAGAATGAGGATTCCCTCTTTCCAGTGGGTGAGTCTGTAACTTGCTTTTTTTCACAGGGAGGACTACAGTAGTTAATCTTTTTCAAGATGCTATGGCAAAAACAGAGTAAATGATAAACCATACAGGTTTCTCAAGTGGAGTCCTATCCTGGAGGGGTGTTGCTGGCCCCCCCCCCCCCCAATCTTTTTTTCCCCCTCTTCCTGAGCCCTTGGGAAAGCTTGTGCCCCATCAGTGGTAGGCACCAGAGCATGGTACACAGAACAATGGCTAGGCTAGAATTATACAAGGCTGTAGTTTTGTTCAGGAGGGAGAAGGAAGTAGAAAGTAAGGTTACTTACCATAACGGGGGTTTTCTGTGGACAGCAGGATGAATCAGCCACGCCTAGGAGTATCATCCCCAGGAGGGACCAGATTAGCTCGCCCTAAACTCAAAGGAATCCCCCCCCCCCCCTTTTTTTCTTTTTTTTTTTTTTGGAATTCCTCTGAGCCTGTCCCCTCCCCTTCTTCCTGTCCCTGGTCTTTTTCCTCAGTTTTTTTTCATCCGCCTTCCAGGATGAATGGACATTCAGCTCTCTCCACATTCTTCTCTACTTGAACAAAAATCCAAAAAAAAACACCACGGAAAAAGGAATGTTCAAGAAGTGTCCTTGCTGCAGCAGGCGCTTCAATCACCCGGATCAGGATCGTTGCCAGTCCTGCCTGCTACCGGACCACCACGTGCAATGCTGCACCAAACACCACAGAGCGCAGGGACACTCGCAAGGCGGATTGAGGGCGAAATGAAAAACGGGCGAAACCAGCACACACAAAGAGCACTGAACCTGCTGACCACATGGTCACAGCAGCACTCCTCATTTATTATTTTATTTATTTATTTATTACAATGTTTTATATACCGCACTATTCGGCATCAGCGCGGTTTACAGATAACACAAAAGACCAGAACGACAGGTTGTTCGGTGTTACATATAACAGGAGAATCAACTTGGAAAAATAAACATGGGGGAACTATTTATATAGAATATAAATGGCTACTCCAGGGCAGGTAAGCCCACTTTCTCTGCCCCCGAGACCTGATTGTTGCGACTGTGCTGCCAAAATCACTGCAAGAACTCTACATCCATAAGTGCCAGGAACCTGTGCTGCTTCGGCCCCCCCCCCTTCCCCCCACTCAGGGCTTATGCAGTAAAGACAGCAGATGGGGGTTATCCTGTATAAGGGGATGAATTTCCCATAGAATCAATGTGATTTATAGATCTTCCACACAAATTTAAGAAAAAAAGCAAAGATTTAATTGATATCTGCCAAATTACAATAAAGAGGGAAGTACTTATGGTTGGAGGTTGAATCGGCCAAATGTCGATCCGCTTATCATAGCTGCAGGATCAGCTTGAAGTAAGCTTCTGGACTCCCTATAAAGGAGAGTGTTTCAGGCAACTACTTATATATTCATTCTTCAGTTGGCAACACTGGATCTTCAAATGAGGTTAGCATATCAAGTGTCACTATAGTCACCAGGGATCCAGTGATCACCGAAGACAATGGTTCAATCAGAGGAAGGCCAAAGGTGCTCGCAGGTTAGAGTCTAGAACTTTAGGAAAGAAATCTTTAATATCAGAAAGTAGGTCAAGGAGCCATTAATAGGGTTGGGGGGGGGGGGGACAGGGAAAAGTAGAAATATTGAGGAGAGAACTGAAAATCTATTAGGGTAAGAAACCAATCTAAGAAAGTAAGGCTAAGCAGGAGAAGAAAAGGTAGTTATGGTTTGGTCAGTTCAATCTAATCTTTTGCTTATGACCCATGATCTCAAGACAGATCCTGTAAATGGTAAGTGGCTAACAAGTTAGCATTTAGATACTATGCAATGAAGATTTGACGCTCTTTGGAAAGGCTGAGAGCTGGGAACTGTTTGAGAACAAAAGTACAAATAGAAAATTTGATAAATTATGGTGATTTTTAAAAACAAAATTTAATCATAGGAGGAAAAGCAAAGATGGAATAGTAAGTCTAGAAGATAAAAGGTGGGAGGAGAATGTTCAGAGGCTGACAAAGAGAAAATGGTTTTACTGAACAAATTCTTCTATTAAGTATTCATTGAAAAAAAAAATCTGAGAACTAAACTGTCAAATAAAAATGAAAGCAAGAAATCCAAAGCAAATTTCAGAAAAGGAAGTTTATGCAAAGGTAGCAAAATTGAAAGTGGGTGAGGTTATAGGGCCAGATGGGACACATCGTAATATGTAATTTTGTCGGATGTTTCTGTTCCATGTAAACCGCGCTGATGTCAAATAGGGCGGTATATAAGAAATGTTAATAAATAATAAATAAATCGTAGGGTATTTAAAAAAATCTCTGAAGTCTGGCAGCCCTGCTGTCGGACCTTTTTTCAGTGTTTCTTTAGAATTGGATGTGGTGCAAAGGTACTGGAAGCAAACTGATCTCTTCACAAAGGAGGAAGTAAATCCTAGTCTCAAGGACAGACGGATTAGTCTAACATAGAAAGTGAGAAAATTAATGGAATTGTTGATTTAAAACAGCTTAGATCATTATCTTTGAGAGGATTGTAGGACCTGAAGCAGCATGGGTTCACTAGGAGTAGATCTTATCAAATCTAATCTTTTCAGTGTCCAGTGTTATATATAGTTAAGAGAAGTGACTGAACCAGGGAATCCTATTTAAAGGCATGCAGACATCGGCATTGACGTCTGGCAGTACTGAAGGGCAGGAGTGGTGGGCCGGAAACTGACACAGCTAATCCAATAAACAGCATCACTAGAGAAGCCAAGGTTCAAATCCTGTTTTGCTTATTAGCACCTTGAGATCTTGGGTAAGCCACTTCGGGGCATATTTACTAAACTGTGATAATAGCACAGGGTTTGCTAAATATCCAGCACTAAACGGTGAGTGTGCAGTTGGGTAGGGGCTAGGCAGGCGAAGAGCGGAATGTGAGCGCTGATGGCACGTTGCAGTTAGCATGAGTGTTTTGGGCATGTACTAATGGTAAATGTTGCCTCAAGGGGCGATGGTAAGGACCACGTAACGTGGTGGCTAGTGGTAACGGTAGGGGGATGGGCACAGATGCCCCCAAAAGTTAGCGCAGGCCTCCCTGCTACTTTTGCAGCTCAAACACATGCTAAAAGCGCACTCTTTAGCAAGCATGTCCCTTCATCTTCTATTGCCTCAGGCTTTGACTAGATTGTAAACCCTTTTGGGCAGGAAATTGCTCATGTACCTGAATGTAACTTGCTTTCAGCTTTGGTTTGGAGAAGGCAAGTAGTAAATTCAAATTCTAAATATCATGGTTTAGAAAGAATCAGCCTTTTGTTTTGCCATCTACTATAACTTAACAGTTTTGCTGGTGTTCCAGAAAAACTAAAGGCGACTATCCTGCCTAGCACACTATCCTGCCTCTCCTCTCTGCAGTGCAGTAGTTCTGTTGTCATAGTCAGTACATTGATTCATTTAATGCATTGTGTGTAAGTAGTTTTGCCTAATGGATTGGACTTTCAGGTGAATTACTTGCATTCGTACTGCACCCACCAGAACAGCTTTTGCGTAAATCTTTTTAATTATTTTTGTAGTATGAATTTCATGTCTTGCACCGTGCAAGCCCCTCTTCCTAGCAACCCCCACCCCCCTTCCCCATGCCAACAAAGGTTGGAAACTGTTGAAGGTATATCGTACTGACTTGGCTGTGCCTGACATCCATCTGAAGTAATCCTTGCCACTCTGCCTTAGGAAAAGAAAAACACTTGGTAATGAATGAATAGTCTCCCTAATTTTTCAAAGAGGAAATTTCCAGTGCTCATTATAATAGCCATTTACTGGATTATCAGTTTAGTCGTGCGATACAGCTTTAATTATTCTAACAGTACGATGCACACACAAAAAATAGCACAGTCTTGCATAACTGCCCAGTGATAGTCCTGGATTCTTGTAGCTTTTGATTTTCCTGTACTGTGAAGACTTGTTTCCTTCCAGTTAGCATCTGGCAGAATAAGCACAATTGTAGATTTAAGTATCACACATTTAATCTTTTGTTTGATAATTTGCTGTGTAGTGAAATGTATTTCTGCCATAGAAATGTAGACTTCAATTTTATTAGTTTTGAATGCTAACAAACTTTTAAGTGCAGCATTTATGCAAAATTTGTTTTCACACAGCAGTTGTGCTGAAATACATTATAGTTGCTTCACCTACAGACATGAAAAACAATAGTGCTATGTTAGTAACAAGGCTATCGAGCAGTTCTCAATCTGGTCTGCTTGGATGGACCAGGCCTCTGAAATAGGGTCCACTTGTGCTTGGCATAGCAGGATCCTTAGCACTTTGACACACTCATGCTTGTGCCCATTTATTTTGAGATCTCAGTCCCTGATGCGTGCCTTGTTCAAGTGTAATGTATTGTTAACTTGAACTAGCTCAGACCTGTGTCCGGTCTCTAATTTTAGTCTCTAATGAATGCTTTCAAAAGATTTGGTGTTGAAAATTGTCTGAAAGTACAACATACAGATATATAAATACATAAATGGTGGTGACTGTCATAAGATTTACAAACGGGTCTAGTTCTTAAGTGTTCAAGATACTTTTTTTTTTATTTACTGTGTTTTAGTTAAATTTATGTATTTTAATTGTCCCAAAATCCAAACCTCTTTGTTGTGATTGCAGACAAGGGTTTGTTCTGCCGTTGAACAACGTATTTGTGATGTTATAGAAGCTTTCCATTTAGCTGTGAATTGACTCCCAAGTCCCCACTAGCTTATTGCACATGGTGTTCTTTGACTGTGGCTATGGGCATGTCAGGCGATGAACTTGGGGAGAAAGCAAATCAGTGGTTGCTACAAGGGCAGCAGCTACTGGTGCTTGAATGGCACCAAAAGTCCTGAAGGAGTGTTTCCTTCAAGTATTTATTTTGTAGTATTTAGCTCAAGGCAAGTTACAATCAATTAGAGTAGGTATTTTTCCTTGTTCCCAGAGGACTTATAATCTAAGGGCCTGATATTTAAAAGGCATTTACATGGTTACAGCCAAGTAAACTGTGTAAATGCTGTAAACGGGATATTCAAGGGCACCTACACAGTTAGCGCTATTGAATATCCCTGATTATGTCCCCTACGTGCCCCGATGCTATCCAGTTAGCATCGGGGCGTGTTGGGAGCGTTCCAAGGTAGAGCAGAGGTGGTGACTACCTATAACTATGTAGCGGCAATATTGAACCACTACATGGTCAGTGGACCGCGACTAAAACTAGGCCTATTTCTAGCCACAGACCACTAACTGTGTAGCGGTCCAATATCGCCGCTACACGGTTAGACTCTGTGGCGTTGACCCCTTGGTGCACAACCTGGATATTCAATGCTGTCGCTGCGGCATTGAATATTTGTGGTTAAGGATGAGTTGGAAGTGCTATGCGCCATAGTGGTACATAGCTCACCCAGAAGAAAATCATGCCCTAAGTTTATACCCGAGGTAATGGAGGGTTAAGTGACTTGCTCAAGGCAATAAGGGGTGCCAGTGGGACTTGAACCTTGGTCTCTTTGGTCACAGGTCGCTGCTCTAACCATTAAGACTGCTACTGTCTCCCAGCATAGCACCTTTCCTAAGCGTCCCTCCAGGCCAATCCCTTTCCTCTGGGTTGTCCCCCCCCTTCCAGCAGCTTGGAGACTGAGCCCGTCATCTTTTGACGACAGCAGGATATAAATACTACTGGCACCTCCCACCAGCTTCAGTAGGCTCAGTCTCCAAGCAGCTGGAGGGACTCAGTAAGCCAGGGAAATAGGGCTTACTGGAGAGACACTCAAGCTTGTTTCCTTTTTGCTTAATTTAATTTAATTTATTTTATTTATTTATTTACATTCTCTTATATACCGCGCTATTCTGCATCAGTGCGGGTTACATCGAGCAAACTGAAATTACATTGAACAGGGCATTATAACTTGGAGATAACTATTTTACAGGGAACATGATTTAATTTCTTTTCTTACCCATTTTTATTTGGGGTTCTGCTCAGTCCTTGGGTTGGGGGAGACTTCTTTCTTTCCTTCCTCCCCTTCCTTCCTCTTCCCTATAGCTCTGGTGGTTAGGAGGATGCTGGGGCAGTTAGCAGCAGTTTCTTGAAAAAAAAAGTGAAGCGGGGTCGCAAAGCACCTTTATTGCCTAGGAAGCCCTCCTGAGAAATCGAAGGGAAAGTATAACTGCCATGTTTAAAAAAAAAAAAAAAAAAAAAAAAGAACAAAAAAAACCCATTTGCATGTTTTTGGTGTTTTTATTGTGACAAGCTTCAGTGATGTGGGTGCTCAAATGTGACTGACAAAATAGTAATGATTTGAATTTTAAGCTTGAAAGAATTTGTTAGTTTTAAGATTACACTCTTAGGGTCATTTTTACTAAAGCATCGTAAGGGTTTTTTCCCCCCATTTACTATGCTTTATGGGCAAAAAATAATGCACAGTAAGTGGAACACTTGTGAGGTAAATGCATTTACTGCACAGGGCAGGCCTGAGCCCTAGCACTGCAATCCCCCCTCCCCCTCCTAAAAAAACAAACAAACCCCAAAACCAAAAATGCAGCTGCTGTAATGGCACAGTCAAGAACTTTCCCCAAAGTAAGACCTCTGCTCCAGAACAGAATTTCCCTCAAACACCATACCTTCACTCCGCCCCACCGACCCCAACTTACCTGGGCTCTCCATGTCCATGGTAGAGCTTGCCCTTATATGGCAGGTTGTTGCCTAGCAATAGTACCAGAAGACTACCACTAGTGGTAATAGCCACCATTTTGAACCCCATAGTCAGAAGGAGTGGGAACAGAAGGGGGACCGTTCCCACCCTAGGCCACAAGACTACTGTGGAGAGCCCCTGGGTAAGTCCTGGGGTGGCTGGGATATAGTGTTTGGGGGAGGGGCTTCTTGATCAGGAGAGGAAGAGCTTCGGAGGAGATTGGATTGGGCAAGGGGCTTGACACGGGTGGGGGCTTTGTGCCCGAGGAGGTCAGGGTTTTTTTTTCTTGTAAGTGCCTTGGCCACGTTATCTGCCTGTTGGTAGCGCAGCTGTATATAGCTCCATCTCATGAGGTGGTTTTAATTGTAGTTGCACTATTGGCAGTTGACAGTGCATAGTAACATCCTGCCTAAACCTGCAGTAAGCATTTAGTGGCTGATTCTATCAGGGAGGTTCCTAAAGATATGTGCCATTTAGGTGTCTAAGTCCCTATTTTTTAAAGGACTTATGGATGGAACTGCGCACTTAGGCGCACGCTTTAGACGGTCGCTATTCAGTAAGCATGCTTCTAAGTGCAATTGCACATACTTTCTGTGTGGGCGTGCACTGGGCGGAACATGGGTAGAGTGTAGACTGGGACTTAAACTTACTATGACTTAAATGTGTAGCTGAAAAATCTTGATGCTTGCATTTACACCTTATTTTATGAAGGAAGTAGGTGCCCACTCTTTATAAAATAAGCCAAGGATAAGCACAGTATAGGTTCCTAACTAGGCACCCAGTTATAAGATGACCCTCCCTGTTTGGGTTTTTAACCATGCATAGTGTGTACCATATGATGACCATTAGGATGGGCCATGGTATAGTTGGCACACACTAATACCTGTGATAAGTGCTTATTGCATGTTAGTATTTCTATAGTATACTTTTCCAGAGAGGTGTTCAGAACAGTACGTAACAGTAGTTCATATATTATCTCTTTTTTTCTGTTAAGGAACTGCTTCAGTATTTTTGGCCACAAATAATTTTTCTCCTGGTCATGTGGATTTTTTTCCCCTTTATGCTTGTCTTGCAATCTGTTCTGTTTTGGAGGAATTTATTTAAAATAACTTCTAATCCAGACTATCACCTTTTGTAATTGGATTACAACCAAGCTTATGAAATAAACTAACAATAAACATAAAGGTTTTTTTATTTAAATATGCTGTTAAAACTTCATATGCCACCTTTCTTTTCATAGACAGAATGATTTACAAATACATATGTTAAAAAAAATTAGAATTGGAATAAATGAATGTAAATAATGTAAAACAAAAATATCAAAACCTAATGACATAAGCAGTGTAATTGCTTTTATAAAATTACATTTTGCAATTTTATAATCTAGAATTACTCCTATCCCAAACACAGTGATTTAAAAAACATGCTTCAGTTTGTTAATTTGTTTGTTGTAGGTTGTGTTGAAGATTATCAAGCATTACCAGGAAGAAGGACATGGGAGTGAAGTAGTCCAGGGTGTATTGCTTGGGCTTGTGGTAGATGACAGACTTGAAATCACCAATTGCTTTCCATTCCCTCAGCACACAGAAGATGATGCAGATTTTGATGAAGGTAATGCAGGCTTTGTTTTCAGAATGTGTGTGGGGTTTTTTCCAAGTTTCATTGTTACGTAGATGTGTGTGTATTCAACATTTCAACAAGTAGATATGGCAAGTAGCGATCACCCTAATGCATACCTCCATTGCAACTACTACTACTTATTTGTATAGCACTGTCAAAAAAAATGCAGTGAATAGGGACAAACATCCGCAATAGGGTGGTCCACAAACCAATGCAAAGTTAAGCCTTCTGGAGAAATGATTATGCAAACATTATTTTTGTCCATTAGGGATAGCTTGCTTACCTGTGAAATTTCAGCCTGATTGTGAAACATTTTGAGATCGCCTCATTTCGAACATTTTATGGATGGGAAAAGGCATTTATGTATTGAAAATATTCCTTTTTAAGGCTCAGGTCAGGATGACTGCACGTGAATCCAAGAATATCACAGATTTGGCTCCGTTTCAGTCTCATTTACATCAGACAGTGGAATGGAACACCATTTGCAATCCGAGCTCCTCTCAATGACATCAAATTTTTATCAGTTCTTAAGATTTAACCAAACTAGGCTGTTGAATTTTCAAGGCACCTCTGTTTTGTTTTGTTTTTGTTTTGTCTGAACATTTGGTAGGCTTAGCTGTTTTTGATGACAGAGTCTCGGTTGTCTGCTGTTTAGTTCAGATGACATAAAAACTGCCAAATGGGGTGACCTCTAAATGTTCATTTGCATTAAAATTTTGTGTGTTTGTTCTTTATCACATCTATGAGCAAAGCCATCCTTGTGGAGAACTGAAATCTGTTTTGGTTTTTTTGGACCACTCTAATCCACAGGTATCACCTGGAGTCTGTAGCGGTGCTTATAGTGAAATTGAGAAACTGCAAAATAGTGTCTGTAATTTTCTTTATCTTTGGTCTCTATAAGCCGCCTCTTTTCTACCATGAGAACACCTAGATGCCTGACTCAGTAAAGCAAATTGTAAATTACCTCACTAGTACTTTGACTGAATAATTGTTGGCTACATGTTATAGATTTGGTTGTTTCCTTGTAAAATATATTTGCTCAGACAATTGCCATTTTGCTTCTACTTTGCATTTTCTGTTAACACTAACAAAAATGGGTGGCAATATTGCTGAGCTTTGGCATGTTTGGGACCCTTTAGGTATATCAGAAATTTATTAATTTTATGGTATCACGTAATGTATTTTTACACTATGACAGATGACAGACTGAACTAATTAAGGCACTTTTCTGCCTTCATGTTTTTATGTTCCTATAAAAGGGGACTATTGTAGTTGATATGGAAGGGCAAACTAGATAGTAGTAGTACTACTGCTACTACTATTAATCATTTATATAGCGCTACAAGGCATACGCACCGCTGTACGAACACACATAGAAAACAGTCCCTGCTTGTAGAGCTTACAATCTAGTTAAGAGAGAGAATACAAGAGAAATAAGGGGCTTAATAGGGAGAGGAGACACCAGGGGGAACAAGAGGTTAGGATCGAAAAGCGGCCTCAGAGGTAAGCCTTTAGCATGGATTTAAAGAGGGAGAGAGATGAGACTTGATGTAAAGATACAGGAAGCTTGTTCCAGGCATAAGGAGAGCAAGGTGAAAAGATCGAAGTCTGGAGTTGGCAATAGAAGAAAAGGGCATAGAGAGAAGAAAACCAGAGGAGGAGCGGAGTTCACGAAGAGGGGTGTAGGGAGAGAGATAAGAGGCAGTAGAGTGAATATATTTATAGGTTAGAAGGAGAAGTTTGAAATGGATACGGAAACGGAAGGGGAGCCAGTGAAGTGATTTCAGAAGAGGGGTTATATGAGTGTATTGGGGCTGGCAGAAGATTAGCTGCACAGCAGAGTTCTGAATAGATTGAAGAGGAGAGAGATGACTCTGAGGGAGACCAGCAAGGAGGAGGTTGCAATAATCAAGACAAGAGGTAACTAAAGAGTGGACAAGAGGTTTAGTAGTGTGTTCAGAGAGGAAGGGGTGAAAGAAACAGCAGGTTTTTGCAATCTGTTGAATATGTGTGGAGAAGGAAAGGAGGAGTCGGATGACCCCAAGGTTGCAGGCTGAGGGAACAGGAAGAAGAGTATTGTCAACAGTGATAGAGGAGGATGGGGGGAGTAGGATTTAGGTGGAAAGAAGTTCGATTTTAGCCATGTTCAATTTCAAACGGCGGTGAGACATCCAGGCAGTGATGTCAGATAAGCAGGCAGAGTTACAAACTTGGAGTGTAAGAGAAATATCAGATGAAGATAGATAAATTTGAGAGTTGTCAGCATTAAAATGATACTGAAAGCCATGGGAAGAGATGAGGGCACCAAGAGACTGAGCATAGAGAGAGAAAAGGAGAGGGCCTAGAACAGATTCCTGGGGTACACCATCTGAAAGAGGGATGGCGGTAGAGGAGGAACCACCAGAACAAACACTGAAAGAGCGATTGGAGAGAGAAGAAAAAAACCAAGACAGCACTGAGTTCCTAAACCAAGAGAGGATAATGGGTCGAGAAGGAGGAGGTGGTCAGCAGTATCAAAAGCAGCAAGAAAAATGAGAACCACGTAAAGGCCTTTGGATTTAGTCAGGAGCAAGTCACTGGAGACTTTGGCAAGAGCCGTTTCAGTAGAATGAAAGGGATGAAAACCAGACTGGAGTGTGGATCAAGGAGAGGAGAGAAATTGGAGCAGCGGCAGAGAACTGCACATTCAAAAAGTTTGGAAATGAATTGGAGAAGAGAGATGGGTCAGTAATTAGAAGAACAAGTAGGATTAAGTGGAGATTTTTTTGAGGAGGAGTGATCACAGCGTGCTTGAAGGTTGCAGCGGAGAGTGAAAAGTTGAGAATGTGGGATGGAAGGGGGTGATGGAGGAGGAGATGGGTAGGGATGGGATCAGAAGAAGAAGTAGTGAGTTTAGAGGAGGAAAGGAGAGGTTTCCTCTTCATACATTTTAGAAAAGGATGAAAGAGTGATTGAAGTTGATGGGAAAAGCTGGTATTGGAGAGGAAGAAGAGGGGGGAAAAGAAGAATTAGTAGGGAGTTTAACCCTTTCATGGCTGTTATTGCCATATGGCAACCTTCAAATTTTCCTCCAAATATTTCGCCGGATTCCATATTTCCAAAAAATCCACACACTCTGTGCGAAGTGTGATGTGTATCTGTGCTTAACATCTGAAAAAACTATCACACCCAGCAGTAAATGAAACTGATGCCAAGACTGTTTTTAATTTTCAGCCATTCAGGACCGTAGTTGCCATATGGCAACAGTAAATATTGTTTCTTAGAAATACATTTTAAAAAAAAAAAGCTTTATATTCTTTGACCCGGTGAAAAGCGGGATCTAAATACAGTTAAATAAATATTCTGCATCATTTAGCTCAAATCTTAATAGAAAAACAGAAAAAAAATTTCAGTTACAAAATTATGTGGACACGAAAGGGTTAAGAGTAATGTTGTGGACTTTGTCGTGGTGGTGGTGCCGTAAGAAGTCAATGCTATCCTGTTTCTATACTAGCCACGGAAGGATTTAATTAAGTTTGAGTCTTATAAAGTGATTACTATATAAACGTCAGATTAATGTAGAGAGAGAGAGTCCTGTGGTATGCTGCAGTAGATATTTCAACATTCTTTAAGTATGTGGCACAGTTCCATAGATTTGTATAGTAAATCATGTAAATTTGTAATCCCTGGGGTTTTTTTTGACTTTTGGGAAAAGGGATCTTAGTGATCAATACTGGGAAGGGAGGAGGGGGACAGAACAGAATAATAAGGGAAGGGATCTAATGAATGGGAAAGAAATTTTGAGGACAATGGTGAAAGGGATTTCAGGGAGGTAGGGACAGAGGGATAGGAGGAGATGCAGTGCAATCTGGAGCAGAGGAAAGGGAGATGAGATGGGGTAAGGAAAAGCATGGGATGTTATAGAAGAAAGTGTGTTGGGGGAGTCCTGGATCAGAAGCAGGGCCGGCATGACCCACTGTGCACAGGGGAGTAGCTCAGAAAAAGGTGCTGAAGGAAGGGGCATTGCTGATTTGTCGGTGCCAGACTCCCTACACTGCTCACGGCTCTTTCTGTTCTGGCGGAGGCCTCCCCATGCTGCCCGCCGCTACCACCGCTTTTCCTGTTCTGGCAGCGGATCTCCAACTTTAAAAAAAAAAAAAAAAAAAGTTTGTGATCTGCCACTGCTAGAACAGGAAAAGGGGTGGCAGCATGGGGAGGCCAGTAGTGGCAGGCAGCTTGAGGAGGCTGCAGCTGGAATGGGAAAAGTGGCAGAGCACAGGAGTGAATAGTCTAGGGGCCTGGCAAATGTTGGGGGAGGAGGTGGCGGTGGCAGGTGGATAAGAAATGATTAGGGCAGAGGACAGATACTGGACACAAAGGAAGGGGTGGAGAGGTACAGAAGATAGAGGTCAGATGATGGATAGGAGTAGCGGTTAGATGCTGGAAATGGGGTGGCGAACAGAGGCTGGATATGATGTGAGGGTATAAGATGATGGGGAGCAGATGATGGACATGCAGTAAGGGCATAGGGGGATAAAGAGTAGATACTGGATTTGGACTTGGGCTTGGAGCTTGGGGGGTTGAGAGCAGATGGTGGACATGGGGTAGAGAGCAGAGGCTGGACATTGGGTATGGACATAAGGGGATGGAAGGCACATACTGGACATAAAGGAGGGGGTGGAGGTGTAGAGAGCAGACAGGGTGGAAGACATAAAGGGGATAGAGGGCAGATGCTGGATAGGCGTGGGGTTAGCTGGGGAGATGCTGGACTTGGGAGGGACAGGATGCAAAAATGGGGAGAGGGAAACAAAGCAGGGCAGGAGAGAAGGAGAGAGATGCTGAACACAGGAGGAAAGAATAAGTGACTGGATACATAGAGGGAGACAGAGGGCTGTGTTAAGGATAGAAAAGTGGTAGGTAGACACCATAAAAAGAGGGAGATTGAGAGCTCAATGTAAGAAGGAGAAATGAAATCAGAGTTGATAGAAAAATAAGTAGAGGAAAGATGAAAGGAAAAACATCAGTGTCTAAGATGGAAGAAAGTGAAGAAGACAGGAGGGGAGAGAAGTGGCAAATGGACCAGAGACCCTGGAGAGTGAGTTAAGAGAGGACAGGAAAGCAGAAACCAGAGACTAGGATCAATACCATTAAACCAGATAGCAAAAGGTAGAAAATTTTAACTTTGTTTTCAGTTTGCTGATTGGAATACGTATGTCTGTCTTTGATCTTCACAGGCCTGATATTCAACCTGCGGCAGTCAGCATTTATAAAGTGCCTGACCATCACGGGCTAGAGTGAAACCAGATATTCAGTGCCAAAATCTGTATTTCCTCTAGCACTCAATATCCAGTTTCAGTGCTGACCGGCGCAGCTATCCAGACAGTGGATCACTGTGGAACTCAGGGCCGTACTAAGCCATAACTGCACCCTGCGCTATTTGCACATCTGGTATGCCCCCGCCGTTGGTTGCCTGCCTGCCTCCCTCCCTCCCTCCCCCCGCGTTGTCCTGCCACCACCGCCACTTTTTTGTTTTCTCTGAGGCAGCAGCAGCAGTGAGGCAAACCAGCGTTTGTAGGCAGGTCAGGTCTCTCCTTCCCTTTTCTGATGTAGGTCGCATCAGAGGGAGGGACCAGGCCAGCCATTCAAACATGGGTCTTTGCAACTCTGCGTTTGAATGACTGGCCTGGTCCCTCCCTCCTCCATCAGAGAAGGAAAGGAGGGTCCCAACCTGCCTGCAAACGCAGTCTCTCTGCTACCACCGCCGCCTCCGAGAAAACAAAAAAGTGGTAGGGGCAGGGCAACGCGGGGGGTGGGGGTGGGGGCGGGGTAGGCCGGGGCCAGAAGCCCGTCATGTGCTCCTAATCCTCTTGCGCCCTGTACGGCTGCACCACTCACACAAGGCTAGGTTCGGTGCTGCTGGAACTGTTTGGACAATGCTGTGGTGTTGAGGGGATATTCAGCAGTGCTGGTTGGTTAATGCAACAGACGTTAGGTATTGCTAACTGGATAAGCCCCTCTGAATTTTTGGCTGTATGTACATGTTTTATCTTTCATATGCTTCACATTACAGGGATATATACAGCTTTGTTTCTCTGGTGTTGTACTGCATATAGAGTCTGGTTTATTGGGCTTTTAATTAATTTTTATCTCATAATTTTATTTTTAGTTTTTAGAACCTCATCCAAGTATAGAATAAATTATCTTTAGTCTGAGTGACCAAGGTCAGGTATTCTGTTGTCATGGAGTTGCAATGTAAGGATCTGCAGTAATCCGGCTTGTTCAGTTTTCCAAATAAATTTAGAATGTTCTAAAGCCCACTGTAATATTTACTATGCTGCCCCTTAATGAACATATGAACATCAGAAAAGAGCATGTTTACTAAAGATTAAAGTTCATTTACAAATGTTAACATGTGCTAAGCGCAGTAGCACCCATTTATTTTTATGGGCGCAGTGGCATTTAAGGGCATGTTTACTAAACATTAACATGTGTTAAGTCATTGTTGGAACAAAAAAGGCTTGTGAAGGGCTTCTTTGGAATCCATTGGGGTGTTGGGGGGGGGGGGGAGGTAGCACACTAATTGTTGTAGAAGGCAGTGAAAAAGATAGCACTGGCCCTCCTCAGAAAACAGCTGAAATCCTTCTTCCTGATCCCTTTTCATTCGTTCACGCATATATTTTCCACACCCACCCACATTACCCCCTCTTATCCTCTAACTTGCTCACACATTCCCCACTCCTTCTCATCTCTCCCTTAATCCACTAATTCCCCCCCACTTTCCTCAACCCATGTTCTCTCTTTTCCTCTTCCATGCGTTGATGCGATATTCCCCACTGGATCAGAATCGCAGTCTCCTTTGTACATCAGGGTCAGCCCGGACGTACAGTACAAAGATCATCTACATCGTGAATAGAATCGGGCCCACAGTGTCTGGGGTAGCTGTTTTTGTGGAGCTGGGATGGAATACTACTTGGAACTGACCTGTACGCAGTAGATCCACAGAATTCAGAGCACGGCAATCTCTGTGCTGCACAGCAGGAGAACATAGACTGAGCTACAGCATCACTCTTATGCTTTGTTTATGGAAGCCTGGATAGATGCTGTGTGGTGGGAAATGTTACAGACCACTGCTAAAACAGAGTCCACGAGGTTCCTGTGGTAATTCTATAAAGAAGGAATTCCTTGGGAAGACTGGACTTTGCTGCTCTTCTAGCCAGCATCATTGGAGACCTGGGATGCTATTTATAATTGTCACTGCCATATTTTTAATTGGCCATAGAGGAAAACAAGACACAGGCTAAGACTAGGACTTCCCAAAACTGTTAAGCAAAGTGTTTCAAATAATTGCTTGCTAATGTAAATAATCAGTTTATAAAACTAGCTTTGAAGTTAACTGAGCTTTTAAAATCCAAACCCACAAGCTAATACCACTTTAGGGTAGGGTCAGTATCTGGCAATAGAAATCTAGTAAGAAATGTACATTTTGGGGCTGGATGAAAGAATGTGCGTTTCAAGAAATACAGCTATAGATATGAATTAAAAACAATTTTTACATGGCAGTTTTCACTGTGGCTGGATGTGTGAAAATATATCCATTAAAATAAAGTACACATGATCATTTTTCATCATTTGAGTAGTATACACAGTGCTGCACATACACATACTTAGACAGTCTCAACATTGAATCTATCTACCTTTTGCGAACCTGACAGATACATGTGATCTGGATTGGCCACTGTTAGAAACAGGATACTGGGCTCGATGAACCTTTTTGATCTGACTCAGTATGGCATTTCTTATGTTACTCCTAGAATTTAGATTAGCAAGTCAATTGGAATGCACAAACAAGAAAGATGATTCTGAATATGAGCAAGCCCTTTCTCTTAAACAGTGGATTCTGATGTGGAAGCAATATGGTTATTGCATTTATTTATATTTTTTTAAATTTAATTTTTTATTGAATTTCATATTGATACATTCAACAAGAATGAAAGGAAAAACTGGTAAATCACAATAAAAGTTAGATTCTAATACAAGGAAAATTAGTACGTCATTGCTGTACCAAACCTTAGCCCACTATAAAGGGGAGGCATCAGGAAATAAGAAATTCAGTAGGAAAATTATAATACAAGCAGTGCAAGTCTTATACGTCAGCCGTATGAGGTGGTACAACAACCACAAATTCCTCTCTAGCATTCAGAAAATCCAGCAGCTGACTAGGTTCAAAAAACATATATACATGTCCTTTATATGATACACAACACCTAGCAAGAAATCTCAACAAAAAGGTCCCACCGAGGGAAAGAACCCTATGCTTATAGCTTAGAAATTCCTTCCTCCTCATCTGGGTAGGTCTTGCTAAATCAGGAAAAATGCGCACACATGAACCAAGAAATTGCTCACTGAAATTCCGAAAATATAACCTAAGGATTAATGCTTTATCAGTTTCAAGTACCAATGTAATAATATTGCATTTATTTTTAAATGATTAAGGGCCTTATATATTGATAATTTTTCTATACTTGAAAAGCAGGAGAATATCTTAATTGTATAGGCACCTAAATGGCAGTTTTGAAGAGTCTTTATACAAAACACTGTGCAACTTGGAATAAGGGTCATTTTTCTTATCTTGCCTTTTGATTTTATAAAGCCAAAGCTGCTTTTCATGAGCTTGAAAAAAAACCCTTGTTAGTTTCCACCAGGGGGCACTGTTACACAGTGAATTGGAATACAAACTAATTTGTTTTCCAAAGCATGAAATGTAGGAAATGTGGAAAAAAGGTAAGGGGGAGAAAAGAACAGCTTTTATCTGATAAGGTTCAGATACTGTTTTATACAACTGGATTCCTAAAATACATTATAAAGTGCAATAAAATTAAATACAGCTCCAATAATTCACTTTGTTTTGCAGCAGACTAAGTATTACAGCAAGTTTTCAAGAGACGTTTAGATCACTGTTCTCTGATCCAATGATCTTGATACAGAAAGATCAACTTCTTTCAGGCACATCTTCCAGATGATTTTTTTTTTTTTTAAATAAAAATGTGATCTCTGTTGAAGATGGGACGGGAGCCATATGCTTAACAACCTTTCCCAGAAAGGAGACATTTGAATAGTCGCATGATATGATTGTGTGTGGTCAGTTTATCCTACTGCTGTATTATTATACGTGTTTCCTTGTATTTTTTTAATAGCACTGTGGTAAGGAAACACTTAACACAATGACACAGTTATAATAATCCATGCATTATTAGAACTGTGCGCTATGATGCTGCCTTTTTTTTTTAAACTCCTGATGCAGTGAATTAATTGCATGCAAATTAACACGGTGTGAAAAAAAAGTGCATTGGGAGAAAAACCAGCACACACTGCTTTGATAATCTTTAGTAGTTTGCTGCATTGGATATAAATGTCTCTGTTCCTTGTCCGTGCATGAGCAAGGATTGACTCACACCTGACAGGAAGAGAGACAAAAAGAGCTAGACTCCCCTATAACATCCACCCATTAAATTCCAAGGTGATCTAATGGGTCCTGGATGACCCCCCTCTTCCCCCCACCCCAGGCTGTCTTGGTCCAGGGCACTCCAAGTTAGAGAGCCCCTTGATCAGAGAGCCATGCTGTGGCATTCCCCCCCCCCTGCACTCACACTCAGACCAATAATACTTTCTTGATTTGGGGAAGTGTCTAATGACCTGCTCCTCCCACTGCCATTTTGGAAAATAGTGAATCATGGGATGCACCCCTAGAGATCAGTTTGTCAAATAAAGCAGTCTGCTCAGTAAGTGAGGTGATTTATTTATTTTATTTTATTTGTAAGTCTTTTATATACCGCCACTTCCCAAGATCAGTGGCGGTTTACATCAAACAATAAGAGATACATAGAACATGCATCTGTTTTCCAGAATGGCGGTGGGAAGAGCTGGATGCCTCCACAGGCCAGGCAAGTATTGCAAGTTCAAGGGGGCTGCCAGTGCATGGAGACACTGGCTGAGGACCTCCCTGAACCTGATACACATGTTTGGTGTGCCCTGGTTTGAATAGCCTCAGGAGTAGTTTGGGCCATGAATCCTCTGAGGTGAAATGCTACAGTTCGTTTTGGTTGACCCTGCTGCTCCTGCATAGGATGACTGAAGTGAGATTTTGCACTAAAGGGGAAGTGGAAATGCAAAAAAAAAATCCTAGATTTTGGCAAGTTTTGTTTTTTTTAAACACTGGGAGCAGTTCCCAATTCAGTGTATTTGCACACACGCAATGCTACCCTTTTAGCACTATGGTTTTGCTGTGGATCATCTTGTGTTAAAACACTCATAACACTGGAAGTAACGTTAGTGTGGGACTACTGAAAGTAAATTGCAATGCTAAAGAATAGCACAGCATATTACAGTGGTCCCTCTGAATCTAATTCCCATGCACACAAGTGGATTGTATTTACCTACCAGTAGATTGGTGGAGACAGAACCAATGAAAAGCCCAGGTTTCAATGACATCATTCCCATGCCTCTATTCGCCTCAACCACCAGAAGGCCCCTTCAGTATTTCTTTGTCTCCAGCAGATGGATGGATTTTATCCTCTGGATTTGAGAGGAAAAGATTGATTTTAAACGCTCGTGAATAACAGCCTACGGGGTTGATCTCTCACTGGAGTGTGATGTGGAAGGTTCCATTGGATGGTGGTCTTTTCGGTAGCCATAGGAGGAAGGAAAATTGGTTCAGCACCACACTCTTACCCTGGATATGGGCCTGTTGAGCAGCTAGAAATTGGAAGGATCTGGAAGAGTATGACTGCCTCACACAACCTCAAAGCCCTTCCATCCTCCTCTGTCGCTCCTGCTGTCTCCCGGATATTGCAGAAGGCTCTCGGAGGGTTCTGCCTGTCAGCCACCTTAGATGCAATGCTGCAAAGGCAGCTAAATAGTTCCAGGGGAGTAGAGCTGAGCCCAGCATGGATTCTCTGCCTGGGGCTCTCAGGGGGTGAGTGCCAAGACCTTATCCTTGTCATTAGTTTCAAAAAATGTACCAAATGTTCTGGTATTATATCAGTCACAGATAAATATGACTGGTGCTTAAAATGTTTGGGCCCCAACCATGTTCCAAATGATTGTCCTTTGTGTCAGAAAATGACAAAAAGAGGCCTAAAGAACAGGGCCAGACAATGGTTCTGTGTTCGCCCTGGACTCTATTTCAGTGGCTTCCACATCTTCGAGGATATCGGCCGCCTCTCATGATTCTCAAAGTCCAAACGCAAAACTAAATCCGATCCCAGAGGTAAGTCCCTTCATCGTCATCGAGACTCGCCAAAAGGTGCGTCTGAAACTGACCAGCCTGCCAAACTGCCCCGGCAGGAGGCTCCAAAGCAAAAGAGGGGGCTATAGGATGTTCCCAAGGCATCGACCTCTGGAGACCTACTGGTACCATGCTCTGGGACAGTAGCTCAAAGCCCTGTACAGGATTCCACCCAGGCATTGGTCAGCTCCCTTGACAAGCGAATACTGGCTTATGGAGAGGAGTTTGGCCACACTCCTGGCAGCCTTGTTACTGACAATATTGACAGCTCCAGCACTGCAAGCGATAGCACCCTGTCAGCAGCTGCCAGTTCTGGGGCCGATGGTGGCACGCAAACCTGCATGGGGGAAGCTTCTCTCTCCGATATCCTCATTGGAACAGACAGACATTGTTGGTACCAATCAGGCTCTCGATGCCACATCGACTGATCATTGGTACCGACATCGATCCTCGACATCAGGAGAGTATCGAGATCAAGCACAGGATCGTTGATACTTTGACTTTTTGTCAGACTCTGACTCTACTTCCTCTGATTCCAGTGACACATCGGAGGACTCCAAGGAAAATCGAGATATTCCTTCAGACCTGTCCCCTCATGAGCGGCATCTATCCCTGCCAGAGGATATGTCCTTCCAGGACTTCATTAGGGACATGGCAGCAGGCCTACAGATTATTATAGCATCAGAGAAGGAACCAAAGGCAGAGGAATTGGAAATCCTCCAATACCCCTCGACAAGAGAGGCTGCACCTTTACCGGTACACCGTATCTTGCAGGATTTAATGCTCCATATGTGGGAAGCTCCACTAACTGTACTGCCTATCATCAAATGACTCAGTACCATCTACTGAGTTCCTTCATGCCCAGGCTTTCAGAAGACTCAACTCCCACACCATTCCATGATAGTGGAATCGGCGATGCACTGCATCAAGAATGCTAAGAATGACTCTTCCATGCTCCCAGGCAAGGACTCCAGAACTCTCGAAGCCTTTGGCTGTCGATGCTTTCAGGCATGCATGCTCACCTCTAGAATAATCTACATGCTCTACATGGGCATGTTCCTGAAGGATGCATCCAGGGATCTGGAGACATTTGCACATCTCTTTCCCGATGACAAGCAAAATGCATTCCAAGTCCTAATCGGGCAAATCAAAATACATCCAAATTTCTTACCAGAGCATCTTTTGAAGCCTTTGAATCATCCAGCAGAGCTTCAGCAGCCTGCATCTGTGCTCGCAGGATGGCTTGGCTCCAGGCATTTGATCTTGAACAGTGGGCCCAAGACAAATTGGCTAATATCCCTTGTTCTTGAGAGAAACTCTTTGGAAAGGATTGGAGGGAAAAAGCTGGAGAGATTGAGACAGATGATCTCACTCTTAAGCACCTTTCAAGAAAGACAGCGGACTCCTTGAAGAGGGGAACTAATCCAAAGAAACTTTTCTATCCTAAGAAGAGGAGATAATACTCAGAAAAATCCAAGTTATCAATATCCCTGTTTAATGTACATTACCAAGTTTAAGTTACAATGTAAACCGCTTTGATTGAAATGATAAAGCGGTATATAAAACCTGTTAAATACTTAGATGACTGACTAATCAGGAGAGAATTCCCACAAGAGATAAAGCTCTCCCTTCATCGCACCATCACTGTGCTCCAGCATATGGGTTTAGTCTTAAACTTTCTCAAGTCACACCTGGTCCCAATTTAGTGGCTCGAACACACACTTACAAATGCCCTTCGGGTTTTTCAGCCCCAACTTTCGGGCAAGCAGGTCTTAGAACGGACAGCCAGGTGGCCATGTTCTATGAGAATAAGCAGGGAGGAACGGGATCCTATCTTCTCTGCCAGGAGGTGCTGTGCCTCTGGTTGTTCTCTGTTGTACACCGCATTCACCTCCGAGTGGTGATCCAGGGGAAGGCACAACAAAATAGCACGCTGCCTCCACTGAAAACTCTGTAAGCACTACAAAATCACTGTCCCTGAAAAGCACTGGAATCATGACCCTAAGAGAATAACAGAGAATAAAGAGGTGCTGATCACCTGGGCCATTCCCATTCCGACAGGTGAGAAACCGGATGTGAGGAAACCTGACATAGTGGTAAAGGAGAACACCACCAGAACGGCATTGATAATAGAAGTGTCGGTACCAAGTGATTATTCTGTGAATCGTGTGGAGAGGCAGGAGATACTGAAATACTAAGAAATGCAGAGACAAAAACTGTGGCAGAAAGAAACAGAAATCTTTCCCATTGTACTGGGAGTGACAGACTTGATAAAGAATTTCCAAGCACATCTTGACAAACTACCCATACCTGTTGCATCGTGCCAAAGAAAGCTTCCTTCTGGAGTTCGTACGATGTAAGTACTACGCTGAGCATTAGCAGTAAATTTGAGAGACTAAGATCATACTCTACATACCCTGGCTTAGAAGTGAGGTTCACAACTGTTATAGTATCCGCAAAATTAACCCATTTGGAGAAAATGCCCCGGTGTATCTCCCGGGAAAACTTTGTCTCCTTGCTGACAGGCTAAGCTGTATCCTACATCCACATGAGTTGGACCCTCAATTGAGAAACAGCATCTTGGGTCTTCCATGTGTGGAAGACCCCACTCATAGATCTCTTCGCCACCCAAGAGAATGCACAACTGCCACTGTTCTGCTCACAGCTTCCCTGCCTGCACAGACAGATGACGGATGTTTTCCTTCTCCACTGGGTACAGGTTCTGCTCTATGCATTCCCACTCATCTCCTAGATGCCCAAAACCCTGTTCAAACTACAGAATGACAAGGGCTCCATGATCTTCATAGCCCCTTTTTGGCCACATCAGCCATGGTTTCTGATGCTGCTTTGACTAGCGCAGACTCAGTCTCTCAGCCTGGGACACATGCCCAGCCTCCTCTCTCAGGATCATGGGATGCTTCTTCATCCCAATCCACAGATCCTCTACCTCAGGTCTGACTCCTACTTTCATCATGCAAACGGTCCACCAGACGTTCATATGCCTTCAAATGGCGGAGGTTCTCACTCTGGTGTTCCCCAAAGCAACTTATCCCCTCTACCTGCCCAGTGGTAATTTCTTCTACAATATCTCCTCCACTTGTCCTCGGCAAGTCTCAAGACTAACTCAGAGTTCTTTTCATGTGCCATTATGGCTTATCACAAACCTCTGGACATTCAACCTATTTCTTCACACTCCTTGGTGCAACATTTTATGCAGGGCCTCCTGCTGTCCAAGCCACCTATCAAACCACCACCAGTGACCTGGGACCTCAGTGTAGTTCTAGCGCAACTTCTAAAGCCTCCCTTCGAGCCTTTAGCCACCACTTCACTCAAGTTTCTCACATGGAAGGTACTCTTCCTCATTGCTCTGAACTCAGCTCGCCGTATCAGCGAACTGCAAGCTTTAGTAGCAGATCCTCCATACACCCGGTTCCACCATGACAAGGTGGTCCTCTGTACCCAATCGCACTTCCTTCCGAAAGTGGTTTCAGCCTTCTATCTGAACCAGTCGGTAATCTTGCTGGTCGTCTTCCAGAGACCACATACCTCTCGAGCTGAAGCAGCACTACACATTCTAGACTAAATGAGTACTGGCTTACTACTTGGAAAGAACCAAGGCTCACAGAAAATCCTCGCAACTATTCATTTCCTTTGATAGAAGTCACCTTGGACTTCCAGTGACAAAGATCACCCTATCTGATTTCTTTGCCTGGGTGACCAGGGAGTTGGACCGAAGGAGAGCCCTAGATGTTGTGTATTTAGATTTCAGTAAAGCCTTTGACACCGTTCCGCACAGGCGACTTATAAACATACTGAACACCCTAAGGATGGACCCTAAAATTACTGCTTGGGTTAGAAATTTGTTGAGCGGGAGGTGACAAAGGATATAGGTAAATGAAGCTCATTCTGAGGAGGAGGTTACCAGTGCTGTGCCCCAAGGATCTCTCCTTGGTCCGATTCTTTTTAACATCTTTGTTAGTGATATTGCGGAAGGGCTGTCGGGTAAGATTCGCTTCTTTGCTGAGATTTAATGTTAAAAAATGCAAGGTCATGCATTTGGGCTGCAGCAATAAAAGGGAGCGATTATAGTATAGGGGGTGAAGTACTTTGTGTCTGATGATCTTAAAGTAGCTTACCAGGTAGAAAAGGCAACAGCAAAAGCTAGAAAGATGCTTGGATGCAAAGGGAGAGGAATAGCCAACAGAAGAAAGGAGGTGATAGTGCCTCTGTATGTCTTTGGTATGACCTCATTTGGCGTATTGTGTGCAATTCTGGAGACTGCACCTTCAAAAGGATATAAACAGGTTGGAGTCAGTACAGAGGATGGCTACTAAAATGGTTAGTTGTCTTCATTATAAAGCATGAGGACAGACTTAAGGATCTTAATATGTACTGTAGTGTATACTTTAGAGGAAAGGCGTGATAGAGGTGATATGATTGAGATGTTTAAATACCTCAATGGCATAAATGCACAGGAGGAGAGTCTCTTTCGATTGAAAGCAAGCTCTGCTACGAGGGGGACATAGGATGAGGGTAAAAGGGAGTAGACTCAGGAGTAATATGCAGAAATATTTTTTTTTTACAGAAAGAGTGGTAGATCCAGAGAATAGTCTTCCAGTGGTGGTAGAGGTGAGGAATGATCTAAATTCAAAAAGGCATGGGACAAACATAGACGATCTCTAAAGGAAAAAAGGGGCCTGTTGTAGTGGTTGATATGGAAGGGCAGCCTAGATAGGCCATGTGGTCTCTTTCTGCCGTCATGTTTCTATGTTTCTCTCCAAATGTATAGCGGAGTGCATTTCCTTTGCCTATGCACCAGCGGGACTCTCCTCGAGGGTCACGTTACTGTTCACAATGTGCGAGCCATGGTAACCTCTGTTCAGTCTCCATCAATTAAGATCTGTTGAGCAGCTACCTGGTTCTCCATTCATACGCTTGCGGCATACTACTGCTTAGACCGGGACTCCTGTTGGGATGCTGTCTTTGCCAGGTTGTCCTCCAGCTCCTTTTTGGGACTTAAATGCAACTCCTACCCTCCACCCCTGGCTCTTTCTGGCACCCGACTCCCATAAGTCGAATCCAACGAGGCCACATTGTATCCATACTCTTGGCTCTGTCCTTTATCCTCATGGATACCAGGGTTACCCACTTCTAGTCTGGTACCTGGGAGCTAGTGACTCCCGTATGTGAAGACTGCATTCCTGCTTGTTCCTGGAGATTGCATTGTTACTCACCTGTAGCAGATGATCTTCGGGAAGAGCAGGAGTTCAGTATTCACAACTCACCCTCCTCCCTTGGGAGTTGTAGGGTATTCTTTTTTTTCCTCTCTCTCGGCTACAAACTCGACCAAGGAGTGGAGTTGGGAAAGCAGGAAGGCAGATACGCAGGCACAGTGGATTGCTTCCAAAAGCTTTCCGATGGGATACTGGGGAGCACTCAAACATGGGCTCCATTGGTTTCGATTTCACCCTTATGTTAAGACTGATTCCTGCTGTTCCCAGAGATCACCTGTTGGAGGTGAGTAACAACGCTTTGTGCACCTGCTGGTTGCGTGGTCCTTACGTGCATTCAGCCCAAGCAGCTTCAGCGTGCATTCCTACCTTAGTGCTTGTTACGCACGCTGTAGTATAAGCACAGTTAACACACGCTCTTCGGAGTGCCTTAGCGCACGCTGTTGTGACACTTGCCTTAACTCTTATTTCTTCTTCCAGAAGACCTTGTTTGGCCTGTAGCAAGCATGGTGCCTCATCTCTGACTTCTGTAGCAAGCATTGTGCCTCTGCTCTTCCTGTATGACTGCTTCTGAGTTGTCCCTGGGGGCCTTCACCCTCTCTCTCAGCTAGAGGATGCTGTTAGACCAAACCTGCCTGCTTCAGGGCAGGAAGTGGCAGATGGCGCTATGGGTAAGGATATTCAGCCAGCCTGAGGATCCAGCTTTTGTGCTGGGTGCCTTTCCCCATCCTCTAGGGGATCGAATGCAACTATATCCCCTAGTGTAGAGGGGTCTTTTCCATGAGGAGATCTTCCAGAGTCTGTATTGTTCTCCCTGGAATTATTTCTCTTTGCAGCAGGCTTGGTCATTCTGGTGTGGATGTGCAGACCCTGTGGCCTTTTGTTTCCCCCACACACAGTCTTCTGAGGGCAGGCTTAGAGTGGAAGCTGCCTTTGATTGGTGGCTTGGATTGAGATGTCTGAACATAAGATATGCCATACTGAGTCAGACCAAGGTCCATCAAACCCAGTATCCTGTTTCCAACACTGGCCAATCTAGGTCACAAGTACCTAGCAATTTCCCTAAAAGACACAGGTTCCACATTGCTTGTACTGGGGCAAGCAGTGGATATCCTGGGTTCCCTTTAATAATGGTTTTATGGACCTTTCCTCCAGGAACTTGTCCAAATCTTTTTTAAACCCGGCTACATTAACAGCTTTCACCACATCCTCCGGTAACGAAATCCAGAGTTTGATTGCACGTTGAGTGAAAAAATATTTTCTCTTAGTCTTAAATAGGTTAACAAGCCCCTTAGTCTTAAATAGGTTAATCTGTAGCTTCATTTCATGTCCCCTAGTCTTTCTATATTTTGATGGCATAAACAATCGAACTACATTTACCCATTCCACTCCATTCATTAATTTATAGACCTCTATCATATCTCCCCTCAGCCGTCTCTTTTCCAGGTTGAAGAGCCCTAACTTTGTTAGTCTCTCTTCATAGGGATATCCTTCCATCCCCTTTACCATTTTGGTGGCTCTTCTCTGTACCTCTTCTTCTAACGCTATATCCTTTTTAAGATACGGTGCCCAGAATTGCACACAATATTCAAGGTGCAGTTGTACCATGGAGCAATACAGAGGCATTATAATATCCTTTGTTTTATTCTCCATTCCTTTCCTTATGATACCTAGCATTCTATTTGCTCTCTTGACCTCTGCTGCACACTAGGCGGAGGGTTTCAACATGTTATCCATGATGATGCCTAAATCTTTTTCCTGGATGGTGGTTCCTAATGTGGAACCTTGCAACGTGCAACCCTAGTTTGGGTTTTTCTTTCCTAGGTGCATACCTTTGCACTTGTCCACATTAAACTTCATCTGCCATTTGGATGCCCAGTCTTCCAGTTTATCAAGGTCCTCTTGCAGTTTTTCACAACCCTCATGGGTTTTAACAACTTTGAATAATTTTGTCATCTGCAAATTTAATAACCTCACTCATTATTCCTATTTCCAGGTCATTTATGAATGTGTTAAAAAGCAGCAGACCCAGCACAGACTCCACTATTCACCTTTCTCCATTGGGAAAATTGGCCATTTAGCCCTACCCTCTTGCCTTCAGAGGACTGTGAGGAAGCCGAGGTTATTTGCCTGTTCCAGGAGTATGAACTAGAGTTGTTGATACCAGGGTCTTATCCACTTCCAGCTTGGCGGGTGCTCCAGTCACTGTGCAGGAACCAAAGAGGTATGTGCTACTGCAAGAGGTTTGGAAATCCACTACTGTCTTCCTGGAGGTGCTCAAGGGCCTGTTCCAGCCGGAGGGAGATTACCCCAACTCTCCTGCCTAAGGGGCTAAGGGTGTAGAAGATGCATACTGTCTTGGAGAGGGAGTATATTATGTGGCTGACGTTTCCAAGGTGGCTATGTGGGTCATGGCGGTTACTGGATGGACCACCATTTCTATGGAAGGTGGACTGGCCTTAAAGGATACTCTGGGCCGAATAGCAGTTCGCTGTGGTGGCTGCTATTCTTCATTTGTGGTATGTGCAGGCCTCATGTCTCAAGCCCTGCCCCCGTGGATTCAGTCTCTTTCACCGGATGTTTCTACTGGAGCAGCAACACCATTGACCATCTCGGAGCTCCCTACTCTCCAGTGCCAGCCCAATCAGGGGCTCCCAGGATACATTCAAATTCAAGGTGCCATCGGGCATGCCTGAGGGCCTCGCCAAAGGGCCCTTTGGCATAGCCCTTAGGCGGGGAACGAAGGCAGGATTACATTCAACAGTAGTAACCCTTCCAACACCCAGCAAGAATAATTCCTCCTGTAAAAACCCACTGAACAAACGGGCTTTGTAAGCAAAACTCAAACGAACAGCTCCGTAAAAAAACTACCTCCCTGTGACAAGATCACATTTAATACCAACAACAAGGAGACTCCCCTTCAAACTGCTCTCTAGGTACCCTCTGGTATTTCACCCAGAACAGCAAAAACACCTAAAATCTTCCCCTTTCCCCAGTTCCTCACAAAAACATATACCTCTCAACCATGGAACAAAGAATAAAAGCAGTCCTCACCCTAATAGCGCTAATCTGCATCTCCATCAATCAAGTATATTCCCTCACCCAATATCAATATCAACACCTTATCCCAATAATCCCCTACCAAATTAAACAAAGGGAGACAGTAACAACCAACTCCTTTCACCCCTTCTACCGCAACGGGCCACCACGGCTTATCTACATAAAACTCCAACCACATCAATGTAACCTCAAACCATATGAAATGGAACACGCAAGGCTTCTAAAATTGTATCTAATAAATGCAAGATCACTAAGGAACAAAATCTCCATTGTACAAGACCTCATGACATAATTTGCATTACTGAAACCTTGCTCTACGACACAGACACAGTACTCCTCAATCAAATAAAAACACCAGAATACATCATACACTATTGCTCAAGACACAACAAGGAGGGGGAGTAATCAATCTCCAGGAACAAGCAGGAATGAGTCTTCACATATGGGGGTTCGTCGGCGCCGACGGAGCCCGCACGGGAATGCTCCCCAGCATCCAATCAGAAGGCTTTTGGGAGCATCCCTCACGCCTGCGCGGTAGCTTCCCGCCCTTCCCACTGCCTCTCCACAGTTTTCGTTTTTCCGCGGAGCCGACAGGACGTAACTCCTGTCACCGCAGAAACGTTTTTCTTCTTTTTTGTTCCTGTGGTCGCGGTTTTTCCCCCGCTGACTCTGGCACCACTGGTGCCCCCTTTTTTCCTTATTTTTGTTTTCCTTTATTTCCTTCGAGGAGCATCCTCCTCGTGTTATTCTGAGGCCTACCGGGCTTTCCAGCATGGAGCCTTCTTCCCTTAAGAAGTGCCCCCACTGTGGAGACGTTGTCTTCTGCTCCGACTCCAACACCTGGTGTCTCTCCTGTTGGGGCCCTGACCCCTTCTCCCCCGGTTCCCCGGGATTCAGCGTCGGGAGAAGACCCTCCCTGTTTCGAGTGTCCCTCGATGACGTCTTTCCCTCTGAGGAGCGGTCGTCGGCGTTCTCTCCTCGCCAGGATCAGGTAACCCAACAGTCTGTTAAGACTAACCGAGCCTTGAGGGGTGAGTCTCATGCGCCGCATGACTACGGCTCCGGCCTTCCCCTCCAGTCCCTTACACCCCGGAGGGAGTCTTCGGGCTCCAGAGCCTCCACGGGGTTTGGGGTTGTTCCTGAGGTTCGCTCCTCACAGAACATTCCCGAGCCATGCCCGAGGGTGGCACCCGCTTCGAGCGGTGCAGATGCATCGGCGCCGGCGTCGAGTGTTCCACTCTTCGCCAGGGACTGTCGTCCTCGGTGCCTTCGGGGCTGATCGACTCGACCCAGTCTGGCTCTACGGCATCCTGGCCCTGCGCGGGGGCGGTACCCGCTTTCGGCGGTGCCAATTCCCCGGCGTCGGTGTCGAGTGTTCCACTCGTCACCGGGGATTGTCAGACCAACCTGACCCGGTATGGCGTGCCCACACCCCTGCCATGCGCGGAGGTGGTGACCGCTTCGAGCGGGACCAAGTCCTCTGCGTCGGAGTCGGTGGCCCCACTCCCTGCCGGGGATTGGCACCGGGTGCCCTCGGCTCCGCCAAGGCCGATCGACTCGCCCCCGGCTTCCACGGGGGCGGTACTGGCCTTGAGCGGCTCCGGCCCTCCCGCGGCGGTCTCGGGAACAAGGGCCCCGTTCTTCGCCAGGGGTCGCATCCGGGCTCTGCCTGCGGAGCCGATCGATCTATCCCGGTCGGGCGGGTCGGCACACCCACCTTGCGCGGGGCAGGGGCCTCCCCCGGACACCACCGACTTCCCGGCATCTACGCGGGCATCGAGTGCTCCGCTCGTCACTGGAGTTTGCCTGCGGGATCCGGGTCCTTCGGTCGAGTCGACCCAAAGAAGCGCCGTGGAGCTGGGGCTGGGCGTCTCGCTCCCCGCCGGGGCTCGTCGGCGGGTTACCTGGGTACCCTCGAGGCCGCGTAGTACGCCCTGTAAGGGTTTCCCGCTCAATAAAATGGGCGCGGGCAACACCCCGGCGCCCAGGAGGGCCTCTCTCCCAACATCGAAGTCGACTTCGGGTGTTTCCCTCTTCGCCGAGTTTCAGCCTGGGAAGCCCTCGTTGCCCTCGGCACCGATCGTCGCGACCCCGACTCCATTCGCGGGAGTGGCGACACCGGGGTCCCCTAAGGAGGCGTCGCTCGGTTCGATGCCCAGCCTCGAATCGATCTCCAGTCTGGAAAGCGTGGCCCCGGCGCATTTCGGATCTGACCCCGGTCTCTTTTGACGGCGCAGTGCCGCGCTCACCTGCTCTCCAGCGGCCTCGGCACCACTGCAGCCGCACTTGCGGATTGCCCCGGGGGCGGCCCCGCCCCCGGATTCGGGGCCAAGGCCGAGTACCGCGGGCCCGTCGGACGTCGCTCCCTTCGATGCCCCGCTTGGAGTCAATCCCCGGGCTCTGACGATGCAGTACCATCTGCCTCGAATTGGGACTGTCAGTACCCTCCTCTGTTTAGAGCGATTCCTCCCGTGCACCAGTGCGGTGGGTCCCCTGGTGTTCAAGCGGGCCCCTCCACCTCGGCCTCCCCCGGGATAGCCCCTCTGGGAGAGCCGTCTTTTCAGGACTTCCTCCTTGACATGGCGGACTTGCTCGCCATTCCTATTCCGGGCCCTTCGCTAAGTCCGGGTACTGCGGAACAGGCGGCCGTAATGCTTCCTTTACCTCCCTCCCTGCGGGATCTCCTGCTCGGGATTTGGCGCTCGCCCTTACAGGTACCGGCGCCGCCTGCGGCCATGCATGCCCGGTATCGGGTGCCCCCCTCTCCGGGTTTCCAGACGCACCAGCTTCCCCATCATTCCAATGTAGTGGAATCGGCCTTGAGGAAGGTCGGAAGCAAGAAGAAGCACTCTTCCTGCCCCCCGAATCGTGCGTCTAAAACTCTGGACAACTTTGGGCGGCGATCCTTCCAAGCGTCCATGTTGGCTTCCAGGATTCTCTCATATATTTTCTATATGAGCCTGGCGCTGCGGGAGGTCACCGAGAGGTTATCTCTTTTGTCTCCCTTTGTGTCGGCCCCTCGGGCCCCTGACTATTCCTTGCTGCTTTACCATTGCAGGAATATCTCTTGGTTTCTTTCTCGGGCTGCCGTGGACTCTTTCGAGTCAGTTAGCAGGTCCTCTGCGGTAGCCATAGGGGCGCGTCGTACAGCCTGGTTGCAGGCTTCCGACTTGTGCAGCTGGGCACAACATAACCTGGGTACTTCCCCGTGCACCGGGGAGAACCTCTTCAATGGCGAGGCTTTGCGTCAGGTTGCTCAGTGCTCCGCCGACCTGTTTGGCACTGGCCGCCCGCGGCCCTCCCCCTCTCCCGGGGGTAGGAAATGTCCTTCCCGACCCTCCTGTCCGAAGAGGAGGAGGTTTCATCCCTCTGCCCGCCTGTCGGGTGCGCCCATGCCAGGGACGTCTCACACCGGTCGGCAGTGCCAGGGCTCGCGCCAGGCTGCCCATGCCAGGCAGCCTTAGGCTACGGTATGCGGCAGTTTGCGCTTAACTCCTCTTACATGAAGTTACTGTCCAGTTCTATACTGGGGTTCTTTCAGCGTGACAAGCGGTTCGGCTGCTTGATTGGAGGTATGGAGCCCCCTCCCCCGGGGGGGGGGACCCTTCCCACGCTAGGTTAGCCTGGCTCCTCAGGGCCATGCTAGTCTTCTTCGGACTTACCCTCGGGTACATCCCTCGGATTCCCCTCTGCCTGGTTCCCCCAGATTGAGGGGATCGCACACCGAATCTCCTTCTCCCAGTGTAGGCCTTGGCCGCTACTCTCCGAGCGTGGCCGAACCATTCCTCGACAGGGCCGGACCCCCCTCCCCCCCTGGTCTGTGTCTCCGCTCTCGCAGAGAAATCCCTGGGTCCGTCAGGTTACGGTGGACAGGGGTCCCACTGACCCATGCCGATCCCCCGGCTCTGCTCCCTGCACTCTTCGGAGCGGCGGAGGGCATTGGCCCTAACCCCAAGGGTTTTTTTTTATATAGGCTGGAGATGGCTCCACGGTCACGCCGTGGCTATAGGATTTTCTATCCTCCTGCCTTCCCTGTGGCACGGAGGACACGTTTTGGGTGGCTGTCAGGTGGACGTCTCAGGGGCCTACGTACTCCTGATGTGATTCTCCCCGACTGATCTGGCGGTCATGCAACCATACTGCTACTCTCGCCGATCTGCCCTGCTCCACGCACATCAGCCCATCACTTTGGATGGCCCTTCCTCCCGCCACCTTCCAGGTAGGCGCCCTCCTGTGGATCAAGGGCTGGTCCGAGTTGGCGGTATCGTTCTCACGTGTCCATACCGGTTTAGTAACCTGGGTGGGCGCTCCCGGGCCCACCTATAGCCCGATATACATCTATACCTGTTATTGGATATATATCGGTACAGGTGGGCGCTTTTGGGAAATGTTCTAGCGCACTGTGTCTTACTGACTATCCCCCAATTGTCGGTACTGACGTTTTGTTGTTTCTTACGGGGTCCGGCCGGCCCACTTGCCTGCGTTCTGCGGCTCGGGTGCTCAGACCGGTTATGCTTAAACTTGCTGTGATGTCAACAGCCCCTTGGTTTACGCCTCCTTGTCTGGAGGTTTTCGAACCCATTGTCTTCCTATCCCTTGCCGGCTACGGTAGACAGTGTACCCCCCAGTATCCCGGGGTACACTTCTGTTCTTCTCCGGGCTGGGTTCTCCCAGATCGGTCAGTCTTCTGATTAGTCCCCCGGATTGGGGACTCTGCTCCTACTGGAGTTATCAGCTTCTTAGAGCTCCTCGTGAAGACCTGCCGTCTTTCCGGTGCCGGTTGACACCTGCGTCTCCAGCCCGCCCGGACTGGGAACTTTGTCCTCTCTGTGGTGAAGTTCCCTTGAAGACTTCGCTACTGCATCTACAGTACCCGTCGCAGCTCTGCCTTCTACAATCCAGTAGGTAATCTCTAGATTGTGCTAGATCATTAACGGTTTAATGATAATTGACGTGGTTTGAAGACTCCCCTGTAGTCTTCGGTTGCTGTGCCTTGGCAACTCTTCTCAACTCCTACCCTCCATCCCTCCGGGGATGCCGGGGACCAGGTTGGACGATGCCGCCCTGTCCAGGGGCGCCCTTTCTGGGATCTCCCCTGGCACCCTCAGCTAGGGAGTCCCCATATGTGAAGACTCATTCCTGCTTGTTCCTGGAGATAGCACAGTTACTTACCTGTAACAGATGATCTCCGGAACAGCAGGAATTAGTCTTCACAACCCACCCACCTCCCCTAGGAGTTGTAACTCTCTCTCTCTTCCTTCCTCTCCTGTCTCAGCTATTAAACGCAACTGGGGAGAGGCAGTGGGAAGGGCGGGAAGCTACCGCGCAGGCGCGAGGGATGCTCCCAAAAGCCTTCTGATTGGATGCTGGGGAGCATTCCCGTGCGGGCTCCGTCGGCGCCGACGAACCCCCATATGTGAAGACTAATTCCTGCTGTTCCGGAGATCACCTGTTACAGGTAAGTAACTGTGCTTTCTATGCAAAGTCGATCTGGGAGTTCAACAAACTTCTTCTACTAGTGCTGAAGGATTAGATAGGTTAACAATTCAAACAAGAAGACTTGCAAATATACTAATATATAGATCCCCATCCTCCGACACCAATGCATTAGCCAATATAATTGAAACTGCATGTTCTGAGACTCCAACTGGTAAAGAACATATCACACTAGGAGACTTCAACCTCTCATCAATACCCAATGCACAAAGCACATCATTCATTCAAGCAATGGAAGACATTGGCTACATGGAAAATATTAACACTTCAACGCACTCAAGAGGGAATACACTAGATCTTGTATTCTCCCCTAAACATTAGACACAAAACAAAAACATCTCCACCATAAACACACAATCAGTGCCATGGTCAGTTCACTACCTTAAACAAATTAAGTACAGAACTGGTCCCCTACTCAACTAACAAAGACCAGGAACAGCAAACACACAATTGATTCAAAAAATTAGATAAAGAAGACTTCCTGAAGAACATAATACCAGAACTAACAAATAATAGTGACAACATAGACATCCTCCTTACGAACTGGAACACTTTAAGCGCAGCATCAATTAGCCATCAAAGGAATCCACCGAAGAAACACAGGAACTCTCAACCATGGTACTCCCAGATCCTGAGGGAAATGAGAGCTCTAAGGAAGGATGAAAGAAAATGGAGATCCACTCAAATATATGAACACACTAAATCTATACCGCCAGAATATCACAGATTCAAAAAAAGAATATTTCCCAAAATTACTAACAAAATCACTAAACTGACCAAGGGAACTATTTCTTGTTGTCCAAAATTAATCAAAAAACCAAATTCAGATAATGCTCCAGCAAGCGACATTAGTTCTCAGCAACTAGCAAACCACTACATGGAAAAATCCAAACTCAAGACAACATACCTAACCGAAACCCCACGACGAACCAATCAGCAATGCAATATGGAACTCATTCTCCTCAAGAAGCAAAGAAAAGATAGACCAATGCATCAAATCTCTAAATACAAACACCTCACTACTAGATCCTTGTCCAGTCAGCTGGATCAAAATAACCAGAACAGAGTTAACTCTGTACATCCAAAATATCGTCAACCTTTCTCTATCATGGGCAAATACCAAAGGATTTAAAAAGAGCTTCCATCCACCCAATCTTAAAACAAAACACATTAAACAAGTCCTGTCCCAACTCCAACAGACTGATAGCAAGCCTTCATTTCCTATCCAAAGTCATCGAAAAATCAGTACAGATGCAACTCCAAGACTTCATTGACTCAAATGCGCCACTCGACCTACATCAATATGGTTTTGAGAATATCATGGAGTTGAAACCCTACTAACATCCCTCCTCGACGCAATCGTACAAGGAATTGACAACATGAAACAAGCCTTTATCCTCTTATTTCTTGACTTAACTTCAGCATTCAATACCGTAAATCACAACCTACTAACTAACTGCCTAAAACATCTCTGAATAGGAGGCATTACACTATGATGGTTTAAAGACTACCTGTCCAACAGCACTCAACAGGTGTGCTTCAACATCCCCCTCTCTAACCAATTCAACCAGACTCAAGGTGTCCCGCAGGGATCTGTTATCCGTCTTACTATTAAATATCTACCTTCAGCCCATCTGCAACATCATAAGATCAAAAACGTGAATTACAGAATATATGTAGAAGATATGTTATTCACAACATTTGATACAACAAACCCCAACTACGAGAAGATCATCAGTTGCTTCAATGATGTCTCAGACTGGCTTAACTCAGTTAACCTCTCAATCAACCTAAAAAACCACAAAGTGCTTATCACCAGGAACAAAACTTTCGACCCACCTCAACTATTACAAGTAAACAATGGCTCACTTGAAGTAAAAAAAGGAAATAAAATGCCTAGGGATCTACTTGGACCAAAACCTCAACATGATCAAACACATTAGTATGACAACTCATGCAATATACAACAAAACCAGAATGATACAACACTTGAGACCCCTCCTCTCACCTGATGACTTCTGCAGTATAACACAGACGCTGATATGCCCACGCTTTGATTATAGTAACCCTGCAAAAAGGTAGACAATTATATGACCTCTCAACGTACAATGTCCAGGCTCTCAAATAATATGAACAGTGATACAAACAATTTTTTGTCGGATCGCCTACCATGAGAATGGGTAACCACTCTTGAAGCAAGCCCTCCTTTTTAATCATGTTTTTAGAAATGGCAAACAAGCCATACCAATTGGATGGAGATAACACACTTGTCAAGGTGTGTCGCCATGATTTTCCAAACGAGCCATTGCTCATAATATAGGTACTACCGTTTTAGTTTCAATGAATGAATTTATTGAAACTGAAACGGTAGTACCTATATTATGAGCAACGGCTTGTTTGGAAAATCACGGAGACACACCTTGACAAATGTGTTATCTCCAATTGGTTTGGCTTGTTGGCCATTTCTAAAAATATGATTAAAAAGGAGGGCCTGCTTCAAGAGTGGATCTCCAGGAACAAACAGGAATGTAGTCTTAACATATGGGTATCGTCGGGTACCGATGGAGCCTGCGCGGGAACGCTCCCCAGCGTCCAATAGGAAAGTTTTTGTGAGTATCCCACAGTGCCTGCGTGCTGCCTTCCCGTTTTCCCAACTGTCCCTCTCCAGTTCTTCGTTTTCCACGGAGCTGACAGGTCACACATCCTGTCACGGCAGAAAATAATTCCCTTCTATTCTTCTTTTTTGTAGTCGCGTCTGCCTTCCCTCGACGCTACACCGGTACCGCCGGTTCTTCTTTTTTTCTTAAAAAAAAAACAACAAAACTTTCTTCTGGAGTCTCTTCCAGTAATTTTCTCTTCAGGTGCCACGCGCCATTTTGGGCACTAGGCCCAACTTTTTCCTTCAAAATGGAAAAACCCACTTTGGGTTTTAAAAAGCGTTCTAAGTGTGGCGGTACCATCTCTGTCACTGACACCCATGAGTGGTGCCTCAAATGTTTAGGTCCTGATCACTCTATTTCAGAGTGTGTTGCCTGTGGGATGATGTCGAAAAGGTGCCGGCAAAACCGAGCTGCTAAACTTAGCACCCTTTTTCCCTCTGATGCAGCCTCCGTGGCATCAATGTCTTCCAGGGCTTCATCTTTCTCCCATGGATCTCAGGTAACTAAATATAAATCTAGCCAGTCCTCAAAGGGTACATCTCCTTCTAGACATCGAGATGCCTCTGGCGTTGCCCTTGAGGGACTTTCACCGGCAAAATTGCCCCAGCTGGAGGCTTCGGCTTCCAAAGCACTAATGGGGCTCCAGGATGTTCTCGAGGCTTCAACCTCAGCAGAACTACTGGTGCCATGCTCTGGGGTTCTGGCCGCTTTAACAGGCACCGATACCCAAGCATCGGCAGCGTCGATAGACCAGAGATTCTTGGCTATTGAATGCAGTCTGGCGGCTCTTCTCACGGCCTCGATGCCCCTGAAACCGCTTCAGACAGCTCAACCGGTACCTGCACCGACTGCATCAACATCGGCAGGTATTCTACCGGGACTGAGTCATGCGTCTTTATCAGGCATCGACAGGTTGGTACTGGACCACTCCGATGCCGACTTCAATCGGTACCGGTACCGTGCCTTGCACGATCACCCGGATCAGAGATACTTCGAATCCTCGGATGAGTCTGAAGACTCTGAAAGCTCTGCCAATACCAAAGTACTTCTTCCTGAGGATTCTTCTTCTCCTCAGCGTAGGATGTCTCCACCAAACGATATGTCCTTTCAGGACTTTATCCGAGATGTGGCCCGAGGTCTTTCTATCATGGTGGCTCCTGAAAAAGAGCCTAGGGCAAAGGAATTAGAAATTCTACAATACCCTAAAGCTCCCAAGGAGGCAGCTACCTTACCTATTCATGAGATCTTGCGTGATCTTATGTTAAGGAAGTGGGAAACACCTTTAGAAACATAGAAACATGACTGAAAAAGACCACATGGCCTATCTAGTCTGTCCTTCCATATCAACAAGTACAACAGTCCAATTTTTACTTTTAGAGATCCTCTGTGTTGGTCCCATGCTTTTTTGAATTCAGTTACTGTCCTCATCTCTACCACCTCCACTGGGAGACTATTCCATGGATCCACTACTCTTTCCGTAAAGAAATATTTCCGCATATCACTCCTGAATCTATCTCCCTTCACCCTCATCCCATGTCCCCTCGTAGCAGAACTTGCTTTCAATTGAAAGAGGCTCTCTCCCTGAACATTTATGCCACGGAGGTATTTAAACATCTCAATCATATCACCTCTATCCCGCCGTTCCTCTAAGGTGTACATATTAAGATCCTTAAGTCTGTCCTCATATGCTTTATAATGAAGCCCACTAATCATTTTAGTAGCCACCCTCTGTACCGACTCCATCCTGTTCACATCCTTTTGAAGGTGCGGTCTCCAGAATTGCACACTATACTCCAAATGAGGTCGCACCAAAGACTTATACAGAGGCATTATCACCTCCTTTTTTCTGCTAGCCATTCCTCTCCGTATGCACCCAAGCATCCTTCTAGCTTTTGCCGTCGCCTTTTCTACCTGTTTAGCTACTTTAAGATCATCAGACACAACCACGCCTAGGTCCCGCTCTTCTTTAGTGGACAAAAGTACTTCACCTCCTATACTGTATTGCTCCCTTGGATTGCTGCAGCCCAAATGCATGACCTTACATTTTTTAACATTAAATCCCAGCTGCCAAATTCTAGACCATTCTTCAAGCATAGCTAGATCCCTCCTCATGTTATCTACACCTTCCTGGGTGTCTACTCTATTGCACATCTCCTCACTCTCGAAGACTCGACACCATGTATCGAGTTCCTCCTTGTCCTGGGTTTCAGAAGACGCAATTACTACACCATTCTATGGTGGTGGAATCGGCTATGAGAAGGATAAAGAGTGCAAAAAGGCATGCTTCTAATCCTCCAGGACGCGAGTGTAGGACTCTTGATGCCTTTGGACGTCGATCCTTCCAGGCTTCCATGCTTTCTGCTAGGATCAGTTCCTATATCTTGTATATGGGAATGTTCCTTAAAGAGGTCACAGGAGATTTAGAGCTTATGAGCCCTCTCCTTCCTGATAAGAGGCAAGATTACCTCGCCCCTGTCAGACATGCTCAGGATGTTTCCAAGTTTGTGAATCATGCAGCCTTTGACTGCTTTGAGTGCATAAGCAGAACCTCTGCCATTGCCATATGGGCGCACGTAGGATTGCCTGGCTCTAGGCTTCCGACTTGGAACTTTGGGTACAGGACAAACTAGGGAATATTCTCCAGAACCAAGCAGGAAGTCAGTCCTCACTTATGGGTGTCATCAACGCCGATGAAGCCCCAGCGGAGCATTTCCCCAGCTTTCCATGAAAGCCTTTGGGAATGCTGGCACGCATGCGCGGTTCCCTTCCCGCCTAAAGGTGCCATCTTACCTCAGTCTCTTTTTTTCCGTGAAGCCCATCGGACGTGTGTCCTTTTTTTTTCCCGGAAAAGAGAAGTTTTTCTTGGCGTTATTTCGCTTTTTTCCCGGATTCGACGTCGGTTCCCCTCCCGCTGGGTTCGGTACACCGGTATCGAATCCCTTTTTTCTTTTTTCGGTTTTTGCCCTTAGTGGCTAGGTGCTCGCGCCAATTCTTTTTCTTTTTCCCTGGAAGGCCGGTCCTTTGACCTCGCGGGGGACCCTTTTCTCCCCGATGGCTTCCAGTGGTTTTAAAAAGTGTGATCGGTGTAAGAAGATAATGTCTCTCACCGGCACACACGACTGCTGCCTTTGGTGCCTTGGCCCGGACCACGATTCTAAAATGTGCGGGCCATGTGGAAAAATGTCTTCCAAGGCCCTCCGAAGTCGTCAGCAACAAAGTGAAAGGCTTTTCTCGGACTCGGCCTCTGCCCGGACCTCGTCTGAGGCCTCGACATCTCGGGATTCCGATCCCGAGAGGCGTCGGAGCTCCTCGGAAAGGGGGTCCCCCGACCGTGAACGTAAGAGGAAGAAACGGCTCATGAGGGTGTCGTCGTCGGAGGTCCCTGAGCCCTCGAGGGCCAGGTCTAAGACCCCCGACAGTCGTCCCGGCCCCGTGGACCAGGAGAAGCCAACTAAAGTTCCTCACATGGAGCCGGAGTCTGCTGGACACGTAAGTCCTGTTGTCCTCGTGGACTCGCCTCCCCGAGTACCGACGTTGGGCCCGGCGCCGCCGGGGCCCGAGTCGGGGGCTGCTGCATCACCCGAGCTGAGTCTCAGGTTGACAGCCTTGGAGAGCAGAATGTCTGCCTTCATGGATCAGCAGCGGCCACTGATGGCCAGCCTGTCTGGCCATCAGCAGCGGCCACTGATGGCCAGCCTGTCTGGCGCATCTGCCCCGACCACCGGGACATCGACTTCGAGGTCATCCTCGGTCAAGGTCTCCCTCGACCTCCTGTTCAGGACCGAGCGTCTCGACGACGGTGCTACCGACGTCGGGGCGGGTGCCTAGAGGCCCCGCGGGGTCGGACCTCGACTCGACATCGGACGAGTCTGCTTGGGAGACCGAAGATGAGGAGTCTCCTGACACCTTCAAGACTCAGTGTGTCCCTTCGGACTCACCTGAGTCTGAGCCCCGGAGTAGATCCCCTCTGGGAGGATACTAGGTTCTCAGAGTTTGTCCGCGATATGGCCGCTGCCCTGGCTATCTCGGCTGACCCCGAGGAGGAGCCTCGAGCTGAAGAGCTCGATGCTCTGCAGTATGACTCTCCTCCGAAGGAGGCCTTTACTGTCCCGGTTCCTCCGATGCTGGAACGGCTCCTCTTCCAACCAGAGGGCAGGAGTTGCCTAGACCTCAGAGATTCCGGAGCACTGCTTGGCCAAAAGCACTGTCCCTACGGGACTCCCTCTCCAGACAGTAGTGGGCTGCAAAAGTCTGGCTTGAAGACCAAGTAGCAGCCCTGCAGATGTCTTGCAATGGAACAGAGCGGAGGTGAGCCACTGATGCAGCCATTGCCCTCACACGGTGACCTTACAACCCATTGGACTTTAAAAAGTTCACCATCCTTTCAGCAGCATCTCCGTTACATTTTCTGCCACAGAGATGAGACTGACCGGCTGAAAATTTGCTGCCTATTCTCTTTTACCACCGAACCTCTACTGTCTTCAAAGATCTATTAAACACATCCTTTATAAAGGTCCTGCCAGAACCTCTCTTAGCTCTTTCAATATCCAGGGGTGTATCACCTCCAGGCTTATGGCTTTGCTTTCAGTTTTGCAAGCTGTTCATACACACTTCTGTGAATAGTATGGTATGTACTCCATCCCCATTAGTACCTTTATCATTCATGTGTGATCCTTTTCGGAACAGATGTATTTGTTTTAGTATTTCTGCTTTTTCCTTGCCACTTTACGCAAATTCGTCCTCGGCATCTTTGAGTCATGCAATTCCAACTTTCTGCCTCTCCCCAGTATACCTGATAAAGTCCTTTCACCTAATTTCATATTTTTAGCCTTTTTTGTTCTTCATGTGCTTTTGCCATCCTGATTTCTCTGCTTTCAGCTTTCTAGTATTCTTTTCCTTGTTCCTTGTTTTGGGATCTTCAGAATTCTGTGCATGCTGCTTTTTTTTGTCTTTACTTTTGCAGTCTACTATTACTACTACTGATCATTTATATAGCGCTACAAGGCATATGCAGCACTATACAGGCACATCTCAAAGACTGTTCCTGCTTATCGGAGCTTGCAATCTAATCTAGGCAGCACAACAGTTGAGGACAAAGATACATCTAAGGGAATGGTAAGGAAACACATTGGGAGACTAAGCAGATCAGGATCCAAAAGCAATCTTGAAGAGATGAGCTTTCAGCCTGGATTTTAAGTGCCAGAAATGAAGCCTGACTCGCAGATTCAGGTAGTTTTGTTCCAGGCATAAGGGGAGCAGCAAGGTGAAAGGACTGAAGTCTGGAGTTAGCAGTAGAAGAGAAGGGCACAGATAGAGGCGCTCTGCCAGAAGAGCGGAGTTCATGAGGAGGGGATGTAGGGAGAGATAAGATGAAAAGTAATGAGGAGCAGCAGAATGACTGCACTTATAGGTGAGTAGGAGAAGTTCGAATTGTATATGGAAACAGATACGGAGTCAGTGAAGAGGGGTTATATGAGCATATCGAGGCTGGCGGAAGATTAGCTGCGCAGCTGAGTTTTGAACCAATCGAAGGGGAGAGAGATGATTCAGAGGGAGACCAGCAAGGGGGAGGTTGCAGTAGTCTAGGCAGGAGGTGACTAATGAGTGGATAAGTGTCTTAGTGGTGTGTGCAGAAAGGAAGGGGCAAATTTTGTTGATCTAGAGAAAGAAACAGGTTTTAGCTATTGGTTGGATGTGTGTGGAGAAGGAGAGGGAGGAGTCAAAGATGGCTATGATAAAATGTGGAAAATAATTAAGAAAAAACTAAAAGAAGCAGCTGGAAAGGCTAAAGGTTTACCTAAAGCATGGCCATTTTTTAAAAATACTATCTTGAAAGCCTAGACCCAACTGTATTCCACGCTTTAAGAAAATTGGAAGGAAGTCCAAAAAATTGCCAACATGGTTTAAAGGTGAGGTCAGAGAGGCTGTTGTAGTGAGGAAATGGAAAAAAAAAGTCAAATAACTAAAATTTGAAACATAAAACACTGGCAAGTAAGATACAAGGCATTATTGATAAGGCATGCAAAGAGAGAATTAGAAAAAAAAAAGCTTGCTGTGGAAGCAAAAATGTGTAGTAATAAACTTTTTCAAGTACATTCATAGCAAGAAATCTATGAAAGAGTCAGTAGGACCATTAGATGATAGAGGAGTAAAAGGGGCACTAAGAGGGGACAAGGCCATAGTGGAGAGACTGAATAAATTTTTTGCTTCAATCTTTACTGAGGAAGATATAGGGAAATAACTCATGCATGAAATGGTATTTAAAGGTGATGCATCGGAAAAATTTAAAGAAATATCGATAAACCGGGAAGATGTATTACAACTATTTGATAAACTAAAGAGTAGGAATTCACCTGGACCAGATAGTATACATAAAAAGTAATGAAAGAACTGAAATATGAAATTGCAGACCTACTATGAGTAATTTGTGAACTATCATCAAAATAATCTGTAATAGCTGAAGACTGGCGACTGGCCAGTGTGATGCCAATTTTTAAAAAGGGTTCCAGGGGTGATCTGGGAAACTACAGACCAGTGAGCCAGATGTCAATACCGGGCAAAATGGTAGAAACAGTTATAAAGAACAAAATTACTGAAAATGTAGATAGCTATGGTTTAATGGGAGAAAGGCAACATGGCTTTAGTCAAGGAAGGTCTTATCTTACTAATCTGTGTTATTTTTTTGAAAGTGTGAATAAGCAGATAGGCAAAGGGTGAGTCTGTCAATATAGTGATCTCCAGGAACAAGCAGGAATGAGTTTTCACATATGGGGTATCGTCAGTACCGACGGAGCCTGCGCGGGAACGTTCCCCAGCGTCCAGTAAGAAAGCTTTTGGGAGCATCCCACAGCGCCTGCGCGCTGCCTTCCCGCCTTTTCCAACTGCCTCTCTCCAGTTCTTCTTTTCCGCGGAGCCAGCAGGTTGTGTTCCTGTCACTGCAGAAGAATTCTTTATATTTTTTCTTTATTTTTCTGTGTCGCATCTGCCTTCTTCAACGTCAGACCGGTACCGCCGGTCTTTTCTTTCTTAGAAAAGGTTTTTTTTTTTTTTCCTTCAACTGTGCATTTTTGGTTTGGGCCTTAGGCCTGAACATATTTTCTCCTAATGGAGAAGCCCGCTTCCGGGTTCAAAAAGTGCACAAAGTGTGGCAGTACTATTTCTGTCACCGACACCCATGACTGGTGTCTAAAATGTTTGGGTCCTGACCATTCCATCACGGATTGTGTGTCCTGTACCATGATGTCTAAAAGAGGTCGGCAGAACAGAGCAGCCAAGCTCGGTACCCTGTTTCCCTCTGATGCAGCCTTGGTGGCATCAACGTCTTCAAGGGCTTCTTCCTCCCATGGATCTCAGGTAACCAAACATAAATCTAGCCGGTCCTCGAAGGGTAAATCTCCCTCTAAGCATCGAGATGCCTCTGGGCTTGTCCTCGAGGATTCCGCACTGGCAAAATTACCCCGGCGGGAAGTTCCGGCTTCCAAAGCATTGTCTATGGGGTCACAGGTTGACATCGATGGCTCGGCCTCGACCGATCACCTGTTGCCGTGTTCTGGGGTACCGGTGGCCTCCACTGGTACCGACATCCAGACTCTGGTGGCGTCGATGGATCAGAAGATTCTGTCCATGCAGCGCACCCTAACGGCATTTATGCAGGCTTCGACGCCTCCGGTACCACAATAGTCTCCGTTGCTGGTACAGACTCCGGCACTGGCATCGTTCCCGGTGCCGGTACTGATTGCATCGACATTGGCTTCGGTGTCGACTGCAACGGTACCCTGTCCTATCATGCCCATCGGTACCGAACCGGTACCGCTTACTCCCGATGTCGATCCCACTCGGTACACATATCAGGCTTTACAGGAGCATCCAGACAGGCGAAACTTCGATTCCTCCGAAGACTCTGAGTCGGAGGCTTCTGTCGATGCACCGGTACTTCTTCCTCAGGAATCTGATTCTCCAAAACGAAGAATGTCTCCTCCCGAAGACCTGTCTTTTCAGGACTTCATTAGGGAAGTGGCTAGGGGCCTCTCCATTACAGTGGCCCCTGAGTCAGAGCCTAGAGCCAAGCAACTAGATATTTTGCAATATCCTAAGGCTCCTAAAGAAGCAGCTACTTTACCTATTCATGAGATTCTCTATGATCTCATGTTGAGCATGTGGGAGACTCCTCTTACCACCTCTCCTCATTCTCGTAGATTAGACACCATGTACCGTGTCCCTCCTTGTCCTGGCTTTCATAAGTCTCAACTTCCTCACCACTCTATTGTGGTAGAGTCTGCCATGAGGAAAATAAAGAGTGCAAAGAGACACTCATCTAATCCTCCAGGACGTGAATGCAGGACCCTTGATGCTTTTGGCCGAAGGGTTTTCCAAGCTAATATGCTTGCTGCCAGAATCAACTCCTATAGTCTCTATATGGGGATGTTTCTAAAAAGTCACAGATCATCTGCAGACTTTAGCCCCTTTTATTTCAGAAGATAAAAGGCAGGAATTTCTCACTTGGCTTAAACATGCCCAAGATGTTTCCAAATTTTCCAACCATGCAGCCTTTGACTCTTTTGAGTGTGTAAGCAGAGCCTCGGCTATTGCCATAGGTGCACGCAGAATTGCTTGGTTACAAGCCTCTGATTTGGAACTTTGGGTCCAAGATGAACTGGGAAATCTTCCTTGTACAGGTGAAAACCTTTTTGGCAGGGATTGGAAAGCAAAGGCCACTCAGATGGATGCTGAGAACTCTGCTTTGGATCGACTTTCAAAGTCTACCTCTGCTCCTGCTAAGAAAAGGTTGTTCAAAAAGTCAACTTTTTCTAAAAAGGGAAGATACTATCCTGCTTACGGTCAGCAGGCATCTTCTGCAGGTCGTTTTGCTGCAAAGCGTCAGCAACCACCTAAACAGGCCAAGTCAAAGGCTGCCAGGCCTCCCACGACTCAGCAGCCTCAGCCTCCCCCAGGGCCTTTGACTTGCAACTAGAGAACTTAGCCTTTCTGGCTCTGGAAGAACCAGAGCCCCTCACCATTCCAGGAAGGTTGGCTTACTTTGCTCCCAGATGGGAGCAAATTACAGCAGAGCAATGGACCCTCTCCATTGTAAGGGAAAGGGTACAAGCTTCATTTCTTGAACCTTCCTCCCCACACCATGGTGAGACAGTTCAATTCTCCAACATCTCTCCTCAACCTTCTGGGTCAGGAGATTGCTACCCTTCTTGCCCAAGGGGCAATAGAAGTACCCCTTCTTCAACAGGGCTCAGGGTTCTACTCCCCTTATTTTCTTATTCCAAAGAAAATAGGGGGCTACAGACCCATATTAGATCTCAGAGAATTGAACAAGTTTCTATTCAAAGAGAAATTCAAGATGATTTCTTTCAGTACTCTGCTGCCATACCTTCAGTCAGGACTGGCTTTGTTCTCTAGATCTCAAGGATGCGTACACCCATGTCCTCATCCATCCAACACACAGAAGGTTCCTTCGGTTCCTTTTTCAAGGAAAGCACTACCAATACACAGGGTGCTTCCTTTCGGTCTGGCCTCTGCACCAAGGGTGTTCACGAAATGCATGACAGTAGTAACTGCATTTCTACGCACTCTAGGAATATTTGTTTTCCCATATCTGGACGACTGGCTCATTCGAGCTACATCCCAGTCAGAGGCCCAGATTTCTCTAACCTGCACAATGCGTGTCCTTCAGTATTTGGGACTGGTAATAAACATCCCGAAATCCCATCTCACCCCTACTCAGTCTCTGGAGTTTATAGGGGCCTTGCTGGATACCACAACTGCAAGGGCCTATCTTCCTCAGGCCCGTTGCCTACGCTTGGTACAGTTAGCCTCCCAGATACAGTTAAAGTCCCATTTAACTGCTCGAGAGATGTTACAACTATTAGGCCACATGGCATCCACCGTGCATGTGGTTCCATATGCTCGCCTTCACATGAGGGCAGCTCAATGGACTTTGTCCACACAATGGACTCAGGCATCAGGTTGCCTGTCAGACAAAATAGCAAACTCTAGTCGCCTATTTTGGTCTCTCCAGTGGTGGAAGTCCTCTCCAAATCTGTTGCTGGGGTTCCCTTTTCAGCAGTCGCTACCCCAAGCAACTCTGACAACAGATGCTTCTCCAATGGGTTGGGGAGCTCATCTGCAGGATCTCGCCACCCAGGGCATCTGGTCTCCACAGGAGACTTCTCTGCACATCAATCTCTTGGAACTCAGAGCAATATTCTTAGCTCTGTGTTCCATTCCCTGCTCAGCTACAGGACAGTCCTCCAAGTAGCCATGTACAACCAAGTAGCCATGTTCTATGTAAACAAGCAGGGCGGGACTGGCTCTCTGTCACTTTGCAACGAAGCTTTGCGACTGTGGGCCTTCACCAGAGAGCATCACATCCATCTTCTGGCAGTATATCTTCCAGGCGTTCAAAACTCTTGGGTGGACAGACTGTCGAGTTCTGCTTCCACACGAGTGGTCCCTCCACATGGACCAGGTAGCCAGGATTTTTCGAATTTGGGGAACCCCGGACATAGACGTCTTTGCAAGTCCGTGGAATGCCAAACTTCCCCGGTTCTGTTCCAGAATTCCGTGTCAGGGAGTTCAGGCCAAGGATGCCTTCCTCCTTCACTGGGGTCAAGACTTCCTTTATGCCTTTCCACCAATTCCCCTAATTCCCAAGACACTATTCAAGCTTCAGAGAGATCAAGGGACCATGATCCTCATAGCACCACATTGGCCACGCCAAGTGTGGTAACCTCTACTTCTGCATCTTTCTCAAGCTCCTTCCCTGGACTTGGGCTCTGCACCAGACCTTCTGTCCCAGGAAGAGGGAACTTTGTGGCACCCAAACCCCCAGTCGCTCCATCTCAGGGCTTGGTTGCTGAGGGCCTAGACTTTCAAGATTTTCATCTCTCTCAGCAAGTCAGAGATGTTATTCATGCCTCTAGAAAGCCTTCTACTAGACGTTCCTATGCTTTCAAATGGAAAAGATTTACCATTTGGTGTTCAGGGAAAGGTCTAAACCCTCTTGCAATACCTCTGAATTCTGTACTAGAGTATCTCCTGCATCTATCCCATGCAGGTCTGAAAACAAATTCAGTAAGAGTCCATTTGAATGCTATTGCAGCGTCCCTCAAGCCTCTCAATGGACAACCTATTTCCTCTCATCCTCTTATAGCAAGATTCATGAGAGGCCTTCTTTTAATTAAACCTCCCATTAGACCACCTCCAGTGGCATGGGACTTAAACCTGGTTCTTGGCCAGCTTATGAAGCCACCCTTTGAACCTTTAGCCACCACCTCCTTGAAATTCCTTTCTTGGAACGTTATTTTTCTCATTGCAGTCACCTCAGTACGCCGCATCAGTGAGTTGCAAGCTTTGGTGGCTAATCCTCCTTATACAAGGTTCCATCATAAGGTAGTCCTCAGGAACAATCCAAACTTTATGCCTAAAGTGGTCTCACCTTTTCATCTGAACCAAGAGGTATATTTACCTGTCTTTTTTCCAGGACCTCATGCATCAAATGCAGAGAGGAATCTTCATACCTTGGATTGTAAGAGAGCTCTCACTTTTTACTTATAAAGAACACAGCGACATAGAAAGTCTTCTCAACTCTTTGTTGCTTTTGATCCTTCTGAAGAGAACACTGTCCAACTGGATTGCTCAGTGTATTTCTTTCGCCTACCAGAGTAGGAACATTTCTCTGGAGGGCCATGTCACAGCTCACAATGTGAGAGCCATGGCAGCCTCAATGGCTCATCTAAACTGTATCCATCGACCAAATCTGTCGAGCAGCCACCTGGGCCTCGGTTCATACCTTCACAGCTCATTACTGTTTGGACAAGGACTCCCGCCGGGATGCCTCGTTTGGTCAGGCTGTTCTCAAACACCTGTTCCATTCCTAATCAACTCCTACCCACCTACCCTGGTCGGATGCCAGAGATCCATGGGGGGAGGTAGAGTCCTTTTCACATAACCTGGGGTTTCTCCCTGGCATCTACAGCTAGGGAGTCCCCATATGTGAAGACTCATTCCTGCTTGTTCCTGGAGATAGCACAGTTTCTTACTTGTAACAGGTGATCTCTGGGAACAGTAGGAATAAGTCTTCACAACCAACCCACCTCCCCTAGGAGTTGTATCTCTCTATCTATCCTTTCCTCTCTCTCTCTTTGTCTCGGCTTTAAAACTCAAACTGGAGAGAGGCGGTTGGGAAAGGCGGGAAGGCAGCGCGCAGGCGCTGTGGGATGCTCCCAAAAGCTTTTTTACTGGACGCTGGGGAGCGTTCCCGCGCAGGCTCTGTCGGTACCGACGATACCCCATATGTGAAGACTTATTCCTGCTGTTCCCAGAGATCACCTGTTACAGCTAAGTAACTGTGCTTTTCTCCAGGACCAAGCAGGAAGTCGGTTCTCACATATGGGTGACGCCGGCGCTGACAGGAGCCCCTGTGCGGAGCATTTCCCCATCTTTCAAAGAAAGCCTTTAGGAATGCAGCGCGCATGCGCGGTCCCCTTCCCGCCCAAAGGTGCCATCTTGCTCAGTCTTTCTTTTTCCGCGGAGCCCAACGGACGTAGTTCGTGTCACTTGGGAAAAGTAGATTTTTTTTTCTCTGTAATTTTTTTTGTGTCTCTTTATCCGGTTCAACGCCAGTTCCCCATCTCGCCTTAGCTCGGTACACCAGTATCGAGTCGAACATCTTTTTCGGTTTTTGTCCTTTGACTAGTGTTCGCGCTTTTTCTGTTATTTTCACTGAGAGGCCTGTCTTTTGTCCTTCCAGGGGCCCTTTTTCCCCCGATGGCTGCCAGCGGGTTCAAAAAATGTGATAGGTGCTTGTCTCTCACCGACACACACAACCACTGCCTCCGATGCCTTGGGCCCGACCATGACCCGCTGGTCTGTGGCCCGTGCGGCAAGATATCGTCGAAGGCACTTCGGAGCCGTCAGCATCAACGTGTGAGAATTTTTTCAGAGTCCACGTCCGGCCGGGCTCGGACTTCGTCAGAGGCCTCGACATCTTGGGAGTCTGACCCCGAGCGCTGTCGTGAGTCCTCTGAGAGGGGGGTCTCCCGCCCGGGAGCACAAAAATAAGAAGCAGCTCGTGAGGGCTGGGTCAGTGGAGGCACCTGGATCCTCGAGGGCCAGGTCACAAAGCTCTGACCGCCGTCCCAGGCTCTCGGAATCGGAGCGGCCGACCAAACTACCTCGCCTGGAGTCAGAGTCCCCTGAGTCAGGTAACTTCATTTGTCCTCGTTGACTCTCCTCCGGGAGAATCGACGTAGTTGAAGGCCCTGAAGAGCAGCCTTGCTGCCTTCATGGAGCAGCAGCAGGTACTGATCACCGGTCTGACCGGTGCATCTGCCCCAACCACCGGGACCTCGACGTCTAAGTCGATCCCAGAGGCCGAACCGATCCTCGGCCAAGGTCTCCCTCTACCTCCCATATGGGGCCGATGTCGTCGACGCTGGTGCCCTCAGCGTTGGGGCGTGTGGCATCGAGGCCCACATGGCCGGAGGAGTCTGCGTGGGAGACGGAGGACGAGGAGTCTCCTGACACCTTCCGGACTCGGCGCGTCCCGTCGGACTCCCCAGAGTCCGAGCCTCGGAAAAGGTCCCCCCCGGAGGATACCCGGTTCTCGGATTTCGTCAGGGACATGGCCAAGGCTTTGGCATTCCCAGTGGATGCCGAGGAGGAGCCTCGAGCTCGATGCCCTCCAGTATAATTTTCCTCCGAAGGAAGCCTTTACTGTACTGGTTCCTCTGATGCTGCAACGGCTGCTCTTCCGTATGTGGGAAGCACTGGCCTCGGCGCCGGTTCTTAGCAAGCGCGTCGATTCCATTTATCGAGTCCGTAAGAGCCCTGGGTTCCAAAAGGCGCAGCTACCGCACAACTCCATGGTTGTGGAATTGGCCATGCACAGGCTGAAAAGCCAAAAGATGCACTCCTTGGTGTCTCCCGGCCGGGAGGCCCGGAACCTGGATGCCCTCAGTAGAAAGTGCTTCCAGGGCTCTATGCTGTCTTGCTGTGTCCAGACTTACCAGCTGTACATGGGCATGTACTTACAGGACCTGGCAAAGGAGATTGCCGGGTTCTCGGCTGGCCTCTCTGAGGAACCCTTGCAGAGATTCAAAGCCTTGTCTTCAGAGATCTGGGAGTGCTCGAAGTTTATATCTCGAGCAGCCTATGACGGCTTCGAGGCTTCGGCCCGGGTAGCCGCGGCCGACATCGGTGCACGCCATCAGGCCTGGCTATAGTCGTCGGACCTGGAGTCATGGGTACAGGATAAGTTGGTCGATGTCCCGTGCTGAGGTGACAACCTGTTCGGCAATCCCATGACCGAGAAGGCTGCAGAAATTGAGACGGAGACTCTCACCAGGACAAGACTGTCCAGAAAGAGTTCTGCCCCTTCTCACAAAAAGAAGGGCTTGGGAAAGAAGCCCTTTTTCCTGAGGAAGGGTGCTGCCTACAAAACCTACCCTCAATATCAGGCCTCTCCAGCTCCCCAACAGGGCCCGTAGGCCAAGGGGCAGGGGCATGGGCCCCGTAGGCAGAAAACCCCCAAGCCTCCGGCTCCTGCACAGCAGGGAGTGTTTTTTTTGACTCCCAGAGTATAGCCTCTCCTCCGCCGGTGGCTCCACTTAGCACAGGAGGTCGGCTGACCCTGTACGCCTACAGGTGGCCAGCCATCACATGGGATACCTGGGTACTGAGCATAGTCCAAAAGGTCTATATGCTCCATTTCCACCAGCTACAACCCTCCTACTATCCAGGGGAGCCTCCAAGACTCCCTCTACACAGGGACTTCCTCCTTCAGGAGTTGGCAAGTCTTTTAAAGGAACAGGCGGTGGAACCGGTGCCACACCACCTGGAAGGGCAAGGCTTCTACTCCAGATACTTCCTAGTACCAAAGAGAACAGGAGGCCTCAGACCTATTCTAGACTTTCGAAATCTGAACAAGTTTCTGGAGAGGGAAAAGTTCAAGATGCTTACCCTTGGGATACTGCTGCCCTACCTCCAGCAGGGAGACTGGCTATGCTCCTTAGACCTAAAGGATGCTTATACTCACATTCTCATCTGTCCAGACCACAGACAATATCTCAAATTTGTGGTGGGAGGAAACCATTTTCAGTACAGGGTACTTCCCTTTGGCCTAACCTCTGCCCCCAGAGTTTTCACCAAATGCTTGGGGTTGGTGGCGGCTTTTCTCAGGAATTGGGGGATTTTTGTCTTCCTGTACCTGGACGACTGGCTAATCAGGGGCCAGTCACTCTAGGAGGCCCGACAGGCCACTCTTCGCACTGTCTCTCTTCTTCAGCATCTGGGCTTTGTCATAAACTACGCAAAGTCCACTTTGCTCCCCTCTCAGAACCTAGAGTTTATAGGGGCAAAATTAGACACCCTTCAGCCAAGAGCTTATTTGCCCGAGGACAGGGCCCACAGACTGATGGACTTGGCCAACCAGTTCCAAAGCAATTTTCATGTTTCCACCAGGCACTTCCTGCAGCTCCTGGGCCACATGGCATCCACTGTACATGTGACCCCGAATGCCCGTCTGCACATGCGGGCTGCTCAATGGTGCCTCAGAGATCAGTGGACATAAGCCACTGGCGACCTCCGAGACAGAGTAAAGGTGTCCAGATGACTTTTGACCTCCTTACAGTGGTGGCTACATCTGCCAAACCTTCTCAGGGGTGTACTTTTTCAGGCTCCAGCACACACAAGGATGCTGACGATAGATGCTTCCTTAAGGAGCTGGGGTGCACATTGCCAGGGCACGTGCACTCAAGGCCAGGGTCCCCTTGGGAGGCCACACAGCAAATCAACCTTTTAGAGCTGCGAGCAATCCGCTTAGCTCTGCAAACCTTCTGACATGCCCTCTCTCAACAGTCTGTCCTAGTTCAGATGGACAATCAGATGGCAATGTTCTACGTGAACAAACAAGGGGGCACAGGGTCCAGACTCCTATGTCAGGAGGCCCTGGCCCTTTGCTCCTTTGCGGTCAGGCAGGGTGTGTTTCTCAAAGCAGTCTACCTACCTGGTCAAGAAAACTTCCTAGCAGACAAGCTAAGCAGGATTCTCCAGCCTCACAAATGGCAGTTGAGTCCATTGGTGGTCCAGAAGATCTTCCTCCGCTGGGGACTTCCATCCATCGATCTTTTTGCAAGTCCACTAAACTGTCAGCTGCCCAGGTTTTTCTCCAGACAGCCGCATCCCCTGAGGATGGCAGCAGATGCTTCTCTGATCTCTTGGTCTACGGGCCTCCTGTATGCGTTTCCTCCCACGCCCCTGGTGGCCCAAACTCTGTTCAAGATCCTCCGGGGCAAGGCCTCTGATTGTGGTAGCGCCCAGATGGCCGAGGCAGCCGTGGTTTCCACTTCTGCATTTGGCGGTGGAAGCTTCGTTCCCTCTAGGGCTGCAACACGATCTCCTGTCTCAAGAGCAGGTTTCCCTTCTGCACCCCAACCTCAGGTCCCTCAATCTGATGGCCTGGCTGCTGAAAGGAATAGTGCTAGCTCCCTTACCTCTACCTAAGGAGGTTGAGGAGGTGGTCTTGGCCCCTAGGAGGCAGTCCACCAGAAAGTCCTATGCCCTCAAGTGGCATAGGTTTATGGTGTGGTGTGCTCAGCGCAATGAAGATCCTTTCTCTTGCCTTGTGCCAGTTGTACTGCAGTATCTACTTCACCTGTCAGACCTAGGCCTTAAGTCTAACTCTGTTCGGGTCCACCTCAGTGCTTTGTCAGCGCACCACTCACTGGTGGAAGGTCATTCTCTGTCGGTTCACCCCTTGGTGTCCAGATTTCTCAGAGGTCTGCTTCTGCTCAAGCCTCCGGTTCGCCAACTGGCGATGGAGTGGGATCTGAACGTGGTCTTGCAGCAACTTACTCGCCCACCGTCTGAGCCGATGGCTACTTGCCATTTGCGCTTCCTCTCTTGGAAAGCGCTCTTCCTGGTGGCCCTTACATCTGCCAGACATGTGAGCGAGCTACAAGCTCTGGTTTCTGATAGACTGTACACGCGGTTCTATAGGAACAGGGTGGTCCTACGGACTTATCCCAAGTTCCTCCCAAAAGTGATGTCCTCTTTCCACCTCAATCAGGAGGTGGTTCTTCTGACCTTCTTTCCCAGGCCGCATGCCAGCCGGGCTGAAACAGTCTTGCATACCCTGGACTGTAAGAGGGCGTTGTCTTTTTACATAGAGCGTACGCGGGAGCATCGAAGGGCTGCTCAGCTCTTCGTCTCGTTTGACCCTAATAGGATGGGGTTACCTGTCTTGAAGTGCACGTTTTCCATGTGGGTAGCAGATTGCATAGCCTGGGTGTACAGGGCAGCCGACCTCCCCTTGCAGGGTCGGGTCACAGCCCACTGTGTCAGGGCAAAAGCTGCGTCAGTAGCTCATCTCCGCTCTGTTCCGTTGGCAGACATCTGCCGGGCCGCAACTTGGTCTTCAAGCCAGACCTTTGCAGCTCATTACTGCCTGGAGAGAGAGTCCCGGCGGGACAGTGTTTTCGGCCAGGTGGTACTCCGTAATCTCTTTGAGGTTAAGGCAACTTCTACCCTCCAGTCCTTCGTGTTGGGCTACTGTACAGTGTGCGTTCTCAGAGAAAATTCTTGTCACGGTTGCTGAGGCTCTCGAGAGGGAGCCATTTATTCAGCTTTGGGTTCACGGTAGCCTAGAGCTGGAGAGTCCCATTATGTGAGGACTGACTTCCTGCTTGGTCCTGGAGAAAGTGTAGTTACTCACCTGTAACAAGTGTTCTCCAGGAGCAGCAGGAATCGGTCCTCACGACCCTCCCTCCTCCCCTGGTGTTGCAGTCCTATCCTTCATTTTGATTTTTGCTGTCTTTTAGCTATGTCGTCAGACTGAGCAAGATGGCACCCTTGGGTGGGAAGGGGACCGCGCATGCGTGCTGCATTCCCAAAGGATTTCTTTGAAAGCTGGGGAAATGCTCCGCAAGGGGGCTCCGTCGGCGCCGACGTCACCCATATGTGAGGACTGATTCCTGCTGCTCATGGAGAACACCTGTTACAGGTGAGTAACTACGCCATCTGGATTTTCAAAAAGCCTTCAGCAAGGTCCCTCATGAGAGAAACTAAAACGTCATGGGACAGGAGGCAGTATACTATTGTGGATTCAGGAACTGGTTAAAAGATAGAAAGCAGAGGTTAGGGCTAAATGGCCAATTTTCCCAATGGAGAAAAGTGAATAGTGGAGTACCCCAGGGATCTGTGCTGGGTCCGCTGCTTTTTAAGATATTCATAAATTACATGGAAATGGGAGTAACGAGTGAGGTAATCAAATTTGCTGATGAGACAAAATTATTCAAAATTGTTAAAATCCTAGAGGATTCTGAATTGCAAGAGAACCATGATAAGTTGGAAGACTAGATGTTCAAATGACAGATGAAATTTAATGTGGAGAAGTGCAAAGTTACACACCTAAGGAAGAACAACCCAAACTATGGTTACATGATGCAAGGTTTCACATTAGGTACCACCACCCAGTAAAAAGATTTAGGTGTCGTCATGGATAATATGTTTGCCCAGTATGCAGCGGCAAATAAAATGCTAGGAATCATAAGGAAAGGAATGGCTAATAAAACAAAGGATATTGTAATGCCTCTCTATCATTCCATGGTGTGACCACACCTTGAATATTGTGTGCAATTTTGGTCGCCGTATCTTAAAAAGGATATAGTGGAATTAGAAAAGGTACAGAGAAGAGACACCAAAATGGTAAAGGGGGATGGAAGGATACCCCTATGAGGTGAGGCTTAAAAGGTTAGGACTCTTCAACCTGGAAAAGAGATGGTTGAGGTGAAATATGATATAAGTCTATAAATTAATGAATAGTGTGGAATGGGTAAACATAGAAAGAGTAGGGGACATGCAATGAAGCTACAGTGTAACCTGTTTAAGACTGAGAGAAAATAGGTGTAATCAAACTCTGGAATTCGTTTCTGGAGGATGTAGTAAAAGCTGTTAGTGTAGCTGGGTTTAAAAAAGGTTTGGACAAGTTCCTGGAGGAAAGGTCCATAAACCATTATTGAAGATGACCCAGAAAATCCACTGCTTTTCCCCAATACATGCATTGTGGAATCTGTTTTTTTGGGAACCTGCCTAGGTTTGCCTTGGGGAAACTGCTAGGTACATATGACCTAGATTGGTCACTGTTGGAAACAGAATACTGGGCTTGATGGACCTTGGTCTGACCCAGTATGGCATATCTTATGTTCTTAGGTACTGGTGAACTGGATTGGCCACTGCTGGATACAGGATACTGGGCTTGATGGACTTTTGTTTGACCTAGTATGGTATATCTTATGTTCTTATGTACAACCCCAAATTTGCAAGCCGAGGAAACTGAGAAATAAGGCAGGATCCACAGAGATTGAGAGAGGTCGAAGGGGAGAGATGGGTTTAGGGGGAAAATCAGCAGCTCGGTTTTGGCCATATTCCATTTCAAATGGCGGTAAGACATCAAAGTAGCAATGTCAGGCAGGCAGAGAGCTGGGCCTGGATGGCCCGAGAGATTTCAGTGTAGACAGGTAGATCTGAGAGTCATCAGTGTAAAGATGGTACTGAAAGCCAGGGGAAGAGAGGAGCATACCAGGGATTGGGTATAGAGAGAGAAAAGGAGTGGGCCCAAGATGGATCCTTGTGGTACACCAATTGAGAGTGGGATAGCAGTAGAGGAGGATCCACCAGAACAGACACTGCAAGTACGATGGGAGACAAGAAAACTAGGATAGCACAGAGCCCTTAAAACCAAGAGAGGACAAAGTATCGAGGAGAAGGTGGTGGTCAATTGTGTCAAAAGCAGCTGAAAGGTGAAGAAGGATGATGATTTAGTAAAGGCTCTTGGATTTTGCCTGGAGCAGGTTGCTAGAGACTTTGGCAAGAGCTGTTTCAGTAGAATGGAAAGGACAAAAGCCAGATTGCAAGGGATCCACAAGGACTTGAGAGGAGAGAGTCAAGGCAGTGGCGGTGAACTGCATGCTCAAGTATTTGAGATGAAGGGAAGGAGGGAGATGGGTCGATAGTTCGGTAGGATCATGTGAGGATTTCTTAAGGAAATGTGTGACCACCGCATGCTTGAAGGCTGCTGAAACAGTTGCAGTGGTGAGCAATAGGTTGAAAATATGAGATGGAAGGGATTACAGTGGAGGAGATGGATCTTAAGCGACGGGTAGGAATAGGATCAGAGGAGCAGGTAGTGAGTTTGGAGGAAGAAAAGAAGGTATGCGGTTTTCTCATCAGAGATCATAGAAAAAGAAGAAAGGGTAGCAGAGGTACAGGACAAAAGTTGGGAGTGAAGGGGGGGGGGAGAGCAGATGGAGCTGATCTTGTGGACTTTCTCATGGAAATAGTTGGCCAAGGTTTGGGCAGAGGCACCTTGAGGAGAGAGTTGAGAGTTGTAGAGAGATGGCAAGGGTCAGAGGTGAGAGAGTTAGATGGACATAATAATCTTGTTTGGGATGTGCTATGGCTGACTGGAAGGAGGCAAGCATGAATTTGAAATGTAGAAAGTACACAAGACTGTGGGATTTGAGCAACGTGCACTCAGCTGTGTGGACACAGGAACGTAGATAGCGGGTAGTGGAAGACAGCCAGAGTTGAAGTACAGTATGCCTCACAAGACGTGGCATGGGTGAGGCAAGAGCATCCAGAGCAGAGGAGAGTGCAGTGTTATAGGACTCAATCTCCTCATCAACAGACTCTGATGACATAGTGGAGGAAAGAGATGGTGAGATAGTAGTGGAGGCAGCCAGTGGGTCAATAGCATGAAGATTTCTAAAGAGGTCGGAGAAGACTGGGCAAGGTTGAGGTGTGTGGTGATGAAGAATGAAGCTTAGCAGGTGATGGTCAGATAAGAGAAGAACTGAGGTACAGAAGCTAGAGGGTAAGCAATTAGAAAAGAAGACAAAGTCAAGGTATTGGCCATGCTGGTGAGTGGGGGCAGTAGAGCAAAATTGGAGGTTGAATGAGGAGGTAAGGGAAAATAACTTTTACGTTTAAGGGTTAGAGGAGTTATCAGCATGAATGTTAAAACCTCCAAGAATAAGGTAGTGGAAAGAAGAATCCAGAAAGAAGGAAAGCTATGAGTCAGTCGGTGAGAGAGGTAAAAATGGACTTGTCAGAACATCAATAAATAACAGCTATTTGGAGAGGTAGTGGAGTAAAAAGGTGGATGGAGTGGACTTCAGAGGAGGGAAAGGAGTGACACTGAGGCAGAAGGAGGGTTTAGAATTGGCAGGAAGGAGAGAATAGAAGCCCAACACCACCACCATGGCCAGTGGGATGAGGAGTGTGGGAGAACTGATAGCAGCCATGACAGAGAGCAGTGACTGAAGTTGAGTCTTCTGGGAGGAGCCAGGTCTTGGAGCAAGAAGATGGAGAGCATTTGAGATAGAGATCATGAATAAAGGCAAGCTTATTTGAGATGGCGTCTGCATTCCACAAGGCACACGAGAAAGGGAGAGAGGTGAGGGATGTACGATTTGTGCAATTGCATGAGGATCTGTCATGGGAGTGAGAAAAGTCTAGGGAGCTGTCAGGGTTGAGATTGATATCTCCAGAAGACAGAAGGAGTAGTAGTAGTGTGGGGCAGAGAAGAGACAGCACAGCAGGAGCAAAGGTGAGGTTGTTTCAGAGACAGAGGAGAAGGCTGCATGAGAGGTAGGAAATAGTGAAGCTCAAGAGCTGATGAAAGGATAAATGACAAGATGCTAGGAGAAGTGAGGATGGTAAAGGGGAGATAATGAGGGGGGCTTGAGATTGTTGGTCTGAGGGGAGATTAGGGAGTGTTAAAACAAAAAGAAGAGAAAGTGATGCAGAGTTGGAGAGAAGAACAGAAGTCAGTAGAAATATGAAGGCTAGGAAGGAGAGAGATCTGAGGATGAGGGTGCACCTGTGAGTAATAGTGGTAATAAGCACAGGATAGCTATAAGAGAATGCTAGCCAGGGAATGGATGGGTTGAGGGGAGGGAGGGATAAGGCGGCAGAGGAGGAGCAGGAGCAGAGCTGAGAAAAGCTGAGACAGACAGACCTCACAAAGCAAGCAGTTTCAATGTGTGAACCAGAGCTTGTAATGGAGCTGTTCTTTCCAGTTGAGAAAGACGGTCTCTTTGGAGAACAGTTTCCTTTTCCTCTTGCTTTTATTTTCTTTCCTTACATAAAAATCAATTTTCGTTTTTATAGCCTCTTTCAATTTAGCCCACTTTCTTACCATGTCTCTTATATCGTCCCACCCTGCCGCCCCTCTTTGAGGTACTTTCCCATTTTACTGAAATCAGCATGTTTTAAATCTAGAACAGGGATGGTGAACTCCAGTCCTGAAGTGCCACAATCCAGCCTAGTTTTCAGGGTGTCCCTAATGAATATTCATGAGAGATATATTTGCATCCACTTACTCCCTAGATTCTAGAACCTTGAGTTTGCTGTGATTAGACTCTTGCCTTGGCATTTATGTCAAACCCCATAATATGTGGTGATCACTGCTGCTCAAGTGAGTACCCATCCAGACATTAGATCTCCATTGGGGAGTACTAGATCTGGCGTCGACTCTTCCCTGATGGGTTCCATTACCATTTATTTGAGCAAAGTTTCTTGTAAGGCATTCACAATCTTTCTACATCTTTCTAGATTTGCAGATGGGATACTCTAATCCAGAGGTTCCCAACTCCAGTCCTGGAGGGCCAAACACCATTCAGGTTTTCAGGCTGTCCCTAATAAATATGCATGAGATGCATTTGCATGCACTGCCCCCATTGTATTCAAATGTATCTCATGCATATTCATTAGGGACAGCCTGAAAACCTGAATGGTGTTTGGCCCTCCAGGACTGGAGTTGGGAACCTCTGCTAAATCTGGTAGATTAAATTCACCTAGTATAGTCCTCTTTCCCTTATCACCTTTGCAATTTCTTCTGTTTGAAATGAAGGTCTGTAGACTACATCAATGTAGTCAGTAATGCTGTCATCTTTTTCCAAAATGATCCACACTGCTGCTGCTTTTCCCTATATCCCTGCATGTCATCTACTTTAATGTTTTGCTCTTGCTCCTCCTTTTCTGTCCCATTTATCCCTTACTAAATAAATTATAGCCAGGTACTGTATGACAATATTCCATTTATGAGAATCAATGAACCATGATTTTGTAGTGGCCACAATATCCAAGTCTGTTTCCTCCATTAGGGCTTCCAGGTCAGGAACATTGTTGCCTATACTATGAGCATTTGTGCTCATTGCCTTCCAGAAATTTTTGTATGGCTTGCTTGTATTTTGTATGGCTTTTATTCCTGATTCCTCTTTCCCTTTATTATTATTGTGTGAATTAAGATGTCTCTCTCCAACATTACTGTAATGCTTTTGCTGGTCATGACATACTGAACTTGTTTTCTTCTATTACTACTGAACATTTTGTATAGCGCTACAAGACGTTCGCAGCACTGCACACACTCCCTCTTTCTCTAGCTTAAATATCCGTCCACATATTCTCTAAATTTTTCATTTGGGATCCGATAGCGTCCATCAATAAAATATAAATTCTTGTTACATCCATTGTCCTACCCACAGTATTATATAGAAAAACCTTATTTTACACTAAGTTTGGAGCCATGTGTTAAAGGTGGTTGTATAATGCAGTCTCTTTTTCCCCTTACCATGAACCAGTAGAGTTTGAGAATGCTAGAGTATTGACAATGGGTTTTAGTGCCACTCTCAAAATTTTGAAGTTTTTGCACTGCAGAGGTACTGCTTCTAATCAGTTCACTGGTTCCCAGATGGGATAATAAGATCATTTTTAGAACTTTATTTTCTTTTCTGACTTCATTAACAATTTGGTTTCTATTGTTGGCTGAAGATCCTGAGAGTCATTTGATCATCTCTCCTTTCCAAGTTAATGCCTCTGATATTGGGATCTCTAAGTAGCAGCAGTTTTTTCTGTTTTGAGATCTTTTGACAATTCCTGGGGCATTTTGGGTACATGGGGTGTCATCCTTGTTTAAGGCCTCTTTGGTTTTCATTAATGGGGCATCCTCATTTACCAAGTCCGAAGGCATTTTGCAGAGTGGACTGAGTATATTAATGTAAAGGTTATAACCTTCCAGAACCCTCTGTGATCCTTTTATTCCTGGGTTGTTTGATTCTTAGTGGGAGTGGTGGTGGATTGTTTTCAGCTTTCCGCCTTTGTCACCATCAATACCGCTCTCTACTCCGCTCCGCGAAGCGTGACTATTATTCCACTCTTATCTCCTCCTCCTCAAATTCCTCACGTCGCTTGTACTCGATTTTGCACTCTCTTACTGCATCTCATTCTGCCTCCTCCTCTTTTTCCCCCGCCTATATCTTCTCTTCCTGACCCTTCTTCTCTTGCTACTTTCTTTGTTACTAAAGTGGACACTCTCCGACAATCTTTTCCCTCTTGTTCCTCTCCCCTCTCTCCCCCTGCTGCGCTCCCTCCTCCTTCCTTTGCATCCCCCTCCCACCCTGTTCCTGCGTTATCCCATTCCTGGTCTTCTTTTGAATTGATTACTCCCACTGCTCTCCAACAGACTTTTCTTTCTATCCGTAAAACTACCTGTTCAGCTGATCCCATCCCCTCCTCTTGGCTCCTAGAACCCTCTCTGGCTCTCTCTCCATATATCCTCCTTCTGTTTAATTCTAGTTTGTCCTCTGGCACTTTCCCCTCTAGCTGGAAGCATGCTACTGTCCGTCCCATTCTAAAGTCTCGGTCCTCTGATCCATCTGCTCTCTCTAGTTGGCGTCCGGTATCTAATCTCTCTTTTCTCTCTAAATTCCTTGAAAAACTGGTCTTTATTCAACTCTCTTCTCACCTTGAGGCTTCTCTCACTCTCCACCCTCGTCAATCTGGCTTTCGTCCTACTCACAGCACGGAAACTGTCCTCCTTTCCCTTCTAAATGAACTTCACGTTGCTCACGATCGTGGTCTTTTCACCTTGGCTGTTTCTCTTGACCTTTCGGCCGCTTTCGATCTGGTGGATCATCGCACCCTTCTCACTCGCCTTAGGGAAGCGTGTCTCTCTGGTGTAGTTCTTCGGTGGTTTCATTCTTTTCTCTCCGGTCGTTCCTTCTCTGTCGTTTCTGGTTCCTCTTCCTCTGCCCCTACTCCTCTTACCTGCGGGGTTCCCCAAGGGTCTGTTCTTGCACCACTTCTCTTCAACGTCTTCTTAGCCCCTCTTGCCCTCCAGATCCAACAGTTTAGTATCTCCGCGTACTACTACGCGGATGACATCTTTCTTCTCCTTCATACTGACTCCCTCTCTCCGGATATTACCCCCCTTAATCACTGTCTTGCTGCTATTGCTTCCTGGTTCTCCTCTAATTTCCTTCACGTGAACCCCTCTAAATCCCACGCTATCTGGTTTACGTTTGGAGCTCCTTCCCCCACCTCTGCCCCCTCCTTCTCTTCACAGCCTATTCCTCTTGTTTCTTCTCTTCGTTACTTGGGTGTTACTCTTGACTCCTCTCTTTCCTTTAAGGATCACATTTCTTCTCTTGTTCAGCGCTCTTTTTTCTCCCTTCGGCAACTTCGTTCGGTCCGTCCTTTCCTCTCCCCTTCTGCCCTGGCCACTCTTCTTTGTTCTCTTGTGATGTCCCGTCTCGACTACTGTAATGTTTCCCTTGCTGGTCTGCCCCTCTCCCAATTGTCCCGTCTTCAACGTGTTCAGAATTCTGCTATTCGTCTTCTAGCTCACGCCTCTCGTTTTGATCACGTTACCCCACTCCTTCTTCATCACCACTGGTTGCCTATCCCCTTTCGTATCCAGTATAAAATTCTTATTCTTACTCACAAAGCTGTTCGCACTGGTTCCCCTTCCTATCTTGCTGATCTGATCTTCTTTCGCCCTCCCCACCGTTTGCTCCGTGCTATTCACACAAATCGTCTGTCCCTTCCCTCCCCCTCTCAGGCCCACCTTGTCTCCACTTGATCTTCTGCTTTTTACTTCTTAGCCCCAAGCCTCTGGAATTCCCTCCCCCCCCCCCCGCTTCGCGCAGAAGAGTCATACCTATCCTTCAAGTCACAACTTAAGACCCACCTCTTCAGTCTAGCGTTTAACCTTCCAACCATGGTTTCCCCCTCCCCCTCCACTATCCACCCTCCCCCCGTTTCATGATGTTGCACCCCTCTAATGTTGTACTGTGTTTACTGTTCTTTTAGTGTCTTTCTTTTCTCCCCTGTCCTATCAATTTTATGGCGTTCTTTTTCTTTTCATACAGCCTGTTTTTAACTTGTTTTATATTGTTTTATTGTAAACCGCCCAGGTGCCTCTGGTGTTGGGCGGTATATCAAATTTTAAATATAAACATAAACATAAACATATCCTGGAGGAGGCTTGTGTTTAATGCAGCTTTGAGTCCGTTCTTTTTTCATAGAAGATAGCTTGATACAGGGCAAGCACTAAGGCTCAGAACGATTTTCTTTAGAATTAAGGCATCACAACTATTGCATTGAATAAAAGTTGCTTTGTTTTGATGTAGAACCATTTTTTTTAATCAAAAGCAACAAAGGTGTGCTTTCTATTTAAATGAGGACAAATAACGATGTGTCTTAGGAAACCTATATAAGATAATCCAATCCTGATGTGGGTGGATGAGGGCTAGGGAGGGCAGGAGGGATTTTAAGTGCTCTGGACCAGTAGACCTTATCTGAACTGTGGGCAGTCCCAAATCTCTTATTTATAAAGGCCAGACAAAAGGAATATAGAGAAACTGGATTTTCCAAAGCCTATAGCCAAAAACTTAAGATGTTTGCCATTGGACTGTAAAATAGAGAGGCTCTAGAGAGGTAGGGATTAGCAATACTCTTCTCTTTCAAGGAAAGAAAGAAGGCAGAAAGGCAATATTTTTTTTTACAAGTGTATGGCCATCCAGAAACAAAACTGACAAAGTAATATTTTGAAAGATCAATACAGGTAGAAACAGGCAAACAAAACCAGTCAAGCAGTGAAAATATACAAAAACAGCTAGGGAATTCGTATCTCTAGGGTAAATGTTCTATTGGTTTTTAAGATGACTCTTTAGGTAGATTGATGCTTTAATTTCAATATTTAATGAGGAAGCAGTGCACGATGTGCAATACTGATGTATACCAAAAACGTGTGTGCTTGAAGTGATCATATTTGTGGATCCTTTGAGTTCCAAAGCAATCTGACAAAGTGATAGCCATAGCAAGAGGAATGCTAACATGCACTGAGAAATATAAGTGATAGAAAAGGGAGATCCTTTGCCTCAAAGCAAGTCTTACGAGTCCTCATGGAGTATTTCTTTTAAAGAAAACAGAGTAGAGCAGGGCTGCTCTACCTCAATCTCGTACTGAAAACAAATCCAGAATCTGCATCAAAAGTCCTATGAAAAGAGGCTTTAGAACTTAAATATGTTTATACCCTACATGAGAGAGAGAGTGGGAGAGGGATGTGATTGAGATATGCAAATACCTGAAAAATATAAATAGTACACATGAAGAAAAGCAATTTTCTAGAACAAGAGGTTATATTATGAAGCTGGAAGAAGGGGTACACTCAGAGTAGCATCAGAAAATATTTCTTCATGGAGTACATGATAGATGTGTGGAGCTGCTTTTCATTTAAGGTTGTAAAGCCAAAACGGTAAGGATTCAAGAAAGCATGGGATAAGCATAAACCATCTTCAGCCATGAAAAAGTGGAGGTAAAGTCTGAGATCAAGTAGTGTCTGACATGGTGACTGGAACTACATTGGACAGAATAGATAAGCCTTTACAGTCCCTTATCTGTTATCATATTCTGCTTCTGTGTTTAAGGCACTAGGCCTGTGATTTATTCATGTCAGTCATACAGTAGTAAAGAGTTGCATTTAAGCAAAAGATGCAGTAGCTGAGGGGACATGTTTTACTACAATAATTGGTACTGCATTTTTATAATGTAAACTTGAAATCATAGTCTCAAGTGGGTTCTTTCTGTGCCTGGCATATTTTCAGCATGACGCAAGCAATATCACAAAATCATGAAACTTTGAGCCTTGGAAACCAAAATACTACACCACCCGCTCTTTGAAAGGGATACTGCGAGAAATCAGAGTATTTTGGTGTCGTCATAGGTAAAGAAAAAGCTGAGATCTTGATAATGTACCTTCTTGTTAAGAAAAGAAGTAGTCTTCAGATGAGGCATACTCCTCTATCTGTGTTATGTAAGGACTCCGTCAGGTTAGCCAGGTAATGTGCAGGGCCAGCCTAACTACTAGGCAAACTAGGGTGGCCACCTAGGGTGGCAAACTTTGTGGGTGGTGATGGTGGCAAAGAGCAGGACATTCAAAGCTAAACAGATTTAGTTGTGGTGAGTGTAAAGCTTGTTTGCCTAGAGCGCCAACAGCTTGCATCAAAGCTGGGGCTGGCCCAGGGATTGTGTAATGGAATGAAATATACTGTCAAATCTTCATTTTCAATATGCAAATATATGAAGCACTTGTTTGCTTTTTATATATAATATAACTAGTAGTGTTGACTAAGATTTTATGAAGGAGTTAAATGGAAGCTCTAATTTGCTAAAATTCATGACACCTCCCACTCCCAAACATAAGATATTTTCAATGTAAAACCTTAGAGTACATAAAAATCCAAAAACGTTTTCTCATTTAAAGTTGTATTTTAATACATTAAGTTGCTTTATAAATATAACAAAATATGATTTTCATGTTCTTATAATAGTTAATTTATGTATATTGGTATTTTTATGCAGTTTTTTTTCACAATTTGGAGTTTTTTCCTTATTTGGACAATTGCTTGATCAAAGGAATCTTTCATGCCGACAGATATACATGTGCAGCACACTGGCTGCTGGAATTGCTAGGGTTCATTATCAGTTTCTCTAAATCTTAAGAGTCCAACACCTCAAATGGAGTTTATAGGGCCCTGCTAGACTGTGGGGTACTTTTTATAAAGGCTCTTTTCTGAGGGTGAAACGGGGTTTACTTGCGGAAATAAAAACTTTAGAAAATTATCACCTTAGGGGGTCATTCTGAACCATGACTAGCAGGGATGGATGTCCTAACGGGACATCCATCCCTGCTATTCATGTCTGCTTCAGTCCCCGACTAACTTCACCTGGCAGGGGAATGGTTCATATGAATGGGCTCCTTTTGTAGGTTCCTTTATCGCTCCAGGAGGAAACCTTGGAACTAAGAGCAATATAATTTTCTTTAACTGTTTTCAGAATTAGGTGGATAATGAGATTGACTTAATCCTTATAGTTATTCAAATTAGTTGGCCATATTCTTCCTGGTAAAGCAGAGAGAAACAGAATCTTTCCTCCTGTGTCAGGGTGCAGTCAGATGGTTTAGCTAGGCTGCCTCATAGAGAGTGGTTTGAAATGCCACTGATCTGACAGGTAAGAAAAGTATTATTGCATACTGAGTCTTCAATTATACCCTTACGAGTACTCCCCAAGTCAGAATATAGTGAGAAACATCATTTGATAGGGAATGTCTTAGATATACCTGTTTGCGATGACACACAGCAAAAAATGCACCAGCATTTAGCTCCAGAAGGTCAAACATGAGACTGACAATTTTATTTTGATTTTTATTTATTTATTTAACATTTCTTATATACCGCCTTTCATATCATCAAGGCGGTTTATATTGAACAAACTGAAATTATGTTGAACAGGGCATTATAACTTGGAGATAACTATTTTACAGGGAACATGGGCAATGGAGGGTTATGTGGCTTGCCCAAGACCACAAGGAGCACCTGTGGGACAAGAAACCCCAGTCCTTCCTGTTCAAGGTTGCTGTCCTCTAGTGGGATTTGAACCCCACTGGCCTGAGGTAACTTGCCCCAACCACTAGGCCACTCCTCCCTCCATTGTCTTCTGTGCCCCAATTATCTTGATCCTATGTTGGAGAAGGGGGTCTTCCATTATATATATTCTCTGATACTTATAGGAAAGAGCCTTGGGGACTGCAAGTCTCAGAAGGCTTGCTTGGCTGAGATAGTTTTGATGCAGTGTGAGGAAAACAATAGGATTTTATATTTTTCCAGCTATACACAGAACCCTCCTAATATTGTCTGCAGCACTCATAGCTTGGATGAAGCATATGGTTTTGTATGTTACAGATGTTCCACTATTTTAGGTATCTTGATACTGCAATCTGATGTGCCAGCAAGTCCTGAAATCTCTGTTCTCCAACATGGATCTTACTGGAATGCCTTCTGTTCGTCTGACTTTAGACTTAAAACTGTCAGTCAACCATAGTGCAGTTTTGCTCTTAGTTGTAAGACTGATGCGGTTGTTGCTTCATTTGAAGTCTCTGACCAGCTGCCTCACTGGCACAAATAACCCAGCAGATGAAAGCACCTTTTCATCCTTGGTCTCCTGGGGTTTGTTATTGACATCTTACATAAATATAAGAAATGCATTTCACGTCAATCACTAATAAGTTGGTAAAGTTTAATTTTGTAGTGAAAGATTTCATTTTGCTAGAATGTATATTATACCGCCAAATTAATAGAAACTTGGAGATTTGACCAGAACCTCAGTGGAAGTTCTTCTTGGAAACCTATGCACAGAGAAATAAGACATACTCTGAAAATTAATAGCATCCAGACATAAAATTTTCAGGTCTGAATTCACTGACCAGGTCTCCACTGACCAAATGTACAGGTCTGTAATTTAGTTGTTCCTTAGTCTGCCAAGGCCTGGGGGAGAATAGGTTCCATTCTGCATATGTAGCTTTAGCAGTATGTGTGGAATGCAGGTCACTTTGTTTTTGTTCTAAAGGAGTGGGTATGCAGCACTCTGCAATTTGTACCTGCTTTTACTGTCCTGTCAAATTTCCTAGGTATTAGTTTCAAGTATGTTGGTGTTGTATTTGATCTTTGTGGTGTTTTGAGTTAATTTTCAATCTTTGACTAATAAAGGGACAAACTATATAGACAAAATTTAAAAAACAAGTTTAATCTGATTACTATAACTCTGTTACCTCTACAGATTAAAGTATTTGAACCAAACATTGCTTTATTGGTGGCTGTCACTTAAGCCTATAGAGTTGAATTGGAGCTTCAAGGCTAATAATTTATCTACGTTTATACCAAGCTTCATCAAACCAGTGGTGCTGCTCATGCATCTTATTTTGTGCGTAATGTTGTGTCGGACATCTACCTTAATCTTTCAGTTCTTTCAGATTTATTCCCAAGGGTAAAATGTGATTGCGCTCTTCCCACCTTGAATAGTAAGAGTGCCATGGCCCTCCAGTTTGTGCAGAGTGGAGCTCTTATAAAGTGGATTGAACATACTTTTATGCTTCAAACCTGGGATTGCTGTTTGGAAAAGAACACTAACTGGATAGATTACATATTCACTTACGTTCAGCCTGGTTTGATCTTAAAGGGGCATGTTGAGGAATGTGTCCAAGCCTTGGCTGAATGATTGGATCATATGAGATCCTTTGATGCAGTGTTTTTCAACCTTCATCTGGAGGTACACTCATCCGTTCAGGTTTTCAGGATTACCATGATGAATATACAAGAGAAATTTGCCATCAATGAATTGTCAAAATATGTAAATTTATCTTGTGCCTATTCAGCGTGGTAATCCTGAAAACTTGACTGGATAGGTTTACTTCTAGCAGAGGGTTGAGAAGCACTGATCTAGCGAGAGAAGATTTGTACTGTACGGTTGTGACATTGACTTAAGTTCACACTTTTATAGTTCATTGTTAGGATATAAACTCCTAATGGTGCTATAATTATAGACCATCTATTCTCCAAGGACCTCTTTGAAATTAGATTCCAACACTATTAAGGGTTTTCCTGCTTAAAAAGAAGTAGTGAGTTTGAATCTATTAAATATTCATTTCACCTGTTGGCAGGTTGCTGCTATTTTGTTTTTTTATGACCATCCCTTAGAACAGGGAGCCCCATCTTGTGAGTAGGTGACTTGCTTGTAATTAGAGAAAATACTGGTTATCTGTAATAATTACTCCTGGAAGACATCCTTCTCTTCTGGAGTTGAGCTCATTAGCTTAATTTACAGAACTGAGGCATGCTATGTGACTGTGTGGAAATGCAGGAACTACTGCACAAGCCCGGTCTTTCCTGGAAAGCTCTAGAAAAATTCTGTTGGTGCTGTAACAGGAGCTGTCTGAGTGATTAAATTGCTGTCTTCAGAGAAATAAATATATGTACACACACAGACTTCATCTATAGCATCTTTCATTCAAAGGGAGGAGTAGCCTAGTGGTTGGGGCAAGGTACTTCAGGCCGGAAGGTCGGGGGTTCAAATCCCACTAGAGGACAGCAACCTTGGGCCGGAAGGACTGGGGTTTCTAGTCCCACAGATGCTCCTTGTGGTCTTGGGCAAGCCACTTAACCCTCCATTGCCCATGTTCCCTGTAAGTATTAGTGTGTATGTGTCTCGTATCCCAATTGTGTTGTGACCGCTTTGATTGAAGGATAAGGCGGTATACAGAACTGTCTAAATAAATAAATAAAAATAAATAAGATTCCAACAGCTTGAGACATTTATAATAATTTATTAACACATCTCTGGTGTAAAAGTTCAACTTTTTGTTTCCACACAGCCCATCTCTGCCATATTGGAAGTCAGTTATGCTATGCATGGAACTCTGCTGCCCTGGAATGTTTGGTTAAACTGGCAGGGGCACTTGTGTCTGATGGCTGTAAATTGTGAAGTATATACCTGACCAGAACCAACAGAAATAGGGCATTGTTCATGTCTGGAGTAGGAGAACTGGTAGAGCATTACTGGGGTGGGGAGAGAAGACATTCTACTAGGAGATCTAAATCTTACATCCACCCCTCTCAAATGAGCTTTCTCGTTCCTAAATGCAATGGACTCCCTCCACCTAAAACAACTAATATAGAACCCACATATGCAAAAGGAGCAACCCTAGACCTCTTTGTTCCCAAATTCTTAAGACACTCAACATCAATTGATCACACACACATCCCCTGTTCCCTGGTCTGATCATGCAGTGATCATCTTTATATTACCAATAGGCTCTCATAACCATTAAGACATATACCAACAGACCAACAAACGCTGATTCAAACCTTTTGCAAAGCAGTCTGTCTTAAATGAAGTCCACTTACACCTTGATATTGACACCCAAATCTTAGATAAAATGATCGATACCTGGAATACTACTATAGCTTCTGCTGCCACCATCTCCCCACAAGAAACCAACATCATAGCTCCTAAAAGAAGATATGACCTAGTATTCCCACAAAGCCAGGGAGCTCAAGTGCAAACTCACAAACTTGAAAGGAGATGGAGGAGAACGAAAGATGACACCCTCGGAGATGAATATTCAGCTAAATAGGAATACACTATTCTTATAAACAACAGCAAAAAAGAACACTACTCAGACATACTAATGAAATACCTCAATCAACCTAGGGAACTGTTTTCAAGTGTATCCTCCTTCACGAAAGACCCCACTTAAGTGCCTACACCTGACATTGAACCAAGCCTTAATCCATAAGAAATGGCAGACTACCTTTTATAACAGGTCCACTCCAACCGTACAAATATCAAAACCTCACACAGCTCACCTACCCCAAAAGTCCATGCCTATAGATGGGAAACATTCACATTGACAACCTCGGAAGAGCTTAGCAACATCATATCCAACGAACATCATCACCATAATTTCACCACAACTTCACCATTACTCATGCCCAGTGTTGTGGATTAAGATCCTCAAAACCAAATTATTCACAATAATCCAGAGACTGGTCCATACCTCCCTTTCATGAGGTTACATGCAGCTTGCCCTAAGAACAGCATATATCGGACCCATTCTGAAGAAGCCATTACTTGCTCTGAGCGCCTTTAAGACCCATCACAAGCATCCCTTACATATTCAAGGTAATAGAAAAAGTTGTTCAACATCAGGTCCAAGATCATATCGACACCTATGCACCTCTGGACCCCAAACAGCACAACTTTTGCCTCACAATCACAACCACTGTTCCCTCTAAGCTGTGCGCGTGTGCGCGCGCACACACCTTGCCGAGAGAGCGCACATACTTTACAACAGAGCGCACAAAAATTACAGCTCTGATTCTGATAGAAAACAACACAGATGTCTTAAAATTTAAAAGTTATGATTGTAATTACTAGAAATTTCCCACTTCATTTATTAATCGTCTATTTTCATTTAATTTGATTAAAATCAATGTGGTGTACATACTGTATTCTGACGTGTAGTCAAATTTTAAAGTATATATCTCCGAGTGTCGTTATGTAGCGCACAAAAATTTAACCTTCCTTCAAAAGCTGCACACAGCTCATATTTTATGCGCACACAGCCTACAGAAAATTAGAGGGAACATTGCTCACAACCCTCTTCAATATGCTCATTAAAGGTATCGAAAAATCACAGCAAGGCTTCATAATGATTTTCTTAGACATTATCATGTCCTTCGACTCTAAATGCCACAACATGCTGATAACATGACTGTAGGAAATAGGTCTCTGCAAAATAACACTGCACTTGTTCATATACTATTTAACAGATTGACAAAAAGTTAAAATTCGCTCATAAATTGAACAGTTTCAAACGACAAGGTATCCCCCAGAGTTCAGCGCTTTCTGCTCTGCTCTGCTCTGCTCTTCAATACATGCATCCGACCTATATGTGCCATCCTTTGGAAATTTAAAGTCCAATTCCATGTATATGCTGATGACATTGTTCTATACCCCCTTCCACACAAGATCTCCAGATTATTCAACCATCTCTAACTGCTTCTCAGCACTCAATGCCTCACAGCTTCTCAGCACTCAATGCCTCACAAGCCTGAACTTGGTAAATCACAATAAATCTGAAATGCTCTTAGTAATTAAGGATCCCTCATTTATCCCTCCTCCAAAAATACATTTCCAACACACAACACTGGTCAACAAATTTTTACAAAAGTCATGTTACTGAAATAAAAATAGTCATTTCTTATCAATTTTTATATGCTGAACACGAATATGACAGTGAAATTGCAAAGTTGGCTCTAGTTTTTTTTGTAATCTACAAGAATTAATGTTTACATCACGAAATGCATGTCAATAGTAAATATAATAGGCCTTCAGTTAATACCTGTAAAAAACCAAGTCATAGATGACGACTTAGATTTTTTTGCTTGTCTCTTGTACAGCTGTTCGGGAACTTCTCTGGGGAGTGTCCAGCAGTAGTCAGCCAGCATTGTAGTGGACCATTTTCCCTGGCATCTTTGCTCCATCGTTGCAATATCCTGGTGAAAACGTTTGCCCTGTTCATCACTAACCATACCACAGTTGTCAGGAAAGAAATCGAGATGGGAATCAAGGAAATGGATCTTTAGAGACGTATTGCAGCCAGGTTTCTGATACTGCATCAGCATGTCTTCTACTAGTTCCTTGTAGTTTTCTGCCCTAGCATTCCCGAGAAAGTTTGACACTAGGCGAAAAGCATTCCATGCTTGTTTCGCATCACCCTGCAGCAAGTTGTTGAACCGGTCATCTTTGAAGAGCTCTCGAATCTGAGGACCCACAAAAACTCCCTCTTTAATCTTTGCTTCGCTGAATCGAGGGAATTTTTCATGCAGGTATCGGAAAGCTGGCGAAGTGCGGTCCATGGCTTTCACGAAGTTTTTCATCAAACCTAGTTTGATGTGAAGGGGTGGTAGCAGGATTTTGTGAGCCTCAACCAGAGCTGGGTGCTGGATATTCTTCTCTCCAACTGTTACATTTTGTCTGCGATTCCATTCCTTCCGCAAGTAGTGCCAATCCCTTGCTCGGCTGTCCCACTCACATAAAAAACACATGTATTTTATATATCCCTGCTGCAGTTCCATTAAAAGGGCAACTACCTTCAAGTCACCACAGAGGTGCCAGCTGTATGTTTGTTTATTTGATATACCGCTCTACCTTTTATCAATCACAGCGGTTTACAATTCACAAACAATTAGAAACAGGCACAGGGCCAGAAAGGAGGAAAGGAAGTTACAATTGTTATAATAGAACGAGAGAAAGGATACAGGACTGTATGTAGGGGACAGGATCAGACAAGAGGGGAGGGAAGGTCATAGGCCAAGGAAAAGAAGTGGGTTTTTAGCTCTCGCTTGAAGGTGGCGTGATGGGGTTCTAAACGGAGGGAGGTGGGGAGTGAATTCCAGAGTGCGGGGCCGATGAAAAAGAAAGCAGAGGAGCAGGTGGATTTGAAGGTGAGTGAGGGAGGGGGAAGGAGTGGGGAGTGTGTCTGGGGGTGTGGAATGTAATAAGGTCTGCCAGATATTGTGGAGTACTAGTGTGAAGAGCCCTGTGAACTAGAGTAAGTAACTTAAACTGAGTGCGATAGGAGTGGAAGTCAGTAGATGCTTTAAGTTATCATATGTCTTTCATGTGGACGGCATGCGCTACTGGAATAGATGGAAGATGGTTTCCATTGTTCAAAAGCACAGCCTTCAGACTCGGTTTCGAAGAGTCTCCAGTCTAGTGGGTCATGAGTGATTTTTAAGGCATTCATGAGGCTTTCAATATCAGAACAGAATACGAGATTACTTTTCTTTCCGACTGCGTATAGTACACTGCTGACGTCAGATGGCTTCAGCAGCTGTCTGGCCGTAGTATTGCATTGCATTAGAAAATGATGCAATCAACTCTGGATGATGTGTGCATGCTGGTATTATGCAATGTGATGCAATATTACATCATTCAAGGCTTATTTGGGATGTTGATGTCCTACTGGATAAATTTACACAGTGAAACGTCAAAAATGAACTACATGCAATATTTTCAAAACGAGAGCCAATAATTTTTTTTTTAATGTTATATTCGTGTTCAGCTCACCCAAGATACTACAAATTAGGGCCTTTTAAAGTCAGTAACGATTTCAATGTTGACCAGTGAATTAACAGTTGTAAATGAAGTAAAATGCCTAGGCATAACTTTAGAACAGAACCTAAACATGCTATCTCATATAAAGAAAACAGCCAACACAGCCATTTTCAAGATGAGATCATTACAAAACCTATGCCCTTTACTTGAGCCCAGTGACTTTAGAACCGCATTTCAGTCCATAATCACCCCTCACCTGGACTATGGCAACATCCTTTACCAAGGCCTATCAAAACATGCATTGTACCCTTTACAAATGGCAGAAAACATTGCAGCCAGAATAATCTCTGGTACCTCCTGATTTAAACGCATCACACCCACCCTTAAGAACCTCCACTGGTTGCCAATAGCTATGACAACAAAATACAAGATTATCACCATAATATACTGTACAAAATACTACATAACTAGTTAGCCACCTACCTGAAATCCCTAATAAAGCACCAGAATACAGATTAAGGAGGTGTAATAACCAGAACCTGCTATCAATCCCATTGCTCAAGACAAAATGTAAACAGACCTGCAATAGTGCCTTCTCTCTTTGCCTCCTCAATCTGGAACTCACTCCCAGAACCCATAAGATCAGCAAAAACAACTCAGGAGCTGCTGGAAAAAACTGAAAACACACCTCTTCATTGATCTGGATACAAATGTCTAGTACCTGACCCTACAAGTGACCTGCTACCACATATGGACTAACTGTTTCCCCTCTTAATTCAAAGTTGTATACTTCCATGTTAAGTTCTATGTAATACCCTATCTTGATAGTTATGTATGTTTGTTCTCTGCAAACTCCTTTGATTGAAGATAAAGCGATATATAAAAAATATTGAATAGCTTGGATAAATGGGATTAAGAAAGAAAAGTATGACATTGTCCTGCCCATATACTATGTGGTGTTGGTCAGCTGAATTATTTTATTCATGCTCGGCCATCTCCTTCATTTGAAGTCAACCATGCAAACTTTAATTGATTTGCGTTTTGATGCTGATCTGCATGGCCTTTTTCAAACAGAGTTAAGGAAGAATTTTGCATAAATTTGAACGTGCCATGCTTATCAACTGAGTAGAATTTGGACACAAAAATTGTCTTGACATAAATCTTTGCACCTGTCACTAGACTACACGGCAACTGTTTTATTTGAGTTATTTCATATTAAAGTATCCAAAAATGTTTACAGTAGGGACCAATTTAATAATCTCTTAAATTTCTCATTGCATGATTCTCCTGTTATGAGGTCCATAGGAAGGATACTTAAGTGAGGTTGATTCTTTAGCCTTTGCTTCTCATACGGCTGGTTTCCCATGCATAACAAGCTTGTAAAAAGTTGGCATGCATAGCTCTGAGAATTCTGAAGTTTATAATCAAGAGGCAAATGTAAATGTTTCTTTACTCAAATATAACTTTGCAAGCTTGTGGAATAAACAGGCATGGTCTGAAATTAGATTAATTTTGCCTAAGAAAATAGTTCAAATTAATATTTACCTGGGCCAATTAATACAGATCACCACAATTCAGTTTGTTTTCAAATTTCCATTTGCCCTCATTAGTGTCGTTTTAATCTTTAAACCATTGCTTTAACATAGCCAGTTCAAACACTCTTGAAATGCTTTCCTGAGGGGAGCATTGTGCAGCCTTCCAAGGAGAATTTTTTGTTACCTATTTTCTTGATGTGAATGCTAGCATGTGTTGTGTTCTCTGGAAGCCCCACTGGGCTCATCGGTGACCTTCTACTGGTAGGCCCCAGGGAATCAGGAAGTAATTGGTAACAAGGTACTCACATCTGGCCACTGAACTATCAAGAAAATGCTTGTAATTTTAAACCACTTTTCTCCTTGAACTGTTTGTATTGCTACATTTTAGTGCTGTATGCTACTGGAAAAGTACTTTTTACTGTGTACCATATATTTTATTGTCTGTATTTTAACTTATTATATTAAATATCTTTTTATTAAGTCAATTTAGATTTTGTTGAATGTAATAATTTAGTTTTATCTAGATCACATAATTCATCCATTTCAGAAAGGTGAGACCACAAAATTTTCTGTAATTCAGAGGGGTTTTTTTTTTGGGGGGGGGGGTTGTTTTCTATATACCAAAGAATAATAAACTTGCTAGATAGTTACATAACCAAGATATGTTTAATTTTTTATAGTAGTCCAGAATGTATTGCAGTTTGGTTGCAGCTGAGATTTTGTATGGTATCATGAAAAATCAAATAGAAATGGATATTAAAGTCAGGAAAGATACTGATTAATACTTATTCAGTGTGTTTACTTTTCTGTGTAATCAACTCTTTCATAATCCATTTTAGGTCTGAGAGACTTGACTTTCACAGCAGTGAATCGTCAACTATTTGCTTTTACGGGAATTATAACCAATTGGCATTGAAGCTTGGTTCCCCCCGCCCCTTTTCTTTAAAGCAAGAAAAACAAAATAACAAAAATCAATATACAATAATGGAGCTTGTTGCAAAGTCATTTTAAGGATAAATTCTGCTTTATAGTATTCATTTTATGATGGGCTTCAATGAACTTTGTTACAATCAGTGATTATAGTGTTTCAATTTAAGAAACACAAAGTACTGTATTCTGGCTTATATTTAACAGGAAACGGATTTAAACATTCTTGAACAGCACAAACTTGGACATATCTAGAGTGGGGTTTTAATTTTATACCAAAGTTGTGTTTCACCGCTTTTACAATGTTCTTGTGCAACTGCTATTATCGAAAACTCGGGTGGCTCCACCACACCTGTGCCCCTCCTTCTTGCCTGCTGCCGCAGCACCATCTTAGATCAGTCTTTTTTTTTTCCCGCGGAGCCCCATGGACACATTCCAGACACCTCCATTGGTAAGCTTCCATTTTTTTCCCATAACAGAGTTTTTCACCTTGGGTTTTCATCCAGTTGCCTTGCTGTCGCGGTTATCTCCTTCCTTTTTAGTTTTTTTCCTCTGATTATTGTTTTAACCTTGCCGTGGCACTTTGGCCCTCCTGGTGCCAGTGCTCTTGCGGGCCTTGGCCTCGTCATTGAACCATTCGACTTTGCCATGGCTATTTTTCTGGACATGTCCCAGAAACTCGCCAGTGGGTTCAAGAAGTGTTCCAAGTGCTCTAGGACCATATCAGTCAGACTCCCATAACTGATGCCCACAGTGCTTGAGACCTGATCATCAGCCCTCTTCTTGTGTTCACAGATGACAAGAAGAGGACTCAAATGTCGTGAGTGGAAGCACAAATCAATTTTTGGTGTTCAGAAGTCCAATTCATCATCATTGGCATCAATGACATTTACCTCTGGCTTCCAAGGCTGCATCAAACGCTGGTGGTGCCTCGGCACTGAAGGGTCTCAAGCTAAATTGGAACTGAGCACCCATAGTGCCCTGGATCATCGTCTATCGATCGGACTCCATCTGAAGACAAGGAAGGGATTCAGCTTTGTCTTCATAGACATTGAGGGGCGACCATGTCGAATGTCTGGTAAAGACTCTGGTGCATTGGCATCAAAGCCTATTGATGCATGGCGTTTAGAGCAATGGGGGTCCACTTCAAACACCTAAACACCCCTTCCCCTCCCCCATCCTTTTAACCTCATATCTACCCTAACTAACTGTATAGATTTTATATATCTCCAACATGTACTTTTTAGAAATATAAATGATTTCCCTGTTTACTTCCATGTTAATTTTCCTGTTACTTGTAATAGGTCTGTTATATCTGACCAATTGTTGTATTGTTTCAATGTAAACCGCACTGATGACAAATAGCGCGGTATATAAGAAAATTAAATAAATAAATAAATATAAGCACCCCTTGAAGGTGCCCTGAAAGGAGGAGAACTCATCCTCCAGGATACTGGAGGGGCACAGACAGCCGAGATCCAACTTCTGATATCCCTGTACACCTACTGGATACAGCAGTTGAAGTTGCTCAGGCCCCCACAGCCTTTCGAATCAGCAACCATGCTGAAGCGCCTTCTGCAAGTGTTCAAGGAGCACATTGTGATGCTGCTGGTGGTGCAGTATGTTGGGGCTTTGACATCTGCTGCAACAACATCCGCCACTGTACAGCTGATCTTCAAGAAGCATGCACTGCTTGCGGTAGAGGCATAGACATTGGGACATCAAAGGACCCCGACACTGGTGCCTGCCTGGCCAACATCCCTATCCAGCATCTCAGGATCAGATCTGTCCTTGAGATTAAGATGGGTATCAGTGCATCATCGCTTCCGAAGGAGGTGCCAATCCCCCTCGAAGCAGGAGAGTGATCCAGGCAGAGACTCAGAAATACTTCAACTTCCTCTTCAAGTCTGACTCAGAAGGCTGGGTTACTGAAGTGGAATCAGAGGATTTGTTGTAGGGCGGGTCCCTTAAGCTCTCGTCGTACCCGTCTCCACCTCATGAGCGGTGCAAGTCCCCTCCTGAGAACATGACCTTGCAAGAGTTTGTAAGGGATATGGCCAAGGCTATCCTATTTTCTTTGGATACTGAGGATGAGAAAATATTTTTTCACTCAATGCATAATCAAATTCTGGACGTTGTTACCAGAGTATGTAGTAAAAGCTGTTAGTGTAGCTGAGTTTAATAAAGGTTTGGACAAGTTCCTGGAGGAAAGGTCCATAAACCATTATTAAGGAGGATCCTGGAAATCCACTGCTTACTCCAGGGTGAGTATTGTGGAAGCTGTGGACTTTGGGTACCTGTCAGGTACTTTTGACCTGGATTGGCCACTGATGAAAATAGGATATTGGATTTGATGGACCTTAGTCTGACCCAGTGTGACATTTCTTATGAGCCCAGGGCAGAAGAGTTGGAGATCCTACATTACTCCTCAGCACCAAAGGATTTTGTGCCGGTGCCCGTGCATCACATCCTGCAAATGGTACAGATGAGAATGTGGGAAAATCCTCTCATTGTACCTCCGGTTAGTAGAAGGCTCAACTCCATGTACAGAGTTTAGAAGGCTCCCGAATTCAAGAAGCCTCCACACCATTCCTTGGTGGTTGAATTCACCCTGAAGAAATCAAGAGCACAGAGACTCATTCCTCATTGCGCCCAGGGAGAGAGGCTAGGACATTGGACTCTTTAGAGAGGAGATGCTTTCAGAGTTCCATGCTTGTTGCCCGTGTGGCCTCTTAAGAGCTCTGCATGGGCATGTTCTTAAAGGACATCATGTGCAACTTGGCTGATCTAGCCCAGTTCCTCCCTCCAGAGAAATTGGACCAATATCGTTCCCTAGTGGCCCACGGCAAGGACTGCTTGAAGTTCATGGTCCGAGTGACCTATGATATCTTTGAGACAGCATTCTGGAATGCTGCCATCAGTATTGGCACCCAATGACCTGGAGCAGTCGGTGCAAAACAAGCTGACAGACATGTGCTCCAGAAAGAATCTCTTCAGAGATCAGGTCGGAGAGAAAGCTGGCAATATCGAAAAACAGCATATTACGCTTTCCATGCTGTCTGAACATGCCTCCTCTCGTAGGAGGTATCAAGGGGGAAACCAGAGGAAGGTGTTATTTCTGGTGGCGGCCACTTAAGCACACAGAGTGAGCGAGCTTTAGGCTCTAGTAGTTCATCCACCTTACACCAGATTTCGCCATAATAGATTGGTTCTTCATACTCATCCTAAATTCCTTCCAAAAGTGGTTTCAGATGTCCACCTTAATCAGGCAGTTATTCTTCCAACATTTTTCCCAAGACCTCATGCCCACAAAGGAGAAGCTAAGTTTCACATGCTGGACTGCAAGCAAGCCTAACATAGGCCCATAGAAAGTCCTTCCAGCTTTCTGTTTCTTTTGATCTCATCAAGCTAAGGGCTGCTGTTTCCAAACACTCTTTTAATTTGGTTAGCAGACTGCATCTCTCTTGCTTTCGCCCAGGCAGACCTAGCCTTGATGGCCATGTCACTGCTCATAATGTCACAGCTATGGCCGTGTTGGTGGCCAACTTGTGCTTTGTCTCCATGGAAGAGATCTGCAGGGCTGCAACATGGTCTTCAGGCTACACATTCACATCTCACTACTGTCTAGATGGGGGGACTGCAGCTTTGGCTAATATGTACTTTGGAATCTGTTTGGGGATTAGAATCCAACTCCATTCTCCTGGGCCCATTCCATTCTGTCCAGGCTACCTAAAAGCAACAAAAAAAGGGATGAGAGTCACTGTTGTATATAGTTAGCCTTCCGGCCGGTTGTCATACTGCAGTTGAGTTTTGCCCTTGGTGGCTTCTGAGTGGGCTTCTTGGTTTTCAGTAGTCTGTAGCTTGGGAGTCCCATACGTGAGGACTCATTCCTACTTGTCTACAGAGAAAAGGTAGTTAATCATCTGTAGCAGGTGTTTTCTGTGGACAACAGGAATAAGTCCTCACAACCCTCCCACCTCCCTGAGGAGTTGCTTTTTGCTACAGCGATGTTAGACTGATCTAAGATGGCATCAAGGAGGCACGCAGGTGAGGTGGAATCTCCCAAAAGCTTTCATTAGAAGCTGGGAAGTGTTCCCATATGGGGCTCTGTCAGAGGACGTCATCCATACATGAAGACTTATTCCTGCTGTCCACGGAGAACACTTCCTACAGGTGAGGAACTACGTTTTAAGAGCAGGAAAGGAACTCCTACAGGTGAGGAACTCTCAGACCAGGCCAGATGTGATAGGAGAGCATAAATCAACACAAGATGGAGACTGAGAACTATGTGGTGGGGGGAGTGCTGGTTGGGCAAAGACTGAGATGGACTATCTAGTCCTGTTTCCAAGATGCATCACACTCAGGTTGCCTATCCAATAACAGCACTAGCCTTCAATACCCGTTGACAGACAATCGTGTTATACCTGTGGGGACATCATGTCCACAGTGCACCAGGCAGCTCTGACTGTTTTGTAGGTGCTTAATGTAGATGGTTTCCTAGCGCTGCATATCGGTCAGGCCCTGAGACTGAGCATTAGCACAGTTCTCTGTCAATGGGGAGCGCACAGGCACCTTTTAGCAGGGTATTTGGTCTTGGAATGCTGAGGAATTTCTTGAAATTGGATTCTAAGCCTGTACCTGCATCCTGCTTTTACTTCCGCAATTTTGGCCAGACTTTACTTCAGATCACCTAGTTTGGCAGTGGCCAGGTTATGGTGCTTTTATCTGTTTGTTGGGTTGTCAAGTCCGCGCTCTGGATTTTTCACAATGCATGTCTGTCTTCCATTACAGCAGATGTTGGTGCCAAGGGCACATCGACAGCCAAATAACATCAAATGGAAACTAGTCTGGGGAACTTATGACACCTTTAAGGCCCCTTTTACATTCCAGGTAGCATACATGAGCATACTCGACTGTTCAGTTTGAGGTGATGAAAGTTAATTCGAATATAGACCTCTCTAGTTCAATGTGTAAGCACTTTGGGTTGCTCCAGCTCTCCATTCCTGTAAGGCTTCAATATACCAGACTGTGGTTGAGGTAACAGCTGAGTAGTGCCTCTGGCATAGTCTTTCCTGTACCAGGAGAGTCCATTTTGTGAGAAGTTTGTTTGAGCTTGATTCCAGTATTTCACTGGTACAAGGGGTTTCATGCAAGGTAGCAGTTACCTAAAGTCAGAAGTGAAAGGATAGTTAAAAAAACTATCGTATTGGTCGTATTGCACTATTAACTACCGCAACAGTTTGGTTCAGAAATATAGTTGGGGAAAAAGACCTGAGCATCTAAAACTTAAGATGAAGAGATGTCTAGTTTATGGCAACCCTTGTAAATGTCTTAGACAAATTGCTCAGCGCTCTGCTGTTTGCTCTGGTTGTTACATGTGCTGCATCCCAGCATTGTGCATTGATGAGAGAGAGAAAGGTCTTTGTGGGGGGCCATGGGGCAGGAGTTTATGGCTTAAATTACCTTTGTGACTTCTTAGTACCCCCAGGGGTATAGCAGTGGGGGAGCAGCTTATACCTTTGGGCTGAGCTCAGAGGCAGTGATTCAAGAGCAGATGCTGTCCTCATTAGGAGCTATGCTAACTGCTGTAGAGGCAGGACATATCCATGACATCAAGCTCTTAGCCCTAAGAGTTCACTGCTGACAGGTGAAGCTTACAGCTCAGTGTGAAGGAAGTTATACATGAAGGAGAAGGCAATTTGCTTCCATGGTCATTTCCTGTCTTCACAGAGATGGAGTGGAGGTCTGGAAGGATTCATGCAGGTGTAAAATCTGGGTGGTGCTTCATTACATATGGAACTTCCCTGGCATATTTTCTCCATGTCAGTCTGAGATAAGTGAGCCTCTGGGCATTTGGATAAAAATGCAGTTGCACTTGGTTCCCAGCATAGGACCAGACAGTAAAGATCATAAAGTGCTTAGTCACAGCTGCCCTGTATTGAGCTCCTTTGAGGTCTTCAAGCCTGTTGTAGTTCAGAGGGACTAACAAAGTAGGGCTTGCCTGCTGCTTTTTGTAGGGGGGTCAGCCAGTTGACTAAGTCTTCTTGGCACAGCCAGTGCATGGGGATCCATGGGGTTTTTCATCAGCAGGTCCTAGGTGATATAGTAATGCAGCAGGAGAGTGCTAAGTTATTGCAGTGAGCTACTAGGTGACATCAGTATGAGTTACCATCTCCCTTCTTTTTCTTAAGGTTGTGCATATCATCTGTTGTACATTTTTCAGCTCAAACTGCAGAGGTGGTCTTGAGGGCCGGCTGCAGTATCTGTAGTAATAATTTTTCAGCATGGGCAGTGGCTGCCCCCTGTCTGGTATTTTGAAGGTGCTTACCCAACTCAACAGGCAGAATTGGTACTGTCTTAGGTACCATAATTATTTATTTATATACCTGTATACCTGCTCTTATAAACTGCTAAATCTAAGAGTCAGTGGTTTACTGGAAACAATAGGCCAACATGGCTTTACATAGAGCAGTAACATAAAATGGCAGATGATAAAAATGGTTAATTAGAAGGGTGAAAGTAAAAAAGCAATTAATACATGTATACAGAAATTTTGCTGAATTCACATATGCAACTAAGTACACCGAGTGTGTAGAGTCTCATTTGCAAAACATTCGAGGAAGAGGAGTGTCTTAAGCTTCCTTCTAAATGTCATTAAGTCCTTTCATGTTAATCAGTTGTCTTCCTGACTGCCGGCCAGTAGACAAGAATAGTAATTAGAGGGTTTTCATTGGTTGGATGTCGGATAAATCTTGCCTTAGTGAAGGGGGAATGTGGAATTGGGTAAGTCTGCACATCGCTTTTGCCTTGTTCAGTAAGGCTAGGTATGAGGTGACTATATGGTGGTACAAAGGACATCAGGAATTGGTACAATTGCATTTCATAAAGTTGGTGCAAAAAGGGAGAATACTCTTTTTGAGATGAAATAAGTGGTTTCAGTATTAAGTAGGGAGGTATACATAGTGTGTTAATGGAACTGGATCTTCTGCTTCTGTTTGGTGTTTTGTAGAAGCATTTCAAGATGGATGATAGAGAGATTGTGAATTACTTTAAAGATAACAGGGACTTGAATTTAACTCTCTCAGTAACAGGTAACCAATGTAGATGCTTTAGTATATGGGTAATGTGTTCAGTTTTCAATTTGTTGCAGAGAATGCATGCTGCTGTGTTCAAAGTCATTTGCAGTGGGCGAGTTGTGGATTTGGAAGGGCCTTGAAGGAGGATGATGCAATAATCAATAAATATCATATTTCTCAGAATTCCAAACCAGATGCTTCTCTTGATGCTCTCAGAAGGCATATGCCACTTCTCTGTTACGGGAAGGTCAACTTTTCTAATGTTGGAGTATTGAGGGGTGTAGGTCTTGGTGTCAGGATCTGAGTGTTGGTCTGCTTCAGTCTTTCCAGCTGGACACTGGCCTTGTGCCAGACAGACTGGTTTGGGACCTAATGTTTTATCTCCTTGTGAGTAGAGGCTTCTGCTTTCAGGTTTGGCTGTCCCTGAGAGGAATTGGGCATCTTTGGCTTCTGTGCTCGAAGAGAGGATACAGTGCAATTTTTGGCACCCTTTCTCAAGTTTTAAGGAAGTCTCTGATGGTACCACCTTGGTGCTTTTATTTTTGGGGTCCACCCTGGTCAAACTCCTTGTAGGACGTGAGATTGTAAATCATGTTCTAGCGCCCTTTGGCTCTATCAGAAGTGTTTCTGAACTTCCAACTCTTTCATGACTTGTCCTTTCATGTTAATCCAGTTATTGTCTCCCTGACTGCCGGCCAGTAGACAAGAACAGTTCTTAAAGGGTCCTCATTGGTTGGATGTCGGACAAATCTTGCCTTAGTGAAGAGGGAATGTGGAATTGGATAAGTCTGCACATCGCTTTTGCCTTGTTCAGTAAGGCTAGGTATGAGGCGACCATATTGAAAGTGTCAGTTGCCATGACATTCTGGAAGTGACTGCTTCAGCATACTATATCCATGGATATATTGCACCTACAGCCTTGGAAGTTCACTGAATGAAGGTGTGTGCTTATTCCTGGATGAAGTCCACTTTCGTTCCTTCTCAGGAACCTGGTCGAGTGGCCACTTAGATGTCGCAGTGCTTGCATAATCGTTCTTACAGACTGGGAGGTCACGTGAGGAAGGACACAGACTTGGTCAAGCATTCTGGAAGCAGTCTTGAATTTTAATGTACTGGGACAGGACTATCACTCTGTGTCCTCATGATGGATGCTTACAACCCCAGTGGGGGAAGCCTACCAGAGCTCTCTTCTTTCTCTGGGAATCTGGTTGCAAGCTGAACAACTGCTTCACATTAACCACCTGGCACTCTCCATGATATTCTACTGCTTCTGAGTGTTCAGACATCTTTTACAGGGTCATTCAGTTTTAATACAGGTGGATAACTAAGTTGCCATGTGTTTGTCAGCAAAGAGGAATGAGTTTCCTTCACTTATACTAGAAAGCAGCTGGAATGGGGATCCTTGATTTCCAATTGCATACAAATTCATGCTGCCTACCTGCTGAGCAATTTAAAACCACGTATCGGGCACAGAGTTATTTTGCCCCGTGAGTGGTCTTTCTACCATCAAAACACTCACAGTATTTTTCAGCATTAGGAACTCCTCAAATAGTAGACCTGTTTGCCAGTAGCTGAAATGCAAAGCTATCCCTCTGTTCAGTGTGCCTGTTCCTGGACAGTTGGCAAGGGATGTGCTGGACATAAAGTGGATTTAGCTTCTCTATGATTAATCTCCCATCCCTCTCATAGCCAAAAACTCTGCACAAGTTTGAAGACAGACCCCAGTATAATTATTTCCATAGCTCCATATTGGCCTTATCAGAACTGTTTCCTTTTTGTCAAGCCTCATGCCTCTGTGCAGGCTTCAGATTTTTCCATAGCTGATCATGCTAAACAAAGGCTACCTTTTAAATCCAAATCTTGAATCACCAGCCCTGATGATAGGAAAATTGAGCAGTATTTAATTTTTATTGAGCAGAAATGGTCTATCAAAAAGGTGTGGGGTGACTTCCACAGCAGATTGGCTAACCTGTGGAAGGGGGCTTTTATTTATTTATTTATTTATTTATATTCTCTTATATACGCGCTATTCTGCATCAGTGTGGTTTACATTGAACAAACTGAAATTACATTGAACGGGGCATTATAACTTTGAGAACTATTATCTCCAGGAACAAGCAGGAATAAGTCTTCACATATGGGTATCGTCGGTACCGACGGAGCCTGTGTGGGAACGCTCCCCAGCGTCCAGTAAGAAAGCTTTTGGGAGCATCCCACAGCGCCTGCGTGCTGCCTTCCCGCCTTTTCCAACCGCCTCTCTCCAGTTCTTCTTTTCCGCGGAGCCAGCAGGTCGTGTTCCTGTCACCGCAGAAGAATTCTTTATTTTTTCTTTATTTTTCTGTGTCGCGTCTGCCTTCTTCGATGTCAGACCGGTACCGCCGGTCTTTTCTTTCTGAAAAACAAAAAACAAAAAAAAACCCTTCCTTCAACTGTGCGTTTTTGGTTTGGGCCTTAGGCCTGAACATATTTTCTCCTCATGGAGAAGCCCGCTTCCGGGTTCAAAAAGTGCACGAAGTGTGGCGGTACTATTTCTGTCACCGACACCCATAACTGGTGTCTAAAATGTTTGGGTCCTGACCATTCCATCACGGATTGTGTGTCCTGTACCATGATGTCTAAAAGAGGTCGGCAGAACAGAGCAGCCAAGCTCAGTACCCTGTTTCCCTCTGATGCAGCCTCAGTGGCATCGACGTCTTCCAGGGCTTCTTCCTCCCATGGATCTCAGGTAACCAAACATAAATCTAGCCGGTCCTCGAAGGGTAAATCTCCCTCTAAGCATCGAGATGCCTCCGGGCTTGTCCTCGAGGATTCCGCACTGGCAAAATTATCCCGGCGGGAAGTTCCGGCTTCCAAAGCATTGTCTATGGGGTCACAGGTTGACATTGATGGCTCGGCCTCGACCTCGACCTGTTGCCGTGTTCTGGGGTACCGGTGGCCTCCACTGGTACCGACATCCAGACTCTGGTGGCGTCGATGGATCAGACGATTCTGTCCATGCAGCGCACCCTAACGGCATTTATGCAGGCTTCGACGCCTCCGGTACCACAACAGTCTCCGTTGCCGGTACCAACTCCGGCACCGGCATCGTTCCCGGTGCCGGTACTGATTGCATCAATCACTTCAAATATGTAGTCAGATTGCATCGACATCGGCTTCGGTGTCGACTGCAACGGTACCCTGTCCTATGATGCTCATCAGTACCGAACCGGTACAGCTTACTCCCGATGTCGATCCCACTCGGTACACGTATCGGGCTTTACAGGAGCATCCAGACAGGCAATACTTCGATTCCTCCGAAGACTCTGAGTCGGAGACTTCTGTCGATGCACCGGTACTTCTTCCTCAGGAGTCTGATTCTCAAACGAAGAATGTCTCCTCCCGAAGACCTGTCTTTTCAGGACTTCATTAGGGAAGTGGCTAGGGGCCTCTCCATTACAGTGGCCCCTGAGTCAGAGCCTAGAGCCAAGCAACTAGATATTTTGCAATATCCTAAGGCTCCTAAAGAAGCAGCTACTTTACCTATTCATGAGATTCTCTATGATCTCATGTTGAGCATGTGGGAGACTCCTCTTACCACCTCTCCTCATTCTCGTAGATTAGACACCATGTACCGTGTCCCTCCTTGTCCTGGCTTTCATAAGTCTCAGCTTCCTCACCACTCTATTGTGGTAGAGTCTGCCATGAGGAAAATAAAGAGTGCAAAGAGACACTCATCTAATCTGCCAGGACGTGAATGCAGGACCCTTGATGCTTTTGGCCGAAGGGTTTTCCAAGCTAATATGCTTGCTGCCAGAATCAACTCCTATAGTCTCTATTTGGGGATGTTTCTAAAAAGTCACAGATCATCTGCAGACTTTAGCCCCTTTTATTTCAGAAGATAAAAGGCAGGAATTTCTCACTTGGCTTAAACATGCCCAAGATGTTTCCAAATTTTCCAACCATTCAGCCTTTGACTCTTTTGAGTGTGTAAGCAGAGCCTCGGCTATTGCCATAGGTGCACGCAGAATTGCTTGGTTACAAGCCTCTGATTTGGAACTTTGGGTCCAAGATGAACTGGGAAATCTTCCCTTGTACAGGTGAAAACCTTTTTGGCAGGGATTGGAAAGCAAAGGCCACTCAGATGGATGCTGAGAACTCTGCTTTGGATCGACTTTCAAAGTCTACCTCTGCTCCTGCTAAGAAAAGGTTGTTCAAAAAGTCAACTTTTTCTAAAAAGGGAAGATACTATCCTGCTTATGGTCAGCAGGCATCTTCTTCAGGTCGTTTTGCTGCAAAGCGTCAGCAACCACCTAAACAGGCCAAGTCAAAGGCTGCCAGGCCTCCCACGACTCAGCAGCCTCAGCCTCCCCAGGGCCTTTGACTTGCAACTAGAGAACTTAGCCTTTCTGGCTCTGGAAGAACCAGAGCCCCTCATCATTCCAGGAAGGTTGGCTTACTTTGCTCCCAGATGGGAGCAAATTACAGCAGAGCAATGGACCCTCTCCATTGTAAGGGAAGGGTACAAGCTTCATTTCTTGAACCTTCCTCCCCACACCATGGTGAGACAGTTCAATTCTCCAATATCTCTCCTCAACCTTCTGGGTCAGGAGATTGCTACCCTTCTTGCCCAAGGGGCAATAGAAGAAGTACCCCTTCTTCAACAGGGCTCAGGGTTCTACTCCCCTTATTTTCTTATTCCAAAGAAAACAGGGGGTTCAGACCCATTTTAGATCTCAGAGAATTGAACAAGTTTCTATTCAAAGAGAAATTCAAGATGATTTCTCTCGGTACTCTGCTGCCATACCTTCAGAGTCAGGACTGGCTTTGTTTTCTAGATCTCAAGGATGCGTACACCCATGTCCTCATCCATTCAACACACAGAAGGTTCCTTCGGTTCCTTTTTCAAGGAAAGCACTACCAATACAGAGTGCTTCCTTTCGGTCTGGCATCTGCACCAAGGGTGTTCACGAAATGCATGGCAGTAGTAGCTGCATTTCTACGCACTCTAGGAATATTCGTTTTCCCATATCTGGACGACTGGCTCATTCGAGCTTCATCCCAGTCAGAGGCCCAGATTTCTCTAACCTGCACAATGCGTGTCCTTCAGTATTTGGGACTGGTAGTAAACATCCCAAAATCCCATCTCACCCCTACTCAGTCTCTGGAGTTTATAGGGGCCTTGCTGGATACCACAACTGCAAGGGCCTATCTGCCTCAGGCCTGTTGCCTACGCTTGGTGCAGTTAGCCTCCCAGATACAGTTAAAGCCCCATTTAACTGCTCGAGAGATGTTACAACTAATAGGCCACATGGCATCAACCGTGCATGTGGTTCCATATGCTCGCCTTCACATGAGGGGAGCTCAATGGACTTTGTCCACCCAATGGACTCAGGCATCAGGTTGCCTGTCAGACAAAATAGCAAACTCCAGTCGTCTATTTTGTTCTCTCCAGTGGTGGAAGTCCCCTCCAAATCTGTTGCTGGGGTCCCCTTTTCAGCAGTCGCTACCCCAAGCAACTCTGACAACAGATGCTTCTCCATTGGGTTGGGGAGCTCATCTGCAGGATCTCTCCACCCAGGGCATCTGGTCTTCACAGGAGACTTCTCTCCATATCAATTTCTTGGAACTCAGAGCAATATTCTTAGCTCTCAGAGTGTTCCATTCCCTGCTCAGCTACAGGGCAGTCCTCATCCATACGGACAACCAAGTAGCCATGTTCTATGTAAACAAGCAGGGCGGGACTGGCTCTGTCGCTTTGCAACGAAGCTTTGCGACTGTGGGCCTTCGCCAGAGAACATCACATCCATCTTCTGGCAGTATATCTTTCAGGCGTTTAAAACTCTTGGGCGGACAGACTCAGTCGAGTTCTGCTTCCACACGAGTGGTCCCTCCACATGGACCAGGTAGCCAGGATTTTTCGAATTTGAGGAACCCCGGACATAGACCTCTTTGCAAGTCCGTGGAATGCCAAACTTCCCCGGTTCTGTTCCAGAATTCCATGTCAGGGAGTTCAGGCCAAGGATGCCTTCCTCCTTCGCTGGGGTCAAGACTTCCTTTATGCCTTTCCACCAATTCCCCTAATTCCCAAGACACTATTCAAGCTTCAGAGAGATCAAGGGACCATGATTCTCATAGCACCACATTGGCCATACCAAGGGTGGTACCCCCTCTACTTCTGCATCTCTCTCAAGCTCCTTCCCTGGACTTGGGCTCTGCACCAGATCTTCTGTCCCAGGAAGAGGGAAAGTTTGTGGCACCCAAACCCCCAGTCGCTCCATCTCAGGGCTTGGTTGCTGAGGGCCTAGACCTTCAAGATTTTCATCTCTCTCAGCAAGTCAGAGATGTTATTCATGCCTCTAGAAAGCCTTCTACTAGACGTTCCTATGCTTTCAAATGGAAAAGATTTACCATTTGGTGTTCAGGGAAAGGTCTAAACCCTCTTGCAATACCTCTGAATTCTCTACTAGAGTATCTCCTGCATCTATCCCATGCAGGTCTGAAAACAAATTCAGTAAGAGTCCATTTGAGTGCTATTGCAGCGTCCCTCAAGCCTCTCAATGGACAACCTGTTTCCTCTCATCCTCTTATAGCAAGATTCATGAGAGGCCTTCTTTTAACTAACCTCCCATTAGACCACCTCCAGTGGCATGGGACTTAAGCCTGGTTCTTGGCCAGCTTATGAAAGCCACCCTTTGAACCTTTAGCCACCACCTCCTTGAAATTCCTTTCTTGGAAAGTTATTTTTCTCATTGCAGTCACCTCAGCACGCCGCATCAGTGAGTTGCAAGCTTTGGTGGCTAATCCTCCTTATACAAGGTTCCATCATGATAAGGTAGTCCTCAGGATCAATCCACACTTTATGCCTAAAGTGGTCTCACCTTTTCATCTGAACCAAGAGGTATATTTACCTGTCTTATTTCCAGGAGCTCATGAATCAAATGCAGAGAGGAATCTTCATACCTTGGATTGTAAGAGAGCTCTCGCTTTTTACTTACAAAGAACACAGCAACATAGAAAGTCTTCTCAACTCTTCGTTGCTTTTGATCCTTCTCATTTAGGACTTCCAGTCTCTAAGAGAACACTGTCCAACTGGATTGCTCAGTGTATTTCTTTCGCCTACCAGAGTAGGAACATTTCTCTGGAGGGCCATGTCACGGCTCACAATGTGAGAGCCATGGCAGCCTCAATGGCTCATCTAAACTCTGTCTCCATCGACCAAATCTGTCGAGCGGCCACCTGGGCCTCGGTTCATACCTTCACAGCCCATTATTGTTTGGACAAGGACTCCCGCCGGGATGCCTCGTTTGGTCAGGCTGTTCTCAAACACCTGTTCCATTCTTAATCAACTCCTACCCACCTACCCTGGTCGGATGCCAGAGATCCATGGGAGGAGGTAGAGTCCTTTTCAAGGACACACAACCTGGGGTTTCTCCCTGGCATCTACAGCTAGGGAGTCCCCATATGTGAAGACTCATTCCTGCTTGTTCCTGGAGATAGCACAGTTGCTTATCTCTAACAGGTGATCTCTGGGAACAGCAGGAATAAGTCTTCACAACCCACCCACCTCCCCTAGGAGTTGTATCTCTCTATCTATCTTTCCTTTCCTCCCTCTCTCTTTGTCTCAGCTTTAAAACTCGAAATGGAGAGAGGCGGTTGGAAAAGGCGGGAAGGCAGCGCGCAGGCGCTGTGGGATGCTCCCAAAAGCTTTCTTACTGGATGCTGGGGAGCATTCCCGCGCAGGCTCCGTCGGTACCGACGATACCCATATGTGAAGACTTATTCCTGCTGTTCCCAGAGATCACCTGTTACAGGTAAGTAACTGTGCTTTACAGTGAACATGGGCTATGGAGGGTTAAGTGTCTTGCCCAAGACCACAAGGAGCACCTGTGGGACTAGAAACCCCAGTCCTTCCGGCCCAAGGTTGCTGTCCTCTAGTGGGATTTGAACCCCCGACCTTCCGGCCTGAAGTACCTTGCCCCAACCACTAGGCCACTCCTCCACTCCTTTAAATTGGCTTTATTGGTGGTGTGTGAACAAAGCCCCCAGGTAAGTAAAATGTTAAATAACTTTGCAGAAATGGGGATAAAAGGGCATCAAGACAACTGTGCATGCCATTGCCCATAGTATGGGAAATAAGCTTCTAGATATAGAGAAGAGGCTGATTTGGATTTATGGACATGGAGAATCATGACCGGGATATAATTATACCAGAATAAAATCTATTCACACACACTCATGCTTTTTTTTTTTTTAAAGTAACATAATTGCATGGCTTATGAGGTAAGGATAAAGCACTAGCTTAATCTGGAAAACGGGAATGGAACATTGACATTGGTCTGATTATAAGTTCTCCTTCACAGGCAGAGGTGGACAGATTTAATTGAAGACCTTTACAATATTGTTATGACAGGAGAAGTGCTATTGATGGGTGATTTCAATGTGCTAGATATTGATTGGTACATCTCTGATGCAGTGTTGCTTAGAAGTAGGGAGATTATGTATTCTCCATAGGGAGAACTATTTGGGCAACTGGTCAATGGATCCAGTGCAGGAGGGGCCATATTGGACCTGGTTCCTACAAATGGGGAAATAGTGGATGATATCTGGCAACTAGTGATCACTGGATGGTATGGTTTGGTTTGTATTAGGACACTAGCAGAGATAGGTAATTCAAAATCAAGGGTCCTAGACTTCAGGAAAACTAACTTTGTCAAGATAGATGAATGCTTCAAGGAGTCATTAGCTAGATGGGTATGTATAAAAGCAGTGGGCAAAACTGACAGGATATTTTGAGGGCAACAAACCTTTCTGTTAGGAAAAAAAATAAGCTGATACAATTCTTGAAAGAAACTGCTGAAAAGGTAAGGCAAAAGAGGTTAGCTTTCATAAAGTACAAGAGATTGCAGAAAGAGGAAGATGAGCAACAATATTTGGAAAAGCTAAGAGAAACTGGGAAGGTAGTCAGGAAAGCAAAGATGCAAATGGATGAAAAAACTGTGCAATAAAATGGAGGGATAAGACCTTTAGGTTAGCCAATGACAGATGGAACTATAAAAGTGGTATTGTCAGGCTCAAAGGCAAAGGGGAGGAATTTGTAGAAGATAAGGATAAAGCAGAATTGCTTAACAAATATATTTCTATTCTGTGTTCCCAGATGAAGGGTCTGGAGTGAATCCTCATGAAAACACATAAATAGTATGAGGCAGATCTTGAATGAATTTCAGAAGACTGTCTGTGAGGAGCTAGCTAAACTAAAAGTAGACAAAGTGAATGAGGCTGGATGAGATAATCAAAGATTATTGAAGAAACTTGGAAGTTCTGGCAGTTCTGCTGGTCTGACTTTTTCAGTGCTTCTTTCTTTTATATATTTAAAGTATTTCTTTCCTGCCTCATCACTGCATTCTTGTCAGCTTAGAATAAACACATATACAATTCATAAACTAATAAGAGAAAACACACACTAAAATTATGTAGTAAAAGCCTGAGCAAATCATCTTTCGGTTTTCCACCGAAATGCCATCACATCAGTAAGCATCCTAATCTTTACTAGCAATGCATTCCATAGTCGCAGTACACTGACAGTACTCTGCTAGTAACTGGTGGAAGGACCAGGGAGCCTATGAGCCTATTAGAAATACATTTTGTAATAAAGGCACCAAATCAGACTATAAACTGTGTTGGATTTTTAAAGCTATGAATACTTTAAACCAGAGGTTCTCAATCCAATCCTTGAGACACACCTAGCTAGTCAAGTTTACAGGATAATCATAATGAATATTCATGAGAGATTTGCATGCACTCCCTCCAATGTATGCAAATCTCTCATGTGCATATTCATTGTGGTTATCCTGACTGGCTAACTTGAGGACTGGGTTGAGAACCCCTGCTTTAAAGTGTTCATAGCTTTTAAAATTCAACACTGTTCATAGTGTTTATAACAGTGGCAGGCTCGGGTATTTTCGGTGGCTGCTCTGGCCCTCTGGAATGCATTTCCGGAGGTTTTGCAGAAGATGGACCTGATGGCGTTCAGGAAGACACTGAAAACTCTTATTACCTGTTTAGGAGGGCAGTCATGATTTTCTAGCAGTGATGACAGATGGTAGCATTATGTGTTGCTTGGTGGGGTGGGAAGGGTAATTTGGTGAGGAGGGAGGGGTGATAGGTAAACCGCCTAGAATACTGTAGTACTTGGCAGTCAATAAATGTTTTAAAATAAATAAACTGATACAAACTTCAATAGGGAGCCAATGAAGTCCCTGTAAACAAGGGGATATATGATCCACCATAAACCTCTGAAGAATAAGCCTAACTGCAGCATTTGGTGTAGTTTTCAAAGCTTGAATAGGGATTTTTGGCAACCCATCATAGATTATACTACAATAATCATATGACAAACACCAGCATGTGAAAGACTATCCTAAAATCACAAGAATCACAAAACGGATGAACTCTTACAAAATGCATGCATTAAGTAAACAGCTTGTACCACTTTTTTAAATCTGCAACTGCATACTTAAATGTGTGTCTAAAACTATATCCAAATATCATGTTTCAGAATAAACTGGAGTTACATCATCCTTGAATTGGACAGTTGCCGGATGAACATAATCCACATCCTGGCAAATGATTAATGACTCTATGCAGAGAACCATTCCATAATTGCCTCAAAACAAATGCCCATGTATCTAGGGAGTTCTTCACCAACTATAAATGGTACATAAATTATATCATCATCAGCATAGACCTAATACAGGCCATTGGGGCTGTTAATGACACATAAAGACTGGATGTAAATGTTAATAATGCAGAAAGGGCTGACTATTGCGGGATTCTCTTTTTAAGCAGAAATCATTTTGATGCTTGGTCCCCCACACTCTAACCTATTGCATACTGCCTGATAAGTCAGACTAAAAGCATAAAAAAAACTTGAGTGGGGAGTGGGCCAAGGGAGAACACTAGATGTGGTATACTTAGATTTCAGCAAAGCCTTTGACATAGTTCCACATAGGTGATTTATAAACAAACTGAACACCCTTGGGTTGAGTCCTAAAGTGACTGACTAGGTTAGAAAGTGGCTGAGTGAGAGGCAACGAAAGGATGGTAACAAATGCAGTTCACTGTGGGGGTCATTCCGAGCCACGAATAGCAGGGATTTATGCCCTGCTTGGACATACATCCCCACCATTCATCCCCCTGCCATTCCCCGCACAAAGGCTCCCCGTACAAACAGTGAAGTTTATGGGAAGCCTTTGTTCGGGATCAGCAGAAGGTGGGCGGAAGGCGGAGAGTGCAGGGTGTGGGCGGGTCAGCACCCCAGATGTACAGGGCCTGCCTTGCATGTCCGGGGTATGCTGGTTAGATGGGGGACTTATTCCACCTCAGAGGTGGAATAAGTCCCCCCTGGATGCAGCGTTTTGGTGGCAGCTGGCAGAGACAGGTGAATTTAGGGGTGCAGGAAGTTCCCCGCAGCTGGACCCTGGCCATGGGAGGCCAGATCGAGAGTCTGGTTGTGGGGAAAGGAAAATTTCGATAGTAGCTGGCATTTGCAACAGGATGCCATGGCTCTGCGGCTCCATTCAGGAGCCTGATTGAGTTAGTCGGGTTGTGGCTGGGCATGTGGCTGGTCAGAATCGGGGCCTGGCCTGCATGTCCAGGCGCTAGACCCGATTCTGCCGTGGGGGCTGCCAGATCAGAATCAGGTCTAACTTTGCATGGCCCAGTTCTGCTCGGCCATACAGGGTCTGCATGGCCTGAATGGAATAGGCAACTATGAGTATAAGGACATTACCAGTGGTGTGCTGCTGGGATTGGTCCTTCATCCAGAAGGGCTGCCAAGTATGTTTTGCATCTTTGCAGATATCAGAATAGGTTAGACACTTTGGAAGGCGTGATCTAGCAAAGCTTTTTAAGCATGGTCAAGAAAAATTCAGTCTTAAAAAAAAAAAGTGCAGGGTCGTGCATTTTGAGCTGCAAAAACCCAAGGGATCAGTACAGTATAGTGTGTGAAGTACTTCTGTCCATACAAGAACTAACCTTGCAGTGATCATATCTGATTTTATGCTAGTCAAAAAGGTAGAAACAGTGATGGCAAAAGCCAGAAGGTGCATAGGATAGGAATGGCCAGCTGGAAGAGAGAGGGGATAATGCATCTGTATAAATCTCTGCTGACACCTCACTTGGAGTACTTTGTGCAGTTTTAGAAGACTGCACCTTCATAAAGAGATAAACAGGAAAGAGCCAGTGCAGAGGGTAACTACTAAAATGAACAGTGATCTTTGTCATAAAGCATATGGGAATAGACTTTCAAGATCTGTATTGGAAGAAAAACAGGGGAGATTTATTTATTTATTTATTTATTTACAGTCTCTTATATACCGCACTATTCGGCATCAGCGCGGTTTACATGGAACAAAAATGCTCAGTACAGTTAACGTGTAAGAGTTTACAGATAACAGGGCAAGTAACTTGGATAACAGGGGTAAACTATTTACAGCATTTGCTACATAAACTTGTATAACAGTGGCAAACTATTTACAAATATTGCTACATAAAGTCGTATGATCATGAATACCATAGAAACAAATGCACCACTAAGGGTTAGGGAATCTTTCTTAGCATGTTGTTGGGAAACCATATAATTGCTTAGCGGGTTGCATCTCTGTCTCAGTGGGTGAGGTTGGGTTCTATGAGGTACTTATTGAAAAGATGGTATTTAAGGGCTTTCCTAAACTGTGTGAGGCTCTTAATCGCCCGGATATCTGGAGGTAATGCGTTCCAGCATCTTGGTGCACTGATACTAAACGCCCTATTGGCTGTAGATGTTGTGCACGCTGTTAATGCTTTCGGGACTTTTAGGGTGTTTGTAGCTGTGGATCTCCTTGCTCTATTAGGAGATGTGATATGGATGAGGGCCGTTATTGACTCAGGGGAGAGCTTGTTAATAGCTTTAAAAGTGATTAACAGTGTCTTGAAGACAATTCTAGCCTGGATAGGTAGCCAATGTAATTGTATCAGCAGAGGTGTCACGTGGTCACTTCTGGAGGCTCCATGGATGACCCTTGCTGCAGCGTTCATGGCGAGCTGTAGTGGATGTAAGGTGGATAGGGGCAGGCCTTGAAGGATGGCGTTGGCGTAGTCAAAATGAGGTATGATCAACGCCTGGTATATAGTCCTGAAGTCATTTGGTTCTAGCATGGATCGTAAATGCCTAAGTGAGCGGATCTTATAGTATACTGCTCTGACAGTGTTCGCTATGTGGACTTTCATGTCCAGGCGTTGATCCAAAGTGACTCCTAGGTAGCGTATTGAAGGTTTAGAATGTAACTCTGCTCCTTTTACTTTAAGGAATGGTGGTGGGGTGAAGTTAGGGTTCCTCGTAATGAAGAGTACTTCCGTTTTCTTATGTTGTATTCGGAGGTTTTGGGAGGAAAGCCAGTCAGATATTGCGTCGAAACAGCTCGTCAATGAGGAGAGGTCCGGATGTTCAGTAGAGAAGGGTATGTACAACAGGACATCGTCAGCGTATAGCATGCAGTCGACATTGAAGGATCGGATGATCTTGCAAATTGGCTGCATGTAAATGTTAAACAGGAGGGCTGAAAGGGAGGAACCTTGTGGGACTCCCTGGCTTTGGTGGAAAGGTTCGGATGTCATGCCTCCGGAACGCACATGTTGCCATCTTCCGGACAGGTAAGATCTGCACCATTCAAGAACTCTACCAGTAATGCCTTTCTCAATTAGTCGACCTACGAGAAGCTCATGACTTACTGAATCAAAAGCTGCAGCGATGTCCAGAAAGATGAGAGCAAAACCTTGACGGATGTCATCGATGCCAGTGATTATCTTGCAGAAGAGGGTGGTAAGAAGAGTTTCCACACCGTGGGATTCCCTAAAACCATGCTGGCAGGGGTCTAATGGTGCGGCAGTGTCGACGTGATCTTGTAGTTGTCGTTGTACCTCTTTTTCGATGATCTTCGCAAGCAGAGGTATACTGGATATAGGTCTGTATGAATCTACTTTTTGGGGGTCGAGTTTGCAGTTTTTCAAAAGAGGTCTGATAGAGGTGTGCTTAAGCGCTGAGGGGAAGGAACCTGTTATGAAGGAGAGGTTCATTATATTGGATAGTATTGGGCTGAAATGGCTGCGGAGCTCCTTAATCCAGAAGGCTGGGCAAGGATCGGACTGAGATGTGGTGGTGTTAAGGGCCATAATAGAGTCTTCAATTCCTTTCTTGGTAGGGGTAGAGAATACGGTTAGGGCTGCAGGGCAGTCTCGTTCTGGGGTGGTGGTTGTAGTCAAGATATTGATAGTCCGGCATATCTTGGATTGTGCATAGTTAGCAAAATCTTGTGGGTGAATCTCAAATTGAGGTCCGGTGGTTGGTTCCTTTGATAGAGTCTTGACTAGGTCAAAGAGATCGTGGGGTTTATTAAGTGATCTTTTTAAGGTCTCTGAGTAGTATTGTTTCATTGCATCAGTGATTGCCTTGCGGTGTGCAGCCAGATGACAATTGTATGCTGTCTGGTCAACTGTAGAGTGGGATCGGCGCCAGCGCTTCTCGAGTTTCCGTAATTGGGTAAGAGAAACTCTAAGATCTGCTGTGTACCATGGAGCGCTCGTTCTTTTCCCTAGGGGCTTGTTGGTTGGTGTGCGTAGGGCGATTGTACTGAGGCAATTGTTCCAGTGAGTAATCAGGTCATCAAGGTTCGAGGTGGTTTCGCTAAAGAGTTGTTGCGTTTCGGTGAGGATAAGGTCTCTGTTGAAAGGCTTGAAACATCTGGAGTGAGGTCTTGTAGTGTTGTTTGGTTTCTTATTGAGCTTTGAATCGCTTTTGTGCAAAGGAATCTGGAGGATGATCAGTTTGTGATCTGACCATGGCACAGGAGTTACGGCCATTATGGGGTCATGTGATGGGTTAAGGGATATCTGAGGGGCGAATACTAAGTCCAGAATATTTCCCTTAGTATGGGTAGGTTCCATTACTAGTTGTTTGAAGCCGAGATTTGTGAGGGCCTCAAGGAAGGATAACACTTGATTGTCCTGCAGTGTTGGCAGGTTGAAATCGCCTAGGATCCAGTTTGGGACGTTTGGGTTTTGCGTGTTGGAGGCGAGATCAATTATTGCAGCAAGATCATCCGGGGAAGCTGAGGGTGCTCTGTAAAGCAGGCTGATTGAGCATCGTTTATTGGAGATGGTGACGGATTCAAGGTGATTAGTGTTGGTGGCGTCAACCGTCTGGAAATGAAGGTCTGTCCTGGTGAGGATGAGCACCCCTCCTCCTCTTTTGTCTCGTCTATGACTTGTATGAGCTGTGAAGTTCAGTGGTAGGAGCTGGTTGAGTATGACGTTGTCTTCATCGGATAGCCATGTCTCAGTGACCAAGAGTATATCAAGGTCGTGGAGGGAAATCATATCAGTGACAGCTGGCCACTTCTTCCGGATAGAGCGGGCATTAATGAGGGCACATTTTAGGTTATGAGGATAGGAGTTTTCCACCTTCTTGGAATTCACAGAGTGCTGAAGCGCAATGTGTAGCAGATGTGGGTGATGTGCTCGGGTATCCCAATTTACATTGTTATGGGATGCACCAGACCATCTCCTTCCATGGCTTTGTAATATTGGGATATGATTGGAAGGCGGGTTTAAGGTAAGAGAGCAAGAGAACCAACTAGCAAGGATGATATAACATCCTATTAAGGTGGGGAAGGGGGAACCCATTGTGGCAAGGCACTGTGTAATTGTGAAATGGGTAGGTTAGGGCAGAAATACTTGTGATTGTGGGCATGTATTGTGAGAATTAATGACAACGGTGCAATGGTAACTAGCTAGATAACATTAGGAGTTGTTGACAGTAATACAGTGGTTAGATAGCAGTAAGGAATAATTGACTACAGTACAATAGTAACAGTTACTGACTACAGTAGAATGGTAACAGTACAGTGTCTAGCTGGCAGTAAGGAATTACTGACTTCAATACAATAGTAACAATTACTGACTACAGTAGAATGGTAACAGTACAGTGTCTAGCTGGCAGTAAGGAATTACTGACTACAGTACAATAGTAACAATTACTGACTACAGTAGAATGGTAACAGTACAGTGTCTAGCTGGCAGTAAGGAATTACTGACTACAGTACAATAGTACCAAATACTGACTACAGTAGAATGGTAACAGTACAGTACGGTACAGTGGCTAGATGGCAGTGAGAGATTACTGACTACAGTACAAAGTAAACTGTCATTGATAAGGCTGTTGATGGTAGTATACAGAGGTTATACTTATGATACTATACTTGCGGCAGGCAGCATGAGATCAGGAACATCCGATGCAAGAGGCTTGATCGGTTCCTATCACGTGTTGACTTTCACTAGTACTGGGCTGTACGAGGAGGAGTGAAAGTGCTGCTGGTGCACGAGATCCACACAGAGGAGCTCAAGCTGCTGGGTTGCTTGGAGGTGGTCTTTAAATCAATGGTCGCTATGTTGTGTGGGCCAGGTGGGTGAAGGATGTCTGTTTTCTAGTGCCCCGCCTAAGGGCCATGCCAAAGGGCCCTCTGGCGAGGCCCTCAGGCGCGGGCCCGACAGGCGCGGGCCTGCCTGTCGGCAGCCGTTTAAATGGCCTTGCTGTTCCCTCCCACAGCCCCGATTGGGCCGGAGGCCAGAGCGTGGTTGGTGGACGGCCTGCTCTGGAGCTCTACCCCGATCGGGGGAGCGGAGGATGCCTGGAGATGAAGAGGAGTGTTCCCGCCGTCGGCAGCCGTTTAAATGGCCTTGCTGTTCCCTCCCACAGCCCCGATTGGGCCGGAGGCCAGAGCATGGTTGGTGGACGGCCTGCTCTGGAGCTCTACCACGATCGGGGGAGCGGAGGATGCCTGGAGATGAAGAGGAGTGTTCCCGCCGTCGGCAGCCGTTTAAATGGCCTTGCTGTTCCCTCCCACAGCCCCGATTGGGCCGGAGGCCAGAGCATGGTTGGTGGACGGCCTGCTCTGGAGCTCTACCCCGATCGGGGGAGCGGAGGATGCCTGGAGATGAAGAGGAGTGTTCCCGCCGTCGGCAGCCGTTTAAATGGCCTTGCTGTTCCCTCCCACAGCCCCGATTGGGCCGGAGGCCAGAGCGTGGTTGGTGGACGGCCTGCTCTGGAGCTCTACCCCGATCGGGGGAGCGGAGGATGCCTGGAGATGAAGAGGAGTGTTCCCGCCGTCGGCAGCCGTTTTAAATGGCCTTGCTGTTCCCTCCCACAGCCCCGATTGGGCCGGAGGCCAGAGCGTGGTTGGTGGACGGCCTGCTCTGGAGCTCTACCCCGATCGGGGGAGCGGAGGATGCCTGGAGATGAAGAGGAGTGTTCCCGCCGTCGGCAGCCGTTTAAATGGCCTTGCTGTTCCCTCCCACAGCCCCGATTGGGCCGGAGGCCAGAGCGTGGTTGGTGGACGGCCTGCTCTGGAGCTCTACCCCGATCGGGGGAGCGGAGGATGCCTGGAGATGAAGAGATATAGACATTTAAACATCTCCATACCATAAATGCCCTGTAGGAGCACCTCTTTGAATTGAAAAGTAGCTCTGGAACCAGGGGGCATAGGATGAAGTTAAAAGGGGATAGACTCAGGAGTAATCTAAGGAAATTTTTCGTTATGGAAAGGGTTGCGGATGTGTGGAATAGCCTCACAATTGGAGGTGGCTGAGACGAGGATTGCATATGACTTCAAGAAAGCATAGGAAGGGCATAAAAAATCTCTAAGAAGTAGAAATTGTGGCATGTAGTACTTGGTATGGATGGGCAGATTGGATAGGCCTTATTGTTTCTATCTACCATCATTTTTTTCTTTGTTTCTCTACTAACATTCATTCAAAATATTTTGTTTTCAGAAAGAAAACATTGTACCAGGTGAACTTACGTCTTTAAGTGGAAGTGTTTATCCATCTGTTTCACAAATGGTCACGACTCCTTTCACTGCCCTCCAAATATCATACTTCACTATCTGTGCAATCTGTTTGCAACCCTAGTAGAAACATCTTCCATCAGAATACATCTTGACACATTCTCAGCCTATCATTTCCCCATTGACAAAGCTTCTGTGTCGTTTCGCAATTCATGATAGGGCTGCTTCATGTCAAGCCACCAATTGGGAAGTTTTCTGTGATGTGGAATCGTGTTGTCCTCGTATGCAGCTGCTTTTTCTATTAGCAGTTATGTCAGCTAGAAGAATAAGTGAACTTCAAACCATGGCTACCTATGAACAATATACTCAGCTTCATCACAGCTCCTACATTCTTAACAAAAGTGGTCACACCTTTTCATGTGAATGAGGAAATAGCACCTCCTACGTTTTGCCCTTAACCACATATGAATCCACAAGAGAAGGTCTTTCACACTTTGAACTGTGAAGGGGTTTGTGATTAGTATCTGAAAATCCATGTAGCTGTTTGTCTTCCTTGATCCAAGCAGAATTAGTATTTCAGATGCCAAACAAACTTTAGTAAACTGATCAGTGTCCTGTACCTAATTTTGTTACAAGTAAACTGGTACATTTTGCCAGTAAAGCTGGCCTCTCGAGATTAGAGCCACCCATTAATTTTTTTTCTCTGTTCAACATATGTAAAACATCTATTTGATCCTTCCTTCCATACCATTTCTTTACATTACTGCTTGGACCAATGCACAGAGACACTGCTTTTGGTTATGATGTGCTAGCCAGATCATCTTTGTGACACCAGCAACTCTGGCATTTGAAGAAGTAACCTAAAGGTTACATCAACGGGTAGAGAACCAGGTAGGCCACGATTCAAATCCTACTGCTGCTCTTTGTGATATTGGGCAAGTTATTTAACTTTCCATTATGTCAGGTAAGAACATAGGATTTGCTATACTGGTTTAGACCATAGGTCCATCAAGCCCAGTATCCTGTTTCCAACAATCACCAACACAGGTCATAAGTACCTGACAGGATCTTAAGATAGACAGGTTCCATGCTGCTTATCCCAGGGATAAACAGTGAATTTCCTCCAATCCACTTTAATAATAATTTATGGGCTTCTTCCACCAGGAACTTATCTAAACCTTTTTTTTTTTTAAACACAGCTACACCAACAGTTTTATAACATCCTCTGGCAACAAATTCCAGAACTTAATTGTGCTTTGAGTGAAAACAAATATTTTCCTTGGTTAGTCCTGAATGTACTACTTCATAGCTTCATTGTGGTTCCCCTAGTCTTTATACGTTTTGAAGGCGTTAACAACCAATTTGCGTTTACTCTGCTCTGCTCATTATTTTATAGACCTCTATCATATTTCCTCTCAGCCATCTCTTCACCAAGGTGAAGAACCTAATTGTTTGAGCTTTACCTCTAAGGGTATCCTTCCATTCCTTATCTCTTGTTCCCCTTGTGTCTCCTCACCCTGTTGAATCCCTTATTTCTCTTGTATTGTGCTGTCTATATTAACTAGATTGTTAGCTCTATGAGCAGGGACTATCTTCTATACGTATTTGTACAGTGCTGTGTATTTATTTATTTAATCAGTTTTGTATACCACTTTATCCTTAAATCAAAGTGGTTGACAATACATTTATGGATTTACATAGTACAGGGGGAATGACAAGACTTACATTACGTTACATTTGATATATGGTTTACAATAATACATCAATATAGAGTACTGTACATGAAAAGAACGCCATCCATATGCCTTGTAGTGCTATATAAATTAGTAGTAGTAGTATCTCTATAAATTTTCCAATTCCACTGTCTTTTTTTTTAGATGCGGTGACCAGAACTGCATACAATACTGAAAGTGTGTTGCACCATGGAGCGATATGGAGGCATTATAACCACCTTTGTTTTATTCTCCATTCCTTATAATTCCTAGCATTCTGTTAGCTTTCTTGGCTGCTGCTGCTGCACGCTGAGCAGAGGATTGCAACATATTATCCATGATACCTAATGACTCCTAATATGGTACCTTGCATCATGTAGCTATAGTTTTGGTTGTTTCTTTATGCATAACTTTGTACTTGTCCATATTAAATTTCACTTGCTATTTGTGTGTCTCCTAGTTTCTTGAGGCCCTTTTGGAGTTTTTAACAATGTTCTTGTGATTTTAACAACTTAGAATTTGCAGACGAGACAATTATTCAATCACCTCACTAGTTATTCCCATTCTAGCCCATTTATTACTGTGTTAAAGTAATGGGCCTAGCACAGATCCCTAGGGTATTTCATTTCCTTTCTCCCTTGAGAAAAATGACCATTTTATTCCCCCTCTGTTTTCCATCTTTTAACCTGTTCCCACTCCACAATAGGAATCTGCCTCCTATTCCAAGACTTGTTAATTTCCTCAAGTCTCTCTCATGAGGTACCTTGAAAAAGGCTTTCTGAAAATCCAGATGTTATATCCACCAGCTCACCTTTATCTCCCTGTTTTTATAAAATCTTCAAAAGTTCTAGCAGATCAGTGAGGCAATATTTTTCTTGGTTAAATCAATGTTGGCTTTGTTCCATTAAACAATGATTATATGTTAGTAATTTTGTTCTTTATAATGGTTTCTACCATTTTACCCAGCACTGACATCTGGATCCACTAGTCTGTAGTTTCCTTTCTTACCACTGAAACCCTTTTTAAAAATTGGTTATTATGTTGGCCACTCTCCAGTCTTCTGGTAATATAGACTCTTGCAGTGATAGTTTGCAAATTACTAACAGTAAGTCTGCAATTTCATTTTTGAGTTCTTTTAGCACCCTGGGATGTATACCATCTGGTTCAGGAGATTTGCTACTCTTTAGTTTGTCAAATTGCTCTTGTATATCTTCTAGGTTCATCAAGATTGTTTTACTTTCTGGGATTCATTACCTTTAAATATTTCCGACAAGGCTATCTCTCCTATATCTTCAATAAAGATCGAAGCAGAATTCATTTTGTGTCTCTGTTATGTCCTTGTCATCCCTTAGTGCCCCTTTTACTCTAACACATAATGACCCTACTCTCTCTCAGGCTTTTTGCTTCAGATGTACTTGAAACATTTTTTTATTATGTCTGCTTCAACTGTAAGCTGCTTTTCAAATTCTTTCTTTGCCTGCCTTATTAGTGCTTTGCATTGAACTTTCCAGTGCTTATGCTGATTCCTGTTTTCTTTATTTGAATTCTTTTTCTATGTTATGAAAGATGTCTTTTTGGATATAACAACTTCTCTCACCTTACCTTTAAACCTTGCCGGCAATTGTTTGTTCTTCCTCCATCTGTTTTTTAAAGCATGGAATACATCTGGCCTGTGCTTTGAAGATGGGCATTTGTTATCAGAGAATGTAGTAAAAGCTGTTAGAGTTGCTGGATTTAAGAGGTTTGGACAAGAAGGAAAAGTTCACAAACCATTTTTAGAGAGAACCGGGGAAATCCATGGAATAAGCAGCATGGAATCAGTATACCTTTTTGGGAACCTGACAGGTAGTTGTGACCTGGGCTGGTCACTGTTGGAAACGGGATACTGGGATTGATGGACCCTTGGTCTGACCCTGTATGGCATATCTTAAACAGTCTAGGCCTTATGTAAATTCTTAGCCTTTCTAACTGCTCCTTTTAGTTTTTTCTTAACCATTTTCCTTGTTTTATCATAGTTTCTCTTTTGAAAGTTAAATCCTAGCATAGTAGATTTCCTTGCTGTTCTTCCCCCATTTATTAAGTAGATTATATCATGTTATGATCATTATTGCCGAGTGGCCCCAACGTAGTTACCTCTGGTACCAGATTTCTATGCTCCACTGAGGATTAAGTCCAAAAGAGCTCCCTTTTGTGGTGTTCCTGAACCAGCTGCTCCATGAAGCAGGTATTTATTTCATTTTGAAACTTTCTCTATCATGTTCTGATGTGACATTCATTTACGATACCAAGGTAATCGAAATCACCCATTATTACTGTTGCCAGGTTTGTTAGCTTCCCTATTTTCTGTTCATTTTCATCATCTGTTCTTTCTGGTCAAATGGATGGTAGTACACCCTCACTGTTATTCCCTTCACCTTCTCACATGGAATTTCTGTCCAGATTTTACAGTGCATTTGTTTCATGCAAACGTTTTATTCGGTTTCACTTATTCCCCTCTTTAACACACAGCGCCACCACTCTACTGATTTGATCTACCCTATCATTGCAATATAACTTGTACCCTGGTGTCAGTATCCCATTAGCTATCCTCCTTCCACCAAGTCTCTGAGATACCAATTATACCTACCTCTTCATTTAGTGTTAGATATTCTAACTCTCCCGTCTTATTTTTTAGACTTCTAGCATTTGTATATAGGTATTTCAAAATATGATTTTTTTATTTATATTGACAACCTGTTTATCAACTGATGGGGTAATTTGGAATTTTTCAACTCTGCTGTTTACTTAAGGGCACCTGGACTACTTTTATCTTAATTGTAACCTAAAAGGCGCTGTATCTGGAAAAGGATCCCTCCTCCCCAGAATGTTGCCCAGTTCCTAATAAATCTAAAGCCCTCTAACCTGCACCATCGTCATCTATCTGTTGAAACTCTGGAGCTCTGCCTTTGTCGTGGGACCTGCGTGTGGAATAGGGAGCATTTGTCAGTGTTAATCTGGAAGTCTTGGATTTCAGCTTTCTACCTAAAGCCTAAATGTAGCTTCCAAAACCTCTCTCCCACACCTTCTGATGCCATTGGTGCCCACATGTACCAAGACAGCAGGCTGCCCCCTAGCATTGTCTAGAATCCTCTCTAGGTGATGTGTGATGTCTGCCACCTTTGCACCAGGCAGGCAAATAACCAAGCGATCCTCATGCCCACCATTCACCTAGTCATTTACATTCTTAGCTATCGAATTACCAACTAAAACAGCAATCCTAATTATTCTCTCTTGGACAGAAGCCCCTGGAAACACAACCATAAGATATGCCATACTGGGTCAGACCAAGGTCCATCAAGCCCAGTATTCTGTTTCCAACAGTGGCAAATCTAGGTCATATGTACCTAGCAGTTTCCCCAAGGGACACAGTGCAAGAGGTTAGTGCAAGAGGTTATTGCATCCCCTGGAGGTGATATCCTGGCTACAGGATCATTTTCTAACACATCAAGATAATGCTTGCCTTCCAGTTGACCTCTCTCCTCCAAAGCAGTACTGAGGCTACCATACTAGAGGGGTTTTCTACCATATTCCTCTAGGTGTCCTCTATATTTTCCTTTCTGTCTTCCTCAACTCCTCCAAGTCTGCTACTCTAGCCTCCAGAGGTCGGCATCCTTCTTTGAGAGCTAGGAGCTCTTTGCATCCAGCACACACAGCTCTCATCTGGGAGATGAACGTACATATGGTGCTCAATATTAAAGACCTGATGGCCCCCATCTTGCTGCTGGACTGCTGTCTGCGCCTTTGTATTAGTGAGTTTAGTTGTTGGAGTAGAGATACCTTTTCTGCTTTAAATGATTTTAGGATTATTTTCTATATTATGAGAGGGTGCTGATAAGTCTTTGGCTTTGTAAAGAAAACAAAAAGCTATAGGTTTTGAAAATATTTATTTACTAGACATATTACCCCCTGAGCTTCACACGCTTATTACTTCATTGCTCCAACTTCTTCAAGCCCTCCAAATAAAACTCTGATGGTTGCTCTGCAAACCACTCATCAGCAGCTGATGTGGCCTCAGTGCTTGAAAACTTTCTTCCCTTCAAGTGCTTTTTGAGTTTAGGGAACAGGTATTCTCCAGGAACAAGCAGGAAGTCAGTCCTCACTTATGGGTGACGTCAGCACCGAGTGAGCATGCGTGGAGCATTTCCCTGGCTTTCAAAGACAGCCTTTGGGATTGCTGCCACACATGCGTGGTCCTCTTCCTGCCCAAGGGTGCCATCTTGTTCAGTCTCCCTTTTTCCATGGAGCCCTTCAGACGCAGGTCCTCGTCCTGCGGAAAAAGTTTAGTTTTTTCGCCTTACAGGCTTCTCTATTTTCCGGTTGCACCGGCCCTCTACCCATCCTTCCCCTGTACTATTTTTTAGAACTATCGGGGATACTCTTTTTATTTTCATTTTTTCGTTACGGGCTTAGCACACTTTTTTTTTTTTTTCTTCTCTAACCGCTGGCCACGGGGGTCATTTTTGCCCCCATGGCCACCGGATTCAAAAAATGTGATAGATGCTCTAGAAACATGTCACTTACGGACACTCATGACTGTTGTCTGCAGTGCCTCGGAGGGGATCATGATCCAGAGCTCTGTTCACTCTGCAAGAAAAGGTCCTCTAAGGCCCTGCTCAGCTGTAAGCAGACGTCTGAAGACATTTTCCGAAAGGCTGCCTTGGAGTCCCCGGTGGCGCCCTCAGTCGTCTCTCCTCCGGTGGGTTCCCCTCCTACAGCTTCGCGTTCTCGGCGGCACTCTGACCAGGGGTCCCCCGAGGCGGAACGGCGCAAAAAGGTGGCTTCGAAGTCGCTGTCCGGGGCCCCCGACACGTGCGAGCGCTCCCACGCCTGGTCACTTAGCCCCCTTTGGTGTTCCCGAGAGTTGGACAAGGAGCGGCCCTACAAGGTACCCTGCACGGAAGAGGAGGCCTCCAGCGAAGGCGCCTGGTCTTCTGATAGTTGTCCCGGTTAGGACCCCCTCTCCTCCTCGACACCTGACCCGGTGACCCCGGGATCAGCGTCACAGGACCCCACACCTGCGTGGGAGTCCCGCATGCTGGTGCTGGACCGCAGCGTTTCTGCGTTCATTGCTTCCCAGCAGGCGCTCACGGCCAGCTTTGCTGACTCGCACCCAGAGACTGCAGGTCCCTCGCGTGGGACACCCAAATCCATCCAGGAAACCCCCGAGAGCTGTGAGCCTCGTGAGGGTCCTCGACGTCGGTCTTGCTCGCCCTCCCTTTCCTCAGAGGCGAGATCGTCGAGGGCCTCCGGCACCAGGCCACCGGCCATTGGACAGAGTGATCTGCCTGGCTCGGACTCCTCGACCGATTTTGTGGAGTAAGAGTCTGATGGGAACACCTCCCCGGAAACCTATACCCACTGGGATCTTCCGTTGGACCCCTCATCGCCTGTGTTCCAGCGGCTCTCGCCACCCAAAGATGACACCTTCTTGGTGTTCATTCAGGACATGGTACGGGCCTTTAACCTGGTCACCCAGGCTGAGGAGGACCCTCGTGCTAAGGAACTTGACATTCTTCAGTGCGAGTCCCTGTCCAGGGAATCCCTCACTGTGCCTGTACCACCTCTTTATCTCGGCTGCTGCTCCACATATGGGAGGCCCCGGCCTCGGTCCCCATCGTAAGTATTGGGTTGGTAATGGGTCAATAAATATATGCTCTGTCTTTTCCACAAATATCACGTTTTGGACTGGGTTCAAGGTATAACGTGGGCCAGGCTTCTGAAAGACCCAACTCCCACACACCTCGATTGTGGTGGAATCGACCATGAGGAAACAAAAGAGCCCGAAATCACACTCATCGGTACCACCTGGCCGAGAATCAAGAGCCCGTGATACCCTGGGCCGCATGGCATACCAAGGCTCCATGCTCTCTTGTCGCATCCAGGCATATCAACTGTATGTTGGTATGTTCCTGCGCGATTTGGCTAAGGAACTTGGGGGTTTCTCTGTGGGCCTCGAGGGAGAGCCCCTCAATTGGTTCCGCACTCTGCTAAAGACTGCTCTAAGTACCTCTCCCGAGCCTCCTATGATGGCTTAGAGATATTGGCTCGGGCAGCGGCCACGGGCATTGGGGCCCGCTGCCAGGGGTGGCTCCAATCCTTTGATTTGGAGCAATTGGTACAGGAGAAGCTCCTGGACATGCCCTGTCTCGGGGGAACAGCTCTTCAGCAAGCCGATGGAGGAGAAGGCCGCGGAAATTGAGACGGAGTTCGTCACCAGAACCTGTTTCTCTCGCAAAACTTCCACCCTGTCTCAGAAGAAGCAGCCAACCAAGAAGCCCCCCTTCACTAGAAAGGGTCTCCAGTATCGGGGCTATCCGCCTTATCCAGCTACCCCCACGCCAACCACTCTGGCGAAGGGAAAATCTGATCAGGGGCATCGTAAGCCAAAGGGACTGAATGCCCTGACGCCGGCTCCCCCACAACCCACTCAAGGGTTTTGACGCCATTGGCATAGCCCCTCGCCCTCCGGCGGTGCAGCAGCCAGTGGGGGGACGCCTGTCCCACTTCGTCCCATCGTGGGCTTCCATCAACTCGGACACTTGTGTCCTCCAAGTCGTCCGAGATGGTTTTCGCCTTCACTTCGACAGGCTTCCACCTCCTTTCTCCCCAGTGGAGCTTCCTCAACTCCCTGCACACCAGCTACTGCTGCAGCGGGAATTACATTCTCTCCTCGCCCAATGGGCAGTCGAGAAGATACCTCCCCACCTTCGAGGTTGGGGCTTCTATTCCCGGTACTTCCTCGTCCTGAAAAAGACGGGGGGTCTGCGGCTCATCCTCAACCTCCACAGGCTAAAGAAGTTCCTGGTGCGGGAGAAATTCAAGATGTTATCTCTTGGTGTTCTGCTGCCCTTCCTCCGGCAGGGCGACGGCTATGCTCCTTGGATCTAAAGGACGCTTACGCCCACATTTTAATCCACCCCCAACACAGGCAGTATCTGTGTTTCAGGGTGCAGGGTGAGCACTTCCAGTACAGGGTGCTCCCCTTCTGCCTCGCGTCTGCCCCACGAGTCTTCACAAAGTGCCTCTTCATGCTTACCTTCGGCATCAGGGCGTGCTGGTCTTTCCCTACCTTGACGACTGGCTCGTTATGGGCTTCTCGGTCGAGGAAGCTCGGTGAGCGATGTCGTGTGCTGTCCTCCTCTTGGAGAGCTTAGGGTTCTTGGTCAACTACCCGAAGTCTCACCTCGAGCCGGTGCAGGCTCTCAAGTTTATCGGAGCGCGCCTCGATACTCAGCAGGCGACCGCCGCCTTGCCGATGGATCGCTCCACCCACCTCTAAGCTCTGGCGGCTCAAGTCTAAAGCGCCCCCCCTCCCGGGTCACCGCTCGGACCATACTACGTCTCCTGGATCACATGGCCTCGACCATACATGTAGTTCCCCACGCCTGCCTGCACATGCGGACGGCTCAGTGTTGTCTCAGTGCCCAATGGAGCCAGTCCCTCGGACACCTTAGGGATCCCGTTAGGGTTCTTCCCGACCTCCGCTTGTCCCTGAGCTGGTGCAAAATCCCCACAACCTGCGGGGATTGCCCTTTCAGGTTCTGTAGCACGATGCGGTGCTGATGACAGACACTTTCCTGTTAGGGTGGGGATCCCACTGCGAGCCACTCTGCACGCAGGGGCAGTGGTCACCCGAGGAGTCTTGGCAGCAAATAAACCTGCTCAAACTCCGGGCAATTCAGTAGGCCCTGAGGGCCTTCGAGGAACACCTCAGCAGGAGGTCGGTCCTTGTGCAGACCGACAACTGTGTAGCGATGTTCTACATCAACAAGGAGAGAGGCATGGGATCACGCTCCCTCTGCCGGGAAGCGGTCCTCATCTGCTTATTCGCTATCCGGAGGATGTCTCTCAAGGCAACGTACCTCCCGGGTCAGGAGAATGGCCTGGCGGACAGACTCAGCAGAATCCTTCGCCCCCACAAATGGCGACTAGATTCCAGAGTAGCAGACTGACTGTTTCTCCACTGGGGGACACCGGCGATAGACCTCTTCGTCAGTCCCCAGAACACGCAGCTGCCCTGCTTTTGTGGGCCGGAGCCGCGCACAAGCAGGGAGGACCCCAATGCATTTTTCCTGGACTGGTCATCCAGCCTTCTCTATGCATTCCTTCCTTTCCCCTCTCATTGCGAGGACTCTTTTCAAGGCTCAGCAGGATGGGGCATCGTTGATTCTCGTGGCCTCCTCTTGGCCTCGGAAGCCTTGGTTTCTGCTCCTGCTCCGGCTGTCGACGGAGCCTCCGGTTCCCCTGGGCTCTGCCCAATGTCTGCTGATGCAGGAGAAGGGTCGGGTGCTGCACCCGAACCTCACTTCCCTATCCCTCACAGCCTGGCAGCTGAACGGGTCTCCCTAGCCTCTCTGGTCCTTCCAGAGGAGGATGAGGAAGTCATCGTCCTCGCCTCGAGGAAGGACTCCACTAGGCGAGCCTATTCCTTTAAGTGGAGTTGCTTCTCTGTCTGGTGCTCGGAGCACCAGATTGACCCCTTCTCGTGCCCCATTCGATGGGTTCTCCAGTACCACCTCCATTTCTCGAGAGAAGGGCTGAAATCGAATTCTGTCAGGGTTCATTTGAGCGCCATCTCGACTAATCACTTCCCCATCGAGGGAAAGCCATTAGTCTCCTGCTTCATGTGGGGTCTTCTGCTTTCCAAGCAGCCCATCCATCCCCCTCCGGCGGAATGGGACCTGAATGTGGTACTCACGCAGCTCACCCAGCCACTCTTCGAGCCAATGGCACCTGTCCAGGAAGGTAGCTTTCCTGGTGGCGCTGACCTCGGCCCTCCAAGTCAGTGAGCTCCAGGCTCTCATGGCTGGTGCCCCTTACATCAGGTTTTATCGGAACAGGGTGGTCCTTCATACCCACCCTAAATTCCTGCCTAAAGTTGTTTCTTACATCCTTCTCAACCAAGAGATAGTCCTGCTGAGCTTCTTCCCTTTGGCCCCATGCCGACCAGGCATTGACTGTTCTCCACACCCTCGACTGTAAACGGGCCCTCACCTTTTATTTGCAGCATACCCAGACTCATCGCAAGTCTGACTGGCTTTTCGTGACCTACAATCCCAATAGGTAGGTAGGCAGGCAGTCACCAAGCGCATCCTCTCAGTTTGGGTGGTAGACTGCATCACTTTTGCCTATGTGAAGGTGGGCGTCCCGCTAGATCGTCGAATCACCGCACACGGGGTTTGGGTCAAAGCGGCCTCGGTGGCCTCGCTGTGCTCCGTGCCCCTGATGGACATCTTCCGGGTGGCGACCTGGTCTTCCATGAATACCTCCGCTGCCCACTACTGCCTGGAGAGAGAGTCCCGCTGGGGCAGCTCCTTCGGCCAGGCTGTATGCCATAACTTGTTCGGGGTATAAGCCCTTCTTCGTGGCTACCGAGGGCTTTGCCCCGAGGACCCGGGCTTCTTTGGGCTTCGGTTTCTACTCGCGGAGGCGTTTTTTGGTTACAGGTTCGGTAGCCTGTAGCTAGGGGGTCCCATAAGTGAGGACTGACTTCCTGCTTGTTCCTGGAGAAAGCGTAGTTCTCCAGGACCAAGCAGGAAGTCAGTCCTCACATATGGGTGTCATCGACGCCGATGAAGCCCTAGCGGAGCATTTCCCCAGCTTTCTATTAAAGCCTTTGGGAATGCAGGCACGCATGCGCGGTTCCCTTCCCGCCTAAAGGTGCCATCTTACCTGTCTCTCTTTTTCCGAGAAGCCCACCGGACGTGTGTCCTGTCATCCCGGATAAAAGTTTGATTTTTTCGGCAATTCTCGCTATTGTTTTCTCCCGGTTCGACGCCGGTTCCCCTCCCGCCGGGTTCGGTACACCGGTATCGAGCCTGTTTCTACTTTTTCGGTTTTTGCCCTTCATGGCTGGCATTCGCGCCCTTTTGCTTTTTCCCTGGAAGGCCAGTCCTTTGACCTCGCAGGGACTCTTTTTTTTTTTTTTTTTTCCCGATTTTAAAAAGTGTGATCGGTATAAGAAATTGATGTCTCTCACCGATACACACGACTGCTGCCTTCGGTGCCTCGGTCCTGATCGCGACTCTAAGACGTGTGGACCATGTGCGAAGATGTCTTCCAAGGCACTGAGAAGTCGCCAGCAGCAAAAAGAGAGGCTTTTTTCTGACTCATCCTCCGGCCGGGCCCGGACCTCGTCTGAGGCCTCGACATCTCGGGATTTGGATCCCGAGCACCATCGGGGATCCTCGGACAGGGGGTCCCCCAACCAGGAACGCAAGAGGAAGAAGCGGCTTGTGAGGGCGTCATCGTAAGAGGTCCCCGGCTCCTCGAGGGCCAGGTCTAAGACCCCCGACCGTCGCCCCGGGCCCATGGAACAGGAGAAGCCTGCCAAGGTTCCTCGCGTGGAACCGGAGTCTGCTGGACACAAGTCCTGTTGTCCTCGAGGACTCTCCTCCCAGAGAGCCAACATCGGACCCGGCGCCGCCGGGGCCCGAGTCAGTATGACAGCCTTGGCGTGCAGACTGTCTGCCTTCATGGAGCAGCAGCGGGCACTGATGGCCAGCCTGTCTGGCGCATCTGCCCCGATCACCGGGACATCGAAGTCGACCCCGGAGACCGAGCCGATACTCGAGACCATGAAGGCTCGAGGTCAACCTCGGTCGCGGTCTCCCTCGACCTCCCGTTCGGGACCGAGGGTGTCGACACCGGTGCCTCCGGCGTCGGGGCGGGTGCTTCCGTGCCCCGCGGGGTCGGACCCTGACTCCTCGTCGGACGAGTCAGCCTGGGAGACGGAGGATGAGGAGTCCCCCGATACATTCAAGACTCGGTGCGTCCCGTCAGACTCACCGCAGTCTGAGCCCCGGAGTAGATCTCCTCCGGAGGATACCCGGTTCTCGGAGTTTGTCTGGAATATGGCCGCCGCGTTGGCTATCCCAGCAGACCCCGAGGAAGAGCCTAGAGCCGAGGAGCTCGAGGCCCTGCAGTACGACTCCTCCAAAGGAGGCCTTTACTGTCCCGGTTCCTCCGATGCTGGAATGGCTCCTCTTCAGGATGTGGGAGGCACCAGCCTCGGTGCCAGTTTTAAGCAAGCAGGCCGATTCGATCTATCGACTCAGGAAGAGCCCTGGCTTCCAGAAGGCACATCTACCACACCATTCCATGGTGGTGGAATCGGCCATGCATCGCCTGAAAAGTCAGAAGATGCACTCCGCGGTGCCTCGTGGCAGGGAGGCCCGAAACCTCGATGATTTTGGTAGAAAGTGCTTCCAGGGCTCGATGCTTGCTTGCCGTGTCCAGTCTTACCAGCTGTACATGGGCATGTACTTGCGAGACCTGGCCAAGGAGTTGGCCGGGTTCTCTGCTGGTCTCTCCGGGGAACCCTTGCAGAGATTCAAGTCCTTGTCCTCGGGGATTCGGGAATGCTCCAAGTTCATGTCCCGCGCCGCCTACGATGGCTTTGAGACTTCGGCCCGAATTGCGGCAGCTGGCATCGCGGCTCGACGCCAGGCATGGCTGCAGTCATCGGACCTCGAGCCATGGGTTCAGGACAAGTTGGTCGATGTCCCTTGCCAACGTGAAAACCTTTTTGGCAAACCCATGGCCGAGAAGGCCGCTCAGCTCGAGACCGAGCACCTTACAAGGACAAGGCTGTCTAGGAAGACCTCTGCCCCTTCTCACAAGAAGAAGGGCTCGTGTAAAAAGCCCTTTTACCCGAGGAAAGGCACTGCCTACAAACAGTACCCTCAGTATCAGGCTGCCCAAGCTGTACCCCAGGGTCAGCAAGCCAAGGGGCAGGGTAATGGGCCCCGTAGGCAGAGGACCCCCAAGCCTCCGGCCCCTGCTCCCACTCAGCAGGGTGGGGGATTTTGACTCCTCAAGCATAGCCTCTCCGTCCCTGCTCCCCCAACCCTGCACAGGAGGTTGCCTCGCCCTCTTTGCCCACCAGTGGCCCAGCTTCAAGGGGGACAGTTGGGTGTTAAACATAGTCCACAGGGGCTATGCACTACACTTTCACCAACTGCCTCCTCCATATTTTCCAGGAGAGCCTCCAAGGCCTCCCCTGCACACAGATCTTCTCCTCCAGGAGCTCCAAGGTCTGTTGGTGAACAGGGCAGTGGAGCCTGTGCCTCTTCAAATGCAAGGTCAAGGGTTCTACTCCAGGTATTTCCTGGTACCCAAAAGAACCGGTAGCCTTCGACCTATCGTGGACCTCAGGAATCTCAACAAGTTCCTAGAGAAAGAAAAGTTCAAGATGCTTACTCTTGGAACACTAATGCCCTACCTCCAGCAGGGAGATTGGCTATGCTCCTTAGATCTAAAGGATGCGCACACTCACATCCTCATTCATCCAGACCACAGAAAGTACCTCAGGTTCATTGTGAGAGGAAACCATTATCAGTACAGAGTACTGCCTTTTGGCCTAACCTCCGCTCCCAGGGTCTTTACCAAATGCCTGGCAGTGGTGGCGGCCTACCTGAGAACTCAAGGCATCTTTGTCTTTCCTTATCTGGGCGATTGGCTCATAAGAGGTTAGACGTGCCAGGAGGCCCGACAGGCCACCCTCAGGACTATTGCTCTTCCTCAAAGCTTGGGGTTTGTGATAAACTTCGCAAAGTCCACTTTGCTCCCCTCCCAGAACTTGGAGTTCATAGGGGCAAGGCTAGACTCTGTCCTGGCAAAGGCATTCTTGCCAAAAGACAGAGCTCAAAGACTCATAAGCTTAGCAAACCAGTTTCTCAGCAGGTCACTGATCTCCGCCAGACTCTGCCTGAGGCTTCTAGGCCACATGGCTTCGACAGTACATGTCACCCCCAATGCCAGGCTCCATATGAGGCCGGCACAGTGGTGCCTTTGGAGTCAGTGGTCACAGGCCACAGGCAGCCTCAGAGACAGGATAAGGGTGTCCAGACCTTTTCTGGACTCCCTCAACTGGTGGTTGCACCCACCCAATCAACTGAAAGGGGTGCCTTTTCAAATTCCTGGGTACACAATGGTACTTACCTCAGACGCCTCCCTGCAAGGAGAGGCATCCAGGGCCTGTGGTCTCCCTGGGAGGCCGCACAGCAGATCAATCTCCTAGAACTCAGGGCTATTCGATTAGCACTCAGAGCTTTCTCTCCTGCCCTGGCTCATCAATCTGTCCTGGTTCAGACAGACAAACAGGTAGCCATGTTTTATGTGAACAAGCAAGGCGGAACTGGGTCCAGGCTCCTTTGTCAGGAAGCACAGGACCTTTGCTCATTTGCCCTCAAGCACAACATGCTCCTCAAGGCTGTAGACCTTCCAGGCCAGGAAAATCACCTGACCGACAGGTTGAGCAGAATTCTGCAGCCCCACGAGTGGCAGCTGCATCCTTTGGTAGTTCAGAGGATCTTCCTGAAATGGGGTCTTCCTTTGATAGATCTGTTTGCCAGTCCACTGAACAAACAGCTGCCTCGGTTCTGCTCCAGACAACCACATCCCCTGAGGGTAGCAGCCGATACTTTCCTGATACCATGGTCTCCGGGCCTCCTGTATGCGTTTCCTCCCACGCCTTTGGTGGCCCGAACTCTGTTCAAAATTCTTCAGGACAAGGCCTCAGTCCTGCTGGTGGCTCCCAGGTGGCCGAGACAGCCTTGGTTTCCACTTCTGCTTCAGCTGGCAGTGGATCCCCCACTGCCTCTGGGGTTGCAACCCGACCTTCTCTCTCAGGATCAGGGTTCCCTTCTGCACTCCAATCTCAAAGCTCTCAATTTGATGGCCTGGAGGCTGCAAGGGTAGTTTTGGCTCCCTGGGGCCTACCTCAGGAAGTTGAGGAGGTTGTCCTAACCTCTAGGAAACAGTCCACTAGGAAAACCTATGCTCTCAAATGGAAAAGGTTTTCTGTGTGGTGTCAGCTACGTACACAGGATCCTTTCTCCTGTACTGTACCAGTAGTGCTTCAGTACTTACTGCACTTATCCAATCAGGGACTTAAGTCCAATTCTGTTTGGGTCCACCTCTCAGCTTTAGCAGCTCACCACTCACTGGTGGAAGGACAGTCTCTCTCGGTTCACCCCTTGGTGTCCCACTTTCTCAGAGGCTTGCTTTTGCTCAAGCCTCCAATCCGTCCTCCTGCTCCTGAGTGGGAGTTGAATGTGGTCTTGCAGCAACTGACTCGCCCACCTTTTGAGCCGATGGCTACTTGCCCCCTACGCGTCCTGTCCTGGAAGACACTCTTCTTGATAGCCCTAACCTCGGCCAGGCGAGTGAGTGAGCTTCAGGCCCTGGTCTGTGACAGGCCTTACACTCGCTTCTATAGGAACAGGGTAGTCCTTAGGACTCATCCAAATTTCCTCCCTAAAGTTGTCTCCTCTTTTCACCTCAACCAGGAGGTGGTTCTTCCAACATTCTTCCCTAGGCCTCATGCAAGCCAGGCTGAAGCAGTTCTGCATACCCTGTACTGTAGGAGGGCCTTATTCTTCTACCTTGACCGTACGCAGGGGCATAGAAGGGCTACTCAGCTCTTCGTCTCTTTTGACCCTGATAAGTTGGGGTTGGCTGTGTCCAAGCGTACCTTGTCCATCTGGGTAGCTGACTGTATCACCTGGGCTTACAGGGCGGCTGACCTTCCTTTGCAGGGTCGGGTCACGGCCCACCGTGTCAGGGCAATGGGCTGCCTCAGTGGCTCATCTCTGCTCTGTACCGTTGGTAGACATCTGCAGGGCTGCAACTTGGTCTTCAAGCCAGACTTTTGCGGCCCATTACTGTCTGGAAAGGGAGTCCCGTAGGGACAGTGCTTTTGGCCAGGCAGTACTCCGGAATCTCTTTGAGGTTTAGGCAACTCCTGCCCTCTTGCCCTCTGTTGGGCTACCGGTGGAGGTTGTGTCAGTGAAAAGCCTTTCTTTGCTGCTGGGACTAGAGGGAGTTCTCTTGTTCAGTCTGGGTTCCTCGGTAGCCCAGAGCTAGGGAGTCACCCATATGTGAGGACTGACTTCCTGCTTGATCCTGGAGAAAGAGTAGTTACTCACCTGTAACAGGTGTTCTCCAGGAGCAGCAGGAATCAGTCCTCACAACCCTCCCTCCCTCCCCTGGGAGTTGCAGTTGTACATACTTTATTTTTTCATTTTTGTGTGCTGTTCTTAGCTATGTCATTTGACTGAGGTAAGATGGCACCTTTAGTCGGGAAGGGAACCGCGCATGCATGCCTGCATTCCCAAAGGCTTTCATGGAAAGCTGGGGATATGCTCCGCTAGGGCTTCATCAGCGTCGATGACACCCATATGTGAGGACTGATTCCTGCTGCTCTTGGAGAACACCTGTTACAGGTGAGTAACTACTCTTTACTCACCTGTAACAGGTGTTCTCCAGGGACAGCAGTAATCAGTCTTCACTACCCTCCCGCTTCCCCTGATGAGTTGCTGGATTTTTGTCCTTCCCTTGCCATCTGCTTGGTAGAGCTCGAGCTAAGGGACCTGACTGAGCAAGATGGTGTGGCAGCAATCCCAAAGGCTTTCTTTGAGAGCTGGGGAATTGCTCTGTGTGGGCTCCGTTGGTTCTGACGTCACCCATAAGTGAGGACTGATTCCTGCTGTTTCTAGAGAACACCTGTTACAGGTGAGTAACTACACTATCGTCAGAAGGGGCCAGGTCAGGTGAGTATGTCAGGTGTTTCAGCACATCAAAGTGTAGATCAGCCAATTTCTGCTGCGTGATGGGCTACAGTGCGAGGCAAGACATTGTCCTGCAGGAACAAGACACCTTTTGAAAACTTGCCTCGACCTTTGGAGACCAGTTCCCACTTATTTGTCCAAAAGTGCAACGTAGTAGTTTGTCGTGATTGCACCCTTTTCCAGATAATCAACAAACAAAATTCCATCTTTGTCCCAGAAGACACTCCATCACCTTGCTTGCTGATTTCTGAGCCTTGAACTTCTGAGGATGTGGGGAACCACTGTGTCTTTACTCTTTGGATTGTTATCTGGTCTCTGGATCATACATATGAATCCATGTGTCATCTATAGTGACAAGATGATCCAAAAATACCTCAGCATTCCTATGAAATTGGTCCAAAATGGCATGTGACGCAACCACTCGATCATGCTTCTGGTCAGCATTGAGGCATTTGGGAACCCATTTGGCTGAGAGCTTCCTTATGTCTAAAATGCCATGGATGATATAGCCCTCATTCTCAGGATATCTTCAGTGTCTCTATCCTTTTAGTTGATGATCTCCAGGAACAAGCAGGAATGTAGTCATCACATATGGGTATTGTCGGCACCGACGGAGCCTGCGCGGGAACGCTCCCCAGCATCCAATTAGAAAGCTTTTGGGAGCATCCCACAGCGCCTGCGTGCTGCCTTCCCGTCTTTCCCAACTGCCTCTCTCCAGTTCTTTGTTTTCCGTGGAGCCAGCAGGTCGTGTTACTGTCACCGCAGAAACTTTTCTTCTTTTTTGTGGTCGCGTCTGCCTTCCTCGACGCTTTACCGATACCGCCGGTTTTTTTCTTTCTTCATTCTTTTCTTTTAAAAAAAAAAAAATAATTTTCTTAGTACTTTTTCCTTTTCTTTTCAGGTGCACGCGCCATTTTGGGCCTTAGGCCCAGGATTTTTTCCATAATGGAGAAACCCTCCTCGGGTTTTAAAGAGTGCACCAAGTGTGGCGGTACCATCTCCGTCACCGACACCCATGAGTAGTGTCTGAAATGTTTAGGTCCTGACCACTCCATCTCGGAATGTATGGCCTGTGCCATGATGTCCAAGAGAGGTCGTCAGAACCGAGCCGCCAAGCTCAGTACCCTGTTTCCCTCTGGTGCAGCTTCGGTGGCATCGACGTCTTCCAGGGCTTCGTCTTCCTCCCGTGGAACTCAGGTAACTAAACATAAGTCTAGCCGGTCCTCAAAGGGTAGATCTCCTTCTAAGCATCGAGATGCCTCTGGCGTTGCCCTTGAGGATTCTGCACCGGCAAAATTGCCCCGGCGGGAGGCTTCGGCTTCCAAAACATTATCAGGGCTCCAGGATGTTCTCGAGGCCTTGACCTCGGCAGAACTACTGGTGCCATGCTCTGGGGTACTGGCGATCTTCTCCGGTACCGACATCCAGGCATCGGCAGCGTCGATAGACCAGAGAGTCCTGTCTATTGAGCGCATTCTGGCAGCTCTGCTTGCGGCATCGACGCCCTCGGAACAGCGACAGACAATCCAACCGGTACCGATAACATCGACGTCGGTGTCTGCATTGCCGGTACCCAGTCATCCGATGCCTTCCGGTACCGATACTCCGGTACCGATTACTCCCGGTACCGACTTCGGTCGGTACGGGTATCGGGCTCTTCAAGAGCATCCGGACAGATGGTACTTCGAGTCCTCAAAAGAATCTGAGGATTCTGACAGTTCTGTCAATGCAGGAATGCTTCTCCCAGAGGAGCCCTCCTCCCCCTAAGCGTAGGATGTCTCCTCCAGAAGATATTTCCTTTCAGGATTTTATCAGGGAGGTGGCTCGGGGTCTGTCCATTACTGTTGCCCCTGAAACAGAGCCCAGAGCAAAGGAGTTAGAAATTTTACAATATCCCAAAACTCCCAAGGAGGCAGCTACCTTGCCCATTCATGAGATTCTGCATGATCTCATGTTAAGAATGTGGGAGACACCTCTTACCACCTCTCCTCAATTCTCGTAGACTGGATACTCTGTATCGAGTCCCTCCTTGTCCTGTTTTCCAAAAAACTCAGCTTCCTCACCACTCTATTGTAGTGGAATCAGCTATGAGAAGGAACAAGAGTGCAAAGAGGCATGCCTCTAATCCTCCAGGACGTGAGTGCAGAACTCTGGATGCTTTTGGACGTCATGTCTTCCAAGCTTCCATGCTTTCTGCCAGGATCAGTTCCTATAGTTTATACATGGAAATGTTCCTAAAGGAAGTCCCAGGTGATTTAGAGGCTTTGAGTCCTCTTCTTCCTGAGGATAGAAGACAGGATTTTCTCACATTGGTCAAACATGCCCAAGATGTTTCCTAATTTGTCAACCGTGCAGCTTTTGACTGTTTTTGAGTGAATAAGCAGAACCTCTGCCATTGCCATAGGTGCACGTAGAATTGCTTGGCTTCAGGCATCTGATCTGGAGCTCTGGGTACAAGACAATCTCCAGGAACAAGCAGGAATGAGTCTTCACATATGGGTACGTCGGTACTGACGGAATCTGCGCGGGAACGCTCCCCAGCGTCCAATCAGAACGCTTTTGGGAGCATCCCAACACGCCTGCGTGCTGCCTTCCCGCCTTTCCCAACTGCCTCTCCTCAGTTTTCATTTTTTCACGGTGCCCTCAGGATGTCCTCCTGTCACCGCAGAAAATTCTTCTTTTATTTTTTGGTTTTCTTGTGGTCGCGTCTGTCTTCCCCGACGCCACCGGTACCACCAGTGTTTCTTTTCTTTTTTCTTGTAAATTTTCCTTTTTAAGGAATACTTTTTTCCTTGTTAGTGCCTGACGGTTTTTTCGGCCTGCTAGGCCTACTCACTTTCCTTCATGGAAGCGCCAGCCACTATCCCTAAGAAATGTTCAAACTGTGGCGGTACAAAATTTGATTTTAGACACTCATAATTGGTGTCTACCCTGTTTGGGTCCTGACCACTATCCGCTGGAGTGTCCTTCCTGCAACAGTATAGTCGGAAGAAGTCTTCAGCATCGAGTTCACCTCGATACGCGGTCCCCATTCAACTTCAGGGCACCGACCACCATTTCTTCTTCGCAGGATCAGGTAACCCAAAAACAGTCTGTTAAGACTAGCCAGTCCTCGAGTGGTAGATCTCATGCACAGCATAGAGATGCCTCTGGCCTTACCCTCGAGGACACACTGGCTTTAAAACCCCGGTGGGAGTCTTTGGCCTCCAAATCCTTAATGGGGTTTCAGGTTGTTCCTGAGGTTCACCCCTCTCCGAACATACCTGAGCCATGCTCGGTGGTGGCATCCGCTTCGAGTGGTACCCATACCCTGGCATCGGCAATGGTGTTGGATGAAACATTCCTCACCGAAGATCGCAGTCTGGCGCCCGCGGTTCCTTCGGGCCCGTAAGAGACGCTGCAGACCAATCTTCCAGTATCGGTATCGATACCGGTACTGGTACTGACGTCGGTACCCTTCAGATGTGCTTCGATAGGCTCGCTTCCTTCGATGCCGAGTCTGGAATCGATCTCCAGTCTGGATGACTGGGTACCGACTCGCCTTGGTACCAACACCGGACGGTACCGAAGGCACGGTTCTGATAATCCATGTCAGGCACACTCTGTTTCTTCGGTACCATTAGAGCTGTCACCGACTGGTCTTCATGTATCGGTATTGGATACGGTACCGGAGTCGGTACTGGTATCCGCATTAGCATCGCTGTCTGTACCTTACATGCTTGTTTCAACAGGTTCGCTTCCCTCTGTACCGAGTTTGGAATCGATCCCTAGCATGGACGATGCGCTACCGACTGCTTGTGGTCCCGACCTCCTGCGGTACCGGCGACCATCCTGTAAGGACAGTCCGATGCTCCACTCCTTAGGGTCTTCTATTCCAATGAATTTGGATAGATCCCTGGGTGCCAATGCTAGTTCTTCAACAGATCTAGCCTGTACTCCTCTTTCTAGAGGACTTCTCTCTGGGGATTTTTCTTTTCAAGCATTCCTGCTTGATATGGCAAAGTCACTTGCCATTTCTATACCTGGTCAGGATCCTGCACCAGGGAATACAGAATCTCTGTATATTCCCTGGAGTCTAAAGGAGGACATCATGCTTCCTTTGCATCAAACCTTGCAGGAACTGCTCTTTCGAATGTGGGAAATTCCTTTAACGGTATCCCCACCTTCTAGGGCAACTTATCTTCTATACAAGGTGCCCCCTTCTCCAGGTTTTCAAAAGACTCAACTTCCTCATCATTCCATTGTTGTAGAATCAGCAATGAGGCGTGTTAAGAGTACTAAAAAGCACTCTTCTTATCCACCAGGTCGTGAGTCTAAGACTTTGGATGCCTTTGGACGCCAAACCTTCCAGGCATCCATGCTTTCAGCAAGAATTCTCTCATATATTTTCTATATGGGATTATCTCTTGAAGAAGTCACAAAGAAATTACTACTTTTGACCCCTTTTCTTCAAGAGCCCAAAAGAGCAGACTATTCCTTATTGGTTAGTCATGCTCAAAATATCTCTAGGTTCCTTACTCGTGCTTCCCTAGACTCCTTTGAGTCTGTTAGCAGAACCTCTCCTATAGCTATAGGGGCACGACGTAAAGCCTGGCTCCAAGTTTCAGACTTGGACAAATGGGTACAAGAAAGACTGGGAAATACTCCTTGCACTGGAGAAAATCTCTTTAACAAGGAGTCTTTACTCCAAGCTGCTCACTTAACCACTGACATTGCTGTTTTCAGAGGCTTGTCTACACCTTCCTCTTTCCCAGTTGGTAGGAAATGTCCTAACAAACTTTGTTCCCCTAAGGGGAAAAAGTTTTATCCATCTTCTACCCATCATACAGATGTTCCCAGACAGGGGAAACATCGAACCGGGCTAAAGAAACCACAACCTCAACAGGTTCAGCAAACCCAGCAGTCGCAAGGTTTCTGATAGATTAACTTTAACTTTAACTTTAACTTTATTTCAAATTTGATAAACCGCTTACGTTAAAAGAAACATTTAAGCGGTGTACAAACAATATAAAAAAGCGGCACTGCAAACTACGGAAAAGAACGCCAAAGTAAATAGAAAAGAAAGAAAAGCATAACAACAATACAAAAGACAATAAGTAATAATAAATAAAACACAAACTATGTACAATGTCAAAACATAAAATATTTAAAAACAATAAAATCATACTATAAAAACCATAAAAGCGGTTTACAAATTAACAATATACAAAATAAGAAACATCTCCTGTTTGGGGGTTAGAGTTTGTAGTCTGCTTCTTTTCACTTGAAGCATCTACACTAATTTCATCCTAAATTCTCATGGATCTCTTTTCACGATACATCCTTTCTTTTTGCTCTAAGAGTTTTTATGATGATCATGCCTATAGTTAACAGGTTTCTCTTCCTCCTATTGGGAAAAAGAGGTGTAACAACTATCAATAAGACAGTTTTCCCTGTACTAGCATGTATCATCTTACCTTTCAGAGACTTACTACATCATCAGTCTCCTTCAACTCTGTCTTACCTGCCCTCTTACTATAACATTTGGTTTGTAAGAGTGGTTCTATTACACTGGTAAGCCCCTATGGTTCTCTACCTCTTCCAGGTAGGGGTTTCCTTTCCAGAGTTGTCTCCCCCTTTCACATTCTTACTTTAGGGGAGCTTATCAGACAATAAGGAAGTCTTACCACTCCTGCTTATGTCTGTTTCTTTTTCCAATTTTTTAAAAAAAAAAGAGAGATTTTTTTCCGCTGCCCTGGTAATTGCTGCAAATGCAGCAGTTCCTAGTGGTTAAACCACTGGTTCTGTTCACCACACAACCAGGGTTTGTCCTCCACTAGCAATCCTCCGGCCTGGGTAGTAAACCCAAAACAGGTTATCAACCTTTTTTGGAAACCCTATTATCACAGGCTTGTTGGTTTGACTTCTATTCTTCGCCATCTCCAATTCCCTTGTTTTTGGCAGAATAGTTTGTTACCTACTGGCTTTAAGCAGCCAGTTTTTTTCTTCTAACCAACCTGCAACATGCTCTCTGCAACTCTACAGAGTAGCTTTGCACTATGGGCCCTTGCTAGAGAGCATTAGTATCTTGTCTAGCAGATAATCCCAGATGGTTAGGAGGAGTTCACCCAGTCATGCTCCCATGACTGGTAGGTGTTCCCTACCCCTACCATCTCATCTAAAATCTCTTTTCGAAACAGACACAGGCCTCACATCACGTGAAAACCTAAAGAATGGCCAATTACCTGGCTTGGTCCACATCTTCTTGGATTTCTCACCAGGGATAGTTTTCTTTTCGTTGCAGTTCGTCCTTATATGCTTCCTTCCCAGTACTTCAGGGGACGCTCATGTTCAACTGAAGGACGCATGATACCCATCTTGCCCTCATAGGCGGGTCAATATGGTATCTTATTCCATTGGCGTCCTCAATCCATTTACCATACTGGAGTTCTAGAGAGATCTGGACTTGCTGCCTGCAGACTGAAGTTGTCCTCTGCATTTTTCACGTAGGCCATCTGGGTTATTCAAGAGCTCGAATTCTTACAGGACTCTAGACTCCTCCTTGTCAGGGAGACCATTCCTCTGACTCTGTCAATCATAACCAGGGAAAGAAGATTCTCTATGCATCTATTCAAGCAGGTATCACCCTTCTTGCTATTAGATGAATCTTTCTCTCTCCCCATATTCCTATGGGTATCTAGTTATATAGCCATATCTCCATCTACATACGTGGAGACAAGTGTCTATATGTCTACACACACACACACATATATATATATATATATATATATATATATATATATATAATCTGTCGAGATATATCTTTTAGGTAGATATGTATCTACGTACTTATCTGTCTGTTTAGGTTCATATATTCCTATATGACTCTGACAGATGGGCACTACCCCTATCAATGCTGTGGCAGCATGCTTAGGGTTCTACACATAAAACCACTCCCTGTGGTAATTAGCAAATTTTTTGTTTTTCTTACCATAACCTTTCAGGGTTAGGTACCTCTGAAGCTCTCCATGTACCTTTTTCTTTCCTAGTTGACCTAATTTAGGAAAGACATTACGGATCTTCAGTTAATCTAAAGCTGTAACGCTTCATGAGTCTGTCCTTACTTTGTTATCGGATACAGGGGTCTTCCATACCCCTTCTCTCCTACATGGACTATTTCTATTGTCAGTCCAAATCGGTCAGACTTATTTTTCCTTTTGATCCTAGGATTGTACTGTTCTTCGGCCAAAAGAGCTTAAGCTTTCTCTAATAGTACCTTCTGCGTTTCCCGCTGAAGCCCTACCTCATTGTACTACCCCAGTTTCCCTTGGGGCTATTTCTCATCCTGAAGGGTTCTGACCTCCACTTGTTTTTCCTACAGTTTATTACCTCTACTTCACAGTGAGGTACTCCTTGAGGATCTTCTACTGGCTCTTCTAACAGATCCATATGAACCTCAGTAGACCTTTTACAATACCACCGAGGGAGGTCCATATTAGAATATTGCACTCAATATTTTTACTACTAAATGTCATCTATACAGGGTCTTCCTCTATAGAAGTCCTGTTCTAGTCCAGCTGTTCCACAGTCCTGTTGTAGTCCAGCTGTTCCACAGCACCTTTCTGTAATTCAACTCCTATCCTCCATCCCCAGGATGTCTGAGGTTCTCAGGAGTAGCATGGCTCATTCTAGATTCGCAACATGCTAGGACTCCCTCCGGGCATCTTAGCTTGGGGAGTCCCCATATGTGAAGACTCATTCCTGCTTGTTCCTGGAGATAGCACAGTTACTTACCTGTAACATGTGATCTCTGGGAACAGCAGGAATAAGTCTTCACAACCCACTCACCTCCCCTAGGAGTTGCATTTCTCTATCTCTATCTTTCCCTTTCTCTCACTCTCTCTCTTGGTCTCAGCTTTAAAACTTAACTGAGGAGAGGCAGTTGGGAAAGGCGGGAAGGCAGCACGCAGGTGTGTTGGGATGCTCCCAAAAGCGTTCTGATTGGACGCTGGGGAGCGTTCCCGTGCAGACTCCGTCGGTACCGACGTACCCATATGTGAAGACTTATTCCTGCTGTTCCCAGAGATCACCTGTTACAGGTAAGTAACTGTGCTAACTGGGAAATATCCCCTGTACTGGTGAGAACCTGTTTGGTAAAGATTGGCAGGAAAAGGCCAATGAGTTGGATGCTGACAACTCCACCTTGGATAGATTATCCAAGTCCACAGCTGATCCTGCTAGAAAGAAATCTTTCAAGAAACCATTCTTTTCTAAGAAGAAAAGATATTATCCTGCTTATTCTCAGCAGGGACGTTCTGCAGGTCAGCTTGTCGGTTAAGGTCAGCAACCACCCAAACAAAGAAAAGCAAAGACTGCTAAGCCTCAGCCGTCCCAGCAGTCTCAGCCTCCACAAGGCCTTTGACTTTCAGCTAGAGAACTTAGCCTTCCTGGCTCTCGTTGGACCAGAGCCTTCCACCATTCCAGGAAGGTTGTGTCACTTTGCCCCAGATGGGGGCAGGTAACAGCAGAGCATTGGACACTCTCCATCATAAAAGAGGGGTACAAGCTTCATTTTTCCAGCATGCCCCCTCCCACAATGATAAGGCAGTTCAATTCTCCGACCTCTCTCATCAGCCTGTTAGGTCAGGAGGTCACTATGCTTCTTGCCCAAGGGGCAATAGAAGAAGTCCCCATCCATCAGCAGGGGACAGGGTTTTACTCCCCCTATTTCCTTATCCCAAAGAAAACAGGGGGATACAGACCTATCTTGGACCTCAGAGAATTGAACAAATTCCTTGTCAAAGAGAAATTCAAGATGATTTCTCTTGGAACTCTGCTACCATACCTTCAGAGTTAGGATTGGCTTTGTTCTCTAGATCTCAAGGATGCGTACTGTAAAAGGGGGTGCTTGTTATGAAGGTACCATCACCTTGGCAAGTATGTAAATTAACTGTCTTGCAAAGGATTGTGGTTATTGAAGTCCTTTCACACAAAGCTTGCCTTTTAAATAAATGAAGAAACTTGTAGTTGGTCGAGTGTAAGGCAAAATTAGAGTTTGTTTATGGGGTGATTATTCCACACACAGATATACTTGGTAACACATCCAGGATAACTTCTCCAGGGTTTATTCAATATAACCAAGGCAACTGAAAAGTTTATGCAAATAAGTATCAAAGTCCTTTATGGAACAGAAAGGCTTTCTTACAGCCACTGCTAATCAACTCCTTAGCAGTGCTGAGGTGGAAATAAATCAAAAAGGAAAACTTCTTTTTACAAAAACATAGCTCTTTCTCCTCACTGAAAAGAACTTATAAATCCCACGTGTGCACGGCTTGTGCTGTGCTCTGCACTACCAACAGGTGACAATTAGCTGCAATCAGTAGCTTGTTTTCAGCACACGTGCAAACTTTCCCAAAAGCTTTTTTTCTTTCCAACAAAACTTTATGGGAAGCCAGTATTTAGGATGTTTCCTTTTGATGTTTACTCTTACTTTTTTAGGATTTTCCTAAAATAACAACCTACTCAAAGAACAGTCCATATAAACATTCTCTTCATCAGATATTAAACCTTGCTCCTGAAATTGCATAGATTCACTTTCACTGTCTGGCTCAGAGGGTTTTATGAACTGACCTCTATACGGAGAGAAACTGTTTCCCTGCTGTTTGCATTGCTCAAAGCTAGAGAAACGTTCACAGTTCATACCTGAATCCAGGCAAGCATCAGGCTGCTGCCTCTGGTATTCTGGCCAGTATGCAATAGAGCTTCTGTGTCCTGTCCTCCAGTTGGTATCTCTGGACCTCAGGATCCTTTCTCCAGACGTCCTCCAAGAGGTATTTGGGCTCCTTTTCTCCTTAGCTGCAGCAAACCTCTTCCTAGGTGCTGCTTGAGGGTCCCTGGCTGTGGATTGCCAGACCTCTGGCTTTCTCCAGTCCTCTGAAGGTTGTTCCCCCCCCCCCAGGAATCTCTCCAGGCATACGTACTTCTCTGAGCTCCTCTCTTAGACTGTCTGCTTCCTTGTCCTTCCTTCAGGTTCCGGTTGTTTTTCCTTCTGTTCTTGTTCTCCGTCTGGTTCTCCGCCCCCTTTTTCCTTCCTGAAGCTTCCCCTCTAGTTTTAAAGGGCTTAGATTGCAACTTCAGGTGTTGTGGATTAAGCTCTCTCCTAGAGGTGGTTTGATTAGGGATGACATAATGCTTTCTCTGATTAGACTCGTGCTTTTCCACTCTAGCTCCCCTAGGGACTTTCTGCATACTGGTGCATTCTGGAATATGTAGTCTTTTAGGGAAACAAGCTGTCTTATTTCTATAACCTGCCAGCACAGGTCCCTTAATCAGAGTAAATTCCCCTCTTTTTTATCATTACTCCCTGAGCTTTGATAAGCTTCCTTATCACAGTACACCCATGTTCTCATCCATCCAACTCACAGAAGATTCCTTCGGTTCCTTTTTCAAGGAAAGCACAACCAATACAGGGTGCTTCCTTTTGGCCTGGCCTCAGCATCAAGGGTGTTCACGAAATGCATGGCTGTGGTAGCAGCATTTCTCCGCACTCTAGGGATATTCGTCTTCCCCTACTTAGACGACTGGCTCATTCGAGCCCCAACAGAGTCAGAGGCCAGGACTTCTCTATCCTGCACAATGCGTATCTTTCAGTATCTGGGTCTGGTAATAAACATCCCAAAATCCAGTCTAACTCCCACTCAGTCTTTAGAGTTCATAGGAGCTTTGCTGGATACCAAAAAGGCAAGGGCCTATCTCCCCCAGGGCCGTTGCCTTCGCATGGTGCAGTTAGCTTCTCAGGCAGTGCTAAAGCCCCATCTCACTGCCCGAGAAATGCTACAACTACTAGGCCACATGGCATCTAGTGTGCATGTGGTTCCCTATGCTCGCCTTCATATGAGGGTAGCCCAGTGGACTTTATGAACTCAATGGACCCAGGCATCAAGATGCCTGTCAGACAAAATAGCAAACACAGGTCGCCTTATTTTGTCCCTCTAGTGGTGGAAGTCCACTCAAAACCTGCTACTGGGGTCCTTTTCAACAGCCCTTACCCCAGGCAGCTCTCACAACAGATGCTTCTCCGATGGGTTGGGGAGCTCATCTGCAAGACCTCTCCACCCAAGGCACCTGGTCTCCACAGGAGACTCATCTACACATCAATCTCTTGGAGCTCAGAGCAATCTTCTTTGCTCTTCGAGTGTTCCACACCCTGCTCAGCTACAAGACAGTCCTCATTCATACGGACAATCAAGTAGCCATGTTCTGTGTGAACAAGCAGGGGGGGATCAGGCTCTCTGTCGCTTTGCAATGAAACTTTGCGACTATGGGCCCTCGCCAGCTAGCATCAGATTCATCTCCTGGCAGTGTATCTTCCAGGCATACAAAACTCTTGGGCAGACAGACTCAGTCGAGTTCTGCTTCCACACGAGTGGTCTCTGCATGCAGACCAGGTGGCCAAGACTTTTTGAAATTTGGGGAACCCCGGACATAGACCTCTTTGCAAGTCCGTGGAATGCCAAACTTCCCCGGTTCTGTTTATCTTTATCTTTCAGAATTCCAGCTCAGGCCAGGGATGCTTTCCTCCTTTACTGGGGTCAAGACTTCCTGTACGCCTTTCCACCCATTCCCCTAATTCCCAAAATCCCGTTCAAGCTTCAGAGAGACAGAGGCCGCATGATTCTCATAGCTCCACATTGGCCACAGCAAGTGTGGTACCCTCTGCTTCTACATCTCTCTCAAGCTCCCTCCCTGGAGTTAGGGTCTGCTCCAGATTTCCTATCTCAGGAGGACGGAATGTTATGGCATCCCAATCCCCAATCTCTGCATCTGAGGGCTTGGTTGCTGAAGGCCTAGATCTCCATGATCTTAACCTCCCTCAGCAAATAAAGGATATCCTTTATGCTTCCAGGAAGCCTTCCACAAGATGCTGTTATGCTTTCAAGTGGAAAAGGTTTGCCATATGGTGTTCGCAGAAGGGTCTTAACCCCATTTCCATACCTCTGGAATCATTACTGGAGTTACCTCCATTTATCGAATGCATGACTTAAGACTAACTCAGTGAGGGTCCATTTGAGTGCTGTTGCAGCTTCTTTCAAGCCTCTAAATGGACAACCTATTTCCTTCCATCTTCTTATATCAAGATTTGAGAGGCCTTCTGCTAACTAAGCCTCCCATTAAGCCACCTCCTGTGGCGTGGGACTTAAATTTGGTTCTTGGTCAGCTCATGAAGCCACCTTTCGAACCCTTAGCTACTACCTCCTTGAAATTCCTTACTTGGAAGGTTATCTTTCTCATTGCAATCACATCAGCAAATCGCATCAGTGAGTTGCAAGCAACTAGTAGCTGATCCACCTTATACAAGGTTCCATCATGACAAGATAGTCTGTAGGACTCATCCACGCTTTATGCCAAAGGTGGTCTCGCCTTTTCATCTAAACCAAGCGGTCTACCTACCTGTGTTCTTTCCAAGGCCTCATGCATCAAATGCAGAAAGGAACCTCCATGCTTTAGCCTTTTACCTACAAAACACAGCAACATAGAAAGTCCTCTCAACTCTTCGTTGCTTTTGATCCTTCTCATTTGGGACTTCGTCTCCACGAGAACACTATCTAACTGGATTGCTCAGTGTATTTCCTTTGCCTGTCAGAGTAAGAATCTTCCTCTGGAGGGCCATGTCACAGCTCACAATGTGAGAGCCATGCAGCTTCAATGGCTCATCTGCACTCTGTGTCTACCGACGACATCTGTCAAGCAACCACCTGGGCCTCGGTTCATACCTTCACAGCCCATTACTGCTTGGACAAGGACTCCCGCCGGGATGCCTTGTTTGGTCAGGCTGTTCTTCAACACCTGTTTCATACCTAATCAACTCCTACCCGCCATCCCTGTTGGATGCCAGAGATCCATGGGGGGAAGTGGAGCACTGGTTCAGGGACACACAACTTCTGGGGTCTCTCCCTGGCATCTAAAGCTAGGGAGTCCCCATATGTGATGACTACATTCCTGCTTGTTCCTGGAGATAGCATAGTTACTCACCTGTAACAGGTGATCTCCGGGAACAGCAGGAATTTAGTCCTCATAACCCACCCACCTCCCCTAGGAGTTGTATCTCTCTCTCTCTTTCCCTTTTCCTCTCTCTCTCTCTTTATCTCAGCTTTAAAACTCAACTGGAGAGAGGCAGTTGGGAAAGGCGGGAAGGCAGCACACAGGCGCTGTGGGATGCTCCCAAAAGCTTTCTAATTGGATGCTGGGGAGCGTTCCCGCGCAGGCTCCGTCGGTGCCTACGATACCCATATGTGAGGACTAAATTCCTGCTGTTCCCGGAGATCACCTGTTACAGGTGAGTAACTATGCTTTCTCTGATCCTCCAGGATCATGGAATGAACGACATCCACTTTTTCTGGAATTGTCACCTCACTTGGTCTCCCAGTACTGAAATGTTGTGTCCTAAACTTAGTAACCCAGTTCTTGACGGGAGCGTAAGAAGGACACTTATCACCTAATGTAACTGAGACATCATAGATTTGTTTGACAGAGTTCCCTTTTAAGAAGAGATATTTTATCACTGCTGAGCACTCTTCTGTTGTGAAATCTCCATTGTTTTGTGACATTCTGGCTTCAGACCTACAAGAAAAAAAAAAGTATGAGTTACAATCATGAAATTTTGGCCAGCCATATTCAAAACAATGACATTTGACATGATATAGTTATTTTCAGTTTAAAAGTATGGAAAGCCAAAGACCTATCAGCAACCCTTAGTATGCTGTTTTATTTGCTCCTCAATGAGGTGATAATTCTCTGGGAACAAGCAAGAAGTCGGTTCTCACATGGGTGATGTCGGTGTCGACTAAGCCCACATGAAGCTTCTCCCCAGCTTTCAAAGAAAGTCTTTGAGATGCACCACACATACATGGTCCTTTTCCCACCCAAGGGTGTCATCTTGCCTCGGTCTCCCTTTTTCCATGGAGCCTCTCGGACATCTATCTGTCTTTCCCAGAAAAAGTGCTAATTTTTTCTTCAATTTTTCTTAAATTCTTTCTCTGGTCGCATACCAGTTCCCCTTCATGCCCCCAAGCCGCCTGCCCCGGCATTGCGTCTCGGGTTCTTTCATTTTCTTTTTTGAGTCTCTTGACCAGTGTGTGTTTGCACCCTTTTTACCTCTGTCTAGGCCCAAGGTCTTCAACCTTGCTGGGGCTTTTTACCCCATGGCCTCTGCCAGTGGCGTTAAGTGGTGTGATCGGCGCGTTTGTACAATGTCCCTCACTGATCCCCATAACTGCTGCCTCTATTGCCTCGTGTCAGACCACGACGCCTTGGATTGTGGTCTCTGTAAAAAAATATCTTTCAAGGCCATCAAGAGGCGTCAGCAGCAGCAGGAGAAGATTTTCCACAAGTCTGACTCTTCCCCATAGTCACCAGTGACATCGTGCTCCAAGGCCTTTTCTGGAACCCCGGGGTGAGCCTCGGACACCCGAGGCCATCCTTGTTGAGGATTCCCTCTCATCAGAACTGGTGCTGGGCCCAAAACCCTCTGTGCCCCCACCAAAGACTGCGGAGCCATCTGGACTGGAGACCAGAATGGAGGCCTTGGAGCGCAGCTTGTCTGCTTTCGTAGCTTATCAGTGGGCTCTGATGTCCAGTTCCTCCAGTTCATCGGTCCCAGCCACCGTGCCATCGACCTCGAGGATGTCCCTGGTAGTCAAACTGGTCCTTGAGCGCTACCAACCTTGAGATACCTCTCAGCTTTGGTCCCGATCCTCGGGGCCAAGATCCTCCCCGGTGAGTGCCCAAGGCTCTGACCGCAGGGCCTTTGAGGGACACGGGGCCTTGGGCCCGGGACCCAACCCTGGGACCCAGAACTCTCTTGATACCTCCACCAACTTCGACTCAAACTGGGAGACCAAGGACGAAGAGTCCCCGGACACCTGACGCTTTCACGATGTGCCTTTGGATCCGTCTCCCACCGAGACCCAGCGCTGGTTCTCGCCCGAGGATAAGGCCTTTCTCGACTTTGTGTGGGACATGGCCAAGGTACTGGCATTCGACACAGAGTCAGAGGAGGATCCTCTAGTATGAGGCCCCCTTGAAAGAGGCACTCATGATGCCCGTCCCTCAAATCCTTTAATGGCTACACTTCCACATGTAGAAGACACCTGCATCAGTACCCATCATGAGCCAATGGCTGGTCTTGATGTACTGAGTCCACCAGAGTCCTGTGTTCCAGAAGGCACAGCTACCACATAACTCCATGGTGGTGGAGTTGGCCATGCGTTGGCTCAAGAGCCAGAAGACGCAGTCCTCTTTGCCCCCAGGAAGGGAAGCCTGCATTATGGGTGCCATCTGCAGAAAGTGCTACCAGGGCTCAATGCTCATCGGCTGGATCCAGGCATGCCAGCAATACATAGGCATGTATCTGAGAGACCTGGTGAAGGAGCTCGCCAGGTTCTCTCCAAGGAACCCCTCAAGTGCTTCTGGACACAGGCCTCGGGTGTTAGAGAATGCTCCAAATTTATGACTCAGGCAGCCTGTGACTGCTTTGAGTCAGTGGCTAGAGTAGTTGTGGCGAGCATCAGTGCCTGGCGCCAGGCCTGGTTACAATATTCTGACCTGGAGCAATGGGTTCAAGACAAATTGGACGATATCCCTTGCCAGGGAGTGAATCTCTTTGGCAAACCCATGACCCCAGTAAGGCTGCAGAATTGGAAACTGAGTTCCTGACGAGGACCAGGCTCTCCAAGAAGATCGCTGCCCTTCCCTGATGGAAGCCCTACGGTAAAAAGCCCCCTTACTCAAGGAAGGGAAGGGATTACGGAAACTACCCTCAGTATCAGGCCTTCCAGCTCCCCAAGAGGGTCAGCGGGTCAAGGGACAAGGGCATGGCCCTTATAAGCCCAAGGCTTTAAAACCCAGGCTCCGGCCAAGCCTGGTGGGAGCTTTTGACTCCCTAGGCATAGCCCCTTCCCCCCCCCCCCCCCCCAGGAGGCCCACCCCAGCAGCCCACAGGGGGACATCTGATATTGTTTGTCCACAGGTGGCCATCCATCACCACAGATGCCTGGGCACTAAAGGTGGTTGGGAAGGGTTACCTCCTCCACTTGCTGCAGATGCCTCCTCGATGCTTCTTGGGAGAGCCCCCCAGGACTTCCCTCCACCAGATCCTGCTACTGCAGGAACTCAGATCTTCTAGAGGACAGGCAGTGGAACCAGTACCTCCACATCTTTGGGGCAAAGGGTTCTACTCCTGGTACTTCCTCATACCCAAAAGAACGGGGAGCCTACGGCCTATCTTAGACCTGTGGGACCTAAACAGGTTCCTGGTGAGTGAGAAGTTAAAGATGCTCTCCCTTCGAACACTGCTGCCATACCTCCAGCAGGGAGACTGGCTATGTTCCTTGGACCTAAAGGATGCGTACATTCGCATCATCCTCCATCCCAGCCACAGGCAGTATCTCAGGTTCATGGTGGGGGGTGGCCACTACTAGTACAGGGTACTATTCAGCCTAGCTTCCTCCCTCAGTGTCTTCACAAGTGCCTAGCGGTGGTTGCGGCTCACCTTCGCTTCCAAAGGAGTTTTGTCTTCTCCTACTTGGACGACTGGCTCATAAGAGGGGGCTTGGCTGTCGAGGTGCAGCAGGCCACGGCCCACACCATCCATGTCCTCCAGTATCTGGGGTTCATCATAAACCACCCCAAATCCCATCTCCTCCCAACACAGTGCCTGAAATTCATAGGGGCACAGCTGGACACCATTCAGGCCAAAGCCTTCCTGCCCCTGCACAGAGCCAACCACCTCAGGGTGTTGGCCACAAATGTGCAGCACAGACACTCTACTTTGGCTCGCCTTCTGCTCAGACTGTGTGGCCACATGGCATCCACAGTCCATGTCACCCTGGATGCCTGCCTTCACATGAGGGCAGCCCAGTGGTGCCTTCACTCCCCGTGGATCCAGGCTATGGGCCAGCTACGAGACAGGGTGATGGTGACCCACTGGCTGATGGACTCTCTTGGCTGGTAGCAAGTGCCTCAGCATCTTCAGGCCCAGATGACTCTTCAGACCCCTAGCCCCCAGAGTCTCCTCACCACGGATGCCTCCCTTCTGGGCTGGGGGGCTCATTGCAAGGACCTCTGCACTCAGGGCAGTTGGTTGCAGGCAGAAAGCCAACAGTAGATCTACCTCCTACAACTTCGGGCCATATCCCTGGCTTTCTGAGCCTTTCGCCACCACCTGCAGCACCAATTGATGCTGATCCAAATAGACAACCAGGTCGCAATATTCTAAGTCAACAAGCAGGGGGCACAGGATTGTACACACTCTGCCAGGAGGCAGTAGCCCTCTGCTTGTATGCGAACCGCAATGGGATGCACCTGCGTGTGGTATATCTGGTGGGCCAGGACAGTGCCCTGGCAGACAGGCTGAGTAGGATTCTCCAGCTATATGAGTGGCAGCTGGACCCCAGAGTTCCAGCTCTGGGGAACTCCACGACTGGACCTCTTCGCCAGCCCAGCCAACTCTGTTGCCCAGCTTTTGCTCCCGACAGCCACTCCTATCCAGGGCGGCAACAGATGCTTGCCTTATCCCATGGATGGAGGGCCTTCCCTATGCCTTTCCACCCACGCCGCTGATAGCCAAGACTCTCTTCAAGGCTCAGTGGGACGGTGTGTTGCCGATACTGGTGGACCCTTGGTGACCCAGGCAACCATGGTTCCCACTGCTCCTTCGCATGTCCATAGCAGCTCCGGTTCCTCTGGGGAGCAGCTCGGGACTACTGTCACAGGAGGAGGGCTCCATCCTACACCCCAGTCGGGGGTCTCTGGTGCTAACAGCTTGGCTGCTGAAAGGGTAGCCTTGGCCCCTTTCAACCTTTCAGGGGAGGTTGAGGAGGTCCTTCTGGCATCCTGCAAGTCCTCCATGAGCTGGGCTTACACCTTCAAATGGCACAGATTCTCTGTGTGGTGTGCAGAGTGACAGGTCAACCCGTTCTCATCCGCTGTGCAGCTCGTACTGTAGTATTTGCTTCACCTTTGTCAGGCAGGACTGAAGTCCAACTCAGTCAGGGTCTACCTGAGTGCTCTCACGGGGCACAACAACCTCGTCAAGGGCAAGCCTGTCTTGGTCCAGCCCCTCGTATCTGCTTCCTGTTGGACCTCCTGTTTTCCAAATCTCTGTCCGCCCACCAGCTGCGGAGTGGGACCTCAATGTGCTCACGGCTCACTGGCCCATCGTTCGAGCCCCTGTTTACCTGCCACACCTCTCATGGAAGGTTGCCTTCCTGGTGGTTCTCACATCTGCTTGCAGGGTCAGCGAGCTTCAGGCTTCGGTGGCGGATCCGCCTTACACAAAGTTCTATAAGAACAGGGCCATACTCCACACACATCCCAAACTTCTTCCCGAGGTGGTATTCCCATTCCACCTCATTCAAGAGGTGGTGCTCCACATCTTCTTTCTGCGGCCTCACACCAGCAGGGTGGAGACGGTCCTTCGTACCCTGGATTGTAAGTGGGCCCCTATCCTTCTGTCTCCAACATACCCAGAGCTACCACAAAGCCTTGCAGCTTTTCATCTCCTATTATCCCAGCTGACTGGGGGAGATGTTGACTAAGCATACTCTGACCACTTGGGTGGTAGACTGTATTGCCCTTGCCTACAAACAGGCTGGGCTGTCACTGGAGCGCCGGGTCAGGGCCATGGCGACCTCTGTGGCAAACCTGTATTCCATCCCCATGATGGAAATCTGCTGGGCCACCACCTGGTCTTTGATACATACCTTTTGTAGCTCATTACTGTCTGGAGAGCGCCTTCAGCCAGGCTGTACTCAATCATCTGTTCGGGGTGTAGGCAACTCTTGCCCTCCGATCCTTCTGTGTCAGGCTACCGGAGTGCTGGTTCCTCACTGGCCATTTGGATCTCTGAGTGTTACTTAGAGCTCCATTGCTGCTGCTCATAGCTCACTTTTTCTGGTCACCCATGGATTTTTACAGGTTTTCGACAGCCTGTAGCTAGGGAGTCCTATATGTGAGGATTGACTTCCTGCTTGTTCCCGGAAAAAGCGTAGTTACTCACCTGTAACAAGTGTTCTCCAGGGATAGCAGGAATCAGTCCTTGCAACACTCCTCCTTCCCTGTGGAGTTGCTGCTTTGTCATTTTTTGCCATCTTTTTAGCTATGTCACCTGACTGAGGCAAGATGGTACCCTTAGGTGGGAAGGGGACCACACGGGTGGTGCTTCTCCCAAAGGCTTTTTTTGAAAGCTGGGGAGAAGCTTCCATGTAGGCTCAGTCAGCGCCAATGTCGCCTGTATCTGAGGACTGATTCCTGCTGTCCCTAGAGAACACTTGTTACAGGTGAGTAACTACACTTCATCTGTTAATGGGTAATCACATCTTGATGAATATAGACTGTGGTGTCTAATTTAATTCTTAATTGGGAGTACTAACTTTAAGGGATGTGCTTGGAGGGGTGAAAAGACTACTTGTCTCTTTTAAGACTGCAAGGGCATATCTAAATCTAATAGAAATTACTGTCTTGAGGAGATTGTTCATTTGAGCCAGCAAGTCTGTAATCTTTTTTTTTAAAACAGTGGCTGTCCAGGTTTTCTTACAAATACCAATATCTATACACAAATCAGACTCCCTCTAATCGAATTCCTCACTTGCAAAGTTGACTCATCCTGCTTGTCAATAGACAAAGAAAAGTTGCTTACCCGTAATGGAGATTGTCCTTAGATGGCAGGATTAATTAGACAAACTTGCCTACCTTCCTAGTGAGTTGACTCCTAAGTTGTGAAATAGGCCGAGAGAATTCATGTAGTGGTGTCTCCATGGGAACTCCTGCACATGTTCAGAAAATCAGAGTATTATTCAGTTTTGGTGCCATTGAATGAAATTACCCACTTGTGTGCCCAATTTATCTTGCTGTTTATAGACAACCCCTAGTACAGACAAGCCAGACATCATGTAAAGAAAAAAAATTGTGTTCTTTGAACAACAGATGAGGTTTGGTTAGATTTTAGTAATGCTTGACTTGATATGTTTTTTTAATTTAATAGAAAAAGTTAAGGGAGATTTGGAATGTGTGGCCTCAAGCAGAGAAAGTCAGTCTGCTAGAAGAGAACAAGCACAGGAGAAAGCTGTGGTGAGGAACAGAGTGCCAGTGGATGGGAGGTAGTGCTGGTGAAGAACAGAGAAGGGAGCACAGTAGGTGGAAGTGAGAGCAGCGAGTGCAGGAGAGGAGTTTAAACTCAATTTATCGCCTATTCTGCAGGCTCAAAGCAATGCATAGTAAAACAGATACCTAAAGGTAAAATAATGGAGTGGAGGAGTAGCCTAGTGGTTGGGGCAAGGTACTTCAGGCCGGAAGGTCGGGGGTTCAAATCCCACTAGAGGACAGCAACCTTGGGCCGGAAGGACTGGGGTTTCTAGTCCCACAGGTGCTCCTTGTGGTCTTGGGCAAGCCACTTAACCCTCCATAGCCCATGTTCCCTGTAAAATAGTTATCTCCAAGTTATAATGCCCTGTTTAATGTAATTTCAGTTTGTTCAATGTAAACCGCACTGATGCAGAATAGCGCGGTATATAAGAGAATGTAAATAAATAAAATAAATTAATAAATTAAGGGTTAGGAAAATAGTTATACATAAGCTATCAATCAAAGCCTATCATAAAAAATTCAATAAGTATTGGAGAGGGACAGAATTTTCAGTGTATTTCTTATCTTATCCCAGATATTTTCTTGCTAGGTGAAATTTTGTCTTATAACAGATTATCTCCAGGAACAAGCAGGAATGAGTCTTCACATATGGGTACGTCGGTACCGACGGAGTCTGCGCGGGAACACTTCCCAGCGTCCCATCAAAGAGCTTTTGGAAGCATCCCACCATGCCTGCGTGCTGCCTTCCCGCCTTTCCCAACTGCCTCTCCTCAGTTTTTGTTTTTCCGCGGAGCCGGCAGGATGTCGTCCTATCACCGCAGAAAATTCTTCTTTTATTTCTTTAGTTTTCTTGTGGTCGCGGCTGTCTTCCCAACGCCACCGGTACCGCCGGTGTTTTGTTTTCTTTTCTTGTAAAATTTTCCTTTTCCACGGGATATTTTTTCTTCATAGTGTCCCACGGTTTCTTAGGCCTTTTAGGCCTCTTCTTTTTCCTTCATGGAACCGCCAGCCACTTTCTCCAAGAAATGTTCAGACTGTGGCGTTACAACTTTATTTTTAGACCCTCGAAGTCGGTGTCTAACCTGCTTGGGTCCTGACCACAGTTTGGTGAGAAGAGGTCTTCAACATCGAGGTTCCCTCGATACACGGTTGCCCTCCAACTTCGGGGCACCGTCCCCTTCTTCTACACAGGATCAGGTAACCCAGAAACAGTCTGTTAAAACTAGCCAGCCCTCGAGTGGTAGGTCTCATGCACAGCATGTAGACGGCTCCGGCCTTGTCCTCGAGGGCCCACTGGCTTCAAAATCCCGGCGGGAGTCTTCGGTCTCCAAAGCGTATAAGGGGTTTCAGGTTGTTCCTGGGGTTCACCCCCCACAGAACATACCTGAGCCGTGTCCGGTGGTGGCATCCGCTTCGAGCGGTACCGATACCCCGGCATCGGCAGTGGTGTTGGATGAAACACTCCTCACCAGGGATAGTCATCTGGCGTCCTCGGTGCCTTCGGGACCGGTGGATACTCTCCAGACTGACTTTCCATTATCGGTACCAGCACCGATATTACCACCGACATCGGTACCCTCCAGACATGCATCGATAGCCTCGCTTCTTTCGATGCCGAGTCTGGAATAGATCTCCAGTCTGGAGGGCTGGGTACCAACTCGCCTTGGTACCGGCTCTCAGCGGTACCGAAGGCTCGGTTCCAATGATTCGGATCTGCCACTCTCGGTTCCCTCGAGGCCGATTGAGCTGCCCTCGATGCCGAGTTTGGAATCGATCTCTAATCTGGAAGACTGGGTACCAATACGCTTTGGTTCTGACACCGATCGATACCGGTGGCTCGGTACCGAGGATAGCAGCCGGAGGTTTTAGGTTACCTTGATACCGATTGAACGGTCACTGATGACTGCTCCGATGTCTCTGTCGGATCCGACTCCGACATCAGTACCGGTATCCACAGTAGCATCGTGGCCAACTCCTGCCATGCTTTTTTCAACAGGATCGCTCCATTCTATACCAAGCTTGGAGTCGATACCTGGCATGGACAATGTGGTAAGGACGGTCGCTGCTCCTGACAGCCAGTACCGGCGACCATCCCTTAGGCATTCCACACTGCACTCTGCAGGATCTTCTATTCCTATATATTTGGATAGCTCTGTGGGTGCTCAGGCTAGTTCTTCAGATCTAACCTGTCCAAGAGAGATTCCTGTTGGGGATCCCTCTTTTCAGAGTTTCCTCCTGGATATAGCAAGATCTCTTGCCATTCCTATCCCAGGACATGATCCTGCACAAAGCTCTGTTTCTACCAAAGCAAAGGAGAACATAATGCTTCCTTAGCATCATTCCTTGCAGGATCTCCTTCTAGGAATGTGGGAAACACCTTTGAGGGTACCCCCACCTTCCAGGGCAACTGATCTCTTATATCAGGTGCCCCCCTCTCCTGGGTTTCAAAAGACTCAACTTCCTCATCATTCCATAGTAGTGGAATCAGCAATGCGGCGGGTAAAGAGTAAGAAAAAGCACTCTTCTTATCCGCCAGGACGTGAGTCTAGGACACTAGATGCCTTTGGACGTCAAACCTTCCAGACATCTATGCTTTCTGCAAGAATTCTCTCATATATTTTTTATGAGTATCTCTTGAGGAGGTCACAAAGCAATTACATCTTTTGACTCCTTCCCTTACAGAGTCCAAGAGTGCAGACTATTCTTCACTGCTCAAGCATCTTCAGAATATCTCTTGGTTTCTTACTCGTGCTTCCCTAGACTCTTTTGAGTCTGTTAGCAGGACTTATGCTATAACTATAGGGGCACCACGTAGAGCCTGGCTCCAAGCTTCAGACTTGGACAAATGGGCACAGCAAAGACTGGGACATACTCCTTGCACTGGAGACAATCTTTTCAACAAGGAGTCTTTACGTCGGGTTACTCAGTTGTCCACTGACTTACCTGTTCCTAGGGGCTGTTCTGCACCTTCGTCTGTCCCAGTAGGTAGGAAATGTCCTGCCAAACTTTCTTCCCATAGGAGAAGGTTTTTTGCATCACCTGCCCATCATACAGATGTTCGCAAACAGGAGAAGCATCGTCCTGGTCTATAGAATTCAACCTCTCACCAGGCTCAGCAAACCCAGCAACCACAGTGTTTCTGATCAATCTCCATCAGATGCTTGTGACTCTGGGGGTTAGAATCTGCAGTTGCTTCTTCGCAATAGAGGCAATCCACTGCTGTCATTCTAAATCCTAAACATGGATCTCTTCCCAAAGACATCCATTCTTTCTATGTTCTATGAGCTGTCAGGATGTTCATGCTTCTAGGTCACAGGGTTCTCCTCTTCTTTCTGCTAGGGAAAGAGGTCTAACCACTATCAAACAATAGTTTCCTGTGCCAGCATGTCTTTTTTCCTTTCTATAGACTTACTACTTTGTAAGTCTTCTTCAGCTCCATTCTCTTTACCCTCTTACCAGGTTTTCCCTCTGTAAGAGTGGTATTGCTTCACTGGAGGGCTTTTTCTTCAGCCTCTCTAGTTTTGTTACTTTTCCAGTGTGGAGTTCTCTTCTCTGAGTTGACTCCTCTTTTTCAATCTTGCCTTGAAGCAGTTCATCAGAAATGTCAAGAGTTTTCTACTCTTGTTTTGTCTGTTCTTTCTGTTTTTAAACAGTACCATTCTTCTGCTGTCTGGCAAGCAGCTGCCAATGCAGGAGTCTTAATGTTTGGACCACTGGTTCTTGTTCACCAGCAACCAGATTTGTCCTCCACTAACATTCTGTCTGGTCTTAGTAGTGGCTCCAAGTCAGTGCTGTCATCTGTCTTGAAAAAGTTCTCTACAAGCTTGTTGGATTGTCTTCTCTTTCTGCCATCTCCATTCCCCTGGGTTTGGCAGCATAGTTGACATAGAACTGGCTGCAGGAGAGCCAGTACCTATCTCCTCATTCTCCTGCATCATGCTCTCTGCAATTCTACAGAAAAGCTCTCCACTATGGGCCCTTGCTAGAGAGCATGGGGGGGGCTTTTTCTCCAACAGCTATACTAGATGGTTGAAAAAGACTTTTTCAGTCATGTCTCCCATGACTAGAAAAGTTCTCCTTTTTAATATAAAGGACATAGGCCTCCTCTTACGTGAAAGCTTAAGGAGTTGCTAATTCCCTGCTTTGGTCCATAGTATTTCCAATAGGGAATATGTTTTCTCCTTCCAGCTCATCCTCATGGTAAGAACGCATGATACCTTTTTGCCCTTAAGCAGGTCAGCATGGTATCTCATTCCTATGCGTCTTCTGTTCACTTACCATGCTAGAGTTCTAGAATACTTGGGACTTGCTGGCTGCAGACAGATATTATCCTCTGCTTTTCACGTAACCATCCTGGTTATTCCACTACCTAGCATCCCTGTAGCTCATAACCAGTGGGAATTGATTCTCTATATATCTCTCAAGTAGGTTCCACCTTCTTGTTATTAGATGAATCTTTCCCCTCCACATTTTCCTATGTGAATACCATTTTTGTAGGCATAGCTCTGTCTGCTTCATTGCAGACTCCCATATAGAGGCCTATATATATATATATATATATATATAGCATACATCTTACAGATGTCTGTCTAGCATTTGTATGTATTTTATGCCCTTCATATCTCTCTATAGATATATTCTCATCTATCTATCTATATGATATATATATGTATCTGTCGAGATATTTACTATCGGTAGATAGGTATCCTGCATTTATCTACCTGACTGTCCAGGCTCATATAGCTATATGATTCTGACAGATGGGTTTTACCCATACCTATGCTATCCAGCATGTTTGGGGTTCCACACTCACAACCATTTTTGTGGTAGTTAACAACTTCCACCATAACCTTAAGGTTTAGGTACCTCTGAAGCTCTCCATGTTCCAGTATCTCTTCTAGCTGACCCCAGTTAGGAGAGACATTGCGGATCTTCAGCTAATCATAGGCTCTAACGCCTCAGGCGTTTGTCCTTTCTTTTGGGATACAAGGGGTTTCCATACCTTTTCCTCCCACAAGGACTGTGCCTGTTTGTACAATTTGATCGGCCTTCTCTTTTTGCTCCCAAGGGTGAGCCACTCTGTCACCAAAAGAGTTCGGCTTTTATCATAAAGCCTTCTGCTGAAGGCCCACCATTTTTGGTACTGCCCCAGTTCTCACCGGGGTCCCCTCTTACCTTTCAGGAATCTGACCTCCTCTCTTTTTTCCTACAGGTTTATTACCTGCACTTCACAGTGAGGTCATCCTTGAGGTTCCTCTACTGGGTTCCCCAGTAGATTCCATGAACCTCCTTACTGCTGTGTAATCCTGTTAGGGGAGGTCCATATTGCAATATTTCTTCAATATCATTGATGATAATTATCATCCACACATGGACTCCTTCTCTGCAGTCCTATGCTAGGTTAGCTGTTCCACAGCACCTTTCTTTCTTCAACTCCTACCCTCCATCCTCAGGATGCCTGGTGTTGTGCGGGATAGCATGTTCCCACCTATAACATGCTGGGACTCCAGGCATCTTAGCTTGGGAGTCCCCATATGTGAAGACCCATTCCTGGTTGTTCCTGGAGATAGCACAGTTACTTACCTGTAACAGGTGATCTCTGGGAGCAGCAGGAATAAGTCTTCACAACCCACCCACCTCCCCAGGAGTTGTATCTCTATCTATCTTTCCTTTCCTCTCTCTCTCTCTCTTTGTCTCAGCTTTAAAACTTAACTGAGGAGAGGCAGTTGGGAAAGACGGGAAGGCAGCACGCAGGCGTGGTGGGATGCTTCCAAAAGCTCTTTGATTGGACGCTGGGAAGCGTTCCCGCGCAGACTCCGTCGGTACTGACGTACCCATATGTGAAGACTTCTTCCTGCTGTTCCCAGAGATCACCTGTTACAGGTAAGTAACTGTGCTTTCTTGGTAGTGTAACTTTTTATTATATCCATAATTTTGGACTTTTTTTTATTTTTCATAGGAAGGAAATCACATTTGTATTGCACCTCAAAATATATTTTATAATGGACACTGGAGGGGGGGAGGTCATTCTGAAATGCGTTTAGCGGGTCAGGATTTCCAGACCTGCTATACGCCTGGGACCGTATTCCCACTCCAAAGCTCCCTGCATGTATAGGGGAGATGTGTGGGGAGCTCTGGACCGGGGGCAGGAGGGGTTGGTCTGAGGGAGGAGCGAGCGAGGGCGGGCAATGGGCGGCACCATGTCTCCAGATGTACAGGACCGATTCAGATATCGGCCCTTTAGTCCCGGGTTGGCCATTTAAGCGGGGGACTTATTCCACCTCAGAGGTGGAATAAATCCCCCTGGACATCAGGGGATGCCAGACCCGGAGCCTGCCATACAGGTGAGGGAGTGTAGAAGGTTCCCTGCAGCCCGACCCTAGCCATGGAAGCCCGATCGGGATAGGGCTGCGGGGAACAAATGATTCGCTGTTGCCACTGAGGATTACGGCTCCTGCATGGAACCACGGTGCCATGGCAATGTGACTCCATGCAGGAGCTAGGCTGGGCTAGCCAGGCACTGGATTGGATGTCCGGGGTGCCTGAATGGGGGTATGTTCCAGACTTCCAAACCCTATGCCACGATTCTGCTCCCGCTGGCATGTCTAGCCCCCCGCGGGAGCAGAATTGGGTGCATCTCTGGGCCGTCCAGATTTCTAGATGTCTGGACAGCCCAGACATGCACCTTCTGAATGGGCCTCTGTATGTTTAAAGAACTCAGCTTACACATTGTCTCTGCATTATAATTTTTTTTTGAGTTTGGAAGAATAGCCTAGAGTCCTGGCTTCATAGCCAATAGACCAGAATTCAATTCCCACTAACATTCCTTGTGGCCTTGGGCAAGTCACTTAACCCTCCATTGCCTCAGAAGAAAGACCTGGCAATCTAATTGGTCACACTGCCAAGAAAACCCAGGAGCTGCTGGGCCATGTTGTCAAACATTTGCTGTGGAGAAAATATACTTTTATTACCCATATAAAAAATGTATCCATGTTATATTATAAGTTGACAGGAAAAAATAAAAACGTTTATGCTGTGGACAAGGCTCTTCCCTTCCTTTCTCTTTCAAAATGGAGACATATATCCACCTAAGTATCCCTTGTCAGAGTCCGACAGTTTTCTAAATCTAAACAGTTAACTTCAGTGAAAACAGAAATTAACTGTTAAATTAGACCCAGATTTCTTTTGTTAACAATTCTATTTCTTTAGAGCAAGGAGTAAATGAGGAGGTGACAGAAATCCATTCAGGGTTATCAAGTAATTTAATCCCTAGTGATGGGACATAATATATTTCATATCAACATGTCTTCTTTCTGTTTGCTTGATCAAATTTGTGTTCAACATGAATTGAATGCAAGAGCAGTGTGCAAAGTGCTAACTGCCTAATGAGCCAAATATAATCAACAGTGTGGAGAATGCTCTCTTGGTGTTCAGCCCATCATGCCCAAGTAATTTTTTTTTCTGAAGGAAATTTAAATGTGTAGGCATTGAGACAATGCAAGGATTTCAATCATGGGTGTCGTTTAATGGCTTCATGGGGGGGGCAAGGGTGGGGTGACATATTTGCGTATTTATTTTAAAAAAAAAGCACTAGATGGCAAGGAAACCAGTATATCAAACAGACGAGGGGTGAGTTGGTGCCCCAAGATACTCAGAAGGAACAGAGGTTCTCATTTAGTAGCTACTGTATATAATTAAAATGCAGCAAAATTTGTAGCTGTTTAATTATTTAGCACTCTACAAATATATATTCTGCCAAAAACAAAGGCAATGTAAGGTGCTCACATGCCTAGGGACAAAAATTAAGAGATCCACTGTGCAGTTTTTAACACCAAAATAGTTATAACTAATTTAACTAATTGTATTTTGGTGTTAGAAACTGTGCTGTGGGGTTTGTTCTTTTTGAACGACTATTTTGTGTCCAACAAAACACATCCTCCTCCTCCAGCAGTGCAGAGCAGAACTAGGATATTTCACCGTAGAACCCAACATAGAAGGAAAAAAATATCTGATTCCGCTGTCATTTCATTAAGTCTCTCCAGTACCAGGCAGATTGTGAACTAACAGAAAACCCTACAAAAGTCACTGAAGACCTATAAAGCAAATCTACCATACCATAACACCAGCCTCTAAAATTAATACTATAAGGAGCCTACCCATAAAAGAGAACCACCATAAATTTTGCAGTGGGCCTTAAAACATCCTTACACCTATTCGGAAAACTGAACAAGTCAGATTACTACACATCCTATAGAGAAATGCAAAAAGTGCTGAAATATGAAAGTAAATGTCTGGAATCTGTCTCAATCAAACTTGGACAAGCATTGTGATGACTAGAAGAAATGAATGATAACCCACAAGCATGCCCAGGAAAGTAAGCAACAGAATTTGCAAAACAAGAGGAAAAAAGCTTCAAAGAATTAGATCAGCAAACAAGGAAAAACAAGTGGCAAATGCACAAATATGGTGGGAAATACTGAGTGTTCCTTATTGTCCCTCCAGTCCCGCAGCTCTGGCTTCGGCACTGAGGTTGCGGGGGGGGGGAGGGGCGCGATCGGGGACTGTCGGCTGCAGTCCTCTGCCTGGAGCCTCTGCCCGATAACCAGCCTATGTCGTCTTTTTTTTTTTTTTTTTTTTTTTTACTTGAATCTAACCTGACAGAAAAAAAACAAAGAACCTATAGCTTACAGGAAAAAAAAGCTTAAACCTTTCCCTAACTCTAGCCTATTCCTTAGTTATCCCTTCAGTAAGTCCAGCACCCTGGCTCACTACCCCCTCCAGCAGCTTGGAGACTGAGCATGTCATCTTTTTGATGACACTCGTGTACTTATGCAGCTGGCACCGCCTACCAGCCCCAGTATGCTCAGTCTCCAAGGCTAAGGAATAGGCTAGAGTTAGGGAAAGGTTTAAGCTTCCTTTTTTCCTGTAAGCTACAGGTTCTTCTTTCTGTCAGGTTAGATTCAATTAACCAGCCTATGTCCCTTTTTATTTCTTTATTTCTTTATTTTTATCAGGCAGAGGACTGGAGCAGACAGCAGGGAAATGGTTACTCCTCCCCCCCCCCCCTTTCCCGGGGAGGAGTGGTTAATCGTGGAGGCCTCTTGCAGCTCAGGTATCCTGGCGGCTCCTGAACCCGTTACCGGGTGAGGAGCTGCCGTGTGGGAAGGAACTGCAGCCGACAGTCCTGGATCGCCCGGTGGAGGGGGGGGGCTCCACCTCAGTGCCAAAGCCATTCTGCAGGCTGAGCACGAGGATGCTGAGAGCCACGGGGTGCCTTTTCCTTCGCCGAGGTAGGTAAGCGTAGAGAGGAAGACCAGTGAAATCTCCAGGAGCAGCTGGAAAACAGGCAGCAGAGCGAGGCCGATAGCGTGGGGAGGGGGCGCACGGGAAATCCAGCACACTTGCTATTTTTCAGCCCTATGTGCTATCTTCCGTGGCCGCCTGCCTCACTAAAACAGGTAACCGGTGATTGGGATGTTCAGTAAGAAGTGGACAGGCACGTGGTGTGTGTTTCTGGCTCGACTGTTCGCACGATGGCCCTGTGCCACGTGCGGGAGGCCTAGGAGTGTGGTGGCAGTGCGGGAAAGTGCAGAGCAGCTTTTTTTTCTGCGCTGGTTCCCCCACGGTAGTTGAGCAGGTCTGCAGCTTTGCAGCCAGTTTGTCCTGGCCAGCCTCCATGGCTCAGCGGTCAAAATGCCTGCCTTCCAATTCAAAGAGCATTGCTTCAGGCTCTGTTTCTGATTGTGCAAACAAAAAAAAACAGCACAGTTTTGTTTAAAAGGGACTTATTCTGCAGTTTCCTGGTTTCTGGTCAGCCTGTTACAACAGGATACATTAGAGGTAGAAAGGTTTTTCATTTTTCTTTTATTTGTCCTCCTTTAAGGGAGTTGTCATAGGGTTGAGGCTAGAAGTGCCCCCCCCCCTTCACCCTCCTATTCTCTAATTTTTCTCTGACATTGGAATTTTGTAAGGGGTCCTTCTATAGCCAGAAGGGACGCACAGTGGATCCCTCAGACGCCCACTCCATGCTGTCCCAATCGCAGTGGCTGGCAGGGACCAGAACCCTGTCCCAAACAGATCACACCGCAGCCCCACCTCATGTCCTCCAGTCCCTCCACTCCCTGATGCCGCAAAAAAAAAAAGTCAGCGACAGAAATACAGGAGAGATAAGCAGGAAAAGGTGTGGAGTATCTGTGTAGCCACAGTTTTTGTCTCTGCCTTTTCAATAATATACATTTCTTGTATGCAGGTGCTTCCTGTTGCACAGAACAATCGGTGGATAGGAGACAAATGAAATCCTTCCATCTGTCTATGGTCAGTGAGTAACCTGACATGATTATTTTTTGTCTTAGCCCAGACTCTACCTATTAAATTTGTGATATTATTTGTAAGGGAGGCTGTATTTCCTACAGTCATTGGTATTACTTGTAATAAAAAATGTAAACTTTTACTTAGAGAAAGTGTCAGTTTGATTGGATCAGTGTGTGGTCCATTTCATATCTGAGGTACAACACTACAGCGCAGTCTAAGAATCCTCAAGATATGCGGGACCCGATGGGGAGCGATCTCGGAGTCAAGCGTTTAGACTGCATGCAAGCGACTAGGTCATTGGAGCAGCACCAGCGGGACAAGTCGGGACAGGAGAATCTCCCCCCCCCCCCCCAGTTACAAGAGACCCCCCAGATGTGTGTGGGGGGCATCGTTTTACCTTCAACGGTTCCGGCCCCTGGTCCCTGCGCAATGCCTAGATCATCCACCCCTCAAGCCCTGGGAGCAATAGGGCTCTCGAGGGAGCTCTCACTGGAATGTGTCCTACTTTTGTATAAAGTACTTTACGATGTCAGCAGGGCTTGGTAAGCAGCTCATCAGCCCCGAAACGCGGGACTAAGAGAGCATCGAATGCAAACATGCATGAGTCAGGGGCAATGGCGACCAAGTGGGCGAGAGGCTCAGAGGAGTGGCTGCAATCACCATTGTCAGAGGGGGCTGAATGGGGACAACCTCGACATGGAGCTAGAGCTGCAGGAGGAGATGGAAGAAGGAGAAATCCCAGAATAGGAGGATCCGGCCCGGATTATTCAGATGTTCCGCCGGAAGGAGCTGCCAGCAGAGAAAGAGGCGTGGGAAGATCTGCTGCTCCAGGCGGTGCGGATATCGCGGAAGGTCTTCTCGGTACATAGAGTAGTATGACTGATAATCCAGGATGAACGGAATCTGCTGGAGGCTGATCTGAAAGGGGTGCGATCCATGATGCTCCTGTATCTGCTACTGGAGCAAGACTGAGAGCTCCTTTGGTCGTCCAAAGTGGAAGCAGCAGTGTTGGCGGCAGTAGAGGAGAATTTGCCTCGTCTCCTGCAGCTAAGTACTCCATTTATTTTGCGGTGCCCACCAAGGAAGTTTCCTTTCGCCCAATTCTTGTCCTAGAGGACATGAACCACTGTCATCGGGTACCGCATTTCCACATGGAAACGCTGAGATCAGTAATAGTAGGGGTTCCAAGGGTTTTTGTCCACCCTTACCTAGATGATTGGCTGATCCAGGCAAAGTACAGGGATGACCATGATAGATCAACAGCACACGGGGCAGAGTTCCTTCTAAATCTCAGTTGGGTGGTCAAACCTGGCCAAGAGTCAGTCACAGCTAGCCTTGGAGCTGGAGAATTTGAAAACGTGCTTCGATACCCACGTGGGCAAGGTTTTCCTGCCGGGATCGCCAGGCACAGGAGCTATAGCAGTTCCTGAAGATGGCAAGGCTGTCACAGCATGTTTGTGGCGGCCACTCTCGAGTTAGTCCCATGGTCAGGGACGAGCACGTGACTACGGCAGAGGGCACTGCACCGGTGGGGGTCCCATCAGAGTGAACTCCTGTCCCAAGTTCTCCCCTGCCCACAGAGCTCGAGGAGAGCCCTCAGGTGATGGCTGCAGCCGGGGAGCCTGGAAGGGGGCATGCCACTGGAGTCCCCGGTATGGGTTCTGCTGATGACAGAGGTCAGTCTGTCAGGTTGGGGAGCCCTTTGCTAAGGACGCTTTGTTCTGGGACAGTGCAGTCCATAGGAGCCCTGTGATCTATTGATAGAAACATAGAAACATAGAAATATGACGACAGAAAAAGACCACATGGCCTATCTAGTCTGTCCTTCCATAACAACTACAACAGTCCACTTTTTGCCTTTAGAGATCCTCTGTGTTGGTCCCATGCTTTCTTGAATTCAGTTACTGTCCTCATCTCTACCACCTCCACTGGGAGACTATTCCACGGATCCACTACTCTTTCCGTAAAGAAATATTTCCGCATATCACTCCTGAATCTATCTCCCTTCACCCTCATCCCATGTCCCCTCGTAGCAGAACTTGCTTTCAATTGAAAGAGGCTCTCTCCCTGAACATTTATGCCACGGAGGTATTTAAACATCTCAATCATATCACCTCTATCCCGCCTTTCCTCTAAGGTGTACATATTAAGATCCTTAAGTCTGTCCTCATATGCTTTATAATGAAGCCCATTAATCATTTTGGTAGCAACCCTCTGCACCGACTCCATCCTGTTCACATCCTTTTGAAGGTGCGGTCTCCAGAATTGCACACCATACTCCAAATGAGGTCGCACCAAAGACTTATACAGAGGCATTATCACCTCCTTTTTTCTGCTAGCCATTCCTCTCCGTATGCACCCAAGCATCCTTCTAGCTTTTGCTGTCGCCTTTTCCACCTGTTTAGCTACTTTAAGATCATCAGACACAACCACGCCTAGGTCCCGCTCTTCTTTAGTGGACAAAAGTACTTCACCTCCTATACTGTATTGCTCCCTTGGATTGCTGCAGCCCAAATGCATGACCTTACATTTTTTAACATTAAATCCCAGTTGCCAAATTCTAGACCATTCTTCAAGCTTAGCTAGATCCCTCCTCATGTTATCTACCCCTTCCTGGGTGTCTACTCTATTGCAGATTTTGGTATCATCCGCAAAGAGGCAAACCTTACCCGACAGCCCTTCCGCTATATCACTAACAAAGATGTTAAAAAGAATTGGACCAAGGACAGATCCCTGGGGCACACCACTGGTAACATCCTTCTCCTCAGAGTGAGCTCCATTTACTTGTACTCTTTGTCGCCTCCCACCCAACCAATTTCTAACCCAAGCAGTAACTTTAGGGTCCATCCCTAGGGTGCTCAGTTTGTTTATCAGTCGCCTGTGAGGAACAGTGTCAAAGGCTTTACGGAAATCTAAATACACCACATCTAGAGCTCTCCCTCGGTCCAACTCCCTGGTCACCCAGTCAAAAAAATCAATCAGATTTGTCTGACAAGACCTGCCTCTGGTGAATCCATGCTGCCTCGGATCCTGTAATCCGCTGGACTCCAGCAACCTCACTATTTTCTCTTTCAGCAGCGTTTCCAATAATTTACTCACCACCGAAGTTAAACTAACCGGCCTGTAGTTTTCAACCACATCCTTACTTCCGCTTTTGTGTAAAGGCACCACATGAGCCTCTCTCCAGTCCTTTGGCACCACTCCTGACTCCAACGAGGCATTGAAAAGGTCAGTCAGTGGAGCTGCTAGAACGTCCCCAAGTTCCCTCCGTATTCTAGGGTGTATCCCATCCGGTCCCATCGCTTTGTCTACTTTAAGTTGAGCTAGTTTCTCACGAACACAGTCTTCTGAAAATAGTTCAAGATGTCCCTCGCTTCTGTTCTTATTTGTGGGTGTTTTCTGAGGTCCTGCTCCTGGTTCTTCATCTGTGAACACAGAACAAAAATATTTGTTAAGCAATTCCGCTTTATCCTTATCAGCTTCTACATATTCCCCCCCTGCACCCTTGAGTCTGACAATACCACTTTTGCTCTTCCTCTTCTCACTAATATATCTGAAAAATGTCTTATCCCCCCATTTTATTGCATTGGCTATTTCCTCCTCCTTTTGAATCTTTGCCTTCTTGACTACTTTGCTAGCTTCTCTAAGTTTTTCAAAATACAGATGCTTGTCTTCTGCTCTCTGTGATCTCTTGTATTTCATGAAGGCCTCCCTCTTTTTCTTCACTTTTTCAGCTACTTCCTTCGAAAACCATAGCGGTCTCCTGTTCCTTTTGCCTTTATTTACCATTTTAACAAAAAGGTTGGTTGCCCTTAAAATACCCCCTTTCAGTTTTGCCCACTGTTTTTCTACATCCCCCAGCTGTTCCCATCCCACTAACGACTCCCTGAGGTATTGGCCCATCTTCGCAAAGTTAGTCTTCCTAAAGTCTAAGATCCTCACCTTGGAATGGATTCTAACAGCCCTAGTCCTAATACTGAACCACACCATCTGGTGATCACTGGAAGCAAAATGATCTCCCACTACAACATCAGAAACACTTTCACCATTGGTAAGCACCAAGTCCAGTATGGCCCCTTTACGTGTGGGGTCTGTTACCAATTGCCTGAATAGTTCTCCCTGTAGAGAATCCAGGATCTCCTTACTTCTAGATGATACTGCAGCAGGAATGTGCCAATCAACATCTGGCATATTGAAATCTCCTATCAGTAGCACTTCCCCTTTCTTAGCAATGCTGCGTATGTCTTCAATTAACTCTCTGTCCACCTCTTCCTCTTGTGAGGGAGGTCTGTATATCACTCCAATGCAAATAGATTTCTCTTTCCCTCTTTCTAGTTTAACCCACAATGCCTCCTCTCTCCCTTTTAAGCTCTGTAATTCCAAAGCTTTAATAGTAGTTTTTACATATAGTGCCACTCCTCCTCCTCTTCTTCCTACCCTGTCCTTCCTGAATAAAGTATAGCCAGGTATAGTTACATCCCAGTCATTGTTTTCTGTGAACCATGTTTCTGTAACTGCCACTAAATCCAAGTCAGCCACTCCCACCAAAGCTTCAACCTCAGGGATCTTATTTCCCATGCTACGGGCATTAATACACACTGCTTTCCATATGTTACCCCTGTTACCCATTTCCATAAAGGTATTTAATGTATCACCTACCTGGGGGCTTTCACTTACCTGGGGGCTTTCTTCACCCATCCCCAAGGAATCTATCAACAGGCTCGAGATACGAGCGGTGACCGTGGTGCCTAAAGGTTTTGAGCCATGGTTGCAGGAGAGGCGGTCCGAGTCCTCTCGAACAATGCGACCACAGTGGCTTACGTCAGCCGACAAGGGGCATGGGCAGTGCAGCCCTGGAGGAGGCGGCTGATAGGCTATTCGGCTTGGCGGAGACTCGTCTCCAGGCATTATCTGCGGCGTGCGTCCAGGACAATGTGACGGCAGACTACCTCAGCCAAGTGCGCATGGACTCCGGAGAGGGGCAGCTCAACCTGGGGGTATTCGAGCAGGTGGTCCACTGATGGGCACACTGGTCAGGGACCTAATGGCAACGTTCAAGGCAGTCAAGACCTGCCAGTATTTTCAGCAGACGAAGGATGTCAGAGGGCCTGGATGCTTTAATTTAGCAGTGGCCTGAAAAAGATTCTGTGGTTTTCCCCTATAGGTGTTTATAGGCTGGGTAGTGCAACAGATAGAGGCACACCAGTGCCACCATCCTTACTAATCCCCAGACTGGTCAAGGCACCCATGGTATGGCAGCCTGATTTGGATTCCGGTGGATCGACCATGGCAGCTTCCGGATCGGAGGGACCTGCTGATGCAGGGGCTGCTTTGCATGCCACAGGTGGATCCATTCTCACTTATGGCATGGCTCTGGAAAGGGCGAGGTTGAAGAAGAAAGGATAGTCGGGCTCGGTGATAGCGACCTTGCTACAGGCTGGGGGAACATCTACGAATCTGGCGTACATCCATCTTTGGATCGTGGTGCAGAGAAAGACAGGCGCGTTCTTGTGATCCAGCTTTGGTAAGGGCTAGCTGCCAGTTCCTTGAGGGTGCAACTGGCGACAATTTCCTGTTCTCGTGAGGAAGTGCACAGGGCCGTTGGGTGCGCACCCAGACATGCTGAGATTTCTAAGGGTGGTGATTATCCTCCGTCCTCTGGGGAGGGTGGTGGTGCCGCCTTGGGATCTCAATCTGGTGCTGATGGCACTATCTGGGGAACCCTTTGAGCCGCTGAATTGAGCTTCCCTGAAGGATTTTACTCTGAAAGCAGTATTCCTGGTGGCAATTTGCTCGACAAGCAGGATTTCAGAGCTTCAGGCCTTGTCGGGCCAGGAGTCATTCCTTTCCTTTGCTAGGGAGAAGGGAGTCCTGTGCTCAGTACATTCATTTTTGCCAAGGTGGTGTCGGTGTTTCATGTAAATTAGGCCATTTCCTTGCCGGCTCTGGCGAGTGCGGATGTAGGCCCGGCCATTCCACAGCTGTGCCACCTGGATATTAACAGTCCTGCAAGGATATGTGGAAAGGACATCGTCCTTTCGGAGATTGATCCGTCTGTTCTGTTTGGTGAAACGCACAAAAGTGAGGCAGCAGCTAAGGCCTCCATTTCCAGATGGATCAGGGAGGCAATCGCATCAGCGTTCATCTTGAAGGATAAAGTAGTGCCAGCGAAGTTGTGGGCGCTTTCCACGAGGGCTCAGGCAAAGTATAGTTTAGTTCCGCCATGGAGGTCTGTAGGGCGGCAACGTAGTTGTCGCTGCATACTTTAAGTATTATCGCCTGGATGTCCAGGCGGCGGGGGACACTCATTTTGGGATATTTCTATTCCAATGAATAAGAAATTAGATGCGAGGAAACCCGACATAGAGTTAGAGGGGGAAAAATACCAGCACTGCACTGATAAGGTGTCTGTTCCAAGTGATTATTCTATGAATTGCATGGAGGGGAATACAATTCTGAAGTACCAAGAAATGCAGTCAAAGACCAAGAAAATGTGACAAAGATACAAAAATATTCCCATCGTTTTGGGAGCCACATTCTTGATAAAGAAGAATTTCTAAGCACACCTTGAGAAACAACTCAGATGTTACATCTTACGAATTCCAGAAGGAAGCTCTCTTTGACATAATGCAAGTACTACACTGAGCATTAGCAGTAAATTTTAGAGATTGAGATCATACTCCACGTACTCTGGCTTAGGAGTGAGGTTCATGACTGTTCATAGTATGTGCAAAACTAACCCATTTGTAGAGACTGCCAAAACTTCATGCTAAAGGAACACATGGTCTCGGTCACACAGGCAGAACACAGATCCTAACCAAATACAGAATACATTATAACAAACTCAAAGTAGAAATGCAAAATGCAATGTGTGCCTTCGAGTCAAGGCTGACTCCTGGCAACCCAGTAGCTCCTGGGTTTTCTTGGTAGTGTGACCGTAAGTAGATTCCACTGCCTTGGAAAAAAGGCCTGGCAGAGTTAAGTGACTTGCCCAAGGCCACAAGGAGTGCCAGTGGGAATCAAATTCTGGTCTCTTCATTACCAAGCCAGTGCTCTAACCATTAGGCTACTCATCCACTCTAAAGCAGAAATATGTACTCAAAATTAAATTGAAAACCCAACGAGCTAGGCTCTGCATGCAGTGCAACACAACAAATGGAAACCGTGATTCATTTTCTCCTGTACTGTGCAAAATATAAAGATGGCATATATAAAATCCAAAACTGACATTTCCAGTCATTAAACTGAAAATAAATTCTTTACCTTTATTGTGCAGCTATTTTATTTTTCTAATTGCCTTGGTCCTGGTATCAGGTTTCTGCGTCCTTTTCTCTTTTCTTAACTCTTTTCCAGAGTCTGCAATCCACCTGCCACTTCTTCACTCCTGTCTTCTTCACTTGCATCCCTACATCCATCTGTGGTGGTGATCTTTTTCCTTTCAGCTTTCTTCTATTTATTTTTCTCTCTTTATCAAAATCAGATTTTATTTCTCTTATATCCAGTTCTCAATCTCCTCCTTTTTACAACACTCACTCCATCTCTCTATCCTTCACGAGCCACTTATTCCCCAGTCTTTAACTAACTCTTTCCTTTCTCTGTCTTCCACCCTCCCTGTGTTCAGCATCTGTCCTTCTCTCCTGCCCTGTCTTCTCTCCCTCTCTACTTAATCTTGTGCCTCTCCCCTTTTTCTCATTCTATCCCCCCATGTCCAGCATTCCCTCTCTCTCCTTCTCTCCCTACCTCATGCCCAGCATCTGGCCTCCACTTCCCCACTTTGTGTCCAGCCTCTGCCATTTATCCCCCCATGACTGCTACTCCATGTCCAGTTTCTGCCCTGTACCATATGTCCAGCATATACCCCCATTCGACATCCACCATCTGCTCTCTACCCCCTTATCCCCCACCCCATGTCTCTCTCTACTCCTCCAGCCTATGTCCCGCATCTGTTCACCACCCCCTACACTGTGTCCAGTATCTAGCTTCATCTCTCCCCTCACCTTTGTGTCCAGCATCCGCCCTGCATTATCTCCTCTGAACTTCCTATTTAGCATCTGCCCTCTACCCCCTTGTGTGCAACATTTGCCCAGTATTTCCTTTCCAACCATTCCACTCCCCCCCCCCCTTGTATCCATTTGCCCAGCATTTCCTTTCTGGCCATTTCCCCCTCCCCCCCCCCCCCCCCATCCCTCTTGGTGTTCATCTGCCCAATATTTCCCTTTTGCCTTCCACACACCCCTCCCCCCTGCTGCTTTTTTCTGTGCCTGCAGCAGCGGACTGACCTCAGATTTAAAATAAATAAATAAAAAAGCAGGTGTGAGCTCTTACTTGTTAGGAAGACTAGCTTAGTCTCTTCCCCTCTGACACAGACCAGACTTCCTAGCAAGGAAGTACTTATGTAACAGCAGAGCGCAGACAGACCAATGATACCAGGAGTCTGTTCAGAAGGTCCAAATCATTTATTTGTGCACAAGTCTCAAGCAAAGTCAATTTCAAAATGGCTGAGCGAAGTTCTCTGGCAATACAACAACTTTTATAGACTTTTGCTCCATTCTAGGTATAGAAACACATTTCATTGGTCCCGGTACTCTCCCGTACCCCTTCTATTGGTCCCGGTACTGATATGATTATCCAATTATGTTCTTTCAGTGGGCTCAGCACCTGCTTACCCCCCTTCTAGTCCCAATTACAATGGCCTGTTCACCAACTTGTTACTTTCCTACTTTCAAGGCTATTGGGCTAGTTAATACGTGCAGGGGAGCAGGGCTCTGTAACTTATCTGTCAGCAGTCCTAATTAAATCCCTTGCAGATGTATTTTTCTTATCAGTGACTTTTAAACATATTTTTCTGTATTTTTCCATCTTCCAGTTCTGCTTATCTAAGCTAATTCAATACTCTTGCTATGTTCCAGCTCTACAGGAGCATATTGGGGGATGTGCAATTCCCATAGGCCTCTTCACTAGCTTCATTTACAGGTCAAGCTAGCTAGGCTCGCTTGCTTATATCAGACGAAGTGGATCACAGGCCTTCACCTGCCACACTTACACCTGCATTTTTTTTTAATACGAGGCCAGTCTGCCCCTGTCACTGCAGGCACCAAAAATGTACTGGTAGTGACAGCAGCGGGAGTGGGGGTGGGGGTGGAGGCAGGCTATCGCTGAATTGGTAGAGAGACAGCTCGTTTAGGGGAGCAATGCCTCCCCTTACCCCTCCCAAACTATTGTTGTGGCTGATTGTATTCAAAGAATTATACCAGGAGTCAGTTTGCAGAATTCAAATCAAGTTTTTAATGTGCAGCACAGACTCAGCGGGAAGAAGTCCAAGAAAAAGCTGAGCCACGAGGTGCGGTCGAAGCTTGCTTATATACATTCTCACTTATACATTTTCATCATTAGGTCAAAGTAAATGTTCTATTGGCAATTGGCACCCAATCAGTACTATGCCTAGCCCTCCTTCTCCTCTCCAGCCCCCCTCCCTGTTCCTTTCCCTCGTTAAGACATTCCTGCATCTGCATAACAAGTTCTCTATCTAAAACTTCAAAAGGCACAGAGAGGTTCAAAGCTTAGAGTGTGTTATCTGCAAAGCAGGGGCACCTGGACAGCAGAGCAGATGGACCCACCATATATGGTCTTTCCTGCTCTGTGAGGTGGGGGCCTATCCCTCAGGTCCGGAGATGAGGCCCACCATAAATACACTTCTAAGTGATCCATTTTAATTGGGAAGGCATTCCTGGCCCCAAGAAGGCCAGGTCGATTCGAGTTAAAGGAACGCTTGAGTAATTAGCAGAAGAAGGGAGGGGGAAGAGGAAAGAGGAGAAATGTTCAGAAGTCGTTTTTAAAAGCAGATATTTCTTTCCAGCACAAGTCTACAATGGGGGTTGGTAATTCAATACTGTGTTAGATACATTTCTATGCATGAGGCCTACCAGAGGCCTGGCTAATTTCTGGGGCCTACCACACTATGCCCATGATTTATATTTCCTTGGCTTTGTAATAAGCCCTTCCTAGGCTTTCAATTTATTGTTTTACACAATGAATAGTATGAAGGTGAATTTGGTCAGCTTAAGCTTTAAGCAATTTCATTTTTTATTTTATACATTTTTATTTTACAATTTAATGATTTTACCTCCATTACCGCACTATTTTTATTATTTGATACACTGCACGCCATGATTAACTTTTGTACTTCACTTTGATAAATCAAGGAAAAGGTCACTAACCACATTTTGAGATAGATTTGGCAAGTTGTTAGAACCCACTGCTGTGCTAGAGATCACATGGGACATGAGCAGATCCAACTTAGGGTCTTTTAATTTGCTATTCTATGCTCTGAGCTCCAACCTAAACTACCAAGTGTTCAATTTGATATGCTGGTTTATCTAGAACAGAGTGGTTTACAATCAGTTTAAGATCATAAATGTTTAATTTATTTATTTTCAATTAAAGTCTGTAAAAACACTTCCTCAGATTGTTCAGAGCTTGATGATAATTAAAGTTTTATCTGAGTACTACTAAAGTAGACCAGTCAAGTGAAGCACAACAGGATTATGTTGACGGGCAAGCATTAGTTCAAGGAACAAAACATTTTAGCCGCCTTCCTGAAGGAGAATGTGGTTATATTCTTGCCAAATATCTGTGGGGAGATTTGTTCTACAAGTTAGGGCACTGCCACTGAAAAAGCAAGATTCCACCATCACTCCTACCATATTTTTTTTACTGTTGGAAGCCCCAACAAGTGCTCTTGACTAGAATAAAAACTTCTACTTGGAAATGAAGGTCAACATACCTACCATACTGGCAGGATGTGTTAAACACAGAACCTGTATTGCCTAGGATTCTATTAAATTCAAGATCATTCAACCACTCATGCATGGTATTTAATAAACTATTTAATATGACAATTAGCTAGACAATATAACAATGTTACAAGGACAACACATAGAACAATCTGACCATCACCAGAACTTTGACATCATCGCAGCCCTTTACCATCAGCTGGGAGAGCACAGCGAAGGCTGGAGAAAAGTCTGGGATTCTTCACGCGTTGGCATGCGCCTGGCCAAGCGGATATCTACTCTCTCTCTCTGTTCTGGATTTTTTCTCTATATATATAGGCTGTAAGTGTGGTGCAGCTTGAGTGACCACATGACTCCTCACATGAGCCATTCTCTACAGATATTTTCCAGCCCATACACCTTTGTTCAATAGTAATGTGATCAATCTCCAGGAACAAGCAGGAATGTAGTCTTCACATGTGGGTATCATCAGTACCGACGGAGCCTGCGTGGGAACGCTCCCCAGCGTCCAATTAGAAAGCTTTTGGGAGCATCCCACAGTGCCTGCGTGCTGCCTTCCCGCTTTTCCCAACTGCCTCTCTCCAGTTCTTCGTTTTCCGCAGAGCCAGCAGGTCGTTTTTCCTGTCACCGCAGAAATTATCCCATCTTTTTCATTCTTTTTTGTGGTAGCGTCTGCTTTCCTCGACGCTATACCGGTACCGCCGGTTCTTTCTTTCTTTCTTTCTTCAAAAAAACCCAATAAATTTGTACTCTTTTTTTTCTGGACTTTCCAGTCTTTTTCTGTCGGGTGCCACGCGCCATTTTGGGCACTAGGCCCAACTTTTCCTTCAGAATGGAAAAACCCGCTTCGGGTTTTAAAAAGTGTTCCAAGTGTGGCGGTACCATCTCCGTCACAGACACGAGTGGTGCCTTAAATGTTTAGGTCCTGACCGCTCCATCTCGGAGTGTGTTGCCTGTGGGATGATGTCGAAGAGGGGTCGGCAAAACCGAGCTGCTAAGCTTAGCACCCTTTTTCCCTCCGATGCAGCATCCGTGGCATCAACGTCTTCCAGGGCTTCGTCTTCCTCCCATGGATCTCAGGTAATCAAACATAAATCTGGCCGGTCCTCAAAGGGTAGATCTCCTTCCAGGCATCGAGATGCCTCTGGCATTGCCCTTGAGGGACTTGTACCGGTACCGGTATCGTGCTTTGCAAGAGCACCCGGACAGGAGATATTTTGAATCCTCCGAGGAGTCTGAGGATTCTGACAGCTCTGTCAGTAACTGGAGTAATTCTCTCTGAGGAGCCTTCCTCTCCTAAACATAGGCTGTCTCCTCCAGAGGATATATCCTTTCAGGATTTCATTCGGGAGGTGGCTAGAGGTTTTTCCATCACAGTGGCTCCTGAAACAGAGCCCAGAGCAAAGGAATTGGAGATTTTACAATATCCTAAAGCTCCCAAGGAGGCAGTTACTTTGCCTATTCATGAGATCTTGCATGATCTCATGCTAAGAATGTGGGAAACACCTCTTACCACCTCTCCTCATTTTCGTAGGCTTGATACCATGTATCGAGTACCTCCTTGTCCTGGATTTCAAAAAACCCAGTTACCACACCACTCCATGGTAGTGGAATCAGCTATGAGAAGGATCAAGAGTGCAAAAGGTCATGCATCTAATCCACCAGGACGTGAATGTAGGACTCTTGATGCCTTTGGGCGTAGAACCTTCCAGGCCTCTATGCTTTCTGTCAGGATTATTTCCTACATTTTATATATGGGAATGTTCCTTAAGGAGGTTACAGGAGATCTAGAGCTTATGAGCCCTCTCCTTCCTTATGATAAGAGGCAAGATTTTTATTTATTTACATTCTCTTATATACCGCGCTATTCTGCATCAGTGCGGTTTACATTGAACAAACTGAAATTACATTGAACAGGGCATTATAACTTGGAGATAACTATTTTACAGGGAACATGGGCTATGGAGGGTTAAGTGGCTTGCCCAAGACCACAAGGAGCACCTGTGGGACTAGAAACCCCAGTCCTTCCGGCCCAAGGTTGCTGTCCTCTAGTGGGATTTGAACCCCCGACCTTCCGGCCTGAAGTACCGTGCCTCAACCACTAGGCCACTCCTCCACTCAGATTATCTTATACTTGTCAAACATGCCCAAGATGTTTCCACATTTGTTAATAGTGCAGCTTTTGACTGCTTTGAGTGCATAAGCAGAACCTCTGCCATTGCCATAGGTGCTCGTAGGATTGCCTGGCTCCAGGCATCTGACTTAGAACTCTGGGTACAGGACAAACTGGGAAATATCCCTTGCACAGGCGAAAATCTCTTTGGCAAAAATTGGCAAGAGAAAGCTAATGAGCTGGATGCTGATAACACCACTTTGGATAGACTATCCAAGGCTACAGCTGATCCTGCAAGGAGAAAATCCTACAAGAAATCATTTTTCTCTATAAAGAAGAGGTTTTACCCCTCCTATACCCAGCAGGGGCATTCTACAGGTCAGTCTGCCCGAAAGGGACAGCAGACACCAAAACAAAGAAAAACAAAGTCTGCTAAGCCTCAACCGGCCCCTCCACAGGGGCTTTGACTCCTATCTAGAGAACTTGGCCTTCCTGGCCCTCAACGGGCCAAAGCCCTCCACCATTCCAGGAAGGTTGTGTCATTTTGCCCCCAGATGGGAGCAGATAACAGCAGAAGAATGGACTCTTTCCATTGTAAAGGAGGGGTACAAGCTTCATTTCCTCAACATGCCCCTTCCTATTGTTGTAAAACGGTTCAATTCTCAAACTTCACTCGAAAATCAGTTGGGTTAAGAGGTCAATTTACTTCTTGCCCATGGGGCAATAGAAGACGTACCCATTTCCCAACAGGGTATAGGGTTTTACTCCCCCTATTTCCTTATCCCAAAGAAAACAGGGGGACACAGATCCATTTTAGACCTCAGAGAATTGAACAAATTCCTGTTCAAGGAGAAGTTCAAGATGATTTCTCTAGGAGCTCTTCTGCCATACCTTCAGAGTCGGGATTGGCTTTGTTCTCTAGATCTTAAGGATGCGTACACCCATGTTCTCATCCATCCAACTCACCGAAGATTCCTTCGGTTTCTATTTCAGGGAAGCACTACCAGTACAGGGTTCTTCCTTTTGGCCTGGCCTCAGCACCAAGGCTGTAGTGGCTGTAGTGGCAGCATTTCTTTGCACTCTAGGAATATTCTTTTTCCCCTACTTAGACGACTGGCTCATTTGAGCCCCATCAGAGGCCAGAATTTCTCTATCTTGCACAATGCATATACTTCAGTATTTGGGCCTGGTCATAACCATCCCAAAATCCAACCTAACTCCCACTCAATCTCTAGAGTTTATGGGAGCTATGCTGGATACCAGAAAAGCAAGGGCCTATCTTCCTCAGACCCGTTGCCTTCACATGGTGCAGTTAGCTTCTCAAGCAGTGCTAAAGCCTCATCTCACTGCTCGAGAGATGTTACAACTACTAGGCCACATGGCATCTACCGTGCATGTGGTTCCTTATGCTTGCCTCCATATGAGATCAGCCCAGTGGACTTTATCCACTCAATGGACCCAGGCATCAGGCTGCCTATCAGACAAAATAGCAAACTCAAGTTGCCTTATTTTGTCCCTACAATGGTGGCAGTCAACCCAAAACCTGTTGGTGGGGTCCCCTTTCCAACAGCCCCCACCCCAGGTCACTCTAACAACAGACGCCTCACAGGTGGGTTGGGGAGCTCACCTGCAAGATCTCTCTACCCAAGGCACCTGGACTCCACAGGAGACCCATCTACACATCAGTCTATTGGAGCTCAGAGCAATCTTCCTTGCTCGAGTGTTCCACATCCAGCTGAGCTACAAGACAGTCCTAATTCAGATAGAACATAGCTACTTGATTGTCTATCTGAACAAGCAGGGAGGAACAGGCTTTGTCGCTTTGCAACGAAGCTTTGCGACTATGGGCCCTCGCCAAAGAGCATCAGATTCATCTCCTTGCGGTGTATCTGCCAGGCATTCAGAACTCCTGGGCAGACACTCATTCGAGTTCTGCTTCAGCACGAGTGGTCTGTTCGTGCAGACCAGGTAGCAAAGATTTTTCAAATTTGGGAACTCTGGACATAGACCTCTTTGCAAGTCCGTTGAATGCCAAACTTCCCCAATTCTGTTACAGAATTCCGGCTCAGGGTTCTCAGGCCAGGGATGCTTTTCTCCTCCATTGGGGTCAGGACTTCCTATATGCCTTTCCACCCATTCCCCTAATTCCCAAAACCCTATTCACACTTTAGAGAGACAGAGGCCATATGATTCCCATAGCTCCACATTGGCCACGGCAGGTGTGGTACCCTTTGCTCCTACATTTCTCTCAAGCTCCAGATCTCCTGTCTCAGGAGGACGGGATGTTGTGGCATCCCGATCCCCACTCTCTGCATCTCAGGGCCTGGTTGCTGAGGGCCTAGACCTTCATGGTCTTAACCTGTCTCAACAAGTGAAGGATATCCTTTATGCTTCTAGAAAACCTTCCACAAGACGCTCTTATGCATTCAAGTGGAAAAGGTTTTCCATATGGTGGTCGCAGAAGGGTCTTGACCCCCTGGCGATACCTCTGGAATCATTATTGCAGTATCTCCTTCATTTATCTAATGCAGGGCTTAAGACTAACTCGGTACAAGTCCATTTAAGTGCTATTTCAGCTTCTTTCAAGCCTTTAAATTTATTTATTATTTATTTTATTTATTTATTTATTACAATTTCTTATATACCGCACTATTGTCAGCGCGGTTTACATACAACAAAATGACCATAACAAACTGTTTGGCTTCACATAGAACAGGAGAAAACAACTTGGATAACATGCTTATGCTTTACATAGAACAGGAGTAATAACTTGGATAACATGCTTATGCTTTACATAGAACAGGAGTAATAACTTGGATAAACGGGGAATGCAAACTAAACTACTTACATATGTACAATGAGATCGAGTATTGGGAATTCAGTGTGAACATGTGTACAATAGAGTTGATATATTAACTTGAGGGGGTGAGGGAGAGGCACTTATGTAGGGGTAGGGTTAATCTGGTAGTATTGAGTAAATAAATGGGATTTGAGAGCCTTTCTGAATTGTGATAGGTCAGTAATCGCACGGATGCCTGGTGGTAATGCGTTCCAACATTTTGGGGCATAGATACTGAATGCCCTGTTAGATGTTGCGGTTGTGTACTTTGTTGAAGCCTTTGGAATTACTAGCACATTTGTAGATGGGGTTCTCCTTGTTCTGTTGGGAGGAGCTGGCTGGATGATGTTGGTTAATGAGGGGGAGGTGATGCCATGGATAGATTTGAAGGTGAGTAACAAAGATTTGAATGAAAGCCTTCCTTGAACGGGGAGCCAATGAAGTTGTATTAGGATAGGCGTTATATGGTCGCATCTTGCTGCTCCTACTAAGATCCTGGCTGCGGCATTCATGGCAAGTTGCAACGGATTTAGAGATGATTGAGGGAGACCTTGGAGAATAGCGTTGGCAAAGTCAAAGTGTGGCAAGATAAGTGCTTGGTATATTGTCCGGAAGTCTTCAGTGCTTAGAAGGGATTGCAGGTGTCTGAGTGACCGGATTTTGAAGTATACGGCTCTGACTATGTTGGATATATGGGTTTTCATATCTAGTCGTTGGTCGAGGGTGACCCCTAAGTACCGAATTGCTGATTTGGTTTGGAGCTCAGCTTCTTTAACTTTTATATGAGGTGGGGGGCAGAATTTCTGGTCTCTGGTGATAAATAGCACCTCAGACTTTTTGTGTTGGATCCTGAGGTTTTGTGATAGGAGCCATTCGGAGACTGTATTGAAGCATTCAATCAGTGGCGAAAGGTCCATTTTTTCTGTGGAGAATGGCATAAATAGGAGGATGTCATCAGCATAAATTAGACAGTCGACCTTGAATGATTCGATAATGTTGAAAATAGGTTGCATGTAAATATTAAATAATAGAGATGAGAGGGAGGACCCTTGGGGGACGCCTTGTCGCTGATGGAAGGGTTCGGAAGATCTTGAACCTGATTTTACATGCTGCCATCTGCCATCAAGGTACGATCTGCACCAATCGAGGGCGACACCACTTATGCCCTTTTCTTTTAGTCGTTCCATTAGCAGACCATGGTGTACAGAGTCAAAGGCTGCCGCAATGTCTATAAAGATGAGGGCGAAACCTTGATGGATGTTGTCGATACCTGTGACGATTTTATTGAAGAGAGAGGTAAGTAGGGTTTCGACGCCATGGTATTCCCTGAAGCCATGTTGCCGATGGTCTAGTGGGGAGGCTAAATCTATATGGTCTTGCAGTTGCCTTTGTGCTTCCTTTTCGATTATTTTGGCTAATAGAGGTATACTGGCTATGGGTCTATAGGATTCAACTTTGCTTGGGTCCAGTTTAGGGTTCTTTAACAGAGGTCTGATGGATGTTTGCTTGAGTGGTGCAGGGAAGGATCCATTTGAGAATGATAGGTTCATCATTTTTGTGATAAGTGGGCTGAGTTCTGATCGTAAATTTTTAATCCAATATGCGGGGCAAGGGTCAGTTTGTGCAGTCGTGGTGTTGAGTGCTGCAATAGTATCTTCCACATGTTTCTTGGATGGTGTGGAGAACTTATAAAGTAAAGTTGGACTGGTGGTGCCTTGTGCTATGAACGTGTTAACTTCATCAGTTTGAAGTAGCTTGGATTGTAAATGGTTGACAAACTCTTGTGGGTGGATCTCTTCGGGATGGATTGGGGATGGTTCCTTAGAGAATGATTTAACTAGTTCGAAGAGGTCACGAGGTTTGTTTAGAGATCTTTTGAGGGTGTCAGTATGGTATTGTTTCATATTTGATAGGATAGCCTCTTTGTAGATTGCAAGGTGAGTTCTGTAAGCTGATAGGTCTCCGGCGGAGTGGGAACGCCTCCATCTTTTCTCTAGTTTCCGTAAATGAGAGCGGGAGATACATAGTTCAGGAGAGAACCAAGGAGAATGTTTTCTATTATTTACGATGTTGTTCTTCGTAGGTTTTTGGGCAATAGCGCTAAGATTCTTATTCCATGAGGAGATTAAATTGTCGAGGTTGAGGGTTGCATTGTTGTATAGGGGAAGAGTTTCAGCCAGTATAAGATCTTTGTTGAAGGCTCTGAAGTTTCGAGAAGTGGTGTTGCTTAAAGTTCCATTGTTGTGTAGAGAGTTGTTGTTGATAGGTATGCTGAAATTGATAAGCTTGTGATCTGACCATGGTACAGAAGTGAGTGATGTTACCAGCTTTTCATTTGGATCTTGTAATGACAGAGGGGCAAAGATCATGTCCAGTATGTTCCCTTTGGTGTGGGTGGGTTCGTTGATGATTTGTCTGTAGCCCAGATCATTAATTGCTTCTAGTAGGGCAGTGGCATGACTGGAGTGAAGTGAAGGGAGATTGAAATCTCCTAGTATCCAGTTTGATAAGTTGAGGTTGCGAGTGTTGGCTGCTAGGTCGAGGATGTTGCAGAGATCGTCAGTTGAGGATGAGGGTGCTCTATATAGCAGGTTGATGGCGCATTGGTCATTTGCAATGGATATGATATCAAGATTGATGGTACTGGAGGAGTCTGTTGTATGAAAATGCAAGTCCGTTTTGGTTAAGATAAGGGCCACCCTCCTCTTTTGATTCCTCTATGCCGGGAGTGGCTTGTGAAGTTGTTGGGTAATAGTTGGTTGAGAATTACATTGTCTACGTCGGAAAGCCACGTTTCAGTTATTAAGAGAATATCCAGGTTGTGGGATGCAATTAATTCAGTGACAACTGGCCATTTATTACGAATTGATCTTGCATTTATAAGGGCGCAATTAAGAACTAGAGTGGATTTCTCTGGTTTAGTTTGTTTGTTATGTTGGAGAGCTATGTGTAACAAATATGATTGACGTGTGTGTGTGTTCTTTAAGTGGTTAGGGTAGGCAGAGTTTGTCCATGTTTTGGCATGGTGCTGGAGTATTGGGATATGATTAGTAGCGTGGAATAAGGCTAGGGACTCAACAATCAGCCAAGAAAAGATCATGAGGCCGCTCATTATGGCCGTGATGGGTGGGGCCATTTCAGTGTTGATCTTGGATGTTGAAGATCTGGTGTCAGCCTTGTTAGTGTATTGGTGGTAAGTCTATGCTGTGTTAGTGGGTATTACTGACTGCTGGGGGTTGTCAAGAGAGCAAATGCAGTATTTTGTAGTGGTTTGGAAGTGAATAGAGATAGGAGTGTAAACAGGTGTATAATATGCAAGTTCTAGTAGTGTACAACAGGCACAAATGGATCAAACATATCAATGAGACAGAATTTAGAGGTAAAGCTATTAAGTATTACACAAAGCATATGACAGATTTCAGAAACTATCTAATTCTGACTGAGTTTTGGAGACAATGCTGTTCGGTGGGGTACAAATTAGCAGGTAAATATTGTATGAGAGCTTACTGAGATTTAAATGGACAACCTATTTCCTCTCATCCTCTCTTAGTGAGATTTGAGGGGCCTCCTTCTAACTAAGCCTCCCATTAGGCCACCACCAGTAGCATGGGACCTAAATCTGGTTCTTGGACAGCTTATGAAGACACCTTTTGAACCTCTAGCTACTACCGCCTTGAAATTCTTTTCCTGGAAGGTTGTCTTTCTCATTGCAATCACATCAGCACGTCGCATCAGTGAACTGCAAGCATTAGTGGCTGATCCTCCTTATACGAGGTTCCATCATGATAAGGTAGTCCTTATTACTCATCCACACTTTATGCCAAAGGTGGTCTCACCTTTTCATTTAAACCAAGCAGTTTACCTGCCTGTATTTTTTCCAAGGCCTCATGCTTCAAATGCAGAAAGGAATCTTCATACTTTGGACTGTCAAAGAGCACTTGCTTTTTTCTTACAAAGGACACAGCAACATAGAAAGTCCTCTCAACTCTTTGTTGCTTTTGATCCTTCTCATTTGGGACTTCCAGTCTCCAAGAGAACATTGTCCAATTGGATTGCACAGTGTATTTCTTTTACCTATCAGAGTAAAAACCTATTTCCAGGAACAAGCAGGAATGAGTCTTCACATATGGGTATCGTCGGTACTGACGGAGCCTGCAGGGGAATGCTCCCCAGCGTCCAATCAGAACGCTTTTGGGAGCATCCCACCACGCCTGCATGCTGCCTTCCTGCCTTTCCCAACTGCCTCTCCTCAGTTTTCCGTTTTCCGCGGAGCCGGCAGGACGTATTCCTGTCACGACAGAAAATTCTTCTTTTTATTCTTTACTTTTTTGTGGTCGTGTCTGCCTTCCCTCGACGCTACCTGTACCGCCGGTACTTTTCTTTCTTTTCCCTGAAGAATTTCTTCTTTCCTTAGAAATATTTTCCTGTTTAGTGCCTGACGGTTTCTAGGCCACTAGGCCTCTACCCTTCCGTTATGGAAAAGCCAGCCACTATCCTTAAGAAATGCTCAAAGTGTGGCGGTACAGATATTTTTTCAGATACTCATACTTGGTGTATAAAATGTTTAGGTCCTGACCATTGTCCTCTGGACTGTCTCTCCTGCTGGAGCTCAAACTGAAGAAGTCTTCAGAATCGAGCAAAACTCTATACCCGGTTCACATCCCCTTTGATGTTACCAGCTAGAATATCTTCTTCACAGGATCAGGTAACCAAACAAGTCTGTAAAGACTAGCCAGTCCTCGAGTGGTAGATCTCCTTCCCAGCATCGAGATGGCTTCGGCTTTGCCCTCGGACGTTTTGGCAACAAAGCCCCGGCGGGAGTCTTCAAGCTCCAAAGCATTAACGGGGCTCCGGGTTGTTCCCGAGGTTCTTACCTCGATGAACATAACCAGGCCATGCTCGGTGGTTGTGGCCCCTTCGGGCAGTACCGACACCCCGGCATCGGCTATGGTGATGGACAAAACACTCCTCACCGATGAACGTAGTCTGGCACTCTCGGCTACTTCGGTACCGTTAGAGTTGCTGCAGACCATTCCTCGAGTATCGGTATCGCCTTCAATACCAGTACCGGTATCGGCATTGGTGTCGGTACCATCCATGCTTACTTCGACAGAATCGCTTCCCTCGATGCCGAGCCTGGAATCGATCTCTAGCATGGAAGATTCGGTACTGACTCGTCTCGGTACCGACCTCGGGCGGTACCAAAGACATCGCTTTAAAGAAAATCCGATGCTTCATCCTTTTCAGTCTTCCGATCCCGATGACTGGGATGAATCCATCGGTACCAAGGCTGATTTTTCTACAAGTCTAGCCTTTACCCCTCATTTTAAAGAGTCCTCTTTGGGGGAGACTTCTTTTCAAACTTTTATGCTTCATATGGCAAAACTACTTGCCATTTCTATACCTGGTAAAGAATCCTTACTGGGGAATTCAGAGACACTGTAATTTCTCTGGATTCCAAATGAGGTGATCATGCTTCCAGTGCATCAGATCTTACAAGATCTACTGTTAAGAATGTGGGAAACTCCTTTAACGGTATCCCCACATTCCAAGACACTTGACACTATGTACAAGGTGCCACCAGGTTTTCAAAAGACTCAACTTCCTCATCATTCTATTGTTGTAGAATCAGCAATGAGGTGTATTAAGAGTGCAAAGAAGCACTCTTCTTATCCGCCAGGTCGTGAGTCTAGGACTTTAGATGTCTTTGGACGTCGATGCTTCCAGGCATCCATGCTTTCAGCAAAAATTATCTTATATTTTCTATACTCGTATGGGATTATCTCTTGAAGAGGTCACAAAGAACTTAGTTTTTGAACCCTTTTCTTCCAGAGCATAAAAGAGCAGACTATTCCTTATTAGTCAATCATGCTCAAAATATCTCTAGGTTTCTTAATCGTGCTTCCCTGGACTGTTTTGAGTCTATTAGCAGAACGTCTGCTATAGCCATAGGAGCACGACGCTTAGCCTGGCTCCAAGTTCTGACTTGGATAGATGGGTTCAGGAAAGGCTGGGAAATACTCCTTGTACTGGTGAAAATCTCTTCAACAAGGAGGCTTTATTTCAAGCTAATCAGTTGAGCACTGATGCTGTTTCTTTCAGAGGATTGTCCAGACTCTCCTCTATCCCAGCTAATAAAAAATCTCATAAAAAGCTTTATTCCCCCAAGGGGAAAAAGTTTTATCCATCTTCTACCCATTCTACAGATGTTTCCAAAGATGGGCAACACCACACCAGACTAAGAAAATCAAAACCTCAACAGGCTCAGCAAACCCAGCAATCGCAGGGTTTCTGATATTTTATTCACTTTTTCTGTGTGAGGTTTAGAACTTGAACCTACTTCTTTTCAACAGAAGCATCTAAAAGTCATCTCATCCATGCTGAGATATCAGTCATACATTGACTCAATCCTCGGCTCTGGGTATAAATCTCTTGCTACAAGAGAAGTCTGTCCTTCTAGCTAAGAGCTATTAAGGACTATCATACCCCAGAGATAACAGGTTTCTCCTTTTAAAACAAAAAGGAGAACTAACAGGGTGAACTATACCTTTCACCTTGTCAGTTTTCCTGTACGAGGATATCTCATACTTTTAACTGCAAAGGGACCCTATCCTTTCAAAGACTTACTAAATTGTAAGTCTTTTCAACTCTGTATTAATTTCTATCTCTCTTAGTCCAGACATTTAGTCTCTAAGAGTACTACTAATCAACTGGAGGGCTTATCCTCTAAGCCATAGGTTTTCTTCAAAACCTACTCCAGTAACTAGTTTTCATACAGAGTTTTCTCCCTTTTTTGCAGTTCATCTCCTTCTCACATATCTTTTTAAGGCAGCTGTTCGGACAGAAATTGGGTATTACTACTCCAAATTATGTCTGTTGGTCCTCTCCAACCCATGGGACCTAACTTTTATGCTGCCTTAATAACAGATAAGTCCAAAGGAGATCCAGAACTCATTTGGACTATTTATTGTTGCACGCGTCAGGCCTGTCTACTATTCTTAGCCACCTTCAGTTCTCTTGGCTCCAACAGAATAGATTAGGTTGCACACTGGCAATTCAACAGCCAGATCTAAGCAACCTACAACATGCTCTCTGCAATTCTACAACAAAGCTCTGCAACTGTGGGCCTTTGCCAGAGAGCCTCAGAGCTACTTCTAATAGGTAGCTGGCCAGATAGTTAATAAGGCCTTCAGCTGATAGACTCTACCAGTCATGTTCCTACATGACTGTTTTTTTCCTACTTTTACCATATTCCTTAAAATTTCCTTTTAAGGAAAGGTAACCAGGGTTTAGAACACGTGAAAGTGTAGAAAATTGCACAATTCCCTGGTGGTTCCACATCTCACTGGAACTTCCTCAACAGGGATGCATTTTTTTCACTGCAGTTGGTCCTTATTCACTACTCTCCTTCTAATTTCCTATACTTCATGGTAGCTTATGTTAAACAGGAGAACGCATGATACTCATATTGCCCTCATAAAGAGGCAAACATGGTATCCCCTTATATTGCGTCTTTTTCTCTAGCTACTAATTGAAATTGTAGAAGGATCCAGACTTGTTGTCTTAAGACTAAGGAGCTCCTCTGCACTCATTCACGTACGTCTCGAGACCTGGTTATTCAGGGGCTAGATCTTTTCAAGAAGTCTAATCCTATCCCTGTAAGTGAAGAACATATTACCAGTTTCCATGAAACTTTCTCTATAGTTCTTCCATATTTAACCAGACAGAGATTCTCCATCAAGATTCTCAAGTAGGTCTTAATCCTTCTTGTTGCGTCAATCTCTATACATCATCTGACTTTGAAAGATTTGTCTACTGTCCATATTAATGCTGCCCCAGCATACCCTAAACTCAGTGGACAACCAATTTCTTTGGTATTTTGCCAAATACCTTCTTTTACCGTTACCTTTTAGGTTACGGCACACCTGAAGCTCTACATGTAAAGTCTTCATAAGTGACATCACTTACAAGGACTTCTACTGATCTTCAAAAAATTGGAGGCTCAACGCCTAGTACAAATATCTTTCTCTTTCATTGGAATAAAGGGGGTCTTAAAGACCTATCCCCTTTTTTCTGCAAAGGGTATTTCTACCTTTTCATCCAAACCAGTCAGATTATCTCCACTCTTCCTAGAACCTTATTCTGCTCCAAGGACAAGAAGTTCAATTTTTTGGACTTTACAGAAGCTTTACCTATTCTCAAAAGTCCAACCTCATTGAACTCCCCCAGTACTTCTTCTAAGATTAGTTCTGGCCATGACTTCTCATCTCTTCCTGTATTGCAAAATTATTTTTTCCCTCTACTTCACATTGGGGGAATTTCTCTGAGGATAATGATCTGGCTCTGAACCACAGACCCTGATTACCCTCAACAAATATTTTGCAATATTTCTGAGTGATCCACATTAGATAATTAAGACTCAAAATTTTTCTAATATTATCATTTACACAAGGATTCCCCTTTGGATACCTTGTTTACTTAAGCTGTTTCACAGCATCTCTTTTTCTTTTCTAGTTCAACTCCTACCCTCCATCCCTTGGATGCCTGAGGTTTTAAGGGATAAGCATGACCCATCTTTAGATTGCAACATGCTGGGGCCTCCTTTAGGCATCTTAGCTTGGGAGTCCCCATATGTGAAGACTCATTCCTGCTTGTTCCTGGAGATAGCAAAGTTACTTACCTGTAACAGGTGATCTCTGGGAACAGCAGGAATAAGTCTTCACAACCCACCCACCTCCCCTAGGAGTTGTCTCTCTCTATCTATCTCTTTCCCTTCTCTCTCTCTCCCCCTTTGTCTCAGCTTTAAAACTCAACTGAGGAGAGGCAGTTGGGAAAGGCGGAAAGCCAGGAAGGCAGCACGCAGGCGTGGTGGGATGCTCCCAAAAGCGTTCTGATTGGACGCTGGGGAGCGTTCCCGCGCAGGCTCCGTCGGTACCGACGATACCCATATGTGAAGACTTATTCCTGCTGTTCCCAGAGATCACCTGTTACAGGTAAGTAACTGTGCTTTCTCTGGAAGGCCATGTCACAGCTCACAATGTGAGAACCATGGCAGCCCCAATGGCTCATCTACAATCTGTGTCTATTGACATCTGTCGAGCAGCTACTTGGGCCTCGGTTCATACCTTCACAGCCCATTACTGCTTAGACAAGGACTCCTGCCGGGATGGCTTGTTTGGTCAGGCTGTTCTACGACACCTGTTCCATACTTAATCAACTCCTACCCACCATTCCCGGTAGGATGCCAGAGATCCATGGGGGGAAGTGGAGCCCTTTCACATGGGCACACAACTTCTGGGGTCTCTCCCTGGCATCTGTAGCTAGGGAGTTCGCATATGTGAAGACAACATTCCTGCTTGTTCCTGGAGATAGCATAGTTACTCACCTGTAACAGGTGATCTCCGGGAACAGCTGCAATTTAGTCTTCACAACCCACCCATCTCCCCTAGGAGTTGTATCTCTCTTTTCTTTTCTTTCCCTCTTTGTCTCAGCTTTAAAACTCAACTGGAGAGAGGCAGTTGGGAAAGGCGGGAAGGCAGCACGCAGGTGCTGTGGGATGCTCCCAAAAGCTTTCTAATTGGACGCTGGGGAGCGTTTCCGCACAGGCTCCGTCGGTACCGACGATACCCATATGTGAAGACTAAATTCCTGCTGTTCCCGGAGATCACCTGTTACAGGTGAGTAACTATGCTTTCTCTACAGATATTCTCCAGCCCATACACCTTTGTTCAACAGTAATGACCAGTCCTCCTTCAGCCTTTGTTTGCTCCCAGCCTCTGTCAATTCTGGTCAGTCACTCCCCACAGCTTCTGTCTCCTGGCTAGTAAGCTAGTAGACAGCTGGCTCAGCATGATTCCTCACAGGATGGCTCAAAAGTTCAATATTCCTTGCTGATCCAAATAAATTTTTAAGTTGTAATACATTCCACCCGTGGATCAGCAAGGATATTGTAGTAAGCACTGGCTGAATTGCCTTTGTAGTTCATTTGGAAATACAATAAGTGAGAATACAATTTCATAAGGTTAAAACATAGTGGATAAAACATAACATTAAGGTAAATGCTTGAGGGGACAAGAAGTCACGGTGTAAATTGGTACTGTTCCCACCAGCATTGCAATTGCCGAAGCCAAATGGCTTGTAGATCTCAGTTACCTATATCAAGTCTCCATAGAGTGGGGGACTCATTTCACCTGCATATTCAGGACTTTCTCTACTGTATATCTGCCCCATGGATTTCAATCTACTAGTTACATGTAGAGGGTAGTGTAGCCAGTGGTGAGGGACTAACAACCTCAATCATATTGCAACAACTTCTCCCTCTACCAGCTATGAATCTGGTCTTGTATATTTTACCCAAACGTTTGCACTATTGACCACCCGTGGATTCAAAAAAGAGTACGAGCAGGAGAAAGAGAAGCCACAGCAATAAAGATCTGGGGAGCAGGTGAAATGAGCAATTGGGCACATGATGATCAGCAGAAATAATTTGAGATACAGTACTAGCATTAGTTATTTTCCAAGGAAACAATAATAAAAGGATAACAATACATAAGGATAACAATACATAAGACACAAAAATCATTCACAAAAGCCCCCAATCAGTCTAATAGTCCTCTTCCTATTTCCAGATAATTTGGTCCTGCTTCTCAGCAGTTTTTCAGGACTTCATAGTGTGCTTCACCTTTCTCTGAAATTTGTTCGGTTTCTCCCAAAGGTTGAACCTCTCATTCTCATAGGCGGATATCTTGGCCCCTTTTTCAATGTGACACACGGATCCAGGTAGGGACACCTTCACACATTTCTGCGGTGTGTAGCATCTGGATTCTGGCCAATTCCCTCTGCTGGAATCTCTGGATTGCAGTTGGTGACATGGCTCCAGGCCTCATTCAGAAGAGCAGCAACCAATATTAAATGAAAAGACTAAATATTCTAGGCTAGATTTTACAATGGGACAAACTTAATTTCATCCATATTTACTAAGATCAAATCCTATAAATATTGCTTTATAAACTTTAATGGTCTACCAGTAACTATCTCGTATGGTGTCAACCTTGTCTCACAACTTAACTCCTTGTCTCTCTATCACTGGAGATTCATTTACTGGTAGGAAATATTCCATTATGCCCTTGTCTGATCTGTAAACATGTAAAGATCAGTCAAGTTGCACTCACGTGTTCTGCAATTTTGACAAGTTTAGAATTATACCAATTTTGCGAGAATTTGTCATAAAATCATCCCCCTTTGCCCTTGCATGCCTGGCCAGGACATACAGAGGCAAAATGAGGCAAAAAAGCATCTGGAAGTACCACATGGCCAGTGTGGGTTTTCCAAAGCTCATCATGGTGCAAGGTGCACCTAGCCTGTCTCCAAGTGTCTATTTCTAGTTGTTGAGTATGTGTTGGGGCTTAGATGACTTCCTGAATTGAAGATTCTGGAGACGGCATAGTTGAATAAAGTGCTCATAATTTTTTTGTTTACATATTCATTAGGCAGATACATCACTTCACATCATTAAATTACCTTCATCAGTTTAATGTCCATCAGAGTGAAATTAGCTTCATCAGTATCTCCAGGAACAAGCAGGAATGTAGTCTTCACATATGGGTATCGTCGGTACCAACGGAGCCTGCGCGGGAACGCTCCCCGACGTCCAATAGGAACGTTTTTGTGAGCATCCCTCAGCACATGCACGCTGCCTTCCCGCCTTTCCAACTGTCCCTCTTCAGTTCTTTGTTTTCTGCGGAGCCGACAGGACTCATACCCTGTCACCGCAGAAAATTTCTTCTTTAATCTTGTGGTCGCGTTTGCCTTCGCACGATGCCCACCGGTACCGCCGGTTCTTTTCTTTCTTCTAAAAAAAAATAAAAAAATTCTGAATTGTTTCTCTTCAGAAACTTTCTTTTCGGTGCTAGGCCCCATTTTTTCTTAAGAATGGAAAAACCAGCTAGTGGTTTTAAAAAAATGCACTAAGTGTGGCGGTACCGTTTCCGTCACCGACACCCATGACTGGTGTCTTAAATGTTTAGGCCCTGACCATTCTCCATCTCAGTGCCTCTCTTGTATGGGAATGACTAAAAAAGGAAGACAGAACCGGGCTGCAAAGCTCGGTACCCTCTTTTCTTCGGATGCCAGGTCCATTGCATCGATGTCTTCAAGAGCCGCCTCTTCCTCCCATGGATTTCAGGTAACTAAACATAAAAGCCGGTCCTCAAAGGGTAGCTCTCCTGCAAAGCATCAAGAGGCCATTGGCATTGCCCTTGAGGGAACCACACTGGCAAAACAGCCCTGGCAGGAGGCTTCGGCCTCCAAAGCATCAACGGGGTTCCAGGATGTTCTCAAGGCCTCGGCCTCGACAGAACTACTGGTGCCATGCTCAGGGGTCCCGGCCGCCATCACCGGTACCGACACCCAGGCATCGGCAGCGTCGATAGAGCATAGATACCTCGCTATCGAGCGCACTATTGCAGCTCTCCTTACAGCTGTGGTACCGTTGACACCGATGGTTCAACAGGCACCGGTACTGATGCTGGTACCAGCACCAGCGGTACCGGCCCCAGTGGGAATTCTTCCCATGCCATCTTTGCCTGGCATCGAAAGATCTGTACCGGATCAACTCAGTACCGACTTCGATCGATACCAGGACCGTGCCTTACATGAGCATCGTGATAAGAGATACTTTGAATCCTCCGATTCCGATGACTGATAATTCTGCTGGTTACCAGAGTTTTTCTCCCGGAAGACTCTCTCCCCAACACAGAATGTCTCCTCCAGAGGACATGTCCTTTCAGGATTTTATTTGTGATGTTGCCAAAGGCCTTTCAATCATGGTAGCTCCTGAAAAGGAACCTAGAGCAAAGGAATTGGAAATTCTCCAATATCCTAAGGCTCCAAAGGAGGCAGCCACTCTGCCCATTCATGAAATTCTTCACTCAACGTGTAATCAAACTCTGGAATTTGCTACCGGAGGATGTAGGTAAAGGCTGTTAGTGTAGCTGGGTTTAAAAAAGGTTTGGAAAAGTTCCTGGAGGAAAGGTCCATAAACCATTATTAAGAAAGGACCCAGGATATCAATGCTTTCTTTATCTTTATCTTTATTCGGTTTCTTGATAAACTGCCTAAACCATAAGGCATCAAAGCGGTGTACAATAAATGGGCTACAGGGAGGAAAGATAGAAAAGAACGCCATGGTATGACAGGAAAGAAAAGAAAAGGAGAAAAGAGGAGAGAGAGTAGAAAGGGCAGAGCGACACAAATAGAAACTTACAACAAGAGAGAGGGGACTGAGGGGGGTAAACGAGGGTAAGGGGTACCGGAGTGAAGGGTTCTATGAATGGTGATGAAATATTAGGGTACTGGGAGCAGTAAGTATGAATGAGGGAGCCAATAGTGTCAAAGAGAAACTGGAAGATCAAAAGCTTGTGTAAAGAGGTGTGTTTTAAGGAGGGACTTGAATTGTGGAAAAGAGGGCTCAGTACGGAGGGGAGGGGAATTCCACAGGGCAGGAGCAAGAAAGAAGAAAGCGGAGTGGCGAGTAAGTTCGAGGTGCGCTTGAGAAGGGGAAGGGAGAAAGACGGTTACCATGGGAGGAACGAAGAAGGCGAGGAACAGGCTGGTGAAAAATGAGATCGGAGAGATACTGAGGGATACCGGAGTGGAGGGTTTTATGAATGGTAATGAGGTATTTGAAGATAAAGCGGTATCGAATAGGGAGCCAATGGAGGGAAAGGAGACAAGGGGTGATGTGATCACGGGGAGAGGAGAAAGTAACTAGGCGGGCGGCGGTATTTTGAATAAGTTGGAGACGGCGTATCTGAGAGGAGGGGAGACCAGCAAAAATGGAATTACAGTAATCAAGGCGAGAAATTACAAGGGAGAGGACTAAAGTAGTGAGAGAACTAGAGGAAAGATAAGGACGAAGGGACCTGATACGACGAAGGTGGAAGAAGCAGCTGCGGACCAAGGAGGAGATGTGGGAGTGGAAAGACAAGGAGGTGTTGAGGGTTACACCAAGATAGCGAAGGCAGGATACAAGAGGAATGGGCAGGGATGACATTAAAGGAGCCAAGGTGGGAGGGGAAGTTGAGAAGGAAAACCAAATAGCCGATGATTTGGAGGGGTTGACACTGAGAAAATTAGTGGAGAACCATGAGGCAGTCAGGTCGAGACAAGAATTGAGAGGGGAAAGATCTGGAGAAACAGAGCTAGTGTGGTGGATAAGAAGAATATTGTCAGCATAAAAGTAACAGGAGAGACCAGACTGTTGGATAAGAAGGGCAAGTGGGGCAAGGAAGATGTTGAAGAGAAGGGGGGCAAGAATAGAACCCTGCGGAACACCACAGAGAAGAGGAGAGGGAGCAGAGTCAGTGGTACCGGAGCGGACGGAAAAAAGTACGAGAGGAGAGAAAGGAGCGAAACCAGCAAAGTACTGTGCCACAGATACCAGCATCAGATAAACGGGTGAGAAGGGTATGATGGTCAATAACATCGAAAGCAGCGGAGAGGTCGAGAGAAACAGCGATAGATTACCCTGATCATGTGAGCGGTGAAGATCACTAAGAAGTGCAAGCATGATAGTTTCGGTACTGTGCCCGGGCCTAAAACCAGATTGCCGAGGATGAAGGAAAAGCGTGGAATCCAAATGTGCAGAGAGCTGTGAAAAGAAACCCTATAAGAAACCCTCTTTCAGCAAAAAGAGGAAATTTTATCCATCCTATACCCAGCAAAGCCAAGCTCACAGTCAAGTTGCCCAAAAAGGACAACAGCAGCAATTTAAACAGCAGCAATTCAAACAGCAGAAGAAGCCCAAAGGCCCGAGAGCTCAACCAGCTCCGCAGGTTCAGCCTCCTCAAGGGCTTTGACTCCTTCCTAGAGAGCTTGGCCTTCCTGCCTCTGAGGGGTCCAGAACCCCTAAATATTCCAGGCAGGCGCTGTCATTTTGCCAACAAATGGCACCAAATAACAGCAGAAAATTGGACTCTGTCCATTGTAGGAGATGGGTACAGGCTTCATTTTCACAGCATGCCCCCTCTTACAATCTTAAAGCAGTTCAATTCCCAGACATCTGCAGACAGTCTGTTGAATCACGAGGTCTTAACACTTCTTGCCCAAGGGGCAATAGAGGAGATCCCCATTCTCCAGCAGGGTACAGGGTTCTACTCCCCCTATTTTCTTATTCCAAAGAAAACAGGAGGACACAGACCCATTCTAGACCTCAGAGAATTGAACAAATACCTGTTCCGAGAGAAGTTCAAAATGATTTCTCTAAGAACTCTTCTGCCATACCTTCAAAGTCAGGATTGACTTTGCTCCCTAGACTTAAAGGATGCATATACTCACATTCTGATCCATCCGGATCACAGGAAGTTCTTACGATTCCTTTTCAAGGAAAAACACTTCCAATACAGGGTTCTTCCCTTTGGTCTAGCTTCTGCACCAAGAGTATTCACGAAATGCATGGCAGTAGTAGCTGCATTCCTGCAAACCCTAGGGATTTTCATCTTCCCTTACTTGGACGACTGGCTCATTCGAGCCCCCACGGTTGCAGAGGCCAGCTCTGCACTGTCTCGCACAATGCGAATCGTCCAATATTTGGGATTGGTAATAAACTTCCCAAAATCCCAACTTGTTCCTTCCCAGTCTCTGGAGTTCATAGGAGCCTGTCTGGATACCATACAGTCAAGGGCTTTCCTTCCACAGGCCCGGTGTCTCTGCATAGTGCAACTAGCTTCTCAAGCAGCAGGAAAATCCTCCCTAACTGCTTGAGAACTGCTACAGTTACTGGGACACATGGCATCCACAGTCCATGTGTCACAGTCCATGTGTCCTATGCTCGCCTCCACATGCGAGCAGCCCAGTGGACCCTATCCACACAGTGGACACACGCCACAGGACGTTTGTCAGACAAGATAGCAAACTCTCATCGGCTGATCTTGTCCCTTCACTGGAGAATCTTTCAGTGGGGTCTCCTTTCCAGCAGCCCCTATTCCAGGCCACCCTAACAGATGCATCACAGGTGGGTTGGGGAGCACACCTGCATCATTTATTTATTTATTATTTATTTAACAGTTTCTTATATACCGCCCCTTCCAGAGATCAGGGGCGGTTCACATCGAACAAAAATCAATATACTTCTGTATATTTTACATGGAACTTGTGTTAACTATATACACGTTTAGTTACATTGAACATGTTTTGAACATTAACTAGAATAACACTTTTCAAACTATGTACAGGTCATCATAACATAATTGAGTTACCGGGATTTATTTACAATAGTGATATAGCCGTTTGTTTGTGTAAATCTTTGTCTGTAGGGTAAGGTAGAGTAGAGTAAGTGTATTTCTTATGTTTAATCATTTGTTCTGTCTTGAGAACTGTGAATGTGTTTCTGTGATTGTATTGGAGAGGTTTTTGTTGGTAGGGGATCTCAAAGTGTTTTGTAAAAAGGTATGTTTTTAGTTCTTTTTTGAATTGGTGAAGGTCCTTTATTGTGCGGAGGGTTAATGGGATTTCGTTCCAGAGGGTAGGGGCAGCAAATGAGAAGGCTTTATCACTTGTCGTTGCTTTGGTCCTTCTGAAATTAGTTTTTATGTTGAGGGAGTGGGTTGCGTTCTGTCTTCGTGTTCTAGTTTCTGATGGGGGTTGTAATAGGGTAGATAGTTGGGAGGGAGAGATGTTATTGATGAGTTTAAAGGTAGTCATCATCTCTCTACCCAGGACATAAACGTCCTGGAATTAAGAGCAATCTATTTAGCTCTTCGAGTATTCCATGCCCAGCTCAGCTAGAAGACTGTCCTAGTCCAAATGGACAATCAAGTAGCCATGTTCTATGTGAACAAGCAGGGCGGAACAGGCAACGAAGCTTTACAACTTTGGCCCTCGCCAGAGAGCATCAAATCCACCTTCTCGTGATATATCTTCCAGGCATTCAAAACCTTTGGGCAGACAAACTCAACCGAGTATTGCTGTCTCACGAATGGTCTCTCCACCCAGTCAAGGTGACAAAGATATTTCACATCTGGGGGACTCCAGACATAGACCTCTTTGCAAGTCCACTGAATGCCAAACTTCCCCGGTTCTGTTCCAGGATTCCGGCTCACAATTGCCAGGCAAGGGATGCCTTCCTCCTTCACTGGGGTCAGGACTTCCTCTATGCCTTCCCACCCATTCCCCTCATTCCCAAAACACTTTTTAAGCTTTAGAGAGACAGAGGTCGTATGATCCTCATAGCGCCACGGTGGCCACGCCAAACGTGGTATCGCCACGGTGGCCACGCCAAACGTGGTATCCCCTGCTTCTACACCTCTCTCAAGCTGCACCTTGTCAGACGGCTGCCTGGGTGAGAATCTTCACAGTCTTGGCAAGTGCATATATCTCTATAATTTGCAAGGTATTGTGGGCAATGTAGTTCATTCACACCAGACACAGCTGCTGACAATAATTTAGTTGTGCTCTTGGGTAAAGCCAATAAGATATTTATTTATGGGGTTATTTCTCCCAACACAGATATGCTTGGTAGCACATAAATCAGGTAACTTGCTTTCAGTGTTAACTTGGAAAAACAAAGTCAAAATCAGGAAAACAACAAATGAAAAGCCACAAAGCAAGAAACAAACTGTTCTTTTCAGGTTAACTTCTAATTACTTCCCACATAGATTCAGAAGTGATTCTCTCCTAGCTCACAAGCAATTAGGTAAGGCTTAATTGCTAGCAGTTACCAGCTGAAATCCCTTAGCTGGCTTGCCTTCTACTGTGTGGGTCAAATCCTGCTTCAGGAGCTTTTCTGAGTAGATTAAAGAACAAATTTATATTTCTTTGTGATGGTTGCTGTACTTTATAACAGAAAGTTACTAACGGAGTTTAGATAGAGAGCAGTCCATATAAACAGGATCTTCATCTGCTATTATTCCCCCTTGTTCAACAAGCATGGGTTCAATATCATGGGTTGGTACAGATGAATCTCTCAATGGAGCACTTTCAGGAGAATACTTGTTTCCCTGCTGTCTTTCAACGTTATAGCTAGGGCATAGATCAGTGTTCATACCTGAGCTTCCATTGCTGTTAGAGTTCCTCTCTATATAGCCTGGCCAGTATGTAGTCCAGTTCTTATGTCCAGCCTTCCAATCCAGATCCCTGGACACTGGATCTCTCTTCACATACCTTCTGGCACCGGTCTTAGGGTCCCTTCCAAGTGCAGCCGTCTCCCTCACAGGTAGCGTCTGGAGATTCCTAGCTCTGCAGCACCATTCCTCTGGTTTTACCCAGTCCAATGGTGTATACTGGCCCTTGGGATACCTCCCAGTATACGTACTGCTTTGGACTCTTCTAGACCTCTCAAAGGCTTTTCTCCTCTTTCTTCCAGAGGGTTTCTTTTTCTCTGTCCGTCCGGTTTGGCTTCTGCCTCTGATGATCCTTCAGATGAAACTGATGATCCTTCTCTGGATATCCAAGGTGATCATGAAGATGGTCATCTGTAGAATAAACTCTACTCTTATTCTGCTTAGATGAGTGCTCCTCCCTAACACAGCGCAGCTGTGCTGAATCAGGCCCTGCCCTTTGAGATGAGTGCTTAGGGATTACCTCATAGCCCTCCTGATTGAACACACGTTTCCCCACTTCAGCTCCTCTAATGGCTGTTGGAAACCTGGTGCATTCTGGGACTGGTAGTCTTTTATGGGAAAATTCTGTTTTCTTATTTCTACCAGAACTGACAGGTTGCTTGTTAAGAGACACTTCACCTTTTCTATAGCTCCTTCCTGAGCTATGATAAGCTTCCTTATCACAACCTCTGGAGTTAGGCTGTGCTCCAGATCTCCTTTCCCAGGAGAGTGGGACGCTATGGCACTCGAATCCCCAGTCCCTGCATCTCACAGCCTGGTTGAGAGCTTAAATCTTCAGGATCTCAACCTTTCCCAACAAGTAAAGGATATCCTTCAGGCTTCTAGAAAACCTTCCACAAGACTATCTTACGCCTTCAACGTCTGGAAACGTTTCACTATATGGTGTTCCCAGAAGGGGTTAAACCCCCTGGTGATACCTTTGGAGTCGATACTAGAGTATCTACTTCATTTACCAAATTCTGGTCTAAAGACTAATTCAGTCAGAGTCCATCTTAGCGCAATTACAGCCTCCTATAAGCCTCTAAATGGACAACCAATTTCCTCTCATCCTCTCATATCCAGATTTATGAGAGGTCTTCTTTTAACAAAACCTCCCATCAAACCATCACCGGTGGCGTTGGATTGAAATCTAGTTCTTGGGCAGCTCATGAAACCGCCTTTTGAACCTTTAGCCACTACTACCCTAAAGTTTTTGTCCTGGAAGGTCATCTTCCTAATTGCAATCACCTCTGCACGTCGCATTAGTGAATTGCAAGCCTTAGTGGCTGATTCTCCTTACACTAGGTTTCATCATGATAAGGTTGTCCTCAGAACTCATCCACATTTTATGCCAAATGTGGTTTCGCCTTTTCATTTAAATCAAGCGATTTATCTTCCTGTATTCTTTCCGAGCCTCATGCCTCTAATGCAGGGAAGAACCTTCACACTTTGGACTGTAAAAGAGCCTTGACGTTTTACCTACAAAGAGCACAGCAACATAGAAAGTCTTCTCAACTTTTTATTGCTTTTGATTCTAGTCATTTGGGACTTCCAGTCTCCAAGAGGACTTTATCCAAATGGATTGCACAGTGCATATCCTTTGCTTATGAGAGTAAGAGTCTTCCTCTTCAAGGCCATGTCAGAGCTCATAATGTGAGAGCTATGTCGGCCTCTATGGCTAACCTTCACTCTGTGTCTATTGATGACATTTGTCGAGCAGCCACCTGGGCTTCGGTACATACCTTCACAGCCCACTACTGCCTAGATAAAGCCTCCCGTCGGGATGCGTTCTTTGGCCAGGCTGTTCTTCAAAATTTCTTTCAAACCTAATACAACTCCTACCCACCAACCTTGGTGGGATGCCAGAGATCCATGGGAGGAAGCATGGCCCACCTCACCATAGGTGGCAGCTTCCTGGGGTCATCTCCCTGGCATCTTCAGCTAGGGAGTCCCCAAATGTGAAGACTACATTCCTGCTTGTTCCTGGAGATAGCGTAGTTACTCACCTGTAACAGGTGATCTCCGGGAACAGCAGGAATCTAGTCTTCACAACCCACCCACCTCCCCTAGGACTTGAATCTCTATCTCTGTCTCTTTCCTCTCTCCCTCTATCCTTTCCCTCAGCTACAAACTTAACTGAAGAGGGACAATTGGGAAGGCAGCGCGCATGTGCTGAGAGATGCTCCCAAAAGGGTTCCTATTGGATGCTGGGGAGTGTTCCCGCGCAGGCTCCGTCAGTACCAACGATACCCATATGTGAAGACTAAATTCCTGCTGTTCCCGGAGATCCCCTGTTACAGGTGAGTAGCTACGCTTTACTGTCCATCAGAGTCCTTCCTCTTAATATCCCACTTCATCCCTCACAACACTTTTTTTCACAACACTTTTTTTCACAACACTTTTTCATCACTTGCATCATTCCACCAACTACCTACATAGGTCCTTTTCATGTTTCTTATACCATACTAATGTATCCTTATTTGACAAGGCTGCTAAGAACATCAAACAATTGTTAAAAACTTAGTATTGTTGTAAACAAATGGTAGGTAGAAAATATAAATTTAGATTCTTCTCAATAAGCATAACAGTATGAGTAAACAGTGTCCCTTTCCCACTAACTTAATTGGTCCAGTACTAAGTGTACATATGCGCTTTCTAAATACAATATAAAACTATTATTTTGCAACATTTTATAACATCAATCCCAATAGGAAGAAGTATGGTTTCTAACATGACGGCCGCATATCTCTCAAGTATGACTAGATCTATCGCCGGGGTCTTGCGGCCCGCGAGAGCATCTTGTGCGGCCCGCGATGTATTTGGCCCGGCATGTTAAGCAGCTGGCCGGTAGAGTAAAAAAAAATCCAAACTTGCTGCTGCTGCCGCCGCCGCAGTATCAAACGTCCCGCAGCACCCCCCTGCCCGGCAGAGTCCTCTGCTCCCTGCAGCATCAGCTCCAAAAGCAGCAGCTTTCAGAGCCGTGAAGAGAGAGTTTCTCTCTCGCTGCTCTGAAGAGCAGCGAGAGAAACTCTCTCTCCAGCTCCAAAAGCGGCGGGAATTGAGCCGCTGCTTTCAGAGCCGCGAAGAGTTTCTCTTTCGCAACTCTGAAGAGCAGCGAGAGAGAAACTCTCTCTCCAGCTCCAAAAGCGGCGGCTCAATTCCCTCCGCTTTTGGAGTTGAAGAGAGAGAGTTCTCTCATTGCTCTTCAGAGCGGCGAGAGAGAAACTCTCTCTCTTTGTGGCTCTGAAAGCTGCCGCTTTTGGAGCTGATGCTGCAGGGAGGAGAGGACTCTGCCAGGCAGAGGGGCCCGTGGGACGCTTGATAAGAACATAACATAAGATATGCCATACTGGGTCAGACCAAGGTCCATCAAGCCCAGTATTCTGTTTCCAACAGTGGCCAATCTAGGTCATATGTACCTAGCAGTTTCCCCAAGGGACACAGGTTCCACAATGCTTGTATTGGTTCAAGCATTGATATCCCGGGTCCCTTCTTAATAATGGTTTATGGCCCTTTCCTCCAGGAACTTTTCCAAACCTTTTTTAAACCCAGTTACACTAACAGCCTTTACTACATCCTCCGGTAACAAATTCCAGAGTTTGATTACACGTTGAGTGAAAAATTTTCTTTTATTAGTTTTAAATAGTTTACCCTGTAGCTTCATACTGCGGCGGCGGCAGCAGCAGCAAGTTTGGTTTTTTAAAATCTACCTGGGCTGGTGGGGGGGAGGGGGGTTAGGACTGGTAATGTGCTATGGGGGGGGGGGTAAGATTGAAAATGGGGTGATGGGGGAGTAAAACTGCAAGTGGGCTGATGGTGGGGCTAGGACTGGTAATAGGCTATGGGGGGGCTAGGACTGGTAATAGGCTATGGGGGGGCTAGGACTGGTAATGGACTTTGAGGGGTAAGACTGAAAATGGGGTGATGGGTAAGACTGGAAGAGGGCTATGGGGTTTAGGACTGGTAATGGGCTATGGGGGGGCTAGGACTGGAAATGGGCTGATGGGGAGGGGGGCTAGGACTGGAAATGGGCTGATGGGGAGGGGGGCTTGGACTGGAAATGGGCTGATGGGGGAGCTAGGATTGGAAATGGGCTGATGCAGGGACTAGAAGGGAGCAGGTGCTGTGTGGGGCTGGAGCTAGAAGGGAGCTGATGGGGGAGGATTAGAATGGGATGGAGCTGGGAGAGTGAAATGGAGAGGGGAAAATATTTTGTGTGGGAGGGAAGACAAATCTACAATTGGCCAGGTATTTGGAGGGTAAGTGGGGATTGAGAATGGAGGGGTAAAATTTGAGTGGATGAAATAGGAATGAGGAAAGAACAAAAGGAGAAAGATTAGTATGTTAAAGCAGATGCAGAGGGAGAATGGATAAAAACTAGGAGAGAAGAAAGGACAAATGGACAGCAGACGATGGAGAGTTAGCAGAAGGCACGAAGAAACCAGAAGAAAGTGGCTGGAACAATTGCAACTAAAAAAAAATGCACAAAAGGTAGAAAAATATCTCTTTATTTTGATTTTATTAACTGGAATGTCAGCTCTGGGCAATGTGCATCAATAACGTCTGCGCTTTGTTTAGTACAAGAGGAAATTAATTTATAGTTTTATTTCTACAGTGTTGTTGTACATTCCAAGTTTGGCTTTTGGGGGTTCCCAGTTTAATTATTGTCTTGTTTCTAAATTTTGATTCCTTGTTTGGTGATGGTGTATGTTCTGCATGTGTAACTGAGCTGAGGTATTCTGTTTATGTAATTCCTATTTGACATTGCTACTTGTTCTCTTTCCCCAGTAGGTCATGTATTGTTTTCTGAAATGTATTGATTTAATATTTGCAGTGTTGCCTTTTGATAGGTAGGGTATGGTGCTTTGTGAGTCCTGGTAGTGCTGTTAGGATATGGCGGGTTTGCTATGGGTTCTAAATGGGCAGTGTTTGTTTGTAGTAGTTCCTAATGTGCCTGGCGGTTGGCACTGGATTATAGTATTGTAGAAATCTTTTAGTCTTTCTTTATCCATACACTGATCTGAAACTGATCTGAAAACAATGAAGTTATTTTAAAACAAATTACTCAGTCACAGCCACCTTGATGTTATCTTAAACACAGATAGCAAAGCAAATAGTGGGTCTCTCCTCTGTCCTTCAAGGCAACTGCAGACCACCATGCAGCTGAACAATTAACCTATAGTTACAGCTTTGTGTTTCTGTAAAATATGAACGATAATTATGCCCTCTATGAGGTGCTTGCCACAATATATAAAATACACAAAGACAAAGAACAAACGCATAACACATTACCTTCTTATTCACTCAAGATTTAATCATTTTCAAGTTGCAATCTCGTAACTACTGGCTCAGGATGCCCCATTGTCCTGACATGGCTCTCAACCCCTACTTTGAAGGTCAAAGGAAAATAGAAGCTGTTTCCTTATTGTTTGTTTCGTTCAGCTTTAGTAAAGAGCTCTAGTCATTTCAGCTCCAGGGGCCATGAAACCTACTTGAGCAGCCAGCAATGAAAGAAAAATAGTATTTACTGTAGACTAAAATATACATTGCAGAAGTTCAGATTTAAACACAAGACAAATCAAAGCTTTACAAGTGCTTTATGCCTAGGCATCTATTAGCCTTTAAGTATAACAGCCTATCTGATCAGAATAAGGAGTATTTCTTGAGAAATTTCACCCTGCATACTGAGCTAGACCCTTCCCCCTGGGTAGCTCTGAAAAGCAAGTAACAGCTTGGAAAACCAGGGACCTTAAAGTAATAGCCTTCGCTTCTTCATAATCTTATAAGGATTTTCCCCAACAGTTAATACTAGCTCTACAGGATAGTCATTTTTTAAAGCACTTGAACTAAACATCTTTGCATCCCATAAAGCACTGAACTAAACATCTTTGATTCCCAAGATTACATATTTTCCTAAACAGTTTTTTTTTTTGTTTATAGAGCTCTTTTCTTCGGCTGCAGAATCCAGCTGCAGTCCTTTACCAATTTGATCTTGAATCGAATCCCATTCTTGTCGCCATTTGTATTGCCTAGGATTCTATCAAATTCAAGATCATTCAACCACTCATGCATGGTATTTAATAAACTATTCAATATGACAACTAGCTAGACAATACAACAATGACACAAGGACAACACACAGAACAATCAATTCATGCCACAAGGACAACACATAGAACAATCAATTCATCACCAGAACTTTGACATCATCACAGCCCTTTACCATCAGCTGGGAGAGCACAGCAAAGGCTGGAGAAAAGTCTGGGATTCTTCATGCGTTGGCATGTGCCTGGCCAAGCAGATATCTACTCTCTCTGTTCTGGATTTTCTCTCTCTATATATAGGCTGTAAGTGTGTTGCAGCTGGAGTGACCACATGACGCTTCACATGAGCCATTCTCTGCAGATATTCTCCAGCCCTATACGCCTTTGTTCAACAGTAATGACCAGTCCTTCTCCAGCCTTTGTTTGCTCCCAGCCTCTGTCAGTTCTGGTCAGTCACTCCCCACAGCTTCTGACTCCTGGCTAGTAAGCTAGTAGACAGCTGGCTCAGCATGATTCTTCACAGGATGGCTCAAAAGTTCAATATTCCTTGCTGATCCAAATAAATTTTTAATTAGTAATACAGAACCAAAAAAGTCAACACCAACAGTTTTGAAGTGAATATGTTCTTGACTGGCATCCACTGCAGGCTAGTCAAGAGAAGGCTCATGCTAGTCCATCAGTCACTTCCAATGACCATCTCAGCAATATTTTGCAACCTTTTTAGAATCGCTCTTATAAACCACCTCTGATAGCTCAACATTGAGGACATTACAGTAATCTGAGAAGCTGCATACCAGACCATGCATCACTATTTAAATAAAAACTCCCAAAAGTATCTGCTTAACCTGTCACGATCATTAATACTGCAAAAAATATGAGAAACAAATTGTCCCCATTAAGTAACACATAGATGTCCCCAGCTTCCTTTTATACTAGAATATCCTGAGTCCCAAACTTGGCCTTCCATTAAACTTATTGCCAATCTACCAAAGTAGAGGATTTCTGATTTTTGCATATTTCAAATCAGTGTATTTACCCCTAACCAGTTTGTGATGGCCATTAAATAGCAATTTAGATGAGCCAGAATCTGGTCAGAATTTTTGCCTAGAGAGGTTTATAACTATTATTCACATACAAGTAAAATGTATCCAAAAGGGGCATCAAATCTCCTAAAGGTGATAGCATTGTTAAACACTAGGGGGAGAATAAAACACGTGGAACCCAGTAGTTCATAGTGTAGGCTGCCAAGGTGTTATCTCTCAACTTCACCAGGTTCTCTCCATCAGAAAGATTCTAGGCAATACATCCCTGAAGCCCAGTGACTTGCATCTCTGTGACAGGTTTTCATGATTTATTAAATAAAATGCACTGGAGAGATCTAATAAAATTCAGAGGACAGGTTGATTACTGTTCAGACTATGATTGATCTTATTCATAATTGACACCAGCACAGATACCATGCTAAAATGTAGTCTATATCTAACATGCCATTTTCTCCCCAAAATACATCGGAGTACCAACCAACTTCTTAATGGACCTGAAGGAAAAAGGATAAGTTAACAATTATCAATAATTGACATAGTGAACCATCTCTGAAGAGGGCTCCTTTTAAAGGGTAATTGTTAAACTAAACTGGTAAACACCACTGTTCCAAAGAAGCATGTCTGTCTCTTGGACAATATAGCACTTCTGCTGGGGCTGACCTTTAATAGAGCTGGAGGAAGAAGATCTTACAAAGAGTCACTAGCATCAAGCTTAAAAACTTTCTTTGAAGAGAGTCAGAGTTAAACTCATCTAACACTAGGCCCTCAACATCAGTTGGTACAAAATATTCCAGCAGTCCCATTACCCGGACCCAGTCATGTTAACTATAGTTTGGCAATTTTTTTTAATGATAAAACTACTAAGCTACTAATATAAGGCCTATCAATAAATAATAGTGTAACTAGTAATCTCCAGGAACAAGCAGGAATATAGTCTTCACATATGGGTATCGTCGGTACCGACGGAGCCTGCGCAGGAACGCTCCCCAGCGTCCAATTAGAAAGCTTTCGGGAGCATCCCACAGTGCCTGCGTGCTGCCTTCCTGCCTTTCCCAACTGCCTCTCTCCAGTTCTTCGTTTTCCGAGGAGCCAGCAGGTCATTGTTCTTGTCACCGCAGAAAATATTTTCCTTATTCTTTCTTTTTTGTGGTCGAGTCTGCCTTCCTCGATGCTATACCGGTACCGCCGGTTGTTCGTTCGTTCTTTTAAAAAATAAATAAATAAATAAAAAAAAAAAATAATAAAAAAAAATAAATAAATATAAATATATATATATATATATATATATATACACTAATGTTTCCAAACTTTCTTTTACAGGTGCACGCGCCATTTTGGGCCTTAGGCCCAAAATTTCCTCCATCATGGAAAAACCCGCTTCGGGTTTCAAAAAGTGCACCAAGTGTGGTGGTACCATCTCCGTCACCGACACCCATCAGTGGTGTCTTAAATGTTTAGGTCCTGACCACTCTATCTCCGAGTGTATGGCTTGTTCCATGATGTTCAAAAGGGGTCGACAAAACCGAGCTGCTAAGCTCAGTGCCCTTTTTCCCTCCGATGCAGCTTCTGTGGCATCGACGTCTTCCAGGGCTTCGTCTTCCTTCCATGGATCTCAGGTAACTAAACATAAGTCTGGCCGGTCCTCAAAGGGTAGATCTCCTTCCAAGCATCGAGATGCCTCTGGTGTTGCCCTTGAGGGTTCTGTACCGGCAAAATTGCCCCGGCGGGAGGCTTCGGCTTCAAAAGCACTATCGGGGCTCCAGGATAGAAACATGATGACAGAAAAAGACCACATGGCCTATCTAGTCTGTCCTTCCATAACAACAACTACAACAGTCCACTTTTTACCTTTAGAGATCCTCTGTGTTGGTCCCATGCTTTTTTGAATTCAGTTACTGTCCTCATCTCTACCACCTCCACTGGGAGACTATTCCATGGATCCACTACTCTTTCCGTAAAGAAATATTTCCGCATATCACTCCTGAATCTATCTCCCTTCACCCTCATCCCATGTCCCCTCGTAGCAGAACTTGCTTTCAATTGAAAGAGGCTCTCTCCCTGAACATTTATGCCATGGAGGTATTTAAACATCTCAATCATATCACCTCTATCCCGCCTTTCCTCTAAGGTGTACATATTAAGATCCTTAAGTCTGTCCTCATATGCTTTATAATGAAGCCCATTAATCATTTTAGTAGCAACCCTCTGCACCAACTCCATCCTGTTCACATCCTTTTGAAGGTGCGGTCTCCAGAATTGCACACCATACTCCAAATGAGGTCGCACCAAAGACTTATACAGAGGCATTATCACCTCCTTTTTTCTGCTAGCCATTCCTCTCCGTATGCACCCAAGCATCCTTCTAGCTTTTCCGTCGCCTTTTCTACCTGTTTAGCTACTTTAAGATCATCAGACACAACCACGCCTAGGTCCTGCTCTTCTTTAGTGGAGAAAAGTACTTCACCTCCTATACTGTATTGCTCCCTTGGATTGCTGCAGCCCAAATTTATTTATTTATTTATTTTTTATTTATTACAGTTTCTTATATACCGCGCTATTTAGAATCAGCGCGGTTTACATCATAACAAAACGACCATTACGACAAACTGTCAGGTTTTACATTGAACAGGAGTACAAACTTGGATAACTGGGTTAACTATATACATAATCTATCTACACTGCAGTGTGAGGGCATTTCTAGATTGGGTCATTTCTTGGAGGGGATATCTGGTTCAGTTGCTGTCTGGGAAATATTGGCGGAAAAGGTATGTTTTGAGAGCCTTTCTGAACTGATATAGATTGGTAATGGCTCTAATGTCGGGGGGTAGGGTGTTCCAGCATTTTGGTACATAAAAACTGAATGCCCTGTTTGTGGTGTTCGTGTTGGACTTTGTTGAAGCCTTTGGTATTGCTAGCAAGTTTACAGCTGATGTTCTTCTTGCTCTATTGGGGGGGACCATGTGGATTAGATTCGTGAGTGAGAGGGATGAGGTGCCTTTGATTGCCTTAAATGCTAATACAAGGGATTTGAAGGTGATTCTCCCGTGAATTGGTAGCCAGTGCAGCTGTTTGAGAATGGGAGTCACGTGGTCGTTTCTGGATGCACCGTAGAGGACCCTAGCTGCGGCATTCATGGCCAACTGTAAGGGGGTTAGTGTGGATTGGGGGAGACCTTGTAGGATGGCATTTGCAAAGTCAAAATGCGGCAGGATCAGCGCTTGATATATGGTACGGAAATCGTCTGGGTCCAGCAGGGAGCGTAGGTGTTTGAGGGAACGGATTTTGAAGTAGATGGCTTTGACTACGCTGCTTATGTGGCGTCTCATGTCTAGATGTTGGTCCAGGGTAACTCCCAAATATTTTATTGCATCTTTAGTTTGCAAATCAGCTTCCTTGACACTGACGTGGGATGGGGGCGTAAAGTTGGAGTCTCTGGAGATGAAAAGGACCTCTGTTTTTTTATGCTGGATACGTAGGTTCTGTGTCTGGAGCCATGTTGAAACTGCATTGAAACAATCTGTGAGTGGGGTCAGGTCCATGTGGGTTGTGGAGAAAGGCATGTATAAAAGAATGTCATCTGCATATATCATGCAGTTTACGTTGAATGATCTTATGATACTGCATATGGGCTGCATGTAGATATTGAAGAGTAAGGAGGATAATGAGGATCCTTGAGGTACCCCTTGTTTTTGATGGAAGTGGCTAGACTCTTCTGATCCAGACTTCACATATTGCCATCTATCGTCCAGATAAGACTTGCACCATTTTAGTGCCTTGTTGCAGACACCCTTTTCTTTTAGTCTTCCCAGGAGGATTTCGTGACTCACGGAGTCAAAAGCCGCGGCGATGTCTAGGAAAATGAGGACAAAACCTTGATGGATGTTGTCGATTCCTGTGATGATATTGTTGATTAGACCAGTGAGTAGTGTCTCAACCCCGTGATGTTTTCTGAACCCATGTTGGCAGTTATCTAAGGGAGCAACAGAGTCTATGTGATCTTGAATTTGCCGTTGTGCTTCCTTCTCAATTATTTTGGCTAAGATGGGGATGCTAGCTATTGGTCGATAGGAGTCTACCCTTTGGGGGTCCAGTTTGGGGTTTTTCAGTAATGGTCTAATGGACGTCTGCTTGAGTGAAGTGGGAAATGCATGACCTTACATTTTTTTAACATTAAATCCCAGCTGCCAAATTCTAGACCATTCTTCAAGCTTAGCTAGATCCCTCCTCATGTTATCTATACCTTCCTGGGTGTCTACTCTATTGCAGATTTTGGTATCATCTGCAAAGAGGCAAACCTTATCCGCCAGCCCTTCCGCTATATCACTAATAAAGATGTTAAAAAGAATCGGACCAAGGACAGATCCCTGGGGCACACCACTGGTAACATCCTTCTCCTCAGAGTGAGCTCCATTTACTTGTACTCTTTGTCGCCTCCCACCCAACCAATTTCTAACCCACGCAGTAACTTTAGGGTCCATCCCTAGGGTGGTCAGTTTGTTTATAAGTCGTCTGTGAGGAACAGTGTCAAAGGCTTTACTGAAATCTAAATACACCACATCTAGAGCTCTCCCTCGGTCCAACTCCCTGGTCACCCAGTCAAAGAAATCAATCAGATTTGTCTGACAAGACCTGCCTCTGGTGAATCCATGCTGCCTCGGATCCTGTAATCCGCTGGACTCCAGAAACCTCACTATTTTCTCTTTCAGCAGCGTTTCCAATAATTTACTCACCACCGAAATTAAACTAACTGGCCTGTAGTTTTCAACCACATCCTTACTTCCGCTTTTGTGTAAAGGCACCACATGAGCCTCTCTCCAGTCCTTTGGCACCACTCCCGACTCCAACGAGGCATTGAAAAGGTCAGTCAGTGGAGTTGCTAGAACGTCCCCAAGTTCCCTCAGTATTCTAGGGTGTATCCCATCCGGTCGCATCGCTTTGTCTACTTTAAGTTGAGCTAGTTTCTCACAAACAGTCTTCTGAAAATTGTTCAAGATGTCCCTCGCTTCTGTTCTTATTTGTGGGTGTTTTCTGAGGTCCTGCTCCTGGTTCTTCATCTGTGAACACAGAACAAAAATATTTGTTAAGCAATTCCGCTTTATCCTTTTCAGCTTTTACATATTCCCCCCCCCCTGCACTCTTGAGTCTGACAATACCACTTTTGCCCTTCCTCTTCTCACTAATATATCTGAAAAGTGTCTTATCCCCCCATTTTATTGCATTGGCTATTTCCTCCTCCTTTTGAATCTTTGCCGCCTTGACTACTTTGCTAGCTTCTCTATGTTTTTCCAAATACAGATGCCTGTCTTCCTCTCTCTATGATCTCTTTTATTTCATGAAGGCCTCCCTCTTTTTCTTCACTTTTTCAGCTACTTCCTTCGAAAACCATAGCGGTCTCCTTTTCCTTTTGCCTTTATTTACCATTTTAACAAAAAGGTTGGTTGCCTTTAAAATACCCCCTTTCAGTTTTGCCCACTGTTTTTCTACATCCCCCAGCTGTTCCCATCCCACTAACGACTCCCTGAGGTATTGGCCCATCTTCGCAATGTTAGTCTTCCTAAAGTCTAAGATCCTCACCTTGGAATAGATTCTAACAACCCTAGTCCTAATACTGAACCACACCATCTGGTGATCACTGGATGCAAAATGATCTCCCACTACATCAGAAACACTTTCACCATTGGTAAGCACCAAGTCCAGTATGGCCCCTTCACGTGTGGGGTCTGTTACCAATTGCCTGAATAGTTCTCCCTGTAGAGAATCCAGGATCTCCTTACTTCTAGATGATACTGCAGCAGGAATGTGCCAATCAACATCTGGCATATTGAAATCTCCTAGCAGTAGCACTTCCCCTTTCCTAGCAATGCTGCGTATGTCTTCAATTAACTCTCTGTCCACCTCTTCCTCTTGTGAGGGAGGTCTGTATATCACACCAATGCAAATAGATTTCTCTTTCCCTCTTTCTAGTTTAACCCACAATGCCTCCTCTCTCCCTTTTAAGCTCTGTAATTCCAAAGCTTTAATAGTAGTTTTTTACATATAGTGCCACTCCTCCTCCCCTTCTTCCTACCCTGTCCTTTCTGAATAAAGTATAGCCAGGTATAGTTACATCCCAGTCATGGTTTTCTGTGAACCATGTTTCTGTAATTGCCACTAAATCCAAGTCAGCCACTCCCACCAAAGCTTCAACTTCAGGGATCTTATTTCCCATGCTACGGGCATTAATACACACTGCTTTCCATATGTTACCCCTGTTACCCATTTTCATAAAGGTATTTAATGTATCACCTACCTGGGGGCTTTCACTTACCTGGGGGCTTTCTTCACCCATCCCCAACGAATCTAGTTTAAAGCCCTCTTCAGGATGTTCTTGAGCAGAACTACTGGTGCCATGCTCTGGGGTACCGGCTGCTTCCTCCGGTACCGATACCCAGGCATCGGCAGCGTCGATAGACCAGAGGTTCCGGGCTATTGAATGCAGTCTGGCGGCTCTCCTTGGGGCATCGACACCCTCGGACTCGCGTCACAGTTCAACCGGTACCGACAGCATAGGCATCGACATCGGTGTCTGCTTTGCCGGCACCCAGTCATGCGATGCCTTCCGGTACCGATTCCCCCCGATACCGACTTCGGTCGGTACGGGTATCGGGCTCTTCAAGAGCATCCGGACAGAAGGTACTTTGAATCCTCGGAGGAGTCCGAGGATTCTGACAGCTTTGTCGGTACCGGAATACTTCTCCCGGAGGAGCCTTCCTCTCCTAAACGTAGGATGTCTCCTCCAGAAGATATCTCCTTTCAGGATTTTATCAGGGAAGTGGCTCGAGGTCTGTCCATTACTGTGGCTCCTGAAACAGAGCCCAGGGCTAAGGAGTTGGAGATTTTACAATATCCCAAAGCTCCTAAGGAGGCAGCCACCTTGCCTATCCATGAGATCTTACATGATCTCATGTTAAGAATGTGGGAGACACCTCTTACCACCTCTCCTCACTCTCGCAGACTGGATACCATGTATCGAGTCCCTCCTTGTCCTGGTTTCAAGAAAACTCAGCTTCCTCACCACTCTATTGTAGTGGAATCAGCTATGAGAAGGATCAGGAGTGCAAAGAGGCATGCCTCTAATCCTCCAGGACGTGAGTGTAGAACTTTGGATGCCTTTGGGCGTCGTACTTTCCAGGCTTCCATGCTTTCTGCCAGGATCAGTTCCTATATTTTATATATGGGAATGTTCCTTAAGGAAGTCACAGGTGATTTAGAGGTTTTGAGCCCTCTTCTTCCTGAGGATAGAAGATAGGATTTTCTCACACTGATCAAACATGCCCAGGATGTTTCTAAGTTTGTCAACCATGCAGCTTTTGACTGTTTTGAGTGCATAAGCAGAACCTCTGCCATTGCCATAAGTGCACGTAGAATTGCCTGGCTCCAGGCATCCGATTTGGAGCTCTGGGTGCAGGACAAACTGGGCAATATCCCTTGTACAGGTGAGAATCTATTTGGCAAAAATTGGCAAGAGAAACCCAATGAATTAGATGCTGACAACTCTACTAGAAGAAGAGGTTTTATCCCTCTTATTCCCAGCAGGGACGTTCTGCAGGTCAATCTGTCCGAAAGAGTCAGCAACCACCTAAACAAAGGAAAGCAAAGACTGCTAAGCCTCAACCGTCTCAGCCTCCACAAGGCCTTTGACTTTCATCTAGAGAACTTAGCCTTCCTGGCCCTCAATGGACCAGAGCCTTCCACCATTCCAGGAAGGTTGTGTCACTTTGCCAGATGGGGGCAAATAACAGCAGAACATTGGACACTCTCCATCATAAAAGAGGAGTACAAGCTTCACTTTTCGTGCATGCCCCCTCCCACAATGGTAAGACAGTTCAATTCTCAGACCTCTCTCATCAACCTGTTAGATCAAGAGGTCACTATGCTTCTTGCCCAAGGGGCAATAGAAGAAGTACCCATTCATCAACAGGGTACAGGGTTTTACTTCCCCTATTTTCTTATCCCAAAGAAAACAGGGGGACGCAGACCTATTTTAGATCTCAGAGAATGGAACAAATTCCTGTTCAAAGAGAAATTCAAGATGATTTCTCTGGGAACTCTGCTGCCATACCTTCAGAGTCAGGATTGGCTTTGTTCTCTAGATCTCAAGGATCCGTACACTCATGTTCTCATCCATCCAACTCACAAAGTTCCTTCGGTTCCTTTTTCAAGGAAAGCACTACTAGTACAGGGTACTTCCTTTTGGCTTGGCCTCTGCACCAAGGGTGTTCATGAAATGCATGGCTGTGGTAGCAGCATTTCTTCGCACTCTAGGAATATTAGTCTTCCCTTACTTAGACTGGCTCATTCGAGCCCCATCAGAGTCAGAGGCCAGGATTTCTCTATCTTTCACAATGCGTATCCTTCAGTATTTGGGTCTGGTCATAAACATCCCAAAGTCCAGTCTAACTCCCACTCAGTCTTTAGAGTTCATAGGAGCTTTGCTGGATACCAGAAAAGCAAGGGCCTATCTTCCTCAGACCCGTTGCCTTCGCATGGTGCAGTTAGCTTCTCAAGCAGTGCTAAAGCCTCATCTCACTGCTCGAGAGATGTTACAACTACTAGGCCACATGGCATCTACCGTGCATGTGGTTCCTTATTCTTGCCTCCATATGAGATCAGCCCAGTGGACATTATCCACTCAATGGACCCAGGCATCAGGGTGCCTGTCAGACAAAATAGCAAACACAAATCGCCTTATTTTGTCCCTCCAATGGTGGCAGTCCACTCAAAACCTGTTTCTGGGGTCCCCATTTCAACAACCTTTACCCCAGGCAACTCTCACAACAGATGCTTCTCCAATGGGTTGGGGAGCTCATCTGCAAGACCTCTACACCCAAGGCATCTGTACTCCACAGGAGACTCATCTACATATCAATCTCTTAGAGCTCAGAGCAATCTTCCTTGCTCTTCGAGTGTTCCACACCCTACTCAGCTGCAAGACAGTCCTCATTCATATGGACAATCAAGTAGCCATGTTCTACGTGAACAAGCAGGTGGGAACAGGCTCTCTGTCGCTTTTTGCGACTATGGGCCCTCGCCAGAGAGCATCAGATTCATCTCCTGGCAGTGTATCTTCCAGGCATACAAAACTCTTGGGCAGACAGACTGTCGAGTTCTGCTTCCACACGAATGGTCTCTGCATGCAGACCAGGTGGCCAAGATTTTTCAAATTTGGGGAACCCCAGACATAGACCTCTTTGCAAGTCCGTTGAATGCCAAACTTCTCTGATTCTATTCCAGAGTTCCGGCTCAGGGCTCTCAGGCCAGGGATGCTTTCCTCCTTCACAGGGGTCAAGACTTCCTTTATGCCTTTCCACCCATTCCCCTAATTCCCAAAACCCTGTTCAAGCTTTATCTTTCTTTTTATTAAAACATTTGATAAACCGCTGCGGCCTAGGCATAGAGCGGTGTACAATAAAAGGTCCATCATAGAAAAGAATGCCATAAAATGATAGGAAAGCAAAGCACACAGCAGTAAAACCAAGTAACTAAAATAAAATAGATAAAACTAAATACAAAACAAGAAAGGATAGGGCACCAACAGACAAACAGCACAAAACAAGAAACCAACTACAAATTCAGGGGGGGGGGTACTGGCGAGGAGGTCAAAGGCCTGTGTGAACAGATGGGTTTTGAGTAATGACTTGAATTGAGGATACGAAGGTTCTAACCTGAGGGAAGGTGGCAAAGAATTCCAGAGAAACGGACCAAGAAAGAAAAAGGCGGAATGGCGAGTCTGCTCCAGACGGGCCTGTGACGGAGAAGGTAATGATAAACGATTAGCATGGATATACCGGAGTTGACGGAAGGGCGTGTGAAGAGAAATCAGATCCGCAAGATACAAAGGGTGGCCAGTATGGATAGTACGGTGAATCAGAATCAGAAACTTATATTGATAGCGAAAACGAAGAGGCTACCAGTGCAGACGAAGAAAGAGGGGAGTGACATGGTCAAAAGGCCGGGAAAAAGTGATAAGGCGAACTGCGGTGTTTTGGATGGATTGCAACCGTTTAAGCTGATATTTAGGAAGGTTAGCCAAGTCTACTAATTACCAAAGCCAGGACAAGGGTAACCAAAGAGTCAGGGGAAAAGAGAACGAGTAGCCCGAATCTGCCGAAGAGTCACAAAGGACTGTCGGGTGAGTGAAGAAATGTGATCATGAAAAGAAAGTGCTGAATCAAGAGTAACCCCCAAGTAGCGGAAAGAAGAAACAAGAGGAATAGGAACCGAATTAATCTTAGGAGAAACAGCAGGACAAGAACCACTAAGAGATACCCACATAGCCGTGGATTTTGAGGGGTTTAAGTGAAGAAAGTTCTGAGAAAGCCAGGATGCGATGTGAGAGACAATCATTTAGTGGGGCAATATCCAAAGTGAGGGGAGAGACATGATAGAGGAGAATAATATCGTCCGCATAGATGTAAGGAGACACTGGAAACTGCTGAATCGCAAGAGGCAAAGGAGCGAGAAAGATATTAAACAATAAAGGAGAAAGAACAGACCCCTGCGGAACACCACAGACAAGAGGGAAAGAGGAAGAGGAGTGGTTACCCGAGTGCACAGTGAACGAGCGAGCTGTAAGGAAAGAACGAAACCATTGTAGAACAGAACCCTGCAGTCTAATATCGAAAAGACGAGAAAGAAGAGTCCGGTGATCGATCAAGTCGAAAGCTGCAGAAAGATCCAGAGAGACAAGAAGGGTAACATCACCACGATCGTGAGCAACGTGAATTTCATTTAAAAGTGCCAGAAGAACAGTTTCAGTGCTGTGCCCATGCCGAAAACCTGCTTGATGGGGGTGAAGAGTATGTGTAGCCTCTACATGTGAATTCAATTGCTCGAAAACAAAACGCTCCAAAAGTTTAGCCAAGAAAGGAAGATTGGAGACTGGCCGCCAATTAGACAGAACAGAGGGATCAAGGGAGGACTGTTTGAGAAGAGGACGGACAACAGCAGACTTCCACAAAGACGGGAAAAGGCCAGAGAATAGACTTCAGAGAGACAGAGGCCATATGTTTCTCATAGCTCCACATTGGCCATGGCAAGTGTGGTACCCTCTGCTTCTACATCTCTCTCAAGCTCCCTCCCTGGAGTTAGGGTCTGCTCCAGATCTCCTGTCTCAGGAGGATGGAATGTTATGGCATCCCAATCCCCAGTCTCTGCATCTCAGGGCTTGATTGCCAAAGGCCTAGATCTACATGATCTTAACCTCCCTCAGCAAGTTCCTTTATGCTTCCAGGAAGCCTTCCACAAGATGCTGTTATGCTTTCAAGTCAAAAAGGATTATCATATGGTGTTCGCAGAAGGGTTTTAACCCCCTTGCGATCCCTCTAGAGTCATTACTTGAGTATCTCCTTCATTTATCCAATGCAGGACTTAAAACTAACTCAGTAAGAGTCCATTTGAGTGCTATTGCAGCTTCTTTCAAGCCTCTAAATGGACAACCTATTGCAGCTTCTTTCAAGCCTCTAAATGGACAACCTATTTCCTCCCAACCTCTTATAGCAAGATTTATGAGAGGCCTTTTTCTAACTAGGCCTCCCATCAGGCCACCACCGGTGGCATGGGACTTAAACCTGGTTCTTGGTCAGCTCATAAAACCATCTTTGGAACCCTTAGCCACTACCTCATTAAAATTCCTTTCTTGGAAAGTTGTCTTTCTCATTGCAATCACATCAGCACGTCACATTAGTGAGTTGCAGGCATTAGTGGCTGATCCTCCTTATACAAGGTTCCATCATGACAAGGTAGTCCTTAGGACTCATCCACACTTTATGCTAAAGGTGGTCTCGCCTTTTCATCTGAATCAAGCGGTCTACCTACTTGTGTTTTTTCCAAGGCCTCATGCATCAAATGCAGAAAGGAATCTTCATACTTTGCACTGTAAAAGAGCTTTAGCCTTTTACTTACAAAGGACACAGCAACATAGAAAGTCCTCTCAACTCTTTGTTGCTTTTGATCCTTCTCATTTGGGATTGCACAGTGTATTTCGTTTGCCTATCAGAGTAAGAATCTTCCTCTGGAGGGCCATGTCACAGCTCACAATGTCAGAGCCATGACAGCTTCAATGGCTCATCTGCATTCTGTGTCTGTCGATGACATCTGTCAAGCAGCCACCTGGGCCTCGGTTCATAACTTCACAGCCCATTACTGCTTGGACAAGGACTCCCGCCGGGATGCCTTGTTTGGTCAGGCTGTTCTCCAACACCTGTTCCATACCTAATCAATTCCTACCCGCCATCCCTGGTTAGATGCTAAAGATCCATGGGGGGGGGAGTGGAGCCCTTTCACAGGGACACACAACTTCTGAGGTCTCTCCCTGGCATCTAAAGCTAGGGAGTCCCCGTATGTGATGACTACATTCCTGCTTGTTCCTGGAGATAGCATAGTTACTCACCTGTAACAGGTGATCTCCAGGAACAGCAAGAATTTAGTCCTCACAACCCACCCACCTCCCCTAGGAGTTGTATCTCTCTATCTCTTTCTCTTTCCCTCTCTCAGCTTTAAACTCAACTGGAGAGAGGCTGTTGGGAAAGGCGGAAAGGCAGCACGCAGGTGCTGTGGGATGCTCCCAAAAGCTTTCTATTTGGACGCTGGGGAGCGTTCCTGCGCAGGCTCCGTCGGTACCGATGATACCCTTATGTGAGGACTAAATTCCTTCTGTTCCCGGAGATCACCTGTTACAGGTGAGTAACTATGCTTTCTTCGTTTCCACAGAGCCGACAGGACATGGTACCCTGTCACCGCAGAAAATTTACCTTTTATTTCTTGTTTTTTGTGGTCGCGTCTGCCTTCATTCGACGCCTACCAGTACCACCTGTTCTCTTCTTTCCTTAAAAAAATAAAAATTTGTATTTCTTCAGGGATCTTTCCCTGCTTCTGGTGCTAGGCGCCATTTTGGGCATAGGCCCATTTTTCTTCAAGCATGGAGAAACCAGCTAGTGGTTTCAAAAAATGCTCAAAATGTGGCGGTACCATTTCCGTCACCGACACCCATGATTGGTGTCTAAAATGTTTGGGTCCTGAACATTGTCCAACGGAGTGTCTCTCCTGCACGAGGATGACCAAAAGGGGCATGCAGAATAGAGCTGCAAAACTTTGTACCCTTTTTGCCGCCGACACGATGTCAGTTGCATCAACGTCTTCCAGGGCTTCATCTTCCTCCCATGGATCTCAGGTAACCAAATTGAAGTCTTCTAAGACTAGCCGGTCCTCGAAGGGAAAATCTCCTTCAAAGTATCAAGATGCCACTGGCGTTTCCCTTGAGGATACTTTACTGGCAAAACAGCCCTGGCGGGAGTCTTTGGGCTCCAGGATGTTCCAGAGGCCTCCACCTCTGCGGAACTACTGGTGCCATGTTCTGGGGTTGTAGCCGCTTCCACCGGTACCGGCACCCAAGCATCGACAGGAGCGATGGATCACAGAATCCTCGCTATTGAATGCAGTCTAGTGGCCCTCTTAGCAGCTTTGGTACCGCTAAGACCGCAACAGACGGTTCAACATGTATTGGTACAGACATTGGTACTGGTACCGACAGTAGCTGCTTCGACAGGACTGCTTTCCCCATGCCGATCTCCGTTATCGGGGATCAGGAACCAAGACATTTCGGTACTGACTTCGAGCGGTACCAATACCATGCATTACAGGAGCACCCGGTGCTTGAATCTTCCGATGACTCTGACAATTCTACCTGTACCAGAGTGAATCTATTAGACGATTCGGTTCCTTCTCCTCAACACTGAATGTCTCCAGAGGATATGTCCTTCCAGGATTTCATACGTGATTTAGCAAAGGGTCTTGCAATCACTGTGATTCCAGAAAAGGAACCTAGGGCAGAAGAATTAAGAATTCTGCAATACCCTATGGCTCCCAAGGAAGCAGCTATACTTTCCATTCACAAGATATTACATGATCTAATGTTGAGAATGTGGGAAACTCCTTTAACAATATCTTCACAGTCCTGATGCCTTGAAACTATGTACCGAGTGCCAAGTTGTCCTGGTTTTCAAAAAAACTCAGTTACCACACCATTCAATGGTAGTGGAATCGGCCATGCGAAGGATTAAGAGTGCTAAAACACATTCTTCTAATCCTCCAGGCCGTGAATCCAGGTCTCTCGATGCCTTTGGCCGTCGATGCTTTCAATCCTCCATGCTAGGAGCCAGGATCAGTTCCTAAATTTTTTATATGGGAATGTTCCTGGAAGAAGTCACAAAAGGCTTTGAGCTCCTTAGTCCTTGTGTTTTGGAGGAAAAAAGAGCAGACTACCTTATTCTGGTCAAGCATGCCCAGAATGTCTCAAAATTCATGAACCATGCTACCTTTGATTTGCTTTGAATGTATTAGCAGAACCTCTGCTATATCCATAGGAGCACGTCGTATTGCTTGGCTTCAAGCATCAGACTTAGAACAGTGGGTGCAAGAAAAGCTGGGAAACATTCCTTGCAAAGGAGAAAATCTCTTTGGCAAGGACTGGCAGGACAAGGCTAATCAGCTTAAATATGAAAATACTACTTTAAACAGATTGTCAAAGTCTACAGCCAACCCAGCAAAGAAGAAAATATTCAAAAAACCCTTTTTCAGTAAGAAAAAGAAGCCTTACCAATCTTACACCCATCAAACTCACTGTCCGCTCCATGTTCCCCAGAAGGGGCAACAACAGAACAGACAGCAAAGAAAGCCGAAAGCTCAAAAAGCTCAACTGACTCAACAGACCCAGCCCCCTCAGGGTCTTTGACTTCTGTCTAGAGAACTTAGTCATTCTGCCCCTAAAAGGTCCAGAACCCGTGACCATTCCAGGAAGACTATGCTTTTTTGCCAAAAGATGGCAACAAATAACATCAGAAAATTGGACTCTGTCCGTTGTACAACTGAGGTACAAGATTCATTTGCGCAACTTGCCCGCACCTACAATAATAAAACAGTTCAATTCTCAGGGCCCTGCCACTGACCTCTTGTGGCAGAAGGTCACATCACTTCTAGCTCAAGGAGCAATCAAAGAAGTACCCATTCCCCAATAGGGGACAGGGTTTTACTCCCCCTACTTTCTTATTCCAAAGAAGACAGGCGGACACAGACTAATATTAGACCTCAGAGAATTAAAAAAATATTTGTTCCAAGAAATGTTCAAAATGATCTCCCTTGGTACACTTTTACCATACCTCCAAAGTCAGGACTGGCTGTGTTCTCTAGATCTAAGAGATGCGTACACACATATTCTCATCCACTCAGATCACAGGAATTTCCTTTGATTACTGGTCCAAGGAAGACACTTCCAGTACAGAGTTCTTCCCTTCGGACTAGCCTCTGCTCCAAGAGTCTTCACAAAATGCATGGCAGTGGTAGCGGCATTTATGAGGACTCTGGGAATATTTGTCTTCCTTTACTTAGACGATTGGCTCATTCGAGCATCGACAGCTCCAGAGTCCAGTTTGCTCTCTCTCGAGCAATGAGAATTCTTCAGTACTTGGGGCTGGTCATAAACCTCCCAAAATCTCATCTCACCCCCTCTCAATCTCTAGAATTCATAGGGGCTCGTCTAGACGTACGGCAGTCAAGGGCTTTCCTGCCCCAGCCACGCTGTCTAAGTATAATACAACTGGCATCTCAAGCATCTATGAAAGTATTCCTTACTGCTCGGGAGATGCTTCAACTGCTGGGACACATGGCATCCACTGTCCATGTGGTTCCCTATGCTTGCCTCCACATGCAAGCAGCCCAGTGGACCCTTTCCTCTCAGTGGTCCTAAGCCTCAGGTCGACTTACAGACAAAATCAGAACTACCACACATCTGATTTCGTCCCTGCAATGGTGGCAATCCCTGGAAAACCTCCTTGTAGGCTCTCCTTTCCAGCAACCTCTATGCCAAACCACTCTGACGACAGATGCATCCAAGATGGGTTGGGGGCCCCACTTGCACGATCTCTTCACTCAGGGTCTTTGGACCTCACGAGGTTTCCCTTCACATAAACCTCCTAGAGCTGAGAGCCATTTTCAGTGCTATTCAAGTCTTTCAAGGCCATCTCAGCAACAAAACAGTTCTGGCCCAAACTGACAATCAGGTAGCTATGTTCTATGTGAACAAGCAAGGTGGAACAGGCTCTGTCGCTATGCAACGAAGCTTTGCGAATAAGGACCCTTGCCAGAGAGTTACAAATTCACCTGTTTGCGGTATACCTTCCGGGCATTTAAAACTTGTGGGCAGACAAACTCGGTCGAATACTGCTGTCACACGAGTGGTCCCTCCACTCATACCAGCTTGCCTCGAGTGTTTCGAATCTGGGCAACACCAGATATAGACCTCTTTGCAAGTCCACAGAATGCCAAACTTCCCCGATTCTGTTCAGAATTCCAGCTCAAAACAGTCAGGCAAGAGATGCTTTCCTGCTGCACTGGGGACAGGACTTCCTCTATGCCTTCCCACCCATTCACCTCATTCCCAAGACTTTACTCAAACTTCAGAGAGACAAAGGTCGTATGATACTCATAGCTCCACGTTGGCCACAGCAAACATGGTATCCTCTTCTTCTGCATCTCTCTCAAACCACCACTCTGAAGTTGGGGAATGCTCCAGATCTCCTGTCGCAGGAGGATGGATCTTTACTTCATCCCAATCCCCAGTTCCTACATCTCAGGGCCTGGTTACTGAAAGCCTAGAATTCCAGGATGTTAACCTTTCTCAACAAGTAAAGGATATCCTCCTGGCTTCCAGAAAATCCTTCACAAGACGTTCCTACGCTTTTAAGTGGAAAAGGTTCTCTGGTGTTCACAAAAGGGACTTAACCCCCTTTTAATACCTGTAGAGTTGCTACTAGAGTATCTTCTACAATTATCAACTTCTGGTCTGAAGACCAATTCAGTTAGGGTTCATCTTAGTGCTATTGCTGCTTTTCATAAACCTTTCGATGGACAACCTATTTCCTCTCATCCACTTATATCAAGATTTATGAGAGGCCTACTTTTAACAAAACCTCCCATTAAACCACCACCAGTAGCATGGGATCTAAATCTTGTTCTTGGTCAGCTTATGAAACCGCCCTTTGAACCTTTAGCCACTTCAGACCTAAAGTTTCTTTCATGGAAAGTTATTTTCCTAATTGCCATCACTTCTGCAAGACGCATTAGTGAACTACAGGCATTAGTAGCTGACCCTCCTTATATAAGGTTTCACCATGATAAAGTAGTCCTCAGGACTCATCCTCACTTTCTGCCAAATGTGGTTTCACCTTTTCATTGAAACCAATTGGTTTATCTTCCTATATTCTTCCCTAGGCCTCATGCCTCCAGTGCGGAAAGGAATCTTCACACATTGGATTATAAAAGAGCCTTGGCTTTTTATCTCCAAAGAACTAAGCCACGTAGAAAATCATCTCAGCTTTTTGTGGCTTTTGACTCTAGTCATTTGGGACTTCCAGTTTCTAAAAGAACTCTGTCAAATTGGATTGCCGATTACATATCCTATACATATCAGAGTAAGGGACTTTCTCTCGGAGGTCATGTCACGGCTCACAATCACTGTTCCCTCTAAGCTGTGCGCGTGTGTGCGCGCGCACACCTCGCCGATCGAGCGCACATACTTTACAACACAACGCACAAAAATTACGGTTCTGATTCTGATAGAAAACAGAGACGTCTTAAAATTTAAAAGTTGTTATGTATTTACGGTTTTCACAAGTTCTACAATGTTTTCTAGTGCAATCAATGTGGTGTACATACTGTATTCTGATGTGTAGTCAAATTTTAAAGTATATAACTCCGAGTCGTTATGTGGCGCACAAAAATTTAATCTTCCTTCAAAAGCTGCACAGCTGATATTTTATGCGCACACAGACTACAGAAAATTAGAGGGAACATTGCTCACAATGAGAGCAATGGCAACCTCAATGGCTAACCTTCGTTCTGTCTCTATTGATGACATCTGCAAAGCAGCCACTTGGACTTGTCTTTTCAACATGTAGTCCTTTCATTAAATTTCTATTCTTCTTTTTACTAAACACAATTTTCATGTATTGTTCAACACACGTTCTCATCAACATTTCCTCATGGTATATGTGAGAGAGATACTGAGTGATGGCTGTGGTGGGGGGGAGGGTTATGAGAGGGAGACTGGATGAAGGCATGGTGCAGGGCTATAGGTGATTCTTTTGCTTTATGTATTTACCAGGTCATGGTGATATGTGAAGCAAAAAAGGGAGTTGCTTCAGTTGTATGCTGTTTGACATTATGCTCATTGGGGTTGATGGGAGGGGGAGGAGGAAAAGGGTTGCTGCCTTCTGTTGGCACGGTGTAATAGCACATTAAGGGCCTAATTTATTTATTTAAGCTGTTTTGGTATACCATTTTTCTACCGTTAAAACGGTGAACAGTCAGCAGAAATAGGTGGGAGTTGTTTACACTGAGATACATTGGATTACATGTGTTGCTGAATTATAGGATGGTTAGCATGGTGTCAGTAGGCTTACAATAGCTTAGCATAGCGTCATCGGGTTTCAGTAGGCTCATCAAGCAGTGCAGTGGGTATTCATCTGGTGGCATCTCAGGAGTGCTGGTGTGTGCCATAGTGGAACAAGTAGGTTTTTAGGTGCTTGTTGAAGGCACTACTTGATTGGTTGCTTCACAGGGTGAGTGGCAGTGTGTTCCAAAGTGTGGGGGCATAGAGTGAGAAGGCTCATAGACGGGTGTGTTGGGTGCACTTGCAGACCAGCGGTGACTAGCTGAGGAGGTTCATTATGCTTTGCCTGCACGGCTTGTCTTTTGTGGGGGTGCTGATGGATGTTTGCAGGTACCGGGCTGTGAGGCCTTTCTGGGCTCTGTTTATGATGGTGAGGACTTAGAATGTATTCCTGAAGGCAACGATAGCCAGATTTCAGTATGGGGGTGATGTGGGAGTGTTTGGGCGCTCTGAGGATTGTGCTTTGAGGGGGCAAGGGCAGCAAAATAGGAAATTAAGAGAGGGGGGAAGGTCAAAGACAAGGGAAAAGAGGTGGGTTTTTAATATTGCCTTAAAGTGGGGAAAGGAGAGTTTGAGGCGAAGGTCTGATGGGAGTGAGTTCCATAGAAGGGGGCCCAAGAAAACTAAGGCAGATGATTGGATGGATTCCAGATGAGCAAATGAGGGTGAGTGGGAAAGAGGCGATTGGAATGAATCTGACAGAGGGAGTGGGAGGAGGTGTGAAGGTGAATGAGATCAGACAAGTATTGAGGGGTATGAGTGTGGATGACATGATGAACCAGAGTAAGAGCCTTCTATTGAAAACAAAATTTAATGGGTAACCAGTGCAGGTGAATGAGCAGGAGAGTAATATGAGCCGAGAGAGGCGTGAGTGAGAATCTGGGTAGCAGTGTTCTGAAGAAGTTGAAGGCGGTGGAGTTGGTAAGCAGGGAGGCCAGCCAGAGCACCGTTACAATAGTCGACAAGGGTCATGACGAGAGAAAGGAGAACAGTGGTCAGAAGAAAATAAGAGAAATGGGTGAACAGAATGGATCTGGCGAAGGGCGTAAAAGGACCACTGGGTGACTGAAGAGAGGTGATCATGGAAGGAAAGAGAAGAATCCATAGTGACACCTAGGTAGTGGATGGAGGAGACTAGGGAACAGGAGTCTGCACAACAGAGGGTGCCAAAGAAGGAAGAGAGCTAGAGAGGGAGAACCATATAGCAGCAGTCTTGGCGGGGTTGAGGTGTAAAAGGTGGGCTGAAATCAAGGCAGAAACAGAGGTAAAACAGGTGTTCAGAGGCGACAGGTCAGGAGCAGAGGGGCTAGTATGATGATCAAGAAGGATATCGTCAGCATCATAGGCAGAGATTCCATGTTGAATAATGAGGGAAAGGGGTGCCAGAAAAATATTGAAAAGGAGATGAGCAAGGACAGAACCTTAGGGAACGCCACAGGACAGTGGAAAGGCAGAGGAGGAAGACTCGGTAAAGATGGTGAAAGACCGAGAAGAGAGGAAAGAGTGGAACCAGCGAAGAACAGAACCAGCAACGTCAGGAGCAGAGACATGAGTGAAGAGTGATGGTCAACCAGATCAAAGGCAGAAGAGAGATCGAGAGACAGCCAGTGAAATATTACCACGATCATGAGAAGAATGGAGTTCATTAAGAAGGGATAGGATGACAGTTTCAGAGCTGTGACCAGGATGAAAGCCAGATTGACGGGGGTGGAGGCCAAGGGTGGCCTCAAGTTGAGAGGAAAGCTGTGAAAAGACGAGTTTCTCGAGAGTTTTAGAGAGGCATGGCAAGGTAGAGAGGATGCCAGTGAGCAGGAATTGTAGGGTCCAAAGAAGGTTTTTTGAGAATTGTTCTTGCAGCTGGATATGGACTGCTTTTTCTATGATCTTTGCCAGGAAGGGTATGCTGGCTATGGGACAGTATGATGCAGGTGAGTTCGGGTCCAGGTGAGGCTTTATGAGGGGGCGGATGGAGGCTTGTTTGAGGGGGGGAGATAGGCGTGGATTAGGGATGATTGGACTATGGCCAATATGAGTGGGAGGAAGTATGTTCTGGCGGCCTTTATCCAAGATACTGGGTATAGGTCTAGTGGTGAGGGTGTCGTGTTGATTTGTGATATGATGGAATCCAGCTCCTCTGGGGGTAGGTTTATGAAGGTGGTCCAGAGTTTGGTGGTGTCTACTGGCTTGCAGGTGGCATGGTGAGTGCGGGGGATGTGATGGAGCCATGCTTAGTCTGCAGGTAGTTGGCCAGGTCATGGGGGTTGAGTGTGCAGCCTTGATGATGTTGGGTGGGATCTCTTGTGAGAGATCTGGCCAGTTCAAAGAGCTCTCTGGGTTTGTTGAGGCTCTGTGGAGGGTGTTCTCATAGTATTCTTGTTTGGCCTCAAGTATGCTGCTGCAATAGGTTTTAACCTCTCCATTTGTATGTGGCTTGCTGTTTGAGGTTCTTGGATTTCCTCCATTGGTGTTCGATGAGGCGGAGTGTTCGTTTTTGTTCCCTTAGCTTGGCAGAGTACCATGGTGCATGTTGCCGGTATCTTGAGGAGTTAGTCCGGAGAGGTGCAGTGGCGGCATTGGAGATGGTTGAGGGCCAGGTGCTGATTGCTGTATTGAGGTCAGCTACAATTTCTATAGATATGCCTTTCAGAAGTGAGAGGGTGTTTTCCAGAAAAGAGTGTTCATTGAAGGCTGTGAACAGTCTTGCTCTGAGGGTTGCAACTCGAGGGGCATATGTGACATGTTGCTGGAGAGTGTGAACGTGACAAGGTGGTGATCCGACCAGGGGACGGGGGTTGTAGCTGGATAAGTGTATTTGGGTGAGGTTAGCAAGGGGTCGGGGAGGAAAATCAGATCAGGGGTTCCACCTTTGGTGTGGAGATGAGTTGTGTGTATTGCAGGTCTTTCATGGCCTGTAGGAAGGCAGTGCTTTGGTGGTTGGATGCTGATGGTAGGTTCAGGTCTCCTAGGAGGATAAGGTGTTTCCAGTGAGAAGCGTGGGAACAGACTGCATCAAGCAGAGCGTCAAGATTTTCAGCTTTGTTGTTTGGTGCCCTGTATGCGAGGCAGATGGTGAAGTGTTCGCTCTAGTGAGGATGTCCATGGATGATGTAGAGGTAGAGCTGATTGCAAATTCCAGGGTTTTAGTGAGAGGATACATACATCTCATCTGCTGCTGTTGCGTGGGCAGTTGTAAATATTGTGGGTGGCAGTGTTGAGCTGGTTGAGCAGGACTTTGTCGCCATCTGAGAACCATGTTTTGGTGATGCACTTGAGGTCAATGCTGCTGTTGGTGATGTAGCCATGCAGGGGCTGTATTTTGTTGTGGGCAGAACTTTTTCCCATAAAAAATAGGAAAACAGTAAATCGGGCCCTTAAAGGAGCTGTGTTACACCTTTTTGTTTTTGTGGGGAGGCAGAGTGACCAACGCCTTGGTAGCTAAATTCCAAATGTTTAGGACGGCTGGAATTTGAGAACATTTGTCAAGGCCTATATTAAAGTACATCTTGGTGCACTTTCAGCTTATATCCCCCATGGACAGATTTCCAGCTTCTCAGCGTTCGGCTTTATTCATATTCATGAAGGGGCTTCTTTGTGCCAAACTACTGATACAGAAACCTCCTGTGCTATGTGACCTTGATATCTTCCTTACATACATAAATGTATTTATTTTCCCACATATATTGCCCTAGGTATATTACAAGCTGAACATACATAAAATGCAATCCAATAAATGTAAGTATCAAGTAAAATAAGAAAATATAATAAAAATCAAAGCATGAATTAAACAATACACAAAGTGAACTTCCTCTTCGTCTCTCTGGGCCAGTCCAGGTAACCGTAGGGTAGTCAATCTCCTCCAGCAGCTGAGAACTGAATTTCAAAGTCTTGCTGACAGCCTATCCGGCTACCTCTGGTGTCAGAGACTCAGTCTTTCAGTCCTCAGCAGCTGGATAGGATGTGGCTGACAGGCTCCAGTGTGAAGAAGAGGAATAGATTGTAAGGGTTCTGGCAAAGTGTTTTTTTCTGACGGGGTGGCCCTAGCAGGGGCTGCTAGGATCAGAACAGAGGGGTTCTGACTGTATTAAAAAAAAAATAATAAAAAAATAAAATAGAGTACAGTGGTGCTTGGCACTGGAGGGAGAGCCTGCCTCAGATTCAGCGCCGACAGTCATCCCCAGTGGGAGAGTGACAGGATCTGGGAGCCCCAGATTGCAGCCTCTGCCCTCATTCACCTCCCTCATTCACCTGCGAGCAGCGGTAGTCAAGGGGGTTCCGCGCATCGCAAGTGTCTGTTCAGGTGAGCAGCGAAAATTTGTTTTTCTTTAGTTCGCCATCATGGTTTGAGTCCGACTGTGGGAACACACTCGGATAGGCTTTGTGGTTTCTTCAGGTGCATGCTGGCCGGGTCAGCTCCTTGTGCACAGTGCGGGAGTAGGCGGGGGCTTTCGGGTCCCGGCTTTTGTAGAATCTGTTTTCGCACAGGGAGCTGTGTGGAGCGGTTCTTTGGGAGTGCGATGGACATGAAATCGGTTTCGGGTGAGGGCACTGGGCTGATTCCTGACACGGAGGAGAAGGCGGGAACGGTGGCCATTTTAGCTATGGCGCCAGGCGCTCCCGCACTTTCAATTAAGCCGGCAAAACGTAAAGCGAAGTCAAAAAGGTCTTGGTAGACACAGTGCAGGGTTCCACTCCCGAGTTGCAGGGGGGCTTGGAATCCGTGTTTTCAGCGGATTTTATCCTTTCATTACATAAGGCTTATGTGTTAAAACTTGAACAGGGCCTGGGAAAAGCTGCTGCACCTAGCATGGTGGGGGCTCCTCAGGAAGTCTTATTGCAAGATCCAGGGGAAGGTCCCTCGGCTAAGATTATGAAAGACTTGGGCTCCGAAGTTTTCGGGGCAGAGCTCTGCGCCGCAGGAAACGGAAGAGGGTGAAGTTCTCTCAGAAGGGGCCTTGGATCCTTAGGGGCTCTAAACATTTCCTTACCGGTAGTACAGGAGGAACCGTTAGAGGATCCCTTGCTCCAAGGTTTTCAACCAGAGCCGCGTTGCTTCCCGGTTCATAGGGTTATTAGACAGATGATTGACTCAGAATGGGAGTGTCCGGAGGCTTCTCTGAGGGGTAGCCGGGCTATTGGGTGGCTTTACCCAGTTCCTCAGGAAGAGAAGGATTTACTGCGTATGCCCAAGGTCGATGCGCTTGTGGCTGCAGTGACAAAGAAGACTACCATTCCAGTGGAAGGCGGTGCTGCTCTGAAAGATCTGCAAGACCGTAAGTTAGAGGCGCTGCTTAAGCAAGTGTTTGATTCGAGTGCACTGTCGCTTCAGGCATCCATTTGTGGAGCTTATGTATCCCGAGCTTCTATTCGGTGGCTACAGGGGAACATGGTGGCCGACAAAGATGCTGGCACGTTCTTGGAAGGAGCGAGACTGGAATCAGCAGCAGCGTATTTAGCAATTCTTTTTATGACTTGGTCAGGATTTCGGCAAAGTCCATGGCTTCCGTGATTGCGGCGAGGAGATTCCTCTGGTTGCAGAACTGGGCTGTGGACACATCTTCTAAAGCGCGACTCAGCAAGCTCCCCTACAAGGGTAAGCTACGCTTTGGGGAGGCCCTCGATAAGATAGTTAAAGATTTGGGAGATTCTGAGGGGGGGGGCCGCCTCCGGGAGGATCACCCGAGAGGAGCTCGACCAGGGCCTCTAGCAAGGGGGCAAGGTAGAGACCTGCGCAGGTTCCAGGGTTCTCGGTTTGCCCCTTATCAGAGAGGCCGCTTTGTGGCGCGGGGGCAGTCCTTTCGAGGAGCACGGGGGTTCGGCAGGGGATATTTTGTTTCCCAGCAGAACGCCTCCAAGAAACCTCAATTAAGGGCGGCTGGCTCAGGCGGAGGTCCCGGTGGGGGGGACTGTTGCAGGAGTTTCTTTCCATCTGGGCCGACATTACGACGGACCAGTGGGTCCTGGAGATCATCCGCGAGGGCTATGCGTTAGAGTTTGTTCAGCCACTAGCGGAGGCTTTTCTCCGGTCTCCTTGCAGATCCCTGAAGAAAAAGAAGGCAGTAAATGATACGCTTCAACGCTTGCTTCGGCTACAAGCGGTGGTGCCTATCCCCAGAGACCAATATGGTTTAGCTCGATACTCTATTTATTTCGTAGTCCCCAAGAAGGAGGGCTCTTTTCGCCCCATTCTGGATCTCACGCACGTAAACCGATGCTTGAGGGTGCCACATTTCTGTATGGAGACCCTAAGGTCCGTTATCCAGGCGGTGAAGCCCGGGGAATTTGTCTTCCATAGATTTGACGGAGGTGTATCTCCACATCCCGATCAGGCCAGAGCATCAGAAGTTCCTAAGGTTTGTTCTGCCAGTGGGCCACTTCTAGTTCTGGGCGTTGCCGTTTGGTCTGGCGATGGCTCCGTGTACGTTCATAAAGGTGATGGTGGTGGTTGCGGCAGCCTTACGGAAAGAGGGGATTCAGGTACACCCTTACCTGGATGATTGGTTGATATGGACAGGGTCTCAGATGGAGTCAGTCACAGCGACCCAGCGGGTGGTTCAGTTTTTGGAACAGCTCGGTTGGGTCATAAACCAGTCTGAGTCAGCTCTGTCCTCTGAGATGGCTGACTTATCTGGGCGCCGCCTTCGACACTGAACAAGGATCAGTGTTCCTGCCCGACGACAGGGTACAGAAGCTTTGGAAACAGGTACAGGCGTTTTTGCGCCTGCAGGCACCCACAGCGTGGAGATACCTGCAACTGCTGGGAACCATGGCGGTGGCCTTGGATTTGGTGCCGTAGGCCAGAGCTCATATGTGTCCACTTCAGCAGGCGCTGCTGTCCAGGTGGTCCCCACAGCATCACTCCCTGGCCAGAGACTAGAATGTCTGGAAGATGTACGGGTCAGTCTTCAATGGTGGTTAGATCCCAGTCGGGTTCGCGCGGGAGTGTTGCTTTCGGAGCCGGAGTGGTTGCTGGTCACTACGGACGCCAGTCTTTCGGGCTGGGGGGTGCATTGCTTGTCTCACGTGACGCAGGGCATCTGGTCCATGGAGGAGAGCTGCTGGTCAATCAATCGTCTAGAGATGAGAACGGTCAGTCTGGCGCTTCAAGAGTTCGTCGGGCTGATTCGAGGAAGAGCGGTTCGTGTTTTCTCCGACAATGCGGTGACGGTCTCTTACATCATCAGACAAGGAGGCACGGGCTGTGCGGCTCTGTTGGAAGAGAGTCAGCGTTTGATGCAGTGGGCGGAGACCCATCTTCTGGCCATCTCGGTGGCGCATGTGGCTGGACGGGACAAGGTGCAGGCCGACTATCTCAGTCAGAATGTATTGGATCCCGGAGAGTGGGAACTTAACGCAGCGGTTTTTCACGACCTCAAGCTTCGTTGGGGGACAGCCAGTCATGGACCTCATGGCTACCCTCGAACACCAAAGCGTCTCGCTTCTACAGCAGATACAGGGTACATATGTCAGAAGGCCTCGACTGTCTCGTTCAGCCATGGCCAACAGGAGAGCTGTAGTATGTGTTCCCCCCTTGGCCTTTGATCGGCCGAGTGATTCAGAGAATTGCGAGACACGAGGGGGTCATGATTCTCATTGCTCCGGATTGGCCCAGACGGCCGTGGTATGCGGATCTGGTCAGGCTGCTTGTCGATCAGCTGTGGAGGCTCCCCAGTCGAGTCAATTTATTGAATCAGGGTCCGGTGTTGATGCTCAGGTGAATCGGTTCTTGCTTACGGCCTGGCTGTTGAAAGGGAGCGGCTCCGCCGTCGGAGGTACTCGTCGGTGGTGATTGCTACCTTATTACAATCTAGAAAGCGATCTACTTTTCTGGTGTATGTCCGCGTCTGGTGCATTTTTGAAGGCTGGTGTGGAGAGCGTAACATTAGACTATTTTCCGCATCCCTGCCGGTTATTTTGGCTTTCCTGCAAAGGGGGCTAGAAAAGGGCTTGGACTCAGCACTCTCAAGGTGTATTTGGCAGCCCTGGCATGTTATAGAGGAAAGGTATTGGGGAGCAGGTTTTCAGCTCACCCAGATATACAACATTTCCTGAGAGCTGCTAAGCTTATTCGACCTCCCCTGAGAGCGGTGGTATCGCCGTGGTATTTGAATTTAGTGTTAAATGCATTAACGCAACCACCCTTTGAGCCGACGTCAGTGGGGAGTCTCAGGGAGCTTTCTTGGAAGACAGCCTTCCTCATTGCCTTGTGTTTGGCTAGGAGAGTTTCGGATCTTCAGGCGCTTTCCTGTCAGGCCCCTTATCTTCAGTTTACAAAGGAAAAGGTAGTGCTTTGACCGGTGCTGCTGTTTTTCCCTAAGGTGGTGTCCAGTTTTCATCTAAATCAGTCTGTTTCGCTTCCAACCTTTCAGCATGCTGAGGGCGGTGACGGGGGTCACGCACTTCGAAAGTTGGATCTGGGTAGAGTACTGCGTCGTTACCTTCATAGGACTGAGCCTTTTAGGAAGTCGGACAGGTGGTTTGTGGTTTTTGGAGGGCCTCGGAAAGGGGAGGCTGCTTCCAAAGCGTCTATTGCCTGGTGGGTGAAGCGGACGATCAGTGCAGCTTATGAGACAAAACACAAGTTGCCTTCGCAAGGACTCGGGGCTCATTCGGCTTCTTGGGCGGAGTTCGCGTTGGTGCCTCTGGTGGATATCTGTCGGGCTGCGACCTGGTCGACACTGCATACTTTTGCTAAACACTATCGGTTGGATGTGCAGGCACGGGGAGATGCAAATGTTGGGGCTTCGCCCCTGTTAGGGGAGCTTGCAGGTCCCTCCCATCTTTAGGAACTGCTTTGGTACGTCCCTACGGTTACCTGGACTGGCCCGGAGAGACAAAGAGGAAGGAGAAATTAGACCTTACCTGCTAATTGTCTTTCCTTGAGTTCTCTCCGGGCCAGTCCAGGTCCCACCCACTGGATCTGCGAGAGTTCCTTCATTAGCGGGTAGTTATACCTTTCAGAAGTGTCAGCATAATTGAAGAGTTCTAGAAAATCTAGTGGTCATGAGAGGGAAAGATTTGCTGGGTGATTTTTTTCGGAGGGGCTGCAGTTGGGGTTCCCTTTCCAGTTGCGGGAGGGGAAGGTCTAGTGGCTGCTAAGTTTAAAAATTAAAAAAAAAAGAAGAAAGGAAGCATCAGGTGGCAATAAGTGTTACGAAAAGCCACCACTGCATGCGGGGTGCGAGAAGAGGCTCATATGAGGCGATAGGTGTTTTGTTTTTGGCTAATACAAGAGTTGTTTGCATGGAAATGTTAGTTAGAAACTGCTTGGAAAATAGGTGACTGAGTCTGACACACCAGAGGGAGCCGGATAGGCTATCAGCAAGACTTTGAAATTCAGTCCTCAGCTGCTGGAGGAGATTGACCACAAGCACTGGCAAGTCAAATGCAAGGTATTGATAAGGCAGGCAAAGAGAGAATTTGAGAAGAAGCTTGCTGCAGAAGCAAAAACGCGAAATAAAGACCTTTTCAAGTACATTCGTAGCAAAAAACCTGTGAGAGAGTCAGTTGGTCCATTAGATGATAAAGGGGTTAAAGGAGCACTAAGAGGCGACAAGGCGATAGCGGAGAGACTGAATGAATTCTTTGCTTCGGTCTTTACTGAGGAAGATGTAGGGATGTTACCCATGACTGAAGTGGTATTTAAAGGTGCAGAAGAATTGAAGGAAATATCGATTCATTGGGAAGATGTCTTACAACTATTAGATAAACTGAAGAGTAGCAAATCACCTGGGCCGGATGGTATACATCCAAGGGTGTTGAAAGAACTGAAATATGAGATTGCAGACCTGCTATAAGTAATCTGTGAACTATCATTAAAATCATCTCTAATACCTGAAGATTGGAGGATCGCCAATGTAACACCAATTTTTAAAAAGGGTTCCAGGGGTGATCCGGGAAACTACAGACCGGTGAGCCTGACGTCAGTACCAGGAAAAATGGTAGAAACCATCATAAAGAATAAAATTACTCAGCATGAAAATAGTCACAACCTAATGGGAGACAGCCAACATGGCTTTAGACAAGGAAGATCTTGTCTTACTAATCTGTTATGTTTTTTTGAAGGAGTGAATAAACAGGTGGACAAAGCTGAGTCGGTTGATATTGTATATCTGGACTTTCAGAAAGCCTTTGACAAGGTCCCTCATCAGAGACTTTTGGCAAAACTAAAGAGTCATGGGATAGGAGGCAGTGTACTATTGTGGATCAGGAACTGGTTAAAAGATAGAAAGCAGAGGGTAGGGCTAAATGGCCAATTTTCCCAATGGAGAAAGGTGAATAGTGGTGTACCCCAGGGATCTGTGCTGGGTCCGCTGCTTTTTGACATATTCATAAATGACCTGGAAAGTGGAATAACGAGTGAGGTTATCAAATTTGCAGATGACACAAAACTATTTAAAGTTGTTAAAACCCAAGAGGATTGTGAAAAATTGCAAGAGGATCTTGATAAATTGGAAGACTGGACATCAAAATGGCAGATGAAATTTAATGTGGACAAGTGCAAGGTTATGCACCTAGGGAAGAACAACCCAAACTATGGTTACACAATGCAAGGTTCCACATTAGGAACCACCACCCAGGAAAAAGATTTAGGCGTCATTGTGGATACCATGTTAAAACCCTCGGCCCAGTGTGCAGCGGCGGCCAAGAGAGCAAATAGAATGCTAGGTATAAGGAAAGGAATGGAAAATAAAACAAAAGATATTATAATGCCTCTATATCGTTCCATGGTGAGACCGCACCTTGAATATTGTGTGCAATTCTGGTCGCCGTATCTTAAAAAGGATATAGCGATTTTAGAAAAGGTTCAGAGAAGAGCCACCAAAATGGTAAAGGGGATGGAAGGATACTCCTATGAAGAAAGGCTAAAAAGGTTAGGGTTCTTTAACCTGGAAAAGAGACGGCTGAGGGGAGATTTGATAGAAGTCTATAAATTAATGAACGGAGTGGAACGGGTAAACGTAGATCGATTGTTTACGTTATCAGAATATAGAAAGACTAGGGGACATGCAGTGAAGCTACAGGGTAAACTATTTAAGACTAATAAAAGAAAATATTTTTTCACTCAACGTGTAATCAAACTCTGGAATTTGTTACCGGAGGATGTAGTAAAGGCTGTTAGTGTAGCTGGGTTTAAAAAAGGTTTGGACAAGTTCCTGGAGGAAAGGTCCATAAACCATTATTAAGAAGTGACCGAAGATATCAATGCTTGACCCAGTACAAGCATTGTGGAACTTGTGTCTCTTGGGGAAACTGCTAGGTACATATGACCTAGATTGGCCACTGTTGGAAACAGAATACTGGGCTTGATGGACCTTGGTCTGACCCAGTATGGCATATCTTTATGTTCTTATGACTACCCTACACTGCACTGGCCCAGAGAGAACTCAAGGAAAGACAATTAGCAAGTAAGGTCTAATTTCTCCATTCTCTTGAAACTGCTGTTTGTATTTTTGAAATCCATGTCTCTAAGGCATCCATCTTGGACGTGCTCTTTCTAATCGTGGTGACTTCAACTAGAAGAATTGGCGAACTTCAGTCACTGGCCATCTATGAATATACATTTAGTTTCATTATAGCAAAGTAGTTCTCCAGACTCACTCGAAATTCCTTCCGGAAGTAGTTACTTTTTTCTGTGTGAATGAAATAGTGCTTTGTAAGTTTTATCCCGAATGCTACAAGCATCCACACGAAAGTCTCTCCATACTCTAGACTGCAAAATAGCTCTCGTTTACTATTTAAGCTCCCTTGAGAGCTCAAAGGACAACTTTGTTACGTTAGATTTGAGGCTGCCCTTAAAATGTGGTTCTGTACTTTCACATTCCCTTTATTTGCTTGAAATTCCCTCAGCAAGGGTAAGCCCCTAGCCTTCAGACTGATGTTCACTTGACCCAGTTTCTCGTCCTAATGTTACCTGGTATTGTCAGGATCTGTAGTTAAATGATGTTCAAAGGTTTTATGTCAGTAGTATGATATATTTACGTAAGTTATCCTCACAAGTCTTGTCATATTTTTACACTGCTGTTTGTAATTTCTCCAATGGATGTATTACTTAAATTACCCCAGTGCATGACGCTTTGCTGTCCTGGATGGAACATGGTTAATCAAATCCATTAAATTTTTCCTACTATGAATGGAATCTATCAAAGTCTATACAGTTGTTTGTCTCTTTTAACACACAGTCTTTGCATTCCATGAGATAAATGGAGCCTAGACAATTGATTAGCATTCTACATTCAATTATGTTAGACTGGTGGTACTCTAGCTGATAAAGTTATCTCTTCAAATCAGAGCCATTGCAGCTACTGTAGCTCTCTTGATGTTTGCTTCGTCGGAGAGTATATGCAAAGCAGAAATGTGCACAGGCAAGAAAAATGCATAGTTGTAATTTTTACATAAATTTTCCCAACTTTTGGATGGTTTTTGCTTGGTCATTGTTTTAATAGGAAACTTTTAGTGCACATTAACTGATCAATTAGGACATGCTAATTCTATTGATGTGCCCTAAATCAGTTTTAGTGTGAATTAAATAGTTTAAGGCAGGCATTGACAAATTTTCTTGGAATCTAGGAGCTGGCCATTGAAACCTAGATCACAGTGCACACCCCTGCTCCCCAAAAAAGATGTATTGCTGTTGCTTTTTTATGTTTTAGCACCTGGTTTACTAAGACTGTTTTCCCATTTTCTGTGGGACAAAGCTTTAATAAATCAGGCTTTTAATGGGCCACTGTACAGTGCCAACACAAGGCAGTGACCCCACTCCACCATCTCCCATCACCCCCACTGACCCTTTAAGCTGTGTGTGTGTGTGGTGCCGGGTGTTGGATGCCTGTGTGTGTGTCCTTTACCCTCCAACTGCTTTCAGTCTAACCTCCTTCATCCTCTAACTTCGTTTCCATTCCCAGACTCTCTCCCCACTTACACTTGCCCCCCTGCCCTCCATTTTTTGTTAAATAAAACCTGCTGCCCCTTCAAATTTCTTCAGCCTCTGTGCACTCTTAACATTTTATATTTTTTGCGGGTTCTGGCGTTGCAGTACTTCTGCCCGCAGGGATCCCATCTCCCATGGGCAGACAGCGCTAGTCTTGGCCTTTTGCAGTCCTTGTGTCCAAATGTGCTTTGAGTCCCATGTGCCAGGTCCTAGTTTTTCAATCACCATGGTGACCTAGCATCTGGGGTTTGTCAAGGTCTGGCTTAAGGTACACTAATAAAGGGCACACTAACAAATATACACCCCTAATGAAAGCAATGATGTGGTCCTTGCTTCATACTTTTTCTCACTGCTGCTTCAAGCAGTCTTCAATCAAGGACAGTGCATTTGATCTGTTTTTTTTCTTTCTAACTTAATCTATTGCATTGTTTGTGAATGGGCTACAAATGGGCAATGATTAGATTATTGATAACACCAAATGACCCTGAGTCTGAGTTATCCACTTGTGGGCTTGACTCCATCTTACCTTCTTAATGAAAAATTGTTTCACACCTGTAGCAGGTGTTTTCCATGGGCAACAGGTTAGATCAGGCGCACAATCCCTCCTGGACAGTTGCACTCCTCCTTGAGCTATGGGACTAACTAAGGGATTAAGTACACCATACATGCAGGGAAAGGCTGTGTATGTGCAGAATGCAGGGTGAAGTGATTCCCGAAGGTCACAAGGAACATCAGCAGAATTTAAACCCTGACTTGCTCAGTTCTCAGCCTGCTGCTCTAACCACTGGATTGCTCCTCCATGCCAGAGTTTATATTCTTTAGGTGACCAAATATAGGTCAGACTGAGTGCTGTATTTCTCTTTTAACTTTGAATGAATATTTACTTGGTATATTGATTTCTTGAAGTTAAGCATCCCTAAACAACTGTAAAGCTGTAAAATGTAAAAATTATTGCACTCATAACGGAGCTGTGTCCTGAGAATAAAGTGCATTGTTATGCAAACTACTATAGTTGTTTGACATATGCAGACCCCAGATACAGAAGTAGAAAGTAATCTTAATAATTGAATGTAAGTACCAAAGATATCTTGTACAGCAGTTTGAAAGAAATAATTAATGTTAACAAGAAGTTTAAGGGGGGTTTAATTGGTACTAATGTAATTAGGTGATAACATTGCATAATTTGTGCATTGTAGGATTTCTGCACATGGGAAGTATGATAAAATATTTAGTCAAAATATTAAGAGTAGTATTGTTGGAGCTTAATTTGTGACGGCATGGGGTGAAACGGTGTTCTGGCACTTCCCCAGCTTAGGAAGTGCATCACTCGGCATGGAACAGAGATTGATGTGAGCTGCATTATCATTCATTTCTAATCCGATCATGGCATGACAAACCTAATTCTTTTTTTTCCCCCACCTCAGACGTTTGTCACAGCCTGGCTTCAGACTGATGACCCTTGAATTAGAAGGCAGGAATCTTGGAATATAGGGATCTTTAGTTATGTATATATTTGTACTATGACCAGCTTTCCCCCTCCCATCCAGATTCCGGTCAGTGCCTCTTGGGTCTGGCTTCTTTGCTGAACTATTTTTCTTAGAAGTCAATTAATAAGGTACAAGGGGCCTTCCTCTCACATAAAAAAGGATATAGCTTAGTGTACAGATAAGATACAGACACTCTCTTCTGTGTATGACTAAATCTGTGCCTCCTACCACTTCCCATGAGCAAGAATAAAGACGAACAGATTAAGTTTGACTAAACCCTTTTGGCAAGGTAATCTGATCTCATCTCTGTTGTGCTTGGCAGGGTTGTCTGTAGGAGGCAGCTTGTCCAAGTAGTGAGAGAGGGGAAATATACAATGGTTACAAGCCTAAAGTAATTCAGGTGAGCTTCCTTTACAGGAATGGGGTTACCATGCAGGGAAGAGAGGTGAGACAGAGGTACAAGCAGCCTCCCAGGCAAGGTGCCGGCATCAGTCCTTCATGGTCTCTTCTTTCAATCTTTTGTTCTTTGTTATACTCATTCTTCTTTATTTGCCATGCCAGTCTCTCCCTGTGGCATCGTGTGATTGCTCAATCCTTTGTTCGAGGTTTGTATTCACAAATCCAAATGTTGCTTTTAGTTCCATTTCTCAGGAAAAAGACTCTTCATAAATAGGCTGGAGTTGACATGACTCCCAATTTATGGCAAGCTTTGTCCTGGTGCTAAGATGGTATGGGACCCTGGTTAGGAATGTCCAAGTTGTTTACTTTGCAATAAGGAAGCAACACTACAGTATCTAATTTCACTGGTCAACAAATTTTTACAGAAGTCATGTTACTGAAATAAAAATAGTCATTTCGTATCAATTTTTATATGCTGAACACGAATATGACAGTGAAATTGCAAAGTTGGCTCTAGTTTTTATGTAATCTACAAGAATTAATGTTTACATCACGAAATGCATGTCAATAGTAAATATAATAGGCCTTTGGTTAATACCAGTAAAAAAAAAAAAACAAGTCATAGACTGCTTCTTAGATTTTTTTCTCCTGTCTCTTGTACAGCTGTTCGGGAGCTTCTCTGGGGAGTGTCCAGCAGTAGTCAGCCAGCATTGTAGTGGACCATTTTCCCTGGTATCTTTGCTCCATCGTTGTGATATCCTGGTGAAAACGTTCGCCCTGTTCATCACTAACCATACCACAGTTGTCAGGAAAGAAATCGAGATGGAAATCAAGAAAATGGATCTTTAGAGACATATTGCAGCCAAGTTTCTGATACTGCATCAGCATGTCGTCTTCTAGTTCCTTGTAGTTTTCTGCCCTAACATTCCCGAGAAAGTTTGACACTAGGCGAAAAACATTCCATGCTTGTTTCGCATCACCCTGCAGCAAGTTGTTGAACCGGTCATCTTTGAAGAGCGCTCGAATCTGAGGACCCTAAAAACTCCCTCATTAATCTTTGTTTTGCTGAGTCGAGGGAATTTTTCATGCAGGTATCGGAAAGCTGGCGAAGTGCTGTCCATGGCTTTCACAAAGTTTTTCATCAAACCTAGTTTGATGTGAAGAGGTGGTAGCAGGATTTTGTGAGCCTCAACCAGAGCTGGGTGCTGGATATTCTTCTCTCCAACTGTTACATTTTGTCTGTGATTCCATTCCTTCCGCAAGTAGTGCCAATCCCTTGCTCGGCTATCCCACTCACATAAGAAACACATGTATTTTATATATCCCTGCTGTAGTTCCATTAAAAGGGCAACTACCTTCAAGTCACCACAGAGGTGCCAGCTGTACTTGTTATAGTTAACTTAAAGCATCTACTGACTTCCATTATCGTATGTCTCTCTCATGTGGACGGCATGCGCTACTGGAATAGATGGAAGACTGTTTCCATTGTTCAAAAGCACAGCCTTCAGACTCAGTTTCAAAGAGTCTATAAATAGTCTCCAGTCTTGTGGGTCATGAGTGATTTTTAAGGCATTCATGAGGCTTTCAATATCGGAACCGAATACCAGATTACTTTCCTTTCTGAAGAAAGGCTCCAACTGCTGGTGGCGCTTTCGATATGAAGTAATGTTGACATCTTCTAGAAGATTCCATTGTTGGAATCTTGATCCTAGCAATTCTGCCTTGTTCTTGGATAAGTCCAAATCACGAACCAGGTCATTTAGTTCTTCCTGTGTTATTCTGGGTGGAGTTGATAATGCATCCCAGTGAAAATCTGGGTCACTGCATGTTGACGGACCAGGAGAAGAACAGGTTGGCTCACCTTTGTCCTCATCAGATGAATCAAGAGAATATTCTGATGGAGGTTCTGGAATAGGAAGTCCCTCACCATGTGGAACTGGTCTCAATGCAGACGGAATGTTTGGGTAGACTATGCTCTACTTCTTTTGCTTCGTTATTCTGCTGGAAAGAGGAGGAACCAAGCAGAAGTAACAGTCATTTATGTGGTTGCTTGGCTCTCTGCACACCATGGGGACTGCAAACGGCATTGATGGTCTTTTGCAATTCAACCACTGTGAAAGCTGTGTTGTACATGTAGCGCAGCATATATGCGGGGCCCAAGGCTTGTCTTGGTCACCAATCTTGCATCCGAAGTAAAGATGATATGCCGCCTTCAGTTGAGAAGTGATACTTCTGGTTGGCAAATGTCACTTCCCCACAAATGTAGCAGAAATTGTCAACGGTATTAATGCACTTTCGCGGCATTACTGTTCTGTATTGTACCTAAATGTCTAAAATTATGAGATTAATAAAAGTTACATGTAACAGTAGCTTAAACTGTCTCGCACACAGTCTGAAATATTTTAAATGTTCAACCTTTCCGACTGCATATAGTACACTGCTGGCGTCAGATGGCTTCAGCAGCCGTCTGGCAGTAGTATTGCATTGCATCAGAAAATGATGCAATCAACTCTGGATGATGTGTGCATGCTGGTATTATGCAATGTGATGCAATATTACATCATTCAAGGCTTATTTGGGGGGATGATTGTCCTACTGGATAAATTTACACGGTGAAACGTCAAAAATGAACTACATGCAATATCTTCAAAACGAGAGCCAATAAAATTTTTTTAATGTTTATATTCGTGTTCAGCTCACCAAGATACACAGATTGGGGCCTTTTAAAGTCAGTAACGATTACAATGTTGACCAGTGTTTTCCACTCCTTGCTATGTGCAGGCTGTTGGTGCCCTTATGGTGGTAGTACAACTCACACAGACTCCATCTTGCCTTTGTATCAAACATGCTGGTGAGCTAGTGCCTCCTACAGCAGAAAGAGCTATTATGTCTCCAGGGTGGCTGGTTCTAGCCAGCCTGCTCTTAACTATATTTTGTATTTCTGGTGATCTTTGTTCCTGTTTCTTCATTAGCCCAAAGATATATTTTATGTAGTACTTTTCTTTTGCCTATTTGAAGACCATCAGAATCTTGATTAGGCTTGGTAAAAGTCTGATAGTATACTTAGACGTTGTTTCACAGATGTTTTGGCACAAGAACATGTCTAAAGAAAAGTCTTTGGAGTAATTTTCTAGAGTGGGAGTTAATAGATTCAAAAGGCAAAAATCCAGTTAGCGTTTTCCATGGAACTGAAGACCAGACAAACTTTGGGTGAAGCAGGAAACAGAAACTAAGATTACTGGAAATACAAGACACGGTTTAGAATAGACTGGCTGAAATCTGTTCTCTCTGGAGACATAATAGCTGCTTCTGCTATTACTTATACTACTACTACTTTACATTTATATAGTACTACAAGGGGTACACAGCGCTGTACAAAGACATGTAAGAGACAGTCCATGCTCATAAGAGCTTAGTTTAGTCATGATAGACAATACCACTGGGGATTAGGATATATCTAGGGGAATGGTAAGAAAACATAGGAGGTGAACAGGCGACTAGGGCAGGGGTGGGCAATTTACGGCCGTGGGCCGCATGTGGCCCACCACAGTTTTCTGCGACCCGCGGCGGCGATCCAATTGAGCCATGAAGGGGTCTGTGCTGCTTTTGCTGCTGGTGGTAGGTGCCGGGGCACAGTATGAGCGCTACAGCTTCCCGCGCGACAATCTCATGCCCCTGGAGTCTGCCTACAAGTACAGGCTGGACCAGTACATGGAGGAGAAGTGGGGCGAGAGCGTGCGCTACCTGGCGGTGAGCCTACAGCTGCACTGGCTCCTGTGGGACAGCGAGGCTTTCTGCCACCTCAACTGCAGCGGCTGGCCCGATCTGCGGGTCTTCAGTGAGCTGCTGAGCAGGGCGCAGTGCCTGAAGTGCTATAAGCAGGGGCTGCCTGCCTTGCGTCAGAGCCAGCCCGCCTGTGCCACCCTGCTCGAGTTCGGCCTGCGGCACCCCTACAAGTAACTGCAGTATGCCCCACTCACTGTAGTAAATTTGACACAGAGCAGCTCAATTTTAGTTCCTACACACATGTTCTATTTTTAAAACAGTTTAAGAAGGTGTGTATTTTAGTTTAGAATGTACAGCTTTTGAAAGTTACATAAACCGGTGTGACTGTAAAATAAATGTTTTTCTACCTTTTTCTGCTGTCAGTTTTCTTTTCTTCGCATGTTTCTCATAGACAAGATGAAAGCCAAGGACTATCTTACCCAGACTCCTATTCCTGATCAGTCTTTCCAGTTTTTCACCCCCTTTTGTTAATCCCTTTTATCTCTTTTTGACTGATGTTTCTTTCATGTCCATTCCGTTTATCTAATTTCTCAGTCTGTTGTGTTGCTACCATCATAACTTCTTGATTCTGCTACTACTGAGCATTTGTATAGCGCTACAAGTCGTACATGGCGCTGCACAGACATTAATCTCATCTCTCTTCATCCTTCACCTCCTATGAATTCATGTTCCCTTTCACTGCCTCCGATACCATTGCTCTCTCTCTCACACATTCCAGCTTCCAAATTATTTGTTACACTTGCTCTCATAGCACTCCTTTAGGCCTCCCTCTTTGCCTTTCAGCTCTCTCATTGTTCCCCTCACCCCCTGTCTCTCTCATGCTGGCACATAAATAAATTCAATGAAACATTTTCTGTGTACCACTATTGTTAGTTTTATTTATTTATTATGATTATGCAATTTATACTTCGCATTAAATAATTACACAATATACATAGTTTCCCCCAGTTATTTCCAAGTTGATCTCCCTGTTTATTGTAAATACAACTCAAAGTGCCTGTGTTGTATAGTTGATGTTAAATGTAAACCGCTCTGATCTAAAATAGAGCGGTATAGAAGAACTGTTAAATAAAATAAATAAATAAAATAAATGAAATGTAATGTTAACTAATAAATACGATCAGTTTTAGAAGGTGTGGCCCTGCGCTAACCACGGCCCTCTCAAAGTGGCTCCCAAGCCAAAACAATTGCCCACCCCTGGACTAGGGGGATCAGGATCCAAATGCAGTCCCAAAGAAGTGAGCTTTTAGCCTGTATTTAAACTGGGCTAGAGATGAAGCCTGACACACTGATTCGGGTAGTTTGTTCCAGGCAGGGTAGAAGATCGAAGTCTGGAGTTGACAGAGGAAGAGAAGGTCACAGATAGAAGGAATCTGCTGGAAGAATGGTGTTCCTGAGGAGTAGTTTAGGGAGAGATAAGAGAGGCATGGTAGTGAGGAGCAGCCAAATGAAGGCACTTATAGGTCAGTAGTAGAAGTTTGAACTTGATACGGAAACTTGATAGGAAGCCATACTGTTGCCACCCATTGTTTTGCATACAGTTGCACTAAACCGTTGCCACCAATTGTTTGCATACTATTGCCTCCCATTGTTTTGTTCTGTATACTTTTGTCACCCACACTGTTGCCACCCATTGTTTTGCATACGGTTGCACTAAACTGTTGCCTCCCATTGTTTTGTTTTGCATACTGTTGTCAACCACACTGTTGCCACCCATTGTTTTGTTGCATACTGTTGCCACCCATTGTTTGCATAGTATTACTACCCACTGTTGTACTGAACTGTCATCCATTGCTTATCCATTGTTGCATAGTACTGCCACCCATTAATTGCATACTGTCGCCACCCATTGTTGCATAGTACCATCACCCACTGTTTAGAACTGTTATTCACTGCTTATCCTCTGCTTGCTACCCATTGCTTGCATTGAACCGCTACCCACTGCCTGCTTACGTAAGAACATAAGATATGCCATACTGGGTCAAACCAAGGTCCATCAAGCCCAGTATTCTGTTTCCAACAGTGGCCAATCTAGGTCATATGTACCTAGCAGTTTCCCCAAGGGACACAGGTTTGCTATATCCTTTTTAAGATACGGCGACCAGAATTGCACACAATATTCAAGGTGCGGTCTCACCATGGAACGATATAGAGGCATTATAATATCTTTTGTTTTATTTTCCATTCCTTTCCTTATCATACCTAGCATTCTATTTGCTCTCTTGGCTGCCGCTGCACACTGGGCCGAGGGTTTTAACATGGAATCCACAATGACGCCTAAATCTTTTTACTGGGTGGTGGTTCCTAATGTGGAACCTTGCATCGTGTAACCATAGTTTGGGTTGTTCTTCCCTAGGTGCATAACCTTGCACTTGTCCACATTAAATTTCATCTGCCATTTTGATGCCCAGTCTTCCAATTTATCAAGATCCTCTTGCAATTTTCCACAATCCTCTTGGGTTTTAACAACTTTAAATAGTTTTGTGTCATCTGCAAATTTGATAACTTCACTCGTTATTCCACTTTCCAGGTCATTTATGAATGTCAAAAAGCAGCGGACCCAGCACAGATCCTTGGGGTACACCACTATTCACCTTTCTCCATTGGGAAAATTGGCCATTTAGCCCTACCCTCTGCTTTCTATCTTTTAACCAGTTCCTGATCCACAATAGTACACTGCCTCCTATCCCATGACTCTTTAGTTTTGCCAAAAGTCTCTCATGAGGAGGGACCTTGTCAAAGGCTTTCTGAAAGTCCAGATACACAATATCAACCGACTCACCTTTGTCCACCTGATTATTCACTCCTTCAAAAAAACATAACAGATTAGTAAGACAAGATCTTCCTTGTCTAAAGCCATGTTGGCTGTCTCCCATTAGGCCATGACTATCTACATGCTGAGTAATTTTATGGTGCAAAGAGGGTTTTGGATTTGTTAGGAACTGGGCAATATTCTAGGGAAGGAAGGAGCTTTTCCGAAAGGATGGGCTCCACCTTAACTGGGATGGAACCATGCTGCTGGCATTCACCTTTAAAAAGGAGAATGAGTAGCTTTTTTTTTTTTTTTTTTTTTTTTAAGTTTTATTTTCATTTTCAAAACAATACAACCAACATATCACACAGCAACGACAACCTAAGTCTATAAACATACAAGACTATAAAACATAAAACATCCCCTCCCTCCCCCCCCCCCACCCACTCCTCCAGGGGATCATAACAGCATGGCATGGTGTGTCATAATGAGAATACCTCAAAGAAAGGATAAAAGGAAAGAAAACCACACAAAGCATGCACTTCATCATTGACGTCTATCTCAATGTTAATCAGACATATTATGAAAAAATCATTTAGCAACATTTATATAATCATCTAACATCTTCCACTTAAGGTCACTGCGATCCGTTAGCGACAGGGCCCTGCGAGGTAACCGCTCGTACTTACTATACAAACACACATGATTCCACCATTCCAACATGGTTAAAGAAGCTGTGCATTTCCAGTTACGTGTAACTAAATGGATCGCTAACCCCAACATAAAATCTAGGAGGAAATGCCCCTCTTTAGGTAAGGAAGGAAGCCGGGCCGCAGATCTAAGGCCTATGACCTGCCAGGTAAGGGGTTCATGAATTTGAAGAATACGTTGGATCTGTTGCCAAACCCGTACCCAAAAGGATCGCACTCCGGAGCATTCAAACATAATATGAACTAGGGTGCCAGGTTGACTTGCACATGTCCAACAAAGTGCACTAGTGCCCGGAGCCCATTTAGCTACCCTGACCGGGGTATAGAAGCATCTGTGCGCAAAATAGAAGAGAGTCTGAGTGACCGAGGTAGATCGAGAGACTCGGACTTGTTTGCACCAAAACCTCCTCCACTGCTGCGCAGATAGCGCCAACCCCGTATCCCGTTCCCAAGCCCTCTGAACGCCCTGCATAGGAGGGCTACCAGGCCGGCACAGCTCCTTGTAGAAAAGTGCCGCCACTCCAGTGGCTCGAGCAAGTTCCCGGGCTATCTCTACTACCCCAGGGTCCTCTCTTCCATCTCGAGGATCCACCCGGGAGTTTACAAGACAGTGCCGAAGCTGCACCCACTGGAAGTATAACCGAAGTGGAAGGCCAAATTCCTGATGTAGCTCCCTATAATCTTTCCAGCGAGTTCCTCTAATGAGTTGCTGTACAGTCCATATACCTTTTAAATACCACTGGCGCCACAGAATAGGCTTTTTTGAGATTTTAAAGCAGGGATTGTTCCAGATCGGTAATCGAAGTATCGAGCATCTATCGGGGCCACAGGCGTGTATGAGGGCCCTAAATGCCTCCAATGTATCTATGATCATAATGGGATATTGTGCACAGTGACTCAATTGCATACCCGGAAGAAACTCTAGTGGTAGCGGAGCGAGGAGCTTCTCCTCAATTTCTAGCCAAACAGGTCGCACGATGGCCCGATCCTCCAGCCATCTTGCTCCTTGCCTGAGGAGAAATGCTCTATGATATGCCAGGAAATCAGGGAAACGCACCCCACCCTCCTCACGACAGAGCTTAAGTTTCCGCCGCGCGATCCGTGGAGTTTTATTTCGCCATAAAAACCGACTTAGAATATGTTCCACTCTCTGATACGTTCGCGGTGGGAGCAGGCCGGGCACCATTTCTAACACATAGTTGATCTTTGGTAGAAGCATCATTTTAATGGTCTCCAGCCGCCCCCACCACGATAATACCAAAGGGGACCATTTAAGGGTCATCTCTCGGGCAATTGACACAATCGCCTCGGCATTAAAACGAATGGTTTCCTCTAAGGGGTAGCAATAGTGAACACCTAGATACTTTACCATATGAGCCTCCCACACAAATGGGAACGCACTCATATCTTCCTTAAACAGCCAGCGATTCAACGGGAAAGCCACCGACTTCGTCCAATTGATTTTATAGCCAGATAATGAGGAATATCGATCAATGACCTCTAACACCTGGGGAACCGACTCTGGCGTGACAAACAGAAGGAGATCATCTGCGTATGCAGAAAGTTTTACCTCCATTCCAGCGATCCGCGCACCACTGATCTCCGCACATTGCCTAATGAGAAGGGCCAAAGGCTCCAGCGCTAAATTGAATAGCATGGGAGAGAGGGGGCATCCTTGGCGAGTACCTCTATGCAATGAAAGTTTGTGGGATTTAATGCCATTAACACATATATGCGCGACGGGCTGGGTATACATGACCTTTACAAGGTTGAGAAAGCCGGGGCCTATACCGAACCACTGAAGAGCGGAGAACAAAAAGGGCCACTCGAGCCGATCAAACGCCTTCTCGGCATCGAGGGAGAGCCCAACCAGGGGGCCTTCCATGTGCTCAGAATTTGCAAGCACGTGACAGAGAAGTCGTGCGTTATCCGCGGTAGACCGCCCTTCTGTGAAACCACATTGATCCGGGTGAATCAAAAAAGGTAACTTCCCCGAGAGCCGGGCCGCTAAGACCGACGCGTATATCTTATAGTCGATATTTAAAAGGGATATGGGTCGATAATTAGCCGCCAAATGTGGATCCCGGCCAGCCTTTTCGAAAACTACCACATTCGCCTCTGCAAATGCACCCACCTGCGACTCAGCCTCAAGCAAGAGTTTAAAATATTGATGAAGATAGGGAACCAGCTCCTTGGAGAAATTTTTAAAAAATTCGGCAGGGAGTCCATCTGGGCCCGCTGCTTTTCCAGGAGCTAACGAAGTGATCGCTTGTATAATCTCTTCTTCAGAAAAGGGCCTATCTAAGTCCTGTCGCTGCTCCTCACTTAAAACCGGCCGTTGGAGTCCCGATACGAGCCGCTCAAACGCCTCTGAAGAGAATTCCCGTTCCGACTCATATAGCTGAGCATAAAAGGCTCTAAAAATCTCGGCTATGTCGGAGTCTCGGACCACTATCCGCTGGTCTGACAGGTCCTTAAGAGCCGCCACTCTCTTAGCCTCCCGCTGACCTTTCAATGCGTTTGCAAGCAGTTTTCCTGCCTTGTTGCCTTCGCGATAATACACCCCTTGTTGTTTTTTAATATGCTGAGAAGCCTCCGCAGTCAAGATCGCATTAAATTTAAATCGGAGGCGCTGGAGCCTGACTAATATGCACGGTTCAGTGCGACTAATCAAGAGACGTTCCCCCGCTTGAATTTGGCGCTCAAGCTCAAGTAACTGCTGCTTCTGCAGCCGCGCCTGGCGGATGCTAAAGCTCGTGATAACCGCTCTAATGGCAGCCTTGAAGCCCTCCCACCATGCCCATCCTGAGGTGGCTTGCGGAGAATTAAATTGAAAATATTCCGCAATGGCAGCTTTGAGCTCAATACAGAAGTCTCGATTACTAAGAAGAGCCCTATCAAAAGACCATCTCGCAGAACTCCCCCCAAGTTGGCCCTCTCGGATCTTTAGAGAAATAGCCGCATGATCAGAGATATGCATGGGATGTATAGAAGCCTCCTCTATGCTGGAAATAAGATCTCTGGAAACAAGAAAAAAATCTATTCTCGATTGAGACGCGTGAGGGGGTGAGAAGTATGTAAAGTCCATCTCAGCGGGGTGAAAAAGTCTCCATATATCTACCAATGCGAGATCCTTAATTAGGGAGACCAACATATGATGGCATTTAGACAATTTAGCGGTTCGCGGCGGCAGTCTATCGATCAGTGGGTCAATTGTTTGATTAAAGTCTCCCCCAACTAGCAATGGCGCCCCCACAGCTAAATGAAGTTCTTTAGCAAAATTGGCCATAAACTCTAAGTTGTCCCCAGTAGGGGCATAGACACAAATGACAGTCATCTCAGTTCCCCCTATTTTGAGTGAAGCCCTTGCCCACCTTCCCTCCAAGTCTGAGCCAATGTGCACAATATCAGCTTTTAGGGATTTCCGTACCAAAATGGCCACACCATTTTTCTTTCTTAGCGCAGCGGAGTAGGCCACTAGTGCATAGGGTTTAATATTAAGCTTCAATGACTCCCGCTGATTTAAGTGTGTTTCCTGTAATAATAGAATATCAGCTTTCTCGTGACGAGCATATTCAATGATTTTCTTCCGCTTTATAGGGCTATTTATCCCTTTGACATTGAGCGACAGCACTTTATAAGAGGCCATATGGACATTCAGCAGTATATTCTGTCATGTTACCTGCACAACTTACCCCGCAGTGACCTTGAGGGAAATTACTATCAATGAGAATATAATAATAAGTACATGCTGGAATATACAAACACCATGCACCGGTTCCACTTAACATTACCCCTATAAATTTAACCAAGTGCCCTGGAGGAGAAGCTAATTCCCATACAACTATTGGTGAGCTCGTCCCAAACAGGACAGGCGAGTGAGACCCACCATGGCTATTACTAATGCACATGCATCGCAAAGAGAGTCCCCAGAGTCAGTGTATATTGAAGTTCCCATTCCCCAGTAAGCCTAGGAGATATGCCTACAGAGGCAAAGCCCCCACAGTACAGACATATCCCCGCAGCAGCGGAGCAGCGCCAAGGAGCGCTATCGAAAAGAATCCATCTCAAAGTATATGTCTCAGCGCATCTGAGCAGCTTCTTTTTCTTCAAGGAAGGCCACAAGAGCATCTGGATCTTCAAATGATCTAGTGTGATTGTGTAGTGTGACTCGCATTTTAGCTGGATATAAAATGCCATAGCGCGCCTGCAGTTGTTGGAGCCGCGGTCGTAGCGCTAGGAAACGTCGCCGCCGATCAACTGTGACCTTGGCAAGGTCTGGATAAAAGGAGAGCTTATGGCCTTCAAACTCCAAGGAGTCCCGCCGCCGTGCCGTCTCCAAAATTTGTGCAGCCTGTGGATAGCGAAGAAGCCGAAATATGATAGGCCGCGGCATCCGCCCGTTCAAGGTAGCATGTGAAGGTACTCGGTGGGCCCGATCAATTTCAAAGTCTTTTTCGAATGTAAGCTTGAGCACTGAGGGGATTAGTTTCACCAAGAAGGCTATCATATCTTTGCCCTCTGCCCCTTCCGGGACTCCAATCAGTCTCACATTATTCCGACGGGCACGATTGTTGCTATCTTCCATGTCCCGCTGCAACGCCCGAAGCTGCTTTTCTAGCTTGCCCACTCCTTCCAGGCGAGCGCCATGTACCGCTAGAATTCCTTCGACCTTCTCCTGTCGCAGGGATATACCCTCGATTTTGCTTTGCAGCGAAGCCATTTCCTCATGTACAGCATTTAAGGAGTCACCGTTGGCTCTTACCAGCTCCTTCACTCCCCGGATCTCTGCTAAAAGTTCCTGGTAGGCCTCTGATCCATCACGTGTAGCCGCCATTTTCTGCGGGGAGATGGGCTCCAACTTAGATCTTTTTCCACTGCTGTTAGGTGCGCCCGAATAATCAAGCCGCACCGGCTTAGGACCCGCCATCCCCTAGGCTCACCGTAGCAGAAAAGGGGGCCTCTCACTGCTGCGATGCACGCAATATTTATCAGGATTCCTGTCGGGTCTCGCAAGCCTCCGCTCTTATGCGACCGTCCTGTTCGGCATCCGGCTCCGCCCCATCGAGAATGAGTAGCTTTTAAACTAGATAATAGGGGAAAGCTGACAGTCGCCCAAGAGCGCATGGTTCAGAAGGATGTATCCTTGACAAATACTAGCAAAAGAGGGAAGTTAGGACATCCCAACAGAGAGGGTCCAATAAAGATAAAAGTAACCCAGATGCCCTTAAGTACAGAGCTGAAAGATTTCAAATTACCCGTATCAACAGATAACAAGATTAATATGAATAAAATACAGTCTCTAAATTTTTATTTATTTATTTATTTATTTTTAATTCTCTTATATACCGCGCTATTCTGCATCAGTGCGGTTTACATTGAACAAACTGAAATTACATTGAACAGGGCATTATAACTTGGAGATAACTATTTTACAGGGAACATGGGCTATGGAGGGTTAAGTGGCTTGCCCAAGACCACAAGGAGCACCTGTGGGACTAGAAACCCCAGTCCTTCCGGCCCAAGGTTGCTGTCCTCTAGTGGGATTTGAACCCCCGACCTTCCGGCCTGAAGTACCTTGCCCCAACCACTAGGCTACTCCTCCACTCCTGTATGCAAATGCTAGAAGTCTAAAAAATAAGATGGGAGAGTTAAAATATATAGCACTAAATGAAATGTTAGATATGGTTGTCATTTCAGAGACCTGGTGGAAGGAGGGCAAACAATAGGATACTGTGATACCTTGGTACAAACTGTATTGCAATGATAGAGTACATCAACTTGGTGGAGGGGTTGCGCTCTATTAGAGAGGGCATTGAGTCACATAGGATTAAAGTTTTTCAGGAAACAAAATACACTGTAGAATCTCTATGGATAGAAATTCCATGTAAAAAGGGGAAGGCAATGAGAGTAAAGGTATACTAATGACCGCCTGGACAGAATGAACAGATGGATGATGAAATGCTGAAAGAAATCAGGGAAGCTAACAAAAGTTACTACACAGTAATAATGGGTGATTTCAATTACCCCGGTATGGACTGGGTCAATGTCACAGCAGGACATGCTAGAGAAATAAAGTTTCTAGATGAAATAAATAACTGCTTCTTGGAACAGCAGGTTCATGAACCGCCAAGTGGGGAACCTATTTTGGACCTAGTCCTTAGTGGAGTACAGGATCTGCTGCAAGAGGGAAGGGTTTTGGGGCCACTGGGCAATAGTGATCATAGCATGATCACATTTGATTTAATAAATGGAAGATGTACGGCAAGGAAGTCCACAGTACAACCTTTTAACTATGATAAACTGATGAAAATAGTTAAGAAAAAACAGAGAAGCAGCTGCAAAGGTGAAAGATTTACATCAAGCATGGGTGTTGTTTAAAAAGACTGTCTTGGAAGCCCATACTAGATGTAGTCCACGCTTTAAGAAAAGTGGAAGGAAGGCCAAAATACTGCCAGCATGGTTTAAAGGTGAAGTTAGAGAGGCTGTTGTGTAAAACAAAACAAAAGAAAATATCTTTCAGGAAATGGAAAACGGAGCCAAATGACAAAAATGGGAAACATAAGCACTGGCAAGTTAGATTCAGGGCATTGATAAGGCAGGCAAAGAGAATGTGAAAAAAAGCTTGCTGTGGAAACAAACATGCATAATATCATTTTCAAGTATATTCTTATCAAAAAACCTGTGAGAGAGTCAGTTGGACCATTGGATGATAGAGGGGTAAAAGGGGTGCTAAATGAGGACAAGGCCATAGCGGAGAGGCTGAATGAATTCCTTTCTTTGGTCTTTACGGAAGTTATCCATGCCTGAAATGGTATATAAAGGTGATGTATCTGAAGAATTGAAAGGAATATTAATAAACCGGGAAACTGTATTACAACTATTTGATAAACTGAAGAGTAACAAATCATTTGGACAGGCTGGTATGCTTCCAAGGGTGTTAAAAGAACTGAAATATGAGATTGCAGGCCTACTGTTAGTAATCTGCGAACTATCATTAAAATCATCTGTAGTACCAGAAGATTGGAGAATGGCCAATTTTTAATAAGGATTCCAGGAGTGATCCGGGAAACTACAAACTGGTGAGCTTGACGTCTGTACCGGGCAAACTGGTAGAAACCATTATAAAGAATAAAATTATTGTATATGTAGACAGTCATGGTTTAATGGGAGAAAGCTAACATGGATTTAGCCAAGGAAAATCTTGTCTTACTGATAAGTAGAGAAAGGTGAGCTGGCTGATATAATGTATCTTTAGAAAGTCTTTGAAAAAGTCCCCCATGAGAGACTCTAAGCAAAATTAAAGTCATGGGATTGGAGGGAGTGTAGTATTGTGGATCTGGGACTGGTTAAAAGATAGAAAGCAGAGAGTAGGGCTTAATGGTTAGTTTTCTCAATGGAGAAAGGTGAATAGTGGGAGTACTCCAGGAATCTGCCGGGCCTGCTGCTTTTTAACATATTCATAAATGACCTGGAAATGGGAATAACGAGTGAGGTAATCAGATTTGCAGATGACACAATTATTCAAAGTTGTTAAAACACAAGAGGATTGTGAAAAATTGCAAGAGGACCTTGATAAATTGGAAGACTGGACGTCCAAATAGCAGATGAAATTTAATGTGGACAAGTGCAAAGTTATGCACCTAAGAAAGAACAGCCCAATCTTTGGTTACATGATGCAAGATACTACATTAAAAACCACCACCCAAGAAAGATTTAGGCATTGTCGTTGATAATATATTGAAATCCTCTGCCCAGTATGCAGCAGCGGCCAAGAAGGCAAATAGAATGCTAGGAATCGTAAGGAAAGAAATGGAGACTAAAACTAATGATATGATGCCTCTGTATCATTCCATAGTGCAACTGCACCTTGTAGATTGTATGGAGTTCTGGTCACAATATCTTAAAAAGGAGATAGTGGAATTAGAAAAGGTACAGAGAAGGAGATTTAAGGATACCCCTATGAGGAGAGGCTTAAAAGGTTAGGGCTGTTCAACTTGGAAAAGAGACAGCTAAGGGAGAATATGATAGAGGTCTATAAATTAATGAATGGAGTGGAACGGGTAGATTAGTTGTTTACGATATCAAAAAGTAGAAAAGACTAGAGGACACACAGTGAAACTACAATGTAACCCATCTAAGACTAATGAGAGAATTTCTTTCACTCAATGTGTAATCAAACTCTGGAATTTGTTACCGGAGGATGCAGTAAAAGCTGTTAGTGTAGCTAGTTTTAAGAAAGTTTGTACAAGTTCCTGGAGGAAGGGTCTATAATGTATTATGAGCTTCTGGGTTGCCAGGAGTCAGGACTGACTCGAAGGCACACATTGTATTGTATTGTATATACTGCACTATTTTAAATTAGCGTGGTTTACAGAGAACAAGTAACCATTTATTACATAGAACAGGTAAACAGAACTTAACAGGAGTTACAATCAACAAAAGCCTTTTAAATTACAGTAAACATTTATCTTTAATGTAACAGGGGAGTCAATTTGGGTAGAAACTGGGCTAACTATTTACAAGATATAAATGTAGAGGTTGAAAGCCAGATTACAGTGGATCCAGAAGGCACTGAGGAGAGAAAGTAGAGACAGCAGCAGTGAACTGCACCTTCGAGTAGTTTAGAAATGAGGAGAGAAATGGGTCAAGGAGAGAGATGTCAAGAATTCAGTCAGGTAGGATTAAGGGATGTGCTCTTGAGGAGAGATGTAACCACAGCATGCCTGAATACTGCAGGAACAGTTGACATAGAAAGCGATAGGTTGAGGATATGACAAATGGAAGGGACCACAGTGAAGAAGACTGAGTAGAGTAGATGCGTGGGAATGGTACCAGAAGAGCTGGTAAGTTTAGAGGCGGAGAGATGAGTGGCTTATTTGTCATCTTTAATCATTCCATATGGCCCCACCCAGTCAGATCACTTTACGAATCAACTAAGAAATTGGCTTTTTTCTGCCTAGCACCACTGCTATGGAATGGTCTCCAAGATTCATAAGTATGCTTTAAGGCAGATCTAAAAACATGTTCAAACAAGCCTTTGAGCACCCTAACTAAGTGGGGGCTGGCAGGCCCTCCTGGTGCTTATATGGCATAAATATTATTCTCCTTATGTGTACAAATACTCTATTTGCTTCTTGACTATGTGGTTCTTTTACTATCATCTTTTCCTCTCTCCTTTTATGTTTGGAGTTCTTTTCATAACTTTTTAAGTCTTCTGGTTTTGGAATTATAAACCACTTTCTTATGGTTTATTTTATTTGATATACCACCTTTTTTCGAAGCATATAAAGGGTGCAGAGGTCGAAGGATTAGGGAATTAAGAGGTAGAATGGGGGATGGAAAAGACCCCAAGGGGAGCTCAAGAGTAATCTTGTGGACGTTGTCATGGAAATAGTCAGAAAGGAAAGGAGGGTTGGAGGCAGAGGCACTTTGAGGAAGGGGTTTGAGAGTTGTAAAGAGATGGCAAGCACTGGGGGCAAGAGTCAGATGGACAAAGTACTCTTGTTTGGCGAGTGCTATGGCAGACTGGAAAGAGGCTTGCCTGAATTTAAAATGTAGGAATGTCGCAAGGGTGCTAGGTTTAAGCCAAAGGCGCTCACCTGCGTAGGCACAGGAACATAGGTAGTGGTTGTAGAGGACAGCCGATGCTGAGGTACAGTACACTTCCTAGGATGTGAAGTGGGAGGGAGCACAAGCAAGATCTAGAGCAGAGGGAGAGTACAGTGTTATAGGAAGATAAGGCCTCATTAACAGACTTAGATGACATAGTGGAGGAGAGAGGTGGGAAGAACTGATGGGTTGATTGCATGACGATTCCTAAAGATGTTGGAGAAGATTGAGCAAGTGTGAGGTGAGGTGTGGGAGTTGATGAAGTGTGAAACTTAGCAGGTGATGGCCAGATAAGGGAAGAACTGAGGTGCAGAAATTTGAGGGTAAGCAATTAGAAAAGGAAAGGCCTAGTTGGTGAGTAAGGGCAGTAGACCAGAGCTGGAGATTGAATGAGGTGGTAAGGGAAAGGAGCTTGAAAGCATGGGGATCAGAGGGGTTATCAACATGAATGTTAAAAACCCTAAGAATAAGAGAGGGGGAAGTTGAATCTAGAAAGAGGGAAAGCCCTGAGTCAAAGTCAGTGAGAAAGGTAGAGATGGACTTATCAGGGGATCAATAAATAACAGCTATCCAGAGAAATTGGAGTAAAGAGGTGGATAGAGTGGACTTCAGAGGAAGGAAAGGAGTAAGACTGAGTTAGGGGTTGGAATTTGCAAGAAGGAGAGAGTAGAAACCCAACACCACTGCCACATCCAACGGAACGAGGCATATGGGAAAATTGGTAGTCCCCATGACAGAGGGCAGCAGCTGAAGTAGAGTCTTCAGGGAGAAGCCAGGCCCCAGAGCAAGAAAATGCAGAATATTAGAGATAGAGATGGTGAATGAAGGTGAATTTTAGAGATGGAGTGTGCGTTCCACAAGGCACATGAGAAAGGGAGAGAGGACTGGGAAAGAAGAGGGAGAGAGGAATAAGATTTGAGGGGCTACGTGTGGATCTGCATTGGGAATGTGAAGAGAGTCTAGGGCAGCCAGGATTGGGATTGCTATCCCGATGAGAGAAGGAACAGGGAATGCAGGGGTCCAGTATCAAGGATGTTACAAGCCTTAAATATATTCTGGGCCTGTATCTGTTTCATCATCCAGAGGCTCTGGAATCGAGCCCTCTGCTGAGGGAACGGAGGCAGGCTGGGCTATGAAGGCTTGAGACATTTTGCTATCTGAACCCAGAAGGTCAGGACACCACTATGCACTAGCCTTGTGTTTGTCCTGTGCTGCTTGTAAGTCCTGTTTTAATTTATCTATTTCTACCTGCAGTATGTGTTTGTCCTGTTCCCATTTAATTTTCTCCTTTTCTAATCCTTCTGTCTGTGCTTTGAGCTCTTGAAAGGGAATGTAACCTGAGGAATTTCTAAAAGTCCCTCTGCCTTGTCCTCTCCAAGGTGTTTGTCCTCTGTATCCTTTGTGTTTTTTGTGTATTGAGAGGATCCCTCAGCTTGCCACTTCTGTGCTTCTGATATTGTTATGACCTGCGAGGTCTGGGTCTTCCAAACAGACCCAATTCTGAGCATTAAAGTATCAAAAGGGGTTGCTTTAGGGTCTTCAGAAAATAACAGAAGGTGTTTTGTAATCTCAGGGGATAGTAAGTCTAATAAAAATGCCTTATGCGTACTCTCCCCATAATCTTCTGCATTGGGCCAGGAATCCTGCTCATTAAGAACTGCTTTTAAAATCCAGGCTCTATATGCAAACTGTTCCAGTGTATCATTTGGTAGAGGTGAAATAATTTTAAATACTTGCATTGGGAAACAGTGAAATTTTTTATTTATTTTTTTATTTATTTAGCAAGCATTTGTAGCCCGCTCCTTCCAGCGATCAGAAGCGGGTAGGATTACTATTGTGAAACTGCCGAATCAAGGCAGGTACAAATTTTGTTTACATACAGATTGTCAGAAAAGCACATCATACAGAGTTGACACTTCTTAGCTATGGGGGAGTTCATTTACATATATACATAAATACATATATACAGGATAAGCTTTTTGGCCACAGTGGTCAGGGGCTGCTCCATCTGTGGATTTAGTTCAGGTTGAAATGAGATTGGAAAATGTGCGTTTTGAGTTTCTTTCTGAAGTCTAGAAGGTCATTGCTAGCTCGTAGTTCTGGTGGGAGTTGGTTCCACAGTGTTGGTGCCACATATGAGAAAGCCCTGTGGCTGGTGTTAGCTTTGGCAGATCTTATATCTGTTGGAGTGTGAAGGATGTTGGAATTGAGGGTTCTTCTGTTTCGGGTAGGAGGTTGCGATCTTACTAGGTTGTTGAGGAAGGAAGGTGCTAAGTTGTGGATGAGTTTGAAGGTGGTTGTTAGTATTTTGTATTTTGTTCGAGCTGTTATGGGTAGCCAGTGTAATTGAATTAGCACTGGTGTGATGTGGTCACTTAGATTTTTCTTTATTATGACCCTGGCAGCTACATTTTGTGCCATTTGTAATATGTTTAGGGTTTTTTAGGTAAACCTTGTAGGATGGCGTTGCAATAGTCAAAATGTGGCATGAGTGCTTGGGCCACTGTTCTGAAGTCTTGGGGATCAATAATATTCCGAATGGGTTGGAGCACTCTAAGCTTGTGGAAAACTGCTCTGTTGGTCTTTCGGAGGTGTTTTTCCATCTTTAGGTCACAGTCAAATGTGACTCCTAGATACTTTATTTCTTTTTTTGTTTGGTAAGTGTTGTTACATAGTGTTATTGATGTGGGTGGGTCAAAATTCGGTTCTTTGGAGATATACATTACTTCGGTTTTTTTGTGATTAATTGACATACTACTTTGTTGCAACCAGTCTTGCATCTCTCTGATACATGTCTCTAGTGGGTTGTAGTCTGGGTTTTTAGTGTCTAGTTGTGAGTATAGCATGATATCATCGGCATAGATGTGGTAATTAATTTCGTGTCGTGAGAAAATTTTGCATAGTGGCTGCATATATATGTTAAACAGAAGTGCTGAGAGAGCAGAGCCTTGGGGGATTCCCTGCGTTTGGGAGAAAGATTCTGCTTTTTCTCTCCGTTGAATTGAACCTGTTGTGTTCGATTTGAGATGTAGGATGAGAACCATTTTAGTGGTGTTCCTGTTATTCCTATTGATTTTATCCTATTTATGAGGGTCCCATGATTGACTGTATCAAAAGCAGCGGAGATGTCAATGAATACAAGAATGTACATTTTCTTTTTGTTTTCAAGGCCCTTTAGGAGGTTGTTAAGTAGGACTAGTAACAGGGTTTCAACTCCATGATGTTGCCTGAAGCCATATTGCTGGTCATCAAGAGGAGCATTGTCAGTCAGATGGTCTTGGAGCTGTAGAAGGACCGTTTTTTCTATGATCTTTGCCAGGAATGAGATACTTGATATGGGACGGTAGGACGCTGGGTCTTCTCCGTTGAGTGTAGTGTTTTTTAGGATCGGTCTAATGACTGATTTTTTTAATTCTGAGGGCATGATTCCTTGTTGTAGGGATAGGTTAACTATGTGTGCTATGTGAGGTGCTATGTCTTGTTTCACTGCCTTGATCCAGGATGCAGGACGGGTCTAGTGGGGAGGTGGTGCTTTTTAGGCTTGTGACAATGGTTGTGATTTGCTGGGTTCCTATTTTGTGGAAGTGCTCCCATAACTGGTTTTGCGTCGTGTTATTCTCACTTCTGATTTGTGGTGTTGGTGGGGGGGGTGGAGGACTAGGGGCCGTAAGTTTGGTCGCGTAGTGGTTTGCCAGTGTTTGGACCTTGATGGAGTTGTTGAGGTTGGCATTTTGGTCGGTTTTGGTTAGTGATTTGACTAGTTCAAATAACTCTCGCGGGCGATTGATCGCCTTGTTTAGGATGTTGGTGTGATGTAATTTTTTGCATTGTTCACGTCGTCTTTGTACTTTGCGAGATGGGCCATGTATTTAGTTTTGAGATCGGAGGATTTGGTTTGTCTCCATTTTCTCTCTATTTTACGGAGCTCCTTTTTTGATTTTATTAGAGTTCCTGTGTACCAGGGTTCCGAGTTGATCTTATGTGGGTTTGTTGTGTGTTTCAATGTTGGGTTAGATGTATTTTGGATGTGTGTGTTCCATCTGTTAGTTCGTCGAGGTCTGTGGAATCTAGGTTTATGTGGGATGCAATGGTGCTTATGAGGTGTTCCTCGTTGAGTTTGCTGAATTTCCTAATGGGGTTGGTCATTCTCATCTCCTTTGAGTTTTTGGGTTGGCACTGTAGTTTAAGTTTACAGTTGATTTGGTGGTGGTCTGACCATGGTACTTGAGTTATGTTTATTATAGGTGGTTCATTGCTTTGTTGATTTCTGGGTATGAAAATCATATCTAGGATGTTGCCTCTATCGTGTGTGGGGTTGCTTACTATTTGTTGGAAACCCAATTGGTCGATGGCTTCATAGAAGGAGTCCGTGTGGGACGGAGGAATTGATGCTAGGTTCAAATCTCCGAGGATGATTTGGAATTTTTTGCTTTGTGTGGATGTGATGGTTTCTAGTGCTGTGGCTAGTGTTTCGTGCTGTGGTGAGGGAGGTCGATAGATTAGGCAGATGGATAATGCCATGCTCTCGACTTTGAGTAGGTCAAGATCGGGATTTGTGACCGTAGATGTGGTTGTGAGTTGAAGGCTGGTTTTGGCTGCTATAAGGACTCCGCCTCCTCTTCTGTTGATGCGTGGGCAGTTGTATAGTTGGTATCCGGGCTTCTGTATTTGGTTCATTGTTGCAGGGTCTGAGTCAGTGAGCCATGTTTCTGTTATGCATAGGATATCTGGTTGTTCGTCAGTTAGAATGTTGTGGATAATATGCGTTTTATTCCTTATTGACCTAGCATTAATAAGGATAATGTTACATGTGTGATGTTCTGGGTGTGTTGTTCGTGTGAGTTGTATTTGGGATCCAATAGTGTTCTTTGCTTTGGTTTTAGGGTGTTTTTGTGATCTATTTCCTTTGATATGGGTGTGTCATTGGGGTAATTTGCTTGGCGTTTGTGTGGTGGTGATAGGATTTAAGTTGTATTGATGCAGGATGGGTAATGGTGGGGGGGGTGGGGAAGGTAGATTGGTGTATATAGTAGAGGAATGCAGTATTGCGAGTGTGGGATGGTTCTATATGAGGATGTCAGTATACACATGCACAAAATCAGGAAAGTGTGAGCAGGCTCCATTTTATGTCTGCCAGAAATACTTGGGTTTTTGGATTCGTGTGGCGCGGTGTGGGGTGTAATCAAGGCAGCTGGCCTAGAGATGGGTTAGTGTAGGCCGGCAAGATAGTTGTTGGGTACCAACAGTTTAGCAGGGATAGATGGGTTGGGGTACAGTGTTTCTTATTACTTTAAACACAATAGGGATACAGTCCTAACGTTCCTTATCACTCAGTATAAACAGATACAGTATTGTGCGATACAGTCCTATCGTTACTTCTCACTCAGTATAAACAGATACAGTATTGTGCGATTCAGTCTTAAGGTTAGTGCAAGAAGGTTATTGGGTTACTGCATTGAAATGTAACAACTTGCTGGTTAGAGACACTTTGTTTCATTTAGCTCTAAATAAACAGTAGTAGCCTTTATAGTTGGTAGGGGTTTACAATGTAACAGCTGGCTTGAGGGGAACAAGGCTTGTGACAGTGGGGAATTTAACACATTATATATACAGTTGTATGTTGGCTCCTACTTGGGGGGGGTTAGGCCAGGGTTGCACAGTGGTATTTTGCGTCAGGAGGTAGATAAGTCCAGTAATTGTTTTACCTGGGTGATATCGTTGTAGTTGTTGTATCGTTGTAGTTGTATCGTTTCTCAATACCCCTTTTAACCAACTGGTATGGGTGAGTGAGAGAGCCAAGTTTATAATAGTGTGGCCCCAGAGCCAGATGCATATGTCTATCAAAGTCTGATTGTTTTCTTCTGTATTTCCATAGACCCCAGTGAATCAGAATATCAGTGGCCCATTTGCACCATTCATTAACATTAAAAGGCATAGGGCCAGCTTTCTCAACTATCCTTTCAATGTCCTTATCTTTTAATGAGTCCTGCAGCATCACTTTAACTGGTGCTCTGAGTTCGGTACTGGGTGCCGGGTCTGAGTCATCTGAATTATCCTCTTGACACAGGTCCTGGTTATTGCTCTGTTCTGGCTGAGATAAACTATTAGGATTTTCTTCCTCTGCTGTTTTCCTCTCTATTTTTCCCATTCCTAAGCCCAGCTATAGATACTTCTGTATTCTTTTGTTTATAGGGTGTGTCATAAGCAGGGGGGGCTGAGGGTGAAATATTGGTTGGCCAGAGCTTATATTTCTTTTGTCTTTCAGAGGCCAATTCATCCTTAACGTGCCTCAATTCAAGTTTAAGTGCTTCTAATTGCTCACTAACAGTTATACAGGAATTTGTGGCTTGTATCACCTGAGCCCTTTGCATGGAAATAAAAATTTGTGCCTCCTCCAGGTCTTTGGTTAATTGTGTACACTGAGATTCAGTTCAGTATTGTCCTGTTTCATGCTAATGAGCCCCCTGCACATGCCTTGGATAAAAAGGCATTTTCTTTTATTTGCTTTCTTTTTGAATTCTTGATAATGGTTTAACATTTGTCTTTGAATATTATACCATGATGCCTCAGGGAATTCCCCTTCAAAGGGACCACCTTTTCTCTTACAGTATGTCAATACTATTTCTTTCAGTTCTTTAAAATCAAAGGCTTCATATTTGAGACTGCAGAAAGACTGTAGTTGGTACAGGGGCCTAGCTTATTATGTTTTTATTTGGTTTTATGCGACTATCTCAAATGTGCAACCTTGGAAAGAGGAATGCTCACTTTTATGAGGAAGTGAGACTTAGAATTATAGTTGGAATGGCATAAATTTTATGGGTGTTCAGTAGAGAGTACTGGCATAAAGATCACACCTTAAAATTATACCTGAATAAAAAGTGCTTACCACCTTTTAACAGGGTGGAAGTTTAGGGTGAAATTATAGTAAGAAGGGTGTTAGGAGATTAACAGAATTGTCAGTTACTGTATCAGTTGCAGCAAACTTTAAGCCTGCCCTCACCAAGATACATACTGGCAGTAGACTGAGAAATAAAAGGCAGAGGGACAGGAGGTAAAGTAAAGTAGTGTTACCAGGAAAGATGTATATTGTACTGTTTACCTGTGTACCACTTCCAAACTAAAGCTGGACTATCTCTCTGTCTTTTCTTAGCAGCTCAAATACTAGAGAAAAACCTGTGCCTTGTAACAAACCGTAACAAGCCTCTACATACAAATAAGAAAACTGCAAGCCACTCTATGTAATGTCCCTAGGTGTAGGTAATATTAAAATTCAGGATTATTACAGAGCCTTTTGACAATAAAACTCTCACCTTGTCTAACCCACAAAACAAAGTTATCACTGGAACTTTTCACTAAATAGTGTGTCGTCCAGCCTGTAGCAAAAATTGTCAATTGTAAATGGTCAAAAGGGCTTTTGATTTTCCTGTCGCACCCTGTCTGAAATCTACTTTAATGTATTAGACAAAATTATTACTTACCCAACTGGAGATCTGCTGCAAAATCTGAGACGGGCCCCCATAAAATGTAACCTTTCGCCGCTCTCTACTTTTGGTTACGCTCCATTTGGTCCTGGGTTCATTTCACAGAGACAGTAGGGTTAGTAGCACAATAAGACAACCAAAACTGCTGTGGCTTGGAAAAAGGGTTTTATATAGAAATAGGCTTATTACAAAGGTACAGAACAGATGTAAAAGTTGTTATAAAGCTGCTTTGGTCAGAAGTGGGTGTTCAAAGAATAGGAAGAGAAGAGAAAGAAGGGGGGAGGGGTAAGAAGTGGGTGTAAGGAGTGTCCGATGAAATAAGAAGAGAAAGATATTTTTACGTTTCTGTGTATTTATAGTGAAATTCTTCAGCACCTCCCTTTGTCATAATTTGGTTTGTTTGAGGTCTGATCTCTCCTGAATAGCAAGGAGGGGCTGTTGTCTTACAGACTAATCAGGCAAACTAGGTCCATTAAATCTGGAGACTGACATCACCAGGGGGTCAGAGCTAATCTCATCAGGTAAACTACGCTCATTAAGTCTGGAGACTGACATCACCAGAGTGTCAAAGCTGCTTGCAACCCAAGGTCTGGGAAAAGCCATGACACCTATGCTAGGCATAATGTCATGCTGATGTATGCTGACAAGAGGAAGGGCATGATTGCAATGAGAGAGGTTCTTTGAGAGAGGGGAGATGGCTGAATGAGAGGAAGAAAATGGTGAAGTCGAAGAGCACATGACAGGGTGGAAGACGAGATGGAAGGAGAGGTGAGGATGGTAAGGGGGGACTTGAGATCGTTGAAATGTGGGGAGAAACATCAGGGAGTGTCATTAGGAAAAAAAGTGATGTGGTGCCATCGGGATGAGAAGGGGAAGTTGAAGTTGGAGATATATGATGGATAGGCAGTAGAGAAGTCCCAGAGGACTAGAGTGCACCTGTTCTTAATACAGGTAATTAAGCACAGGATAGCTATAAAAGAAGAAGAGGAGCAAGGAACAGTCAGCAGAAGATGGCAGAAAGAGCTGAACAGAATTACAAAAAAGCATCTAGGAAACATACTAACTAAAACTAGACCACTCCTCCTACAGCACTCACACAGGGAAATCAGGAACAAGGAACTGGCAGACTGTACAAATGGAAAAAGTATTTCAAAAACTCTAATAAAACAGGGAAGACCTTGGGGATAAAATAAAATATATAAAAAAAACCCCTAAAACAATAAGTAGAAAGGAACCAGGCATGGGGCAGTTTAAATTTATAGGAAAGCAAAGAACAGTCAGTAGAAGATGGCAGCAAAGCTGAACAGAATTACAAAAAAACAGCTAGGAAACACACTAACTAAAACTATATAAGCATATATATAAATAAGCTGAAAACTTGAGAAATGAACAGGTAACAAAACGGTCTGAGCAAACCAGAGTGCTGGGCAGGTGCTTCCAATAAAAGTGTTCTCAGTAGAACAGAGGGCCAACTTCCCTTTTTTTTTTCATCCCAGCTGTTACTGGTTCAAGGCCAGGTTATGATGACTGTGTCGGGGGAGGGGGGGGTAACAAAACAACTGTTAACAAAAGTGGGGGGGAAAAACAATTTGCTTTTCTTTTTTGCCTGAAACCTCTAGTAACCTTTCTGTTTTTTGTTTGGGCTGCAGCCACAGCTCTTAATTATCAAAATTCCCTGCAATGAATTTATAAAAACAATACAAAACAAAATGAAAATGTATTAAAACTAAACGGCGCACAATTTTTTGCCTGCGTACCCTAAGAACATAAGAACATAAGATATGCCATACTGGGTCAGACCAAGGTCCATCAAGCCCAGTATCCTGTTTCCAACAGTGGCCAATCTAGGTCATACGTACCTAGCAGTTTCCCCAAAAGACACAGGTTCCGCAATGCTTGTACTGGGTCAAGCATTGATATCCTGGGTCCCTTCTTAATAATGGTTTATGGACCTTTCCTCCAGGAACTTGTCCAAACCTTTTTTAAACCCAGCTACACTAACAGCCTTTACTACATCCTCTGGTAACAAATTCCAGAGTTTGATTACACGTTGAGTGAAAAAATATTTTCTTTTATTAGTCTTAAATAGTTTACCCTGTAGCTTCATTGTATGTCCCCTAGTCTTTCTATATTCTGATAACGTAAACAATCGATCTACGTTTACCCGTTCCACTCCGTTCATTAATTCATAGACTTCTATCATATCTCCCCTCAGCCGTCTCTTTTCCAGGTTAAAGAGCCCTAACCTTTTTAGCCTTTCTTCATAGGCGTATCCTTCCATCCCCTTTACCATTTTGGTGGCTCTTCTCTGAACCTTTTCTAATAACGCTATATCCTTTTTAAGATATGGCAACCGGAATTGCACACAATATTCAAGGTGCGGTCTCACCATGGAACGGTATAGAGGCATTATAATATCTTTTGTTTTATATTTCATTCCTTTCCTTATGATACCTAGCATTCTATTTGCTCTCTTGGCTGCCGCTGCACACTGGGCCGAGGGTTTTAACATGTTATCCACAATGACGCCTAAATCTTTTTCCTGGGTGGTGGTTCCTAATGTGGAACCTTGCATTGTGTAACCATAGTTTGGGTTGTTCTTCCCTAGGTGCATAAGTTTACACTTGTCCACATTAAATTTCATCTGCCATTTTGATGCCCAGTCTTCCATTTTATCAAGATCCTCTTGCAATTTTCCACAGTCCTCTTGGGTTTTAACAACTTTAGTTTTGTGTCATCTGCAAATTTGATAACCTCACTAGTTATTCCTCTTTCCAGGTCATTTATGAATATGTCAAAAAGCAGCAGACCCAGCACAGATCCCTGGGGTACACCACTATTCACCTTTCTCCATTGGGAAAATTGGCCATTTAGCCCAACCCTCTGCTTTCTATCTTTTAACCAGTTCCTGATCCACAGTAGTACACTGCCTCCTATCACATGACTCTTTAGTTTTGCCAAAAGTCTCTGATGAGGGACCTTGTCAAAGGCTTTCTGAAAGTCCAGATACACTATATCAACCGACTCACCTTTGTCCACCTGTTTGTTCACACTTTCAAAAAAACATAACAGATTAGTAAGACAAGATCTTCCTTTTCTAAAGCCATGTTGGCTGTCTCCCATTAGGCCATGACTATCTACATGCTGAGTAATTTTATTCTTTATGATGGTTTCTACCATTTTTCCCGGTACTGACGTGAGGCTCACTGGTCTGTAGTTTCCCGGATCACCCCTGGAACCCTTTTTAAAAATTGGTGTTACATTGGCGATCCTCCAATCTTCAGGTATTAGAGATGATTCACAGATTACTAATAGCAGGTCTACAATCTCATATTTCAGTTCTTTCAACACCCTTGGATGTATACCATCCAGCCCAGGTGATTTACTACTCTTCAGTTTATCTAATAGTTGTAATACATCTTCCCGATGTATCGATATTTCCTTCAATTCTTCTGCACCTTTAAATACCACTTCAGTCATGGGTAACATCCCTACATCTTCCTCAGTAAAGACCGAAGCAAAGAATTCATTCAGTCTCTCCGCTATCGCCTTGTCACCTCTTAGTGCCCCTTTAACTCCTCTATCATCTAATGGACCAACTGACACTCTCACAGGTTTTTTGCTACAAATGTACTTGAAAAAATCTTTATTTCGCGTTTTTGCTTCCGCAGCAAGCTTCTTCTCAAATTCTCCCTTTGCCTGCTTTATCAATGCCTTGCATTTGACCTGCCAGTGCTTGTGCTGTTTCCAGGTTTCGTCGTTTGGCTCTTTTTTTCCATTTCCTGAAAGATGCTTTTTTGGCAACAGCCTCTCTGACCTCACCTTTAAACCATGCTGGCAGTTTTTTGGACTTCCACTTTTCCTAAAGCGTGGAATACAGCTGGTCTGGGCTTCCAAGATAGTATTTTTCAACAACACCCAAGCTTGATTTAAGTCTTTAACCTTTGCAACTGCTCCTTTTAGTTTTTTCTTAACTATTTTCATCATTTTATCATAGTTTCCCTTTTGAAAGTTAAAAAGTAGTACTGTGGATTTCCTTACTATCCCTCCTCCACTAATTAAATCAAAGGCGATCATGCTATGATCACTATTGCCAAGTGGTCCCAACACCCTTATCTCTTGCACTAGATCTGGTGTTCCACTAAGGACTAGGTCTAATATGGCTTCCCCTCTGGTCGGTTCATGAACCAGCTGCTCCAAGAAGCAGTCATTTATTTCATCTAGGAACTTTATCTCCCTAGCATGTCCTGCCGTGACACTGACCCAGTCGATACCGGGGTAATTGAAATCACCCATTATTACCACGCTGTAATGTTGGCTAGCTTCCTTGATTTCTTTGAGCATTTCATCATCCATTTGTTCATTCTGGCCAGGCGGTTGATAGTACACCCCCACTGCCATCGCCTTCCCCTTTTTACATGGAATTTCAATCCATAGAGATTCTACAGCAAATTTTGTTTCCTGCAAAACTTTAATCCTTTCTGACTCAATGCCCTCTCTAACATAGAGCGCAACCCCTCCACCAGTTTGATCAGCTCTATCATTGCGATATAGTTTGTACCCAGGTATCAGTGTCCCACTGGTTGTCCTCCTTCCACCATGTCTCTGATATTCCAATCATATCTAACCTCTCATTTAGTGCTATATATTCTAACTCTCCCATCTTATTTTTTAGACTTCTAGCATTTACATACAAACATTTTAGAGACTGTATTTTTTTCATATTAATTTGGCTATTGGTAGACATGGGTAATTTGGAATCTTTAAGCTCTGTCTGCTCCATACTCGAGGGCATTTGGGCTACTTTACTCTTTTTTGGAACCTCTGCTTTTGGTAGTATCCTTCAAAGATACATTCTTCCGAACCATCCGCTCTTGGGCGACTGTCTGCTTTCCCCTATTATCTAGTTTAAAAGCTGCTCTATCTCCTTTTTAAAGGTGAATGCCAGCAGCCTGGTTCCATCCCGGTTAAGGTGAAGCCCATCCCTTCGGAAGAGCCCCTCCTTTCCCCAGAATGTTCCCCAGTTCCTAACAAATCCAAACCCCTCATCTCTGCACCATTGTCTCATCCACGCATTGAGACTCCGGAGCTCTGCCTGCCTTTTGGGCCCTGCCCGTGGAACGGGAAGCATTTCGGAGAACGCTACCCTGGAAGTTCTGGATTTCAACTTCCTACCTAAAAGCCTAAATTTAGCCTCCAGAACCTCCCTACCACATTTTCCTATGTCATTGGTACCCTATTTATTTATTTTTTATTTATTTATTTACATTCTCTTATATACCGCGCTATTCTGCATCAGTGCGGTTTACATTGAACAAACTGAAATTACATTGAACAGGGCATTATAACTTGGAGATAACTATTTTACAGGGAACATGCGCTATGGAGGCTTAAGTGGCTTGCCCAAGACCACAAGGAGCACCTGTGGGACTAGAAACCCCAGTCCTTCCGGCCCAAGGTTGCTGTTCTCTAGTGGGATTTGAACCCCCGACCTTCCGGCCTGATGTACCTTGCCCCAACCACTAGGCCACTCCTCCACTCTATTGTTTAGTGCCTCCCATTCTCTGCACATCTTGGGACCACGACTAGGTGCAACAGCTACCAGGCATTTCTGCTGTTTACCATGGCTTGGTGGAAAGCTGTGTCCCACTGCAGTGCCTCAAGGCCAGCCTGATGTGTGTTGGCTTCAGGGTTTAAAGTCTGGGATGCAACACCTTTTGCTGGGACTTAGAAGCAGAGGAGCTAACCCTTATTAAAGTATCTTCTTGAGGACAGAGATGAGGGTTGGAGGGATGAGGATTGTGCTGAGAAGATGTGCAGGGGGAAGAGGAAGTAGAAATTCAAAATGATTGTCCTGGGGGATGGGAGGAAATAGAGAACATAATTGTGGGGGTGGGGAGGAGGACTGGGATAGGTGAAATTGTGCAGGGAGAGGGAAAATGGTGGAATAGTGCCTGGGAGAGGGGTGGTATTGATCAATCCAAAATGATGAATGAAGCATTGCAAATTTTGGTGATATATTTAACAAATATTAAAAAAAAAAACTTAATTTTAAGAACATAAGAGATGCCATATTGGGTCAAAACAAAGGTCCATCAAAGCCCAGCATCCTTTTTCCAACAGTGACCCATCTAGGTCATAAATACTTGTCAGGTTCTGTAAAGGTATACATATTCCATGCTGCTTATCCCAGGGGTAAGTAGTGGATTAACCCAGTCTACTTTAATAATGGTTTATGGACTTTTCCTCCAGAAATTTGTTCAAACCTCTCTTAAACCCAGCAACACTAACAACTTTTACTACATCCTCTAACAAATAATTCTACCTTGATTATGTGTTGAGTGAAAAATTATTTTCTCCGATTAGTCTTAAATGTGTTACACTGTAGAAAATATTTTAAATATATAACTCGTATGTACATACTAGCTTCCTTTTTATTCCCAAGTGAAGCATTATGTGTTTTTGGGAGCAAGGTCACTTCCAGCCGTGGCTCCACTCACCCAGAGATCATTTCCATTCCTGGCCCCGCACCTAGTTCCACTTCACTTTTTTTCTACAAATTAATCCCTGAGTGCTGTGCTTGGAGTCAAACACCTACCACCACTGAACCGCAATTCAAGCCGATTCCAGGTCAGTTGACTTCATTGCATATCTCACACTCCTGTATACATTTGCACTTTGCACACAGGGCATCAGACCCAATGAACAAATCCCCTTGCCCCACCTACATAACACCCAACCAATACGGACACCAGGCCCATCCCTCTCTAAAGAACACAAGCATACTAAACCTGCAACTCACAAAACACATAATGACACATGCACTACGCCCACTAATCCCACAACTACGGTATTCACCAATCCAATCATTACAGCCAACGTTAGATGTGCCTTACTAAACGCTAGATCAATCAGGAACAAACCCAACACTATCCTCGACCTCACCCTCAACAAGAAACTGGATATAATCTGCATCACTGAGACCTGGCTAGATGACTCAGATCAGATAATATTAAACCAAGTAACCCCTAAAGGCTACTCAGCATTCAATTGCATCAGAGAACAAAAGAGAGGAGGAGGTGTACTAATACTGGCTAGGAAGGAATATAGATTCAAAACAATATCTGCCATTAGCACAACTGAATCCAACACAATAACCATAGCTAACAAGTACCTGAGCGTCTCTCTCACCTACAGGCCCCCTGGAGCCACAACCGAACATCTCTCTACTGTACTTGAAGCAGTACGTGCACACAACACAAAACAAAACATAAACCCCTCATCGTACTAGGAGACTACAACCTGACCTCCGCTCCCAACAAGGAATCCACAACATTCCTAAAAGCCATGGAGTCATTAGAATATAGCCAGACAATTAATGCCCCAACGCACCAGCTTGGTACAACTCTGGATATGGTCTTTATTCCAACGAACTTGGTGGAACAGGGCAAGGCCACAACACCAACAATTACGCCGGTCCCTTGGTCATATCATCCTGTAATAGAATTCACCCTGACCCTGAATAACCCCACCCAACACAAGGAAGATGAGTACAACCAGGTGTTATAGAACCTTCAATAAAGATTCATTCTTAGACGAAATCATTCCACAACTCCAGCAGGAATGCGACACCCTGGATCTAAGCATAGAGAAATGGAACACCATAATATCTAATGCAGCATCAGCCCCTAGGAATACAAAACCACAAGTACGAAGGAGACCCAACGCCCCCTGGTACTCAAACGACATCAGAGATGCTAAACGCACTTTCCGAAGACTGGAAAGAAAATGGAAAATCGCCTAACTCCCAGACCCTATACAGAGCCAAGCTATTGGAATATAACAAGCTGATAAATGAGCGTAAACAGCAGCACCACACCAACCTAATCATGAAGTGTGTCGTCAAACCAAGAGAACACTTTAGCATTGTCCAAAAGCTCCCTAAGGACACCACGCAACTCTGTACCCACCATATTGACCCACAGGAATTTGCGGACTATATGAAAACAAAAAAAACACCACTCAGACCTGCTCCATCACACAACAGACAGATGACCAAGATATGAATGAGCAACTTCAAGCCTGGGAGGACTTTAGCATACCATCAGCATACCAAGTAGAGGAAATAATACATGGACGCAACACAATAACCTCACCATCAGACCCATGCCCAGTGTCTTGGATAAAACTCACTAGAAGCCAGTTCTCCCATTACACTCACAAAATCGTCAAAGATTCACTCCAACAAGGATACATGCCACAATCACTCAAGCATGCCATGATACGACCGATACTTAAAAGCAACAACCTAAGCCCATCTGAACCAAAATCATACTGTCCCATCTCCAGCCTTCCATTCCTTGCAAAAATTGTTGAAAATACAGTGCAAAGGCAACTTCAGGACCATATTGACATGTATGCCCCAATGGACATCCATCAGCATGGCTTTAAACCACAGCACGGCGTGGAAACGCTACTCACTTCCCTCTTTGATAACCTCTTAAGAGGCATAGATAACATAAAGAATGGATTCCTACTAGTGTTCATAGACATCTCAGCAGCCTTTGACACAGTGTCTCACACCAGATTACTGCAGCGCCTGCAACAGATAGGGCTACACAAGAACACCCTGAAATGGTTCACCTCCTACCTGGAAAATCGAACCCAACAAGTCATATGCGATCAGAAGAAATCACTGCAATTCCCCGTCATGCAGGGAATACCACAAGGTTCTGCCCTGTCATCAATGCTCTTTAATATATACATCCAGCCCATATGCAACATCATGAAACGACACAAACTCCAATATCACATATATGCTGACGACATCATGGTGTATGCCCCAATCAACCTACTAGCACTTAACACCAAAACAATAACAAAATGCCTTGAAGACATGAATGCCTGGCTCACAACCAATAACTTGACAGTCAACTACGATAAAACCAAGGCAATGTTCGTCACCAGGAACCCCAACTTCATCCCACCACAGACCATCAGCATTCTAAACAAACTCATAGTAGTCGAGGATGAAGTTAAGTACCTGGGCATCACAATGGACAGAGCACTGAACTCGAAATCTCATATCACCAAAACTGCAAGCAAGGCCTATCAATGTTTGAGGACCATAAGAAAGATCAAGCCACTATTCCGCCAAGATCACTTCCACACAGTGTTCCAAGCACTCATTACATCTCTACTTGATTACGGAAACTTGTTATATCAAGGCCTCCCTCAGCAGACCCTACACCCATTCCAAATGGTGCAAAACACTGCAGCACGCATCATTACTGACACTCCAAGAGCTGAGCACATCACCCTCGTCTTACAGCAACTACATTGGCTCCCAATGGTAGCCAGAGCAAAATTTAAAACATTCCTGATCATCTTCAAAATCATTCACCATCTCTCGGCGAATGCACTCCAAGATATCATAACAAGGGATATTAGTAATAGACCGAGAAGGACTAATAATGACAACATGATCGGCATGCCTGCAGGTTACCACAAGACTAAACAAAATACCTCAAGAAGAGCTCCATCACTAATGGCATCCACACTATGGAACTCCCTCCCAACGAGCCTGAGGGCATTAGAAGACATCACAGACTTCCGCAAGGCCCTTAAAACACTGCTCTTTACAGAAACATATGAGCAAAGACATAACACAAATGGCACAGCAACTACCCCTCCATCTCAATACCTAATCTTCCCAACCAGACTTAGGAATTCAGTGTATAGTGTTGTGAAGCACCCTCATGCTAAATGTAACCCTCCATAGTGGTGTTAAGTACCCTCAAGATGGCGGTTGCAGTTGACTCAGAGTGAACACGCTTTTCTTCGCTCATGGGGAAAAAGCGGAAGGGCAAGGCTGGGCAGGGGCCCTCGCAGCCCGCTCTTGCCTCCACGCCTCTTGCCTCTGTATCGGGTCCTTTGGATTCTTACTTAGTGCGTGCACCTCGGTATCTGGGCGTCGCTGGTGGAGAAAGCCGGCTGGCTGTTTCATCGGAGTCGGAGTGCTCGGTGGCAGCCTCGGCGACATCTTCCTCCCCAGTTGTGAGCTCTGCGCCTAAGATTCTCCGCTGCAGTTCGCTGCCGGAAGGCTTCCTGGAGGTTTCCTCTCCTGGTTTCTCAGGTGGAGTTCTTGCCTCACGAGAGTCAGGAAAATGCGGGCCGGAGGTGTGTGAGAGTGGGGTTGGTGTTGGTTTTCACCCCCCCCCCCTTGGTATCTGCATCTGTTGGAGTTATACGCCCAGGGAAGGCCTCATCTCCTGAGCGTCGAAGCTACAACGTGGGCTGTGGTAATGGAGAATGCAACGGCGTCTTCCCCGGACGGTGCTTTCTTCAACGTCCAACAAATTTCACTTTGGAGACAATTTGGGATGCTATTGTCTCACTTGGAGGAGCTCTTCTCCCGCAAGTTACATCCTTATCATCTAAGGTGAAACTTATGACGGAAAATATAACTGAGCTTGAGAAGAAGGTATCTGGTATCTCCTGTGAACTTGAAACTGAACGGAAGAGAATTTCGTCTTTAGAAGATCAAGCTGATGCTTTTAGGAAGAACTTTTCATCTGTACAGGTTAAATTAGAGCAGTTAGATAACACAGGTACACTAAAAAAAATTTTTTTTAAACTGCCTCTAATGTTTCGATTGATTTTTACGTTTTTTGGTGCGCTGAATCCAAATCTGGTAACCAATTTGCTCCATCACGTACAGATTTTTTGCTACATTGGGTTAGCAGTTTGAGGTGAACGTTTCAGATTGAGTGCGATCGAGATAAAAGTTTCTTGGATGAATTCTTTATACTAATTGTTTAGTAGTTATTCAAATAAGAATAAAGAAAATTGTAACAAGGCAGCACATAAGAATAGAGTAATGTCAACAAAACACACTGTGATGGTAGCAAAATTGTCAGCACTTAAAACAGCCACATACATGTGCACAAACATTGAGCATATAAGAGCGAGGTTAGACACAAAGCAAAGCAAAGAAATGTGCAAAAAATGTTGTACAGGTATGTATGTAAGAATAGAAAATGCAAACCGCACCATTGCAATACATGAAGACAAACACCCGATGGTGTGAAAATAAAATTCTAATAAATGAGATCCGACACTGGTAATAACTAGCAAATTTTTATTTCAAAGTTTAGTAAAAACACGATATTTGTCAACACAGTTTAGATTTTAAAGTCATTCTTGGGTCAATCAATCTCCTGGTGGGCCCGTTTCTTCTTCCCCCGAATGCTTCTCTTGGTGCACTGCTTGGCGTATTTTTCATCTGGGGTTTCCCGCAGCAGCAACCAGCAGAAATCAGCCATCATAGTGGTGTTCCATCTTCCTTGGTACCTTCTCTCTGCGTCCTTGATGTCCTGGTGAAACCTTTCACCTTGTTCTTCACTGTACGCCCCCAAGTTTTTGGGAAAGTAGTTCACATGGGAGTGCAAGAAATGGACTTTCAGGCTCATGTTACAGCCTTGTTCTTTGAAGGCATTGAGCATCCTGGCAACAATATCCTTATAGTTCTCATCCCGCCTGTTCCCCAAGAATTTGAGAACAACATCCTTGAAGGAATCCCAGGCTTCTTTTTCCTTCTCAGACATCGTTTCAGCGAATGCTCCATCTGAAATGAGTTTCCTTATATCAGGGCCAACAAACACTCCTTCCTTTAGCTTTGCTTCAGAAAGTCGGGGGAACTTTGAGCAAAGATACCGAAAGCACTCACCATCTTTTGGAAGGGACTTGATGAATTGCTTAATGAGACCCAACTTAATGTGGAGAGGTGGTAATAAAATTTTATCACGAGGTACCAAGCTCTCATGAAGAACATTTTTCTCACCGGTCTCAAATACTCCCGAATTGGCCAGTCTTTTTTCCCCCAGTGTAGGTCGCGGGCCCGGCTATCCCACAAGCAAAGGAAGCAGGGATATTTGGTGAAACCGGATTGCTGCCCTAATAGCATGGATAGAATTTTAAAGTCTCCACAAATCATCCACTTATGCTCATCATAACGAATCTTCTGAAGAATCAGGGCCAAATTCTCGTATTTTTCTTGGAGAATAACAGAGTGAGCAATAGGAACTGAAGCGAATGTGTTGCCATTATGAAGAAGAACTCCTTTTATGCTGTCTTTTGACGAATCAATGAACAGCCGCCATTCAGCAGGATCATACTTGAGTTTAAACTTTTCCATCACTCCGTATATATCGTTGCAAAATACCAAATCTTCCTCTTTGCTGAAATACTTCAAAAATTGTGTCTCGGGGTTGCGGTACCAATAAAAAGTTGTTCCTGGTGACAATAGATTTTTCTGTTTAAGCCGAGAACCTAGCAGTTGGGCAGCATCTTTTGGGAGTCCTAAATCCCGGACTAAATCATTCAATTCAGCTTGAGAGAAAAGTTCAGGTTTCGGATCTGGTTCAGTTTCAAACTCGGAAGTACTGGACTCATCGGGAAAAGCCATCTGTTGAGTCTCATCATGATCAGAACCGTCCACACAAATATGATCCAAAGATTTTGGTGGTTCAGGCACAGGTACTTTGTTGCTATGAGGCATAGGCCTAATTGCTGAGGGAAGGTTGGGGTAACTTATTACGTTCTTATTTTTTAAGTTGTATCCCTTCACAATGCAAGAGCAAAAATAGCAGTCACTGCTGTGGTCTCTTTGTTCACGCCACATCATAGGTATTCCGAAACGAAATGCTTGTTTTTTACCTTTCATCCATAAGCGTAGATCTTCCTCACATGTCTTGCACACTTTGTGAGGAGCCCACGGTTTGTCTTGATCGCCTAACTTCAAACTGAAATAGGCGAAATATACTTTTTTAATAAATGCAGAAATGTTCCTCTGCCGCTTTTTCACGGTATACTCCCCATAAATAAAACAAAAACTATCCGGAGAGTTGACCCAACCTCTGGCTCTGTGAGCCATCACAAATACACAGCACTGCAAACTACAACTGTAGTGAACCACTTCAGAATAAAGCTGGATTACGACTGAGCAAACAAAAGGTAATAATGAACTTGCAAGAAACTGAAATTTGACAGGAACGTTCATGTCGCAACCACCGTGTTTGAGCGAGCGAGCGAACGAGGCGAGGCGAACAGGAAAGAACATGCGCCAGCGCGAGTACTGGATTTAGCCCCCCGCCTCCCAATTGTCCTGTTAATGTATAAAATGAATACAAAACACTCTAAAATATCATGAGGGAGTGTTTCTAGTTAGTTAACCATTACAGCCTCTATTTTGGGCCAAGAAAATAAACTGCAGTCGGCTAAAAAGAAATTATGTGAACATTCCTTATATGGGTAAGAAATCTAATTTTGCAAGAAAACGTGACGTGATGGAACATTTTGGCTATTTTTCCTGGATTCAGCACCCCAAAATCTATAGGAATCAGTTGCAAAATTGGAGGCAGTTTTTTGGTAGTGTACCTGTGTAATCAATCGCGGATGCATAATTTAAGAATTGTTAATTTTCCCAGAGTGATATCTATTCCAGCTAGAGATATGTTTAAAGAATATCTTACAGAGATTTTGGGGGTCTCTCCTGAACTTATGCCACCTTTGGTTAAAGTTTATTATTTGCCTAAGACCAAACGGGTCCCTGTCGTGAATTTAGTAGGTGGGTTAATGCATGGGGAGGCTCTCAATGTCACTGATTTATTGGAAAATTCGAGTCTTGAATCCCAGGAGCCTTCTACTTTATTAATAACTTTTGCTCTGTTATCTGATAAAGAGTGGATGTTAAAATTTGTTTTTTCAGAAAAGGAAGCTCTTGTTTCGGGGTTTAGCTGTTCGTATGTATCCAGATTTGGCAAGAGATACCCAGAAACGACGCAGAGAGTTTTTGCTGCTTCATCCTGGGATCTTGCAATTGGGGGGGTTATTCTTTTTAAAACTTCCATGTAAATGTTTGATTAAATATCAATCTACTTCTTATTTTTTTTTTACCCTTCTCAATTGGTTGCTTTTATCAATGCCAGATGCTTAGAAGCTTCTATTGACTCCATTTAGTAGCTCATGTATGATATCGCCTAGATATAGTGACTTCAACTATATTCCTTATGTTTCGTGTGATTTCTGTGATGCTCTCCCCCCCTAGTAGTGGACTGGAGAGGGTAGACACTTAAATTGAACCTTTGCTTTTTGAATTAATGTTGTACTTTATATCTTGTTTGAGATATTTTCTTGTGTTTTCCCTATTTCTTAAGAAGGGTTCTGGTTTTGGAACCACCTTGAATTTATTGTAAAATTTGCATAAATAAAAAAGAAAAAGTACCCTCATGCAAATTAAATACCCACATGTTAAATGTAACCCTGCAATGTGATTTAACCACTTTGATTGTAGGATAAGGTGGTATACAAATCTGTCTAAATAAAATAAATTAAATATCTTAATTTTTGCAAAGCAAGAAACTGTTTCAAGAAATATCTGGGAACATACACATCCTCTTCCCATAGAAAGCTATATCTTTTTGTTCTTAAAATATCCTTTGAGAACATCTACTTTGTTGGATTCCGACATAAATGTAGACACCCTGGTGGCTTTCTTGGCTATCTTGTTGGTAGAATCCTCTAGAAAGGCTGTTAAATTCTGACTCTCATTGACCTGTAGAACATCCATTCCACCCTCATTAAATATGAGAATGTTAATCTTAATAGGCACATAACATTTAGCTATTTGGACTTCCTTAGGAAATTTAAGAACTTCTTTTGAAATATTTCTTTAATACAATTTTCGCGGACAGATGATATATACGAGGAAAATTAAAAGCGCAAAATGTTGAGTCCTTAATAGCAGATACATTCTTAGACTGTAATGTTTGAAATTGCACATCAATTTTTCTTATGGATTTATCTATTTGTAGAAACTTGGAAACACCTCTTAGAACTTAACTGCCATTTCCTAAGAAAAAAAAACACAAAAAGGAAATGACATTTGTGAACATTGATTCTGTACAAGCCAAGACTTCCCAGAGATCCTTTAAATTCACTTCTTGTACAAGAACAGCAGTCTTATTCTCCGGTGCTTTAGACAAGAAAATAGGATGAGGCAATAAGGAAACTACTTGCACTGGGGAAGAAGCATTACCAGATACCTCATCCGACAAGGCGATATTTGACAGAAGGAGATTCAAAGGAGGGGGAAGCGACCTTTCTACAGAACTCAAAGAAGCTCCTTCTGAAGAAGGTTATGAGCCACTACGTGTTTGTCCATTGGCCTCAGTTTTAATAGCGGCCCCAATTGAACCTGGCTGATTTTTTTTTTCTTTTGTTTCTTTTCTACCATAGCTATTTCACTAGCTTCCTCACATGACCACTTGGATTTCAAGCTGGGAAGCCCCTTTATCAGCCAGGTAACCCCAGCAAAGTCCAGCAGCATGTTTATGTCCATTGGTGCTCCAAAAGGGCATGACCTGCCCCTTCGGGCCATACCCCATGGCCACATGTCCAAAGGAACACCAACTTTAAAGCCCCAGCTGATGCCCAAGTTGATATCATTGGTTGGCTCCATGGTTGCCTGCACCACGGCTCCTCTCTCAAGGGCATCATCTTGGTAAGCCTGACGGCAGCTGTCATTGCACTGCTTCCTGGATCTTCTCTTGGGTAGAGAATTTGTTTTTGCCTACCAGAGTAGTGGAAAACAAGAGAGGGAAAATCCCATTTGAATAAAGTAGATGGACCAATTGTTTATCATTTGCTGTTACTGTGTAAATTAAGTTTCCCTTCAGAAATAGATAATGTCATACAACTTACTAGACTACCACTAATTTAATTAAAGTACACAAACTAGCAAATTTTTCAGGGTGCACAAATGCAGTAGCAACTGTGATATCTGAATAGCTAAGGTCCTTCCCAGAATGATCATGGAGTTATTATTTTCATCTACTAACTCAGTTTTCCTGTGATCTGCTCAGTCTACCAACCAATACATACAAGAATGAAAGCTAACTTCTGCAAATCAGTAGAGGTCTCCAAGTTCCATTAATTCATTTTTTTAATTTAACCGTAATACTTCATAGTTCACAAAACATTCTAAGATTGACAGTATGTCCAGATTCGTTGTAACTGATTAATTTCCATTCTCAAGCTGCCATCTCCGCCTTCGTTCTGTTCTTCCAGACAGAAGTCACAGCCAAGTGCACAGATTTATGCAACACACCCTTTACAAGTACTTTTGCATTGCTTAATTGAATTCTGCTAAACTTAATCATGGCGTAATAATTATTTAATATCATGATGCTAAAAGCAAATCTTTTTTTCCCTTAGTGAATTTGTCCACTTTACCATCATGGTTGTAATTCTTTTTTTACACCCAAATCTTTCCCAAACATAGAGCTTTAAGCACATCATCTTTCTTTGAATCTATGATCCAGTCCAAAAGGACTATAATATCTGTGCAATTGGGTTGCTGTTGAGCTGTAAATTCAAATTGTTAGCAGTCATTTTGATGTACTAGATTTCTATTTTAAGGCTCAACAGCTTTAGAAGCATACCGAAGCAAGAGCTTTTTCTCTCTGAAATTGCCGCCATGTGCTATTCTGCTATGGAAATATAATATCTCTTAAGAAACATCATAACACTCTTCCACTCCATTCATCTAAACTACTCAGTTTTAAGACTTGATTGCTACAGATTGGATTAAAACAGATTAAGGGAATGTTCAGATTTCATTGTCAGAAATTAGACCTCTAAATTAAAGCTTTTAAAGAGAGGGAACAAGAGGATTATTATGCATACCAAAGAATATCTGCAGGCAGCATCCTATTCTGGGCCCCACCGCATGTGGAAGTTTTCCATATACATAGAAAACAGCAGTTCAGCATTGCCAAGATGCATTTCAGTAATGCTGAGCTGGTCTCCCCAGAATATTCAACTTAGTTAAAAGCTATTTAACATCCTTTGGAGAAAAAATGATATATACAAAATAGCTAAAATTCCAATTTCTTGCTTTTCAACTATTATCTGATTTCAAGAGCAGTAGATAGCATAGACTGATTGGATCCAGTGGTGTCTGAGAAGCAAATGAGAGGAAAAATCATATCTTGTGTGTACCAGGAATATATCCTTAAGTTATTTTTGTTTTTTTTCTTTTCGTAACCCCTACTCTGAACATTAAAGATGACTCCTATCAGGAAAAAGCCACTTGGGCTTGTATGCCAAGTCTGTTAATATGGTTTCTGTAAAGATAGAAATTGAGTACTGTGGTTTCTCTAGCAACAGCACGAATCAGAATTCTTATATATAAAACCAAATGTTATAAGGTGATTTTGAACAGATTTTTTACTTTGAAAATGTACTAATCATGTTTAATGATTTTGTGGTCACCTTTTTCGCAATAAATAATGGTTTATTGAAAAGAGCCAGGTTGTCCACACAGGCAGAAATACAGTTGTGGTCAACATTGGCACCCTTGATTTTAGGTATGTTGTGTACAATGTCTTGTGAAATAATTGGAAATATTCAAACTGCATGTCATAATATTTTAATAGTATGTTCAAAGGTGTACAAACAAAAAAAAGATGTCTGTGCAACTTTAACGTAGTAATTTCTGAGTAAAAAAACAAAATATGACCTGGACAAAATTAATGGCACCCTTCAATAATATTTGGTTGCACAACACTTGGCAATGATAACAGCCTCCAAACGTTTCTTGTAGTCATAAGTTTTTGTACATCTGTCTGCTGGTAGTTTCTCCCACTTTTCAACTACGATTTGTTCCATCTCATAAACATTTTTAGGATTCCTTTTACCAGTGGAAGATTTCAGCTCTTTTTAAAGGTTCTCGATTGGATTGAGATCAGGACTCATTGCTGGCCAGTTGAAAACAGTCCATTTTTTCCTTTTGAACCATTCTTTTGTACTTTTGAATGTATGTTTTGGATCATTGTCCTACTGAAGGATCCATGACCTTTGACCCAGTCCTAGTTTTCTGATATTAGGTAGCACATTTCACTCCAAAATACCTTGGTAGTCCTCTGACTTCATGATTCCTTTAATACGTTCCAGGCATCCAGTTCCTGAGGCAGCAAAACATCCCTATATCACTGAAAGAACCTCACGGCCTATGCTACTCCTGACCAGGTAGCAAAATTCGTCATCAGCTCTTTGGCTCCAATTCTCTAAATTCAAGTGCAGATTTAAATGCAAATATAGTGAGGAATGAAATAAAAACACAGCACACATAAACAGAGACTTATCAATAACAGTATGTCTTAAGGCCTTAGAGAGGCTCAGGCCTACTAACTTGAGCAGTGTCCTGTAATCCCTACTTAGCTAGGCCAGAGTACTTCTTTTATTAGGAAAAACTGTTACATGGTACAAATTCAGCTCTACGTCAAGCTTTGTTTATCTACATGTGATAGGTTTGTGCTTTGATTCATAACATGTAGTGTCTAGTTTTACCTTTCTCAGCTCAAGCATTCTGAAAACAAAAGCATTCTGTCCCATTTTTCACAATCTACTAAATATGGCTTTGGCTTCTATACACATCTCTGCTTGGGTCCATAGGGAGAGGAATGGTCAGCAGAAAAAAGGTGGTGATAGTGCCTCTCTATAAGTCTCTGGTGCGACCTCATTTGGAGTATTGTGTGCAATTCTGGAGACCATACCTTCAAAAGGATATAAACAACTTGGAGTAGGTGCAGAAGGTGGCTACTAAAATGGTTTGTAGTCTTTGGTATAAAGCATATGAGGACAGATTTACAAATCTTAATATGTGTGCGTTAGAGGAAAGACAGGATAGAGAGGAAATATAGAGATGTTTAAAATCTCCATGGCATAAATGCACAGGAGGCGAGTCTCTTTGGATTGCAAGCAAGCTCTGCTATGAGGGGACATAGGGTGAGGGTGAAAGGGAAAAGACTCAGGAGTAATATGCAAAAATATTTCTTTACGGAAAGAGTGGTAGATATGTGGAATAGTCTCCCAGTGGAGATTGTAGAGATGAGGACAGTGGCTGAATTAAAAAAAGCATGTGACAAACACAGAGGATCTCTAAACATAAAAGGGGGACTATTGTAGTTGATATGGAAAAGCAGACTAGAGGGGCCATCAGGTTTTTTCTGCCATCATGTTTCCATACTAAGCTGCTACAGATCAAACTTCATTGTCAACAAAATTCCAACAATTCTCCATATTAACCTTTTCAGTATAGCCTGGTACCCCACTTCAAATCCCTTTCTACAGTTATTATGGAACCTCCACCACATTTACAGTTGTGGTCAACATTATTGCCACCCTTGCAGTTCAACCCCTTAATATCCAAATCGCAAAAAAAAAAAAAAAAGCCAGTAAAATGGCTTTGGTCTATATATGCACACGAATTTGACGTGTAAAAGATTCAAATAAGACCAGACCATTTGGCAAAAGGAAATATTAGGAACAATTATAAACAATTCAAGAAGAACCGTATTCCTATTGCAATAAAATTAGATGCACCTGTGATCAATTGTCAGTACCCATATAACTTGAATCAACCAATAAATGATGACTCTAATGTTGAAAATGACCACATTCATTCCCTATTCCATTTTCACAGTGGTGCAGACGAGAGCTGCCTGTGACTGTCAGAAAAAACATTCTCTGGGACCAAGAAGGAAGTCAGTCCTCGCATATGGGTCACTTCACTGACGGAGCCCGCACAAGAATGCTTCCCATCTTCCAAAGGAAGGCTTTGGAAGGTGCACCACGCATGCATACCAGTCTTCCCGCCTGAAGGAGCCATCTTTATCTCAGTCGTCTTTTTTCCGCAGAGCCCTTCTGACGTTAGTCTGATCTTCGGAAAAAGTTTGACCTTCAGTATCGTTTTTTGGTATCTTTTCTCCTTTTTTTGGTCATGTCGGCCACTTTCTTTTTGCCTGTGCCCAGGAGTGTCTGTACCTCGGGTGGCACTTTTTTTCTTCGGATTTCTTTTTCTTTTGAGGCATGCGGATCTTTTCTCTTGCGCCCCCTGGTTGACTGGAACATTGGAATCTCTTGACTTGGCGGATGCCATTTTCCCCAACATGTCCAAGGCGTCCTGTGGTTTTAAAAAATGTACCCAGTGTGGCCGAACCATCTCGGTGACAGACCCCCACAACTGGTATCTTCAGTGTCTTGGGCCATACCATGAGCCCTTTAATTGCACACTCTGTCTTCAGATGACAAGCAAAGGGCTTCTGAATCGGGAGAAACAGCAGGAATCACTGTTTGGAGCTTTGACGTCATCTGCATGGATGCCCTTGAAGGCTCACCCCTAGGTATTGGCCTTGCATAGAGGCCGGGCTCACTCAGAGCCACAATGCTGTGAGGCTTCGGATTGTAGGCTCTCCTTTGAGGAGGAGGGCCCCCAGAAGGACAGTCTCCAGCCTCGTTGGCATCTAAGGGGGATGCCAAGCCCTGAGCGAAGACCCATGGGCATTGGCATCGCAGCCCTCAATGAGACTGAGGTGAGAGCCGGGAGCAGCCTCCCAAGCTGCTCCTGTGGAAGGAGTTGCCTCCCGAAGCCTCTGAGGACTGACAGCCAACTCCCAAGGCAGTTACCATCATGGAGTCCACACCAAGGGAACCAGCATCGGTACTGGTGGCTGCTGCGCCAGCTCTGGCATCGGAGACCACGCTCTTCGCATAGCGTATGGAGGCACTTGAGCGCAGCTTGTCTGCATTCCTTGCTCAGCAGGCCTGCCGGGACCCGATTACCTTGAGTACCCATCCACTGTAGTTGTCTTTCCATTGGAGGTGCAAGCCCTCCCCCGAGGTGACAGCGTTTTCAGGGGCCACTTGGGGTTGTTCTCAGCACCCCGCTTCTCTCCACTGAGCATCTCTGGGTCAGAGCACCGAGAGCCTTGGATGCCTTCTACCCCTCCCGGCTGACAAAGAATTGTGTTGGTACTTCAAGTTCTTATTGGAGCTGTACTCTGACGTTTGAGAATCTGAGGAGGAGAAATCACCCGAGACCGTGCGGCTTCAAGATATCCCATCAGATCCTTCTCCACCCCATGAAAGGAGAAAGTCCCTGCCGGAGGACTTGTCCTTCCGGGAGTTTGTGAGGGATATGGGAAAGGCCTTGCCTTTCACTTTCAAAGCTGAATAGGAGCCAAAGGCTGAGGAACTCGACATCCTCTGGTACTCTTCTCCCCCGAAGGAAGCCGCCATGGTGCCAGTGCACCAGATCCTTGAGTCTCTCCTTTTTCGGAATGTGGGAAATGCCTCTCATGGTGCCCACTGAGTCATCGTCTCGATTCCCTCTACAGGGTGAGCAAGAGCCCCAACTTTGGGAAGCCACAGCTTCCCCATAACTCTGTGGTGGTGGAGTCGTCCATGAGCCACATCAAATGCTCTAAGATGCACTCCTCGGTTCCCCTGGGCTGGGAGGCATGCACCATCGATGGCTTCGGTAGAAAATGCTACCAAGGCTTGATGCTGGTGGCCTGTATTCAGGCCTACCAGCTGTACATGGGGATGTACCTCAGGGATCTGACTGGGGATCTCACTGGTTTCTCCATGCAGCTGTCTGAGAAGCAGTTGTAATGGTACCAAGCCCTTGTTGCAAAAACCATAGACTGCTCTAAATTCATGACTTGAGCATCTTATGACTGCTTCGAGTTAGTGGCTCGGGTAGCTGTGGTGGTCTTGGGGGCCTGTCGCCTTGCATGGCTGCAGTCCTCTGTCCTGAAGCAGTGGGTCCAGCACCAACTGGTGGATGTCCCCTGCAAAGGTGAGAACCTCTTTGGGATGGAGGAGAAGGCTGGTGAGCTGGAGAGAGAGCAGCTAACCATGACTCAGCTCTCCAGAAAGACCTCTGACCCTTCCCTGCAAAAATCCCTACAAAGTCTTATGGTTCCTATAATCCATACCAGTCCTACCAGCAGCTATAGCACAGCCAACAGCAAAAATGTCAAGGACATTGTCCACCATGCTGTCCAAAGACCCCGAAGTCCCAACCGGCGCCACATCCGCAGCCGGGGGATGGGTTTTTGACTCTTTCATCAGGGACATGGCTCTTCTTTCCCTCCTGGAGACTGTTTCCTCCAAGGCTGGGGGAAGATTGATCCACTTTGCCCACAGGTAGCCAAAAATAACAGACTCCTGGGCCCTCGGGCTTGTCCAGGATGACTACCTACTGCACTTTGATCAGCTTCCTTCTCCATTCTTCCCAGGGGAGTATTGGCTCAACCACCACCATCACCTGTTGCTATAGTAGGAGGTCCGCTCCCTCCTAGCCGACCAGGTGGTGAAACTAGTTCCTCCATCGTAGACGGGGTCAAGTTTCTACTCCGCTACTTCTTGGTTCCCAAGATGACAGGAAGGTTCCTGTCCCATTCTGGACCTCCGAAACCTCTACTGGTTTCTAGTGAGGGAAAAGTTCAAGATGGTGTCTCTAGGAACATTACTCTACCTCCAACCTCAAAACTGGCTATGTTTGCTGGATCTCAAGGGTGCATACGCACACATCCTCATTCATCCCCTCCACATGCAATATCTCTGCTTCGTGCGAGTGCTGTCCTTAGGCCCTACTTCCACCCCCAAAGTCTTCACCAAATGCCTAGGCGGTGTTGGCAGCTTTCCTCCGCACTCAGGCGATCTTTGTCTTCCCTTATCTGAATGACTGGTTGATCATGGCCAGAACACCAGTGGAAGTCCAGTACTCGGCCCAGCTCACCATCCAGGTCCTGGAGAACCTCTGCTTCGTGATCAGCTACCCCAAATCTCATCTACAGTCCTCCCAACGACTAGAGTTCTTTGCGGTGCTACTAGATACCACTCGAGCTCGAGCTTATCTGCCACAGGACAGAGCCCAACACTTGGTAGCCCTTTCGCACGAGATTCAGCAATCTTCCTTATATAAGGTTCTATGTAAACCTCTTTGACTATTGAAAGGGATTCTGATTTTCTTTTTCCCCATATAATTATTCCCTATTCATACATCTTCATATAAATAATGTTCCACTGTATAAATAGGATCAGGGAAGAGGAAAAAGCATTTTAAAAACATGATGAGAGAACAGACATCTGGAACTGACAATATATTCCTTATAACTTCTGCAGAATATTGGTGACAAAGGTTTCATAGATACAGTGAATCAGATAAGTTACTCATTCTCGTATTCCCATAAAATGTCGCCCTCCATGTCTTTATCTTAGATCTCCAAATCAACAAAGTACTGGAGTGTAGAAATGACATATATCTTAGATATTTTGCAGGTCATGTTGACTGGCTTCTAGAGAGAAAAGTAGGATTTGGAAATGGAGCAAGAGATGGTTATTTCCTCTGAGTGATAGGGAGAGTGATTCAGAAGACAGATGTGTATCTTTGCTTTCACTAAAAGGTATTTGATAGTCTACCTACCAGTTTCATTTATACTCTGTAGAGCTGGTATACCAAAACATGAAATGTAGTTAATCATAGTTTTTCATCAGAATCAAATAGCTATAGTTTTGACAGCAAAAAGAAATAAAAGTATACATATTTCCCTATTTGTATCAAATTCATATATTGAAATTTTAATATTGAAAGTGCTAGAAGAATAGAAAGGTATAAACATCAGTGGCATAAACTTGCAGATATTCAATATGCTGCTGATAATACTCAAAATAGAAAATAGCTAATAGCAATTCAGCCTTACAAAGCCAAAACAGACAAAATTTGTAGAAACAATCTTATTTTTCTTTATACTTTTGATCAAAGTCAAACATTTCAATTATTATATATGGTGCCACGCTGCTTAAAATATTACAGTTAATAAGAGCTCGGATTTCTTCACAGTGTGGTTTATTCAGCCATTACCGACTCAAATTCATCATAGCTTCCCAAAAAAACTTCATTTAAGCTGTACCTCTCATTTTCAGCATTCAATACATCATTATAGACAATTGCTTAAATTATGTTTAGCATAAACACTTGCCCATTGACTTGCAGAGTCCCACAGGACTCTGTTCTTTCTCTTCTCCTCGTTAATATTTTCTAAGCCCTTTGCTAAATCTCATCCAGTTCATAAGTATCTCCTCGTATATATCTAAGCAAATGACATTCTTCTCATTGTCTACATACTGTAGATTTACTTCACCCAGACTTTCCTCAAATTACTGCCTGTCCAAGATTATGGCATGACTACAAATTGTCTCAAACTAAACCCTAGGGGGAAAAAAAATCCATCACCATGTAGCTGACAGGAAGTTCAACCCCTCCTACTATTTCCCCCATTACCCTGCAACCATGCTTTAAATTTCTAGGTATTTTGCTGGACTAAACTTTCATTTGCCTCTCAAATCACCCATGTCTGACATCCTTATTCTGTGCTCTGTCACTATTGAGCCATTTGTCCTTTCTTGGACACCTCACCTCAAATCTCCGTTCTCCTTAGTTTAGTAATTGCTAGGCTTCGTTGTTGCAATATTATCAATTCTCCGGGAACAAGAAGGAAGTCAGTCCTCACATATGGGTGACGTCTGCACTGACAGAGCCCTCATGGAAGCATCACCCCAGCTTTCAAAGAAAGCCTTTGGGAGTTGCCACCATGCATGTGTCGTCCCCTTCCTGCCCAAGGATGCCATCTTGCTCAGTCTCCTTATTTCTGCGGAGCTCTTCAGACATTTGTCTGGCATGTCCCTGGAAAAAGTTGATTTTTTCTCAGAGTTTCATACTTACCATCTGGTTATCACACTGGTACTCTTCCCACCACTGACCTCATTGCTTTGGCATCGAGTTCAGTCTATCTTTTGTAGTTTTCATTCTTTTCTTTTCCTGGCATCTTCACGCCTTTTTTTCACCCGTGCCAGGGTACTTTTTCCCCCCATGGCTACCAGTGGCTTTAAGAAGTGTGATCATTTCTCTAAAATTATATCTTTGACCGACACACACAACTGCTGTCTCCGCTGCTTTGGGCCAGACCATGACCCGGCAGCCTGTGGTCTCTGCAAAAGGATGTCCAGTAAGGCCCTAAAGAGCCGCCAGCAACAGCACAACAAGTTTTTCCCCGAGTCCCCGGTGCCTCCGAAGGCCAGGGCCTCGTATGAGGCCCCGACATCTCGGGCGGATCCTCCCGAACCCGAGCCTTGTCATGGGTCTTCAGAAAGGGGGTCTCCCTCAAGGGAACCCAGAAAGAAGAAGAAACCCTCAAAGGTCATGTCCTTGGATGGTTCCGACTGGCCAGGTGCTCCCAGCCCCGGTTCTGCAGTCCGAGATGTTCGTCCGAGGCGTCAGAGGGAGCAGCCTGTGAAAGCCCCCTGAAAGGATCTGACCGTGGACTGGCCTCTGTCCCCAGACACCATCCTTGTTGATGATTCTCCTACTGGAGAGCCTGTGTTGGGTCCGAGTCACTCGGTGCCCGTGCCAAAGGCTGTGGAGCCTTCTGGTCTGGCATCCAGAATGGCGGTCCTGGAGCACAGTTTGTCTGCCTTCATGGACCAGCAGCAGGCGCTGTTGTCTGGCACAACCGGTTCATCCGCCCTGACCACCAGGCCTTCGACTTCCAAGATGTTCCCGGAGGCCAAGCCGATCCTTGAGGTCCTTCGGCCTCGAGTTGATCCTCGGCCGAGGTTGCGATCTGAGTCCCGCTCCATGGGACTGCAGTCATCTGCAACAAGTATGCTGGGCGCCGGCCCCAGGGCCTACGGAGCAGCTCTCCTACGAGTTCTCAATGGACTACTCCAAGTGGGAGATGGAGGTCGAGGAGTCCCCCGATACCCATTGCTCCCGCAATGTCCCATCTGACTTTCTTATCTCGGAGCCCTGACAGTCCCCACTGGAGGATATGGGCTTCCTTGATTTCGTCAAGGATATGTCAAAGGCTCTGGCATTCCTGACGGAGTTGGAGGAGGACCCTCGGGCGGATGAATTGGAAATCCTCCCATAAGAGGCTCCTCCGAGGGATTTGCTCACAGTACCCATTCCTCCCATTGTGGAACAGCTGATGCTCTGGATGTGGAGACACCGACGTCTGTACCGGTAGTGAGCAAACGGCTTGACTCGATGTATCGAGTCTGCCAGAGCCCAGGCTTCGAGAAATCACAGCTGCCGTGTAACTCCATGATGGAGTCGGCAATGTGTTGACTGAAAAGCCAGATGACGCATTCCTTGGTGCCCTCCGGCAGGGAAGCCCGTACCCTGAATGCTCTCTGTAGAAAGTGCTAACAGGGCTCAATGCTCAATGGCCGCATCCAGGCCTACCAGCTGTACATGGGCATGTACCTGAGAGACCTGGCGAAGAAACTCACCAGGTTCTCAGCTGGTCTCTTGCAATGGTTCAGGAACCTGGCCAAAGCAGTCCGTGAATGCTCCAAATTCTTGTCTCAAGCGGCCTATGACAGGTTTGAGTCGGCGGCTTGAGTAGCGGCAGTTGCCATTGGTGCATGGTGCCAAGTTTGGCTGCAGTCGTCTGACCTCGAGCATTGGGTTCAGGACAAATTGGTTGATGTCCTCTGCCAAGGAGAGAATCTCTTTGGCAAGCCCATGACCGACAAGGCTTCTGAGCTGGAGACTGTTCATGACGAGGACCAAGCTCTCCAAAAAGACCGCTGCTCCTCCCCGACGGAAGGACTTGGGTAAAAAGTCCTTTTACCCGAGGAAGGGAGCTGCTTACAGAATCTATCCACCTTTTCAGGCCTCCCAACAGGGTCAGCAGGCCAAGGGACATGGGCATGGCCCTCATAAGCAGAAGGCCACAAAACCCCAGGCTCCAGCTCAGGCTATGCTCAAGGAGTCAAACTCCCCCCCTGGCTGGGCCAGTCTACCCCAAGGAGATCAGCAGCCCACAGAGGGACGTCTGGCCCTCTATGCCCAGAGGTGGTTGACCATCATCACCGACTCCTATGCACTTCGGGTATTCAGGGAGGGTTACCTCCTTCACCTGACTCAGACACCTCCCCCTCATTTCCCAGGAGAGCCCCTCAGGTCCCCCCTCCACCAGGACCTTCTGCTGAAGGAGTTGGCAGGCCTTCTTGAGGTCAAAGTGGTGGAACCAGTGCTCCACCACCTCAAGGTCAAGGGGTTCTACTCCAGGTTCTTCCTCGTGCCAAAAAGGACGGGGGAGCCTAAGGCCCATCCTCGACCTGCGCAACCTCAACAAATTCCTGGTGAGGGAGAAGTTCAAGATGCTCTCCCTTGGAACATTGCTGCCATACCTCCAGACTGGCTATACTCCTTAGACCTCAAGAATGCCTGTACCCACATCCTCATTCACCTCAACCACAGGCAGTACCTGTAGTTGGTAGTGGGGGGCAGGCATCTTCAGTAAAGGGTGCTCCCCTTCAGCTTGGCCTCTGCCCCAAGGGTCTTTACAAAATGCCTGGCAGTCATGGCTGTCTTCCTCTGTCTCCAGGGTGTCTTCGTCTTTCCCTACCTGGATGACTGGCTCATAAAGGGAGGTATGGCCTCCGAGGTGCAGCAGGCCGCCACCACACACACCATCCAGGTTCTGCAGCACTTGGGGTTTGTCATAAACTACCCCAAGTCTCACCTCCTCCCGACACACTGTCTGGAGTTCATCGGGGCAAAGATTGACACTCTTCAGTCAAAGGCATTTTTGCCCAGGGACTGGGCCAACCATCTTAGGACTTTGGTTTGGCACATTCAGTGCTGTCCCTTGGTGCCCGCTCGGCTTCTTCTGTATCTCCTCGGGCACATGACCTCCACGGTCCATGTCACCCCCGAATCTCGCCTCCACATGACGGTGGCACAGTGGTGTGTCTGGGACCAGTGGTCTCAAGCCATGAGTCGCCTCTGAGACAGGTTCTCTATGACCTGCCTGGTGGCAGTCTCTCCAGCATCTCAAGGCGGCGTGCCCCTTCAGGCCCCAAGCCCCTCAAGGGTCCTCGCCACCGACGCCTCCCTGCTCGGCTGGGAAGCTCACTGGAGATTTCCACAACCAGGGCTTCTGGTCGCCAGACGAGAGCACCAAGCAAATCAACCTCCTGGAGCTCTGAGCCATATACTTAGCCCTGTGAGTCTCCTGTCACCACCTGCGTCACCAGCCGGTGCTGGTCTAGACGGACAACCAGGTGGCAATGTTCTACGTGAACAAATGGCATGAGGTCTCGTACTATTTTGTCAGGAGGCACTGGTCCTCGGATCATACGCAATCCAATAGGGTATCCTCCTGTGGGCAGTGAACCTGCGAGGCCAGGGCAACCTTCTGGCCGACAAGCTGAGCAGAGTCCTCCAGCCGCACGAATGGCAACTGGACCCCAGGGTAGCCAGTTGGCTCTTCCAGCTCTGGGAGGAACCCATGATGGACCTGTTCGCCAGCCTGGACAACTTTCAGTTGCCCTGCTTCTGTTCCTGGCAGGCCCACCCCTCCAGGGTGGCGGCGGATGCATTCCTTATCTCATGGTCATAAGGCCTCATGTACGCCTTCCCTCCTACGCCACTGATCACCAAGACCTTGTTCAGGACCCTCCGCGACAGGGCCTCGCTCATCCTGATAGCTCCTCAGTGGCCCAGGAAACCATAGTTCCTGCTGTTCCTCCAGTTGTCGGATTCCTTTGGTGTCTTCCCCAAGACTCCTATGCCAGGAGGGGGTTTCTCTCCTGCACCCTAACCTGGGGTCCCTGTCACTGACAGTGTGGCTGCTGAGAGGGTGACTCTGGCCCCTTTCAACCTTCCAGTTGAGGTGGAAGACATTCTGCTTGCCTCTCACAAAGGCCTCTAACAGAAAGTCTTACGCTCTCAAATGATGCAGATTCTTGGTTTGGTGCATCGAACACAGGGCTGACCCTTTCTCCTGCCCGATGGCACTGGTGATATAGTACCTTCTCCACCTTTCTCAATCCGGGCTCAAGTCTAACGCCTTCCGAGTGCACCTTAGTGCCCTGGCGATGTACCCCACCATCTGGTGAATGGTAAGCCCCCCTCGGTCCAACCCTTGGTGACCTGTTTTCTTTGGGGCCTGCTCTTATCGAAGCCCCTGGTTTGCCCTCCGGCAACCGAATGGGACCTCAACATAGTATTGCGGCAGCTCACTTGTCTGCCCTTCGAGCCTCTGGCTATCTGCCACCTTCACTACCTCTCTTGGAAGGTGGCTTTCCTGGTCACGCTTACCTCTGCTCGCAGAGTTAGTGAGCTTCAGGCCCTTGTGGCGGAGGCGCCCTATACCAAGTTCTACAAGAGCAGAGTGGTGCTTCGCACACACCCCAAATTCCTACTGAAGGTGGTGTCGCCCTTCCATCTCAACCAGGAAGTGGAGCTCCCTACCTTCTTTCCAAGACCTCACGCCAATCGGGAGGAGAGGGCCCTCCACACCTTAAACTGTAAGAGGGCTTTGTCCTTCTATATCGAATGCACTCAGGGCTACTGCAAAACATCTCAGCTTTTCACCTCCTATGACCCCAGTAGGCTGGGGGAGGCAGTGACCAAGTATATGCTGTCCACATGGGTGGCGACTGTATCGCTCTCGCTCATGAGCAGGCGAGGTCCCGCTGAAAGGCCGCATCAAAGCGCACCATGTGAGGGCCATGGCTGCCTCGGTGGCAAACTGCCGTCCCCACCTTGTCTTCAGTCCATACCTTTGCAGCCCATTACTGCCTGGAAAGAGTCCTGATGGAACAGTGCCTTCGGCCGGGCTGTGCTCTGTAACCTTTTCGGGATTTAGGCAACTCCTACCTTCTGACCCTTCTGTGTTCATGCTACAAGAGTACTGGTTTCATCAGACACAGGTGTCCTACTGTGGTCTGTTACACGGACTAAATTGCTGCTGCTTGCAGCTTCCCATGAGGGAACCCCTATTTTTGCTTTGGGCTTTCGGCAGACTGTAGCTAGGGAATCCATTATGTGAGGACTAATTTCCTGCTTGTTCCCAGAGAAAGTGTAGTTACTCACCTGTAACAGGTGTTCTCCGGGGACAGCAGTAATCAGTCCTCACAATCCTCCCTCCTCCCCTTGGAGTTGCTCCTTTACCATCTTTTATTTTTGCCGTCTTTTAGCTATGTCATCTGACTGATCAAGATGGCATCCTTGAGCAAGAAGGGGACCACGCATGTGTGGTGGCATCTACCAAAGTCTTTCTTTGAAAGCTGAGGGGATGCTTCCACGAGGGCTCCTTCTGTGCCGTCATCACCCATACGTGAGGACTGATTCCCGCTGTCCCCGAACACCTGTTACAGGTGAGCAATTATGCTTTCTGGCTTTCCTGCATACCAACTAAAACAACTGTCGTCCATTCAATATACCTATCCATATACTATCTGGCGCCTGCAAATCAGGTTAATCTTGGCCCACAAAACTCTCTAATAATGCACCTTACTATCTGTCCTACATGCTGTTTCCATTCACTACAAGACAACTGTTTACATATTCCCCCCCAAAAGCTAAATATGAATCTATTAGACAGTGTGCTTTTGTTTTGTTGCCCCATCACTATCACAGCCTCCGCTCTCTTCTTCATCTTGAGCCACCTTCAAGAGGTTTAAAACTCTCCCTAAAAACCTACCTCTTTGAGCAGGCCTTTGGGGTTGTGGGTCTGGCTCCAGGGCTGTCCTAGCTGTGTTTGTTTGCTTATGTTTGCTTATGTTACTTACACAGTCTTATATTTGTTGTGGGTTTTTTATTTTGCTCAGTTTCTCCTGTCCTATCTAGACAAATGGAATTCCCTATCCCTTGCTTTCTTTTTCTTAGCATGTTGTAAACTGGGTTGTCTACTAGCAAAAGACAATACATCAAATTGAATGAACTTTATAAACTAAGACAATCCCATTTTGATGTGGTGTTTAGTTCTATGAATCATCACTGTAGATCTGTCAACCCATAGACAGCCAAATTGCAGTGGTTTCACCGCTAACAGAAGCTTCATTAGAGTTACACTGTTATGTATTGAACGTTGAAAATAAGAGGGACAGTGTAAATGATTTCTATCTTGAATTTTTTTGTGGGGAGCTATGATGAATTGTAAGTTGGTGATGGGTGAGTAAACCACACCATGAAGAAATTTGAACTCCTCTTAACTGGGATATTTTAAGTAGTTTGCAGCTAAGGAATAAGACCTACAAGAGATTTAGATTATGCATAACCTATAAGGTCTATGGAATGAGTTTGAATGGAGACAAAAATGGATAGTCCGCAAAAAGAATACCAACACTATAGAAAGATTTGCTGATGGAATTAAACTAGAACAAAATGAAGACTGTAGATATCTAGATATGTGAATCATAGAACAATGAAAATGTTCAACACCTGCAAAAAGAATTGGAAAAGTAAAACTACTGGGGCTCGAAAGTTTATTTGCAAGGACCTAAATTTTAAGCCTAAAAGGCTACTGAATAAATATACCATAGTGGTAGGACATGAAACATGGTTTTAGATTAAACAGCTCGTAAAGAAAATATATGAATTTTTAGATGTGGCATTTTATAGAAGAAATCTGAAAGTTAGCTGAGAAAACAATTTCACATAAAAATAATGCATGAAATGATGGGCGGTGGAAGAACCCTGCATGGAAGACCCTTCTGAAATGAAAATGAGATTAATTAGTCTTTCTCCGAGAGCAAGCAGGAAGTCAGTTCTCTCATATGAGTGATGTTAGCACTGACAGAGCCCATGCAGTAACCTCTCCCCTGCTTTCAAAGAGAGCCTTTGGGAGATCTGTCACGCATGTGTGGTCCCCTTCTCACCTAAGGGTGCCATCTTGCCTCAGCCTCCTTTTTTCCACGAAGCCCATTGAACGTGTGTCTGTTCCCCCTGGAAAAAGTTGAATTTTTTTTCTCTTGTATGTTTTGGTTATCCATATGTGTTTTGTTGACGACAGCAAGGCTTTTGACTGTGTAAACCATGAGAAACTCTGGGCCACATGTGTATACCAGAACACCTGATCGTTCTTTACATTGATTAAGAAGCAACAATTCAAACAGAACTAGGAGAAACAGCATGGTTTAAAATCAACAAAGGTGTATGACAAGGCTGCGTACTTTCCCCCTACCTCTTTAATTTATATGCATCAGAGAAGCAAGACTGTATGAAGATAACCGAGGTGTGAAGATTGGTGAAAGACTCATCAACAACCTTCGCTATGCTGATGAAACCACATTACTGGCTGAAAGTGAAGACAATTTGAAATATTTGCTTCTCATGATCAAGGAATATAGTCTTAAAATGGGCCTGCACCTTAACGTTAAGACAAAGATCCTGACAACTGGCAAAAGCAATAAGTTCATCATTGATGGAGAAGAAATTGAAATAGTTGACAGCTTAACTTACTTGGATCAACAACCATCAATAAAGTCAAGAAATCCGACGATGTATTGCTCTTCGTAGAATGGCTATGAAGGACCTAGACAAGATTCTGAAGTGCAGAGATGTCTCTCTCCATACAAAGATTCAACTTGTCCAGTCCATAGTATTTCGATAATGTCATATGGATGCGAAAGTTGGACAGTGAAGAAGATAGAAAGAAAACTGATGCCTTTGAATTATGGTGCTGGCGATGAATACTGTGTATACCGTGGACTGCCCGAAGAACAAACTAGTCAGTACTAGAGGAGATCAAACCTAAGCTTTCCTTAAAAGCTCAGATGACAAGATTTCAGCTTTCATACTTTGGACATATCATGCGAAGAGAGAGATCATTGGAGAAAGACATAATGCTTGAAAAGATAGGTCACTGTAAAAAAGGAAGGCTGGCAATGAGATGGATTGATACAATAACAGCAGTTATGGATACCACTCTATCAACAATGAGCCGCTTGACTGAAGACCAAACAAAGTTTAGGTCAATTATCCAGAGGTTCACTAGGAGTTGACACCAAATCGATGGCATTTAACAGCATAACACGATGATTTGCTTTTCAGATTGAGTCCCTTTCTCCGGTTTGCATTCCTGTACCCTTCTCGCCTCCCAGGTCTGCTCGCCTTCGGCATTATGGTTTTCTCTCCCCCCCCCCCCCCCGGCTTTTTTCCTGATGCACATGTTCTTGTGCCCTATCTGGCTGGGCCAGTAGAACTTGACCTTGCGGGGGTCGTATTCCCCGCTATGGCTTTGATCAGTGGCTTCAAGCCCTGCAACTGTTGAGCACGAGCCCCCATGACTGTTACTTCCAGTGCCTCGGGGCAGACTATGATGCCTTAGCTTGTGGTCTCTGCCAGCAGATGACCTCCAAGGTCCTTCGAGGTTGTAAGAAGCAGCACAAGTCGATTTTTCACAAGACCAACTCAACTCTGGAATCCTCCAAGACCAGTGTCCCTGAGGGCCACCTCAGAGGCCTCTGCCTCGCATGTCGACCGCACGTTCTGGAAGCCTCAAGGTCACATGCCATTGAACCGGGGCTCCCTCATGGATGGACACCCCTCAAAGAGAGAAAGGGACTCAATCTGGATGTCGTTGATGGCCTCATCAAGTGATGAGACCGGGTCATGGGCAAGTCCCATGGCCACCAGCCTCGAAGCCTTTGATGGAGGCCAAGGGCGATGGCCGGGAGCGGCCCTTGAAGCTGCCCTGGCAGGAGAAGACGCCATCAGCATTGGGGATTGGCTTTGGTCCTCTGAGGCCATCCTCATCGAGGACATGCCCTTGATGGTGACGGCGCAGAGCCAAAGGACCTCTTTGCCCATGCCAGTGATTACAGAGCCTTCTGGCCTCAAGGCCAGAATGGTGGCCCTGAAACGCAGCTTCTCTTCCTTCATGGCCTAGCAGTGGGCTCTGATGCCCGGTTCCTCTGACCACAGGCCCCTCCACGGCGAGGGAGTCCCCGGAGGTGGGGCTGGTCCTTGAGCGCCACCGGCCTTGAGTATACTTCTCGGCACTGGTTCCACTTGGATCTGAGAACTTCCCCTCCATGCGCCCCCAGCTCAGAGCGTAGGGGCACCAGGACCCATGGGCCGTCGGGGCTGGGGACAAGCCTGAGGCCTAGAGGACCCTCAAGATCTCTTCCGACTTCAGTTTGGAGTGGATGAGGATGACAAGTTCCTTGGCACATATCTTCACCGGGATGTCCCCTCGGACACTTCCCCTCTCGAGGCCTGGCACACGTCCTCACCTGAGGACATGGCCTTCCTGGACTTTGTCCAGGATATGGCGAAAGCCTTTGCCTTCACTATGAGTCCGATGAAGAGCCTCGGGCAGAGGACTTCGCGATCTTCCAGTACGAGGCTCCCCTAAGGAGGTACTTACGGTGCCCATTCTCCCCATACTGGAACGGCAGCTCTTCCATTTATGGGAGACCCTAGCCTTGGTGCCCATTGTGAGCAGACGGGTGGACTCGATGTAGTAGGAGGTCTGCTGGACCCCTGGCTTCCAAAAAGCTCAACTGCCTCACAACTCCATGGTGGTGGCGTCGGCCATGTTTCAGCTCAAGAGCCTTAAGATGCACTCCTCGGTGCCCCCTGGCAGGGAGGCCTGCGCCATATATGCCCCGGACAGAAAATGCTTCCAGGGCTCAATACTTATCAGCCGGATTCAGGCCTACCAGCTGTACATGGGCATGTACTTGTAGGACCTGGCAAGGGAACTTGTCGGGTTCTTGGCTGGTCTCTCCAAGGAGCTTCTTCAGCAGTTCCAGTCCCTGACCTTCATGGTCAAAGAGTGCTCCAAAATTTATGACTTGAGTGACCTGTGATGGCTTTGAGTCGGCAGCTAGAGTAGTTGTGGTGGACCTTAGTGCCCACCACCAGGCCTGGCTGCAGTCTTCCGACTTGAAGCAATGAGTGCAGGACAAGTTGGTTGATGCCCCTTGCTGGGGAGAGAACCTCTTCAGCAAGCCCATGATGGACAAGGCTGCTGAGCTGTAGTCCAAGTTCATGACCAGGAACAGGCTCTCCAAAAAGACCATTGACCCTTCCCAAAAGAAGGCGTCTGGCAAAAAACCCTATACCCGAAGAAGAGGAAGGCATAGGGAAACTACCCTCAGTACTCGGCCTTCCCAGCTCCCCAACAGGATCAGAAGGCCAAGGGACAAGGGCATGGCTTTCATAAGCCTAAGACCCCCAAGCCCCAGACCATGCCTCCGGTGCAACCTGGAGGGAGCTTTTCACTTCTTGGGCATAGGCTCTCCTCCCCCGAGAGGTCTGGTGTTTTACACTGCCTGGTAGTCCCTCATAACCACTGACACCTGGACCCTGTAGATGATGAAGGGCTACCACCTCCACCTCAAGCAGACACCCCTGCTCTTCTTTCCAGGGGAGCCCCCTATGACTCTTCTTCACTGGAACCTGCTTCAGCAGGATCTCACAAGTCTTCTGGCTGACAGGACGGTGGAGACTGTCCTCTCCCATCTTGGGGGCAAGGGGTTCTACATCTGCTACTTTCTGGTGCCCAAAAGGACTAGAGGGTTTTGGCCCATTCTAGATCTACAGGACCTCAACTGGTTCCTGGTGAGGGAGAAGTTCAAGATGCTCTCCATTGGAACATTGCTGCTCTACCACAGGCAGGGAGATTGGCTGTGCTCATTGGATCTAAAGGATGCGTATACACACATTCTCATTCATCCCCACCACAGGCAGTATCTCTGCTTTGTGGTAGGGGGCTGCCACTATGAGACACACCAGTCCAGAACGTGGTGATCTCAAATGGAAATCTTTATTCAATGTAATTCTCAAATCTGGGAAACAATAAAGCCTGACCCAACACGGCCGTGTTTCTGCAATGCCTACTTCAGTGGTTATATGGCACTATAAGAACATAAATGTAGGTAAAAATTAAAACATATGAGAAATATCAAAAATTAAAATAACAGTAAACAAAAGGCAATTAAAAAACTGATAAAACTAAAAACATTAAGACCATACGTCATCCTGAACATTTAGAATATTAACAGTACATTAAAATGAAATGGACATCAAAACCAACTGCAAATAAATAAATACTGATGAGATTTATTAAAAAAAATAATATGAAGACTGTGTACAAAGGTGCTAAAATCAAAACCAATCAAATGTAGCAAGCATTACATGATAGTGAAAAAGTGCAAATAGTAAAACATAAACAGACTATTGTGGCATCGCATTGAGGAAAATTCCATTTGATATTCCTATATCTGACAAGAGCAGAAGAAAACAAATATGAATTACTTAGCCACAAGCTAACTGAGGAGCAGGAGTGAAAAGTCCCCTCTGCATAACAAGTACAATGACTATGCTATAACATTTCATACATTTATAAGGATCTTGTTTGGTTCAAAGGTTCAAATATAGATATGAGCACTGGCTGCCAAATCACTTAATATAAAACTACTAGTGTTCCATCAAAACCCAAAACCTACCCATAAAGGCATCATGTATCTTATGGACACAGTGGGATGGTTTGGCATAAAGCTTTAAGTGCTAACTTGTTGGGTGCTATAATAGTGTCCTCATACGGGCTATTCTTAAAACTGTCTGTTTTTACCATTTGCACTTTTTCACTATCATGTAATGCTTGCTACATTTGATCGGTTTTAATTTTAGCATCTTTGTACACAATCTTTATATTATTTTAATATGTCTTTTATCAGTATTTATTTGCAGTTGCCTCAGGGCCATTGGTCGCAGGCGGAGAGCCTCCAGCAGATCAGCCTCCTGGAGCTTCGAACCATAGTGCTGGCCCTCCAGGCCTTTCACCACCACCTACAGCACCAAGCAGTACTAATCCAGACTGACAACCAGGTGGCTAGCAAAAGCTAGAAGGATGCTTGGGTGCATACGCAGAGGAATGGCTAGCAGAAAAAAGGAGGTGATAGTGCCTCTGTTTAAGTCTTTGGTGCAACCTTATTTGGAGTATTGTGTGCAATTCTGGAGACCACACCTTCAAAAGGATATAAACAGGATGGAGTCAGTACAGAGGGTGACTACTAAAATGGTTAATGGTTTTCATTATAAAGCATATGAGGACCAGACTTAAGGATCTTAATATTTACACCTTAGAGGAAAGGCGGGATAGAGGTGATATGATTGAGATGTTTAAATACCTCCATGGCATAAATGCACAGGAGGAGAGCCTCTTTTGATTGAAAGCAAGTTCTGCTACGAGGGGACATGGGCTGAGGGTGAAAGGGGATAGATTCTGGAGTGATATGCAGAAATATTTCTTTACAGGAAAGAGTGGTGGATCCGTGGCATAGTCTCCCAGTGGAGGTGGTAGAGATGAGGACATCTGAATTCAAAAAAGCATGGGACAAACACAGAGGATCTCTAAAGGAAAAAAGGGGACTGTTGTTGATATGGAAGGACAGACTAGATAAGCCATGTGGGCTTTTTCTGTCATTTTTCTGTTTCTATATCAACAAGCAGGGGGGCATAGGGTTGCCTTTCCTGTGCCAAGAGGTGATGAACCTCTGCTCCTTCGCCAGTGAGAGCAGGATGCTCCGGGCGGTATATCTCCTGGGCCAGGACAATGCCCTGGTAGATTGACTCAGCCGGGTCCTTCAACCGCACGAGTGGTAGCAGGACTGCCGGTGGCCAGCCAGCTTTTCTGTCTCTAGGGGGTTCCCGTAGATGGACCTCTTCACCAGCCCAACCAAAGGGATAGCATGTCCAGTGGTGGAGTGGGACCTCAATGTAGTTCTCTCAAAGCTTACCATGCCACCCTTCGAGCCTCTCAGCTCTTGCCACCTCAAGTATCTCTTCTGGAAGGTGGTCTTCCTCATTGTGCTCCTCTCTGCTCGCATGGTTAGCGAGCTTCAGTTTCTGTTTGCCCATCTGCCTTATACGAGGTTCCGCAAGAACAGTCATGCTCCACACACCCCACGTTTCTGCCTAAGGTGGTCTCCCTGTTCACCTCAGCCAAGAGGGGGGTGCTCCCTAACTTCTTCCCATAGCCTCATGCAAACAGGCCAGGGCCTGTTTACAGTCCAGAGTGTGGTGAATGGCCTCTTTGTTTGCCTGCATTACTCAGGGCTTCCACCGCAGTTAGGTGGGCTTCTTAAGGCTCATAGGTGTTCCTCCAGAACCACCACTGACGAGGACATTTATGCCGCAATCACAGACATCGCTGGTGAACCCTTGGGTAGAGCGTACCAAAGGCCACTGTTGCTCCTTGAAGCTTTTCATCTCCTATGACCCAAATCGGTTGAGGGCAGCGGTCTCCAAGCGTACCCTGTCCATTTGGGTGGCGAACTGCATCACCTTCTCCTATGAGTAAGCTGATCTCTCACTGGAGCACCACATCACGACGCACAGCATCTGGGCCAAGGAGATGTCTGGTGAACCTGCGCTTTGTCCCCTTGCCAGAGATCTGTTGGGCCGCCACCTGGTCCTCAGTCCATAACTTTGCAGCTCATTACTGCCTGGAGAGGGAATCCCTCTGGGACAGTGGCTTCAGCCAGGCTGTATTCATCTGTTTGAGGTAAAAGGCAACTCCTGCCCTCCAGCCCTTCAATGTGTTCAGGCTACCATTTAACACTCTGGGCTGCTCATGGGTCTTGTTGGTCCTTGACTCTGTTGCTTTTTCTCACCGTTCATCTTTTTTTAGTCACCCGTGGCTTTTACAGGTTTTTTCGGTAGCCTGTAGCTGGGGAGTCCCATATGTGAGGACTGACTTTGTGCTTGTTCTTGGAGAAAGCGTAGTTACTCTCCTGTAACAGGTGTTTTCCAGGGACAGCAGTAATCAGTCCTCACAACCCTCCCTTCTTGTGGAGTTTTGTCATTTTTGCCACCTTTAGCTATGTCATACTGAGGCAAGATGGCACCCTTAGGCATGAAGGGGGACCATGCATGCGTGGTAGATCTCCCAAAGGCTTTCCTGCTGTCCTCTGAGAACACCTGTTACAGGTGAGTAACTATGCTTTATCTGTTGTCATATGTCACTGTATCTAGTATTGGAGGGTATAACAGAGAGCAAAAGAGGCAAACAGTTCTGGGATGATGCTCACCCCCCCCCCCCCCAAGAAACAATCAGATACATGTGCAAAACAGGAAGCTAAGCAAATTGTCCTTACAAGATCAGATTTAATGCCGTCCATTGTTTGTGTAATATTTCCCTAAGCACATAACATTTGTTATCATACAAAATCTCAGCTGCTGCCTATTTATTTTTGAATTATGGTACTCAAATTCATTTTTTTAGTTTAAAGATTGTATTAAGTTTTTCATAAAGAGAGGTTAAATGCCAAAATAAAACTTCCCAGATACAGAGTAATGTATACATTTGTGTGCCAGCTCACAATCTGATAACAATGTGGAGTTTCTCTGAGCGTTACGTATTCTTAAGTGATGCTGTATAATCTGCCACCAGTTTCTATCTCGCGACAATTTGTTGAGTTCTGTTAGTTCTCTCTGTGTGTTTGCATCTCGTATTAGTAAACAAACTTATGTGCCATACCTTTTGTTACTAATCTGTATATAGTTTACCTGTTCACCATGTTTTAAATTCCTTGTTTACTGTAAGTCTATTGTAGATCCTTCTACACTGTACAATTATGTTACCTGTAAACCGCACTAATGATGAATAGTGTGGTATAGAAGAACCATAAATAAATAAAATAAATAAATAAAGACACATGGTATCAACTAAAATGACAACGTCTTTGCATTTTTCAAGTTAGTTTTGCAATTGATATTTTGTTAAGATGATTGAAAGATTTAATGTCTTATACTCTGAGGGTATGGTATTGAGCACTCATAATGAATGAAAAACCACATCTGCAAACAACTCCTGCCAGAGTTGCAAGATTTGTTACACCTATTGCTATACTGCCTTCCAGAGCACCTCTATGCAAGAACTTTCATAAATGATTATACTAATGTGTCTACCTCACTGTTACAATGCCAGTATGTACTATTCTCCGTGAACAAGCAGGTTAGCTTTTTTTTCTTAACCTTTGGGTAGCTTTTCTGTATTTTTTGTTTGTTTGTTTTGGGGGGGGGGGTTGCACCTTTTGGCGTACTTGCCCACCTATTGCCGTTTTTCAATTTGATTTTGCCGAGGTGTGTTTTTATTGGCATTTCTAAGTTGGTACGCGGCTTTAAAAAACGCACTAAATGTGGCAAGACCATTTCTGCCACTGACTGTCATAATTGGTGCTTTCAATGCCTTGAACTCAAACACCAGCCAGCATCCTGCAAAATATGCTTGTAGATGACATGTTGAGGACTGAAGTTTGGAAAGGCAGCAGGAGTCCCTCTTTGGCTCATCTGATTCACTATCCACAGCACTGACACCCCCCCCCCCCACCCCCATCCACGCTTGAGATGGCCAAGGGAAAAGAGCAGAGGGCTCTGTGGGAGCAGAAGGGTTTGAGCGGAGACCCCATTCGTGTCGAAGGGGGAGCACAAGGATAAAATCCATGTGCAGCACCAACGCAGCCCCTCACCGCAAGATGGACAGTGAACAGCTGACCAAACTTCCCCATCGGGACGACCTGACCTGAATGGCGGAGTCCATTCCCAGTGCTCAAGAGGGGGCTGTCTGATGTCTCCCGATGCTCCTATCATCGTGGAGTCCCCTACCCAAGGGTTCACCAGCGATGTCTGTGATTGCGGCATAGATGTCCTCATCAGTGGTGGTTCTGGAGGAACACCTATGAGCCTTAGAAGCCCACCTAGCTGTGGTAGCCCTGAGTAATGCAGGCTTCATGGTGTGGAACGCATCGTCACTGCACTCCTCCCAGCCAATCCTGGAAACCCTTGCCCTGCCCACCATGGTATTGGCACTGGTGGCCAGAGCCATCTTCCCTTCCATTGTATCGGACTCAGAGGCCCCAGGGTATCGCCATCGGCATGGTGTGCACCAGGGGGATCATCAACGTCCACCCTCTCCTAAGTCGTTCAGTTGGCGCTCAGAGGAGACTCAGCATTTTTTCTACTTCCTCTCAGAATCCAAATCAGAATGGGAAACTGAGGCGTAATTGACTGTCAGAGCTTCGGGCCCAGGATCTCCCGTCTGACCCATTGCCCCCTTCGGATCAACAGAAGTCACCTTTTAGGATTTTGTTCGGGACCTGGCCAAGGCCAATCCTCTTTTCTCTAAAATTGGAAGAACAGAGCGGAGGAACTGGAACTCCTCCAATACCCCTTGTGAGGCGGTGACTTCCCATTCACCATGGCCTGCAGAAGCTGCTACTGCAGCTGTGGGAGGTGCCACTCATGCTTCTGCCAGTCCAGCTGTGAACTAGATTCCTTGTACCAGGTCCAGAAGGCTCCGGGGTTTGAGAGGTCACAATTGCTTCACAATTCCATTATGGCCGGGTCCGCCTTGAAGCGGCCAAAGTGTCAAAAAGCACTCCTCTGTACAACCCATGCAAGAAGCACAAACCCTAGACTCCTTCAGGAGAAGGTGCTTCCAGGGTTCCATGCTGATAGCCCGGATCCTGGCATACCAAACTTTCAAGGCCATGCTCCTCAAGAATGTCATGCTGGACATCAAAGACTTTGCTTCCCTAGTACCTGAGGACTGCAGCGAGTCCTTTTGAGGTCTCATAGTTCATGGCAAGAACTGCTCAAAGTTTATGGTCAGGGGCTCTTACTCCTTCGAATCCGCAAGTAGTGTGGCAGTCGTGGGGTTCGCTATGCGGTAGATGGCTTGGTTGCAGTCCTGTGACCTGGAGCAGTGGGTCCAGGACAATTTCACTAATGTCCTCTGTTGGGGTGAAAACCTCTTCGGCAAGCCTGTGGAGGAAAAAGCCAAAGAGCTGGAAAAGGATCAGGTGACCCTTACCAGGCTCTCCAGAAAGACTGCAGATCCCCTGTGGAAGAAAGCCCCAACCAAAAAGGCTTTCCTCCCGCACCTGCAGAAGTACTTTCCATCCTAGCTGCTGGTGCAGCCTAAGGCCCAAGCTCCCCACTTAAAGCGGAGGGAGAAAACCCCAAAGGCAAAACCCATCACCATAGCCCATGGGGTCTTCAGGAGCATAGCCAATAGACTGTCGTCTGCCTAAATCCCACTGCGGGTGGCGAGAGGGGCAGCTTGTCCACTTTGCCTACCAGTGGCCTCTTGTTACCTCGGACGCTGGGTGCTACAGTTCGTCCAAAGAAGCTATCGGTTGCATTTCACACAGCTGCCACCTCCCTACCATCCTGGGAGTACTTCATGGACCCTGCGCACCAGAGCCTCCTGCAGACCAATGTCATGGCCCTGCTAGCTGACCTCATCGAGCCGGTTCCTCCAGCCCGGATCTGGCAAGGCTTTTACTCCAGATACTTCCTGGTCCCAAAAAGACTGGCAGTTTCCGCCTCATTCTGGATCTGTGAAACCTCAACCAGTTCTTAGTGTGCGAAAAGTTCAAAATGGTCTTATTGGGGATGCTGCTCCCCATTCTTACTACAAGACTGGCTATGCACGTTCCATGTGAAGGATGCAAAAATTCATATTCCGATTCACCCACTTCAAACAATACCTTCAGTTTGTGCTGGACAGCCATCACTATCTATACCAGATGCTTCCATTTGGGCTGGCTGCAGCCCCCAGAATCTTCACATAGTGCCTGGTGGCCCTGGCCACCTTCCTTTGGACCCAGGTTTTTAGTCTTCCTGTATCTGGATGATTGACTCATAAAAGGTCCCACACAAGCCAGCATACAACAGTCCACCGAGCTCACCATTCAGGTGTTGAAGGCCTAGGCTTTGTGATCAACTATCCGAAGTCTCATCTCCAGCTGGAGTTCATCAGGGCCCTCCTTGATACCACTCGGGTGAGAGCTTTCCTGTCAGCAGACTGCCTGCAGCATTTCATCGAGGTGGTGGGCGCGTTGCAGTACCAGCATCATACCACGACCCATGGGCTACTGAGAGCCCTCAGATACATGGCAGCCATGATGCATGTCATCCTTCAGGCCCCTCTCTGCATGCGGCAGACTCGGTGGACCTTGCAAATGTAATGGCAGCAAGCCTCAGCCCACCTGGTGGTTACTGCCCCACTCACACAATCCCTGATGTGGCTTGTGCCCACAAACTTGCATTGGGGCCTCCCATTCCAACCAGCAGCACTCTGCAGGCTGCTCAGGATGGATGCCTCCAAACTCGGCTGGGGTGCCCATCTGGATGGACTCTGCAACCCTGGACTTGTGGTCCGAGAGCGAGACTTCACCTCTGGAGGTTTGCCCTGCTCCATGGTATGGATCTCAGTGTGACAAGAGCAAAGGCTTAGCAGATTGCTTCAGCTGGGTTCTTCAGCCACACAAGAGTGGTCCCTCAATAGGGAGGTGATGGACCCGGATCTTTTGGGAGTGTGACACCCCCGACATGCACCTCTTTGCAATGGCACAGAATGCCCAGTAGCTCGGTTCTGCTCCTGGAGGCCAGCCAGCGATTTGTCTGGCTCGGGACAGCTTCCTTATCCACTGGAACAGAGGACTGCTGTATGACTACCCTCTGATTTCGCTCATCATGAAGACTCTCCTGAAGCTTCAGGCTGAGAGGGGATCCATGATTCTCATCGCTCCTTACTAGCCTCGACAGCTGTGATTCCCTGTACTACTGCAGGTCTCGCAGAAGGAACCTCTTCGCCTGGGCTCCAACCCAGACATCTCATCTCATAGGAGGGCGGCGCCTTGTTGCATCCCAACATCCGCTCCCTAGCACTTGCAGCATGAATGCTGAGTAGATAGCCCTCATGGAGCTTGTCCTCCTCGTGGGTGTCAGAGATACTGCTAGCATCTCACTAGGAGGAGTCAAGTAAGGCCTACATGTTCAGTTGGTGGTGGTTTGCCATCTGGTGCACTGGTTGGTCATTAGACCCTTTGTCTGCCCCTTGGACCAGCTGTTGGAGTGCCCCTTGAACCTCTCCAATTCTGGGCTCATCCAACTCTGTGCGTGTTCACCTCAGCGTGATAGGAACATTCCATCGTGGCTGTGATGGGAAGCCCCTCTCAGCTCAGCCTCCTGTACACCGATTTCATGCAGGACTTGCTTCTTTCAAAGCCCCCAGTTAAGCCTCCCATGGTTGCATGGGATCTGAATGTGGTCCTCAGCCAGCTCATGTGGGCTCCTTTTGAGCCCCTGAACGCGTGTCCATTTGACATTCTTCACCAGAAAGGTCCTCTTCCTGGTGGCCGTCATGTTGGCCTGGTGAGTGAGCGAACGTCAAGCTCTGGTCGCACACCCTCCATATACCAGTTTTCACTAGAACCGGGTGGTGCTCCGCATGCACCCCTGTTTTCTGCCGAAGGTGATCTCTGCTTACCACCTCAGTCTATTGTCCTTTCAATGTTCTTTCCCCAGTCTCACGCCAGTCTGTCTACTGTGAATACTACATCAGATGAGTCCCTCGACGGGACTACCTCTTTGGCCTTCCTGGCTTCTCTAGTTCTCGATACCCAGTTGGGCTATTCTTTCTCCTCTGTTTCCAGTAGCCTGGAGCTTGGGAATCCCAGGTACCAACGAAGAGCACTATTCCACGTGCCAAGACAAAGACCAACCAAAACAGTGGATTGCAATGGAAGAACTATTTATTCAATAAAAATCAGCCAGGCCCGACACAGGCCATGTTTCGCAACACCGTCCTCAGGGGCTAATTGGCTAAACACACAAACACTAATAAAAATGAAAGAATATGATGAATACATTCATAATATAAATAATATAAAAAGGATTAAGAAAATCGTCAGTATACATAAGATAATTAGCAGAAATCAAAAATAAATATGGACAACAAGAATAAATTATGAATTACTTAAAGTACATATAAACAATAGTATGGAGCTATAAATGTTCTAGGTGATTTTTGGTCCGTCATGTATGGCAGTTAATAAACTTTCTTTACAAGTGTGATTTCGTTTACTACGATTAGTTTTACATCAGTAACCCCCCCCCCCCTTCCATTGCAATCCACGGTTTTGGTTGGTCTTTGGCTTGGGAATCCCATACATGAGGACTTATTTCCTACTTGTTCACGGAGAAAGCGAAGTTACTCATAGCAGATGTTCTCCATGAATAGCAGGAATAAGTCCTCACAACCTTCCCACCTTCCCTGCAGAGTTGCCTATGGGCTCCTGCTATATGATCATACTGGAGAATATGGTGCCGCAGCAGGTGGGGAAGTTGGGTGCGCATGCACGGCATACCTCTCAAAAGCTGCTTTTGGAAGCTGAGGAGCATTCTGTGTGGGTCTCCGTCGGTGACGTCACCAATATGTGAGGACTTATTCCTGCTATTTACGGAGAGTACCAGCTACAGCTGAGTAACTACACTTTATTCTGCCTACACTTTGTTAACCCTAATCCAACACAATCATTCCCCACACCACAACCTACACACGCAGCCTCAAATGCGCCAACAACATAACCACCGACGAGACAAAAACAGACCTACACTCAGGCACTCCCTCAATGATCATAGATTTTTAAGGTCTTCTCCATTATGATTTACCAAGCTGATAAACTGTAAATAGTTCACAAATATTGTTGTCAACTGTATTAGTTTCCCCTGTTACATTCCCAAGTTACAGACCCTGTTACAATGTATGCAAAAGATCCTGTTCTGATGCAAGTTTCTGTTGTTTGTAAACCGCACTGATACCAAATAGCGTGGTATATAAGAACTGTAAATAAAATAAATAAATGATTTCATGGCCACTATGGCACGTCCAAGGTATATGTCATTTGTGACAACTGGTGGTGAATGGCACACTGCCTTTTCCCAAGATACATGCATGCTTTGGTAAACTTGACTGCCATGCCTTTCGATGGACTCAGCTGACTTACTGCACTAGGAAAACTGAGGTGGGTTATAAAGAACTGGAGTATGAGTCAGTTACATCAGTTCTGTGCAGCATTCATTTACTCAAGGCGTGTATAATGCAGTACTACAGGAAACTGCAAGGAAATTTCTTCTGCCAAAAAATGGGCTGGAAAAGGTATGGAAGAAGGATGTGCAGCTGCCAGAAAATATTATAATATGTTGAAATTCTGGAGCTAGGTGAAATGACCCTCATTTTCTACTAATCTTTTGAAATCTCCATTCTCTCTTTGCACAATTTGTCCTCTGAACTCCATATATCAGATAAGTGGTGTTTAAGGGCTTTTCTGAACTGAGAAAGGTCACTGATTATTCGGAGTTGAGGTGGGAGGTCATTCCAACATTTAGGAGCATAGAACGCGAAAGTTCTGTTCCTAGTTGTTTGAGAACATTTAGTGAATTCAATTGGTATAGTCAGCGTATTGACGGATGCTGACCTTCTTAGCCTGTTTGCAGGGGTGATGGTCAAGAGTGCAGAGAGGGAAAGGGGGGATAGTCGGTTAATTGCTTTAAATGTTAGTAGTAGTAACTTGTAAGTGATCCTGCATTGCACCGGTAGCCAATGTAGGTCCATGAGTATGGGTGTGATGTGATCTCTTCTGGATATGCCGCAAAGAATGCGGGCTGCTGTATTCATTGCCATCTGAAGTGGATTGAGGGTATTCTTAGGAAGGCCTTGTAGGATGATGTTAGCATAGTCGAAATGTGGTGTTACAAGCATTTGGAATATTGTTCTGAAAGCGTCAGGAGCAAGTAGAGGTCTTAGGTGTCTTAATGTCCGTATCTTATTGTAGATGGCCTTGGTGGTATTCTTTGTGCTCCTTGAAGTTGAGTTGTTGGTCTATTGTGACACCCAGGTTGCGTATGACCGATTTACATGGCAGTTCAGCATCTCGTACCTTCAAGGAGGTGGGGGGAGAGAATTTCTTGTTCTTAGTTATAAATAGGACTTCGGTTTTCTTGAAGTTTATACGTAGAATCTGGGATAAGAGCCAGTCAGTGATCGCGTTGAAGTACTCTACTAGTGAGGAGAGGTCGGGGTGCATGATTTTAATTGGGGTGAATATTAAGACATCATCTGCATATATCAGACTGGATATATTAAATGATCGAATGATATCACAGATCGGTTGCATATATACGTTAAAAGGTAGAGCAGATAGGGAGGATCCTTGGGGTACTCCCTGTTGATGGAATGGTTTAGATGTTGAGGATCCTAGTCGTACATGTTGCCAACAGTTTGCTAGATAGGATTTACACCATTCCTAGGCCAAGCCATGGATTCCCTTTTCCTGAAGTCGATAGAGGAGTTGCTCATGGTTGACAGAGTCAAATGCTGCAGCAATATCAAGGAAGATGAGTACAAAGCCGTTTTCAATCTTGTCAATCCCTCTGGATAGGGTGTTGGTCAGTAAAGTGAGTAGAGTCTCAACGCCGTGGGATTCTCGGAAACCATGCTGGCAGGGATCCAAAGGAGCTGATATGTCTGTGTTGCTGCAGTTGTATTTGAACCACTTTCTCGATGAGTTTGGCTAGGAGGGATATACTTGGAGATTGGACGGTAAGAGTCTGTTCTTGTCGGGTCGAGTTTGCTGTTCTTCAGGAGAGGGCGTATGGATGTTTGCTTAAGGGTTGCTGGGAATGTTCCTGCTGCAAAGGAGAGCTTCATGATGTAGGCTAGAGTAGGGCTGAGGTCTGAGCGCATTGTTCTGATCCAGTGAGCAGGGCAAGGATCGTTTGGGGCTGTAGTGGTGTTGATGGTAGCAGTAAGATCAGCAATGTATTTCTCTGCAGGAGGAATGAAGTTTGTTAGCTGTGGCTGTACTTGAGAGATGTAGTTGGTTCTGGAATTTGGTGCCACATTTGTTTTGATGATTTTAGATTGCAGGTACTCGGCATAGGGCTGAGGCTGAATTGATACCATCTGACTGGAGGACTGTGACTTAGTTAATGATTTAGCAATGCTAAAGAGGTCACGTGGTTTGTTTTAAAGAGCAGAGGAGAAGTTCTGTGTGGTGTCCTCTCATTTTCTCAGCTATCTTCTCACGGTGTTGCTTTAGCATGTTTTTGTAAGTCATTTGGTCGGATTCAGAACAGGATCGGCGCCATTTTCGTTCCTGTTTTCTTAGAAATTGAAGAGAAGATCTTAATTCAGCAGAGAACCAAGGGGCTGGTTTTCTGTTCTGTGGTGGCTTGTTGGAAGCTGTTGTTCTGCTTGAGGATGGTAGCTGCAAGCAGGAGTTCAGTGTGGTGTTCCATGTGTTGATCATCTCATCTAGGTTTTGAGCCGGTAGACGGAGTATTGGAAGAGCTCTGTTGATGAAGTCATCTCTGTTTAGGGCTTTGAATCGTATTGACGATCCTGAGGAGGCTGTAGTTTGGCTGGTTGGAGTTTCGTTTTGTTGATGTGGGATTTGGAAAGATACTAGATTGTGGTCAGACCACAGAACAGGGGTAACGGCGGGGTTGATATTGTTGTTGGATTCTGACTGGGGAGCAGAAATGAGATCGAGTGTATTTCCACTGAGGTGTGTAGGAGATTTCACTATCTGTGAGTAGCTAAGGTCGGCCATGGCATCCAGGAAGGTGTTAGCATGGGTGGGTTGTAGTGAGGCAAGGTTAAAATCCCCAATCAACCAGTTAGGTTTACGTGGACTTCCAGTGTTGCAGGCAAGTTCTGTTATGTTAGAGAGGTCCTCAGGGGGTGAAGAAGGGGCTCTGTAGATGAGATTTATATTGATCTGCTTATTGGTCACAGAAACTATTTCCATATGCATGAGACTCGTAGAGGATAGTAGTTGGAATTGGAGGTTAGTTCTTGCTAGGATGAGTACTCCACCTCTTTTCCGGTTTGTTCTATGGCAGGTATAAATTGAGTAGTCGGGGGGAATGAGTTGATTTACGATAACAGTATCCGTGTCTGACAACCAGGATTCTGTAACCATAAGGATATCTAAACTCAAATTTTTAATAAGATCTGTAATGGCTGGCCACTTTTTGCGGACTGAATGTGAGTTGATGAGAGCGCATATTAGGTTACTCTGTGGGCGAGTGGGTTTGGGCTTGGGGTTATACATGCTATCAAGGGATATATAGAGTAGATGGGAATGTCTGACATGGTGTGTATGTGATGATGTGTGATGGACAGGTGTGATTTTTTTCTGCCTAGGCTATGTAGGATGGGGATATGGTTAGAGGTAAGTGTGAAAGCAGAAGTATTCTGGGTTGCGTTGGCTAGGAGGTAAAAACTAAGTATGGCAAGTAAAGAAGTGGCCATGTTAGGGTTGCTGGGGTCGTCAATGGTATTATCGTTTGACTGGCGATAGCAGCGACACCTAGTAGGCACAGAGGTAGGTAACTGATAGTTACAGGCTGCTTCGCAAAGAAGCGGGTCACTGGTAGTTACAGGTTGCTATTAACAAAAATGGACAGATTGATACAGGTTACTGGCAACAATAAAAGTAGATGAGGCTACTGTCAACAGTAAAGTTAAATGCAGGTTACTGGCAATAGTACAAGTGTCAGACACATCTGATTGATTCTATTAATCTGAAATTTAGGATTCATCCAAATTAGACAGGCTCCAGTCGCCTCCCAAGTTGCCTCAGAACCTTTCTCCAAGTCAGAAGCTACAGCTTGTGTACCACTCATTAAAACCTCAATCCTCATTGCTCCTGACAGCTGTATACCCATTATATACTTTAATAGGGGATAGGCAATACTAATTCGTTTTTCCACCCATAACGATAGAAGATCAATGGGTCTTTAGTATCTGGTACCAGCCACTGCGCACATTCCATACCAAGGAAGTGGTATGGTAAGTATAAAAATCTGGAAATCCTACTCCCCATGTTCCCACTCAGCCTTGAGGGTTTTTAAGGCAATGCTCAGACGACTCCTTTTCCTTTTCCATAGAGATTTAGATAGCTCCCAATTCACCCTGGAGTGAAATAACTTAGGACAATATCTGGAAGCATTCCCAAACTGTAAGTTAACTGAGATGCCATTATCATTTTAATGGCTTCAGTTCAGCCTCATCACGACAGTAACAGTGGGGACCGCCTGTGTATATTATCTTAAAGATCCAAACTATATTAAGCTGCAGTAGTTGCCTAAACAGGATGCCTAAATATTTTAATTGTAGTGGAACGCATTTAAAGCCAATATCCCCTATATTTGCTTGTGTGGCCTGATCATTCTTGAGGATTATTTCAGACTTAACTCAATTGATTCTGTGTCCTGAAAACTGAGAATGTTTCATCAGTTGGGAAACTGACGACTTGGGGTTTGCTACAAATAGAAGTAGATTGTTGACATGCCTCGTTGGAATCTGGAGTGGTGCCCGAGGACTGAAGAGAGGCACATGTGATCCCTTTACACAAAAGTGGAAGTAAAGATGTAGTTGAAAACTACAGGCCGGTTAGTTTAACCTTGATGGTGAGTAAATTATTGGAAGCGTTGCTGAAAGAGAAAATAGTGAGATTTCTGGAGTCCAACAGATTACTGGGTCCGTGGTAGCATGGATTCACCAGAGGGCAGGTCTTGTCTGACACATCTGATTGATTCCTTTGACTGGGTGACCAGGGAGTTAGGGAGACGTGGTGTACTTGGATTTTAGTAAAGCTTTTGACACCGTTCCACACAGGCGACTGGACTGAGCACCCTAGGGATGGACCCTAAAGTTACTAATTGGATTAGAAATTTGTTTTTCAGGGGAAGGCGACAAAGGGTACAGGTAAACGGAGCTCACTCTGAGGAGAAGGAGGTTACCAGTGGTTTGCCCCAGGGATCTGTCCTTGGTCCAATTCTTTTTAACATCTTTGTTAGAGATATAGCAGAAGGGCTGTCGGGTAAGGTTTGCCTCTTTGCAGATGATACCAAAATCTGCAATAGAGTAGATACCCAGGAAGGTGTAGATAGCACGAGGAGTTATCTAGCTAAGCTTGAAGAGGGTCTAGAATATGGCAGCTGGGATTTAATGTTCAAAAATTCAAGGCCATGCATTTGGGCTGCAGCAATTCAAGGGAGCAATATAGTATAGGGGTGAAGTACTTCTGTCCACAGAAGAAGAACGGGACCTAGGCATGATTGTGTCTGATGATCTTAAAGTAGCTAAAGAGGTAGAAAGGCGACTGTGAAAGCTAGAAGGATGCTTGGGTGCATGGGGAGAGGAATGGCCAGCAGAAGAAAGGAGGTGTTAGTGCCTCTGTATAGGTATTTAGTGTGACCTCATTTGGAGTATTGTGTGCAATTCTGGAGATCGTACCTTCAAAAGGATATAAACAGGTTGGAGTCGATACAGAAGGTGGCTACTAAAATGGTTAGTGGTCTTCGTTATAAAGCATATGAGGACAGACAAGGATCTTAATATGTATACTTTAGAGGAAAGGTGGGATAGAGGTGATATGATTGAGATGTTTAAATACCTTCGTGGCATAAATGCACAGGAGGAGAGCCTCTTTCGATTAAAAGCAAGCTCTGTTACTAGGGGACATGGGATGAGTGTGAAAGGGGATAGGCTCAGGAATAATATGCGGAAATATTTCTTTACGGAAAGATTGGTAGATGCGTGGAATAGTCTCCCAGTGGAGGTGGTAGAGATGACGGTATCTGAATTCAAAAAGGCATGGGACAAACACAGAGGATCTCTAAAGGGAAAAAGGGGACTGTTGTAGTGGTTGATATAGAAGGGCAGACTAGGCCATGTGTTTTTTTTCTACTGTCATGTATCTGTTTCTATGACATAATCCACCAATTTACATTCAATCTTGGAAACCTTACTCCTTCCACCTCTGGGTCCTGTGTAAGGGCCACTACCAGAGGCTCTAGGGCCAAATTAAAAAAATAAGTTTGAGGGGGCATCCCTGCTCAATCAGTACCTGTCTGTATGCATATAGGGACCAAGAGCCTATTAATTGTTGATGAGTGGACAATATAAAGTATCTGTCTGTACCCATCACCTGAAATCAATACCACAGCCAAATCATTCCAGAACCTGCATTAAATATTCCCATTCAACAGAATCTAAAACTTTCTCAGCATACAATGAAACTGCTACGAAAGGGTTTGTCTGTCCTTAGTTGCTTGTAGAAGAGCATGAAATAAACAGGTGCTATTCCTAATAAATCTCTTGCATAAATCCAACTTGTTCTGGGACAGTAATAGAATCCAGAACTTCCTAAGGTCTGAAGGCCAATATACTTTCCAAAATCTGCTAGTTCACATTTATCAAGGAGATCAGGCAGTTATTTTGGACCCTCATCAAATCCTTTCATGGTTTAGGGACCAAAGATATCACGGTACAAATCCTTCAGTCTCCCTCATGAAGATACTGGAATAGCTTGGCTAGCTTGGGACTTAATTCTGTCTCGAATAACCTATAAAAATTATTCTGTATAGCTGTTGGAGCCTGTGCCGCCAAGAGTTTGTTTGCATAACTACACGAAGGGAGGAGATGAACTGGGGAAAATTCTTTGACCTAAGTGAAGTTTCTTCATGTGGCAGAAGTGGAAGAGGAATGAAGCCACAATACATTTCTACAGGAGAAACTGTTCCAAAAGCTGCAGTATATACTGTATGCACTGATTCACTATAAGAGAGCAATTTAAGAAATAGCATTTTTCAAACCGATCTCCTCATCAAATCAGACACACAAAAAGCCAGCACAGTTGTAGATGCACGCAGACAAATATACCTGCATGTGCGCATGCACATACACAAACGTCCACCTGTCTCCCCCACTCAGAACAGACAGATAAAGAAAACAGTTTGTTTCTGCATTGCTATGTGTATTTTGTACATGTGATGTGTGTATAACTAGGATGTGAGTGCACATGCATGTTCACACATGGATTGGAAAGAAGTCCATGAGCCTTGCCTTGCACATTTTCCCTGCTTGTCCCCCCTTCTCCCTCCCCTTCCCACAAAGACCCAACTGCTCTACATTTTAAAGGGGATGGCAATCCTAATATGCTTTTTGTTCTGGTAACCTTTTCTCCCCTAGAATGAAGACCAGCAGAATCCATGTTTTGCAGAAGCTGATTTCTGCAAACCCCACCTTAAACACTTGATGGCCATCCATGAATGCTGTCACTAGGTTGTACTATTTGTTCATCACCTTGAATGTTGACTCTGCCTATGTATTTTAATAGCTCAAAGAGGCAAACTATGTATCAAATATATTGTATTTGCCTTAAAAATTACAGTAGGATGAATCTGAACAAGGCCCCACGCCCTCCATGGGCATTTAGTTTTTAAAGGAGTTTTGTGACCTTCAGATCTATGAACATACTAGACACTAATAAAACACTGAACATAAATGTTGGTCACTTTGAGGCTATGCAGGTATTCATTTGCTTACAAATAGGGAACAGAATGAGACCTGCTGAGCTGTCTTGAACATTTCTTCTCTCAGATGTGCGCTGTTATTTCTAGGAAGGAACTTAGCATGGCTAGAAGCTTGGAGCCCTCAGTGAGTGCCAAGCTTTCATGAAATAATCCCCAAAAATAATCATCCTTAATTGAAAAGTGTCCTTCCATACAATAGCAAACATTCTTCAGAAAGACACATCCATGTGTAAATGTTTTATCATTAATTTTCTATATTCTCATTCTAAATTTCTATAGAGTTGCATTCCAACTCTACATACCTTCAATATGGAACTCATTACCAGACCCACTGAGAAACATCACCACTTCAGCACCTTCAGAAAGCACTTAAAGACCCACCTCTTCTCCGAACATTTTAACCCCACCACATAAACCCCCAGGACCACCACAACTGAAGCATACTATATATAGGTACCCCCCAAATGTAACTAAATCCCAAAATGTAAACCTCTGTACATAGTTGAATAACACTTTATATCAACTTCATGCTGCATGTTTCAGTTTCACGGTAAAAAATTAATGCCCTTGTTTCAATGTAAACCGCTTTGACCTGGTGAAAAGCAGTATATGAATGTAGCTAAATAAATAAATATTAGGACATTCATTGAAGCATCTCTTTATCTCTCCTTTCCTTTCAGTTGCACACATACTAAAAACCGCCATGCTGAGGGACCAGCTCTATTGGGTTTATATAGACCTGTAAGATTACAAATAAATCAGCTGCTAGAACAGTAGCTGAAACTTGGTAAAAATAACAGTGATTTACATCTAGATCCTCTTAACTTCTCTCTGGATTCCCTTTTTATTCATTCCAACCCAATGGAATATTGTAAAAAAAAATTATACATAAGACGTGAAAAAGGTCCATCTGGGGCAAAGTAATTCTCTTAACATTTAATGGAATGGGACCAAATTTGGTATGGGGGAAAACTAGGAAAATGCAGAGTTTGAAAATGGATCAGATTGGAGTGGATGTTTCAGAGAAATAGTCCCTCCCCCCCCCCCAAGTAAATATGGCTAAATATGTTTCTTTGGAGTGGAGGCGTAACCTAGTGGGCGGGGCAATAGTGCTTCTTGAGGTACAGAATCGAAAGCTGCAGTGATGTCCAGGAAGATGAGTATGGATCCTTCATAGAGTTTCTGTGTGTCTTGAGTTAGTCTGCCCATGAGGGCTGGGAGTAAGGTTTCGACCCAATGGTTGGGTTGGAAGCCATGTTACGTGTCTAGGGGTGCGTGGGTGTCGATATGGTCCTAGAGTTGTGGTTGTATTGCTTTTTCGATGATCTTTGCTATGAAGGGCAGGCTAGAGATGGGGCGATAGGAGCTTGGAGTGGTTGGGTCCAGGTTGCTGTTTTTGAGTGTGGGCCTAATGGATGCTTGTTTGAGATTGGGTGGCAAGTATCTTTGGGTGAGAGAGAGCTGGGTGATTTTGTGTAGTTTCAGTGCAAGTTTGGATCAAGCTACTTTGATCCAACTTACTGGGCAGGGATCTAATGGGGATGTTATAGTGTGTGTTAGAGATTATGTTCTTTATTTGATCCAGGGTAATGTTGTAGAAGGTGTGCCATGTATGGATGGTAGGGTTGGACAATTGTAGTGGTATATTTGTAGTCAATTTGTCTTGATTCTCAGTTTCTATTTAAAGTGATTGGCTAGGAGTTATGGGGAGGGAGCCTCATGTTTGATGCTCAGGGTGGGGTTCTGTAGGGCTGATTTAATTATGCTGAATAGCTCTCTCGGTCGATTCAATGAGCTTAGAGTGGTATTCTTTCCTGTTGTTGAGGGTAGTTTGGTATTGTTGTTACAAGATCATATAGTTATCTCGGTTTCTGTTTTTGAGCGTCAACATTTTCTTTCCAACTGTCGGAATCTACGCTTAATATTTCTCAGATCTGAGGTATACCAAGTGGTCGCATTGTCTATTTTGCTATGTCTTGGTTTGTGGTGCCTCTGCAGCTTTAGATATTGTCTGATTCTAGTTTTGGATTAGGTTATCAAGATGGAGTCTGTCTCCAGTTGAGGGAGGATTGTGTTTAGGAATTGTTCTTTGTCTAAATGTTTAAATTTTCTTATACTGCGTTGCTGATGCAGGTGTGGTTTTGGGGTCATGTCCTGAGGGAGGTGGAAAGTGATTAGTTTGTGGTCAGACCAGGGGATCGATTGTGTGGTAGGGGTTGGGGGCTGTGTATTTCATAACATATAGTTGGTGACAAAAATGAGGTCCAACAGTCCTCCCATGTTGTGTGTTGGTTGGTTTACTAATTGTTTGTATTCTAGTGTTTCCATAGCGCCTAGAAAGGATTTGGCCGTTTTGTGTGGAACAGAAGGTAAGTTCAAGTCACCTAGAAGTATGACATTGTCCAAAGGTTGGTCACAGGTGGTTTGAAGGATGGTTATTAGATGGTCCGCAGATGCAGAGGATGATCTATATATCTCCAGGAACAAGCAGGAATGAGTCTTCACATATGGGTATCATCGGTACCGACAGAGCCTGCGCGGGAACGCTCCCCAGCGTCCAGTAAGAAAGCTTTTGGGAGCATCCCACAGCGCCTGCGCGCTGCCTTCCCGCTTTTCCCAACCGCCTCTCTCCAGTTCTTCTTTTCCGCGGAGCCAGCAGGTCGTGTTCCTGTCACCGAGGAAGAATTTATTTTTTTCTTTATTTTTCTGTGTCGCGTCTGCCTTCTTCGACGTCAGACCGGTACCTCCGGTCTTTTCTTTTCTTTCTTAAAAAAAAACACAACTTTTTCTTTCTTCAACTGTGCATTTTCGGTTTGGGCCTTAGGCCTGAACATATTTTCTCCTCATGGAGAAGCCCGCTTCCGGGTTCAAAAAGTGCACGAAGTGTGGCGGTACTATTTCTGTCACCGACACCCATGACAGGTGTCTAAAATGTTTGGGTCCTGACCATTCCATCACGGATTGTGTGTCCTGTACCATGATGTCTAAAAGAGGTCGGCAGAACCGAGCAGCCAAGTTCAGTACCCTGTTTCCCTCTGATGCAGCCTCGGTGGCATCGACGTCTTCCAGGGCTGCTTCTTCCTCCCATGGATCTCAGGTAACCAAACATAAATCTAGCCGGTCCTCGAAGGGCAAATCTCCCTCTAAGCATCGAGATGCCTCCGGGCTTGTCCTCGAGGATTCCGCACCGGCAAAATTACCCCGGCAGGAAGTTCCGGCTTCCAAAGCATTGTCTATGGGGTCACAGGTTGACATCGGTGGCTCGGCCTCGACCGATCACCTGTTGCCGTGTTCTGGGGTACCGGTGGCCTCCACTGGTACCGACATCCAGACTCTGGTGGCATCGATGGATCAGAAGATTCTGTCCATGCAGCGCACCCTAACAGCGTTTATGCAGGCTTCGACGCCTCCGGTACCGCAACAGTCTCCATTGCCGGTACCGACTCCGGCACCGGCATCGTTCCCGGTGCCGGTACCGATTGCATAGACATCGGCTAAGGTGTCGACTGCAACGGTACCCTGTCCTATGATGCCCATCGGTACCGAACCGATACCGCTTACTCCCGATGTCGATCCCACTCGGTACGCATATCGGGCTTTACAGGAGCATCCAATCAGGCGATACTTCGATTCCTCCGAAGACTCTGATGAGTCGGAGGTTTCTGTCGATGCACCGGTACTTCTTCCTCAGGAGTCTGATTCTCCAAAACGAAGAATGTCTCCTCCAGAAGACTTGTCTTTTCAGGACTTCATTAGGGAAGTGGCTAGGGGCCTCTCCATTACAGTGGCCCCTGAGTCAGAGCCTAGAGCCAAGCAACTAGATATTTTGCAATATCCTAAGGCTTCTAAAGAAGAAGCTTCTTTACCTATTCATGAGATTCTCTATGATCTCATGTTGAGCATGTGGGAGACTCCTCTTACCACCTCTCCTCATTCTCGTAGATTAGACACCATGTACCGTGTCCTGGCTTTCATAAGTCTCAGCTTCCTCACCACTCTATTGTGGTAGAGTCTGCCATGAGGAAAATAAAGAGTGCAAAGAGACACTCATCTAATCCTCCAGGACGTGAATGCAGGACCCTTGATGCTTTTGGCCGAAGGGTTTTCCAAGCTAATATGCTTGCTGCCTGAATCAACTCCTATAGTCTCTATATGGGGATGTTTCTAAAAGAAGTCACAGATCATCTGCAGACTTTAGCCCCTTTTATTTCAGAAGATAAAAGGCAGGAATTTCTCACTTGGCTTAAACATGCCCAAGATGTTTCCAAATTTTCCAACCGTGCAGCCTTTGACTCTTTTGAGTGTGTAAGCAGAGCCTCAGCTATTGCCATAGGTGCACGCAGAATTACTTGGTTACAAGCCTCTGATTTGGAACTTTGGGTCCAAGATGCACTGGGAAATCTTCCTTGTATAGGTGAAAACCTTTTTGGCAGGGATTGGAAAGCAAAGGCCACTCAGATGGATGCTGAGAAACTCTGCTTTGGATCGACTTTCAAAGTCTACCTCTGCTCCTGCTAAGAAAAGGTGGATACCATGTTAAAACCCTCGGCCCAGTGTGCAGCGGCAGCCAAGAGAGCAAATAGAATGCTAGGTATGATAAGGAAAGGAATGGAAAATAAAACAAAAGATATTATAATGCCTCTATATCGTTCCATGGTGAGACCGCACCTTGAATATTGTGTGCAATTCTGGTCGCCGTATCTTAAAAAGGATATAGCGATTTTAGAAAAGGTTCAGAGAAGAGCCACCAAAATTGTAAAGGGGATGGAAGGATACTCCTATGAGGAAAGGCTAAAAAGGTTAGGGCTCTTTAACCTGGAAAAGAGACGGCTGAGGGGAGATATGATAGAAGTCTATAAATTAATGAACGGAGTGGAACTGGTAAACGTAGATCGATTGTTTACGTTATCAGAATATAGAAAGACTAGGGGACATGCAATGAAGCTACAGGGTAAACTTTTTAAGACTAATAAAATAAAATATTTTTTCACTCAACGTGTAATCATACTCTGGAATTTGTTACCGGAGGATGTAGTAAAGGCTGTTAGTGTAGCTTGGTTTAAAAAAGGTTTGGACAAGTTCCTGGAGGAAAGGTCCATAAACCATTATTAAGAAGTGACCGAAGATATCAATGCTTGACCCAGTACAAGCATTGTGGAACTTGTGTCTCTTGGGGAAACTGCTAGGTACATATGACCTAGATTGGCCACTGTTGGAAACAGAATACTGGGCTTGATGGACCTTGGTCTTACCCAGTATGGCATATCTTATGTTCTTATGTTCTTAAGGTTGTTCAAAAAGACATCTTTTTCTAAAAAGGGAAGATACTATCCTGCTTATGGTCAGCAGGCATCTTCTGCAGGTCGTTTTGCTGCAAAGCGTCAGCAACCACCTAAACAGGCCAAGTCACAGGCTGCCAGGCCTCACACGACTCAGCAGCCTTAGCCTCCCCAGGGCCTTTGACTTGCAACTAGAGAACTTAGCCTTTCTGGCTCTGGAAGAACCAGAGGCCCTCACCATTCCAGGAAGGTTGGCTTACTTTTCTCCCAGATGGGAGCAAATTACAGCAGAACAATGGACCCTCTCCATTGTAAGGGAAGGGTACAAGCTTCATTTCTTAAACCTTCCTCCCCACACCATGGTGAGACAGTTCAATTCTCCAACATCTCTCCTCAACCTTCTGGGTCAGGAGATTGCTACCCTTCTTGCCCAAGGGGCAATAGAAGAAAGTACCCCTTCTTCAACAGGGCTCGGGGTTCTACTCCCCTTATTTTCTTATTCCAAAGAAAACAGGGGGCTACAGACCCATATTAGATCTCAGAGAATTGAACAAGTTTCTATTCAAAGAGAAATTCAAGATGATTTCTCTCGGTACTCTGCTGCCATACCTTCAGAGTCAGGACTGGCTTTGTTCTCTAGATCTCAAGGATGCGTACACCCATGTTCTCATCCATCCAACACACTGAAGGTTCCTTCGGTTCCTTTTTCAAGGAAAGCACTACCAATACAGGGTGCTTCCTTTCGGTCTGGCCTCTGCACCAAGGGTGTTCACGAAATGCATGGCAGTAGTAACTGCATTTCTACACACTCTAGGAATATTTGTTTTCCCATATCTGGACGACTGGCTCATTCGAGCTCCATCCCAGTCAGAGGCCCAGATTTCTCTAACCTGCACAATGCGTGTCCTTCAGTATTTGGGACTGGTAATAAACATCCCAAAATCCCATCTCACCCCTACTCAGTCTCTGGAGTTTATAGGGGCCTTGCTGGATACCACAACTGCAAGGGCCTATCTTCCTCAGGCCCGTTGCCTACGCTTGGTGCAGTTAGCCTCCCAGATACAGTTAAAGTCCCATTTAACTGCTCGAGAGATGTTACAACTATTAGGCCACATGGCATCCACCGTGCAGGTGGTTCCATATGCTCACCTTCACATGAGGGCAGCACAATGGACTTTGTCCACCCAATGGACTCAGGCATCAGGTTGCCTGTCAGACAAAATAGCAAACTCCAGTCGCCTATTTTGGTCTCTCCAGTGGTGGAAGTCCCCTCCAAATCTGTTGCTGGGGTCTCCTTTTCAGCAGTCGCTACCCCAAGCAACTCTGACAACAGATGCTTCTCCAATGGGTTGGGGAGCTCATCTGCAGGATCTCTCCACCCAGGGCATCTGGTCTCCACAGGAGACTTCTCTGCATATCAATCTCTTGGAACTCAGAGCAATATTCTTAGCTCTCAGAGTGTTCCATTCCCTGCTCAGCTACAGGACAGTCCTCATCCATACGGACAACCAAGTAGCCATGTTCTGTGTAAACAAGCAGGGCGGGACTGGCTCTGTCGCTTTGCAACGAAGCTTTGCGACTGTGGGCCTTCGCCAGAGAGCATCACATCCATCTTCTGGCAGTATATTTTCCAGGCGTTCAAAACTCTTGGGCGGACAGACTCGGTCGAGTTCTGCTTACACACGAGTGGTCCCTCCACATGGACCAGGTAGCCAGGATTTTTCGAATTTGGGAAACCCCGGACATAGACCTCTTTGCAAGTCCGTGGAATGCCGAACTTCCCCAGTTCTGTTCCAGAATTCCGTGTCAGGGAGTTCAGGCCAAGGATGCCTTCCTCCTTCACTGGGGTCAAGACTTCCTTTATGCCTTTCCACCAATTCCCCTAATTCCCAAGACACTATTCAAGCTTCAGAGAGACCAAGGGACCATGATCCTCATAGCACCACATTGGCCACGCCAAGTGTGGTACCCTCTACTTCTGCATCTCTCTCAAGCTCCTTCCCTGGACTTGGGCTCTGCACCAGACCTTCTGTCCCAGGAAGAGGGAACTTTGTGGCACCCAAACCCCCAGTCGCTCCATCTCAGGGCTTGGTTGCTGAGGGCCTAGACCTTCAAGATTTTCATCTCTCTCAGCAAGTCAGAGATGTTATTCATGCCTCTAGAAAGCCTTCTACTAGACGTTCCTATGCTTTCAAATGGAAAAGATTTACCATTTGGTGTTCAGGGAAAGGTCTAAACCCTCTTGCAATACCTCTGAATTCTCTACTAGAGTATCTCCTGCATCTATCCCATGCAGGTCTGAAAACGAATTCAGTAAGAGTCCATTTGAGTGCTATTGCAGCGTCCCTCAAGCCTCTCAATGGACAACCTATTTCCTCTCATCCTCTTATAGCAAGATTCATGAGAGGCTTTCTTTTAACTAAACCTCCCATTAGACCACCTCCAGTGGCATGGGACTTAAACCTGGTTCTTGGCCAGCTTATGAAGCCACCCTTTGAACCTTTAGCCACCACCTCCTTGAAATTCCTTTCTTGGAAAGTTATTTTTCTCATTGCAGTCACCTCAGCACGCTGCATCAGTGAGTTGCAAGCTTTGGTGACTAATCCTCCTTATACAAGGTTCCATCATGATAAGGTAGTCCTCAGGACCAATCCACACTTTATGCCTAAAGTGGTCTCACCTTTTCATCTGAACCAAGAGGTATATTTACCTGTATTTTTTCCAGGACCTCATGCATCAAATGCAGAGAGGAATCTTCCTACCTTGGATTGTAAGAGAGCTCTCGCTTTTTACTTACAAAGAACACAGCAACATAGAAAGTCTTCTCAACTCTTTGTTGCTTTTGATCCTTCTCATTTAGGACTTCCAGTCTCTAAGAGAACACTGTCCAACTGGATTGCTCAGTGTATTTCTTTCGCCTACCAGAGTAGGAACATTTCTCTGGAGGGCCATGTCACAGCTCACAATGTGAGAGCCATGGCAGCCTCAATGGCTCATCTAAACTCTGTGTCCATCGACCAAATCTGTCGAGCGGCCACCTGGGCCTCGGTTCATACCTTCACATCCCATTACTGTTTGGACAAGGACTCCCGCCGGGATGCCTCGTTTGGTCAGGCTGTTCTCAAACACCTGTTCCATTCCTAATCAACTCCTACCCACCTACCCTGGTCGGATGCCAGAGATCCATGGGGGGAGGTAGAGTCCTTTTCAAAGACACACAACCTGGGGTTTCTCCCTGGCATCTGCAGCTAGGGAGTCCCCATATGTGAAGACTCATTCCTGCTTGTTCCTGGAGATAGCAGCAGGAATAAGTCTTCACAACCCACCCACCTCCCCTAGGATTTGTATCTCTCTATCTATCTTTCCTTTCCTCTCTCTCTCTTTGTCTCAGCTTTAAAACTCGAACTGGAGAGAGGTGGTTGGGAAAGGCGGGAAGGCAGCGCGCAGGCGCTGTGGGATGCTCCCAAAAGCTTTCTTACTGGACGCTGGGGAGCGTTCCCGCACAGGCTCCGTTGGTACCGACGATACCCATATTTGAAGACTTATTCCTGCTGTTCCCAGAGATCACCTGTTACAGGTAAGTAACTGTGCTATCAGGTGAATTGAAAAGTGCTTGTTTGTCACAGCAAGCATGTCTAGTCCATTGGTTGATACTGCACGGATCTGGTGGCGTTTCAGGTGATCTTTTATTAATATGAGGACACCCCCACCCCTGCTCTCAATCCAGGGGCAGTTGATTACGTTGACGGTAGGTGTAGAGAGTTGATTTAGTATGATAGTGTCACTTTCTGATAGCCAGGTCTCAGTGATGCACATGATGTCTGTCATAGTCTTCGAGTATATCTAAAAGGACGGGGATCTTGTTACATGTCGAGCGCGAGATAAGTGCATATTTTAGTTTGGTGGGAATTGCATGGTTTGTCTGCACTAGTTCTTTGGTAGTGTTGGGTGGTTGAATTTGAATGAGTGCCCCCATCCTTTTGTCTTTTATTCTCAGTATTGTGTAGGAAAGGGCATAGCAGGGGTGGTGGTGGTATATGATTGGGATAGGTTGTGGCCGAGGTGAGAGGGACTCCATGTGTGCTATTAGCATTAGGATGTAGGTGATTATTATTGTGAATGGGTTCATGGTGACTATTGTAGTATCCTCTGGTTATTGGATAGCTGGGTAGCTGATGGTGGTTGAGTTGGTTCTGGGTATAAGAACATAAGATATGCCATACTGGGTCAGACCAAGGTCCAAGCCCAGTATCCTGTTTCCAACAGTGGCCAATCTAGGTCATACGTACCTAGCAGTATCCCCAAGAGAGACAGGTTCCTCAATGCTTGTATTGGGTCAAGCATTGATATTGTGGGTCCCTTTATAATAATGGTTTATGGATCTTTCCTCCAGGAACTTGTCCAAACCTTTTTTAAACCCAGCTACACTAACAGCCTTTACTACATCCTCCGGTAACAAATTCCAGAGTTTACCCTGTAGCTTCATTACATGTCCCCTAGTCTTTCTATATTCTGATAGTGTAAACAATTGATCTATGTTTACCTGTTCCACTCCATTCATTAATTTATAGACCTCTATCATATCTCCCCTCAGCTGTCTCTTTTCCAGGTTGAAGAGCCCTAACCTTTGTAGCCTCTCTTCATAGGACTATCCTTCCATCCCCTTTACCATTTTGGTGGCTCTTCTCTGTACCTTTTCTAATAACGCTATATCCTTTTTAAGATACGGCGACCAGAATTGCACACAATATTCAAGGTGCGGTCGTACCATGGAACGATACAGAGGCATTATAATATCCTTTGTTTTATTTTCCATTCCTTTCCTTATGATACCTAGCATTCTATTTGCTTTCTTGGCCGCCGCTGCACACTGGGTGGAGGGTTTTAACATGTTATCCACGATGACGCCTAAATCTTTTTCCTGAGTGGTGGTTCCCAATTTGGAACCTTGCATCGTGTAACCATAGTGTAGGTTGTTTCCTAGGTACATAACTTTGCACTTGTCCACATTAAATTTCATCTGCCATTTGGATGCCCAGTCTTCCAATTTATCCAGATCCTCCTGCATTTTTTCGCAATCCTCTTGGGTTTTAAAAACTTTAAACAGTTTTGTGTCATCTGCAAATTTGGACATAGTAGTTTTGCTTGGTGAGTGCAAAGACTGACTGGAAAGAGGAAGGCATGAATTTGAAGTGAAGAAAGTTAGCAAGGGTGTGGAATTTGAGCCAAATGCCCTCAGCAGAGCAGGCACAGGAACGAAGATAATGGATAGTCGAAGATAGCCAGGGCTGAGGTATAGTGCCCCTCAGTTTGAAGAACTGTTTAATTGTGTGAGTAGTAGGATTGCACAAGTGTACCTGAGGTTGCATTTAGTCCACGGCAGGTAGATGGTAGGGTCATTGTTGATGGAAACTCTCAAGAGCTCCTAGTGTTCTCTGATAAGAAAGGTGGTTGTATCGTCATAGCTGGAAGGCTGAGCTTACCAGCTGAATGCTTCCCTCTTTGTTCTTTCTGCCAGTGCTGCTTGTGTTCATTTTGGTGGTGAAGTTGCAGGCTTTTCTCTAAGAGCTGTGCTGTACTTCTCTTCTCCCGATCGCAGAAATAATATACTTCCTTATTGTCCCTCCAGTCTAGTCCCGAACCTTAGAGTTGTGCTCCTCCTCCTGCAGCGTGGAGACTGAGAGAGATCATTTTCGTGATGTCACTGGTACATAAGCTCCGGAACCGCCTCCTCTCACCAGCTTTAAGTGGTTGTTTAAACTTGTTTCAACCTCATGGCTCCTCCTCTGACATTAATTCATCTTCACATATGCAAGCTTAAATTTATGCTTTTGGTCTTTTGGCTCTATTTTTGTGTTTGGGATTTCTTTCTCTACAACATCAGTAAAATTTGCCCCTTCCTTTCTGAACGCACTATTAAGACTCCACTCTTTAGTCACCTCCTGTCTTTATCTATAAATTAATTAATTAATTACACATTTCTATACTACCCCTTCCAGAGATCAGGAGCGTTTTACAAGAAACCGACTTGTTACAGAAAACAAGTTTTAACTTTTTACATTATAATATTAACAGATTGTGCCCACAGATTACCAGAAAAGCAAGCAATCCACCTTCAAAAGGGCACTTCTCCTTGCTGCCCGCCACCTGTGGAACTCCCCAAAGAAATGCACGTTTCCGGAGACATCAAACAATTCAGGAAGAAACTCAAGACTCTTCTATTCATAGAACACTATGGGAACATAACATAGTCCAACAACTACATGGCTCTCCTCAAAACAGAACTGCTTTCTGATGCCCCCACCCAATCTGTAATTAGCATGAACCAACTGTACATAAATCAAGCATATTGTAAATAGTTGTCACCCTGTTTGCTCCCTGCATGATGACTATGTACCCAGTTTTAAGTTGTGTTGCAATGTAAACCACTTTGATTTAAGGATAAGCGGTATAGAAATCTGGAGGAGTAGCCTAGTGGTTAGAACACTGGCTTGGTAACCAAGCAACCAGGGTTCGATTCCCACTAGCCTTCCTTGTGGCCTTGGGCAAGTCACTTAACCCTCCATTGCCTCGGAAGAAAGGCCTGGCAATCTACTTCCGGTGACACTGCCAAGAAAACCCAGGAGCTTCTGGGTCGCCAGGAGTCAGGACTGACTTGAAGGCACACATTGCATTGGTATAGAAATCAGGTTAAATAAATAAAATAAGTGAGCCATAGAACTATATACATATAACTATAAATACATGTTAACTGGGCTTGTGTGTGTCGGGTACAGTGTGGCGGGGGGTTAGGTGCCTGGGTGTGGTCATTGTGTGTGGCTGTCTTGACTATTGCAACCTCCTCCTTGCTGGTCTCCCCTGAATCATCTCTCCCCTTCAGTCTGTTCAAAACTCAACTGCACGGCTAATCTTCCGCCAGCCCTGATATGCTCATATAACCCCTCTCCTCAAGTCATTTCATTGGCTCCCCTCCTGTTTCTGTATACAGTTCAAACTTCTCCTCCTAACCTATAAATACATTCATTCTGCTGCTCCTCGCTACCTTTCCTCTCTCATCTCTCCCTACACCCCTCCTCGAGAACTCTGCTCTTCTAGTAGATTGCTTCTCTCTGTCCCCTTTTCTTCCATTGCCAACTCCATACTTCGATCCTTTCACCTTGCTGCTCCTTATGCCTGGAACAAACTACCTGAGTCTGTACGTCAGGCTTCATCTCTGCCCCATTTCAAATCTATGCTGAAAGCTCACCTTTTTGAGGCTACTTTTGGATCCTGATCCTCTTAGTCTCCTATGTATCATTACCTTTCCCTAGTTGTATCCTTGTCCTCAGTTGTTCTATTGTCTGTCTTGTCAAGACTGTAAGCTCTGATGGACAGGGACCGTCTTTTATATGTATCTGTACAGTGCTACATATGCCTTGTAGTGCTCTATAAATGTTCAATAGTAGTAGCAATAGCATCCCATTTTGCAATTTTGGCATCGAATAATATATACTGCATTAGAGGAAGACAATGAGTGGGATCCCTTTATTGAATGTTTGATAGCAACATCTAATTATTAATTATTACATTTGATTTGATTTTATTCTTTCTAACCCAGTGGAAGGTTTGGCAACAAACTAGTTAACATATTTGAATTACAGTACACGATCTGTTTACTGTGGGGTTTTTTTGTTTGTTTTTTAGAGTAGATATGTATTATGCATATCCACACATTTTCTCATGCCAATTGCCATACACAGTGCTCCACATTAACTCTGGTGTTTGGGGTCCAACTATCACTTCCACAAGATGGAAATCTAATGGATAATGTTAGCGTCCTCTTATACTTTGTACAAGCATGCTCTGATTGACGTGTATTCATTTTCATGGTAGAAATGTTGGTTTTGCATTTTCTTATTTTTAGTAGTTGGTGAATTCTTATAGAAGATAATGGATTGCTAGCCATAAAAAAATGTTTTATTACCATCACATTTAAATACTTCTGATTCATTTTTATTGAGGTCATTTCTTTTGATTTAATACATTTAAATGCTTAGAATTTATCTGCTGTTTAATGGCACTAAATTAAGCTGCTATTGAACATACACAATAGATAGCTTCCTGTGAATACAGTTCCTACATGGCAAACTGTAGGCAGTAACAATTTCATGTAGAGAGGCAAATTATGTAGGACATAACAATAAATGGTATGGAATAACAAGCTATAAAACTGTAACTCTAACAAAGTCCGTTCATTTAGTAGTCCAAAGAGATCCCCTTGTGGAGTATTAATTATGTTGATGTTTTTTTGCTAAAAAATTGGCAAACCCAAAAAATAGTACTTCAGAAATAGATCACAATTTCCAGCCATGAGTATGCCTATGGGTAAAATGGATATGTGAATTTTTTAGTAGAAGGGATCATGCAGTATTGCACGTTCTATTAAAGTACTAGAACTATTTCTGTATTGTATTACTAAGTTTGATACCATAGGCTGAGATAGACTTGCTTGGGCATGCCAATGACTAGTTATGCACAAGTAAGTCTATCTCAGCCTATGGTGAAACAGTGTCATCTGTTCTGTGCATCAATTTCTGTGAACCCTTTCTTTGAACAAATGCTTTAAATTATTTTCTCATCTCATGACACCTTTTGCCTTGTGCCTTCTATTTCTAACATTCTTATTTATTTATTTAGCTGTGCTTATATACCGCTTTTCACTGGGTCAAAGTGGTTTACAGATATATGCTAACAGGCACTTTGTAGTCCCTTGTTCCCAAAGGGCTCACAATCTAAGTGTACCTGAGGCAATGGAGGTTTAAGTGGCTTGCCCAAGGCCACAAGGAGTGGCCATGGGACTAGAGACACCTATCCCTCCGGCCTGAAGTTACTTGTCCCTACCTGGGAATTGAACCCCTGGCCCTACAGCCTGAGGTAATCTGTCCCAACCACTGAGCCACTCCTCCACATTCTTGCTACTAGTTTGCATTAGAGTCAGTGAGTCCTTTAGGTCATGTTTGTGTGCATCCGCTCTTTATAGATAAGCCATATTGGAGAAAAAATGAATGTTATTCATTATGGAGATTTTTGCCGTGTTCATTGAAGACCTGAATAACCCATTGACTGCATGAAGGAAACATTTGTTCCTTATCGTCCCTCCAGTCTGGTCCCACACCTCTGGGTAATGCACCTCTTCCAGCAGCTTGGAGACTGAACGTGTCATCTTTTGATGTAATCAGTACTAATACCACCGGGACCACCCACAAGCTCCAGTATGCTCAGTCTCCAAGCAGCTGGAGGAGGTGGCGAGCCAGGTTGCTGGGCTCCATTGTAGGAACAAATAAGGAGTGTTAGCTAGGTTAAGATTTTGGTAGTTGGAATTGGTTTTGGGGCAGTTGCTGCTATTTTCTATTTTATTTCCTGCAGAAAGTTAGTTTAAAAAAAAAAAAAAAAGGAGCAGAAGAAGCAGAATGCATTTTCGGTCCATAGGATGGTTCGGCAGTTGATCCAGGAGGAGTGGGAGCTTCCAAAGGGGGCGCGGACCAATGCACACCTCTGTCCTTTGGCTGATCAGGACCATAAGTAGTTCCAGCTCTCTAAGGTGGACGCGACAGTCGCCGCAGTTACTAAGAAAACAACTATTCCAGTAGAAGGTAGTACGGCACTAAAGGATATGCAGGATCGAAAGTTAGACATCTTGTTGACAGGCCTTTGATATCAACATCTTCTCACTCCAGGACTCCATCTGTGAAGCCTGGGTGGCCCAAGCATGTCTTCTCTGGTCTCAGCGAATACAGCAGCACGGAGAGGCGGTGGAGGACCAAGCTGCGGAGGCAGATAGGTTGGAGTCCGGGGCCGCTTATCTCACGGCTATCCATTATGATCTCATCAGATGTCTCTTGAAGAGCATGGCCTTTGTAGAGGTAACAGCATCTTATCCTCATTCTGTTTTTTTTCCCATGGAGCTCCTTGGAAGCATTTTTACTCAGTCCATAAGTATTGCCTCAATTTGCTTCTACGATAAGTTTTTCAGTGTCTATTTCTCTCCTGCCATCGTGGTTTTACTATTTGACTCCTATAGTTTCTCTTTAACTTAGTGTTTTCGGTTGTTTAAAGTTCCCTTTATTTTCCACGGCACTTCAGCTTTCTTAGACATTGGCGTTCTGGCCATGGTCATAGTCTTCTCTCTTCGTGTCAAAATCAAATCATTTGATTTTGCTGTGGCTATTTTTCCGGACGACATGTTGCACAAACTTGCCCAGTTCGTTTAAGAAGTTTTCCAGGTGCTCAAGGACCATATCCATAAGACATGTATAATTGGTGCCTCCAGTGCTGGGAACCCAATCATGAGCCCTCTTGCAGTTGACAAGAAGAGGACTCCAAATATCCCCTTCCTCCCTTCTCTATTTCTGTGGATAATACTACTCCTCCCTGTTACCTTGGCCTGCAACCTTAGAGTCATCTTTGACTTTTTCCTCTCCTTCTCCACACACATCCAACAGAGAAAGAAATGACAGGTTTTTACTATAACATCAGCAAAATTTATTTTCCTTTCTGAACATACTACTAAGACTCTTATCCATTCTCTAGTCCTCCCATCTAGACTGTTGCAACCACCGCCTCGCTGATCTTCCTCTGAATCATCTCTCCCCACTTTATTCTGTTCAAAACTTAACTGCACAGCTAATCTTCCATGACTGTCACTTTGTTCATGTCACTTCATTGGCTTACTATCCATTTCCACATCCAGTTCAAACTTCTACTACTGATCTATAAGTGCCTTCATTCAGTTGCTCCTCACTACCTTTCCTCTTATCTCTCCCTACACTCTTCCTCGGGAACTCCCTTCTTCTGGTAGATCCCTTCTACTCTGCTGCTCCTTATGCCTGGAACAAACTACCCGAGTCAGTGCAGCAGGCTCAGTCTCTGACCCTGTTTAAATCCAGGCTAAAAACTCACATTGGGAACTGCATTTGGATCCTGATCTCTCAATTCTCCTGTTCACTTCCTATCTGTTTCCTTACCATTCCCCTAGATATATCCTAATCCACAGTTATGTGGTCTGTCTTGACTAGACTGTAAGATCTGATGAGCATGGGCTGTCTCTTACATGTCTCTGTACAGTGTTGCATATGCCTTGTAGCGCTACACAAATGATTAGTTGTAGCAGTACTGAAGGGTCAAGAAAGACAGTGCAACATCCTTTTTGGCACTTCTAAGTTTGATCCATTAGCATCGGTGGCATCAGTCTCTCTAGCTACAAAGGCTGCATCAGATGCTGGTGGTGCATCGACACTGAGGAGTCCTCGAGCCTACTCTGAACAAAGCACCCATAGGCCCCTGGAACATTGACCATCCCTTGATGTTCGCTTGAAGGTGAAAGATTTGACTTTGTCTTTATCGAAACTGAAGGGAAAAGATGTCAGACATCGGGCACAGGCCTTGGTACATAGATGTTGAAGACTTCTGAGGCATGGTGTTGAGAGCATGGAGAGTTTGCAGGAGCTCCCCTCTCAGTTGCCATGAAGGGAGGAGAGCTCAACCTCCAAAGGTCTGAGGGGCAGCGACAGCCTAGTGTTACCCCCTCCCAGATTTCAAGAACATCAGCCGATGCTGCCGCCTAAAGTTGGAGATGGCAAGTCTGAAAAGATTGATTTATTTATTAACGTTTTTTATATACCGCACTATTCAATATCAGCGCGGTTTACATGGAACAAGAAACTTCAGACAAGTTACATTTATCTGGTCATTACATATAACAGGGAAATCAACCTGGATAACAGGAGCAACTATGTACAAAACAACAACAAGAACAACTATTTACATACAAGAGTCATCTTGTCAGAACAGTGTACTGATAATCTGGTAAAGTAGTGTAATGTGCTGTTGAGTCAGGAAAAATTACGTGGTCGGAAGGTAATTATTGATATATGGGTGTAACTGTATTAGTTTATTCTCTGGGAAGTATTTGAGGAAAAGGTGATGTTTCAGGGCCTTCTTGAACTGGCTGAGATCGGAGATGGCCCTAATGTGTGTTGGAAGGGTGTTCCAAAGTTTTGGAGCACATAAACTGAAGGCTTGGCTTGCTGTTGTCGAGTTGTATCTTAGGATTTCCTTTGGTACTATTAGCATATTTAGTTCCACGGTTCTTCTTAGTCTGTTGGGTGCGACTGGTTGGATCATCTCCAATAATGAGGTGGGGGCGAGACCTTTGTATGCTTTAAATGCCAGGAGCAGAGTTTTGAAAGTGATTCTCACTTGAATAGGAAGCCAATGTAGTTGTTTTAGTAGGGGTGTTACATGTTCTCCTTTGGGTAGCCCAAAAAGCACCCTTGCTGCACTGTTCAAGGCGAGTTGAAGAGGATTTAAGGTAGATTGAGGAAGCCCTTGTAGTATGGAGTTTGAGAAGTCAAAATGGGGAATGATTAGAGCCTGGTAAACAGTACGGAAATCAGCCGGATCAATCAGTTGACGAAGATGTCTGAGGGAGCGGATTTTGAAGTAAACTGCTCTTACTGTGTTGGAAATGTGAGTCTTCAAGTCCAGATTTTGATCAAGAGTCACTCCTAGGTATCGGATATGGGGTTTTACTTGAAGCTTGGCATCTTGAACATCCAGGAATGTGGGTGGTATGAAGTTAGAGTTCCTTGAGATAAAGAGAACTTCCGCTTTTTTATGTTGGATTCTGAGATTTTGAGTGAGTAGCCAATTTGATATGGCGTTAAAACAGTTGGTTAAGGGGGTGAGGTCCATCTTATCTATGCAGAATGGCATGTATAATAACACGTCATCAGCATATATCATACAGTTGACATTAAAAGATCTAATGATGTCACATATAGGTTGCATATATATGTTAAATAGTAATGATGATAGAGAGGATCCTTGCGGGGCTCCTTGTCCTTGATGAAACGGATCTGATATTTCCCCATTTGATCGCACATGTTGCCATCTGTCTGACAGGTATGAGTTACACCATTCGAGTGCGTTTCCACAGAGGCCCTTCTCTTTTAGGCGGATAATAAGAAGCTCGTGACAGACCGAGTCAAAAGCAGCCGCAATATCCAAGAAGATGAGTACAAAACCCTGTCGGATGTTGTCAATACCAGAGTTTAGGCTATTGAGGAGGGTGTTAAGGAGCGTCTCGACCCCATGAAATTCTCTGAATCCATGTTGACAAGTGTCCAACGGCGCTTCAGCATCAATGTGGTCCTGCAATTGCCTGTAGACTACTTTTTCAATTATTTTTGCAAGCGTGGGTATGCTGGCAATGGGTCTGTATGAGTCTGTTTTTTGTGGATCTAACTTGAGGTTTTTCAGTAATGGTCTGATGGATGTCTGTTTGAGAGCAGCAGGGAATGAGCCGGAGTCAAATGATAGCCTTATAATCTTGGATATTATTGAAGCGAGATCTTTGCGAAGGTCCTTTATCCAGAAGGCTGGGCAAGGATCAGTGTGTGCAGTGGACATATTGAGAAATGAGATAGTGTCTGCAATCAACTTCAAAGAGGGGGAGTAGTGAATGATATTAAAGGAGTTGGGTGCCCTTGAATAATTGGGGCAGAGGGTATTGCAATTTTATTTGTGCGGCACATCTTAGATTGTATGTATGTAGCATATTCTTGCGGGTTGATTTCGCACTGGTGCTCAGGTGACAGTTCCTTGGCTAGTTTCTTGACTAGACTAAACAGGTCATGAGGTTTATTTAGAGCACGTCTCAGGGTGTCTGTGTGGTACTGTTTCATTTTTTCTGAAATGGACTTGCGGTGAGTTTCAAGATGTTGCATGTATGCAGTCTGGTTGCTGTTGGTGTGTGACCTCCTCCATCTCTTCTCAAGCTTTCGTAGTAATTTTAGAGATTCTTTCAGCTCTGATGTGAACCATGGGGCTGTCGCTTTTTTCCTTGAGGTTCTATTCCTAGGTGGGCGCGAGGCAATGAAGTTGAGTCTGTTGTTCCAACAGGTGATGATTTCTTCCAGGTTTAGGGTGGTGTCTTTGAAGAGTGCATCAGTTTCGGCCAGGATACGTTCCCTATTAAAAGGTTGGAAGAATCTGGCTGTAGTGTTTGTGTGTTTGTTTTGGTCAGTGTTGCTTGTATGTTTGTTTTGAGTAGGGATCTGGAACATAATGAGCTTATGGTCTGACCAAGGTACCGCTGTAATTGATAACAGTATGTTTTGAAGTTGGTTATGAACTGATTGTGGAACAAATATGAGGTCAAGGATATTGCCTTTTATGTGCGTAGATTGTTGTACTACTTGCTTGTATCCTAGGCTTTCCAGGGCATCTATAAAGGCGTATGATTGGTTGTCTTGTAGGGATGGTAAGTTAATGTCTCCTAGAATCCAGTTGGGTCTATTTGGGTTCAGTGTGTTGCCTTCGGAAGGCTGTCAAGGGCAGAATAATGATGCTCTTCTCCATGCAGCAACTCAGTGCCTCAATAAGGGTTGCATCAGAACCTACAGACATCCAATCTATCCTCAAAAAAACATAAAGTGCCTGTGGGAGAGTTATCAGCATCAGGGCGTTGAAGGACCCCAACACTGGAGCTTGCCCAGCCAATATTGAGGTCTGATACAATTCCAATTTGCAGGATGTTATCGGTGTGTCAGTATTCCCAGAGGAGCTCCTGATCACCACAGGGAAGGAGAGTAGCTCAGGTCGAGACTCTGAAATACTTTGACTTCCTCTTTGAGTCTGAATCAGAAGGATGAGTCACAGATGAGGAGTCTGAGGGTCTGTTGGAAGATAAGTTCCCAGAACTCCCCTCTGACTCCTCTCCTCCTTCTGAGAGACAAGTCACCTACTAAGAACCTGACATTCCAAGATTTTGTCCTGGATATGGCTAAGGACATACCATTTTCTTTGGAGACTGGGGATGAGCCCAGGGCAGAAGAATTGGAGATCCTTCAGTACTCATCCGCCCGCAAGGACACCGCATTTTGCTCCTATATTATACAAGAGAGCAATTGCTTCCCCACCCTATTAGTTGCATGCCTTTAAATAACTACTGTTCTCATGTAAAATTCTTATTGTATGTAAGTTATAGTTCAATGTAAACCGCCTTGATAATCTTGAAAGGCAGTATAAAAGAAATGCTAAATAAATAAATCCTTCAGAGAGTACAAATGAGAATTTGGACGACCCCCCCCCCCCCCCCCCCTGTGTACATCTAGTCAGTAGAAACCTCTCAACTTCGTCTACAGAGTTCAAAGGGCTCCCGGATTTGAGAAGCCACAGCTTCCTCACCACTCATTGATAGTTGAGTCTGACCTCAAAAGGTTCAAAAGTTCCAAGATACACTCCTCTGCACCCCCAGGGAGAGATGTTCATGGATTGGATTCTTTTGGGAGGAAAGTATTTCAGAGTTCCATGCTGGCTGCCCATATGACCTCATACCCAGCTCTACATGGGCACGTTCTTGAAGGGTATCATGTTCTTGATATGTCCCAGTATTTTTCTTCAAGAGAAATTGGAGCAATATCATTGCCTAGTGAAACATGGCAAAGACTGCTGGAAGTTCATGGTCCGAGTGGCCTATGATATTATTGATACAGTATTGAGAGCTTCTGCAGCAGGTATTGGTGATTGGAGACTCGCCTGGCTCTGGGTTTCAAACCTCCAACAATCTGTGGAGGCAAGCTTGCTGACATACCATGCCGTGGAATCTCTTTGGAGATAAAATAGAGAAGGCTGGCTTCATTAAAAAGCAGCACATCACTCTTTGAAATCTCTCAAGGTACACATCTGAGCCAGCCTCCTACTGCAGGTGGTACCAAGGGAGTAACCAGAGAAAGACTTGCTACTCTCAAAGGGTCAAGTATTTTCCTGGTTCTCAATATTCACAATCTAAATGGACTCATTTGAGCACCAACTAGGAGAGAGAAGTCTCAGAAGGCCGAGCTTGCTCCTCAGCCAAAACCTAGGGCAGGGCTTTTACTATTTATTTATTTATTTATATTCTCTTATATACCGCGCTATTCTGCATCAGTGCGGTTTACATTGAACAAACTGAAATTACATTGAACAGGGCATTATAACTTGGAAATAACTATTTTACAGGGAACATGGGCTATGGAGGGTTAAGTGGCTTGCCCAAGACCACAAGGAGCACCTGTGGGACTAGAAACCCCAGTCCTTCCAGCCCAAGGTTGCTGTCCTCTAGTGGGATTTGAACCCCCGACCTTCCGGCCTGAAGTACCTTGCCCCAACCACTAGGCCACTCCTCCACTCCACTGGTTTCTGCAGAGCATAGCATCTCTTCCTGTAGCCTAGGCAGAGGGCACTTCTGTATTTATTTATTTAATAGTTTTTATACACCGCCTTTCATATTATCAAAGTGGTTTACATTGAACTTCAAGGGTATTTTGAACAGTGAACAATCAAATTAACAGTGTAGCTACTTACAACAGAACTATGTAACAGAAGCAACTATATACAAGCCATTGTCTTGGAATGAGAATAGGAGGGTCTTTAGTTTTTTCCAGAAGTCCCCAAAGTCTTGGATATCCCTCAAGTTATTAGGGAGAGAGTTCCATAATGTGGGTCCATATATTGAAAAAATCTCTCTGGCACGTTGCTTGGATACTCTTCCCTTTGTGGTTGGAATGCTGAGTAGACTCTGGTTTTGAGTTCTTCTTGATCTTGAGTTTGGGGGTTTTTGGACGAGGCTAAAGAGGCAGTCTGTAGCTTGGTTATGTGTGATCTTGTAGGTGAGCATAATTGCTTGTATTTAATGAGGACCTGTATGGAGAGCCAGTGTTGGCTCTTCAGAACAGGGGTTGTGTGTTCATGTCTTGGGGATGTTCACTCTTTTTACTCAAAGGTGGCCCCTTGTAGCCTCTGACACTTGGGTCTTACAAATTATCCAAAGTGGCTACAAATTGCATCTAAATTCCCTAAACCCTCAGCATCAGGAACTGCCTTTGCAAGAAGTCGCTACTCTTCAAAATGATCTACCAATTGAGCACATTCCACCAGGGGAAGAAGGGCAGGGATCCCATCCCATCCCATCCTATCCCAAAGAGATTTGAACAAATATCTGATCAAAGAAATTTTTTAGAATCATTTCTCTAGACACCCTGCTCCCTTATCTTCAAGAGGGAGATTGGCTATGCTCTCTGGATCTAAAGGATGCGTATACTCCTATACAGATATATCCCAGTCACAAGAAGTATTTCATATTTATTGTAGAGCAATGGCACTTTGGCCTTGCCATCAGCCCTTTGAATCTTTACCAAATGCCTAGCTGTGATAGCTGTGTTCCTGTACAGACTGAGCGTGCATGTTTCCCCTATTTAGGCGACTGGCTGCTCAAGAATGACATTCTGGAGGGCATTCTGGAATTAATGAGTCGTCATTCAGTTTCTGGAACTACTAGAGTTCGCAGTCCGTTTTCCCAAATCCTATCTCTATCCCACCCAATAATTTGGTTGGACAGCATGACTCAAGCGAGATCTTTTCTTCCACATGACAGACTACCAAGGCTAACAGCGATAGTGCAGGAGACTCAAATGAGTCAGCAAATATCAGCTTGTGCCATATTAACATTGCTAGGCCACATGTAATATCTTTGGTACGTCTTAATATGAAACAAGCTCAGTGAACCTTTACCCAGTGATCACAAGCCATTGGAAACCTCAGAGACGTCCTGTCAGTCACTCCTCCACTAATTGGGTGACTATCCTGGTGGACAAGTCACAACAATTTGGCGAAAGGTCCTCCCTGCCAAATTCCTACTTCTTAAAAGTTACTGATGACAGATGTATCCAGACTGGGCTAGGGAGTTCATCTCAATGGAACTGAATCTCTTAGTCTCCATCAGATAAACTTCTTGGAAATAAGAGCAATAGCAAATGCTCTAAAAGTTTTCAAAGATCGGTTGTCCAACCAAATTGTTTTGATTCAAACTGACAAGTGTGGTAAGGAGAGTGTAGCACAGCCCTGGGAAATAGAGGAAAAAGGAACTTTTGCTTCTTTAAGGGGGATGGGCTCACCTAAACACATGTGCAAAAGTAAAAGCAGTGAAAGAAACAACGCTTGCAGAGCTAGGCTGAAGCCACACCCAGACTCCATGGCAACCCTAAGTAAGGATAAGGGACACCTGTGGGTGGAGCCAGAGGGGGAGGCACACTGCCCAGCATTTAAGGTTAAGCAAACAAAGTGATAGACTCGGTAGAACTGTTAGAAGCCTTGGAGGTGTTGGAAGCCACGGGAACAGCTTGAGAAGCAGCAGCTGGGGAAAGGCCAGAGGACAGGCTGAGTACTTGCCTTCTAGGAGAGAGAAGGGCAAAAGGCTGGCTGTAAGAAAGCTAGAACAGGAAGGCTCAGCTTCTGAAGAAAGACAAATCTTCAGGCGGAGAAAGCCCAGGAAAGCTGGAAGAAAATCCTGCAGTGATTCCCTGAGCAGCTCTGACTCAGAGGACGCTACCTCCAACAGATGTCACAGCTGTGAAACTCCCACAGTTAAGCTCCAAGGTAGGAGAGGAAAGTTGGAAAGAGTTAATGCTTATAACTCTGACTCAGATACTGAGGAGATAGTTATACCTGCTAGCACGCAGAACAGGAAGAAGGGTTTTGTAGATAAAGCCAAGCAAACAAAGCCTGTTAATGTTTTACCAAGAGAAAGAAAGGCAGTTCAATGGGAGAAACTGTTTAAGCTGTTAAAGCATATAAACCTTAAAGTACCTGAACGTATTCAAGTTCCACAATCAGGCAGTGCAGAGGAAGAAATGGAGGTGGATTATAAGGAAGATGACCCTGATTCCACTTGCTCTGAAATGGAATGTGCTCTATGTGTTACTGCTGATTGAAAGAAGTAAAATACTAGGAAGAATCTCAGAAAGCAATTCTCAGGTTCATGATAGCTGAAAGCTTTGAAAAGAGAGAAAGGAAATCTTAGTCTAAAACTTGCAAAGCTCTGTCTGTTGAAGAGAAGTAGATGGCGCAATTGAGTTCTGTCCTGACCAGCTGAGAAGTGTTTTAAACTGAAGCAGCTAAAGGGAGCCGACAGAATTACTGAGTTCCGGTGTGTGCTTTAACTGCAAATAAAGCTGTTGTTTCTGAGATGAGAAATTTCCTAATGAAAGAAGTAAAGACATTTACTTGTAAATAATACCACTGAAACACACTGTTTGTAAAGAACTTTATTTGGGAGAAAATATCCTTGTTTTCTGTTGCTGAGTTTGGAATCTTCTACAAAGGACTGTTACTAAACTGCACCAAGTTAAAAATCAATAAAAATTCCTGTGTTGCTTTAAAACCACTTGGACTGCTTTTATACACAACTACACGTTTAAAGCTAAAAGATACAAGATGGGAGCCAGTCTTCCCTAGGCGACCGCCTAGTGGAGGCGCGCCCGCCACACAAGGAAACTGCCATGTTTTACATAAATAAGCAGGGATGAATGGGATCGTACCTCCTGCGTTGGGAAACGGTCAGCTTGTGGAATTTTTTCATCTCTCATGAGATGTAAGTGAGAGCTCTTCCCTATCTAACAATCAAAATACTCGCTGGCAGACAGACCCTACTGAGTCCTTCAGCATCACGAATGGATCCTGTGGACAGGGATGTAACATAACACATCTTTCTGAGTGGGGCACCCCCCTTGATCTTTTTGCAGCTCCTCAGAATGCTCAGGTGCCTCAGTTTTGCTCCAAACTAGTAATTTGGTGCGTCAAATGAAGTTGGCTATTTATTTATTTATTTAACAACTTTTATATACCGCGCTATTTGTTATCAGTGTGGCTTACATATAACAAAGGTTGCACAGTCAGAGGACTGTTCTGTGCTTACATTGAACAGGAATTTAAACTTGGAGCAACAGGGTAACTATAAACATATGTACAAAAACACAATTAGATTAGGTTGGGATATTCAGGAAGGGCTAAAGCAAGCTCAAAAATATTTGAGACAGGGTTATTTATGTAGACCATGAAGGGTTTGTGGGCATTGGTGTGTGGGTGAGCAGAGGCGGGGTGGATGCTTGTGCAAAGAAGTAGAAAAATGTGGTTTTTGATTGCCTTACGGAACTGAAGAAGGTCTTTGATGGATCTAATTTCTGGTGGAAGTTCGTTCCAGCATTTTGGGGCGTAGAAGGCGAAGGTTCTTTTCTTGGTCGTCTGGGTGCACTTGATGGACTCTTTAGGGATGATCAAGGTGTTGTCAGTTACTGACCACCTGATTCTGTTTTTCGGAGTGAGGGTGATAAGGTCACTGAGTGTCGTGGGGGCTAGGTTATTGATGATCTTGAAGATGATGAGCAGGATTTTGTATGTTAACCTGTAATGAATTGGTAGCCAGTGGAGTTCCTTAAGTATCGGGGTGATATGGTCTGATCTTGCTAAACCACAAAGCACACGCGCAGCCGCATTCATAGCGAGTTGCAGCGGATTAAGGGTGTTCTTGGGGAGTCCATACAGGGCAACATTTGCGTAATCAAAGTGTGGTAGAATGAGGGCCTGGAAAATGGTCCGGAAGTCATTCTGAGGTAACATGGGCCTGAGGTGCCTTAGCGTTTTAATTTTATTGTAGATGGATCTGGTAGTGTTTCGTATGTGCTCCTTAAAGTCGAAATGCTGGTCCAGAGTAATCCCTAGGTAGCGAATGGAGAGTTTACTAGGGAGTTCAGCATCTCTTACTCTTAGGGAGGATGGGGGGGGAGAAATCTTTGTTTCTTGATATGAACAGAACTTCAGTCTTGAAGTTTATGCAGAGATTTTGAGATAGTAACCAGTCAGTGATGGCGTTGAAACAATTGATAAGGTTGGTGAAGTCTGGTTGTTTGACTTTGAATGGTGTAAACAGCAGGACGTCATCAGCATAGATTAGAGTGGAGATATTGAAGGAGCGTATGATGTCACATATCGGCTGCATGTAGACATTGAACAGCAGCGCCGATAAAGAGGAGCCCTGCGGAACACCTTGATGTTGGTGGAAAGGTGCAGATGTGGTGGAACCAACTCTTACATGCTGCCAACGATCCGATAGATAAGACCTACACCATTCCCAGGCGAGGCCGCAGATGCCCTTCTCTTGGAGACGAGTGAAGTTGATTGTGATTAACGGAGTCAAAGGCAGCGGAGATATCTAGGAAAATGAGAGCGAAGCCGTTTTCGACCTTGTCCAATCCTCTATTCAAAGCGTTAGGGAGGTGAGGAGAGTTTCTACACCGTGAGATTCCCTGAATCAGTGTTGACAGGGGTCAAGAGGTGACACTACATCAATGTGGTGTTGAATCTGCGTCTGGACAACCTTCTCTATTATCTTGGCTAATAGAGGTATACTCGAGATTGGGCAGTAGGAGTCAGATTTTAGTGGATCAAGTCTGCTATTCTTCAGAAGTGGTCTTATTGATGTTAGTTTGAGGAATGCAGGGAAGAAGGAGCCTGTTGCAAAGGAAAGTCCAATGATGTTGATTAGAATTGGACTAAGTTCAACTCGCAGAGTTCTGACCCAGTATGCTGGACAGGGGTCACTTGGAGCTGTAGAAGTGTTGATGATGGCGATGAGATCTTGGATGTTTTTCTCTGTTGGAGTGGTGAACATTGTGTTAGGTGGAAGTGAGGTGTGAGCGTGGCAGGGGGTGGTAACAAACTGTGTCAGTTATGGAAGTTTTGGATTGGAGGTAGTCAGCATATGACTGGGGGGAAATAGGATCGAGTTGAGTAGGTGAAGGTTCCTTAGTTAGGGATTTTGCTAGGCTGAAAAGGTCTCTAGGTTTGTTTAGAGAGCAGAGAAGGAGCTTGGCATGGTATTCGCTCATTCTGAGGTATATAGTATCGCGGTGGAATTTAAGGTGGTTTAGGTATGATGCTTGTCGATTTCGGAGCGGGATCTTCTCCATTTCCTTTCAAGTTTCCTAAGGGAGAGGAGAGATGACTGAAGATCCGCTGTAAACCACGGAGCTGGATGTCTCCTAGAGCTCTTGGGGGCTAATGATTTGTCTATGGCTGGTAGTTGAGCAAAGGTTTTCAGTATGACGTTCCAGTTGGTGATTGCTTCATCAAGGTCAGGAGACATTAGTTTGAGCTTAGGTAAGGCGTGTTTAATGAACTCTTCTTTATCAAGTGGTTTGAAGTGAGAAGTAATTCTGGATTCTGTACTGGAGTCATTGGAGGGGAAACGAGTAAGATGAGCGGGTATCTGGAATGTGATTAGCTTGTGGTCATGTCATTTATTTATTTATTTAACACTTATTTATATACCGCATCTTCCAGCGATCAGTTGCGGTGTACAATTAACAACAGTTAACAATGCAGAGCTTGTTTTACATGGAACAATATAACTTTTTACATGGAACATCTTAACATGCACACATAGGGTTTAAAAACTAAGCAGAATGTCATGTCATCCTCTAGTTTTTCTGTGCCTGATAGTCACAGAAAGACTAGAGAAATTTGCAGTAGTTTGAGCTGATAATGTGACTCATTTGTTGTCAGCGATGAGACCTACTTATTGTTACACATTCTCCACTGTGAAACTTAAAATGGTCAAGGTTATTGCTATCCTATTTCTGAGTGCTGTTTTAGCTGCTTCATTTACAGAAGGCGTGATGCCCCCCCCAGGCTAAAACAGGCAGTTGTGACTCCAGTAATAAGAGGTGATGTAAATGGCCTGAAAAATATTGATATCCTCTCTGCCTTTCTTGTTCATTGAACAAAGGGTGCAGATGAATATTTATATTTGTCCTGGATCCATGGAAGCATGGCTTTAGGTTGGGTCTTAGCCCAGGAACATTGTTGGTATCCTCTGTGAATGAACTGTTGTGCGGCCTTACAAGTAAAGATATGGCGTATTTCTCCCAAAACAAGCAGGAAGTCGGTCCTCACATATGAGTGCCATCGGTACTGACAGAGCCCTCACGGAAGCATCCCCCCAGCTTTCAAAGAATGCCTTTGGGAGATGCCACCACGCATGCGTGGTCCCCTTCCCGCCCAAGGGTGCCATCTCGCTCAGTCTCCTTTTTTTCTGCGGAGCCCTTCAGACGTTTGTCTGGCTTGTCCCCAGAAAAAGTTGATTTTTCTCTGAGTTACATACTCATCTCCGGTATCGCACCGGTGCTCTTCCCGACTACCGACCTCGTTGCTTCGGCATCGAGTTCATTCTGTTTTTGTAGTTTTTGTTCTTTTCTTTTCCTGGCATCTTAGTGCATTTTTTCTCCCACTGGCAGCCCGGAGAGTCTTCGACCTTGCAGGGGTACGTTTTTCCCCCCATGGCTTCCAGTGGCTTTAAGAAGTGTGATCAGTGCTCCAAAATTGTCTTTGACTAACACATACGACTGCTGTCTCCGCTGCCTTGGGCCAGACCACAACCCAGCAGCCTGCAGTCTCTGCAAGAGAATGTCCAATAAGGCCCTCAAGAGACGCCAGCAGCATGATAAGTTTTTCCCCCCGAGTCACCCGGTGCCTCCGAAGGCCAGGGCCTCATCTGAGGCCCTGACATCTCAGGCGGAGCCTTCCGAACCAGAGCCTCATCATGGGCCCTCAGAAAGGGAGTTTCCCTCGAGGGAACCCAGGAAGAAGAAGAAACCCTCGAAGGCAGCATCCTTAGATGGTTCCGACCAGTCGGGTGCTCCGCATGCCCGGTCCCACAGTCCGAGACGTTTGTCCGAGATGTCTGAGAAGGAGCGGCCTGCAAAGGTCCCCTGGAAAGATCTGACCACGGACTGGCCTCGGTCCCAAGACACTATCCTTGTCGAGGATTCCCCTTTGGGGAGCCGGCGTTGGGCACGAGTCCCTCAGTGCCCGCGCCGAAGACTGCGGAGCTTTCTGGTCTGGAGTCAAGAATGACAGCCCTGGTGCACAGTTTGTCTGCCTTCATGGACCAGTAGTGGGCGCTGTTGTCCGGCATGACCGGTACATCCACTCCAACCACCGGGCCCTCGACGTCCAAGATGTCGAGCCGATCCTCGAGTCGATCCTCGGCCGAGGTCGCGATCCAAGTCCTGCTCAACGGGGCTGCGGTCATCCAGGGCAAGTTTACTGGGCACCAGCCACGGGGCATCGGGGGCCCTGAGTCCTGCAGAGCAGCCCTCCTATAAGTCTTTGACGGACTACTCTGAGTGGGAGATAGAGGACGAGGAGTCCCCAATACCCATCGCCACTGCGACGTCCCATCTGACTCTCCCGTCTTGGAGCCTCGACGGCAGTCCCTAACTGAGGATATGCATTTCCTTGATTTTGTCAAGGACATGTCTAAGGCCCTGGCATTCCTGACCGAGTCGGAGAAGGACCCTCGGGCAGATGAGTTGGAAATCCTCCAATACGAGGCATGGTGCCCATTCCTCCCATCCTGAAATGGCTGATGCTCCGAATGTGGGAGACACCAGCTTTGGTGCAGGTGGTGAGCAAATGGCTTCCATAAGTCATAGCTGCCGCATAACTCCATGGTGGAGTCAGCCATGCGTCAGCTGAAAAGACAGAAGACACACTCCTCAGTGCCCCCAGGCAAGGAGGCTGCACCCTGAACACCCTTGGCAGAAAGTGCTACCAGGGCTCAATGCTCATCTGCCGCATCCAGGCCTACCAGCTCTAAATGGGCATGTACCTGAGACCTTGCCAGGTTCTCGGCTGGTCTTTCCAAGGAACCTTTTGCAATGGTTCAAGAACCTGGCCAAAGCAGTATGTGAATGCTCCAAATTCATGTCTTGAGCGACCTATGACTGGTTTGATTCGGCGGCTTGAGTAGTAGTGACTGGCATCAGTGCACGCCACCAAGTTTGGCTACAGTCCGATCTTGAGCAGTGGGTTCAGGGCAGATTGGTCAATGTCCCCTCCCAAAGAGAGAATCTCTTTGGCAAACCCATGACCGACAAGGCTGCCGAGCTGGAGACAGAGTTCATGACGAGGACCAGACTCTCTAAAAAGACTGCTGCCTCTCCCTGATGGAAGGGCTCAGGTAAAAATCCCTTCTGCCAGAGGAAGGGAGTTGCGTATAGAAACTACTCACCTTATTAGGCCTCCCCAGCTCCCCAACAGGGTCAGCAGGCCAAGGAACATGGGCATGGCTCACGTAAGCAGAAGGCTCCAAAACCCCAGGCACTGGCTCCGACCCAGCCAAGGGGGAGGTTTTGACTCTTTGAGCATAGCCTATCTACCACAAGGAGATCAGCAGCCCACAGGGGGACATATGGCCCTCTATGTCCAGAGGTGGATGTCCATCACCATTGACTCCTGGGCACTTCGGGTAGTCAGGGAGGGTTACCTCCTCCACCTGACTCAGACATCTCCCCCTTATTTCCCGGGAGAGCACCTCAGGTCTCCCCTCCATCGGGACCACCTTCTGAAGGAGTTGGCAGGTCTTCTCGAGGACAAAGTGGTGGAACAGGTGCCCCACCACCTCAAGGGCAAGGGGTTCTACACCAGGTACTTCCTTGTGCCAAAAAAGACGGGGCCTAACGCCCATCCTCGACCTGAGCAACCTCAACAAATTCCCGGTGAGGGAGAAGTTCAAGGTGCTCTCCCTTGGAACATTGCTGCTGTACCTCCAGCAGGGAGACTGGCTATGTTCCTTAGACCTCAAGGATGCTTAAACTCACATCCTCATCCACCCCAACCACAGGCAGTATCTGCAGTTCGTAGTGGGGGGCAGGCACTTTCAATACAGGGTGCTCCCTTTCGGCCTAGCCTCTGCCCCAAGAGTTTTCATAAGATGCCTGGCGGTCATGGCTGCCTTTCTCTGGCTCCAGGGGGGTCTTCATCTTTCCCTACCTGGACGACTGGCTCATAAAGGGAGGCACAGCCTCAGAGGTGCAGCAGGCCACCACACGCACCATCCAGATTCTGCAACAGTTGGGCTTTGTCATGAACTACCCCAAGTTTCACTTCCTCCCGATGCAGTCTCTGGAGTTCACTAGGGCAAGGATCGACACTCTCCAGTCGAAGGCTTTCTTGCTCAGGGAACTAGCCAATCATCTCAGGACTCTGGCTCAGGACATACAGTACCGTCCCTTGGTGCCCGCTCGGCTTCTCCTGCGCCTCCTCGGCCACATGACTTCTATGGTCCATGTCACCCCAGACGCCTCCACATGAGGGTGGCGCAGTAGCGTCTCCAGGACCAGTGATCTCAGGCCACGGGTCACCTCTGAGACAGAGTTTCTGTGACCTGCCAATTGGCGGACTCCCTGGTCTGGTGGCAGTCGCCCCAGAATCTCAGGGCAGGCATGCCTTTAAAGGCCCCAACCCCCTCAAGGGTCCTCACCACAGACGCCTCCCTGCTCAGCTGGGAAGCCCTCTGCAGAGATCTACGCACCCAGGGCAGCTGGTCACCACACAAGAGCACCCAGCAGATCAACCTCCTGGAGCTCTGGGCCATACAACTTGCCCTGAGGGGCTTCTGTCACCACTTACTTCACCAGCCGGTGCTAGTCCAGAAGGACAACCAGGTGACGATGTTCTGTGTGAACGAACAGGGGGGCACAGGGTTTTGTACCCTTTGTTGGGAGGAACTGGTCCTTTGCTCATATGCAGTCCAACAGGGTATCCTCCTGCGGGCTGTGTACCTGCCAAGGCAGGACAACCTGCTGGCCGACAAGTTCAACAGAGTTCTCCAGCCGCACGAGTGGCAGCTGGACTCCAGGGTAGCCAGTTGGCTTTTCCGGCTCTGGGGTAACCCGTGATGGACCTGTTCATCAGTCCAGACAACTTTCAGTTGCCCAGTTTCTGCTCCCAATAGGCCCACCCCTCCAGGGTGGTAGCGGATGCGTTCCTGGTCTCATGGTCGGAAGGCTTCATGTACGACTTCCCTCCTACGCCGCTGATCGCCAAGACCTTGTTCAGGACCCTCCGCGACAGGGCCTCGCTCATCCTGATAGCTCCTCGGTGGCCCAGGCAACTGTGGTTCCCCCTGCTTCTACAGTTGACAGTGGAGACCCCCATCCCCTTGGGGACCGCCCCGGGACTCCTAGCTCAGGAGGGAGGCTCACTCCTGCACCCCAACCTGGGGTCCCTGTCGCTGACAGCATGGCTGCTGAGAGGGTGACTGGCCCTTTTCCACCTCCTGGTTGATGTGGAAGACATTCTGCTGGCCTCTCGCAAGGCCTCTACTAGGAAGGCTTACGCCCTCAAATGGTGCAGGTTCTCTGTTTGGTGCTCCAAACACGGGGCTGACCCTTTCTGCTGCCCAGTGGTTCTGATGTTGCAGTACCTGTTCCACCTCTCCCAGTCCGGGCTCAAGTCTAATTACTTCCGAGTGCACCTTAGTGCCCTGGCGGCACACCACCATCCGGTGGATGGTAAGCCCCTCTCGGACCAACAGTTGGTGATCAGTTTCCTTCGGGGCCTGCTCTTATTGAAGCCTCTGGTTTGCCCTCCGGCAACCGAATGTGACCTCAACTTGGTGTTGGGGTACTTCACTCGCCCACCCTTCGAACCTCTGGCTACCTGCCATCTCCGCTACCTCTCTTGGAAGATGGCTTTCCTGGTTGTGCTTACCTCTGCTCGCAGAGTTAGCGAGCTTCAGGCCCTTGTGGCAGAGGCACCCTATACCAGATTCTACAAGCAGAGTGGTGCTTCACATGCACCCCAAATTCCTGCCGAAGGTAGTGTCACCCTTCCATCTCATCCAGGAAATGTGGTGCTCCCTATCTTTTTTCCAAGACCTCACGCCAGTTGGGCAGAGACGATCTTTCACACCTTGGACTGTAAGAGGGCTTTGTCCTTCTATATCCAACGTACAAGGCCACCGAAAAGCTTCTCAGCTTTTCATCTCCTATGACCCCAGTAGGCTGGGGAAGTCAGTGACCAAGCATACCCTGTCCACATGGGTGGCGGACTGTATCGCCATCGCTTACAAGCAGGCGGGGCTCCCTCTGGAAGGCTGCGTTATGGCGCACCGTGTCAGGACCATGGTGGCCTCGGTGACCGCCATCTGGTCCTCAGTCCATACCTTCGCAGCCCATTACTGTCTGGAAAGAGTCCTGATAGGACGGTGCCTTTGGCCAGACTGTGCTCCGTAACCTTTTCGGGGTTTAGGCAACTCCTTCCCTCCAACCCCTCTGTGTTCAGGCTACTGGTGTGCTGGTTTCATCGGACACAGGGGTCCTACTATGGTCTGTGGACACAGACTCAATTGCTGCTGCTTGCAGCTCCCCATGAGGGAGCCCTGTTTTGTTATGGGCTTTTGGTAGCCTGTAGCTGGGGGGGTCCATATGTGAGGACCTACTTCCTGCTTGTTCCCAGAGAAAGCGTAGTTACTCACCTGTAACAGGTGTTCTCTGGGGACAGCAGGAATCAGTCATTACAACCCTCCCTCCTAGCTATGTCATCTGACTGAGCAAAATGGCACCCTTGGACGGGAAGGGGACCACGCATGCTTGGTGGCATCTCCAAAAGGCTTTCTTTGAAAGCTGGGGAAATGCTTCCGCAAGGGCTCCGTCAGTGCCAGCGTCACCCATATGTGAGGACTGATTCCTGCTTTCCCCAGAGAACACCTGTTACAGGTAAGTAACTACACTTTATTTGCTATTTTTTTATTGATCTAAAGGCTGTCTTTGATATGTTGGTACCTTCTATATTTTTGTATTGTCTGGCTTTTCGTGAAATATTCTTTGTTATTTGGTACATTTTAAAAGCCTAATTATTTTGAAAAGCTTTTTTAATATGATTGTTTTATTTTTCCTTCATTTTTCTTGCTTTTTATATAAGTTATGTGGTGTTCTCTTATGCATGTTTGAATTGTAACAGCTTAGAAGATGCTTTGATAGGGTGGTTTCTAAATGAAATAATACTTCGTTAACACTTGACTGCTGTCCCATAGTGACCCCTTCCCCTCCTTTTATTTATTTAACCAGTTTTGTATACCACCTTATCCTTCAAAGTGGTTAGCAACACAAATTGTGTGGTCTGCATTCAACCGGAGGGGAGGTGTGACAGGACGTACATATAGACTATAGGCAATTAGTTCTTAGTTCTCATTTGGGTGTGCAGGCTGTTGGTGAGGCATGTGTGGCAGAGTGGAGGTTTTTGATTTTCTTATGTTACTTGTTCATAGAACTCCATGAACAGGAGGGTTTTGAGGGATTTGCGGAGTTCCTTGAGGTCGTTTAGGGCTCTTAATTTTTCAGGGAGGGAGTTCTATAGGGCAGGTGCCAAGAGTGAAATAGCTCTATTGGAAGTTGCTGGTTTTGTCTTATGGTATCCTGTGGGTGTGTGGGTGGGTCTGTTACTACCATTAGTTTGCCTGGGTCTGCTGCTTGTATCCTTGGTTATCATGTCTTGAAGGACGTCTGCTGAGCAGTGATATGACTTTGAATATGTTTATAGTTTTTTTGAATCTCGCTAGTGCAATTATCGGTAGCCGGTGCAGTTGTTGAGGTATGGGTGGATAGTCTGCTTAGGTTGGACCTTGATATAATGAGTTTCCGTAGTCCAATATTGAGGTGATGACTGCTTGGTCAGTGCGAAAATGGTCCTGGCTGAGAATTGGTCTGAGTCTCCTGATGAGCTTTATCAGTGGTATGCCTTCGCTGCAGTTTTGTTTGTGTGATTGTAGATTCAGATTCTTAGTGTTATTGTCCTGTTTAGGATACTGATTGCTTGGGATGGGTTAAATGTGGAGTTTCTGGACATGAACATTGCCTCTGTCTTATCAAATTTGACCTTCATGTTATTGTCGGCAAGACAGGTGTTCATATCTTTGAGGCACTTAGTCATTGGAGTTATATCGGGTGCACGCAGGTCTATTGGGGCATACACCATATCATCATCTGCATATAGGTGATAATGTATTCTGTGATGATTGATATTGCAAATGGGTTGGATATATATGTTGAATAGGATAGACGAGTGTGCTGATCCTTGAGGTATTCCCTGTGTAATGGGGAACTGTTGGTATATTAAAGTTGTCCCAGGTTTGGTGGGTTTCTGTCAAAGCTGGGTTGTATTCTACAGGGAGGAGTTGTGGGTGTTTGACTGGAATGCTTGTTCATTATGTAATTTGCGAATTCTTAGGGGTCTAGTTGATGGATGCTATGGAGAGGGGTGTCTCTAGTGAGTTTTTGCACAATGTTAAAAAGTTTCCTCAGTTTATTTGCTGCTTTCATAATTAGGTTGGTGTGGTGTTGCTTGTGATCGTTGATCAGGTTATTGTATGTTAGTTGTTCAGTTCTGTATTGGAGCATAGTATCCTGTGACTTGTTTCGTCTCCATTTTCTTTCCAGTCGTTTGAGTGAGCGCTTTGCTTCTCTGATTGTGTTTGAGTACCAGGGGGCATTGGTTCTCCTGCGTGTGTACAGCTTTTCCTTGCTTGGAGCTGATGCGGCTTTGGATATGGTACAGTTAAATTTTTCTATGATTTCGTCTAGGTTGTCGCATTCTTGTGGGATTTGTGGCATTATTTCCTTCAGGAAAGTTTCCTTTTGGTAGGCTCTGAATCTTGTTGTTTTCTCCCCTTCTGTGAGGTGAGTGGGGGTTTCCAGGCATAAGGCGAAGGTGAGGATATGATGGTCTGACCAGGGGACTGGTGTGTTCGTTGGGTTTGTGAACCGGTTTTGTTTGGCTAGTTGTATTGGTACGAAGATAAGGTCCGGAGTAGTCCCATGATGGTGTGTTGGCGCATTGACCATCTGTCGGTAGTCTAGAGCTTCCAGGGCTTTGAGAAATGCTCTGGTATCTTTGATGGGTGCAGAGGTTAGGTTGTAGTCTCCCAAGGCAATGAGCAGTTTGTGCTGGTTACTAAATGCACATATTCAAGTATTGCTGAGAGATGCTCTGCCTTGGCGTTAGGGGGTCCTGTATGTGAGGCAAAAGCAGATGTAATGATTAGATCTGATGATTGTGCTTGATTCAGTTGAGTTGCTAGTAAGAGAGAACTTTAAATCTGTAGCTTTTTCTGGTCAGTATTTATTTATTTAACAGTATTTCTATACCGCCTTCTCCTTCAGTCAAGGCGGTTTCCATGGCAAACAATCAAGGAGTGATCATGTGTTTTCATGCAGTGGTGTGGTATTAGTGCTGCTCCTCCTCTCTTGTGCGCTCTAGGGCAGCTGAATGCTGTGAGGTTTGGTGGAGTAACTTGGTTCAGGATGACTTGGTCCGTGTCAGTAAGCCAATTCTCAGTGATGCATATAATATCCAGCTTTTGATCCAAAATGTAGTCATAGAGGGTATTTGGCTTGTTTCTGATCGACCTAGCATTTAGTAGTGCACAGTTGATAGTAGCTGCAAGGATGGGGTTTCTGGTAGAGGTTTATGATGGTAGTATATGAATAGCGTTGTGTGTTTTGTTTGTTTTTCTGCTTGGGGCGCTGGTACCCCTGTGAGGCAGTAGGCCAGGGTATTTGTATGGGTTGAGTGGGCAGGAATGGGTAAATTGGTATGTGTGTGTTGGGTCGGCCTCGATGTGCTAGGAGCAGCAGAGTGAGGTATGCCATGAAATAATGGTAATTGGCATGCATGTTTGCCTCCTGGGATGAGTACAGAGAGGAGTTTGCCTGTTTTTCCTTTTTTGCTTGCTGACAATTCCTCCTGGTTTCGCTTTGTCTTAGCATTTGGGCCAGTCCAGGGGTCTGTGAGAGGGCCCCTTGGCTTGGCCTGGCCTGTGGTTATAGATCTAGTGCTTTAAATAAGTGGTTGTGCCAGGGGTGAATGCCTGCGGGCAGATCTTGGGGATGCAGGTGTGCGTTAAGGGGGATCGTGCGTGTGCTCACCTGGTGTGCAGGAATGCTGAGGTCGGCAGTTGCTTCGGCGGTCAGGGGATTAGTGGTTGACCAGGGCGCTGTCTGCCCTTGTTTTTTGTGGATAGAGCTTGTGAGTTGCAGGTAGGGTCACTGACTTGCGTAGAGGCTGAAGCTGTGGGGACTTTCGAAGGAGTGGGTTGAGGTCGTTTGTTCGGTTTTGCAGCTACAGGTTTCTTGTGCTGAGGATGTTGAATTCTTAAGTGGACTTGTTCAGAGGGTCCGCCTCAGTGCCCCGCCAAAGGGGCCTCTGGCGAGGCCCTCAGGCGCGGGCCCGCCCAATGGCGATTTTGAATATATTTGCAGTCCTTAGCCCCGATTGGGCTGCAGCCTCAGAGCGGGAGGGAAGCTTGTTTCCCGCTCTGGCGCTCAACCCCGATCGGGGGTAATTTACCCTCCTTGCTGATTCTATCTGGGGAAACCCTTTTAAATGAGTCTTGTGCTTTTGATGGGACAAACCAAAGGGATGTTTCCTTTTGGAGAATTCTTTCAGGAGTGACTGGGGACTCTGAAAGTTATCTAGAACTCGTAGGTGGGCCACATGTATTATGATTCCATGGGATGGGTTGTTTAGTATTGTAACTTTTTTTAATGAATTGTATTCAGAATTGTTTGTTTTATATTTTTTTTTTTTTTTTTTTTTGCAACTGATAGAATTAGGATTAACCTTATATAAACATGATATAACTTATTTTTATGCTTATTTTTTATGCTATGTAAATATTGTATCATGATAGCTGCTCTCAGCCTTATCTTGGGGGGGGGGGGGGATAGGGTGTCTACTCTATTGCAGGTTTTGGCATCATCTGCAAAGAGGCAAACTTTACCTGACAGCCCTTCTACAATATCATTAACAAAGATATTAAAAAGAATCAGAGCAAGGATAGATCCCTGTTGCACACCACTGGTAACATCCTTCTCGAAGTGTGCTCCATTTACCTGTACACTTTGTCGTCTCCCACTCAACCAATTTCTAACCCCAGCAGTCACTTTAGGGTCCATCCCTAGGATGCTCAATTTATTTATTTATAAGTCACCTGTGCAGAAAGGTATCAAAGATTTTACTGAAATCTAAGTACACCACATCTAGGGCTCTCCTTTGGTCCAACTCTCTGGTCACCCAGTCAAAGAAATCAAGACCTGCCTCTCTGGTAAAACCATGCTGCCTTGGATCCTGCAAATCCATTGGACTCCAGAAACATCACTATCCTCTGTTTTAGTAGCGTTTCCAATAGTTTACTTACCATAGAGTTCAGACTAACCGGCCTGTAGTTCTCAACCTCATCCTTCCGCTTTTGTGTAAAGGGCCACATGTGCGTTTCTCCAGTCCCATGGGACCATTCCCAACTCTAAAGTAGCATTGAAAAGATCAGTCAATGGAGCCACTAGAATGTCCCAAGTTCCTTCAATATTCTTTAATGTACTCCATCCCAGTCCCATTGCTTTGTCTGCTTTTAGTTTAGCTAGTTCCTCACAAACAGTCTTCTGAAAATCGTTCAAGGTCACCTTCACTTATGTTCCTGTTTGTGGGTGTTTTCTGAGGTTCTGCTCCTTGCCCGTCATTTGTGAATAAAGAACAGAAATATTTGTTAAGCAATTCCGCTTTATCCTCATCAGCTTCTACATATTGCTTCCCTTCCCTCTTGAGTCTGGCAATATCACTTTTGCACTTCCTCCTCTCGCTAACATATCTGAAAAAGGTTGTCCCCCATTATCTCCAGGAACAAGCAGGAATGAGTCTTCACATATGGGTACGTCGGTACCGACGGAGCCTGCACGGGAATGCTGCCCAGCTTTCAATTAGAAAGCTTTTGGCAGCATCCCTCGTGCCTGCGCAGTGACTTCCCGCCTTCTCCACAGCCTCTCTTCAGTTTTCGTTTTTTCCCGCGGAGCCGGCAGGACGTCCTCCTGTCACCGCAGAAACTTTTCTTTTTAATTGCTTTAATTATTTTAATTTTTTTGTTTTCTTGTGGTCGCGGCTGTTTTTCCCGCTACCACCGGTACCGCCGGTGGTTTTTAGGCTAAAGTCTGTAAAACTTTTCTTCAGTTTTTTTGCCTTAACTTCTTAGGCCTACTAGGCCTTTTTCATTATGGAGCCTTCTTTTCCTAAGAAGTGCATCCGCTGTGGAAACACCTGTTTCTTTTTAGACACCAATAGTTGGTGTCTCAACTGTGTGGGTCCTAACCCTTTTTCCCCTGACTTGTCAGGAGATAATTTTGTGAGAAAACCTTCAGTATTTAGAGTTTCCCTCGATACCGTTTTTTCTTCGGCAGTGAGGGTACCCGGTTTCTCTACTTCACAGGATCAGGTAACCCAAAAACAGTCTGTTAAGACTAGTCAATGCTTGAGTGGTATGTCCCATGCCCAGCATGGTGACAGCTCCGGCCTTACCCTCAAGAATCCATTGGCATTACCCCTGCGGGAGTCTTCGGGCTCCAAAGCGTTAAAGGGGTTTCAGGATGTTCCTGGGGCTCACCCCTCACAGAACATACCTGAGCCATGCGCGGGGGTGGTATCCGCTTCGAGCGGTACCGAGCCTCCGGCATCGGCACCAGTGTCGAGTACTCCACTCTTCACCAGGGATCGTCATCGGGCATCCTCGGTACCTTCGGGACCGATCGATACGCACCGCATTGACTTCCCTCAATCTCAGCCATGCTCCGGGACGGTACCGACGTCGATCGGTTCCGATACCCTAGCATCGGCATCGACATGGATGGGTGCTCATCGGGTATCCTCGGTACCGTCGGTATCGATCGATGTCACCCAGGCTGCCTTAGTGGTATCAGCATCGCCGATACTACCACTGGCGTTGGAACTGTCGAGACATGCATCGCTAGTCTCGCTCTCTTCGATGCCGAGTCTCAAGTCGATATCGAGTCTCGAGGACTGCGTCCCGACGCGTCCCGGAACCGACTCCTGTCGTTTCCCAATAGGTAGTTCCAAAGATCCTAGCCATAACTCCTTCATGATCTCGGTACCACTACAGCAGTTCCCGATGACTACTTCACCTGCTAGTCCTTTATCAGTAGCGAGGTTGATGCCTGTTCTTGCACCGCTGCCTAGTTTGGAACCGATACCTGGCATTGGTGCAGTACCTTGTACGTCCTCTGATACTCAGGCTCTTTCTTTAGCCTCACCAGGAATAGTGCCCATCGGAGATCAGTCTCTTCAGACTTTTCTCCTGGATATGGCAACCTTTCTTAATATTTCTATCCCTGGTTGTGATCCTACACATGGCTCACCGGCACAAATGCAACATACACAGTTTCCTTTACATCCTGCTCTGCAGGATCTCCTTCTTAGGGTATGGAAATCACCCTTACGACTTCCTCAAGTTTCTACTGACATTGAGGTTAGGTACCGTGTGCCACCCTCTCCAGGGTTCCAAAAACCTCAACTTTCTCATCGTTCCCTTGTAGTGGAATCAGCACTGAGGAAGGTTAAGAGCAAGAAGAAGCATTCTTCTTTTCCGCCAGGTCGTTCTTCAAGAACATTTGATGCTTTTGGCCGTCAGGCCTTCCAAAACTCTATGCTGGCTTCCAGAGTTCTCTCATATATTTTTCACATGAGTCTAACACTCCAGGAAGTCACAGAGAAATTGTCTGTCTCTTTTGACCCCTTTTTTACCAGAGCCCAAGGCTACTGATTATACCTTGCTCATCAATCACAGCCGGAATATATCCTGGTTTCTGTCTCGTACTTCTATAGATTCTTTTGAGTCCATTAGCAGATCCTCTGCTATTGCCATTGCAGCACGTCGCAGAGCCTGGCTTGAGGCTTCAGACTTGAGCAAATGGGCACAAACTATACTAGCTCATTCTCCTTGTACAGGGGAAGGTCTTTTTAATAAGGAGGCTTTACGTCAGGTTGCTCAATGCTCCCCTGACTCTTCTTCCACTAGAAACCATTCTAAGCCACCTCCTCCTTCAAATAGTAGGAAATGTCCTACCGAACCTTCTTTTCCTAAGAAAAGAAAGTTTCATTCCTCTCCTGCCCATCATTCGGCTGTACCTAAACAAGAGACGCCTCAGCCTAGTCTGAAGTCCTCCAGTTCTGGCCAGTCTCAACATTCCCAGCAACCATAGGGGCCGGGAATTGTAACTTACATATTAAAAGATTATTCACTGTGCTTTTCTTTTTCAGTGTACTAACCTGTCAAAAAATTATTTTGTTCAGGTACTACACACTTCTCCTCTTCTTACTCTCCAGAAGAGCAGTTGCAACTATCACCTGATAGTTTCTTCCCAACTGAACATTTTTCCTTCAGTTGACTTACCCCATGGGTACGTCACCCTCCAACTACTTGAGGGCTACCATACTGAACTACTTCTCTGGTCGTTCCCCAGATAGTGAGAAGAGATATCCCCTTTCTTTTCTTGTCTGTTTTTCTTTATTCAGCACAGGACAATCTCTCTGCTGTTTCTGTCAGCAGCTCTGCCTGCAGGAGTTAATAGTAATTGTATTACTGGGACTTTTCCGAGTTCCAGTCCCTTGTTCAAAATTTTTGTCTAGCCTCAGTAGTGATTCCAAACTATCTTGGATCCTCCTACTCGTTAGGCTTTCTCACATTATTCTAACCATCTCCTTTTCTAGGATATGGCAACATAACTGATTTTCAGTCAGTTTATCTCATAGCTCTCCTGCACAATGCTCTCTGCAGTCTTCAGAGAAGCTTTCTACTATGAGGGCTTTGCTATAGAGCATTGTCCTTGTCTGAAGTTCCTCTATTATTAGAGAGAAACTTATCAACCCTTCCTATACCTGTGAGGGTTCTCCACACCCCCTCTAGCCTGGGGTGTTAACACGAGATAGCAGTTCTTCTGCATGAAAATCCAAGGCATCTACCATGTCAGTGTTCTGTAGAACTCCCTGCCTTGTTCCCTACAGATTCATATCTTCATCTGTTCTCACGCAAACATCACGGTTATCTCACTGGATTGCTTTCCTGCATCCCTCAACCCACGAAAATAGATTCTCTATGCATATCCCAAGTGGGCTCACCCTCTTGTAGAACGCAGAATCTTTTTCATTTATATTCCCCATGTACAATTATGGGGCTGGGTGGTAGACATGTATCTCAATCTGTTGTCTTGTGTGTAGCATCTCCATATATGTCTACATACTTATATCATTACTCTGGTGGTGCTAAACCATGCCCCACAAATTTCCATATATCTAGATATATCATCTCTATATATATATATATCTATATTTGATATATTTCACCACCCATATCCTAATATACAAATCTGGACATATGTATATTTATATATCTATATATATATATGAATATATACATATCTATTCCAGCCACATATATATATTTCTCCAGGACCAAGCAGGAAGTCAGTCCTCACTTACGGGTGACGTCGGCGCCGACGGAGCCCTCGCGGAGCAATTTTCCCCAGCTTTCAAAGAAAGCCTTTGGGAATTGCAGCGCGCATGCGCGGTCCTCTTCCCGCCCAAGGGTGCCATCTTAGCCAGTCTTCTTTTTTCCGCGGAGCCCTACAGACGTCCCCGTCTTGTCCCCGCGAAAAAGTCGATATTTCTTCATAATTTTATTCTTTTTCCTTCGGTTCGACGCCGGTCTTTTTCCCGCCCGGACTCGCGACGCCGGTCACGAGTCCTCTTCTTTTCGGTTTTTCTGACTTAGTCAGTTTTCGTTTTCGGTTTTTCCCTGGCAGCCCGGTCCTTTGACCTCGCCGGGGCCCTTTTTCCCCTGATGGCTGCCAGTGGTTTCAAGCGGTGTGGTCAGTGTGACCGAAATATGTCACTAACTGACACACACGACTTTTGCCTCCGCTGCCTGGGCCCGGATCATGAAGAAATGATCTGTGGGCCCTGCGGCAAAATGTCCTCCAAAGCGTTGAGAAGTCGGCGGCATCAGCGGGATAGGATCTTCGCTGATCCCAGCCGTACCCGGACCTCGTCGGAGGCCTCCGCGTCCAAAGGTTCCAGCTCGGACCGTCGCCGGAGTTCCTCCGACAGGGGTTCTCCCTCCGGGGACCATCGACGGAAGGTGAAACCCACGAGGGCGTCGTCGGTGGACGCTCCTGGCTCCGCGAGGGCCAGGTCGCATAGCCCCGATAGCCGCCCCGGATCCTTGGAGAAGGAGCACCTCCCGAAGCGACCTCGCCTGGAGTCGGAGCTGCCTGCTCGGGTAAGTCCTGTGGTCCTCCTGGACTCGCCTCCGCGACAGCCGACATCGGGCCCGACGCCGTCGGGGCCCGAGTCGGGGGCTGCTGGGTCACCTGAGCTCGGACTCAGGTTGACGGCCTTGGAGAGCAGACTGTCTGCCTTCATGGACCAGCAGCGGGCACTGCTCGCTGGCTTCGCTGGTGTCGCTGCCCCGACCGCTGGGACGTCGACGTCCAAGTCGACCCCGGAGACCGAGCCGATCCTCGAGTCGATGCGAACTCGAGTCGATCCTCGGTCGAGGTCACCCTCGGCCTCCCGTTCGGGACCGAGGTCGCCGACGCCGACTCCCTCGGTGTCGGGGCAGCAGGCGCCACGCCCTGCCCGGGCCGACCCCACCGAGTCCTCGTCGGAGTCGGTCTGGGAGTCGGATGAGGAAGAGTCGCCTGATTCTTTTCGGACTCGGTGTGTCCCCTCGGACTCACCTGGGTCCGAACCTCGGAAGCAGTCCCCCCCGGAGGATGCCCGGTTCTCGGACTTCGTCAGGGATATGGCCAAGGCTTTGGCCTTCCCTGCGGACCCCGAGGAGGAGCCTCGAGCCGAAGAGCTCGACGCCCTCCAGTATGACTCTCCCGCCAGGGAACACTTTACTGTACCGGTTCCTCCCATGCTGGAACGACTACTCTTCCGCATGTGGGAGAGTCCGGCCACCTCGCCGGTCCTGAGCAAGCGGGTCGATTCTATCTATCGAGTCCGCAAGAGCCCTGGCTTCCAAAAAGCACAGCTACCACACCATTCCATGGTAGTGGAATCGGCCATGCATCGTCTTAAGAGCCAGAAGATGCACTCCTCGGTGCCTCCTGGCAGGGAGGCCCGTAACCTGGATGGCCTTGGTAAGAAGTGTTTCCAGGGCTCTATGCTCGCATGTCGTGTCCAGACCTACCAGCTATACATGGGCATGTATCTCCGAGACCTGGCTAAAGAGCTAGCCGGCTTCTCCGCTGGTTTGTCCGAGGAACCCTTGCGGAGGTTCCTGGCCTTGTCCACTGGCATTCGGGAATGCTCAAAATTCATGTCCCGAGCAGCCTATGATGGCTTTGAAGCATCGGCTCGAGTGGCCGCAGCCGGCATTGGTGCCCGCCGACAGGCTTGGCTTCAGTCGTCTGACCTTGAGCCCTGGGTGCAGGACAAGTTGGTCGATGTCCCTTGCCGAGGCGAAAACCTCTTTGGTAAGCCCATGGCTGATAAGGCTGCACAAATTGAGACGGAGACTCTCACCAGGACTAGGCTTTCTAGGAAGACCTCCGCCCCTTCCCAGAAAAAGAAGGGCTCGGGAAAGAAGTCCTTTTACCCGAGGAAGGCGGCTGCCTACAAACAATACCCCCACTATCAGGCCCCTGCAGCTCCCCAACAGGGCCAGCAGGCCAAGGGACGGGGTAACGGGTCCCGTAGGCAGCAAGCCCCCAAGCCTGCACCACCAGCCTCTGCTCCGCAGGGTGGGGGCTTTTGACTCCTTAAGCATAGCCTCTCCCCCCCCGCTGGTTCCTCCCAGCACCGGAGGCCGGCTGGTTCACTTCGCCCACAGGTGGTCCAGCATCACCTCAGATGCCTGGGTGCTTCAAGTCGTGCGAGAAGGCTATCTTCTCCACTTCCACCAGGTCCCTCCCTCCTATTTTCCGGGAGAACCTCCTCGACCCCCTCTGCACAGGGAATTACTCCTGCAGGAGTTAACAGGTCTTCTACAGGAACAGGCGGTGGAACCGGTGCCCCACCACCTAAAAGGTCAAGGCTTTTATTCCAGGTATTTTCTGATACCAAAGAGAACTGGAGGCCTCAGACCCATCCTGGACTTGCGCGACCTCAACAAGTTCCTTGTGCGAGAGAAGTTCAAAATGCTTACCCTTGGAATCCTTCTGCCCTACCTCCAGCAGGGAGATTGGCTATGCTCCTTGGATCTAAAGGATGCCTACACGCACATCCTCATCCACCCAAGCCACCGCCAATACCTAAGGTTTGTGGTGGCAGGAAATCATTACCAGTACAGAGTACTGCCCTTTGGCCTGTCCTCCGCACCGCGAGTCTTCACAAAATGTCTCGCGGTGGTGGCGGCCCATCTCCGGCTTCACGGCCTATATGTTTTTCCGTACCTCGACGACTGGCTCATCAGAGCAGCGTCCGCTCCGGAGGTCACCAACGCCGCACGCCGCACGGTGACTCTTCTGCAGTACTTGGGCTTTGTTATAAACTTCGCAAAGTCCACTTTGCTCCCCTCACAGGATCTCGAGTTCATCGGCGCAAGGCTGCACACTCCTCAGGCACGAGCGTACCTACCGCTCGACAGGGCTCAACGGCTCATGGACCTAGCCGACTGTTTTCGCAGCCAGCCCCTGGTCTCCGCCAGGCGCTTCCTGAGACTACTCGGCCATATGGCTTCCACCGTCCATGTGACCCCCAATGCCCGCCTGAATATGCGGCCTGCTCAATGGTGTCTCCGCCAGCAGTGGCGACAGGCCACAGGCGGCCTAGCAGACCTAGTGCGCGTCTCCGAGCCGCTGATCTCGTCTCTCCGGTGGTGGCTTCAGCAGCCGAACCTGATCTGCGGAATGCCTTTCCAGTCACCTCAGCCGGCCCGGGTGCTGACAACAGATGCATCCCTCCTGGGCTGGGGAGCGCATTGCCAAGGGGCACGTACTCAGGGCCTCTGGACCACGTGGGAGTCTGCTCAGCAGATCAACTTCCTGGAGCTCAGGGCGATCCGCCTGGCTCTCAAGGCCTTCTCCCACCTGACTTCTCACCAGTCCGTCCTTGTCCAGACGGACAATCAAGTTGCCATGTTCTACGTGAACAAGCAGGGGGGCACGGGCTCCTTCCTCCTCTGCCGGGAGGCACAGAAGCTCTGCTCTTGGGCCGTCAGTCACGGCATTCTCCTCAAGGCAGTTTATCTCCCAGGCCAAGAGAATTACCTGGCGGACAAACTCAGCAGGATCCTCCAGCCGCACGAGTGGCGTCTGGATCCCTTGGTAGTTCAGAAGCTCTTTCTAAAGTGGGGCCTCCCCACGATGGATCTCTTTGCCAGTCCTCACAACCGGCAACTTCCTCGCTTCTGCTCTCGTCAGCCACACCCCCTTCGGGTTGCGGCGGACGCTTTTCTACTCTCATGGTCGGGGAGCCTTCTGTACGCTTTCCCTCCCATCCCGCTAGTCTCTCGGACTCTTTTCAAGGTTCTCCGAGACAAAGCCTTCATGATCCTGGTGGCCCCTCGCTGGCCCAGACAGCCGTGGTTTCCGCTCCTGCTGCAATTAGCGGTGGAGGATCCATTCCCTCTGGGGTTACAACCGGATCTCCTCACTCAGGATCAGGGGTCTCTGCTACACCCCAACCTCAGGTCTCTCAACCTGATGGCCTGGCTGCTGAGAGGGTAGTCCTCGCTCCCCTTCTCCTGCCGGCAGAAGTGGAGGAGGTCGTCCTAGCTTCTCGGCGACCTTCTACCCGCAAATGCTACGCCCTTAAATGGCGTCGCTTTTCCGTTTGGTGTGGCCAAAAGTCTCAGGATCCCTTCTCCTGCCCGGTGTCGGTGATCCTGCAGTACTTGCTCTACTTCTCTAATCTGGGACTTAAGTCCAACTCCGTCAAAGTTCACCTCAGTGCTCTTTCAGCACATCATGTGCCGGTGGACGGCAGACCTCTTTCCAGCGACCCTCTTGTAGCGAGGTTTCTCCGAGGTCTCCTTCTACTTAAACCACCTCTACGCCCGCCAGCGCCTGACTGGGATCTGAATGTGGTTTTACAGCGGATCACCTGTCCGCCTTTTGAACCTATGGCTACCTGTTCTCTCCGTTTTCTTTCTTGGAAAACACTGTTCTTGATAGCCCTCACTTCCGCTAGACGCGTAAGTGAATTGCAGGCCCTCGTGTCTGATCCCCCTTACACTCGGTTCTACAAAAATAGGGTAGTCCTACGGACTCACCCAAAATTTCTTCCAAAAGTGGTCTCCCCTTTTCATATCAATCAGGAGGTGGTACTTCCAACCTTCTTTCCCAGACCACACTCCAGCCGGGCTGAAACGGTCCTCCATACCCTGGACTGTAGAAGGGCTTTGAACTTCTACCTTGACCGTACGCGGGAACACCGTAAAGCTGCTCAGCTTTTTGTATCTTTTGACCCCAATAAATTGGGGCTCCCGGTCTCCAAGCGTACACTGTCCATCTGGGTTGCGGACTGTATCACTTGGGCTTATGGGGCAGCCGGACTCTCCTTGGACGGTCGAGTCACGGCTCATTGCGTTCGGGCAAAGGCCACGTCAGTGGCTTACCTCCGCTCTGTTCCGCTGGCAGACATCTGCCGGGCCGCTACTTGGTCTTCGAGCCAGACTTTTGCGGTCCATTACTGTCTCGAGAGGGAGTCCCGCAGGGACAGTGCTTTCGGACAGGCAGTCCTCCGTAATCTCTTTGAGGTCTGAGCAACTCCTACCCTCCATCCCGGATGTGGGCTACCGGTGGGTGATAATTCAGCGAAGATTCTTTCCTTCTGTGCTGCTGAGCTAGAGGGAACTCATTTTTGTGCTTAGGGTCTCCGGTAGCCTTAAGCTTGGGAGTCCCATAAGTGAGGACTGACTTCCTGCTTGGTCCTGGAGAAAGCGTAGTTACTCACCTGTAACAGGTGTTCTCCAGGAGCAGCAGGAATCAGTCCTCACAACCCTCCCTCCTCCCCTTGGAGTTGCAATCGTCTGCTTTACTTTTTTTGCAAATTTTTATGCTGTCTTTTTTAGCTATGTCATCTGACTGGCTAAGATGGCACCCTTGGGCGGGAAGAGGACCGCGCATGCGCGCTGCAATTCCCAAAGGCTTTCTTTGAAAGCTGGGGAAAATTGCTCCGCGAGGGCTCCGTCGGCGCCGACGTCACCCGTAAGTGAGGACTGATTCCTGCTGCTCCTGGAGAACACCTGTTACAGGTGAGTAACTACGCTATCTCCCCATATGTATGTGTTTGATGGGGGGCTTCTTAAGGGTTGGTCAATCTTATTCACTATCACCCTTACTGTCTATACTACCTGCTTTACCTCTTAGAAGTTTTAGACAGATTGTTGCCCTACGTCCCATACCAAATTATGATACTGGACATGTTAAGCACCAACAACCACTTTGGTGCTAACATCTTCCATTTTTCTTTATGTCCTTGAAGCATCCAGCTTCAATATTTTTCCTATCTCTCGCCAGCTAGGAAAAACAGTGTACATCTTTATCTTCGAGTACACAACTGTTTTCCGTAGTATTAGGGGTTTTCCATTCCCTCTTTCCTGCCAGGACTGGGCTAGTTCTTCAACTCCGTCAGTCTTCTTCCTTTAGTCCTCAATGTTCATGATGCCTAAAGGACTTTTCAGCTTTTCCCATAAAGCTTTCCATTGAAGACCAGACGTCTACTCCTACCCAGTTAACACCTGGATCATCTACTACCTCCAGGTCTGAACCTTCATCCTCACTCTGAGAGGTCACCTTGAAGATTCCGCCACTGCTTATCCAGTAGACTCCATCATGCTTTCTACTTCCTACAATACAATAGGTAAGCTGCATATTTTAAGTGTACATTAAATATGTTTAATGCTACTTATCATATCTACCAAGGACTCCTGTACTCTGTAGAACCTTCTAGTCCTTGGCTATGCTGTTTCTTTCCTTACAGCTCTTTTATTATCAACTCCTACCCTCCATCCCACATTGGATGCCGGGGATTCCTGGAAACAAAATGCACCCCTGTTCCAGGCACTTGCATTTTTATGGGATCTCCCCCTGGCATCTCCAGCTAGGGAGTCCCCATATGTGAAGACTCATTCCTGCTTGTTCCTGGAGATAGCACAGTTACTTACCTGTAACAGGTGATCTCTGGGAACAGCAGGAATTAGTCTTCACAACCCTCCCACCTCCCCTAGGAGTTGCATCTTTTTTATTTTTTCCCTTTTCTCTCCTCGCCTTTGTCTCAGCTCTGAAACTCAACTGAAGAGAGGCTGTGGAGAAGGCGGGAAGTCACTGCGCAGGCGCGAGGGATGCTGCCAAAAGCTTTCTAATTGAAAGCTGGGCAGCATTCCCGTGCAGGCTCCGTCGGTACCGACGTACCCATATGTGAAGACTAATTCCTGCTGTTCCCAGAGATCACCTGTTACAGGTAAGTAACTGTGCTTTATTGCATTGGCTTTTTCTTTTTCTATCTTTGCTTTCCTGACTAGTTAGCTAGCTTCTGAAAGTATTTCTAAACATGGATGCTTGTCTTCCGCTCTCTGTAATCAATTGTATTTTATGAAGGCCACCCTCTTTTTCTTCACCTTTTTAGCTAGTTCTTTTGAGAACCATTGTGGTCTCCTTTTCCTTTTACATTTATTTATCTTTCCAACAAAAAGGTTTGTTATTAGAATATCCTCTTTCAGTTTTGTCCATTGCTTTTCTACATCCCCCAGCTGTTCCCATCCCGCTAATGACTCCTTAACGTATTGTCCCATCTTGTCAAAGTTAGTTTCCTAATGTCGAAGACCCTCTTTTTTTTTTTTTTTTTTTTTTGAATGGTTTTTATCAGCCCTAGTCCTAATACTGAACACACCATCTGATGATCACTGCATGCAAGATGATCTCCCACTATAACATCAGAAACACTTTCCCCATTGGTAATCAAAACATCACAGACACCCCAACACAATCCAATCCCACAGGATAAGCAATAAGCTTCTCTCTTACTCTGCACATAATGTAAATAATAACCTGTACTGTATATAGTTTATTTTTTATGTACAATGTTTCCCATTGTTAGTTCCTGGTTATTTGCCCTGTTATATGTAAACTCATGACAGCTCGTTGCTCATGTGAGTGTTTTCATTCACTGTAAACCGCACTGATGATAAATAGTGCGGTATAAAAGAAATGTAAATAAATAAATAAAATAAAATCATTGTCTGCTGTATGGTTTAGTTATGAATTCAGTTGAAGGAAAAGGTTTCTATTGCAAACTGTGACTTTGCTGTTCATATGAAACCTCTTTGCTTCACTTTTTAACTAATTATGATATGTTAATAGTAGATGCAGCTATTTAATATGTATGCTTGCAGTGGAATTTTTTTTCATTTAGAACATTCATTTTTACTAGTAGTTCAAGGCAAGTTATATTTAAGTACACTAAGAAATTCCTTGTTCTCAAAATGCTTACAATCTAAGTTTATATCTGAGCAATAGGGGGTTAAATGACTTGCCCAAGGTTACAAGAAGCACTAGGGGGATTCCAACCCTAGCTTTCCTGGGCTCATCCTACTACTCCACTCCACTGTTGACATAATCAGTATGTCCTTTTTTTTAATTTTTTTTTTTGAATTTTTTTATTGAATTTATCCATATATTCAGGAAACTGAATGAAAGCAAATTGACAATAAGAAAAACAATTTACGAAGTAAACAAAGGAAATAAAAACATTTGTCCAAAATTAGCCCACAAGAAAAAGGGAAAAGGGAGGAGGCTACAGGAAAAATACATAATTACCTAGGTAAAGAAATATAATTAAACATGGCAATGTGAAGACTTATGCGTCAACCGTATGAGAAGTAGCAACAACAGATTCCTCTCTATCAATCAGAAATTCCAGCAGCTGGCGGGGCTCAAAAAACAAATATAATTTCTCTTTATAGGAAACATGACATCTAACAGGAAACGTCAACAAAAATGTCCCACCAAGGGCAAGCACCCTGGGCTTAAGCCCCAGGAACTCTTTCTTCCTCAGCTGGGTATCTCTAGCAAGGTCAGGGAAAATACGGACATGAGAGCCCATAAATTGCTCACTGAAATTTCTAAAATTTGTTTATTTACATTCTCTTATATACCCCACTATTCTGCATCAGTGCGGTTTACATTGAACAAACTGAAATTACATTGAACAGGGCATTATAACTTGGAGATAACTATTTTACAGGGAACATGGGCTATGGAGGGTTAAGTGGCTTGCCCAAGACCACAAGGAGCACCTGTGGGACTAGAAACCCCAGTCCTTCCAGCCCAAGATTGCTGTCCTCTAGTGGGATTTGAACCCCCGACCTTCCGGCCTGAAGTACCTTGCCCCAACCACTAGGCCACTCCTCCACAAAATTAAATAAGATTATTAAATAAAATCCAATAAGATCGCAAAATTAAACCTTTGTCAGATTCCAGAGATAAAAGTAATCAGAAGGGTAGAGCGAGCAGTTACCAATTCAACAGAGTTCTCCAGAAACCCTGTAAGGTCTCCAGGAAACCCCGGAAGCTCACTACCATCGCCTCGGTCTCTCTGACCCATTGACAAGTATTGAGCCCTAGTTAATGGAGGCAGGTCCTCCCTGGAGAGTTTTAAAACCACCTGGAAGTACCTACAAACTATTTCCATGGGTGACTGGAATAGGGATCTAGGAAAGTTAATCAGTCTTAAATTGTTCTTCCGGACTTGATTCTCCAGATGTTCCATTCTCCTAGCAGATACACTCCGATCTTTAATATGGGCACAATGGAGACCCTTAAGTTGCTCTAGGTCTCCATTTAACCGGGCCAACGTCCCGTCCTGATCCTTTTGCTTTCTTGAAACCACCTGAAGTTCTTCACGAAGGGAATTAGTTTCAGTAGTTAAACAAGCAGCAATAGTGCCAAGAGAAGAATTCATAGCTGATATAGCTTCCCACAGCACCTCCAAAGTTACTTTTTGAGGCCTCACCAGTACGCCAGCACCTGAAGTAACCAACAGGTTAATCGTCTCCTGTGCAGGGCTGCCTTCAAACAAAGGACAATCCACAGGTCCCCCAACTTCTCCAGGGACACCACACGGAGGAGCAAAAACAAGACCGGAGCCCTCTTCACCTCCCTGCACCGGCATACTAGCTTTCACGCCGGAGGGGAGCACTCCACAGTCTGCCACTGCACCTCTGGGGCATGGCGGGGGGGGGGGGGGGGCCGCTGCTCAGGGGATAATACAACCCCTGATGTGCTCAGGTCCGCCAATAAAGCCGAACCTGCCGAGGATACCGCTCCTGCTCCCGATGCTGTAAAACCACACATCGACAATGTCTTCTGGCCAGCTGAGTTGTGAATGGCTTCACCCAAGGGTAGGTAAGCCTGCTTGCGTTTCCTACTTCCCATCGCCAAGCAGCTAAACCCGCCAAAACAACGCACCGCCGAGGAGTCTGCTCATCTGAAGCTGAACACTGCCGCCATCTTGCCTCGCCAACCAATCAATATGCCCTTTAAAAAAGTAAATATAGTAGTTTGGCAGGAAAATAGTGTTTTTCAGCAAAACTAGCATTTACAACAAAAATAACCCACAAATGCAAGCAGTGACTTTATCTGTCGCTTCAGAGACAGTTGCCATAAGTTCCCAGAGTGGTCATAGTGAGGTAGAGAAGAGCAAGCCCAAGATTTTGGTTTCTTCTTACCTTGGTTTGGCCGTATCTCCCTCCAGTCCATTTTTTTTTAATACATAGTATTCCCATCCAGTCTGTATGTATACTTTTGTAAATATCAGATATATTTTCAGCCGAGAGCATGACCAAAGGTAGATAGTGTAGCAAGGTCATCTATCCTGAGTATGGGAAAGGTGAGAAACGTAAAGAATTCACCCTAGTAAAGGGTCCCCTTTTAGGAGTGCAGGGTGAGAAAGCCACAGCCACACCTAAAAACCAGAAAACCCCCAGCTGGAACAGGTTTCATGCAGTGTCTGATAGAGTAAGAGAGAGAGATTACAGGCACGAGGTCCAAAACCCTTACTTCAACAAGTTCCCTGATTACTCAAATACCAGAAGGCAGGGGGATTGCCAACACCTGGGAAGAAAGGAGGTGGGGCTAGAACCCTGGAGGTATAAGCCTATGCTAAAGTATACAGAAGGGGAGAAAGGAGGAGAGGGAGGAGAAGGCAGAGACCGGAGAAGAGAAGGAGGTAGAGAAGGTGCTGACTCATGCAGAAGAGCCGAGCTACCAGGAGCTGAGAGGGCTGAATTCCCTGCAACAGGTCGGCAGCAGAGGTTGGAGCCAGGAAGTGGAGAAGCTCTCAAAGAACCGGAGAGGTTGTCAGCTGAGCAGTCTGACCGGGTGGGTGAGTTGGAACCCATGCAGCTGGGAGAGCCAGTGACAGAGTTGGGGGAAGAAGACATCCTTATGGATTGCTATCTGTTCCAAGCTTTAAACATGGAGTCTTGAGGAAGAGCCAGCCCTTAAAGAATTATCCTCCTTGAAAAGGTAACCATAAGAAACAGGCAGTGTGGTGGTAAATTCCCATATGTTTTTAAAAGGGAAGTTTACTGAAATTTAAGGATAAGCAGGAAGCTGTGATTCATGCTTGTTTTCCACCTGTGGTTTGAACTGTGAAACGGCAAGAAGCCAATTTACCTGCTAGAAGAGGTTTTCTTTGCTCCTCTGTTATGTGACAAGCCTGTTGAGAGTTTTTGATGACAGTCTGAATCTTTGCTTCTTGTTTTGAATTCTGTTGTACCTGAAATGTAGCCTAGAAGGAATTGAGGCTGATAGAAGCCAAACTGCCACAGAAGATTAAGCTTGTTTGGACTTTATGCTGTAATTACCAAGGACTAAAAGGAAGGTGGCAGCCTTGCTATCAAAGGCTGTGCTTCTGAAAGTAAGAAGACTTTAAACAGCCATTTTTGGGTTCTTTTGTTTACTTTGCCAACCATCTGCTGTACCTTGAGCAAATCCTACAGAAATAATCCTGTAACTGGTACTTTGAATTTTTTTGTGCGAAATAAATTTCTGTTATATGCCTTACCTCGGTGGCCCTAACTACAACCTTCTACCTGAAGCACAACACATCTTAGCACTACATTTCCCAGAAGACACCACAAGGAGATAGGCTGCTAAGGCTGATAGGGGAAGGTTCCTCCAATCACCACGCCCCTCTAAAACTAGAGGCGAGTGGTGAGGGCGTTTGACAATAGGTAGGAGATAACTTGTCTTGTGTTAATTTTTGGCTGTTGTAGCAAAAGTATTACATAAATAAAAACCACATATATTGATCAACTAATAATTAGTGTTTATTGATCATAGTTTGAGATCTCAAACTGACCATTACCTCTAAATCTGAGATTACTCTGCTACATCTTCAGCATGGTTTAATGATACGTAATGGATAAATCCTTATTGATTTCTTTTAATTAAAAGAATGACATTACTTGTCATGTGTAGCATAAATTAATATGATCCTTACAGAAGGACAAAGTAGCATACTGAAAGGGATTAAATTCTGTTCTCATTAGTATGAGCATTCTAAGAAAGAAGCAAATGTTTTAACTATACTGGTTGTAAAGATAAAAAAAATGATAGTAATATCTGTGCAAATTATTGCTAGGGACTTCATTTCAAGTCCAGTTCTGGAGGCCACATTTAAAGATATAACTTAGAGACAGTGCAGAGGAGGGCTGTCCAATTAGTTAATATCTTACTAACAGTATGTTGCACACTTAAGGACACGGATATGTATTCCTCAGAGAAGACAAAAGAGGGGAGATATTCTAAAGACATTCAGATACCTCAAAGGTATTAATGCATAAGAGCAAGCATCTTTCTTTGTGGAAAGAGTCGTATAACATGGGGTCTTGATTTATAGCTGACAATGAGTAGACGGAGACATATTGTAAGAAGATATTTGATTGCTTTCAGTGCAGAAAATGCATGGAGCAGCCTTCTAATGCAAGTTACAGAGGAAAAACTATAATAACTGAGGAAAGTAAAGTATAAGGTATACACCAAGGATCTTTAGACGAAGAGAGCGGGGGGGGGGGGGTAAAGAGAGACTAAACAGATCTTCGATACTGTAGCTTGCAATGACTACTACTATTTCTTATCATTTGTATAGCACTATAAGGTATATGCAGCACTGTACACCTACATGCAAGAGGACAGTTCCTGCTCAATTGAACTCAGAATCTATGCAAGACAGACAAATACAACAAACAGGTGAATAAGATAGAAACTAAGGGAAATAGTTATAACAAATGAATGGTAAACAGGAGAATGAGGGTGGTCAGCTTTTGAAGAGATGAGTTTTTAGCCTGGATTTGAATAGGGCCAGAGATGGAGCTTGATGTATTGACTTGGGTAGTCTGTTCGAGGCATATGGTACAGCACGGTGGAGCACACAAAATCTGGAGTTGGCAGTGCAAGAGAAGGGCACAGATAAAAGGAGTGGATTTTCTTTAATCGATGGAACGAGTACAACTCGTTTCCTACCACCTCCTCAACCAAACGTAGGGTAAGAAAAGTATCAATATGTAGTACAGGCCTTGACACATTTTCCTTAGATCCAGGAGTCAGCCCAACAACTTATGAGCCTGTGGCTGAGAGCCCCCTCAATCTCCCCATCATCACTACCAAATAATGAGGGATATATCCCTACAACATAGTTTCCATTCCAAGATCTGTACAGCTTCTTTGGGTCCTGTTTATAGGGGACAAAAAATGCTTAATAAATAAGGCACTTTCTTTGTGGAGAAGCAGAATAAGTGCTTACATATGGGTGAAATCACTGACGGATCCCTCATGTGAGAACTTTTTCTCAGCTTCTTCCAGAAACATTTTGAAGAGTTCTGCCATGGATGCATGTTTTCCCATCTGCCATAACCACACTATTCTCTTCAGTCTTCTCTAGCTGCAGAGCCATATGGACATATTTCATGCATATGTGTTTCAGCATTTGTAAGGTTTTGGGTATTTTTTTTTGGGGGGGGGGGGTGTCCTAACCATGCTGTCGTGTGTATGGTCTCCTTAACTTCTTTAGTTAGGTTTTTTTAGTCATTCTAAAGTTTCTTTTTTTTTTTGCGTTGCTGCTATAGATCACATTAGGGTCTAAGGCAATCTAGCTACATTGAGTATTTTTACTTTCATAATAGTCATTTAATTTTGCAGTGGCTACCTTTCTGGGTGGTATGTTCCAGAAACCTACCAGTGGGTTTAAGAAGTGCACCCAATGTGGCAATACCATATCCATTATGAGTACCTTCAGGTAGTGCCTTTGTGTCTGGGACCCGACCATAAGCTGCCGCCTTGTCTTTTTTTGTTTGCAGATGACAAAAAGAGGCCTTTGGGGTCAAGAGAAACAGCCCAAATGCATTTTGATATTGAGAAGTCTGGTCCATTGGCATCTGTGACACGGTCTCCATGGTCTCAGGAGCTGATCAGATGCTGACAGAACATTGGCATCAAGGGGCCCTCCCATAGGTCGCACAGGCATCAGTTGCCCAGAAGGGAGGATTTATCCTCCTAGTCTTCAGCATTGAAGACCAAGGACATCTAGCATCAGGTGGAGGCTATGCTGCATAAGTGCCAAGGTTCATTAGAGTGCAATGCCAAGAACCCTGAGAATTTTCAGTCGTGACCCTTGAAGCAGACCTGGTGAGAGGACTGCTTATCGCCCTCAAAGACAGAGGGGCTCTGCCAGAATCCATGAAACAAAGACCAACTTGCTGAACACTCCTTCAGATTCAGGGAACATTGGTCGATTCTTGAAGATAGAATTTTGATGCTCTTTGCCATGTGTGAGCTTAAAGCTCTGACCACTTTGATCATGGCACATTGAGAATCCTTTCCTTGAGCCGTATTATCTGCATTTTGTAGAGGCATCTTCAAGGTATCAAAGGGTCTTGACACTGATACCTGAAATGCCAATATCGCATTCCAGAGCATCAGGAAGTGACTGCTCCCCAAGGCATTGGAAGTCATCTGTGCATAGGTGATCCTGAAGGTGCTGCAACTCACCTAGGAGGTAGACAGCCATTCAAACAGGGACTCGGACATCATTAGAGTACCGCTCTGAGTCGGAAAGTATCACTCTGAATATCTCTTGGAGAGATCTCCAGAATTGTTTTCGGATCCCTCTCCCTCATGAAAGGCACAAGTCTCCTCTTGAGGAGTAATTTTTCTGTGTCATTGAAACTATCTTTTTGGAGAAAAAGCGTAAGAAGCGGCTACCATGATCAAGCAACACACTCACGCTCTTAATACTCTTTGCGCTCACCTCCGACCCAGCCTCCTTAACATCTCAAACTTTCACAGCGGAGGACAGTGAAAATCCTATTACTCTCATAGGTATAGGTATTTTCCTGCCTCTTGCTATACCCAGACCAAGCAACCTCCTCGGCAAGAAAAGATTCAGAAGTCCCAGTCTGCATCTAACCAAAACTGGAAGTGGGGTTTTGATTAGCTCCTAGAGAACCTGATCAAAATCCAGTATCCTCCTTGGACAACTTTGCAGTCAGTGGGAGGCTCACTGTCTTTCCTCAGAGGTAGCCCCTTCTAACCTCTGTCTCTTTGGTTCTCAAAATAGTCTGAGAAGGCTACAAACTTCAACTATTGGAGCTCCTTCCAAATTGTCCACCGAGAGGCATTCCATTCCCCTTCAGCACTGGGAGGTGGTTTTTCAGGTACTTTCCACCCTTCGAATGGCACATGTAGTTGAGCCCATTCTGCCATGCAGGAAGAGCAGGGATTTTGAGGTATTTCCTGGTGCCAAGAGAATGGGGGGATTCTGTCTAATTCTAGACCTTAAAGACCTGAACAAATTTCTGGTAAAAGTTCAGAATGGTTTCTCTGGCACCTTTCTACTCTTTTCTACAAAAAGGAGATTGGTTCTAAAGGACGCTTACACCCACATACAGAAACTTCTCACAGGAAGTATTTGCGATTAGTCATGGGCAAGCATCACTTCATAAGAACATAAGATATGCCATACTGGGTCAGACCAAGGTCCATCAAGCCCAGTATTCTGTTTCCAACAGTGGCCAATCTAGGTCATATGTACCTAGCAGTTTCCCCAAGAGACACAAGTTCCACAATGCTTGTACTGGGTCAAGCATTGATATCTTCGGTCACTTCTTAATAATGGTTTATGGACCTTTCCTCCAGGAACTTGTCCAAACCTTTTTTAAACCCAGCTACACTAACAGCCTTTACTACATCCTCCGGTAACAAATTCCAGAGTTTGATTACACGTTGAGTGAAAAAATATTTTCTTTTATTAGTCTTAAATAGTTTACCCTGTAGCTTCATTGCATGTCCCCTAGTCTTTCTATATTCTGATAACATAAACAATCGATCTACGTTTACCCGTTCCACTCCGTTCATTAATTTATACTGTCTTTTGGCCTCATGTTGCTCCTCACATTTTCACAGTGTCTCACAGTTGTTGCAGCATTTCTCTGCAGACTGGGAGTGCATATTGTTTCCCTATTTGGACAATTAGCTGCTCAAGAGCGCCTCCCAGGAAGGAGTTGGAGAATCTTTTTGCATCACCATCAAGGTGTTAGAGCTACTAGGATTCTTCATAAATTATCTGAAATCCAGTTTGAGCCCATTACATCAATTGCAATTTATTGGAGTTCTGCTAAACATGACTCTGGTGAAAGCCTTTCTTTCACACAACAGGCTCACTCACTTGGTGGCCATAGTTGAAGACCTAAAAAGAGCTATATCAGCACAAACCATATTGAGAATGTTTGGCCATATGGTTTCAGTGGCTCATGTCGCTTTATTGGCACATCTCCATATATGGCAAGCTCTGTGGACCTTGAGCACACTCAATGGGTACAGGCCACAGACAATTTCATTGACGTAATATCTGTCACTCTTCCCATCCAGGACTTTCTATCCTGGTAGATGGATCATTCAAATCCGGCTAAAGGTATTCCTTTCCAAATTTTCCTCTACCAGAAATCCCTCATGACAGGCGCATTGAAGTTTGGTTAGGGAGCTCCTTTAAATGAGTTCCATGCTCGCAGAACATGGTTTGCCCCAAAAAGGTCTCCATCAGATCAACTTCTTAAAAATGAAAGCAATATTGAATGCGTTAAAAGCTTTCAGAGATCAGTTAGCCAACCATCTTGTGCTCATTTAAACAGACACCCAAGTAGCCATGTTCGACATAGAAACATGACAGCAGAAAAAGACCATATAGCCTATCTAGTCTGCCCTTCCATATCAACTGCAATAGTCCCCTTTTTACCTTTAGCGATAAATGAATTGAACAGGGAGGAAGCAAGCATCGAGCATGCAGCAGCAGCTGATGAATTCCAAAACAATTTTCAGTAAGCTAAACAGGCAAGCGTCAAGCGTCAGCATCTATAAACAAGGAGAGCCACAAGTCACAACAGCATAATATAACTTCTAACAATGATATTCAATAATGTGCTCAATTGCGACTGTCCAAGCTCCACATGGCTCACGGCTCCAAACAGTGCTCAGCTCAACTGGTTCTCTCTGCTGTAGAAACAAGCGCTGGCAAACCCGTTTAACTTCTTGGAAGAGTAAGTAGTGGTTTTACGTGGGATTATTAGGAAATGCTGACAAGTACTTATCAGGATTATATTTGAGTTGAGTGTTCATGTCATCTGCCTGTTGTAACACCTATCTTCCCCTTTTTTGTTGCAAGGCAGTTGGTAGCTAGGGAATCCCATATGCGAGCACTTATCCTGCTTGTCCATGGAGAAAACAGTTATTCATATGTAGCCGGTGGTTTCTGTGGCAGCAGAATAAGTCCTCACAACCCCTTTCCCATCCTCCTCCTCCTTTTGGATTTATCTTCTAGCTTAACTAAGTTCCAAACTGAGGAGAATAGTGCAGCGTTAGCAGGCAGGAAGACACTTACCTGCATGGTAGAACCCTTTTAAAAGTTTCTGAAAGGAGCCAAGAGGTTCCCACATAAAGGCTCAGTCAGTGACGTCACCCATAAATGAGGACTTATCCCGCTGTCCACGGAGAACATCATCTACAGGTGAGTAGCTTTGTTAAATATGCTATTGCTTCATCTACAGTATCACTGTGACCCAAGTCCCCCACCAGTCTTTCTTTTGTGCACTCTCAACTCTTCTTTAATCCGCCAATCTCCCCTTCTCTCGCAACCTTCCCAGCTAGCTATCTGTCCAACCTTTGAGCTAATCGCTCTCCCAACCAGCCAATCACTCACTTTCTTTCCATCAAGCTGCTGAAGCCTTGAGTTCCTGACATGCATCAGCTTTAACATACATGGAAGTAAAAGCAATTTTAAAGCAAAGCAGTTTCTATGGCCAGCTAGTCAGCCTTCTACCCCTTCTCACCTTACTGATTACTGCTGCGATGCCAGTTTCAATCCAACTGACATGGCTGTTGGTGAGTTTGAAGTGTGCAGTGCTTGAACTCCCGTGGTCTTCCATGAAATTATGATCAGCATCAACAGCAGGGAGCGGGAAGGTAAGCTCTTCCCGCTCCCCACCTCCAAGGCCAATTAGAGTCACTTTCGGATTTTAACTCACCTGATCTCCTTTGTGTTTCCTTACCATTCTCCCTACCTGTATCCAATGTTCCCACTAACCTGCGCTGGATCTGCCCCCAAAATTCCTGCTGGTGGGGGAGGAATGCTGGCGGAGGACCCGGCGCAGATTAAAGAGAACATTGCGAGGGTGCTGCGGTGTGTGTTAGACCCTGTGTTTAATGCATGCCGCAGCACCCTCGCAATGTTCTCTTTAATCTGCGCCGGGTCCTCTGCCGGCATTCCTGCCAGTGGGGGAGGGGCAGAGCATTGATCACTCTGCACCTCCCCCCGCTGGCAGGAATGTTGGCGGTGGACCCAGAGCAGGTTAGCGGGAACATTGCCTGTATAGAAACATAGAAACATAGAAACATGACGACAGAAAAAGACCACATGGCCTATCTAGTCTGTCCTTCCATAACAACTACAACAGTCCACTTTTTGCCTTTAGAGATCCTCTGTGTTGGTCCCATGCTTTCTTGAATTCAGTTACTGTCCTCATCTCTACCACCTCCACTGGGAGACTATTCCACGGATCCACTACTCTTTCCGTAAAGAAATATTTCCGCATATCACTCCTGAATCTATCTCCCTTCACCCTCATCCCATGTCCCCTCGTAGCAGAACTTGCTTTCAATTGAAAGAGGCTCTCTCCCTGAACATTTATGCCACGGAGGTATTTAAACATCTCAATCATATCACCTCTATCCCGCCTTTCCTCTAAGGTGTACATATTAAGATCCTTAAGTCTGTCCTCATATGCTTTATAATGAAGCCCATTAATCATTTTGGTAGCAACCCTCTGCACCGACTCCATCCTGTTCACATCCTTTTGAAGGTGCGGTCTCCAGAATTGCACACCATACTCCAAATGAGGTCGCACCAAAGACCTATACAGAGGCATTATCACCTCCTTTTTTCTGCTAGCCATTCCTCTCCGTATGCACCCAAGCATCCTTCTAGCTTTTGCCGTCGCCTTTTCTACCTGTTTAGCTACTTTAAGATCATCAGACACAACCACGCCTAGGTCCCGCTCTTCTTTAGTGGACAAAAGTACTTCACCTCCTATACTGTATTGCTCCCTTGGATTGCTGCAGCCCAAATGCATGACCTTACATTTTTTAACATTAAATCCCAGCTGCCAAATTCTAGACCATTCTTCAAGCATAGCTAGATCCCTCCTCATGTTATCTACCCCTTCCTGGGTGTCTACTCTATTGCAGATTTTGGTATCATCCGCAAAGAGGCAAACCTTACCCGACAGCCCTTCCGCTATATCACTAACAAAGATGTTAAAAAGAATTGGACCAAGGACAGATCCCTGGGGCACACCACTGGTAACATCCTTCTCCTCAGAGTGAGCTCCATTTACTTGTACTCTTTGTCGCCTCCCACCCAACCAATTTCTAACCCAAGCAGTAACTTTAGGGTCCATCCCTAGGGTGCTCAGTTTGTTTATAAGTCGCCTGTGAGGAACAGTGTCAAAGGCTTTACGGAAATCTAAATACACCACATCTAGAGCTCTCCCTCGGTCCAACTCCCTGGTCACCCAGTCAAAAAAATCAATCAGATTTGTCTGACAAGACCTGCCTCTGGTGAATCCATGCTGCCTCGGATCCTGTAATCCGCTGGACTCCAGAAACCTCACTATTTTCTCTTTCAGCAGCGTTTCCAATAATTTACTCACCACCGAAGTTAAGCTAACCGGCCTGTAGTTTTCAACCACATCCTTACTTCCGCTTTTGTGTAAAGGCACCACATGAGCCTCTCTCCAGTCCTTTGGCACCACTCCTGACTCCAACGAGGCATTGAAAAGGTCAGTCAGTGGAGCTGCTAGAACGTCCCCAAGTTCCCTCAGTATTCTAGGGTGTATCCCATCCGGTCCCATCGCTTTGTCTACTTTAAGTTGAGCTAGTTTCTCACGAACACAGTCTTCTGAAAATAGTTCAAGATGTCCCTCGCTTCTGTTCTTATTTGTGGGTGTTTTCTGAGGTCCTGCTCCTGGTTCTTCATCTGTGAACACAGAACAAAAATATTTGTTAAGCAATTCCGCTTTATCCTTATCAGCTTCTACATATTCCCCCCCTGCACCCTTGAGTCTGACAATACCACTTTTGCTCTTCCTCTTCTCACTAATATATCTGAAAAATGTCTTATCCCCCCATTTTATTGCATTGGCTATTTCCTCCTCCTTTTGAATCTTTGCCTTCTTGACTACTTTGCTAGCTTCTCTAAGTTTTTCCAAATACAGATGCCTGTCTTCTGCTCTCTGTGATCTCTTGTATTTCATGAAGGCCTCCCTCTTTTTCTTCACTTTTTCAGCTACTTCCTTCGAAAACCATAGCGGTCTCCTGTTCCTTTTGCCTTTATTTACCATTTTAACAAAAAGGTTGGTTGCCCTTAAAATACCCCCTTTCAGTTTTGCCCACTGTTTTTCTACATCCCCCAGCTGTTCCCACCTTGGAATGGATTCTAACAGCCCTAGTCCTAATACTGAACCACACCATCTGGTGATCACTGGATGCAAAATGATCTCCCACTACAACATCAGAAACACTTTCACCATTGGTAAGCACCAAGTCCAGTATGGCCCCTTCACGTGTGGGGTCTGTTACCAATTGCCTGAATAGTTCTCCCTGTAGAGAATCCAGGATCTCCTTACTTCTAGATGATACTGCAGCAGGAATGTGCCAATCAACATCTGGCATATTGAAATCTCCTATCAGTAGCACTTCCCCTTTCCTAGCAATGCTGCGTATGTCTTCAATTAACTCTCTGTCCACCTCTTCCTCTTGTGAGGGAGGTCTGTATATCACTCCAATGCAAATAGATTTCTCTTTCCCTCTTTCTAGTTTAACCCACAATGCCTCCTCTCTCCCTTTTAAGCTCTGTAATTCCAAAGCTTTAATAGTAGTTTTTATATATAGTGCCACTCCTCCTCCTCTTCTTCCTACCCTGTCTTTCCTGAATAAAGTATAGCCAGGTATAGTTACATCCCAGTCATTGTTTTCTGTGAACCATGTTTCTGTAACTGCCACTAAATCCAAGTCAGCCACTCCCACCAAAGCTTCAACCTCAGGGATCTTATTTCCCATGCTACGGGCATTAATACACACTGCTTTCCATATGTTACCCCTGTTACCCATTTCCATAAAGGTATTTAATGTATCACCTACCTGGGGGCTTTCACTTACCTGGGGGCTTTCTTCACCCATCCCCAAGGAATCTAGTTTAAAGCCCTTTTCAGTAGATTAGCCAGTCTACTACCAAAGATGCGTTGACCTCTCTTGGACAGATGGATGCCATCTCTGCTTTGCAACCCTTGGAAAAGCATCCCATGGTCTACAGCTACTGTGTTTAGATTGTAAACTCTGATGAACAGGGACCGTCTTTTACATGTGTCTCTGCAGTGCTGCATATGTCTTGTAGTGCTATACAAATGTTCAGTAATAGTAGTAGCCCCCATCTGCATCAGCAGCACGGAGCGGGAAGGTAAGCTCCTCCCGCTCCCCACTGCCAAGGCCAGTCAGAGCCTCACCAGACACATTCAAAGCCAGCATGCCCAGGTGCGCCTGCATCTCAGAGCCCTAGGTAGGGACCAGAGTACATCTTGCCGAGCAAGGCGACAATCTGCAACCAACAAGATTCCTCCGCAAAGTCTTCTGCTTCAGATCCATCACAGGGACTACTGTCACTGCCGCTGTTTGCATCAACAGAATGCTCAGTTACATGCAAACATGTCCCAGGGACCCACTCATACAGCCACCATCTGCATCATCCCACTCGCAGTTTGACTCAATACCACCATTTGCCATTGAGGGGATCACCACCTCCATTCTAAGGAAACAAGGACAATAAATGAAACTACAAATGACCAGACTCCCTCAAAACTCTCACTGGCAAGAACAAGGCCACCTCATTGTCAATCCAACACAACCTCATAAGGTATCATCTCACCATTCTACCTAACACAATATGAACTGACCCCCATACCACTCCTCACCTTCCCCTGACACAACCATACTATCCCCTCCTACCTACATCAACCATTCACACAACACATCCTACACAAGCACCCTTTGTATGGCGAACACCGTTCACCCCAGTCCCTCCATCGTCTCATATTCATACGTATAATACCCTCTCCTTCCCCAGTTCCCTCAACAGCACATGACCCTACACAAACTCTCCACTATGCATTTATAAATGCCTGCTCTGTAAGGAACAAAGTACCCGTCATCAGAGACCACCTCTCAAACTGTCAGATATACTGTCTATAACAGAATCATGGCTCTTGGACACTGACTCCATCCTCATGAACCAGCTCCTCCTACATGACTACAGTCTTTTTCACTGCTCATGCTCCATCAACAGAGGGGGGTGCGTGGTCATACTAGCGAAAGCACATCTCCACCTCCGATACTATTCAACGGAAAGCACTGAAGAAGCAGACATCCTCACCCTCAACAACAAGCAACTCACAATTTGCCTCATGTACAAACCACCAACAGGTAACCTCTGACCTATCCCACATCCTAAAACAAACAATGGACATTTTCAATGCATCAAAAGATCAGATCATCCTTGGTGACTTCCACCTCCCTTTGGTATAAGAGAGACACGCCACTGCCTTCCTTGAAGCTATGGCATCCATGGAGCTACTACAAATAATCCAGATGCCAACTCACAAAACGAGCAATACCCTAGACTTAATCTTCCTAAATTCCAATTCTGCACATACAGGTAGCACACCGAAACCTCACACCACTCCTGTACCTTGTTCAGATCAGTTTCATCACCTTCTCAACAGCCAGCCAGCCAGCCAACCAACCTCACACCTTCAGCACCAATAGCCAGCCAAAGAGATGGTTCAAGCAATTTGACAAGGATAAATCCTTCAAACATCTTACCCCAACTCCAAAACGATTTGTCATACTCCAACAAACTGATCAATGAATGGAATGACACCATCACCAAAGCAGCACTGTCATTTAAAACCCCACAAAAAAGAATAACAGACATTCAAAAACCCACTGGTACACCCCCGCTTTACAGAGATTCAAAATACACCTATGGAAATTAGAGAGATGATGGAAGAAAAACAAACTTGACACACAAGGCGAGCTCCTTGGAAAGACTAAACGTCTACTGTACTGAAATCAGTGATGTAAGAAGGAACTACCACACCAAACTACTCAGCACAGTCATCAATTGCCCATGCAAACTATTTGACCTAGTCAAGCAACTAGCCAAGACACGCCCATAACCCCAGATCAGCTCACAAACCACCCCACAACAACTTGCCACCCACTACAAACAACTCAGCCCATCCCATCCCATTACACCAGTATACCCCCCCCCCCCACCCTTGGTCCACATTTGACACTGTCAGCAAAGAGAAGGTTGCAACCATCATCACAATTCTCGATACCCTACCTCTCCTCTTGATCCATGCCCCGTCAGCTGGATCAAGGCAGCCAAACAGGAACTAAGCCCAGCACTCACTAACCTCACCCAAGCATCTCTACAACAGGGCCTGATGCCTGCCTGCCTCAAGACATACACCATCTGCCCCACCCTCAAGAAACCAGACCCTCGACCCTTTAGACCCTGCTTCTTACTGACCCATCGCAAGCCTCCCTTTTGCCACAAAGATGCAGCAACTACTATAAGACCACGTTGACAAAATCAACCTCCTTGACCCTCAACAACACAGCTTCTGACCATTCCATGGAGTTGAAACCCTCATGGTCTCCCTATTGAGCATGCTGATAAAAGGAATACAAAACAGACAAAATGATTACTTACTAGTCTTTCTCAACATTTCCGCCACATTCGACACAGTCTCCCACAACATCCTCCTCCACCGTCTGCAAGCAACTGGTATACAGGAAACAGTACTGATGTGGTTCCAGTCATACCTGACAAACAGAAACCAACAAATATGAACAGGATCCTACACCCCAGCCATGTTCCGTCAGACTTAAGGTTCAACACTGTCAGTGATGCTTTTCAATATCTACCTACAACCACTCTGTTCAATAATAAAAGCACCCATCAGCTTCCACATATATATGGATGATGATATGGCCCAATAACCACCAAACACCCTACCAATCCCCAGCTCCTGCAATGCCTCAACGATGTCTCCAGATGGTTCCAAGAGAACAACCTCACCATCAACTACAAGAAGACAGAAGCACTATACATAACCAAGGACCAAGCCTTCACACCTGTCTCATACTAGACACAACCCAGATAAAAGTTCAGTCGCAGATAAAATATCTAGGCATCATCCTTGACCAAGCCCTCTCGCTCAATCAACAAATAAGACCACAAAGGCAATATACCTTAAAGCCAGAACCTTTCAATGCCTCTTCCCCCTCCTAGACCCTCATGATTTCTGCACTGTACTACAAGCAATGACCTTCCCCTACCTTGACTACTGTAATGCTATATATCAAGGTCTCCCCCAATCCTCCCTCGTCCCCCTTTGCATTGCCCTCCACACAACTGCATGTATTATTCAGGAAGTAACTGAGTACGATCACATCACACCTATCCTGAAACACCATCTTCTCCCACTGGAAAGCCACATCAGACAATAAGACACTACTCTTAATTCACAAAGCCATCCACTATCAAAAGACATCCCACCTGAACGCTCCTCCAACAACCTCAACCTGCCAAAATCACAAGGCAGACCACAAGCAATACGCTAATTATCAACCATGTAAGAACAAAGCACAACAGCCAAGCCTGTGCACGTTCCTTTGACCTATATGCTGCCTCTTTATGGAACTCATTCCCAAACAAAATTAGAAACACCACTGACCTTCAAGCCTTCTAGAAACAATTAAAAACATACCTATTCACGGAACACTTTGGCACTACAGAGTAAACTACATAAACTGACTGGAAAGTACCGCCTGCTATGTAAAGAAACAACCTCAACATGATTGCCAGTTAATATTGTATATAATGTAAATAAGTTATCTTCTCATACCTATTTCCTCTCTGTTGTATTGTAAATAAGTTAAGGACTCGTTCAATGTATAATTTGTTGTTTAATGGAAACGGCTTTGACCTGGTTGAAAAGCGATATATAAATACAGCTAGCTAAATAAATATATAAATCAGTATGAAAGTTCAAGTCCTGCATGTCTTAAGCTGACTGGAAACTGCAATGCCCAGCCGAAAGAACTGCTGTGCAGCTAGAGCTGCAGCAGATATGGACATTCAGGGCAACAGAATCCTATGTGCCATGGCATCCTGGGACTCAGGATTTGTCGAACTTTGATATACCAGCATGTACCTTCGTATTCTAAATTTCGGCCTCTAGTTTAAAACACTGATATTGTATATAAATGTAGCTATGTGCAGTTTTTCTTCACTTTTTCTATGGCTTCCTTTCCTTATGGCATTGGTTTTGAACACTGAATATTGGGTAAGGATGATGAATCATAACCCCAAAATGCATTTAATTTTGCCAAGAACTTAATTAGTGCTCAGTCAGGTGCATGAACAGAGAAATCATAAAACAAATTAGCCTAACTCTGTCATGAAAAAACATGATGGCAAGCACCATTTAGTTTGCTAGATGTATTTCCTGTTGCAACATCATAGTTGATATATGGCATTTAGTTTGCCAAATTTATTTCTGGTTACAGTGTCAGTTGATATATGGCTTTATTTTCACTTCTTTTATAGTTAAGGATCCTGAATACTTCCAAAGAAAGTTTCTTGAATTCTATTATGAATTTTGCCATTTGCACTGGAAGAAGAGACTGTTTCATGCATCCACTACCATTTCCAAGAAAACAATATTTTACAAGATTACCCTCTGGGTCTTCCCCTTGAAATCTTGCTCTAGAATGTATCCAGTGGTTGCTGCTGGTACATTATTTATACCTTTGAGATATCCGAATGCTTCTTTCATATCCCCCATCTCTCTTCTCCCACTATAAGGTTATACATATTTATGCCCTTAAGTTTAATTTCATAGAGTTTTTCATGCAGGTTCTGCACTACTTTGGTTGCCTTTCTTTGTACTGCCTCAACTCTCCTGGAGTGAGACTGGTATCTTACAAGTATTTTCAAACGTGGTCCCACATTCCAAACTTGAGGGCGTTTGTTTTGTTGAACAGCCAAATATTGGAAAAATCAATTAATTCCTGCTGGGCCGAAGTGGGTAGCAGGTCCTCTACTGTTGTGACTAAATAGATCCCCTGTACATTTTCAAAATAGGCTTTGCAAGCAAGGTAATGGGAGAAAAATGTAGTATCTAGTGAAACATTCTCTTATTTCCCTAGACAATGTAGAAGTATTTTTTTTTACTCTAATGCTGCTGAAAGATGTCAATTTACTGAATATTCACACACATACACACACAGGCATAAAGATCAATAGGTTATAATTAATTGTTGAATGTATTAATGTGAACATACACCCCAAAATATTGTCTGGGTGTGTATTACAGCATATGTCTGTGGATGGAGAAAAACAGGTTGCTGTTTCAAGTGTTTGGTTTAAAACTTTATGAATATTCAGTGCTTATGTTGCTAGCCAAACTAGGTGGGAGGTTTGCACAATAAATACAGAATTTTTGGAGCAAGAGCAATAAAATAGTATACTTTTGCAACATGTCATAGGGATTTTTTGTTAAAGGCAAGAGTAAGTTAACATACAGCTGTTTTTTTTGTCTGGCTTTTCTTTTCAGACTCTCTTCTGGAATGTGTCATTTGACATTTGGTTTTTTAAAAAATTATAAAGATGTATTTGTGCTTTTTCTCACCTAGTACAATATCAGATGGAAATGATGAGAAGCTTGCGCCATGTGAACATTGATCACCTTCACGTTGGCTGGTACCAGTCCACATACTATGGCTCCTTTGTCAGCCGAGCCCTCCTCGATTCCCAGTTTAGCTACCAGCATGCAATTGAAGAATCTGTGGTTCTCATCTATGGTTAGTATAATGTTCCTTATTTTGTATTCTTTCTCCCCTTTCCCCCCTTGTCCTCTACTTATTGCCATTTCTGCATTCCCCATTCTGCCTGTAAAAGCAGCCCTGGCAGTCCTCCTGGAGTAAATACCAACCCTATGTCTGCAGCAGCCTTAGCAGCAGTTCAGTCTAGACAGGGTTTCCTTCTTTCTGTTTATTTTTCTTGCTATCAGAGCCCTGATGTGTAGATTTTGGAATGCCAGAATAGCTGCTTCATTTTTATTCCTCCACCTCCTCTCCCTCATTGAAAGCGGGTGGAACTAGACCAGATGTCTAGCAAACCTCGAATGCTAGAGTGTCTGGCTTTGTACGTGATCGACCAATCATAACACAATTTGCCAATTTTTTTTTATTTAATACCTCTGACAGGAGCATACAAAACCTGGACTGTTTCTCAGCACAAAGGTTTTTTCTTTTCTGCCTGTTTAATGGTGTTTCCGCAAGTTCTCCAGACCAGATGTTCTGCGCTTTATCAGAACCATAGGCAATTTAACAGCTTTATAGCCTCCCCCTCCTCAAACACTCAGTTTGCCATATCTGGCAGACTTGCATATAGTTTCCAGCTGAGAAGTAAATGTAACGTCCTGAATATATGTCAGAAGAAATACTAATGAATATAATCAATCTTGTGAGCTGCCCTAAAATTGTTTCAGTATGTTAACAATTGGATTACAGTAAAGAACAAGTTGTTGAAGTATATAGTGGCTGGAAACATTACATCATCAGACTTAGATGAATTTTCCACTCACTTCAGTCTGTTGCCTTTTTCATTTTGTCACTTATTTTGAAAAGTCATACTGTGTTCAGTTTCAGGTGGTCTATATTTATACTTGGTAGCATGTACGAACCATTATAACAGATTACATGTTTATCAAGTGTTCTGCCTTTGAAACTTGAAATATTTCTATACTTCCCAAGCTTTAGATACTGAGCATCAGATCTTATTTGGTTTCACTGCTATAAAATGAAAGGGAGAAACTGGAAATTTATCATATCAGATTTGGCATTTTATTAATGTACCACATGTTATATTTTAGTGGCATTCAGGATTTCAAATCTGTGCTTATTAGACTAATTTTCAGACCGTCCATTTAGCAGGGTGAATGGCTTTCAGAAATTGCTGCATCATAGTAACATTGTCGTCGATGGCAGAAAAGACCAAACTAGTGCCTTTAGTCTGCTCATTAAGGTGGTTAGGGTTGCTCCATGCAGGTTTTTCCCCAGTGCCTTTTTCAGGGTCGTGACTTCAGCTTATTATGCCTATATATTAAATAAGTTGTTTTGGGGTGGGGTTTTTTTTAGTTTATGCAACTGTCAGGACTTGTTGTTTTGCTTTAAACCACAGCTTGCCTAATAGATTTATGTTGGGGGTTTTTTTGTTTGTTTTTATACACTGCCTTTCTACAATAAAAAGAGGTTTATAAGATGACTAAAAATTTAAAAATAGTAAAAGGGACAAAAAAATTTGGCAGGAAAGAAAAAAAGTAGTAAGAGGGTGTTGGACATTAGGGAGAGGTGAGTCAATACCATTAACTGATTGCTGGCTCTGGTGCTGCTCATTGATACCCTAAATAAGTGAGTCTTCAAAGCAGCCTTAAAGTTTTTTATAGACAGGCTCAGAGCGCAGCAATAGAGGAAACTCATTCCACATGATTGGGGCCCTGAAGAAGAATGCTGAGAGTCTAATAGATTCTAATATATCACAAACAACGGATGGGCTAGTTAAGTCTTTTAGCATGAGTGGCATGCAGGATGTGCCCTGGAATGTGTGGAATAATCGAAGATGAGTGTGTGGGAATTTCACTATGAAGATCATGCGCCAAGACCAGAATTTTAAAACAAACTTGGAAAGAGACGGGAAGCCTCTGATGATGAATTAAAATAGGAGATACTTGATCAAATTTACATGCATTTGAGAGAATCCTGACAGCCATATGCTGAATAGTCTGGAGGTTTGTTAGTTCTATAGCATGGAGACCAGAATAGATAGCATTACAGTAATCCAAATGGGGAGATAAGGACACAAACTGGAGTGTCTTGAACTGTATTGTCTAAGTGTGGATGGATGGCATGAAATTATCAAAGTGCTGGAAAAGAGGATTTAACCACTGCAGAAGTCTGTTTGTCAAATAGAGGTTCAGGGTCAATAATGACATAGAGAAAGGAATCTGTGAGTATAATTGAGATGAGAGGTTGCTTGCAGAACCAGTAATCCATGCTGCTGTGGTTTTGTTTGAGTTTAGTTCAGGCCTTGACAAATTGTCTTGGAATCTAAGATCCAGCTTAAACTTTTAGGAGCTTGTTGTCGAGACCTCAATCCTACTGTGCTCCCCACCCCACCTCAGAAAAGATGTATTGCACCCCTTTTTAAGGGCCTGATTTGCTGTGTTCCCATTTTCTATGGGAAAAGAAAGCTGCTTAAATCAGGCTGTTAATGTGCCATTACACAGTGCCATCAGAATTGCAGTGGCCCTTCACCGCTTTCCCCTCCCACCAACCCCAATAAGTACATTGTCAGTAGCATATTGGTAACCTTTTATTGCTGCACCTGAGGCAACTTCCTTTTTTGCTTCATGTATCACCACACCATGAAACAAAAGAAAATCTCCCATAGCCACCCCCCACATACTCTGCCTTCACCTAGTCTCTCTCTCATTGACCCTTCTCCCACAGCCATCACCTAGTATCTCTCTTTCTCCCCACAGCCATCATCTAGTTTTTCTCTCTCTCGCTCACATATTAATCCCCCCCCATTTCTGCCATCATCAGATGTCTCTCTCTAACCAAGTATAATAAAATAAATATAAAGAGTAGAGCCAGTCAGGGCTCTCAATGGACGTGGGTTTGCGCTTCACCTTTTCTTTCAAGAATGGGCCCGGGTTACCGAGGATCACTGGGTGCTAGACACCATTCAGTTTAGCTATGTTCTGGAATGCAAAGAGCCGATTCCGGATTCCTTTGTCATCTCCCCTTGTGGGTCTGCGATCAAAGTGCTGCTGTGCAGATTGTCTTGGAGAAGTTGCTGTGCTTAAAGGCAGTGATATCCTTCCTGCCGGATGAGTGGGACTAGGGCAGATACTTCATCGATTTCATGGTGCCCAAAAGGATGGTTTCTTCTGACTTATTCTAGATCTCAAGGGTGTCAATGAGCACTTGCATGTCCTGCGCTTCCGAATGGACTCCTTGCACTCTGTGATTCACATAGCGCACTAAGGGGGAGTTCTTGGCTTCTCTGGATCTGGCTGAGGTGTATTTTCATATCCTGATCTGAGCGGATCAGAAAAGTATCTGCGTGTTGCCATGCTTGGCTTTCACTATCAATGCACCACCTCCCCACCCCCATCCTCCTTTGGGCTTCTATTGCCCCAAAGATGTTTTCTCAGATTGTAGTGGCAGCTGCAGTGCTAAGAGGCATCCGTGTCTTTCTTAGAAAGCCTTGACTGGGTGATCAGTCAGGGAAGAGCCAGCTGTGGCCTTCCCAGTCCCTGGAGTTTCTGAGAGCATGTTTCAGCTCTTGAGTGGGCAGTGTTTCGCTGCCAGAGGAGAACGTCAAAGCCTGTTGAATTGCTTGGCACGTTTTGGTGCTCAACAGGCTACCAGAATTGGGGATTCTCGACAGTTCCTCAGATTGATGGTGGAAGCCATAGTGTGTGCGCCGTGAGCACATGTTCATATGTGAATTCTTCAGCGGTCCTTGTTGACTCTGTTCTCTGAGTTCTCAGGCATTTGAGTGCAGGTTCTCGCTTCCATTGATGGTGAAGTCCAGCCTATGCTGGTGGCAGCAGCCCTGTCATCTGAGGAAGGGCATGCCCCTGGATGAATTCTCCTGGATCCTCCTGATGATTAATGCCAATCTCTCGGGCTGGAGAGCCCGTTGCCAAGACCATACAGCCTAGGGTCATTGGAGCTACAGGGAAGCGATGTGGTCCATCAAACGCCTTGAGATGTGGACAATCACATTAGCTTTTCTGTTTTTTCTGGCCTCTGGCCTCTGATTTCTGTTTTCAAACACCACCATAGCGGTGGTTTATGTGAATTGGCAAAGCAACACAAGGAGTGCCAAGGTAGCTCTGGAGATGGCTCTCCTTTTTGCCTAAGCAGAGAACCTCCTAGTCTTGTCGGCTCAGCACATTGCGAACTTGCCAGGGTGGACAATGTGGAAGCATACTTCATCAGCCAGCACACTCTGGTTCCTGGAGAGTGGGTGTTAAGCCAGGAGGCATTTCAGTTGATTCTGCGCCGCTGGAGTCGGCCTGAAATGGATCTGATGGCGACCCACTCCAGTGCCAAAGTTTGCTGCTTCTTCAGTTGTCACATGGAGGTGGGGTCAGAGAGTGCCGACTCTGACTCAACCTTGGCCAATCAGCACTAGCTGTACATGTTTCCTTGGTGGCCCTGGTGTGGGGCATGTGATTTGACATGTCAAATGCCACCCAGTCAGGATTGTTCTGGTGGTGATGGATTTGTTGAGGAGAGCGTTGTTCAGGGACCCGATGGAGCTCCTGCAGGCGCTTCCTTTTTGGTTATCTCCGTCTTGGGAACTGTAGTAGCAGGAACTGATCATCCTGGAAGACCCGGTTCCCTTCTTGCTTATGGCTTGGCTCTTGAAAGGAGATGGCTAGCACATAAAGGTCATGGTCTTCACTCTGCTCTGAGCCCAGAGGGGGTCTACCAAGCTAGCATTCATGCAGATCTAGTGCCTCTTTTGAGCTATGGTGCGGTGCTCGGTAGTTGGTTCTGAAGCGGCTAAGCTGCTATCTCTGTTGGCCTTTCTACAGAATGGCCTAGATAAGGGCCTTTTCCTTAGTTCCCTGAATATTCAGGTAGCAGCTTTGGCCTGTTTCTGAGGTCTGATGGCTGGTATGTCTCTAGCCTTGCACCAGGATGTCTCACGCTTTCTTCAGGGTCTTCAGTGTCTGTGTCCACCCTCCGGTCTGTGATCCCTTCACGGGATCTCTGTCTGGCCCTTTGTGCCATTGAAGCGCTCCACTTTAAAGGGTTTGATGCTCAAGATGGTGGTCTTGGTCATGATTTGTTGCGTAAGGTAGTTTCCGAGCTGCAGGCTCTGTCTTGCTGAGAATCCTTATCTGTCTTTTTTATGGAGGTCGTTTCCATTCAGCCTGTTCCTGCCTTCTTACCTATGGAACTTTCTCCCTTTTAAATGGACTAAGTGGTACACCTGCCCTCCTCTAAGGAGTAGTGTCGGGGGAAGAATAAGGATCTTCACCTTGTGGTTGTCCAGAGGATGATTGTCTGGTACTTGGAGGTTATGAATTATTTTTGTAAGTTCGACCATCTTTTTGTGCTGTTTGCTGGTCCATGCCAGAATGACATGGCTGCTAAGTTGACTTTGGGATGCTGGATTAAGGAGGCCTATGCCTTGGCATATCTGTTATGGAAACAGCTGGTTTCAGAGGGTTTGCATGCCCATTCTACCCGAGCACAGGCATCCTCATGGGCATAGCGGAGCTCAGTAGCCCCTGCAGCCATTTGTCGGGCAGCAACATGGGCATTACTTTCCATTTTTATTTATTTAGCTGTTTTTATATACCACCTTATCAATATATCAAGGTGTTTTACAAGTAACAATGTGAACAACGTCTAGTATATGCAACAAAGAGAATAACCATCAGTAACAATGAGAACATTGAGCAAACAAGGACTTAAAGTGAATGAATAAATATATTTACATAGGGTCCAGTTAGCTTATATATGACGTTGTCAGAGGATGGAGGGAAGTATAAAGAAAGAGGCGAGAGTAGTGGGGGAGTACTTAAGGTTCATGGGGTCAAGGGTATTGGAGCTAAGTGCGCCTTTGTCCAGCATTACCGCTTGGATGTCCATGCGAGGGCTGACACGGCCTTTGGCTCAAGGGTTTTGCGAGCTGCTGTCTCTTCTTCCCGCCCAGTGGAGTTGTAGCTTTGATACATCTCCACTTGTCTGGGCTGGTCTAGCAGGATGATATGGAAGATATTTTACTTACAAGTTAATGTCCTTTTCTTGAGTCCTGCTAGACCAATCCAGGGCCTACCTTGGATCCAGATCATGCCAAAGTCAATTCAGCCTTTCATCTCTTTTGTGGTAGATGAAACAAATCAGTTGTTTAAGTAATAATTACACCATCTATAAAATGCTTTGTATAAGAGTATGACTGTAATATATGCTATTTTATTCTTAGTCTGCAGTTTTGTATACATTTGAAAACGTTATTTTAGAAAAATATCTTGGTGAATTCTAGGATTATTTTGATATAATTTTATGTGTGTTTTGTATGTATGTTATTTCATATGTTCATTTGTAAACTACTGAGAATATTCTAAATCTTTGTGGTATACAAATAGTTTAAATAAATGAATAAATATAGTATAGGTAACTTCTTGGTACATGTCCAGTTTAATTTCTCTACATTTTTTAGATCCCATAAAGACTGCACAAGGGTCCCTTTCACTAAAGGCGTATAGACTGACGCCAAAATTGATGGAAATTTGCAAAGAGAAAGATTTCTCTGCAGAAGGGTAAGTTTACAAAACATGAAATTTTCTTCTCAATTGTGTTAAGTGAATTCAGTAAATGGAAGCAAATAGCAGGCAGTACATCTAAGGTGACTTCTGCCTGTGAGGGTGAAGCTATCCACAGGAATCCCTTCAGATCCATCCCCTCCTCTACAAGAAACTCATTGCTTTAGGAAGATTTTTATAGCAGATATCAGAGTTTCTTTCCCACATCAGCAAGAGGCAGAGCTTAGGGTTGATGTCTTTGGCCTTTTAAAATTTGACGCCAAAGGTCACAGTAGCATTTCTGATCCATGGTTTGCTGCAAGAGCAGCAACTTCATATATAATGGATTCTAGTGTTTGTAAAGCCGTCTCCAACAAATTGGGCCTTAAACATAGTGTTACTAACACATGCATTCAGTAAAACACAGCTTTCACGTTACTCTGTTGTAGAAGAATTGAGGGAGGCCTAGTTGTTGGGGCAAGTTACCTCTGCCTGGAGGGCCAAGGGTTCGTCCTGCTAGAGGACAGCAACCTTGGGCCAGAACGACTGGGGTTTCTAGTCCTACAGGTGCTCCTTGTGGCCTTGGACAAACCCTTAACCCTCCATTGCCTCAGGTACAAAAACGTAGATTGTGAGCACTTCGGGGACAAGGGAAATATATACCACTTTGACTCTTAGAAAAGCGGTATATAAGCCTAGCAAAATAAATAAAATAGAATCATTAGTGAAGAAAGTGAAAAAATGCAGAGGCTATTTCAGTATGTCACTGGGAAAGAACCCCAGCTCGTATACCACATAGGAAGGAAAGTCTTCCAAGGAGCCATGCTTTCTGTAAGATTTGTGTCCCATTAATTATACATAATACAATATATGCATAACTTGATGCAAAGGATTCAAGAAATTTCATCTAACCATCCTCTTTAGGCTCAAGATGAACTAATTGCATTCAGATTATGATATGACAGCTCTTCTCAAATTTCAGCCTCAGCGATTGTAGTCAGGCACCTTACCTGGTTTACAGGCTTTAGGACTTAGATAAGATGCCCATTCTAAGTGTTCAGATGTATCGTACGCTGGAGATAATCCCCCTGGTGAAAAAGTTAAAGAAATGGCCTGTATCCTTAAAGATCTTTGTCCTACCCTTCAATATCTAGTCTTGGAATCAATATTGCGCTTGAGGTGAATGAGCACAACTCAATGCTGAAACTTCTCATTTAGTATTTTTATTTTAATTTAGTTTATTAGAGTATTTGATATACTGCTTTTGGTACGTTGACATCCAGGTGTTTTACAGAAGAGAAATAAAACTGTGAACATATCTGAGCAAATAAGACAAATATATTAAAACCAAATAAAACCAAGAGACACAACAGGAACAGGAATGAAATTGCCCAGCAGTAACTTTATACTTCAGACAACGGACCTCAAAAGAAGGAGGAATGCATCATACCTGAAACTGCATCTAGCCATCTGAGAAAGTGTGTTCAAAAGCCAAGTTATGAGACATGATTTAAATTTAGTTAGGGAGTGCTCTGAGTGAAGGTAATCTGGGAGAAAGTTCCACCAGGAGACAGGTAAACACGAGAAACAAAACCTATAACTAGTAAAAAGAACTTTCTGCTCCTGAAAACAGTAAAAGGAATTGAGTAAAAAACAGATTGGTATTGAGGAAAATACCATGTTGGATATTTCTACAAGTTTTTCTACCAGAGAATATGGATTGTGCTAGTTTGTTTACGTTTCTGTCAGTCTGACCTTGATTGGTTATTAGGATGTTTTTTCTAAGTATAACAGGAAATTTTTAGTTCGGACTATTAGGATTTATTCTGATTTAGCTTGGGAGACTCAATCGCAAAAAGAAATGTTTAGGTTTAAAGTTTTAGCCATTGGAGCTTTGTATTTTCTCCAGTGCTCTTCTCAATATAAATGTATAGTGATTTATCAGGAAAAAGCTCCTCTTTTATTCAAACCTTAATTGTCTGAGTTTTTGTCTGCTCATTTGCAAGAATCCATTAGAAAGGAATGACTCTGAATTGTCCTTGAAATCTTAAATATTTGCGTGGTCATGTTGATGCAGGTGAGGCATATCTGATCTACTCTTTATTTTTGTATTGAGATATTGTTTTCTCTTGGATCCCATTGTTGAAAAATATTGGGGGGAGGTTGGGGGGGCATTAGGTTTTTGTAATATGTTTACTTTATTTCTTTGATGGAAGAATGGTTTCCGTCCATTCCACGGAGTCGAGACCCTCATGACATTAATGAACACCCTCATCAAGGGCACACAGACAAAGCACTCTGGATACGCTATGATCTTCCTGGACATATCTGCAGCCTTTGACACCATCTCCCACAACATTCTCCTGCACAGACTCCAAGAAATTGGCATCAAAAATGTCGTACTTCAGTGGTTCCACTCCTACCTGACCAACAGACAACTAATCCGCAAAAATTTAGCAACTTCCCCTCCCCTTCCACCAACACCAAGGAGTACTCCAAGGAGCCACACTATCCGCCATGCTCTTCAACATCTACCTACAACCACTCTGCTCAATCATACGTGCTCATAACATCAACTACCACATCTATGCAGATGACATAATGCTCTATGGACCAATCACAACCACCAACCCGATGAACAACCACCTATCAGACTGCTTCATAGAAGTCTCCAGCTGGCTACAAAGGAATAACCTATCCATCAACATAAAAAAAACAGAAGCCCTCATAGTAACCAAAGACCCAAACTTCACCCCACCTACGCACCTCAACTTAGGAACCACACAAATACAAATTCAACCACACATAAAATACCTAGGAATCATCATAGACCAAGCGCTCACACTCAAACAACAGATCAAAAAAACTACCGGAATAATATTCCACAAGGCTAAAACAGTACAACGCCTAAGGCCCCTTACTGACCCACAGGACTTCAGGACAGTTATGCAAGCCATGACGCTCCCCCACCTGGACTACTGCAATATAATTTACCACGGACTGCCAGCCACCCACACCAACCCACTATGAACAGCCTTAAATACCACAGCAAGAATGATCCAGAAAGCAAAAAAACAAGATCACATCACCCCATTCCTGAGAGAACTGCACATACTCCCCCTCGAAGCAAGAATCAAATACAAATCTGCCCTACTTATCCACAAAGCCCTCTACCAAACTCAGACTTCCCAGCTCTGCATTCTAGTGCCCGAAACCACCCACAAAAGAACAACCAGAGAAACCGCCAACACCACCCTCACCATTCCCCACGAATGAACTAAATACAATCAACGTACCTGCAACAGAGCCTTTGAACTGTACGCACCATCCCTCTGGAACTCTCTACCAAGTCAAATCAGAAACAGAGATCCCTCAACATTCAGGAAACAACTAAAAACCATCCTGTTCCAGGAATACCTCGGACCAGAAACAAACATCCATCATTAAATACTCCTTCAGACCTCATAACATACCTTCAGATCTATCTACTAAGAGCCTCATGTCCACTGTTTGTCCTTAATGTTTGTTCAGATCATTAATGTTGGCCCCCTGGTGACAGACCCCCCCCCCCCACCCTAGAATTGATCACTGTCCCCTGCCCTTCAATGTTAAGCCGCTTTGACCCGGTGAAAAGCGGGATATATAAATAAAGTTAAATAAATAAAGAGTAATGTCATGGGATTGTGATGTAGCAAAGTTCCGACTGGGTTCAATTGAAACATATAGGCAAAGTAGAGCTTTCAATCTAAATAGCAGCGGCACTCTCTATTTTGCTCAGTACACAAAATAAGGTCTCAGACTTATAATGCACTTAATCTAGACTTGCGTCTGTTCATATAGTGCTATAGTTGCATCAATGACCTTCTGATTTAATGCAGAGAGTCGCATGGAGTAGAAACACTCCTCAACAACATAACCTCAGGTGTGGATAACATACGCCAGGGCTTCGCTCTTGTCTTCCTAGATATAGCAGCGGCTTTTGACTCGGTATGCCACGAAATTCTCATCTGCCGGCTAAGGGAAAAAGGCATCTGTGGAACAGCACTCGAATGGTGCAAATCTTACCTGTCCGATAGATGGCAGCATGTCAGAGTCGACGGGGATACATCTGAACCTTTCCAACAAAGTCAAGGTGTACCCCAAGGATCCTCTTTATCTGCATTGATGTTTAATATATACATCCAACCCATCTGCGACATCATCAGATCCTTTAATGTCAGTTACATGATATATGCAGACGATGTGCTACTATATATGCCAATATCATTGGATTGCCTAGACCTTACCCCGCTGACTAACTGCTTTGACACCATATCAGAGTGGCTCCTATCACAAAACCTGAGAATACAACACAAAAAGACGGAAGTCCTGTTCGTCTCGAGGAACACCAACTTCACCCCTCCTAGTTGTATTAACGTAAAGGATGCCCAACTCCAAGTTAAACCGGCAATACGCTACCTGGGAGTAACGCTGGACCAAAACCTTGACATGAAGAACCACATAGCCAACACAGTCAAGGCAATCTACTTTAAAATCAGATCCCTCAGACACCTACGCATGCTACTTGAACCTGATGATTTCCGTACCATTTATCAAGCCCTTATACTCCCCCATTTCGACTTCTCAAACTCCATACTACAAGGACTCCCCCGGTCCACCCTGAACCCCCTGCAATTAGCCATGAATAGTGCAGCGAGGGTACTCCTCGGGGCATCCAGGAGAGATCACGTAACACCCCTTCTAAAACAGCTACACTGGCTCCCCATTCAAGCAAGGATCAGTTTCAAGACCTTACTGCTAACATTCAAAGCGGCTAAGGGGCTCACCTCTTCCTCTCTCTCCAACCTCATACAACCACTTGCACCAAACAGGCCACGAAGAACAGCAGAATTAAACACACTAGTTATCCCAAATGACACCACAAGATGCACTAGATCAACAGCCAAAAGAGCCTTCCAATTCTGCGCCCCATCTCTATGGAACACCTTACCAGCACAAATCAGAGCAATACCTAATCTAAGTCAGTTCAGAAAGGCTTTAAAGCATTTCCTCTTCCTTAAATATCTCAATGACAGCTCCGAACATAACCCCCAGGTGAATAGCAGAAGTGGTCAAACAGATAGACCCCCGCAACAGGCCAACTTCACAATGTAAATAACTAGTTGTTCCATATACTATTGTACCACTGTTGTATATAGTTAACCAGGATATCCTTTATCAGATAACCCTGCATTGTATTTAGTTTCCCCTATTTCGCCAAGTTATACTTCCTGTTAAATGTAACGACCAGACATATGTAAACTGTCGGATGTTTTCTGTTCAATGTAAACCGCGCTGATGTCTAATGGTGCGGTATATAAGAATTGTTAATAAATAATAAATAAATAAATAAACTTTCGCTACTGTGCAAACTGCTCAAACCTTTACTGGATAGACAAGGACTTAGCTTTGTCGCTCCACCGAACCTTCACCAGCCCACAAAGCGGATCCCGACGCACTACTCAGGCGCCGCAAAGGCGTTTCAAAATCTCAATTTCATCAGGAGATCCGTTCCCGTGTTCTAAAAAACAAACAACAAAAAAACCCAAACAAAAAAACAGAATAATCTACGTGCCTCTCTACTCCATAAAACATTTTAAAAAACCAGTAAAACACTCGTACTTACAATAAAACGATGCTGCCCGCGTCTTCATGCCCTCATCAACATGGCTATCCACTTCCATGTATACTGAAGACGCCGCGCATGCGAGAGAGAACTACCCACTTACATTTAAAAACCCATACCAATGAATACGTAATTGCAGACACCTGTCCCTTTACCCGAGTATCACGCCCCTCCATAATCTACCCGAACTTACCAAGTCATTTAACTTATCATACAACAATTTGATGTGCCTAAATGATCGGATGAAAACCGTCCCGACTACAAACATCTACTGAAACATATATGGCACTATCCCCTAGGGTCATCTATCATCGATCTCAATCCCACTACAAATAGATCCTTTAAGTGCAAACCAACCAATCTATGGTTGTATTCAATCCCTTCGGTATACACAGAAGTGGATAGCCATGTTGATGATGAGGGCATGAAGACGCGGGCAGCATCGTTTTAGTGTAAGTACGAGTGTTTTACTGGTTTTTTAAAATGTTTTATGGAGTAGAGAGGCACGTAGATTATTCTGTTTTTTTGTTTGGGTTTTTTTGTTTGTTTTTTAGAACACGGGAACGGATCTCCTGATGAAATTGAGATTTTGAAACGCCTTTGCGGCGCCTGAGTAGTGCGTCGGGATCCGCTTTGTGGGCTGGTGAAGATTCGGTGGAGCGACAAAGCTAAGTCCTTGTCTATCCAGTAAATGTTTGAGCAGTTTGCACAGTAGCGAAAGTTTATTAAATCAGATGGTCATTGATGCAACTATAGCACTATATGAACAGACGCAAGTCTAGATTAAGTGCATTATAAGTCTGAGACCTTATTTTGCGTACTGAGCAAAATAGAGAGTGCCGCTGCTGTTTAGATTGAAAGCTCTACTTTGCCTATATGTTTCAATTGAACGCATTCGGAACTTTGCTACTTTGAAACGCGTTCAGTAATTGACCGAAAAGCCTTATGGGATTGTGATGGTCAAACCTAAGATTTAGCACTGTAGTTAGAAGTGATTTGTATTTTTGTTGTAATGCTTTATTGATGATCCAGTAATTAAAAAAAGAAAAGGCCTTCCTTTTGTCAGACAAGGTCAACAGGCCCAATGCTGGTTTTACTCTAGGCCTTGCCAGAGAAAAAGAAAGAAGCCCAAACAGCTGCTGTCTTTTTGATTGACTCATCCAAACCCTGCTATTTTTTCTTCAAACTATATCAGTCCTTCCTTTTGGGGATTGGGAACAATTTTCACAGGAATGGCTTCAAAAGTCCTTTAGGTCCTCACAGATTTCAACAACTCGGCCCTTTCATAGAACCACTTCTGAACACAGATCAAGTGAAAACAATTCATCTGCAGGACAAACTATAGAGGATTGTCTAATTTCTTCAAACGTTTTAATGCTGTCCTTGGACCACAACCAGAATATATTTAGAAATGCTTGGCCATATGTCTTCTAAAATGCATGTAGTCCCTTTTGTAGTTCTCAAAATGAGAAGGCCTCAATGGGGCCTAGAGTTTTAGTAGAATGAAAAGTCCCAGTCTTTAACTTCCAAGATCTACCCATTCATCTCAGCACCAGCCATATTATGATGGTGGACTGGAAATGTCAACCAGTTCAAAGAACTCCCTCTTACACCAGAACAAAGGTTCCCAACCTCTTTGGTTATGTGGGCCCCTTGTTAACCTCAAAAACGTTCAGGAACCCTTTGTCTATCTCTTCACAGCCCTATCCCCTCAGTGCCAAGGCTGTCCCTACTAGCTCTATTCCTCCACCCCAAGCTAATCCCCACTAGTCTTTCCCCTTCTCCAGACAGTTCTCACCAGTCTCTCTACAGAAGCCGGCATATTCTTTTTGTATAGATTATAGCAGTATGAAGAGACTTTCTATTCTGTGTCCTAAAGTCAACCAAGGGTCTGGGCTACAGGTTGAAAACAACTCCACCAGAGGTTCTCTGGGAACAAGCAGTAAGTCAGTCCTCACATATGGGTGACGTTGGCACTGATGGAGCACTCTCAGAAGCATCCCCCCCAGCTTTCAAAGAAAACCTTTGGGAGATGCCACCACGTATGCGTGGTCCCCTTCCTGCCCAAGGGTGCCATCTTGCTCAGTTTCCTTTTTGCCATGGACCCCTTCAGGTATTTGTCTGGCTTGTCCCCGGAAAACGATTATTTTTCTCTCTGAGTGTCATGTTCACCCAGAGAGTCTTCGACCTTGCAGAGGTACTTTTTTCCCCTCATGGCTACCAGTGGCTTTAAGAAGTGTTATCGGTGCTCTAAAATTATATCTTTGACCAACACACATGACTGCTGTCTCTGCTGCCTTGGGCCAGACCACAACCCGGCAGCCTGCAGTCTCTGCAAAAGGATGTCCAGTAAGGCTTTCAAGAGCCGCCAGCAGCAGCATAAGTTCCTGATCGTGTCCCCAGTCTAGTCCCGAAACCTCTGGGTTCTCCATCTCATATAGCAGCTTGGAGACTGAGAAACTCCTCCTTTTTGTGACATCACTGGTATATCCTCCCTGGATCCGCCTCGTGTCACCAGTTACCTTAGTCTCCAAGCAGCTGGATGGATGGTGAGCCCGGAGGTCCGGGTTCACTGGAGAAACAATTAGGAATAGAGTAGTTTGTTTAAAGAGGGTTTATAGCTTTGATTGAGAAAAAAAAAAAAAAGACCTGGTATTTGGTTGCCTGTGCTTTTAAATTCTGTCAGGCCTGACCTCTTCTCCGGGCTCTCCTTTCTTCCTTCGGGGCTTCGGGACACGTGAGTAGCGCTTGGCGGTAGGAGAGAAGCAGCTCCGTTTTTTAAACATTAAAAGGAGCGTTGCCTCAGAGTCTAGCCAGCGCCAAGCAGAAGTTTGCCTGCAAGCGCGCCTGGCAGACTCTCAGAGATTGCACAAGGATGGAGGGGCTGTCAGCGGTTGGAGTTCGAGTGGCCTCCGGTGCGGGGGCGTGGTCCTGGGGTCGGCGGCAGGTGAGATTACCAGCTGAAGCCCGGCTGAAGCGTTCTGCCACCGACAAAGGTAAGGAGGCACGCTGAAGCGCTTTAAGCCGGTAGTGCGATTTTGGCGCAAACGAGACTTTAGGCCCGGCCGCATGCAGATGGCGCAGGCAGACACCGGGGCCTCAAGCAGGCAATCAAAAGACGCTTCGGGGGGGTTGCAGGGAACCCCCGGGGCATTAGTTCGGTCATCAGTGGATTGTCAAGAAGTTTTTTGCCCATTGTAACAAGTAAAAAAGAAAAAAAAATAGCGTTTAAGTTTTCTCGGACTGCACGCTGTGCTGGGCAGGTCCACTCACACGTTCTCTAAGGGGGTATCATTTTAGATCTGGCCTAGGTGCAGGGTAACGTTGGTTATCCGCTTTACAATGCCCCCCAAACCCCCCAGTGTGTAGTGTGTGGAGCTAAGAAGGCCACGGAGTCAGGGGTCTGTAAGTCCTGCGTGAGGGACGCTTCTGTATCAGAGCAGGAGAGAGAGGGAGCGTCAGGGACCGCTGCAGAGGACTCTGCCTTGCAAGCCTCCGTGGGGGCGCAGGAGGAGCCGGTGGCAGGGCCCTCCTCCGCTGTGGACCTTTCCTCGCCTCAGATGGCCTGGCCTAAGCTGTGCAAACCTTCAGCTGATTCTTTCTACACCTGAAGCAGGGTTTTCCGGTACAGCCAGAATAAAACCCGAAACGAGCGCCCGTCGTATTCAGACGTTATGGCGTTGGGTGCCTACACAGCTAAGTTCTGGGCTTTGGCCCATTTAAAAGTTAAAAGTTTATTAAAAGGGAGCGGTCACGGTGGTATCTTTTGATACATTATATGAGATACTGTGATGACATTGCTCCGACAAAAATATTTAGACAATTTAAGGGGAATTTTGGTGTTCTAATTGGACTTTTCTTTCTAAGCAGCTGGCCTCCATCTTCTCTCACAAATTTATTTCCTTACTGCAGCAAACAGCGTTAGGTAGCGCGCAGCAGCTGAAAGGTGTGGCGGGCGGGAGCACGGTGAAGAGACCCGCCGTTCACTGTCAAAGTGAAGACCTTCCACGGAGGACCAAGAGACCTCGTGGTGAAGGGGACGTGGGAGAACAATCATTGGCCTCTGAGGGCCCAATGTCGGACGAGGAAGGACTCAGTTTGGATTTGGAGGAAGAACTTGAGGAAGGTGAGCTTGCCGAAAGTGAGGACCAAGCCAGAGTGGTGCGGGTCTTCAGAAGAGAGGAATTGCCGGCGCAAATCGCGGAGGCGTTGAAAGTGTTAAATATACCGGTTCAGGGACCACCGGAGGATGAAACACTAGAAGATCCATTGTTGCAGGTATTTAGGAAAAGTCAGAGTGTTTTCCCTGTCCACAGAGTGTTTCGCGAAATGATCCAGGAAGAATGGAATATCCCAGAGACCTCGCTAAAAGGCTCGTGAGTCATGAGCTGCCTGTACCCTTTGTCGGAACAGGACAAGGAAGTGTTTAAATCACCTAAAGTGGACGCCGCTGTCTCTGCAGTAACTAAAAAGACTACAATTCCGGTAGAGGGTAGTGCGGCTCTTAAGGACTCTCAGGACAGAAAATTGGATGTCCTGTTAAGACAAGTGTTCGACATAAATGCTCTGTCGCTTCAGGCAGCTATCTGCGGTGCCTGGATAGCCAGAGCCTGTCTGCGCTGGTCCCAGCGGGTGCATGCTGGTCAGGGAAGTGGGTTGTCGGAGGAGGTGTCCAGGTTAGTGTCAGGGGTGGCTTATCTTGCGGATATCCATTATGACCTCATGCACAGATTGTCCAATAGTATGGCGTCGGCAGTAGCAGCACGGCGTTATCTGTGGCTGCGTAACTGGGCGGCGGATACCTCCTCCAAAGCTCGGTTAAGTAAGCTTCCCTTTAAGGGACGCCTGTTTGGGGAAGATTTAGAGAAACTGGTCAAGGATCTAGGGGAGTCCAAAGGCGGCAGGTTGCCAGAGGACAAGCCTAAGGCAGGGCGGGCAATCCCGACGGGCAGGGGTCAGCAGCGGGATTTTTGCCGGTTCCATTCCCAACGGTTCAGTTCTTTCCCTCGAGGATGTTTCCCCAGCAGGACTCAAGGTTTCCGGGGGTTTCGAGGAGCGGGAAGGGGTTTTGGGGCTTCTTCCTCTTCCTCTTTCCCTTCCAAAAAGGCACAATGAGATAAGGGGGGCCCAGGCGCCCTTACTTACCGTAGGGGGTCATTTGCAGGAGTTTTACCCTGCCTGGGCCCAAATCACATCAGATCAGTGGGTGCTGGAGGTCATCCGAGAGGGCTATACGCTAGAGTTCCTGCGTCCAGTGAGGGAGTTCTTCGTACAGTCCCCCGGCAAGTCGACCTCCAAGTGCAAGGTCTTAAGGTTGACCGTACAAAGGCTACTGGACCTCCGGGCGATAGTACCGGTGCCACCAGACCAATGCGGGGGCGGTCGGTACTCCATCTACTTCGTCGTCCCGAAGAAGGACGGTGGGGCTCGCCCAATTCTAGATCTCAAGGGAGGGAATCATTGCCTCCGGGTGTCCCATTTTCACATGGAAACGCTGCGGTCTGTTGTTGTGGCGGTGCGGAAGGGAGAGTTCCTCACGTCGCTAGATTTGTCCGAAGCATATCTTCACATTCCAATACGGCCAGACCACCACAGGTTCCTCCGTTTCGCAGTTCTTTTCGGCCACTTTCAGTTCCGGGCGTTACCCTTTGGTCTGGCGATGGCCCCGAGGATTTTCACAAAGGTCATGGTAGTGGTGGCAGCAGCCTTGAGAAAGGAAGGTATTCTGGTGCATCCCTATCTAGACGATTGGTTGATCAGGGCAAAGTCTCGTGCAGAGAGCGTGGTGGCTACGTCACGAGTAGTGGCGTTTCTCGAAGGTCTCAGGTGGATAGTCAATGTCTCAAAGAGCCAATTAGTGCCATCGCAGAATCTGGAATACCTAGGAGCTCGATTCGACACGCGGGTAGGAAAGGTTTTCCTCACGAAGCAGCGGGTACAGAGCCTGCGGTTGCTAATCGAGACGTTTTTAGCTTACAAGGCACCCACGGCATGGCATTACCTGCAGCTGCTGGGCACCATGGCGGCGACCATAGAAACAGTACCATGGGCAAGGGCGCACATGAGGCCCTTGCAGGGAGCGCTGCTTTGGTGATGGTCGCATCAGCAGTACTCGCTGTCCCGGAGACTTCCATGTCCAGAGGAAGTCCGCCAGGCTCTGCGGTGGTGGCTAGTTCGCGAATCGCTGGAGCGCGGGAAGTCTCTGGAGTCCCCAGCCTGGTTATCCCTTCTGACAGATGCCAGCCTACTAGGCTGGGGAGCTCACTGCCAGGGCAGTTTCACGCAGGGTCAGTGGAGTGCTCAGGAAAAGTTGTGGCCGATCAACAGGTTGGAACTAAGAGCGGTGAGTCTGCCTTGCAGGAGTTTCGCTCGGCCCTCGGCAGGAAGGCAGTCCGAGTGTTTTCCAACAATGCAACGGCGGTGGCCTATATCAACAAGCAAGGGGGAACCAGCAGCATAGCGCTAGAGGAGGAAGCAAGGGTGTTGTGCTGTTGGGCAGAAGCAAACCTGTTGGATCTCTCGGCGGCGCACGTGGCCAGGGTGGACAACGTACAGGCCGACTTCCTCAGCTGAGTGAGGGTGGATCCGGGGGAGTGGGTCCTACATCCCCGAAGTCTTCCAGATGGTCGTCCACAGGTGGGGCGAGCCAGTCATGGATCTCATGGCGACTTTCGACTCAGCAAAGGCAAGTCATTTTTCAGCAGGCGACGAGAGAGACTGTCGGAAGGCTTGGACGCTCTTATTCAGGATTGGCTGGTGGGTCAGCTACTCTATGTATTCCCACCGTGGGTCCTGATAGGCAGGGTGCTTCAGCGCATAGAGAGGTTCAGGGGGCAGGTAATTCTGATAGCCCCAGATTGGCCGCGCTGGCCCTGGTACGGGGACCTCGTGAGGTTGATGGTGGCAAAGCCATGGCGGCTTCCGGCCAGAGTGGATCTGCTGTCCCAGGGGCCCTTATTCATGCCCCACATGGATCGGTTCTTGCTTATGGCCTGGCTCTTGAGAGGGCGCAAGTGATCTCCCGCGGATACTCGCCGGCAGTCATTTCTACCTTGTTGAAGGCCAGAAGGTGGTCTACCTCATTGGCATACGTTCGTATATGGAGGATTTTCGAGGCTTGGTGCGGAGAGAGGAGGTGCACGGCATTAAAGACCTCCGTCCCTCAGATATTAGAGTTCTTACAAGATGGTTTCGACAAGGGTTTAGCAGCCGCGTCAATGCGGGTGCAGGTAGCAGCGGTGTCTTGTTACAGGGGCAGAATAGGTGGTCAGTCGATTGGCAGTCAGAGAGACGTCAAGCGCTTCTTAAGGGCGGTGTCCATTCTGCGTCCACCGACTAGCCAGATCCGTCCCTAAGTGGCACGTCCCGTTCGTGTTGGACGCGCTAGAGCGCGAGCCATTTGAGCCTTTGGCTCGGGCAACCCTCAAGGATCTCACTCTGAAGGTGATCTTTTTGGTGGCGGTGTGTTCAGCTAGAAGAATCTCTGAACTGCAAGCGTTGTCCTGTAGAGAGCCCTACCTTTCCTTTTTTGCGTCCACGGTGGTACTGCGGACTGTGCCGGCTTTTCTTCCAAAAGTGGTCTCACCCTTCCATGTGAGTCAGGACATCTCGTTGCCAGTGTTCTCTAAAAGTGTCCAAGGGGCGGCGGCAAAGAGACTGCATCTTTTGGACGTTTGTCGAGCCTTAAAGAATTATCTAAAGCGGACGGAGTCTTTTTGTAGATCGGACAGGCTTTTTGTTCTTTTCGCAGGTCCGAGAAAGGGTGAAGCGGCGTCTAAGGCGTCTATTGCTAGGTGGATTAAAGAAGCCATTGCCTCAGCGTATGTCTTGAGAGGGAAGCCAGTGCCGGAAGGGCTGCGAGCCCACTCCACTAGGGCGCACGCTGCTACATGGGCAGAACGCCGGTCGGTGTCTCCAGGTGAAATTTGTAGGGCAGCGACCTGGTCGTCTTTGAATTCCTTTGTGAAGCACTATCGGTTGGACATGCAAAGGGGGGAAGAAGTCTGTTTTGGAGCGGCAGTGCTTCAGGCTGGTCTGCAGGTTCCCCCCCCCCTTCCCCCCGTGCTTGAAGTGATTTGTTCACTGCTCTGGTACTAACCCAGAGGTTTCGGGACTAGACTGGGGACACGATCAGGAAGATGAAATTAGACTTACTTGCTAATTGTTCCTGGAGTGGACCCAGTCTAGTCCTGTATCCCTCCCAAGTGTCTCGCTTTCAAAGAAGCCTGAAGCGTTGGCAGTGGTTCACAGGTAAGTCCTGAGGGTACTTGCAGGGCTTACAGGTCTAAATGGGCGGTTAGAGGCAGCACGATTCTAGTTTTCGGGTACACTTTCCTTTCCTTGGGGTGAGGGAGTGGTCTGATCAGGTTAAAGCCACAGGTTAATTCGTTGATTGGAGCAGTTATGGTTAGTTATACTTGTTAATTCTTACTTGTTGCTCCGGTGAGTCTGCTTTGTCAGTAGGTAACTGGTGACACGAGGCGGATCCAGGGAGGATATACCAGTGATGTCACAAAAAGGAGGAGTTTCTCAGTCTCCAAGCTGCTATATGAGATGGAGAACCCAGAGGTTTTGGGACTAGACTGGGTCCACTCCAGGAACCACAATTAGCAGGTAAGTCTAATTTCATCTTTTTCCCCGAGTTCTCGGTGCATCTGAAGGCCAGGACCTCGTCTGAAGCCCCAATGTCTCAGGTGGAACCTCCTGAACCTAGTCCCGTAATGTGTCCTCAGAAAAGTGGTCTCCCTTGAGGGAACCTAGGAAGAAGAAACTCTCAAAGGCAGAATCTTTGGACAGTTCCGACTGGCCAGGTGCCCCCCGGGCCCGGTCCCGCAGTCCAAGATGCTCCTTCGAGGTTTCGTAGAAGGAGCGGCCTGCAAAGGTCCCCCAAAAGGGTCTGACTGTGCCGTCCTCAGTCCCCATGCGGCGTCTTTTTTTGACAACAAGATGCGGGTTGTCATCCTGCTTGAGAACACGGGCAGCATCAACACATTGTTATTTGCAATAGAATGTCTAAAAGTTTTGTAGACACGAGAAGCCATCAAAAGAAGGAACTTTTCTACATAAACGGTTTGGATATATCGGTCCCTGTTTAGGGCATATAACTTTGAATGATTTTCCCCTGAAGAAACCAGATAGGAGAAACACGTTGAAGCGCTACAGAGACGGTGTCGGGACAACGTAATATTTTCTGAGCAGTTGGGAGAAACTCAATATTCATCTGAAGATTTTCACCGTATTTATAAGTCACTTTTTGGGTGAAACATATATTTTTAATTTCAACCAGCATATCTATAAGATATAAGAGACAAGGGTTTAGCAGCCACGTCACTGTGAGTGCAGGTAGCAGCGGTTTATTTGCTTTACTATGGGCAGGTCATTGATGCTATTTGGCACTGCTGCTGCCAGGTTTCTGGCAGTAAGCATTTGAAGTGTCGGGAAGTCTGAGACCTAGTCCCATGTTTAATAACAAGTTTGTTTAGGAACAAGTTCCCCGGCTTTGGGGTGGTTAACATAGAGTGACAGTATTAGTGTTCTATACGGGAGTATACACTCTGAGAATACGCCTTATTACAACGTTTGGCCTCAGTCCCCAGACACCATCTTCATTGAGGATTCCCATTTGGGGGAGCTGGCATCAGGCCTGAGTCCCTCTGTGCCCGCGCTGAAGGCTGTGGAGCCTTCTGTTCTGAAGTTCAGAATGGCGGCCCTAGAGCGCAGTCTGCCTTCATAGACCAGCAACAGGTGTCCCCAGAGGCCGAGCTGATCCTCGAGGTCCTTAGGCCTTGAGTTTATCCTCGGCCAATGTCGAGATCCGAGTCCCGCTCGATGAGACCGTGGTCATCCCCAGCAAGTATGCTGGGCACAAGTCGCAGAGCCTCGGGAGCAGCCCTCCTATAAGTCCTCCACGGACTACTCCAAGTGGGAGACGAAGGACGAGGAATCCCCCGATACATGTCGCCACCGCAACATCCCATATGACTCTCCTGTCTCGGAGCCTCGATGATGGTCCCCTTAGGAGAATATGGGCTTCCTTGATTTAGTCAAGGATATGTCAAAGGCCCTGGCATTCCCGTCAGAGTCTGAGGAGGACCCTTGGGCAGATGAGTTGGGAATTCTCCAGTACAAAGCTCCTCCAGTGGAATTGCTCAGTGCCCATCCCTCCCGTCCTGGAATGGCTGATGCTCCCAATGTGGGAGACACCGGCTTCGGTGCCGGTGTTGAGCAGACGGTTCGACTCGATGTATCAAGTCCACCAGAGCCCTGGCTTCCAAAAGTCACAGCTGCCGCATAACTCCATGGTGGTGGAGTCAGCCATGCGTCGGATGAAAAGCCAGAAGATGCACTCCTCTGTGCCTCCCCAGCAGGGAGGCCCTCACCCTGGATGCCCTCGGCAGAAAGTGCTAACAAGGCTCAATACTCATCGGCCGCATCCAGGCCTACCAGCTGTACATGGGCATGAACCTGAGAGACCTGGCGAAGAACTCGCCGGGTTCTCAGCTGGTCTCTCCGAGGAATCCTTGCAGCGGTTCAAGAACCTGGCCAACGTAGTCCGTGAGATTGCTCCAAGTTCAAGTCGGCAGCTCTAGTAATGGCGTCAGGCATCTGTGCACGGCACCAAGCTTGGCTACACTCTTCCGACCTTCAGCAGTGGGTTCAGGACAAATTGGTCAATGTCCTATGCCAAGGAGAGAACATTTTTGGCAAACACATGACCGACAAGGCTGCTGAGCTGAAGACAGAGTTCATAATGAGGACCAGGCTCTCCAAAAAGACCACTGCCCCTCCCCGACAGAAGGGCTCGGGTAAAAAGTCCTTCTGCCTGAGGAAGGGAGCTGCTTACAGAAACTACCCACCTTTTCAGGCCTCCCCAGCTACCCAACAGGATCAGCAGGACATGAGCATGGCCCTCGTAAGCAGAAGGCTCCCAAAACCCCAGGCTCTAGCTCCGGCCCAGCCAGGGTTTTTTTTGACTCCTTGAGCATAGCCTATCTACCCCAAGGAGATCAGCAGCCCACAGGGGGATGCCTGGACCTCTATGCCCAGAGGTGGTTGACCATCACCACCAATTCCTGGACACTTTGGGAAGTCAGGGAGGATCACCTCTTCCACCGGACTCGGACACCTTTCCCGGGAGAGCCCCTCAGGTCTCCCCTTTACCAGGACCACCTACTGAAGGAGTTGGCAGGTCTTCTCGAGGGCAAGGCAGTGGAACCGGTGCCCCACCATCTCAAGGGCAAGGGGTTCTGCTCCAGGTACTTCCTCAAGCCAAAAAGGACAGGGGGCCTAAGGCCCATCCTCGACCTGCTCAACCTCAACAAATTCCTGGTGAGGGAGAAGTTCAAGATGCTCTCCCTTGCTGCCATACCTCCAACAAGGAGATTGGCTATGCTCCTTAGACCTCGAGGATGCTTATACTCACATCCTCATTCACTCCAACCACAGGCAGTACCTGCGGTTTGTAGTGGGTGGCAGGCATTTTCAGTACAGGATGCTCCTCTTTGGCTTGGCCTCGGCCCCAAGAGTCTTCACTAAATGCCTGGCAGTCATGACCGCCTTCCTCTGCCTCCGGGGAGTCTTTGTCTTCCCCTACATGGATGACTGGCTCATAAAGGGAGGCACGGCCTCAGATGTGCAGCAGGCCACCACATGCACTATCTAGGTCCTGCAACACTTGTGGTTTGTCATAAACTACCCCAAGTCTCATCTCCACCTGGCACAGTGTCTGGAGTTCATCGGGACAAAGTGTGACTCTCCAGTCGAAGGCCTTCTAGCACAGGGACCGAGTTGACCATCTCAGGACGCTGGCACGGGACATACAGTACCGTCCCTCAGTGACCGCTTGGCGGCTTCTGTCCCTCCTTGGGCACATGGCTTCCAAGGTCCATGTTACCCAGGATGCTAGTCTCCACATAGGGCGGCGCAGTAGTGTCTCTGGGACCAGTGGTCTCAGGCCAATGGTCGCCTCAGAGAGTGCCTCGGTAACCCGCCAACTGGTGAACGCCCTGGTCTGGTGGCAATCTCTCCAGCATCTCGAGGTAGACATGCCTTTTCAGGCCCTGAGCCTCTCAGGGGTCCTCACCAGGGGTGCCTCCCTGCTCGGTTGGGGAGCCCACTGCAGGGAGCTCCAAACCCAGGGCCAACTAGTCACCGGACGAGAGCACCCAGCAGATCAACCTCCTGGAGCTGTGAGCCATATACTTAGCCCTGCAAGTCTTCTGCCACCACCTGCGTCACTAGCTGGTGCTGTTCCAGACGGACAACCAGATGGCGATGTTCTACGTGAACAAAGGGGGCACGTTTTGTCAGGAAGCACTGGTCTCTGCTCGTACGCAATCCAACAGGGTATCCTTCTGCAGGCAGTGTACCTACCAGGCCAGGACAACCTTCTGACTGACAGGTTGAGCAGAGTCCTCCAGCCACACGAGTGACAGCTGGACTCCAGGGTAGCCAGTCGGCTTTTCCAGATCTGGGGGGAACCCATGATGGACAAATTTGCCAGCCCGGACAACTTCCAGTTGCCCCGCTTCTGTTCCCAGCAGGCCCACCCTCCAGGGTGGCAGAGAATGCGTTCCTTGTCTCATGGTCAGGGGACCTCATGTATACCTTCCCTCCCACGCTGCTGATCGCCAACTCCTTGGTCAGGACTCTCCGTGACAGGGCCTCGCTTATCCTGATAGTACCTCGATGGTCCAGGCAACCATGGTTCCCACTGCTCCTCTGGTTGACGGTGGAGACCTCCATCCCCTTGGGGGACCATTCCGGGACTCCTGTCTCAGGATGGGGGCTCTCACCTGGGGTCCCTGTCGCTGACAGCATGGCTGCTGAGAGGGTGAATCTGGCCCCTTTCAACCTTTCGGTTGAGGTGGAGGAGATTCTGCTGGCCTCTTGCAAGGCCTCTACTAGGAAGGCTGATGTCCTCAAATGGCGCAGGTTCTTGGCTTGGTGCGCTGAGCACGGGGCTGACCCATTCTACTGCCCAATGGGACTGGTGTTACAGTACTTTCTCTACCTCTCTCAATCCGGGCTCAAGTATAACTCTGTCCGAGTGCACCTTAGCGCCCTGGTGGCGCACCACCGCCCGGTGGATGGCAAGCTCCTTTTGGTCCAGTCTTTGGTGACCTATTTTCTTCGGAGCCTGCTCTTATCGAAGCCCCCAGTTCACCCTCCGGCAACCAAATGGGACCTCACCGTAGTGTTGGGGCAGCTCACTCGCCCACCCTTCGAGCCTCTGGCTATGTGCTATCTTCGCTACCTCTCTTGGAAGGTGGCTATCTCCAGGAACAAGCAGGAATGAGTCTTCACATATGGGTACATCGGTACCGACGGAGCCTGCACGGGAACGCTCCCCAGCATCCAAAAAGAAAGCTTTTGGGAGCATCCCACACGCATGCGCGCTGCCTTCCCGCCCATTCACTTCCCTCTCCTCAGTTTTCTGCGGAGACGGCAGGACGTATTCCAGTCATGGCAGAAAATTCTTCTTTTTATTCTTAGTTTTTTGTGGTCGCGTCTGCCTTCCCTCGACGCCACCGGTACCGCGGGTGCTTTTCTTCCTTTTTTCTAAAGAATTTCTTCTTTTCTTCAGAAAATTTTCCTGTTTAGTGTCTGACAGTTTCTAGGCCACTAGGCCTCTCTTTTTCCATTATGGAAAAACCAGCCACTACCCTTAAGAAATGCTCGAAGTGTGGCGGTACAGATATTTTTTTCAGACACCCATACTTGGTGTCTAAAATGTTTAGGTCCTGACCATTGCCTACTGCAGTGTCTTTCCTGCTGGAGCTCAAATAGAAGAAATCTTCAGAATCGAGCACAACTCGATACCCGGTTCACATCGCACTCGATGTCACCAGCTAGAATATCTCCACAGGATCAGGTAACCAAACAAAAGTCTGTAAAGACTAGCCAGTCCTCGAGTGGTAGATCTCCTTCCCAGTATCGAGATGGCTCTGGCCTTGCCCTCGAGGACATTTTTGGCAATAAAGCCCTGGCGGGAGTCTTCGGGCTCCAAAGCATTAACGGGGCTTCAGGTTGTTCCCGGGGTTCTTACCTCGAACATACCTGGGCCATGCTCGGTGGTTGTGGCCACTTCGAGCAGTACCGACACCCCGGCATCGGCTATGGTGATGGATGAAACACTCCTCACCGATGATCGCAGTCTAGCGCTCTCGGCAACTTCGGTACCGCTAGAGTTGCTGCAGACCGTTCCTCCAGTATCGGTATCTGCTTCCATACCGGTACCGGTATCGACATGGGCATCGGTGTCGGTACCGTCCATGCTTACTTCGACAGACTCGCTTCATTCGATGCCGAGCCTGGAATCGATCTCTAGCATGGATGATTCGGTACCGACCTCGGGCGGTACCAAAGACATCGCTTTAAGGAAAATCCGATGCTTCATCCTTTCAGGTCTTCCGATCCCGATGACTGGGATGAATCCATCGGTACCAAGGCTGAATCTTCAACAAGTCTAGTCTTTACCCCTCATTTTAGAGGGTCCTCCTCAGGGGAGACTTCTTTTCAAGCTTTTCTGCTTGATATGGCAAAGTTACTTGCCATTTCTATACCTGGTAAAGAATCCTTGCCAGGGGATTCAGAGACCCTGCAATCCCCCTGGATTCCAAAGGAGGTGATCATGCTTCCTTTGCATCAGATCTTACAAGATCTACTTTTAAGGATGTGGGAAACTCCTTTAACGATATCACCACATTCTAAAACACTTGACTCCATGTACAAGGTGCCACCTTCTCCAGGTTTTCTAAAGACTCAACTTCCTCATCATTCTATTGTTGTAGAATCAGCAATGAGGCGTATTAAGAGTGCAAAGAAGCACTCTTCTTATCCCCCAGGTCGTGAGTCTAGAACTTTAGATGCCTTTGGATGTCGATGCTTCCAGGCATCCATGCTTTCAGCAAGAATTATCTCATATATTTTCTATAAGGGATTCTCTTGAAGAGGTCACAAAGAACTTAAAGCTTTTGAACCCTTTTCTTCAAGAACATAAAAGAGCAGACTTTTTCATATTACTCAGTCATGCTCAAAATGTCTCTAAATTCCTTAATTGTGCTTCCCTGGACTGTTTTGAGTCTATTAGCAGAAGTTCTGCTATAGCCATAGGAGCATGACGCATGGCCTGGCTCCAAGCTTCAGACTTGGCCAAATGGGTACAAGAAAAGCTGGGAAATACTCCTTGTACTGGTGAAAATCTCTTTAACAAGGATGCTTTATTTCAAGCTAATCAGTTAAACACTGATATTGTTGCTTTCAGAGGATTGTCAAAACTTTCCTCTACCCCAGCTAGTAAAAAATCTCCTAACAAACTTTATTCCCCTAGGGGGAAAAAGTTTTATTCATCTTCTACCCATCAGGCAGATGTTTCCAAAGAAGGGCAACATCATTCCAGGCTAAGAAAACCAAAGTCTCAACAGGTTCAGTAAACTCAGCAGCCGCAGGGTTTCTGATTTTCATTCATTAAATCTTTTTTTCCTGTTGAGTTTTCAGAACCATTCAGTTCTTCTCATCCTTTGAGAGGTCAGTGATACACTGCCTTAATCCTCCACTTTAGGCATGACTCTTGCTAAGAGCAGTCCATCCTTTCAGCTCTTAGAGCTATTGAGGATAATCATGCCCTACAGGTAACAAGTTTCTCCTCTCTTTTTAAGTGTACAGAGGAGTTACAACTACTTATAAGGTATGCTATGCCCTTTACCTTGCAGTTGTCCTGTACGAGGATATCTTATACTTTTCACTGCAGGTGAGCTTTACCCTTTTCAGAGACTTACCAAATTGTAAGTCTTCCCAACTCTATTACTTCCATCCCTCTTAGTTGAAATTTTTCAATCTAAGAGTGATACTATTTGACTGGAGGGCTTACCTTAAGTCATAGGATTGTCCCCAATATCTACTCCAGTAAATAATTTCCATACAGTTTCTCCCCTCTGCAATCTTTCAAATATTTCTTTTAAGACAGCTTATCAAACCATAAGTGAGAGTTATCACTTCTGATTCGGTCGGTCGGTCCTTTTCCAATCTATAGGACCTAACCTCTTCTGCTGCCTTTAATAACACATACTTCCAAGACAGGTTCCAAAACCTACTTGGACAATTTATTGTTGCAGGCAACCAGCCTGTCTGCTATTCTTAGCCATCTTCAATTCTTTGGCTCCCACAGAACAGATTAGGTTGCACATTGGTAATTAAACAACCAGATCTCACCTCGGCAACCTACAACATGCTCTCTGCAATTCTACAAGAAACTCTGCAACTATGGGCCTTTGCCAGAGAGCGTCAGAGCCATTCCTGGTGGGTAACTTCCAGATGGTTGAAGGGCTTGCCCAGTAATGCTCCCACATGACCGGTTTCGTCCTACATTTACCATCTTCCTTAAAATATCCTTTTAGGGAAAATGAACCAGGGTTTAGATCACGTGAAAACATAAAGAATTGCTTAATTCCCTGAGTTGTTCCACATCTCCAGTGGAACTCTTCCAACAGGGATGCATTTCTTTTCACTGCAGTCTGTCCGTGTCTGTTCCATTCCTTCTAATTCCCAATACTTCATTTATGCTGAACAAGGAACGCATTATATTCATATTGCCCTCATAGACGGGCAAATATGGTATTCCCTTTTATTGCGTCTTTTTCTCCACACTGAAGTTATAGAAGGATCCAGACTTGTTGTCTTAAGACTGAGGTTTTCTTTGCACCCCTTCACGTAGATCTATATTTCTGGTTATTCAGCATCTAGAATCTTAAACAAATCTAGACCTATCCTTCTGACTAGGAACATTCCACTGGTTTTCATGTAACCTTCTTCATGGTTCTTCCATATGTAACCAGTAAGGGGTTCTCTATCCATATTTTCCAGCATGCCATAGGGTTTTAAATGGACAACCAATTTCTATGGTAACTACCTTTTTGTACTGTAACCTTTTTCAGTTACGTTACATCTGAAGCTCTCCATGTAAAATCATCATCCTAAGTGACTTCACTTAGGGAAGATATTACTGATCTTCAAGAAATTGGAGGCTACACCGCCTACCACAAATGTTTGTTTCTTTCATTTGGATAGAGGGGTCTTAAAGACCCATCCTTTTTCTGCAAACCAGTCATATTTATCTTCTCTTTTTCCTAGAGCCTTTTTCTGCTCCAAGAACAAAGAGCTTCAAACGTTGGCCTACAGAAGCTTTAGCTTCTCATCCAAAGTCCAACCTCATTAAACTCTCCCAGTTTTTCTTCTAAGATTAGTTCTAGCCTTTTAGGCTTCTGACCTTTGCCTGTATTGCAAAATTTATTTTCCTCTACTTCTCAGTAAGGTATTTTCTTTGAGGATAATGTACTGGTTTCTAGCACCAGACCATTAGTCTCAACAAATACTTTCGCAATATTTTTGACTGAGGTCCACATTAGGAAATCGGAATCCAATTTTCAGTAACATTTCTGATCTATACAAGGACTCCTCCCTAGTCGCCTTGTTTACTCCAGCTGTTCCACAGCGCACCCCTTTTTAGTTCAACTCCTACCCGCCATCCCTTGGATGCCTCAGGTTCTGGGAAATAGCATGGCCCATCGACTGGATGTGCAGCATGCTGGGATCTCCTCCAGGCATCTTCAGCTTGGGAGTCCCCATATGTGAAGACTCATTCCTGCTTGTTCCTGGAGATAGCACAGTTACTTACCTGTAACAGGTGATCTCTGGGAACAGCAGGAATAAGTCTTCACAACCCACCCACCTCCCTACTTGCGCGTGGGATACTCCCAAAAGCTTTCTTTTTGGATGCTGGGGAGCGTTCCCGCGCAGGCTCCGTCGGTACTGACGTACCCATATGTGAAGACTTATTCCTGCTGTTCGCAGAGATTACCTGTTACAGGTAAGTAACTGCTTTCCTGGTTGCGCTTACCTCTGCTTGCAGAGTTAGCAAGCTTCAGGCCCTTGTGGCGGAGACGCCTTATACCAGTTTCTACAAGAACAGAATGGTGCTTCACACGCACCCCAAATTCCTGACGAAGGTAGTATCGCCCTTCCATCTCAACCAGGAAATGGTGCTCCCTACTTTCTTTCCAAGACCTCATTCCAATCGGGCAGAGATGATCCATCACACCTTTGACTGTAAGAGGGTTTGTCCTTCTATATCCAACGCACTCAGGGCCACCGCAAAGCTCAGCTTTTCATCTCCTGTGATCCCAGTAGGCTGGGGTAAGCAGTGACCAAGCGTACGCTGTTCACTTGGATGGCGGACTGTATAGCACTTGCCTATGAGCAGGCGGGGCTCCCACTGGAAGGCTGCATCACTGTGCACCATGTCAGGGCCATGGTGGCCTCGGTGGCAAACTTGCGCTCTGTCCTGATTGTGGACATCTGCCAGGCCGCCACATGGTCTTCAGTCCATATCTTCACAGCCCATTGCTGGCTGGAAAGAGAACATAAGAACATAAGATATGCCATACTGGGTCAGACCAAGGTCCATCAAGCCCAGTATTCTGTTTCCAACAGTGGCCAATCTAGGTCATATGTACCTAGCAGTTTCCCCAAGAGACACAAGTTCCACAATGCTTGTACTGGGTCAAGCATTGATATCTTCGGTCACTTCTTAATAATGGTTTATGGACCTTTCCTCCAGGAACTTGTCCAAACCCTTTTTAAACCCAGCTACACTTAACAGCCTTTACTACATCCTCCGGTAACAAATTCCAGAGTTTGATTACACGTCGAGTGAAAAAATATTTTCTTTTATTAGTCTTAAATAGTTTACCCTGTAGCTTCATTGCATGTCCCCTAGTCTTTCTATATTCTGATAACATAAACAATCGAGCTACGTTTACCTGTTCCACTCCGTTCATTAATTTATAGACTTCTATCATATCTCCCCCCAGCCGTCTCCTTTCCAGGTTAAAGAGCCCTAACCTTTTTAGCCTCTCCTCATAGGAGTATCCTTCCATCCCCTCTGCCATTTTGTTGGCTCTTCTCTGAACCTTTTCTAAAATCGCTATATCCTTTTTAAGATACGGCGACCAGAATTGCACACAATATTCAAGGTGCGATCTCACCATGGAACGATATGGAGGCATTATAATATCTTTTGTTTTATTTTCCATTCCTTTCCTTATCATACCTAGCATTCTATTTGCTCTCTTGGCCGCCGCTGCACACTGGGCCGAGGGTTTTAACATGGTATCCACAATGACGCCTAAATCTTTTTCCTGGGTGGTGGTTCCTAATGTGGAACCTTGCATCGTCTAACCATAGTTTGGGTTGTTCTTCCCTAGGTGTATAACCTTGCACTTGTCCACATTAAATTTCATCTGCCATTTTGATGCCCAGTCTTCCAATTTATCAAGATCCTCTTGCAACTTTTCACAATCCTCTTGGGTTTTAACAACTTTAAATAGTTTTGTGTCATCTGCAAATTTGATAACCTCACTCGTTATTCCACTTTCCAGGTCATTTATGAATATGTCAAAAAGCAGCGGACCCAGCACAGATCCCTGGGGTACACCACTATTCACCTTTCTCCATTGGGAAAATTGGCCATTTAGCCCTACCCTCTGCTTTCTATCTTTTAACCAGTTCCTGATCCACAGTAGTACACTGCCTCCTATCCCATGACTTTAGTTTTGCCAAAAGTCTCTGATGAGGGACCTTGTCAAAGGCTTTCTGAAAGTCCAGATACACAATATCAACTGACTCACCTTTGTCCACCTGATTATTCACTCCTTCAAAAAAACATAACAGATTAGTAAGACAAGATCTTCCTTGTCTAAAGCCATGTTGGCTGTCTCCCATTAGGTTGTGACTATCTACATGCTGAGTAATTTTATTCTTTATGATGGTTTCTACCATTTTTCCCGGTACTGACATCAGGCTCACCGGTCTGTAGTTTCCAGGATTACCCCTGGAACCCTTTTTAAAAATTGGTGTTACATTGGCGATCCTCCAATCTTCAGGTATTAGAGATGATTTTAATGATAGTTCACAGATTACTGATAGCAGTTCTGCAATCTCATATTTCAGTTCTTTCAACACCCTTGGATGTATACCATCCGGCCCAGGTGATTTGCTACTCTTCAGTTTATCTAATAGTTGTAAGACATCTTCCCGATGTATCGATATTTCCTTCAATTCTTCCGCACCTTTAAATACAACTTCAGTCATGGGTAACATCCCTACATCTTCCTCAGTAAAGACCGAAGCAAAGAATTCATTCAGTCTCTCCGCTATCGCCTTGTCGCCTCTTAGTGCTCCTTTAACCCCTTTATCATCTAATGGACCAACTGACACTCTCACAGGTTTTTTGCTACGAATGTACTTGAAAAGGTCTTTATTTCGCGTTTTTGCTTCCGCAGCAAGCTTCTTCTCAAATTCTCTCTTTGCCTGCCTTATCAATGCCTTGCATTTGACTTGCCAGTGCTTGTGCTGTTTCCAGGTTTCGTCGTTTGGCTCTTTTTTCCATTTCCTGAAAGATGCTTTTTTGGCAACAACAGCCTCTCTGACCTCAACTTTAAAACCATGCTGGCAGTTTTTTGGACTTCCTTCCACTTTTCTTAAAGCGTGGAATACAGCTGGTCTGGGCTTCCAAGATAGTATTTTTCAACAACACCCAAGCTTGATGTACGTCTTTAACCTTTGCAACTGCTCCTTTTAGTTTTTTCTTAACTGTTTTCCTCATTTTATCATAGTCTCCCTTTCGAAAGTTAAAAGGTAGTACTGTGGATTTCCTTACTATCCCTCCTCCACTAATTAAATCAAAGGCGATCATGCTATGATCACTATTGCCAAGTGGCCCCAACACCCTTATCTCTTGCACTAGATCTGGTGTTCCACTAAGGACTAGGTCTAATATGGCTTCCCCTCTGGTCCGTTCATGAACCAGCTGCTCCAAGAAGCAGTCATTTATTTCATCTAGGAACTTTATCTCCCTAGCATGTCCTGACGTGACACTGACCCAGTCGATACCGGGGTAATTGAAATCACCCATTATTATTACTGCGCTGTAACTTTTGTTAGCTTCCTTGATTTCTTGGAGCATTTCATCATCCATTTGTTCATTCTGGCCAGGTGCTCGATAGTACACCCCCACTGCCATTGCCTTCCCCCTTTTATATGGAATTTCAATCCATATAGATTCTACAGCAGATTTTGTTTCCTGCAAAACTTTAATCCTTTCTGAGTCAATGCCCTCTCTAACATAGAGCGCAACCCCTCCACCAATTTGATCAGCTCTATCATTACGATATAGTTTGTACCCAGGTATCACAGTGTCCCACTGGTTGTCCTCCTTCCACCATGTCTCTGATATTCCAATCATATCTAACCTTTCATTTAGTGCTATATATTCTAACTCTCCCATCTTATTCTTTAGACTTCTAGCATTTGCATACAAGCATTTTAGAGAATGTATTTTATTCGACCAGGCTGTGCTCTGTAACCTTTTCGGGGTTTAGACCACAACTACCCTCTATCCCTTCTGTGTTCAGGCTACCGGAGTGCTGGTTTCATGGGACACAGTGGTCCTACTGTGGTTTGTGGACACGGATTCATTTGCTGCTGCTTGCGGCTCCCCGTGAGGGTGACCTATTTTTGCTGTGGGTTTTCAGTAGTCTGTAGCTGGGGAGTCCCATATGTGAGGACTGACTTCCTGCTTGTTTCCAGAGAAAGCGTAGTTACTCACCTGTAACAGGTGTTCTCCAGTGATGGCAGGAATCAGTCCTCACAACCCCCCGCCTCCCCTTGGAGTTGCTCCTTTGACATCTTGCTTTTGCTGTCTTTTAGCTATGTCATCTGACTGAACAAGATGGCATCCTTGGGCGGGAAGGGGACAACGCATGTGTGGTGGCATCTCCCAAAAGGCTTTCTTTGAAAGCTGGGGGGATGCTTCCGCAAGGGCTCCGTTGGTGCAGATGTCACCCATATGTGAAGACTGATTCTTGCTGTCCCCGGAGAACACCTGTTACAGGTGAATAACTATGCTTTCACAACCTTTTCTACATCTAAAATTTTAGGGACCCCAGACCTAGCCCCACCACTCCATTTTCTCTTCTCCATCTTCTCCTCTCTAGTCTCTATTCCCCCCCATCCAACCCTTCCACCACAGGTATCTCTCCCTTCCCCAACCAAGCTACTTCCCACCAGTCTTTTTCTGTCTTTCAGCCCTTTCCCTACAATTCCTCTTCCCCATGCCCTTCCCACAAGTCTGTCTCTCTCTAGTCCAGTGATTTGGGTCACACAGACGTGGCCTTTTCCCCTTCTCTCTGGACTTTCATTGTGATCTATGGTTAATAGTAGCAGCCACCAGTTAGCATGTGGCCTGTGAGCCAGCAAACATTCATAAGCCCGTGCCCCCTCCTTGGTAAGCTTGCTTTTAGACTTTAAACCCATGCCTGTCTACCTTTTTGGGAACCTGACTGGTACTTCTGATCTGGATTGGCCACTGTTGGAAACTGGATACTGCGCTTGATAGCCCTTGGTCTCATTCAATATGGCATTTCTTATGTTCATGCTGAGTAGTGGGATCTGGAAGCACACATTGCACACAGATACAAAGGACTCCAAGCCGACTGTTGCTGTTGCCACTACTGTTGCTGTTGCCACTACTGTTGCTGTTGCCTTCCTGCTTTAGATGAGTGAAGGGAGGGGAAGGAGGCTGGAGACCTGTTTTTCGTTTCGTCATCTGGAGTCACGTGAATGTTCCGTTGTTAAAATGGGGTCATACAGGATAAAAGATTGAAGAGCACTGCTCTAGTCTCTTCCAAGTCCTTTCCTTAGTGTCCTCAAGCACTCTGCATTAGTCTGTCATTCACAAGCCCCTCCTAAATAGTTTCTTCTTTCCTCAAGTTTCCAGCCACCCAAATATTCAGTTTCTTGTTTTATCTAAGCCTCCCTCCTAGCAATTTCTCTTTCACTTTCTTCCTCCCTCTACCCCTCCCCTCCAACCCCACAGTAGCCAGCACAAGCCTGCAAGTGAATTTTGAAAGGACAGCAAAGTTCCACACACAGTTTTCCTTTCAAATTTCCTGGGTCCGCAGACAGTGAAGGTATTTTAGTACCTGCAGACTTTGATAGCAAAATAATTTGTTGAGATTTTGTCCCTGGCAGCCGCCACCTCCCTTCTCCCCTCTCTCCCCACTCTCAGTGATCCTGGCATTTAGATTTCCCTATTGATCTACTTTTATGACCCCTTTCCTAGGTGCATAACTTTGCACTTGTCCACATTAAATTTCATCTGCCATTTGAATGCCCAGTCTTCAAATTTATCAAAGTCCTCTTGCAATTTTTCACAATCCATCAGCAGTTTTGATTACCTCACTCATTATTCTCATTTCCAGGTCATTTATGAATATGTTAAAAAGCAGCGGACCCAGCACAGATACCCGAGGTACTCTACTGTTCACCTTTCTTCATTGGGAAAATTATCAATTTAGCCCTAACCTCTACTTTCTTTTAACCAGCTCCTGATCCACAATAATATTCTGCCTCCTATCCCATGACTTTCTAATTTTGCCAAAAGTCTCTCATGAGGGACTCTGTCAAAGGCTTTCTGAAACTTCAGAACTCCAGATACACTATATCAACCGACTCACCTTTGTCTACCTGTTTGTTCACACCTTCAAAAAAAACCATAACAGATTAGTAAGACGAGATCTTCCTTGGCTAAATCCATGTTGGCTGTTTCCCATTAAGTCATGACTGTCTACATGTTCAGTAGTTTTGTTCTTTATAATGGTTTCTACCATTTTTCCCAGTACTGACGTCAGGCTCACCAGTCTGTAGTTTCTCGGATCACCACTGGAACCCTTTTTGAAAATCAGCGTTACATTGGCCATCCTCCAATCTTCAGGTATTACAGGTGATTTTTTTTTTTTTTATTGAAAGGCCTCCAAAGAATACATAGAAACAAGAACCACAGAGATCTTCAAAGAGAATGCAACAGTAACAGCATAACTTCAGATCACAATAGTATTTTACAATATGCCTTCATTTTTGCAGTTTTAGGATAAGGAAACGGGGAGCGACAACCCCCCCAACCTCTTTTCCCCCCTCCCCCAAAAACCTCCCTAGCCCAGGATCCCCCCCAACCTCCCAATCCCCCCAATTATGGCTTGTTAGTCCTTAAGCACGGGAAGGCGGTGAGCAAGAAGCACACACAAGTGGCAGGCTCCCTTTAAAGTATGCGTATTCCCCCCTTCTTGTCCAGAGCAGTCACGCACCATAACGAGAGACAAAGGGTGCCCACACCAACTCAAAGCGCGCCAAGCGCATCCTACTGATAGCTACCCCCCGCTCCATGGTATACATATCCCACATCCGTTCCAACCAAACCTGAAAGGAGGGGGCCAAAGCACGCTTCCAGGCTGCCGCAAAGGATAATCGGGCCGCATTCAGGCCATGGTGGAGTAGAGCAAGCTGCAGAGCCCGTGCACCCGGCACAGAGGCCCCAAAAAGGAAAATCCCCGGATCCCAAGGAATACTCACTCCCAAAAGCAGCTGCAGCCGGAATTGTACACCCCTCCAAAAGGCGCGAATGCGGGGACAAACCCACCAAATATGCCCCAGGGTACCCTGTTGCCCACAGTTACGCCAACAGAGGTCCACAGCCCCAGGATATATACGTGTGATCCGTACCGGGGTCATGTACCAACGGTACAGTATTTTATAATTAGTTTCACGGGCATTAATCGCTACCAAGCTCTTCCACAAGTGCGTTTCCGCCCTCTCCCACTGTTGCTCGGTATAGGAGAGATTCAAGTCAGAGTTCCAAAGCTCCCTGTGCCTTGTAGAGCACGATTGGGACCCCTGCAAGTGGGCATAGAGGGTCGCCACAAGTCCCTTAGTGGTGCACCCCTCACAGTAACGTTCCAGATCCGTCAGGTCCCGAGCAACCTGGGGCCGAACAAGCTGAGATCGAACCCAATGTGTCACTTGCGTATATTGATAAAGATGCCTAGCCGGAATGTCATATTCAGCTTGTAACGCACGAAAAGACTGTAACCGACCGTCATCAAAGAGTTGTCCGACCCGTCTAAGGCCATGATGTCCCCACTGCCGAAAGACTGTATCACTTAGCCCCGGTGGGAAAGAAGCGTTGTCTACTATAGGGGCCAAAGGGGTTAAATCCATACCTCGAGACCGAAAGTGCTGATCCCAGCAACGGAGAGTATGAAGAACATAGGGATTACTGGTGCATTTACCGCGACAAAGTTTTGGACCAAGCCACAGCCAGTCTCCTAAACCCGCTCCCCCCGCCAAGCTCATTTCCAGTTGTACCCATCGCTTGGTGCTATCAGCAATCATCCACTCCACCCCCGCCCTACATTGCGCCGCTGCATAATACCAGTGCAAATTGGGCATGCCCATACCTCCAGAACGCGTACGGGCATAGAGAACATGTCGCGCTAAGCATGGACGACGATAATGCCATATGAACTTCATGAGTAGCTGTTGCCAGGTCGCCAAAGTGGCCCGCGCATTGGGGAGCGGTAGAACCTGAAAAAAATAAAGAAAGCGGGGAACGACCACCATCTTGACTACAGCTATACGTCCGAACCAGGAAAGGAGCAGGCCATTCCAAATCTCTAAGTCCCGCCGAACCTGACGAAGCAGGGGATCATAGTTGGCTTTAAAGAGGTCCGCCCGCTCCACAGTCAAATGCACCCCTAGGTAACGTAAAGCTCCTGACACCCATCGAAGAGGATAAGCCGCTTGGAATTCCGCACAGACCACCCCGGGGACACCGACATTCAAGATCTCCGATTTAGTGTAATTAATTTTGAAGCGGGATACCCGAGAGTAGTTTTCAAACAGCTGCATCGCAACTGGTAGGGAAGCGGACGGGTCCACCAGGGACAATATGATGTCATCCACAAAGAGCGCAATCCGGTATTCCGCGAGGCCAATGTGGACCCCCTGCAAGCCTGGGTGTTCTCGAAAGCTCTGAGCCAAAGCTTCCATCGCGAGTGCGAAGAGCGGAGGAGAAAGAGGGCAACCCTGCCGCGTGCCCCTCTCCAGAAAGAAGTGTCTCGAGTGTCCCCCATTAATCCGAACGCACGCCTGAGGCAGCTGATAAAGACTACGAACCCAACGAATATAATTAGAGCCAAAGCCCATTGTCTCCAAAACACACCAAAGGTATTCCCAGTCAACCCGATCAAAAGCTTTTTCTGCATCAATCCCCACCAGCAGAGCTGGTTGTGGTTCCCGTTGGGCGACGTAAATGACCTGCAACATACGCCTAATGTTATCCGCGGCCTGGCGACCCGGCACAAAGCCAACCTGATCTGGATGAACCAAGCCCGGTAGGACCCGATTCAAGCGTGCAGCCAGCACAGAAGCAAATATTTTAACGTCAACATTTAACAGGGAAATGGGGCGATAGGACGCCGCATCATGCAGTGGTTTACCAGGTTTGGGTATCATCACTATCAATGCCTCACGTTGGGACGATGGGAGAGAAGCCCTCCCCAAGACCTCATTGAACAAGATAGTCAAGGTGGGCGCTAATTGTGCCAGAAACTTCTTATAATATTCTGCTGGGAAGCCATCACTACCCGGCGCACTGCCAGTGTTCAGTCGCCGGATCGCATTTTCCACTTCGTCTACCGTTAATTCAGAATCTAACTGAGCTCGGTCAGGGTCAGAAAGGTGCGGCAGGGCAATCCTCTGCAAATAGTCCTGCACACGATCCCGATCAAAGGGCTCTGCCTTATAGAGAAGCTCCAAATAGTCAGCAAAAAGATCACGTATCTCCCGGGAAATAACCCTCTTCCATCCCACGGAGTCGCGCAATTCGCGAACCACTCTCATGGACTGCTGTTGCCGAAGACGCAAAGCCAGGAAGCGGCCGGTTTTATTCCCATGCTCATAAAAAGTTTGCCGTAATTTCCGGCGTTTATTATCTAGTTCTTTCTGCAAACACGCATCCAAATTGGCTCGAACAGTCCGCCATTGACGCAGAACCTGCCGCGAACCGGTTCGGGCGTGTTCCAAACCTAGGCGAGTAGACTCCTTCACCAACTGGTCGTGGTCATGCGTCCACATTTTGCGCGTGCGGGCCGTCTCAGCCATGAGTTGACCCCGAGCCGTAGCCTTATAAGCATCCCACACCGTGGGGAGGGGAACGTCCCCAGAATTATTAAGCTCAAAAAATTCAGTGATAAAGCGGACATGGTCCTGCACTGCACCCTGCCGCCGTAGGAACCGCACATCTAAGCGCCAAAGGCGTTGGTGCTCGCTATACAATCCGGCCGGGAGGGCAAGCCAGCACGGGGCATGATCTGACCAAGTCAGCGTTCCATGTCCAGCCTTCACTCTCCCATCCATCAGGCGCTGATCCAATAGGAAATAGTCAATGCGAGTGTGAACCTGATGGACCGGAGAGTAGTACGTATAACCTCTCTCCCCCTCATGGGTGTCCCTCCAGACGTCCCGTAAACCTAAATCTAGCATAAAGCGTTGAAGGGCTCTTGCCGATCCCCCCACTCCCCCCCCCAGCACGACCTGTGGAATCCAAGTGGGGCACCAGATGCGTGTTACAATCCCCACCCAAAACAATGGGGCCCTTTGCAAAATCCGCCAGTAAGGCTTTCAATCGTGTAAAAAAGGGCCCCTGACCTGTATTGGGCGCGTAGACATTAGCTAAAGTTAGCAAGTGCCCTTCTAAGCGAATATTCAAAAAAAGCCACCTCCCCAGGGTATCTCGTTTTATCTCCTCAATCTGTAGAGAGAGGTTCTGGTGAAATAGTAAGGCCAGTCCCCGCTTCTTCCGACCCTGCGCATCTGAGGCCACCCGCACCTCAGTATACGGGGACCTCTTTAGCCAGCCCTGCTTACAATTCTGAAGATGGGTCTCCTGTAGGTAAACAATGTCCCCCTGCAACGTGCGCAATTCCGAAAACAGCAGCGACCGTTTCCTTGGGGAGTTAAGACCCTTAACATTTAAAGAGATAAAGCGCACCATTCTAGACCCTCTCATCCTCCAGCTACCCGGAGGATCCCAGTGACATCTTCCCTCCAGCAAGCCCAGGGGATTAGTTAGCCGGGCCCACCTAGTCCACCCTCCAGAAACAAGAGCCATAGTCCCTCCCCCCAAACCCAAACATACCTACCAGTTCCAAATGAAAAAACCCTCCCTCCAACCCGAGCTCCCCCCCCCTTCCCGTCAATACCACCTGCCTGTCAAAGTTAATACAGGACACGGTAAGTTGACCACAAACCCCGTTCCCCCCAAAACCCCATGAAGCAACAATTCAACCTGAACATATAGTAACGTTCCCCCCACTACTCCCCCACCCACCCTGGATCATCATCCCATCATGCCTCCCCATCAGAACAATGTCATCATCAAAACATTTGCAGATCATCCGCCGCCCCCTGTGTGTAATGAAGTGTGGGCCCAAGCTGATCCTTGCCAATGGCCAATAACTCAGTGAGAAATATTACAAAAACAGAAGGGGGAGGAGACAATCAAAAAGAAAACAGCCAAATACCAATAGCCGGTCATTCCACCACTTATCCGAAGATCAGGAGACCCACAGAGTAAGGCTCCCTGAACAGTAGGAAAAGCTCTGCAATTATACACAAAAAAGGAAAAAAAGAAAAATCATCAAGCGGGCTTGCCCACTCGAGTCCACTTGGAGTGCTGGGGCTTAGGGGGCGGCGGGTGAGGCTGAGCATTATCAACTAGTCCTGCCTGGCGAAGAGCTCGCCAAGCTTCAGTATAGTCTTTTGCCGAGATCTTTTTGTTGCCCAAAAGAAAGTTCATCCTAAATGGAAAGGACCAAGAGTAGCGAATCCCCTTGCTGTTCAGGACCGTTGTAACTGGTTTCATCTCTCTCCGGCGCGCCAAGGTGAACGTCGAAAGGTCTTGGTAGATGGACACTGTCGCGTCCTGGAAGCGGACCGCTTTTTTCTCTCGGCCTCGACGTATGAGAAGCTCAGCATCAGAATATCGCAAAAATCTCGCAATGACATCACGAGGTTGGTTGTTGGGAGGTTTTCCCAGGGCGCGGTGGACTCGTTCTATTTCCATCCCAGAAGCATGCGCAGCCAGGTCCTCCGCTGGGAGCAACTCCGCTATCAACCGCTTAAGCACAGTTGGCAAATCTTCTCCGCCCCCTACCGCTTCTGGAATTCCGCGAAAACACACGTTATTGCGGCGAGAGCGGTTTTCAATGTCATCAATTTTATAAGTCAGTTCCATTGCTTGCGCATGTTGCCGGTCCAGTGCACATTGTAAATCCATCAGGGTCCCATCGTGATCAACCATTTTGGTTTCCACGTCCTCCACTCGGGCTCCCAGCTCTTTAATGTCGGTCCGTAGTTCTGCGACGTCTTTCAACAGCTCCTCACGTAGCGAGCGAAACTCATTGGCTAACTCCGCAAAGCCTTTACGGAGTTCTTGCTTAATTTGAGCAGAGGAGAGTTGTTTGTGGGCGTCCAATTCCTCTTCACTTAGTCTCATCAGTGCCCGATGGAGGAGATTGTTCACGTGGGCTGCTTGGGGCCCCAGACTTACTCTGCAATCGCTGAGAGGAGCGCATCCTTTCCCGGCTTTCAGAACTTTTAGCTTTAGCAGCCATCCCACAGGGCCACCTGTGTCACACAGTGTTAGGAGAGAGATACAGCCAATGTCAGCAAGGGCAAAGACACCAGAAAGACAGCGGTGCACAGAGCCTCACAGGCCCGCAAAGCAGTCACTGCCACACAGTGTTAGGAGATATATAGAGTCAATGTCCGCAAGGCCCAGGTCACCGGGTAGACAGCAGGGCAATGAGATGGAAGCTGCTTTTGGCCTTCCTGAAGAGACGAGCCGCTGGATATAATGCTTAGAGTGTTCTGTAGAGCAATGTGGAGGTAGGGCACACAGAGTCCAGAACTGCCAGATGTTAGGCTCCGATGAGAAATCTAAAGTCAGATAGAACGCAGAAGCATTCTAACAGGGTATCTGGGATCCACGCTGAGGAGCCGGGGCCTCGGCGGGGCACTGGTGTGCAAATAATTGCTACTGTCTCAGGCGCCGTTTGTAGACCAGAAGGTATGAAACGAAAGATTTAGCCCTCGTACTTACCCCCCTCAGGGGGATTCGCGCTGGCGGGAGAAGGTGGTGGGCGTCAGCGATTGCCACGAGGCTTCCAGGCCGCCTCCTCGGCCCCACAAGCAGGATTCCAGCTCCGCGTTCAATCGCCCCAACCGTGGGGACAGTGCTCCACCTGACAGAGGATTGCCGCACGGCCTCCGACCCAGCACCAGGGGTCCAGTAGCACAGCCCACAGAAAGTTCGCGTAGGCGCCGTCCGATCCGCGCAGGTCACTGAAGTCGGCTATGGGGTTAATCAGGCCCGGAACAGGCATCGAGGAAAGGCACGCAGCAGCAGCAGGCCACACTCTGGAGATGAGCTCCGCGGCGTCCCAGCTGTCCGAGATCTTGCTGAGCTGTTTAATCCGACTCCGGAGGGCACCGCTTGCCTGTGCTGACCCAGGGCAGGTAGAGTCGGGGGAAATTTGCAGCAGTTAGCGCATTTTAGCTAAAGTTTTGGGGTAGTGGGGACGGAACTCAGTTAAGATGCGGCCATCACGCAGCGGGCTCACGAGCGCCCCCGGTATTACAGGTGATTTTAATGATAGTTCACAGATTACTCATAGTAGGTCTGCAGTCTGATATTTCAATTCTTTCAATACCCTTGTATGTATACCATCCGGTCCAGGTGATTTGCTACTCTTCAGTTTATCAAATAGTTGTGATACATCTTCCCGGTGTATCGATATTTCTTTCAATTCTTCTGCGGCATCACCTTTAAATACCATTTCAGTCAGGGATAACATCCCTACATCTTCCTCAGTAAAGACTGAAGCAAGAATTCATTCATTCTCTCAATGGCCTTGTCCCCTCTTAGTGCTTCTTTTACCCCCTATCATCTAATGGTCCAACTGACCCTGTCACAGGCTTTTTGCTATGAATGTACTTGAAAAAGGTCTTTATTACATGTTTTTTTGCTTCCACAGCAAGCTGCTTCTCAAATTCTCTTGCTGGCCTTATCAATGCTTTGCATCTAACTTGCCAATGCATATGTTTCCAGTTTTCGTCATTTGGCTCCTTTTTCCATTTCCTGAAAGATGTGGTTTTGGCAACAGCCACCTCTCTGGCCTCATCTTTAAACCATGCAGGCAGTTTTTTGAAAGCGTGGAATACAGCTGGTCTGGGCTTCCAAGAAAGTATTTTTAAACACCCATACTTGATGTAAATCTTTAACTTTTGCAACTGCTCCTTTTAGATTTTTCTTAACTATTTTCCTCATTTTATCATAGTCTCCCTTTTGAAAGTTAAAATGTAGTACTGTGGATTTCCTTGCCATCCCTCCTCCATTTATTAAATCAAGCACGATCATTCTATGATCACTATTGCCAAGTGGCCCAAACACCCTTATTTCTTGCACCTGATCTTGTGTTCCACTAAGGACTAGGTCCAAAATGGCTCCCCCTCTGGTCGGTTCATGAACCAGCTGCTCCAAGAAGAAGTCATTTATTTCATCTGGAAACTTTATCTCCCTATCATGTCCAGCTGTGACACTGACCCAGTCGATACTGGGGTAATTGAAATCAACCATTATTACTGTACTATAACTTTTGTTAGCTTCCCTGATTTTTTTTTTTTTTTTTTTTCTTTTTAGCATTTCAGCATCCATTTGTTCATTCTGGCTAGGCGGTCGATAGTACACCCCCACTGCCATCACCTTCCCCTTCTTACATGGAATTTCAATTCATAGAGATTCTACAGTGAATTTCATTTCCTGCAAAACTTTAATCCTTTGTGATTCAATGCCCTCTCTAACATAGAATGCAACCCCTCCACTTATTTGGTTTGCTGTATCATTACAATATAGTTTGTACCCAGGTTTCAGTGGCCCACCGGTTGTCCTCCTTCCATCATGTCTCTGAGATACCAATCATGTCTAACCTCTCATGTAGTGCTATATATTCTAACTCTCCCATCTTATTTTTTAGACTTCTAGCATTTGAATGCAAGCATTTTGGAGGCTGTATTTTATTCATATTAATCTGGTTATCAAATTTTTAAGCTCTATCTGCTCTGTATTTAAGGGCATTTGGGTTACTTTGTCTTTATTGGAACCTCTGTCGATATGTCCCAACTTCAGTCTTTTGCTAGTATCCTTCAAGGATGCATTGTTTCGAACCATGCACTCTTAGGCGAATATCGGCTTTCCCCTATTATCTAGTTTAAAAGCTGTTTTATCTTCTTTTTAAAGGTTAATGCCAGCAACATGGTTCCATCCTGGTTAAGGTGGAGCCCATCCCTTCGGAAAAACCCCTCTTTTTCCCCAGAATGTTCCCCAGTTCCTAACAAATCCAAACCCCTCTTTCTTGCATCATTGTCTCATCCATTCTTTGAGACTCCGGAGCTCTGCCTACCTTTTTGGGTCCTGCGTGTGGAACGGGAAGCATTTTGGAGAATGCTACCCTGGAAGTTCTGGATTTCAACTTCCTACCTAAAAGCCTAAATTTGGCCTCCAGAACCTCCCTCCCACACTTTCCTATGTCATTGGTACCGACTTGTACCAAGACAGCAGACTCCTCCCCAGCACTATCTAAGACCTTATCTAAGTGGTGCGTGAGGTCAGCTACCTTCACACCAGGCAGGCATGTTACCAGGCAATCCTCATTTCTACCAGCAACCCTGCTATCAACATGCCTAATGATCGAATTGCCAACTATTAACAGCTGTCCTAACCCTTCCCTTGTGGGTACATGGCCCTGGAGAAACTTCCTCAGTGCGGGAGGGTTTTATATCACCTGGAGGACAAGTCCTAGCTACTGGATCACTTCCTGCTATACCAGGATGATGCTTTCCTGTCACTTGATCTCTCTCCTCCATGGCAACAGGGATGCTGCCAGACTGGAGGTGGGACTTCAGTACTACTTCCCTGTAGGTCTCGACTATGTACCTCTCTGTCTTCCTTATGTCCTCCAAGTCTGCTACTCTAGCCTCCAGAAGTTGGGCTCATTCCCTGAGAGCAAAGAGCTCCTTGCATCTAGTGCACACATAAGGCCCCTCACCAACTGGGAGAAAATCATACATGTGACACTCAATGCAAAAGACTGGAAAGCCCCCATCTTGCTGCTGGACTGCTGTCTGCATCTTAGTTTTAAGGTTGTGTTTAGGTGTTTGTTGTTTACTTAGGTCTGCTGGGGATCCTTATACTAATCAAATTATACCTAATATGTTTAATGGACTTTGTTCACCTCAAGATTAATTAATCTCAGGTCTTTAATGTATGCCTGATGAGGATAAACAGCTGCACCTGAGAATGAATATGCCACCTCCTTCCCTTTAAGAGGTTGAAGCATCTATAAAGCTATGATTATCCCAGGAGTTGGGTGGGAGTTGGGGAGGGAAGGAGGGAAAGAAGACTTATTAAAAGCTGGCTGCTGCACAGTACCCTGTCCCATGCTTCTAAGGTAATCTGTGCCCAATTCTCTGAGTGAGTCATACAGCCCTTGCTTTGATAGAGGGAGTCTTTCAAATACCCTTTGATCTCTCACTTGGCTTTAACACGTATTTAAAACAATTTCACAGGTCTTTTGCCCCTTATGTAGAAGGCCTCTTTGTAAAGGTCTCTAGAAACAATTTATTGCTCAAAGAATACTGATCCTGTTTTTCCTTTTATGCTGTTATTTTTTTTTATTTTATCTTTAATATATTTCCAATAAAATCCAGAATTTTTACAACTGAATAAGAATACAGTAAAGCAATTCAAGTATATAAAAATCAAAGAAATCCATAGTACTTGGTTTAGACCTCAATACACAACCACAATAAGGTCCCAATAAAGAAATATTCAAAAGAAAAATAAATTAAGACGATCCCGCAAAGGAGAGCTTCCCCAATCATACGAGCAAAGATATTAATTATGGCAGCCGGTACAGGAATCTCACCCCCTTCCCCTTCTTACCCTGAAGAAATAAGATCAATTGTTGGGGTTCAAAAAAGAGAAATTGCTTAGACTGAAACAATATCAAACATTTACACGGATACTTCAATTTAAATTATGCACCCAAATTGAGAGATCTCTGATGCAAAGCCAGAAATTCTCTCCACCTTCTTTGGGTATCCCTTGATAAATCAGGAAATATAGAAATTTTTGACCCCATAAATTGCAAAACAGGCATTCTCAAAAAATACAGTCTCAGTACGGAGTTTCGGTCAGATTCAAAGGCAAAGGAAACCAAAAGTGTTGCATGGCTGGTCACCACATCCAAGGAACTTTCAAGAAACTCAGTCAGATCCACCTGGGTCGGCTCAGCTGCACCTACAGGGCCCTTCTCCACACTTGCTTCACCAGAGGAAATTGATACATACTGAGCACGAACAATAGGAGGTAAAGTATCAGCAGTCATGAGCAAAATCTCAATAAGGTACTTATGAACCAGACCCAATGAGTCCATCAACGGGGATCTGGGAAAATTTAAAAACCTCGTTATTCCTTCTCAACTGGTTATCCATAGCCTCCAAACATCGAGCCGTAATCAATCGATCCTTGGTTTGGGTTCCCACCAAAACCTGAAGCTCTTCCACTTGGGTTTCCAGGCGTGAGACTCTAATAGCTTGCTCTGCCATATTTGAATCAAACATTGCACTGTGCACTTTAACAGCAGATAAATCTTGTGAAAAAGACGCCACAAAGGGAAACAGGGACTTTTGAAGAGAAGAGATGGCATCCCATAAGCTGTCTAACGTTACTGTTGCCTGTTTTTCTGTAACGCGCAACTCCTGTGGCACAGAGTGTGAAGGGGAGCCGATATTCAAACGCTCTACCCCTCCGCTTGCTCCAGCTGAAACAACCAATTCCCCTCCTCCAGCGGGAGCCGCGGATCTGCTTGGGATCAGCTTCGGGGGAAGCACCCCCCAACGTAGCCGTATTCTCCCAACCCGGAGGTTCTCCTGCATTCAGCCCCTCCCCGGGTCTCCTTCCGGGCTGCGGTGGCAACTTCTGCACGGGACTCAAAACAACCCCATCGCTCAGATCGGCTGAGACTGTCGACAGATCCGCCGAAGCCAACGCTGCTACCATAAGGGGAAAGAAAGCCAGAATGGAGGACTGAGTCAATCTGACAGCTGGAGAAGAGGTTTCTGGGGGTTTGGCTGATCGCTGTTTCCTCTTTTTTCACCGTCAGAACGATTCGTACTCCAGGCTCTCACAAACCTCACTCAGCGTCATACTCCTCTGCCATCTTGGGACCGTGGCTTCCCAGACTTCCTTTTATGCTAAGTTATACTCTGATTTGATTTAAATTAAAGCTTTTTGCTGATACTAGGCTCTGGCTGAGTATTAAATTTAAACTAGAAGCTTTCTGCTGGATTTTAAATTTAACCTGAAAGGTCTCTGCTGGGTTCTGAATTTAAACTGAAAGCTACCTGTTGAGTTTTTAATTTAACTAAAAGCTCTTTGTTGTTACTAGGCCCTGATTGATTTAATAAATACACTGAATTCTAATTTACACAGATTAATCAGCTTTTCTCCGGGAACAAGCAGGAAGTCATTCCTCACATATGGGTGACATTGATGCTGATGGAGCCCACGCGGAGCAAATCCCCAGCTTTCAAAGAAAGCTTTTGGGAGTTGCTGCCACGCATGCGTGGTCCCCTTCCCACCCAAAGGAGCTGTCTCGCTCGGTCTCCTTTTTTCCGCGGAGACCATCAGACGTCTGTCCCAGTCCTGGAAAAAGTTGAATTTTCTTTCCTTTTCTTCTTTGCCTTTTGACAGTTTTTTCCAGTCAAGCACCAGTACCTTTCCTACCTGACCCGGTGCCTCGGTATCGGGATGGCCCCCTTTTTCTTTTTTTGATTTTTATCTTTTGGGTGTCCTCCGCCCTTGTTTCCCTGCTGGCAGCCCGTAGGGTCTTCGACCTTGCTGGGGTCCTTTTTCCCCCCATGGCTACCAGTAGGTTCAAAAAGTGCGATCTGTGTGGGAAGATTGTCCCTCACTGATACGCATGACTGCTGCCTCGGCCCAGACCACAACCCGGTGGTCTGTGGCTTCTGCAAAAAGATGTCCTCGAAGGCCTTGAGAAGCCGCCAGTAGCAGCATGAAATTTATTTTCCTGATTTCCCCCATGTCTCCGAGAGCCAGGATCTCGTCTGAGGCCTCCGCGCCTCGGGAGGAGTACTCCAAACCTGAGAGTCATTGAGGGGCCTCGAAGAGAGAGTCTCCCTCAGAACCGAAAAGAAGGAAGAAATCCTCGATGGCGGCGTCTCTGGATGGTTCGGAATGGCCAGGTCCCCCATGGGGCCAGTCGCAGAGCTTCTTAAGAATTTGTTTTTCCCCAAGATTTAGAAAAATTCCCAGAAGTAAATACTTACAATTGCAGATCTCTCTCCTGAAGTAGCAGTCCCTTTTTTAGTTCTTCAAGACTACAAATGGCTAATACTGGTCTTAATCTGCCATCAATGTGTTACTATGTTAATCGATGCCACTGCTGCTATGGTAGCTGTCTTAAAATCTGCTTTATTAGAACATCTGCAAAGCAGCTGTTTAGTCTTCATTACATATCGTCACACTACTGCCTGGACCAGAGATAAAGCATTTGGTAAAAGGATGCTGAATAATATTTGCGATCTTGTCAGTTCTTACCTTATCAAGTGGCTTCAACACTAGGGCAATTATCTACAAAATTAAAGTAACCCTGAGCTTGGGGTCACCCACTTGTGTGGTTGATTGAATACTGCTTGTTAATGGAGAAAGCAAAGTTGCTTACCTGTAACTGGCATGGACAGCAGGATTATTTTATTTATTTAATAGTTTTTTTATACCACTTTATCATTTCAGTCAAAGCGGTTTACATTGTAACTTAAACTTGGTAATGTAGATTAAACAGGGACATTGATAACTTGGATATTTCTGAAGCTATGGAGGTTTATAAGTGACTTGCCCAAGGCCACAAAGAGTGCTAGTGGGAACTGAACTCTGGTCTCTTGGTTCCCAAGCCAGTGCTCTAACCATTAGGCGTCTACTCCACTCACAATTAGGCACACAGTCTCATTCCCTCTCTTGAGCTTTATGAGCTTTAAACTGAAAGTACTGCTGTGCATGTTCAGAATTTTATGCTAGTTCTTAGGGGCAATTTCTCCAAATGGATTAGTTTTGCACATACCATGATAGTAATGAACCTAAGCCAGGGTATATGCAAATTTAGTGCAAATACTTGGTGCAATAGTTGCACTGTGCCAGAAGAGAGCCACCTTCTGGAATTTATAAGATGTAACATGTATAGACTGGAGGAGTAGCCTAGTGGTCAGAACACTGGCTTGGTAACCAAGCAACCAGGGTTCGATTCCCACTAGCACTCCTTGTGGCCTTGGGCAAGTCATTTAACCTTCCACTGCCTCGGAAGAAAGGCCTGGCAATCTACTTCCAGTGACACTGCCAAGAAAACCCAGGAGCTTCTGGGTCGCCAGGAGTCGGGACTGACTCGAAGGCACACATTGCATTTTTGCAACATGTATAGGCAACTTAAGTTCTGGAAGAGCTGTTCTATCCCAGCGCTGTTGGAAGGCATCACCCGCTTGTATGCCTGATTAACCCTCTTATTCAAGGAGAATATCTGTTAGAGGTTAGCAGCTTTGCTTTATGATGTTCATGCAAACGGTGCACAAAATGTGACTGATCTCCTGAAGTGCCATTAAATTACTACAAGTATTAGAGGCAAATTGTAACTTCTGTGTTTGCCAGATCTCTAATTTGATTACCAAACGATACAGCAAGCACATTTGCTTCATACATTTCTACTCTTACAAACATAGCATATGTTGGGAAAAAGGTACTGAATCTAGGTAGCTGCATAGTCAAGCAAAAGCCTCAATAGTTTTGATAGCTTAGATTATTGCTAAGCTTGGTATAGAGAAGAGAGGAACAGAGGAGATGCTGGGTATTGAACGAAGTGTGAAAATTTGTATCCTCCTATTCTCACTATGGTAAAGAATGAAACAGAAAGATGACAAAACAAAAGACCCACTGGCTGTTGAGGTATATCTGGAGCTTTTCAGACCAGAATAATATAGATTGGATGGGTCAATGAGGCTTTTCTTTTATCATCCAGTATACTATGTACCAAAAATGGGCAGACCTGGTGACAGTGCTGCAAATTACCATGCATCAGACTTGATTTAGTTTGATTTAGTTTTAGTGTTTGCATGGCCTCTGCTCCTTGTGATGACTGAGGCTAGGAATAAAGCCGAGGCAGTATTCATAACTCTTAGGAGGAGGGATTCTTCACAATTGTACTTTGACACCTGGTGACTCAACATAGGGTGCCATGTGTACTAGTTCTGTTACTGTGATGGCTGAGTTAGATGGGGGTGAGAGTCCGGCCACCATCTGAAATTGAACATATCCAAAACCAAGCTTCTTATCTTCCCCCCCCCCCCCCTAAACCCACTTCTCCCTTCCGCCTTTTTCTATTTCCATGGATAATGCTCTACACTTCCCTGTTTCCTCGGCTTGCAACCTTGGGATCCTCTTTGACTCTCCTTTTCCTTCTCCACACACCTTCAAAAGATAACTAGGACATGTCGTCTCTTTCTCTATATGATCAGCAAAATTCACCCTTTCCCTTTCTGAATATACTACTAAGACCCTTATCTACTCTTTAGTCACATCGCAACTAGATTATTGCAACCTCCTCCTTGCTGGTCTTTCTCTAAATCATCTCTCCCTTCTTCAATCTGTTCAAAACTCAGCTGCATGGCTAAGCTTCCACCAGTATCGCTATAATCCCTCTTCTCAAGTCACTTCATTGACTCCCTATCCATTTCTGCATCCAGTTCAAACCTCTCCAACTGACTTATAAGTGCATTCATTCTACTGCTCATCACTACCTTTTTTTCTCGTATTTTTCCCTATACCCCTTCTCGGAAATGCTGCTCTTCAGGCAGATCCCTTCTATCTGTCTTCCTCTTCCACTGCCAACTCCAGACTTCAATCTTTCCACCTTGCTGCTCCTTATTCCTGAAACAAACTACCCGAGTCAGTAAGTCAGGCTCCATCTCTGGCCCTGTTCAAATCCAGGGTAAAAACTCATCTCATTGAGGCTATTTTTGGATCCTAATCTGCTTAGTCTCCTGTTTACTTCCTATGTGTTTCCTTACTATTCCCCTGGATATATCCTAGTCCCCAGTTGTTGTGTTGTCTGGACTAGACTACGCTCTGATGAGCAGGGGCTGTCTCTTGCATGTCTCTGTATAGCACTGTGTATGCCTTGTAGCACTTTACAAATGATTAATAATAATAGTAAATCGGGGGAACATCCTAATTATTATATCCTAATTAATGATTTAATGAGAAGGTGGTATAGAAAAACTTAAATAAAGAAAGAATTAGTTGGGAATAAAGGCTCATAGCACCATAGTCCGGTAGAAGCCCCTTCCAATTGAGCTGGAAGCCTAAAGGAGAAGGAAAGACTATATTTAGAAAGATGAAACTAAGATTTTCAGAACGCATGCCATGGTGTTGTAAAGTATTGCAGAATGGGAAGATTTTGCGCAGTTACTTTGTTGCTGGATATAAAAGATTGGTGCTTTCTCTATAATATTACCAGTGACTGCAGCTAGTAGTATGTGTAAGGCGGGCAAGAATAACTAATTATCAAACAAGAAAGAACTAGGAGTATGCTTCTCTGTGGATGATACCAAAATCCACAATAGGGTAAACACCCTGGAAGGTGTGGATAACATTTGGAGGGATCTAGCGAAGATTGAAGAATGGCCAAATATTTGGCCGCTAGGATTTAGTGCTAAAACATGCAAGGTTGTGAATCTTGGCTACAAAAATCCAAGGGATTGGTATAGTATCGGGGGTGAAGTATTCCAGTGCATAAAGGAAGAGTGGGATCTGGGCGTGATCTATCAGATAATCTCAAAGTGGCCAGACAGATAGGAAAGGTGACTGCTAAAGCCAGAAGGATGTTTGGGTACATAGGGAAGAGGTATGACCAGCAGGAAGAAGGTAATAGTGCCATTTTATAAGTTTTTATTGAGACCTTATTTGGAGTACTGCATACAGTTCTGGAGACTCCATCCTCTTTATATCCTTTTGAAGATGCAGTCTGTCCAGAGGGCAGCTACTAAAATGGTCAGTGGTCCTTGTCATAAGGCATATGAGGGTAGACATTAAAGATACCAATATGTATACTTCGGAAGAAAGGCAGGAGAGGGGTGATATGACAGAGATATTTAAATACCTCTGTGTTATAAATGAACAGGAGGCGAGCCTCTTCCAGTTGAAAGGAAACCCTGGAATGAGAGGTCATAGGATGAAGGTAAAGGGGATAGTGCCCTTGTATACGTTTCTAGTGAGATCTTATTTGGAGCAATAATCAAACTGTCATAAACTGTATGACCTCAAGGCAAACAGTTAATGTAATAAAGCAACTTAGAATACGCTCACCTTGAATACTGTGCTCATTTGTTGAGGCCATCTTCTCAAAAGGACATTGAGAAGATAAAACCAGTGCAAGGAAGGGCTGCTAACATTGTTTTATTTATAACAGAATTTAAACATGACCATATCAGATATTGAAGATATTGATAGGAGCAAGATTGAGAGGTTGGATAAAAGATGGGGTGGGGGTCCTGGTGTTTTATGGTAATTTATATGAATATCTAGATAAAGTAATAGAGAAACAGGACATCTGGGAGGCAGAATGGATGGGCCAACTAGTCTTATGTATCATCCTCTACTTTGTGTCACCTCTCTTGTCACAGGTTAGAACAATAAAACAGCAGGGAAAATAGAGCTGTGTATCATTTCTGTTCACTTTGAGGCATTAATCATTTTTCTGTTCAGTATCTTGAGAGCTATACTGTTTGTCCAATTTTGAAACAATCAATGTTTTAATCTCCAGTGTCTCTTAACTGGCATCCTCTCATTGCACGCAGCATTGCTGTACAAGGGACCAAGCCAAAGAAAAGATTAGAAACATAGGGAAAAATACAGAATACTGAAAAACGCTGTGGTTTTGGTGATTGGTGATGTTACAATTGAAAATTGTTATTTCTGTAATGTTAAATTAACCTAGGCTGGTTCCTAACCACCAGTGAGTGAATAATTTTTTTCTGTTAGGTGGATTCATATTAAGTTTTTTAGTTGTTTTCATGTGTTGCAGTTTTCTGTTTCCCATAGAGACAGCTGTGGTTTTGTAGGAAAAGCAAGAAATTCAGGTGGCTAAACATAAAGCATTTAATGTGTATGTTTCAGAAAATCACTTGGAAAATTAACAATTGTGTTTAAAAAAGAATGGAGCTATCAGTATTGAGAAATTCTTAGTTCTGCTTTTCAGAGACATGTTATGTATTTAATATACGTAGCATTCCAATTATGAAAAAGGTATTGGTTGAAAGGAATTCTCCTATTGTGTATGAAAAGCAAAAATAATCTGATGTTTGCTGTAATTGCAAGATTAACAGAAATCAAATCATTTGCCTACATAACAGTGAGTTGCAATATGTTTTTCACTTCACAGATTAAAGAAAGCAAACATTGCTTTTGAGCACATGTTTGAAGAAGTACCAATTGTAATTAAGAATTCTCACCTAATCGATGTCTTGCTTTGGGAGCTGGATAAGAAGTCAACTGTGGCAGATAAACATGAACTGCTTAGCCTGGCTAGTAGGTGAGTGGCCTTCCTTGTAGCACTTATTGGTCTGATGCAAAAACGTTAGCGCACCATTTGCACATAGTAGGACTCCTGCCCATACTTACTGCTGTGTCACAATGCAGAGTAGGGACTGGTGTAATCGTTACTTGTGCAGATAGTAGATCAGCCCCTATTAAAATAACATGATGATGAGCTGTGTATTCCGATGATGGGGTAATGAGGTCATTATCTATTTCCACCTGGATGCAAAGACATATGTAGAAGACTGGAAGGCTGAGTGTAGAGTTCAGTAGCGCCATTGTTCAAACACCTAGTCGGAAGTGAAGTAAAACTTCGGTGCGTATAGAAGAAAACCTCATATGTGTTGGAGGTACATTTTAGCGCATGAAACATCGGCGCATATAGGAGAAAACAAATTAGCATGTAGAACAGAAATGTTTTCTGGTATAACTTACCCACTGGTGACGTTATAGTTTGCATGGACTTCCCCATTGCCATGAGAGTAAACATTTATTACTCTGCACTGAAAATTATTTTAGATTTTATGCTGACACTTGTGCTGATGTTATATCATTCCCATATGTGCTACGGATATGTTGCTGCTAGTGCATACGTTTTCTACGCATGCATCTGGTGCCCGTCACACATTTAGTGCAGAAATTTTGCATATCTCATTTGCATGCGTTTTACTTATAGCATACCAGCGCACAACTTTTGCAGCACTTTGTATTAGAAAACAGTGCACACAGCTTTTAGCACTCAGCTTTAACCTTTCTTTCTGCATCAGTCTCATCTTTAAATGCTTTTCTATTCCAGCAACTAACGTGTAAATTTGATTACTATCCTTTTCAAATAAATATGACTGGTTTAACACATTGACATACAGTATACTAGCAATTTCATGTCAGTGATTTCAAATGCAAGTCCCTGCAGATTTGGCTAGAGTATTTATCTTGCATTCTAATAGAAGATAAAGATGTGGCTGTATGATCTCGTTTACAGTTTGGGTCTGATGGTTAGGGAGAACTCATGGTTGTGAACCTCCTTGGGAAGGTTTGTTTTTTCTGTCTGCATATGCTACTGTTTAACATATGCTTGCTTTTTGTATTTCACATTATTTTTGTAGGGCCCGATATTCAGCTAGCCGCTGCTGCTGAACCTTAAAACCGGATATTCATTTCCGGGACCATATCTGGGGTGATGAAAGTTCATCCAGTCTTTACTGTGCCTGACCTTTGCTCAGTGATCGACGGGTGCCGCTCCTGGCATGCCCCGATGCTAACCGGTTAATATCACGGCATGCAGCACCAGCACTAACCGTATTAGTGTCACTGAATATTCTGGACAAGGGCATTAACACAGCAGATCTGCTGGCTGTGTTAATCCTTTTGAATATCCCCCATATTGTTTATTAGTTTTATTGTAAATGCTTTTGTATATTTTTATTATTAACTGCTCTATGGCGAACAGTGCAACTTGGTAAATCAAGCTTACATAAATATATTTCTGTGTAAACAGTTTTGATATGCTGAAAATCTACATGCAGAGATGGGAGCAGAAATGGGCATCAAAGGTACCTTAAAAAATTGGAGGGGCACTTGGAGCATACTTATCAGATACTTCATATTTCAGTTCACATCTGTTCAAGTTATCTGTTCTCAACTCTGTTTCCCTGGCAACAAACGCAAACATACTACTATAACTTCAAACAAGAGTTCCCCTTTTTCAATGTTTTAGGCCAAAAAACACAATCCCAGAGAGACTTACATAAAAAAAATTAGTGTCTGTAACTGGTTTTGTTTGTTACTGCTACTAAACTACAAAAGAAAAACAATTCTGTGGCCGGTAGCCACAGGGATTCTAGGCCTCTGTTCAAACTTTACTGTGCTTAAGCAAAGACTTGCCTCTGATAGTTTTTGGCTTCTGACATTGCTCTGTTCAGTATAAATCCTGAAAATATACACATGAGCCTGGCAGCATTTCAAACTTGCAAATATCACACTTTCAATCATGCATATTTAAAGTAATTGGCACATGCATAGAGGGAAAATACTCCTTATCTCCAGGAACAAGCAGGAATGAGTCCTCACATATGGGTACGTCGGTACCGACGGAGCCTGCGCGGGAATGCTCCCCAGCTTCCCAGGATGAAAGCTTTTGGGGCATCCCACAGCGCATGCGCGCTGCCTTCCCTAACCAACTCTCCTCAGTTGTTCTTTTCCGCGGAGCCAGCAGGTCGTGTTCCTGTCACCGCTGAAGACGTTCTTTATTTTAATTTATTTCTTTGGTCGCGTGTCTGCCTTCCCTGACGCCGGACCGGTACCGCCGCTCTTTTCTTTAAAAAAAACAAAACAAAAAAACCTTTCTTTTTTCCTCACTTGGTGTATTTTCTTCTTAGGCCTCCAGGCCCACAAGAAATTTTTCCCTTATGGAAAAACCAGCCTCCGGGTTTAAAAAATGCACTAAGTGTAGCGGTACAATTTCTGTCACAGATACCCATGAATGGTGTCTGAAATGTTTGGGGCCTGAACACTCCATCCTGGATTGCCAGTCCTGTTCTCTAATGTCTAAACGAGGGTTACAGAACCGGGCAGCCAAGTTCCATGTGCTGTTTCCCACGGATGCACCGGCGGTGGCATCGACATCTTCCAGGTCTTCCTCTCCTGATGGGTCTCAGGTAACCAAACATACTTTTAGCAGGTCCTCGAAGGGCAAATCTCCCTCTAAGCATCGAGATGCCTCCGGGCTTGCCCTTGAGGATCCTGCCCCAGCCAAACAACCCCGGCGGGAAGCTCTGGCTTCCAAAGCTCCTCCTATGGGGTTACAGGTTGACATCGATGGCTCGGCCTCGACCGATCACCTGTTAGACTGCTCTGGGGTACCAGCACAATCTCCCGGTACCGACATCCAGGCAGTCGTGGCATCCATGGATCACACTGTGCAATCCATGCAGCAGGCTATACTGGCTTTCATCAAGGCTGCGATGCGGTCGGTACCACAACAAGCTCCGTTGTCGGTACCGGTACCAACTTCGATACCGGTACCGGCTGCATTGACATCGGCCAGGATACCGATTCCAGCTCCCTGTCCTGGGCTCTTTCTCGGTACCGATCCGGTACCGGGGACACCCGATGTCGGTACCGATCGATACGCCTATCAATCTTTGGAATCGAGCAGACGATACTTCGATTCTTCTGATGATTCTGATTCATCGGATGAGTCCCCTGAAGTATCTGTCACCCTTCCTGAGGAGCCTTCTTCTCCAAAAAGGAGAATGTCTCCTCCAGAGGATTTGTCCTTTCAAGACTTCATAATAGAAGTAGCTAAAGGACTCTCTATTTCAGTAACCTCTGAAAAGGAACCTAGAGCAAAAAAAAATAGATATTTTGGGATACTCTAAGGTTCCCAGAGAGGCAGTCACCTTGCCAATTCATGAAATTCTTCAAGAACATTTGATTGAATTGTGGGAGACTCCTTTCACCCTTTCTCCTCATTCTCGTAGATTGGACACTATGTACCGTGTCCCTCCTTCTTCTGGATTTCAAAAAACTCAGCTTCCTCACCACTCCATTGTGGTGCAGTCAGCTATGAAGAGGATAAAGAGTACCAAAAGACACTCTTCTACTCCTCCAGGAAGAGAATGCAGGACCTTGGATGCTTTTGGTAGGAAAATCTTCCAAGCCAGCATGCTTATTGCCAGAATCAATTCATATAGCCTTTATATTGGTATGTTTCTGAAGGAGGTTGCAGAAAAGCTGCACAACTTTCTCCCTTTTATTCCAGAGGATAAAAGGGATGAGTTCCTTCTTTGGCTTAAGCATACTTAAGACATTTCAAAGTTTCTCCAGGACCAAGCAGGAAGTCAGTCCTCACTTATGGGTGACGTCGGCGCCGACGGAGCCCTCGCGGAGCAATTTTCCCCAGCTTTCAAAGAAAGCCTTTGGGAATTGCAGCGCGCATGCACGGTCCCCTTCCCGCCCAAGGGTGCCATCTTAGCCAGTCTTCTTTTTTCCGCGGAGCCCTACAGACGTACCCGTCGTGTCCCCACGAAAAAGTTGATTTTCTTTAGAATTACTCTGTTTTTTCATTCGGTTCGACGCCGGTCTTTTTCCCGCCGGACTCGCGACGCCGGTCACGAGTCCTCTTCTTATTTTTCGGTTTTTCTGACTTAGTCAGTTTTCGTTTCGGTTTTTCCCTGGCAGCCCGGTCCTTTGACCTCGCCGGGGCCCTTTTTCCCCCGATGGCTGCCAGTGGTTTCAAGCGGTGTGGTCAGTGTGACCGAAATATGTCACTAACTGACACACACGACAATTGCCTCCGCTGCCTGGGCCCGGATCATGAAGAAATGATCTGTGGGCCTTGTGGCAAACTATCCTCCAAAGCATTGAGAAGTCGGCGGCATCAGCGGGATAGAATCTTCGCTGACCCCAGCCGTACCCGGACCTCGTCGGAGGCCTCCGCGTCCAGGGGTTCCAGCTCGGACCGTCGCCGGAGTTCCTCCGACAGGGGTTCTCCCTCCGGGGACCATCGACGGAAGGTGAAACCCGCGAGGGCGGCATCGGTGGACGCTCCTGGCTCCGCGAGGGCCAGGTCGCATAGCCCCGATAGCCGCCCCGGGTCCTTGGAGAAGGAGCACCTCACGAAGCGACCTCGCCTGGAGTCGGAGCTGCCTGCTCGGGTAAGTCCTGTGGTCCTTCTGGACTCGCCTCCGCGACAGCCGACGTCGGGCCCGACGCCGTCGGGGCCCGAGTCGGGGGCTGCTGGGTCACCTGAGCTCGGACTCAGGTTGACGGCCTTGGAGAGCAGACTGTCTGCCTTCATGGACCAGCAGCGGGCACTGCTCGCTGGCTTCGCTGGCGCCGCTGCCCCGACCGCCGGGACGTCGACGTCGAAGTCGACCCCGGAGACCGAGCCGATCCTCGAGTCGATGCGAACTCGAGTCGATCCTCGGTCGAGGTCGCCCTCGGCCTCCCGTTCGGGACCGAGGTCGCCGACGCCGACTCCCTCGGCGTCAGGGCGGCAGGCGCCGCGCCCTGCCCGGGCCGACCCCACCGAGTCCTCGTCGGAGTCGGTCTGGGAGTCTGAAGAGGAAGAGTCGCCTGATTCTTTTCGGACTCGGTGTGTCCCCTCGGACTCACCTGAGTCCAAACCTCGGAAGCAGTACCCCCCGGAGGATGCCCGGTTCTCGGACTTCGTCAGGGATATGGCCAAGGCTTTGGCCTTCCCTGCGGATCCCGAGGAGGAGCCTCGAGCCGAAGAGCTCGACGCCCTCCAGTATGACTTTCCCGCCAGGGAACACTTTACTGTACCGGTTCCTCCCATGCTGGAACGACTACTCTTCCGCATGTGGGAGAGTCCGGCCACCTCGCCGGTCCTGAGCAAGCGGGTTGATTCTATCTATCGAGTCCGCAAGAGCCCTGGCTTCCAGAAAGCACAGCTACCACACCATTCCATGGTAGTGGAATCGGCCATGCATCGTCTTAAGAGCCAGAAGATGCACTCCTCGGTGCCTCCTGGCAGGGAGGCCCGTAACCTGGATGGCCTTGGTAAGAAGTGTTTCCAGGGCTCTATGCTCGCCTGTCGTGTCCAGACCTACCAGCTATACATGGGCATGTATCTCCGAGACCTGGCTAAAGAGCTAGCCGGTTTCTCCGCTGGTTTGTCCGAGGAACCCTTGCGGAGGTTCCTGGCCTTGTCCACTGGCATTCGGGAATGCTCAAAATTCATGTCCCGAGCAGCCTATGATGGCTTTGAAGCATCGGCTCGAGTGGCCGCAGCCGGCATCGGTGCCCGCCGACAGGCTTGGCTTCAGTCGTCTGACCTTGAGCCCTGGGTGCAGGACAAGTTGGTCGATGTCCCTTGCCGAGGCGAAAACCTCTTTGGCAAGCCCATGACTGATAAGGCTGCACAAATTGAGACAGAGACTCTCACCAGGACTAGGCTTTCTAGGAAGACCTCCGCCCCTTCCCAGAAAAAGAAGGGCTCGGGAAAGAAGTCCTTTTACCCGAGGAAGGCGACTGCCTACAAACAATACCCCCACTATCAGGCCCCTGCAGCTCCCCAACAGGGCCAGCAGGCCAAGGGACGGGGTAACGGGTCCCGTAGGCAGCAAGCCCCCAAGCCTGCACCACCAGCCCCTGCTCCGCAGGGTGGGGGTTTTTGACTCCTTAAGCATAGCCTCTCCCCCCCCGCTGGCTCCTCCCAGTACCGGAGGCCGGCTGGTTCACTTCGCCCACAGGTGGTCCAGCATCACCTCAGATACCTGGGTGCTTCAAGTCGTGCGAGAAGGCTATCTTCTCCACTTCCACCAGGTCCCTCCCTCCTATTTTCCGGGAGAACCTCCACGACCCCCTCTGCACAGGGGATTACTCCTTCAGGAGTTAGCAGGTCTTCTACGGGATCAGGCGGTGGAACCGGTGCCCCACCACCTGAAGGGTCAAGGCTTTTATTCCCGGTATTTTCTAATACCAAAAAGAACAGGAGGCCTCAGACCCATCCTGGACTTGCGCAACCTCAACAAGTTCCTCGTGCGGGAGAAGTTCAAAATGCTTACCCTTGGAATCCTTCTGCCCTACCTCCAGCAGGGAGATTGGCTATGCTCCTTGGATCTAAAGGATGCCTACACGCACATCCTCATCCACCCAAGCCACCGCCAATACCTAAGGTTTGTGGTGGCAGGAAATCATTACCAGTACAGAGTACTGCCCTTTGGCCTATCCTCCGCACCGCGAGTCTTCACAAAATGTCTCGCGGTGGTGGCGGCCCATCTCCGGCTTCACGGCCTCTATGTCTTTCCGTACCTCGACGACTGGCTCATCAGAGCAGCGTCCGCTCTGGAGGTCACCAACGCCACGCGCCGCACGGTGACTCTTCTGCAGTACTTGGGCTTTGTTATAAACTTCGCAAAGTCCACTTTGCTCCCCTCACAGGATCTCGAGTTCATCGGCGCAAGGCTGCACACTCCTCAGGCACGAGCGTACCTACCGCTCGACAGGGCTCAACGGCTCATGGACCTAGCCGACCGTTTTCGCATCCAGCCCCTGGTCTCCGCCAGGCGCTTCCTGAGACTACTCGGCCATATGGCTTCCACCGTCCATGTGACCCCCAATGCCCGCCTGAATATGCGGCCTGCTCGATGGTGTCTCCGCCGGCAGTGGCGACAAGCCACAGGCGGCCTAGCAGACCTAGTGCGCGTCTCCGAGCCGCTGATCTTGTCTCTCCGGTGGTGGCTCAAGCGGCCGAACCTGATATTCGGCATGCCTTTCCAGTCACCTCAGCCGGCCTGGGTGCTGACAACAGATGCATCCCTCCTGGGCTGGGGAGCGCATTGCCAAGGGGCACGTACTCAGGGCCTCTGGACCACGTGGGAGTCTGCTCAGCAGATCAACTTCCTGGAGCTCAGGGCGATCCGCCTGGCTCTCAAGGCCTTCTCCCACCTGACTTCTCACCAGTCCGTCCTTGTCCAGACGGACAATCAAGTTGCCATGTTCTACGTGAACAAGCAGGGGGGCACGGGCTCCTTCCTCCTCTGTCGGGAGGCACAGAAGCTCTGCTCTTGGGCCGTCAGTCACGGCGTTCTCCTCAAGGCAGTTTATCTCCCAGGCCAAGAGAATCGCCTGGCGGACAAACTCAGCAGGATCCTCCAGCCGCACGAGTGGCGTCTGGATCCCTTGGTAGTTCAGAAGCTCTTTCTAAAGTGGGGCCTCCCCACGGTGGATCTCTTTGCCAGTCCTCACAACCGGCAACTTTCTCGCTTCTGCTCTCGTCAGCCACACCCCCTTCGGGTTGCGGCGGACGCTTTTCTACTCTCATGGTCGGGGAGCCTTCTGTATGCTTTCCCTCCCATCCCGCTAGTCTCTCGGACTCTCTTCAAGGTTCTCCGAGACAAAGCCTTCATGATCCTGGTGGCTCCTCGCTGGCCCAGACAGCCGTGGTTTCCACTCCTGCTGCAATTAGCGGTGGAGGATCCGTTCCCTCTGGGGTTTCAACCGGATCTCCTCACTCAGGATCAGGGGTCTCTGCTACACCCCAACCTCAGGTCTCTCAATCTGATGGCCTGGCTGCTGAGAGGGTAGTCCTTGCTCCCCTCCTCCTGCCGGCAGAGGTGGAAGAGGTCGTCCTAGCTTCTCGGCGACCTTCTACTCGAAAATGCTACGCCCTTAAATGGCGTCGCTTTTCCGTTTGGTGTACCCGACAGTCTCAGGATCCCTTCTCCTGCCCGGTGTCGGTGGTCTTGCAGTACTTGCTTTACCTCTCTAATCTGGGACTTAAGTCCAACTCCGTCAAAGTTCACCTCAGTGCTCTTTCAGCACATCATGTGCCGGTGGACGGCAGACCTCTCTCCAACGACCCTCTCGTAGCGAGGTTTCTCCGAGGTCTCCTTCTACTTAAACCACCTCTGCGCCCGCCAGCGCCTGACTGGGACCTGAATGTGGTTTTACAGCGGATCACCTGTCCGCCTTTTGAACCTATGGCTACCTGTTCTCTCCGTTTTCTCTCTTGGAAAACACTGTTCTTGATAGCCCTCACTTCCGCTAGACGCGTAAGTGAATTGCAGGCCCTCGTGTCTGATCCCCCTTACACTCGGTTCTACAAAAATAGGGTAGTCCTACGGACTCACCCAAAATTTCTTCCAAAAGTGGTCTCCCCTTTTCACATCAATCAGGAGGTGGTACTTCCAACCTTCTTTCCCAGACCACACTCCAGCCGAGCTGAAACGGTCCTCCATACCCTGGACTGTAGAAGGGCTTTGAACTTCTACCTTGACCGTACGCGGGAGCACCGTAAAGCTGCTCAGCTTTTTGTGTCTTTTGACCCCAATAAATTGGGGCTCCCGGTCTCCAAGCGTACTCTGTCCATCTGGGTTGCGGACTGTATCTCTTGGGCTTATGGGGCAGCCGGACTCTCCTTGGAAGGTCGAGTCACGGCTCATTGCGTTCGGGCAAAGGCTACGTCAGTGGCTTACCTCCGCTCTGTTCCGCTGGCAGACATCTGCCGGGCCGCTACTTGGTCTTCGAGCCAGACTTTTGCGGTCCATTACTGTCTCGAGAGGGAGTCCCGCAGGGACAGTGCTTTCGGACAGGCAGTCCTCCGTAATCTCTTCGAGGTCTGAGCAACTCCTACCCTCCATCCCCGATGTGGGCTACCGGTGGGTAATAATTCAGCGAAGATTCTTTCCTTCTGTGCTGCTGAGCTAGAGGGAGCTCATTTTTGTGCTTAGGGTCTCCGGTAGCCTTGAGCTTGGGAGTCCCATAAGTGAGGACTGACTTCCTGCTTGGTCCTGGAGAAAGCGTAGTTACTCACCTGTAACAGGTGTTCTCCAGGAGCAGCAGGAATCAGTCCTAACAACCCTCCCTCCTCCCCGTGGAGTTGCAATCATCTGCTTTAGTTTTTTTGCAAATTTTTATGCTGTCTTTTTTAGCTATGTCATCTGACTGGCTAAGATGGCACCCTTGGGCGGGAAGGGGACCGCGCATGCGCGCTGCAATTCCCAAAGGCTTTCTTTGAAAGCTGGGGAAAATTGCTCCGCGAGGGCTCCGTCGGCGCCGACGTCACCCATAAGTGAGGACTGATTCCTGCTGCTCCTGGAGAACACCTGTTACAGGTGAGTAACTACGCTTTTCCAACAGGGCAGCCTTTGATTCTTTTGAAGGTGCCAGCAGAGCCTCAGGCATTATTATAGCTGCTCGTAGAATTGCTTGGCTCCAGGCTTCTGATCTAGAACCCTGGGTTCAAGATGGTTTAGGAAATCTGCCCTGTACAGGTGAAAATCTCTTTGGCAAAGAGTGGCAAATTAAAGCCACTCAAATGGATGCAGAAAATGCTGCTCTGGATAGACTTTCTAAGTCTACCTCCACTCCGGCCAAGAAAAAATCTTTTAAAAAGTCTTTTTACAAAAAGGGCAGATTTCCTTCCACTTCTGGTCAACAGTCTTCTACAGGTCGCTTTGCTACTAAGCGTCAGCAACCTAAACAGGCCAGGTCTAAACCTGCAGGGGCTGCTGCAACCCAGCAGTCCCAAACCCCTCAGGGTTTTTGACTTGATACTAGAGAACTTAACCTTTCTGGCTCTACAACAACCAGAGCCTCTCACCATTCCAGGAAGGTTAGTTCATTTTGCTCCCAGATGGGAGCAAATCACATCAGAGCAGTGGACCCTCTCTATCATAAGAGAGGGCTACAAACTTCATTTCTCAGACCTTCCTCCCTACACCAGGGTGAGACACTTCAATTCTCCCACATCCCTCGACCTTCTGGATCAGGAGGTGACTACCCTTCTGGCCCAGAGGGTCATAGAAGCAGTTCCGCTTCTTCAACAAGGGTCAGGGTTTTACTCCCCCTATTTTCTCATCCCAAAGAAAACAGGGGGATTCAGACCCATTCTAGATCTCAGAGAATTGAACAAATTCCTATGCAAGGAGAAGTTCAAGATGCTTTCTTTAGGCACTCTCCTTCCATACCTACAGAGACAGGATTGGCTTTGTTCTCTAGATCTCAAGGATGCGTACACTCATATACTCATCCATCCATCCCACAGGAAATTCCTACGTTTTCTGTTCCAGGGAAAACATTACCAATACAGAGTGCTTCCTTTCGGTCTAGCCTCTGCTCCAAGAGTGTTCACCAAATGCATGGAAATAGTTGCTGCATTTCTACGCACTCTGGGAATATTTGTCTTCCCATACATGGACGACTGGCTCATCTGAGCTCCATCTCAGTCAGAAGCCCAAATTTCCCTGGACCGCACCAGGCGCATTCTGCAGTATCTGGGACTTGTGGTAAACCTCCCAAAGTCTCAGCTCACCCCTACTCAGTCCCTAGAATTCATAGGGGCCTGGTTGGACACCACTACTGCAAGAGCCTATCTTCCTGAGGCTCGTTGCCAACGTCTAATGCAGTTAGCCTCCCAAATTCAGTCAAAGAGCCACTTAACTGCCCGGGAGATGCTACAACTACTAGGCCACATGGCTTCCACAGTGCATGTGGTGCCCTATGCTCGCCTACACATGAGAGCAGCTCAATGGACTTTGTCCACACAGTGGACTCAAGCATCAGGAGCTCTCTCAGACCAAATAGCAACCTCCAAACGTCTCTTTTGGTCTCTCCAATGGTGGATGTCAACTCAAAATCTGTTGCTGGGGTCCCCCTTCCAACCTGTGTTACCCCAAGCAACCCTCACAACAGATACCTCCCAAACAGGTTGGGGAGCTCATCTACAAGACCTATCCACCCAAGGCACTTGGTCCCCACAGGAGACCTCTTCATATCAACCACTTGGAACTGCGAGCAGTGTTCCTAGCTCTCAAGGTCTTTCATACCCTCCTCAGCTACAAGACCGTCCTCTTTCATACAGACAACCAAGTAGCCATGTTTTACATAAACAAGCAAGGAGGAACTGGCTCTCTGTCGCTTTGCAACGAAGCTCTAAGATTATGGGCCTTCTCCAGAGAGCATCAAATCCATCTCCTGGCAGTTGTGAGACCATGCCGGTCCTAGGCGGTTGCCTAGACCCGGGATAGCCTGGAGTTGTGGTAAATAAAGGACACTGTAGTCGTGATCCAAATGAAATTAAAGTTGGGTTATATTCCCCTTCCCTTGAGGATGTCGTAGAATAAGGGACAACATAAAGAACGGTTGTTTTCACCAGGGTAAAGGATGTTTAACCAAAAATAATCATGCTGCTTCCCAGCAATAAAGTCCAACACTTTTCAATGTGCAAAATACAGTTTCTTTCTTGCTCTTTCCGTTTAACAAAGACTCTCTATATCATCAGTCACGCATACAGCACATTCCATTGGTTCAGGGATATTTTCTGAGCTATTGCTCTCCCATTGCATAGGGCTAGGACCTGCCCCTGTATAAGGACACTGAGCCCCTATGAAGCTGCTCTCTGTATCTTGCCCTGAGGAAACCTCAGTTGCCCCCCAGTTGGAGCTGCTTTTGTAAGTCCCAGATATCAGGAGCTGTGCTGGGGATTTCTTCCCACGGCTTGGGCCAATAAGAGTTCCCTTGCCGGTTATAAGCCTGGCTTCTATCCCGGAGACTCCCTTTTCTCACCTTAGCAGAAACAGGGTACTTATCTTTTCCTTTGGAGAAGATGGTCTCAAACTCCTCTGTCTCCAGCCAAGGCTTTCTTTCTGCCCTGCAGCTTGCTCTTTTGTGGGAACCCTGGTTACGATGTCTGGCTGAGGGAAACTCACTTCCTGCTTCCTGTGTACTTCTTTGGACGTGACCTCTGCCTCCTGTTAACTGGACAGTTTGCCTTGGTGTGAGGACCCCTCTGGCTGGGAAGACCTTGCTGCAGTTTTGCTTATCCCACCTGGGTTTGCCAGCCTGCCTTTCTCCAGCCCTGGTTCTCCAAGGTAACGTGTCTTCCTGCAATTGCTTGGGATTTCTACTCTCACCTTCTCTCCAAGCCTGCCTGAAACAGCAGTCAGAGTTCCTTTGGTCTCTGCTTTCCTCCTGGCATTCAAGCTCCGGCTCCCACCCTAATCCAGGCTCCAGCTTCCACTGCCAATGCTCATTCTGCTGCTTCCAATTCTCTTTCTCCTTTCCAATCTGCTTCCCACTCCAACTCTGTCTCTGTGAGATTCCCCACCTGCTTTTATCTCTCAGCTCCTCTAACGTGGAACGTGAGTCTGAGTCCAGGTGAGCCTGATTGGCACTCTCAATTCTTACTGCGTCACTACATCCATGTGGAAAGTTTGTTTTCCTTTTCCCTGCCTCTCTGTACTGTGAATGCTGCAACTGCCCCTGAGGCTGCAAGGTAAGCTCTTCTTCCTTTTCATTTCTTAATATTTCAGGGTCTGTGCTGTCTACCTCATGACACAGTATACCTCCCAGAAATCCAAAACTCTTGGGCAGACAGACTCAGTCGAGTTCTGCTTCCACACGAATGGTCCCTGCACATGGATCAGGTACTCAGAATCTTCCAGGAATGGGGAACCCCGGACATAGACCTCTTTGCAAGTCCGTGGAATGCCAAACTTCCCCAGTTCTGTTCCAGAATTCCGTGTCAGGGAGCTCTGGCCAAGGATGCCTTCCTCCTTCATTGGGGTCAGTGCTTCCTGTACGCCTTTCCACCCATTCCTTTGATTCCCAAGACTCTGTTCAAACTTCAGAGGGATCAAGGATCTATGATCCTCATAGCTCCACGTTGGCCACGCCAAGTGTGGTACCCTCTACTTCTGCATCTCTCCCAAGCCCCCTCCCTGGACTTGGGAGCTGCTCCAGACCTTCTATCTCAGGAGGAGGGGACTTTGTGACACCCAAACCCCAAGTCCCTTCACCTCAGAGCTTGGTTACTGAAGGCCTAGAACTTCAAGACTTCAATCTTTCTCAGCAAGTGAAGGATATCCTCCATGCTTCCAGGAAACCTTCCACTAGGCATTCCTATGCTTTTAAGTGGAAAAGATTTTTCATTTGGTGTGCTCAAAAGGGTCTTGACCCTCTGGCACTTCCTGTGAATTCTCTATTGGAGTATCTCCTGCATCCTTCCAATGCAGGCCTTAAGACGAATTCAGTAAGGGTCCATTTAAGTGCTCTTGCAGCATCCCTTAAGCCTATCAGTGGACAACCTGTTTCCTTCCATCCTCTTATTGCAAGATTCATGAGAGGCCTAACTTTAACTAAACCTCCCATTCGACCTCCTCCGGTGGCATGGGACTTGAACTTGGTTCTTGGTCAGCTTATGAAGCCACCTTTTGAACCCTTAACCACTACCTCCTTGAAATTTCTTTCCTGGAAGGTTATTTTCCTTATTGCAATCACTTCTGCTCGCCGCATCAGTGAACTGCAGGCCTTAGTGGCTAATCCACCTTATACAAGGTTCCATCATAAGGTAGTCCTTAGGACAAATCCTCACTTTATGCCTAAAGTGGTCTCACCTTTTCATCTTAATCAAGAGGTATATTTACCTGTCTTTTTTCCAGCTCCTCATGCATCCAGTGCTGAGAGGAACCTTCATACTCTAGATTGTAAAAGAGCTCTTGCTTTTTACTTACACAGGACACAGCAACATAGAAAGTCTTCCCAGCTTTTTGTTGCTTTTGATCCTTCTCATTTAGGACTTCCAGTCTCTAAAAGAACACTGTCCAATTGGATTGCTCAGTGTATTTCTTTTGTTTACCAGAGTAAGAACCTTTCTCTGGAGGGCCATGTAACAGCTCACAATGTGAGGGCCATGGCCACCTCTATGGCTCATATTCATTCTGTGTCCATCGATCAGATCTGTCGAGCAGCCACCTGGGCCTCGGTTCATACCTTCACAGCCCATTACTGTTTGGACAAGGACTCCCGCCGGGATGCCTTGTTTGGTCAGGCTGTCCTCAGACACCTGTTCCATTCTTGAACAACTCCTACCCTCCTTCCCTGAATGGATGCCTGAGATCCATAGGAAGACGAGGAACCCTCCAGGGTCTCATACCCTTGGGGATCTCCCAGGCATCTCAGCTAGGGAGTCCCCATATGTGAGGACTCATTCCTGCTTGTTCCTGGAGATAGCACAGTTACTTACCTGTAACAGGTGATCTCTGGGAACAGCAGGAATTAGTCCTCACAACCCTCCCACCTCCCCTAGGAGTTGTATCTCTCTGTCTTTCCTTTTCTCTCTCTCTCTATTGTCTCAGCTTTAAACTTGAACTGAGGAGAGTTGGTTAGGAAAGGCGGGAAGGCAGCGCGCATGCGCTGTGGGATGCCCCAAAAGCTTTCATCCTGGGAAGCTGGGGAACATTCCCGCGCAGGCTCCGTCGGTACCGACGTACCCATATGTGAGGACTAATTCCTGCTGTTCCCAGAGATCATCTGTTACAGGTAAGTAACTGTGCTTTATCCACAGGACTATATCTTAATTCAAGTACACTGTGCTCAATTTTAGAAATATCAAAAGCAAGTCAGGTTTAACGTGTTAAATGGATCTATTTTTATATGAGGCAAGCGGTAGAAAAAGGCAGTACAACATTTAGACTGTCTAGGCATTTTAAAATGGACTTGTGCACCTAGATTGCCCAGCAACAAATATGCATGGGGTTCACACTGAAAATACTTGGAGCCATGTAAGGATGAGTAATTCCCCTGGTTACATTTAGGTTGGAGGAGTAAAACCATGTGTACATGGCAGTTTCAGTTGTTTCTGCACTATTTAATCCTCCTCAACTGTCCACATAAGATAGCAGATATGCAATACATGGGTGCTTTTGATGCATGTAATTTATGCAAATTTTTAAAGAGAAACTGCAATTCCTATGTAAATAATGCTCCATTCTCCTAGTGCATAGCAGGTGCTTGGTTTTTCCCATCCCCAACATCCAACATCGATAACTCGAAAGATTATAATCCACATCATAACAATGGATGCAGTTCAGAAGCATATTCAATTCAGGTTTATAAAAAGTTTTATGTTCAAGGCGATGTACTGACAGAGTGAATCACAATTATGCCAAGTTATGATATATAAAACACTAAACTGAATAACAAACGACCCCCAAAATACAACATGAACCAATAAATATAAAATACTGTTGTCACAACCAATATCAGTATAAAATAAAACCATGATAGCTGGCCAAAAGAAAGCCAACACCAAACAATGCCACAGTATAAGATGATAATAATTACATATGTTAACAAATAAAAAAATAACCCAACTGTTCTTTTGCAGACAGGCCAAAAAGTCAAAGAAAAGAATCATGCTTTGTCTTGTTGATGCCTTGAGCTGCCAATGAAAATGAATGGGAAAAAAAATGCATCTCTGAAGACAAATTGTTGTACAAATCTGGTGCAGTACTGGAGAAAAACGTCCACCTATTCCTTCCTGCTAGACCAATCCAGACAAAAGGGTTATGCTCCCCAGTCAGCACATGGAGGCAAACCCAAACAACTTTCAATGATGTTATCACTTGTATATACATTGATGCAGCACTGAGAGAAGCCGGTATTATCTGCCTCCAGCAGGTAGCAAGGTATGTGGACTGGTGCAGAAGTGCAGATAGGTCTGTCTCCCCCTGACCAATATCAGTCTTCTGGCCTGTGTGTGTGAGACCTTGGCCTAACATTTGCTTGGAGCTTGGGTATGCACATTATTTCCTTGAGCTGACAATTACCCCGTGTTCAGTGCTGTTATCCACAGGTTCTAGCCACTGGTGGGTTGGAGAGCAGACTGAGGGCCCGTGGGGGGGTGGAGTTGATAAGTCTAGGTCCGGGGCCCCTTCCCAATCGCTGTCCTATTTCTTTGTTCTGCTTATTTTTCCCTATTTTTAATTTTTGTCCTGGTTGTTTTTTGGTTTTTTTTGGCTTTCTGTCTTTGCCACTTGAATGAAACCGTTTCAAAAACAAAACTTTTATCCAACCAGCCTGACAGTTGCAGGGAATCTCCAGGAACAAGCAGGAATGAGTCTTCACATATGGGTACGTCGGTACCGACGGAGTCTGCGCGGGAACGCTTCCCAGCATCCAATCAGAAAGCTTTTGGAAGCATCCCAACACGCCTGCGTGCTGCCTTCCCGCCTTCCCAACTGCCTCTCCTCAGTTTTCGTTTTTCCGCGGAGCCGGCAGGACGTCCTGTCACCGCAGAAAATTCTTCTTTTATTTTTTAGTTTTCTTGTGGTCGGGGCTGCCTTCCCAGACACCACCGGTACCGATAGTGTTTCTTTTTTCCTTTCTTGTAAAATTTTTCCTTTAAGGAATATTTTTTTCTTCCTTAGTGTCTCACGGTTCTCAGGCCTTCTAGGCCTCTCCATTTTCCTTCATGGAACCGCCAGCCACTTTCCCCAAGAAATGTACAAACTGTGGCGGTACAACTTTATTTTTAGACACTCACAATTGGTGTCTAACCTGCTTGGGTCCTGACCATTTTCCTCCGGAGCCCTCGGGCAATAGTATTGTGAGAAGAAGTTTTCAACATTGAGTTCCCCTCGACACACGGTTCCCCTCCAACTTCAGGGCACCGACCATATCTTCTTCTACACAGGATCAGGTAACCCACAAACAGTCTGTTAAGACTAGCCAGTCCTCGAGCGGCAGTTCTCATGCACAGCATAGAGATGCCTATGGCCTTGTCCTCGAGAATCCACTGGCTTCAAAACCCCGGTGGGAGTCTTCGGCCACCAAAGCCTGTGTGTGGTTTCAGGTTGTTCCTGAGGTTCACCCCTCACAGAACATACCTGAGCCATGCCCGGTGGTGGCATCCGCTTCGAGCGGTACCGATACCCCGGCATCGGCACTGGTGTTGGATGAAACATTCCTCACCAAGAATCGTCGTCTGGCATCCTCGGTACCTGCGGGGCCAGTGGATACGCTCCAGATCGACCTTCCAGTATCGGTACCGACACCGATACTAGTACCGACGTCGGTACCCTCCAGACGTGCATCGATAGACTCGTTTCCTTCGATGCCGAGTCTGGAATCGATCTCCAGTCTGGAGGACTGGGTACTGACTCCCGTCGGTACCGAAGACTCGGTTCCGATAATTCGGATCCGCAACTCTCGGTTCCTCCGATACCGTTAGAGTTGCCACCGGCTGGTCTTCATCCACCGGTATCAGATACGGTTCTGAGGTCGGTACCGATATCCACAGTACCATTGCTGTCGGTACCTTCCATGCTTCTCTCCTCAGGCTCGCTTCCCTCGATGCTGAGTTTGGAATCGATCCCTAGCATGGATGATCTGTTACCGACTGTCGCTGGTTCTGACCTGCAGTACTAGGGACCACCACCTAAGGATCCCATACTGCACCATTCAGGATCTTCTATTCCTATATACTTGAATAGATCCCTCGATGCCAACGCTAGTTCTTCATCAGATCTAGCCTATCCAAGGGAAATTCTCTCTGGGGATCCTTCTTTCCAGTTTTTCCTCCTGGATATGGCAAAATCACTTGCCATTCCTATTCCTGGACAAGATCCTACACAAAGGAATACAGAATACCTCTCTGTTCCTAACAAAGCAAAGGAGAATATAATGCTTCCTTTGCATCATTCTTTGCAGGATCTCCTTCTACGAATGTGGGAAGCTCCTTTAAAGGTACCCCTACCTTCCAGGGCAACTGATTTCCTATATCAGGTGCCCCCCTCTCCAGGGTTTCAAAAGACTCAACTGCCTCATCATTCCATTGTGGTAGAATCAGCGATGAGGCGAGTGAAGAGTAATAAAAAGCATTCTTCTTGTCCACCAGGTCGTGAGTCTAAGACACTAGATGCCTTTGGACGTCAAACCTTCCAGACATCCATGCTTTCAGCAAGAATTCTCTCATATATTTTTATATGGGTCTATCTCTTGAGGAGGTCACAAAGAAATTACATCTTTTGACTCCTTTTCTTCAAGAGCCCAAGAGTAAAGACTATTCCTCACTGGTTAGTCATACTCAAAATATCTCTAGGTTTCTTACTCGTGCTACCTTAGACTCCTTTGAGTCTGTTAGCAGGACTTCTGCTATAGCTATAGGGGCACGACGTAGAGCCTGGCTTCAAGCTTCAGACTTGGACAAATGGGCACAAGAAAAACTGGGAAATACTCCTTGCACTGGAGAAAATCTCTTCAACAAGGAGTCTTTACTCCAGGTTACTCAGTTATCCACTGACTTTCCTTTTTCCAGAGGCTGTTCTACGCCGCCGCCTTTCCCAGTAGGTAGGAAATGTCCTACCAAACTTTCTTCCCCTAGGGGGAGAAGGTTTTGCCCATCATCTGCCCATCATACAGATGTTCCCAAACAGGGGAAACATCGCCCTGGTCTGAAGAATCCACAACCTCAACAGGGTCAACAAACCCAGCAGTCGCAGGGTTTCAAATAGATCATTCTCCATCTTGGTTGGTGGTTAGGGTGGCAGTCTGCTTCTTTCACTGGCAGTATCTGCCCTAAATTATCCTAACCTTCCTAGATATCTCTTCATGAGACATCTTTTTTCTAAGAGTCTTATGATGATCATGCCCATACTTTGGTTTTCCTCTTCCTCTTGAGGGAAAAAGAGGTAACAACTATCAATGGACAGTTGTTTCCCTGTACTAGCATGTATCATCTCACCTGTCAGAGACTTCCTCCATAGTCGGTCTCTTGCAACTCTGTCTTACCTCCCTCTTTCTTCAACATTGGGTTGTAAGAGTGGTTCTTTTACACCGGTAAGCTCCTTTAGTCCTCTACCTGTTTTACTGGGGGATTCTCCCTTCTGGAGTCCTTTTTCCCCTTGTTACCTTAGGGCAGCTCATCAGACAATAGGAAGTCCTATCAGGATTGTTTTTCCCAATCTAAAAAAAGGAAGAGGGAAAATAAATTTTCTATGCTGCCCTGGTAGTTGCTGCAGATACAGCAATTCCTAGTGGTTAGGCCACTGGTTGTGTTCTCTACGCAACCAGGGCTTCCCCTCCACTAGCAATCCTCCTAGCCTCAGTGCTAAGTCCCAAACAGGTTATTAACCTTGTTGGGAACCCCTATTATCATATTCTGGTTGGTTAACTTCTATTCTTTGCCTTGGCAGAATAGCTGGTCACCTGTTAGCTTTCCACTGTCAGCTTTTGCTTCCACCAACCTGCAGCATGCTCTCTGCATCTCTACAGAGTAGCTTTGCACTATGGGCCTTTGCTAGAGAGCATTAGTATCTTGCCTAGCAGATAACCCCAGATGGTTAGGGGAAGAGGGTTCCCCCAGTCATGTCTGGCGGGTATTCCCTGCCCTTTCCATCTTATCCTAAATCTCTTGAGGCATAAGCCTCAGGCCTTTTATTACGTGAAAGCCTAAAGGAGGGCCAATTCCCTGGCTTGGCCCATATCTCCTTGAGTCTTCTCGTCAGAGAGAACTTTCTCCAATGGCAGCTAGAGGACGCCTAATACCCATCTTGCCCTCATAGGCGGATCACTAGGGTATCTTCCTCCAGAGGCCTCCTCTATCCAATCTCCATACTGCAATTCTGGAGATATCTGGACTTCTTGTCTGCAGACTGACGTTATCCTCTGCAATTTTCACGTAGGCCATCCTGGTTATTCAAGAGCTCAAATTCTGCAAAGAATTCAGCCTTCTTGTCAGGGAGACCTTTCCTCTGACTCTGCCAGTCATAACCAGGAAAAGAGGATTCTCTATTGAAGGTTGATTCTTCAAGCAGGTATCAACCTTGCTGTCAGATGAATCTTCCTCTCTCCCTATATCCCTAGAGGGGATGGGGTTCTGTGGACATCTCTCCATCCATATGCCTGGAGACACGTGTCAATATGCCTACCTATTTCGTCTAGGTATATATAGATACATATATATACTTATCTATATCTGAGTGTCTTCTGCCCATGCATATCTCTTTATAGATATATGCATATATACCCTATATGTGTATATATTTCAATATATATATATATATATATATATATATATATATATATATATATATACACATATATTGATATAGATCTGTATCCATCTACTTATCTATCTGTCTGTAAGGTTCAGATATCCTGACAGATGGGCACTAACCCTATCAATGCTGTGCCAGTATACTTAGGGGGCTACACCTATAACCACTCCCTGTGTTAATCAACAAACATTTTCCTTACCATAACCTTTTCAGGTTAGGTACTACTGAAGCTCTCCATGTACCTTTTTTCTTTCCTAATTGACCCCATTTAGGAAAGACATTGCGCAGCTTCAGTTGCTATAAAGCTTAGCGCTCCTGAGTCTGTCCTTACTTTCTTATCAGATACAAGGGTCTCCATACCCTTTCTTCCCTACATGGACTGATCCCTTACAAAGAGGCCTTCTACCTAGGGGGCAAGAGACCTGTGAAACATTTTCAATAGGTGTTAACACCAGGTGGCAGATCAAAAGGCCATTTTGAAAGACTCCTCCTATCCAAGCAAGGACTGTTAATTACCCAGGAAGTTGGTCACAGCTTACTTCAGCAGCACAGGCATAAATAGCTCAACCAGAGCTCTGTGATCCTCTGTCTTGAAGGACTAGAAAAAGGGACTGTTACTTCTGGAGAGAGATCTGCAACTGTGGGTGTATACTTCTGGTAATTTTCTAAAAGGAATTCTTTGTATTAAAGCTAATTAATCTGTGAACCCACTATTTTTGTTAAATCAGTCAGGGCCTAGTAGCAGCAGTTTAAGTTTAAATTTAAAACACAGAGGAGAACTTTCTGGTTACATTTCATACCCAGCAGAGAGCTTGTAGCTTACATTTAATAGTCACTCAGGGCCTAGTAACAGCAAAGTACTTTTAGTTTAAATTTAAAACACAGAAGAGAGCTTTCTGGTTACATTTGGAACCCAGCAGAGAGCTTGTAGCTTACATTTAATAGTCACTCAGGGCCTAGCATCAGCAAAGTACTTTTAGCTTAAATTTAAAACACAGAAGAGAGCTTTCTGGTTAAATTTAGAACCCAGCAGAGAGCTTGTAGTTTAAATTTCTATTTCGTCTAGGTATATATAGATCTATATAGATCTATATATACCTAGACAAAATATATATATATCATGACCATAATGTACAGAATTGTAAATATTGTAAATAGTTATCCCAGTTGAGATCCAAGTTATAATTCCTGTTCTATGTAAAGGCATTCCAGACTTATTGAGATGCTCAAATGTTATCTGTAAACCGCACTGATTTTAAAGAGCGCGGTATATAAAAAAAAACAATAAATAAATAAATAAATAAATTTCATAAGAAGTTAGAGCCTAGCAGCAGCTAAGAGCTATAATTTAAATCAAATCAGAATATAGCTTACCTCAGCAGCACAAGACAGGGTACTGTGTAGCAACCCTCTTTTAATAAGTGTTATTTCCCTTCCTCCCTCCCCACACCCACCCACCCCTGGGATAATCATAGCTTTATAGGTACTTACACATCTTAAAAGGCAGGAGGTGCTCTCAGGTGAAGCTCATTACCCAAATCAGTCATACACTAAGGACCTGAGATTAGTTAAGCTTCAGGTGAACAAGGTATATTACACATATTAGGTACAGTTTTATTAGTATAAATATCCATAGCAACCCTTAGTAAGTAAAGAACTTAGATCTAAACACAAACTTAAAACTAAGATGCAGACAGCAGTTCAGCAGCTGGATGGGGGCTTTCCAGTCTTTTGCATTGAGTGTCACATGTACGATTTTCTCCCAGTTGGTGAGAGGTCTTACGTGTGCACTAGGTGCAAGGAGCTCTTTGCTCTCAGGGAACGAGTCCGTTCTCTAGAGGCTAAAGTAGCAGACTTGGAAAGCATAAGACAGACAGAGGTACATAGACGAGACCTACAGGGATATAGTCCTGAAGTCCCACCTCCAGTATGGCAGCATCCCTGTTGCCATGGAGGAGAGAGGACACGTGACAGGAGAGCATCACCCTGGTGTGGCAGGAAGTGACATTGTAACTAGTACCTGTCCTCCAGGTGATGTAAAACCCTCTCGCACCGAGGAAGTTTCTCCAGGGCCATGTGCTCATGAGGGAAGGGTTAGGACAGCCGTTATAGTTGGTGATTCGATCATTAGGCATGTAGATAGCTGGGTGGCTGGTGGACGTGAGGATCGCCTGGTAACATGCCTGCCTGGTGCGAAGGTAGCGGACCTCACGCGCCACCTAGATAAGGTCTTAGATAGTGCTGGGGAGGAGTCTGCTGTCTTGGTACATGTCGGTACCAATGACATAGGAAAATGTGGTAGGGAGGTTCTGGAGGCTAAATTTAGGCTTTTAGGAAGGAAGTTGAAATCCAGAACTTCCAGGGTAGCATTCTCCGAAATGCTTCCTGTTCCACGCGCAGGACCCAAAAGGCAGGCAGAGCTCCAGAGTCTCAATGCGTGGATGAGACAATGGTGCAGAGATGAGGGTTTTGGATTTGTTAGGAACTGGGGAACATTCTGGGGAAAGGAGGGGCTCTTCCGAAGGGATGGGCTTCACCTTAACCAGGATGGAACCAGGCTGCTGGCATTAACCTTTAAAAAAAGAGAGAGAGCAGCTTTTAAACTAGATATTAGGGGAAAGCCGATAGTCGCCCAAGAGCGGATGGTTCGGAAGAATGTATCTCTGAAGGATACTACTAAAAGCAGAGAGGTTCCACAAAAGAGTAAAGTAGCCCAAATGCCCTCAAGTATGGAGCAGACAGAGCTTAAAGATCCCAAATTACCCATGTCTAACAATAGCTAAATGAATATGAATAAAATACATTCTCTAAAATGCTTGTATGCAAATGCTAGAAGTCTAAAAAATAAGATGGGAGAGTTAGAATATATAGCACTAAATGAAAGGTTAGATATGATTGGAATATTGGTGGAAGGAGGACAACCAGTGGGACACTGTGATATCTGGGTACAAACTATATCGTAATGATAGAGCTGATCAAATTGGTGGAGGGGTTGCTCTCTATGTTAGAGAGGGCATTGAGTCAGAAAGGATTAAAGTTTTGCAGGAAACAAAATCTGCTGTAGAATCTATATGGATTGAAATTCCATGTAAAAGGGGGAAGGCAATGGCAGTGGGGGTGTACTATCGAGCGCCTGTCCAGAATGACCAAATGGATGATGAAATGCTCAAAGAAATCAAGGAAGCTAACAAAAGTTACAGCGCAGTAATAATAATGGGTGATTTCAACTACCCCGGTATCGACTGGGTCAGTGTCACATCAGGACATGCTAGGGAGATAAAGTTCCTAGATGAAATAAATGACTGCTTCTTGGAGCAGCTGGTTCATGAACCGACCAGAGGGGAAGCCATATTAGACCTAGTCCTTAGTGGAACACCAGATCTAGTGCAAGAGATAAGGTTGTTGGGGCCACTTGGCAATAGTGATCATAGCATGATCGCCTTTGATTTAATTAGTGGAGGAGGGACAGTAAGGAAATCCACAGTACTACCTTTTAACTTTCGAAAGGGAGACTATGATAAAATGAGGAAAACAGTTAAGAAAAAACTAAAAGGAGCAGTTGCAAAGGTTAAAGACGTACATCAGGCTTGGCTGTTGTTGAAAAATACTATCTTGGAAGCCCAGACCAGCTGTATTCCACGCTTTAAGAAAAGTGGAAGGAAGTCCAAAAAACTGCCAGCATGGTTTAAAGGTGAGGTCAGAGAGGCTGTTGCCAAAAAAGCATCTTTCAGGAAATGGAAAAAAAGAGCCAAACGACGAAACCTGGAAACAGCACAAGCACTGGCAAGTCAAATGCAAGGCATTGATAAGGCAGGCAAAGGGAGATTTTGAGAAGCTTGCTGCGGAAGCAAAAACGCGAAGTAAAGACCTTTTCAAGTACATTCGTAGCAAAAAACCTGTGAGAGTCAGTTGGTCCATTAGATGATAAAGGGGTTAAAGGAGCACTAAGAGGCGACAAGGCGATAGCGGAGAGACTGAATGAATTCTTTGCTTCGGTCTTTACTGAGGAAGATGTAGGGATGATACCCATGACTGAAGTGGTATTTAAAGGTGCGGAAGAATTGAAGGAAATATCGATACATCGGGAAGATGTATTACAACTATTAGATAAACTGAAGAGTAGCAAATCACCTGGGCCGGATGGTATACATCCAAGGGTGTTGAAAGAACTGAAATATGAGATTGCAGACCTGCTATTAGTAATCTATGAATTATCATTCAAGTCATCTCTAATACCTGAAGATTGGAGGATCGCCAATGTAACACCAATTTTTAAAAAGGGTTCCAGGGGTGATCCGGGAAACTACAGACCAGTGAGCCTGACATCAGTACCAGGAAAAATGGTAGAGACCTTCATAAAGAATAAAATTACTCAGCATGTAGATAGTCATGACCTAATGGGAGACAGCCAACATGGCTTTAGACAAGGAAGATCTTGTCTTACTAATCTGTTATGTTTTTTTGAAGGAGTGAATAATCAGGTGGACAAAGGTGAGTCGGTTGATATTGTGTATCTGGACTTTCAGAAAGCCTTTGACAAGGTCCCTCATGAGAGACTTTTGGCAAAACTAAAGAGTCATGGGATAGGAGGCAGTGTACTATTGTGGATCAGGAACTGGTTAAAAGATAGAAAGCAGAGGGTAGGGCTAAATGGCCAATTTTCCCAATGGAGAAAGGTGAATAGTGGTGTACCCCAGGGATCTGTGCTGGGTCCCCTGCTTTTTGACATATTCATAAATGACCTGGAAAGTGGAATAACGAGTGAGGTTATAAAATTTGCAGATGACACAAAACTATTCAAAGTTGTTAAAACCCAAGAGGATTGTGGAAAATTGCAAGAGGATCTTGATAAATTGGAAGACTGGGCATCAAAATGGCAGATGAAATTTAATGTGGACAAGTGCAAGGTTGTGCACCTAGGGAAGAACAACCCACACTATGGTTACACGATGCAAGGTTCCACATTAGGAACTACCACCTAGGAAAAAGATTTAGATGTCATTGTGGATACCATGTTAAAACCCTCGGCCCAGTGTGCAGCAGCTGCCAAGATAGCAAATAGAATGCTAGGTATGATAAGGAAAGGAATGGAAAATAAAACAAAAGATATTATAATGCCTCTATATCGTTCCATGGTGAGACCGCACCTTGAATATTGTGTGCAATTCTGGTCGCCGTATCTTAAAAAGGATATAGCGATTTTAGAAAAGGTTCAGAGGAGAGCCACCATAATGGTAAAGGGGATGGAAGGATACTCCTATGAAGAAAGGCTAAAAAGGTTAGGGCTCTTTAACCTGGAAAAGAGACGGCTGAGGGGAGATATGATAGAAGTCTATAAATTAATGAACGGAGTGGAACGGGTAAAAGTAGATTGATTGTTTACCTTATCAGAATATAGAAAGACTAGGGGACATGCAATGAAGCTACAGGGTAAACTATTTAAGACTAATAAAAGAAAATATTTTTTCACTCAATGTGTAATCAAACTCTGGAATTTGTTACCGGAGGATGTAGTAAAGGCTGTTAGTGTAGCTGGGTTTAAAAAAGGTTTGGACAAGTTCCTGGAGGAAAGGTCCATAAACCATTATTAAGAAGGGACCCAGGATATCAATGCTTGAACCAATACAAGCATTGTAGAACCTGTGTCCCTTGGGTAACTGCTAGGTACATATGACCTAGATTGGCCTCTGTTGGAAACAGAATACTGGGCTTGATGGACCTTGGTCTGACCCAGTATGGCATATCTTATGTTCTTTTCCCAACCCCAGTCCATTTGGGTCAGACTCATTTTTTCTCTTGGTCCTAGATTTGTACTATTTTTGGACCAAAGCAGCTTAAGCTTTCTTTAATAGTACCTTCTGCGTCTCCGCTGAAGCTCTACCTTTCATGATACCCCAGTTTTCCCCTGTGGCTATTTCTCACCCTGAAGGGTTCTGACCTCCACTTGTTTTTATTCTACTTTATTACCTCTACTTTTCAGTGAGTTACCCCTTGAGCACATTCACTGGCTCTTCTGTCAGATCCATATGTAGCTCAATGCACTTGTGCAATGCCACCAAGGGAGGCCCAGATTACAATATTTCACTACTAAATGCCCTCGATACAGGGTCTTCCCCTTTTGAAGCCCTGTTCTAGCCAGCTGTGCCACAGCTCCTTTTCTGTATTCAACTCCTACCCTCCATCCCCAGGATGCCTGAGGTCCTCAGGAATAGCATGGCTCGTTCTAGACTTGCAACATGCTAGGACTCCCTCCGGGCATCTGAGCTTGGGAGTCCCCATATGTGAAGACTCATTCCTGCTTGTTCCTGGAGATAGCACAGTTACTTACCTGTAGCAGGTGATCTCTGGGAACAGCAGAATAAGTCTTCACAACCCACCCACCTCCCCTAGGAGTTGCATTTCTCTATCTCTATCTTTTCCTTCCTTGCTCTCTCTCTCTCTTTGTCTCAGCTTTAAAACTTAACTGAGGAGAGGCAGTTAGGAAGGCGGGAAGGCAGCATGCAGGCGTGTTGGGATGCTTCCAAAAGCTTTCTGATTGGAAGCTGGGAAGCGTTCCCGCGCAGACTCCGTCGGTACCGACGTACCCATATGTGAAGACTTATTCCTGCTGTTCCCAGAGATCACCTGTTACAGGTAAGTAACTGTGCTTTCCTTTCTGATCAGGGGCTCAGTTTTCATCACAGCCTTCATTTTACTGGGTTTTTTTCTTTTTCTCCTTTGAGCTCTGCCATGTTGCCAGGTGCACAGCGGTGTGTTTCTTACAGCTGCCATTAAGTGAGCTCCATGCCACAGGGCCCTGAGTGTGATAGAGAAGACTCATGGTACATTTTCTGACCATGTCAGGACCCAATGCCAATTCTGATGCCTCAACTGCATCTCCCATGATTTTCCCACTGGTGGAAACTGTGGCCATCATGGATGGATCTCATGCTCCAAGCTGAAATGAGGCATGGTGAAGTGGTCACAGGCAGGCCCCTAAGAATCCTCCAGAGCCCATTCTCAGCCCACTTTGAGCAGCGGCTCCTGAAACTGCTTACAGGGTGTTTTCAGTCCCTTGTAGCTGTGTGTCAGGCGCTTTCACGGAGTCTGAAGCCCTGACCTCTAGATCAGACTCTGGGCCTTCTGGTGTTTCCCCTTCTAGTGACAAGGATTTTAAGTGCTCCTGCCCTTCATTTTTACCTGCTTCTTTCTCCAAGAGCCTAGCACTGTCCCCTCTGAGGGGGAGGCTAGAGAGGAGGACTCTGTCTACAGTGAGTGAGTCACCAGAGGAAGAGGAGCTTCCCCCTGTGGAGGGAGAGGAACCATTAGTGATCCATCTTTTTTTCACAGGGAAGGCCTTTTCACCCTTATTCAGGACACCATGATGGCTCTGAGCATTATGGAGCCCCCTCCAGTAGTAGTTTTACAATTGCACTCTGTTGTTGAGTGCTGTCGAGTCTTTGTTGAATCATGGCTGCCCTCTGGATAGTTGACCTAAACTATGTTCAGTCTTCAGTCAGGCGGTTCATTGTTGGTAGTGGCAGCCATAACTGCTGTTGTATCGATCCATCTCATTGCCAGCCTTCCTCTTTTGCATTGACCTTCTATCTTGCCATGCATTATGTCATTCTTTAGCAATCTCTCTCTTTGCATGATGTGTCCAAAGTAAGAAAGTCAAAGTCTTGTCATCTAAGCTTCTAAGGAAAGCTTAGGTTTGATCTCCTCTAGTACTGACTAGTTTGTTCTTCAGGCAGTCCATGATATACACAGTATTTGTCACCAGCACCATAATTCAAAGGCATCAATTTTCTTCCTGGCTATGTTTTTCACAGTCCAACTTTCGCACCCATATGATGTTATTGAAAATACTATTCAAAGGTCAAAACCCCCAAAAGGTTGTCCAATATTGTGAAGATCAACCAAAAAGACACCGTGAAAACCCTCCTTTATTTATACTATTTTTTTGTCGGACATAAATTGTGAGGGAAAAGTACTCCAAACTTTCCCCAAAACCAATAAACTTTAAAATGCGGATTTATCAATGAGAAAGATTTTTCAAGAGAGTCCACTTATCTAATCATGTGCGCACAATCAGCAGCAAATTGATTTTGCAGGAAGTCTTTACATTCCAGTGGTATATTCTCAAGGTCATATTTTGCTACATTCATGATTGGCTTGCTCTTTTTCAACTTTTGCTTGAGTTTGCAAACTAGTAGTTGGTGATCTGTACCACAGTCGGCTTAGTTGATGTTATAGAGCTTTTCCATCGTTGATTTCCACAGATGTCAATTTGATTTTTGTACAAGCCATTGGATGAAGTCCATGTGTACGGTTGTCGCTTGTGTTGCTGGAAGAAGGTGTTTGAGATGAATAGATCATTGTTCTTGCAGAATTCTATCAGTATTTCTCCAGCTTCATTTCTGTTGCCAGGTCCGTATATTCCCACCACTTTACTTTCTTTGTTGCCAGCGTTTGTGTTCCAGTCACCCATGACTATCAGGATATCCTGTTTTTGTTTGCTTTGTCAATTTCAGCTTGTACTTGTTCATAGAACTCATCAACTTCTTCCTCTTCTGCAGCTGTTGGGGCATATACCTGAATTATAGTTGTGTTGATGGGCATTCCTAATAGACTAATAGAAATTAAGCATTCACTGACTGCATTGTATTTCATTACAGTTCTTGTAAGTTTCTTCTTAATTAACAATGTAACACTATTTCTTCTTTGTTTTTCATTTTCAGCATAGTAGACCATGTGATCATCAGATGCAAAGTGCCCGATGCCAGTCCATTTCAGTTTGCTGACATCCAATAGATCGAGTTGTACACATGCCATTTCATTCTTGACCACCTCCAATTTCCCTTGGTTTATGCTTCATGCATTCCATGTCCCAATATGCAAGACATCTTTGCAACTTCTGACTCTCATTTCTTGCACAGCTACATCAGCTGTTAGGCATCTCGAGGGATTTGATCCAACCACATCACAGATGGTGGCTATACTCTGAGAAGTCTTCAGCTCCTCCCCAGTAGCCAGTTGAGTGCCTTTTGACCTGGTGGTCTCATCTTCCAGCACTAAAGTGCAATTTGTTTTTTATCTATTGGGTTTTCATGGCAAGATACAGAAGTAGATGTGCTAGTCTTTTCTTCCGCACAGGTAATTCTAATGTTGTTGCAGTTGTCACAGAAATGTGATCCTCTGCTGCCAACACCGTCCCATTCTGTTGCTGCCCAGATGTAGGTTTTCTCTTAGACCTCATCTGAGTTGCCAGACTATCTTGAGAGACTGCCTGTAGCTAAGCTACCGATAGCTTAACTCTCAGCATCACTGATGCGCACAAGCCCTCACAGCACAACAAGCTGCAAACCAAGTGAGAGATTACACTTTATCGTGAAGAAATTGCAATGTCCCTTCAGCATATTTCCCTTTCTGGAACCCTTGCAAAAGCTTGTGGGAGATATGGAACTGGAGCTGAGGGGTACTAAGGTTCTGACTTGGCTATATCTTCTACCCAAAGGAGAATTGGAATAGCTTTTTATTGCCCCAATGTTGGATACCCAGGTAACTGCTGTGACGATGCACATGCCCAGTCCAGTGGAAGATGGGGCTGAAGAGTACTATAGTAGGAAGGTGGGAGCCCCCTCCTCAAAAATCTCAAGCAGTGCTTTATGCAGGTGTGGTGGCCCGAGCTCCCATATACTGGGTCTAACAATCGCTGGAGAGTGCTGAGATAGCAAGATTGGAATCTGCAGTTTGTGGCAACCTATAAGACTTGATCAGGATCTCTAAGTCCATGGGTGGCAGTTGTGCTGACCTAAAGGGCAGTTTGCTCTTTGGTGAGGATGGAGAAATTGAGTAAAGACCTTGGAGAGGTTTGCCCACAAAGATTTTTAGAAGATATGCCCAGGCTTTCCTCACTTGTAGGGCTTGGTGAAGAACATGGGGGTGGTGGTGAGGCATGGCCTGTTTCTCCTATGTGTCTAACCCCAATAAGGTTCAGTTTTTTCAGGGATTCCAATGATTTCAGGATTCAACAAGCACCTCCTCAGGAGGTGATAAGCACTTGCAAGAGATCCAGTGGGACCCTTCCAAGGGAGAGGTGGTCAGGGACATCGCCAATTATTTTACTGTTAATGGGCCCACGTAACATCAGACTAATGGGTCATAGAGGTCCTCAGAAAGGCGTACACACTGGAGGTGATAGTCCTTTTGGGATACCTTTTATGGAGTCTCCTTGCAGCTCCTTTACCAAGAGAGTGGCAGTCAAGGAAACTCTTCAGTGTCCCTTATTGCAGGATATTGTACCCACTCCCTCCTCAGAAAAGGGTCAGGGATGTGGTATTCCATTTACTTAGTAGTGCCCCAAAAAGGCCCCATTTCCACATGGAGATCCTCATGTCAGTCATTGCATTAGTTCAGCAAGGGAGATTCTAACCTTCTTGGACCTTTCCAAAGTATACATCCACATTCTGATCCAGGATCAACATCAGCAGTTCCTCCACTTCTGCATTCTGGGCTGCTATTTTCATTTTTGTGCCCTACCTTTTGGCCTACCCTTGGTGCCTTGCACCCTTTTGAAGGTCTCGGGTCATGCTGATGGTGGTAGCTTTACTGTGCAAGCAAGGAATTCGGGTTCACTTGTATCTGAGTGACTGGCTCATTTGGTCCATTTCCTTCGAGAAGTCCAGGATGGATGCTAGCCAGGTGATCTGGTGATTGAAGAAGCCAGGATGAGTGATTAAGTTCCTCTAGAGCAGCATAGTTCTCTCCCAGAACTTGGAGTATCTGGGTGCCTGCTTCAACACTCTCTTGTGACAATACTAGTCAAAGCTTTAAAAAAAACATTTTTGTCTAACCAACATAATTTAAAGTATAATTTAAAGTAGTCCAAACTCAGCTTACAGGATCACGTTGACCTAAATTCTCCACTTGATGAACATCAATATGGTTTTAGGCCATACCATGGAGCAGAGACCCTCATTCTAGCTCTCTTTGACAAACTTATTAGAGGATTAGATAACCATAAACAGGCATTTGTCCTTGTATTTCTGGACATCACTGCTGCCTTTGATAGCATTAGTCAGAACATCCTACTCAGCAGACTCCAACAGATAAGAATAAAGGGCACTGTGTTTCAGTGGTTTCAGTCCTATATATCAGACCGCATACAAAAGTACAGATTGGCCAACGAACCTCTTCAACCTTTAAACAAGAACAAGGCTTTCCCCAAGGGTCTTCCTTGTTTGCACTACTATTAAATCTATTCCTTCAACCAATTTGTAATATCTTTAAAAAAATTCAAAGTTCGGTACCATATATATGCAAACGATATGATATACGTCCCCATAGATATAACAAATCCCGCTCAAAATCGGCTATCCACCTGCCTCGACGAATTGTTGAAATGGTTGAAGACACATAACTTAAAAATAAATTACAATAAAACTGAAGTCTGATATGTTAGCAGGAATCAAAACATTACCATTCCACCAAAAATAACAATACAGAAAACCGACCTAGAAGTAAAAAAAGAAGTTAAATATCTTGGGTCCTCTTAGACAAATCTCTCAATATGACTTCACACATAAAATTAGTCACTAAATCTATTTTCTTTAAGTTACGTATAATCCAACACTTACAACCACTGTTAGACAGTCATGATTTCAGATCAGTATTCCAAGCACTGAATACACCACACTTTGACTTCTGTAATGGCATTCTACAAGGCTTGCCAAAGAAGGTCACTGATCAACGTCAAGTAGCTCAAAACATTGCAGTACATATATTATGTAAAACACACAGCTCAGAACATATCACCCCCATTCTTTATAGACTTCATTGACTACCAATTACAACCAGGATAAAATATAAAACACTAATGATCACCTTTAAACTCTTCAATAACATTGCCCCATCATATCTCTCCACCCTAATTAATACCCACTACTGATAAAATCAGAAGAGGAGGCTCTCGAAATACAATAATTGTCTCCACGGGCTTTCGTAAAATGAACAGATCCACAAGCAGCAGGGCCTTTACTTATATCGCTCCTGTTATGTGAAATGCCCTACCGGACTCGTTAAGAGCTATTAAAGACCTGCAAACATTTTGAAAAAAATTAAAAACACACTTATTCACCGAATACTACGGTAACACTCTTGAAAACAATGACATTTACCCAACCTAGCTACAATTACACACACTCCCATCTTACACACAGAAGCACAACAAATTCAATGAACAATACCATATCAATGTAAGGGTTACAATTATATTTTCGCATGTAAATAGTTGCTCTGTAAATAATTACCTGTAAATACTTTTCATATAAATAGTTAGCTGACGGTTTATGTATCATTGTTCACTGAGTTTTATGTAATTCAGTTCTGTTTTATTGTAAACCGCCCCTGATCTTAGGAAGGGGCGTTATAGGAAAAAAGCATGAATACAATAAATAAATAAAATTCACTATCACAGTAACCACCAGCAATTTTTTGATAGGTTCTTTTATTTTTTATTTTTTAAAAATATGTACAGAAATTTCTTTTTGATACTGTATTACCAAAGCTTTGAGCATCAGACACAATTTCAATGTTTTTTTGTGTTTCAAACTATCTTAAATATACATTTCTGCTTCAGGAAAAATAACTTTTAGTGAACCTTCTTTTAACCATTCATATAATCTTTAATATTTAGTTTATAATTTACTGCTTTCAATCCGTGGTCCTTTCTGTGTGTGGTCCCTCTCTTTTCTGAGGCTTTCTCTTTCCGACACTTTCTTGAGCAGGATGTTTTCTCACTTCAAAAAGGTTGGACAAGCTGCAGCTCAGGGATTTTAGCTCCAACAGTTCCCAGGTCCTGGGGCTACCTGCAACTCCTGTGGTCAGTGACGTTGACCTTGGACTTTGTACCTTGGACCTAGGTGCACATGCACCCCCTGCAGGGACACCACCTGACTTCCTGACCCCTGTTTGAATAGTGTTTACCTCTTCCCCAAAAACCTAAGGGGAAATTGGCCTGATGGCTACAATCTCTCCCTCTAATAGATAGACAGGATGCTTCTGGAGACACCAGATTGTTAATAGTCATCACTGATGGCAACCTGCTTGTCTGGGGGAAGCATTGTCTGGGTCAGTTTGTTTAGGGGCGCTGGCCCACTCAGGAAACCACCTGGTTGATCAACAGACTAGAGGCCAGGGCAATATGCCTGACTTTGCAGAGGTTTTGGTCCCTTCTAGAGAGCAAAGTCGTCAGTGGGTTCTTACACAATGCCATGGCAGTAGCATATGTCAGCAAGCAAGGCGGCCCTCACAGCACTGCAGTGGCCACAGAGTTGGTGGAGCTCTATCATTGGGCGGATGCTCTTCTGGTGGCACTGTGCCTTGACAGTATGCAGGTTGACTTCGTCATAACACCATGGATCCCAGCAAGTGGGAGTTAAACTCTCATGTGTTCGACCTCATTGTGCGGAGATGGGGCCTAACATTATTTGATCTAATGGCAACCCAGAAGAATAAGTTAAAAAACTTTCAACCACAGAACAGAGACCAGGGCTTTGAAGCCCCCCTTCAGCAGTGGCCCCAGAAGGGGCTTCTATATTTCTTTTTCTGTGGCCTTTGGTGAGCCAATGTCTGTGCAGAGTTTGGTCTCATCCAGGCTTGGTCAATCTAGTAGCACCAAACAAGCAGCATAGGCCATGGTACTTCAGTCTTTTGAGCCTGTTGGAGGGGTTCCCCGTGTTGGTACCTCAGGAGAGGGGATGGCTGTAACAGGGTTCTCTTGTCATGGAGGATCTTGTTTCCTTCTCTCTTACAGCCTGCCCCTTGAGAGGCATAAGCTGTCTAAGAAAGGATACTTTTTTAACCAAGATCCTTCTTAAGGCTTGGAGTGCCTTTACATCCTTGGCCTATGTGAAGGTCTGGAGACTCTTTGAGAGATGGTGTTCCTCTCAGGCCCTGGATGTCAGAAAGGTGGACATAATTGCGGTTTTGTCCTTCTTACATTCTGAATTAGACCAGGGTTTAGCTGTGAACTCTCTCTCTCAAGGGTCAGATGGTGGGCCCTGCGTGTTACTGGGAGGGTATTCAGGGAGTGTCTTTAGCAGTGCACTCTGATGTGTCCTGTTTCCTCAAAGGGGTGAAACAGATCTGTCTGTTCATGCGTCAGATTGTGCCATTGTAGAGTCTTTTTCTGGTGTTTAAGGTGCTGAAAGAAACGTCCCTTTTGATGGCCCCTTTCAAAGATTTGTCCCTGAAGGATGATATTCCCGGTGACTGTTGCATCTGCCAGGTTGGGTGTCTGAGCTACAGGCCTTGTCCTATAGAGAGCCTTTTCTGGTCATCCTGACAGCTTCTGTGTCTCTTGAGGACAGCACCTTACTGTATCCCAAAGGTGTGCTGTCTTACTTTCATCTTAATCAACCTATGATCCTGCCCTCCTTACCAGGAGGACCTTCAGATAGACCCTGTCATTGCATCTGTTGGACATGAAGAGAACGTTAGTGAAGTATCTGGAGCTTACTGATTCCTTCAGCTGGTTGGTTCATCTCTGTCCTATGCAGTGGTCTGAGGAAAGGCGAGGAAATGGCCAAGTCCTTAATTGCCTGCTGGATTAAGGAGGCAATTAGTTCAGATCACCTTCTGTACTGGGAACATGTGCTGGAGGGTCTCGGAGTTGACACTAGTAGGATGCAAGGTGTGTCCAGAGGACATCTGTAAGGTCCCCTATCTGATCTTCTCTGAGCACTTTTGTGAACCACTATAGATTGCATGTGGGAGCTGGAGCGAATGGCTCTTTTGGCAGAGCAGTGCCGTTCAGAGCGTTGCCTTCCTACCAACCTGAGTCCTGACTGCTTCGGTATGCCACCCTTGTCTGGACTGGTCTAGCAGGATGATAAGGAAGGAGAAACTTTCCATACTTGCTAATTTCCTTTCTTTGAATACTTGTAGACCAGTCCAAACCCACTCTGGAAGAGTGCTACAGGTTTGGAAACTCCTGCTGCCTTTTAACTGCATTCAGTGCTTGTTGAAGAGTCAAGTATAGTAAGAGCCAAAAGTTTGTACAAAGTTGTGGTTGATTTAATACTTTTCTGAGTTTGTCTTGCCTCTGTTTTGCACCAGCATATATACAAGTGGTGATGTCAATGAAATTTGCTCTAATCTGCCTCCATCTGCTGACTGGGGTGCATAACCCACTCATCTGGATTGGTCTAACAGAATTCAAGAAAAGGAAATTAGCAGGTAGAGAAAATGTCTGTCTCTGGCTTTTCTTCTGCCAAATAAGCCTGTCCATCAGAATGAAACTAGATAAGCTTACCCACAAGCCCCAAAAGTTAGAATAAGTAAGTTTTATCCTGAAGGAAGTGGAGAACCAGTGCAGTTCTTGCAACACTGGAGTCACATGATCACAATGCTTTGTACTAGTTATCATGTAAGTCAGGGCCGGATTTACCTGTACGCCATGGCGTAGGGCCCACAGCTGGCAAGGGCCCACAAAAATAGAACAAATTAGCTTTTTTTTAAAAATTAAAAAAAAAACTGCTGGCTGCCGCCGCGGGGCCCCCTCTGCTGCCGCGGCAGCATGGACTGACCCGCGGGGGCCCCCTCTGCAAGCTGAATCCGTCGGTCCCTCCCTCCCTCCGTGCAGGCTGTGAGAGACGCGAAGGGAGAGTGTCTCCCTCGCGTCTCTGTTAAGCCCGCAGGGGCTGATGGGAATTCCCATCCCTCCCTCCCTGCAGGCTTAACAGAGACGCGAGGGAGACACTCTCCCTTCGCGCCTCTCACAGCCTGCACGGAGGGAGGGAGGGACCGACGGATTCAGCTTGCAGAGGGGGCCCCCGCGGGTCAGTCCATGCTGCCGCGGCAGCAGAGGGGGCCCCGCGGCGGCAGCCAGCAGTTTGTTTTTTTTTTAAATTAAATTTTACTTTAGGCCGATGGGGGGGGGGTAGGACTGGTAATGGGCTATTGGGGGGGCTGGGACTGGAAATGGGCTGGGGGGGTTAAGGCTGGAGGTGGGCTGATGGAGTTAGGACTGGTAATGGGCTGTGGGCTGTTGGGGGGGGTTAGAACTGGTAATGGGCTTTGGGGGGGTTAAGACTGGTAATGGGCTGTGGGCTGATGTGGGCTGTCTGGTAATGGGCTATGGGGGGGCTAGGACTGGAAAGGGGCTGGGGGGGGTTAAGACTGGAGGTGGGCTGATGGGGTTAGGACTGGTAATGGGCTGTTGGGGGGTTTAGAACTGGTAATGGGCTTTGGGCTGATGGGGGCTGTCTGGTAATGGGCTATGGGGGGGCTAGGACTGGAAAGGGGCTGGGGGGTTAAGACTGGAGGTGTGCTGATGGGGTTAGGACTGGTAATGGGCTGTGGGCTGATGGGGGAGTTAGGACTGGCAGTGGGCTATGGGGGGCTGACTGGAAATGGGTTGATGGGGTTAGGACTGTAAGTGGGTTGATGGGGGGCTAGGACTGGTATTGGGTTGGGGGGTTGCTAAGGCTAGAAATGGGCTGATGCAGGGACTAGAAGGGAATGGATGCTGGGTGAGGCTGGAACTAGAAGGGAGCTGATGTTGGGGGAGGATTAGAATGGGATGGGGCTGGAAGAGTAAAATGGAGAAGGGAAAAATATTTTGTGTGGGAGGGATAAAAAAATCTACAATTGGCTGGGTATTGGGAGAGTAAGTGGGGATTGAGGATGGAGGGGTAAAATTTGAGTGGATGAAATAGGAATGAGGAAAGAGCAAAAGGAGAAAGATTAGTATGTTAAAGCAGATGTAGAGAGAGAATGGAAAAAAACTAGGAGAGAAGAAAGGACAAATGGACAGCAGACGATGGAGAGTTAGCAGAAGACAGGAAGAAACCAGAAGAAAGTGGCTGGAGCAATTGCAGCTGAAAAAAATGCACAAAAGGTAGAAAAATATCTCTTTATTTTGAATTTATTAATTGGAATATGTCAGCTCTGGTAAATGTGCATCATTAACGTCTGCGCTTTGTTTAGTACAAGAGCAAATTAATGTATAGTTTTATTTCTACAGTATTGTACATTCCAAGTTTGGCTTTTGGGATTCCCAGTTTAATTATTGTCTTCCTGTTTCTAAATTGTGATTACTTGTTTGGTGATGGTCTATGTTCTGCATGTGTAACTGAGCTGAGGTATTCTGTTTATGTAATTCCTATTTGACATTGCCACTTGTTCTCTTTCCCCAGTAGGTCATGTATTGTTGTTCTCTGAAATGTATTGGTTTAATATTTGCAGTGTTGCCTTTTGATTGGTAGAGTATGGTGCTTTGTGAGTCCTGGTAGTGCTGTTAGGATACGGCGGGTTTGCTATGGGTTCTAAATGGGCAGTGTTTGTAGTAGTTCCTAATGTGTCTGGCAGTTGGCACTGGATTATAGTAATGTAGAAATCTTTTAGTCTTTCTTTATCCATACACTCATTAAGAGGCACGTTTACTAAAAGTTAGTATATGGTAACATTGTGCAAATATTTATGCAAATGAGGCCCCGCACCCCCCTTGGGCCGCTCCTGCTGGGGGCCCACAATTTTTGTTGGTGTAGGGCCTCACTCAAGGTAAATCCGGCCCTGATGTAAGTAGCTGCATTTTGCATGGCTGCATTCATCTTGTGGCGTTCAGAGGTAGACCAAAAACAAATTGCACTAGCTGAGGAAGGGTTAGCATAAAGGGATGTGTAATTAAGTGCTCACTGAAAATGAACAAAGTATGCCTGCTAAAATTGCCTGCGTGCTTTGCTATTAGGCAAGCTCTTTGAAAATTGCTCACCTAAATGTTTTAGACCACACTTTTCTGGTTTTTAGGCATTCTATTTACTTATTTTATTTGACTATTTTTCTATACTGTTTTTCTCCATGTCGAAGCAGTTTACAAGAACAGTTTTACATAAAACAAGAAACTGGAAACTTGCTAACATGCTAACATAGGATGTACAAGTTACTGCATTCATGTTTTTCAACTGCCACAGAGGGAAGGGTAAACATTGCTAGATTACAAACTTCTTAACAGTAGAGGACTGAGCATAATTTACTGTTGATAGGGTGTGAGATGATGTGAGATTTACAGACTACAAAGTGAAATTGGTTAAGTCATGTTTGTAGATGACTCCACTTCAGCTCCTGAACCAGGCAGGGTGTATGCTATCTTTAAGTGTCATCAAGTCAATGCTAACGCCTGGCAACCCAGCAGCCTCTGGGTTTTCTTGGCAAGGTATGACCAGAAGTAAATTGCCAGGCTTTTTCTTCTGAGGTCACAAGAAGTGCCAGAGGGAATCGAACCATGATCTCTTGGGTGGGTACTAGGCTGTTGCTCTAACCACTAGGCTATTCTCCTCCACTCCTGTGTGTTTTTATTAGATGTTTTTGTCCTTCATGTTTTATATGCCTACTTTGTAAGCAGCTTTGATCAAATATTTTAATACATTTTTAAAAACTAAAAAGGAATCATTTTGCAATAACATCAGGATTAAAGCAATATAAGACTATCTTCCACCAACACCACAAACTCCTGAGAAAATGGCAATGAAAGAAAAGGCCTCTACTGTAGACTCGGAAAGAAATTTGAGTACTGAAGGATATGATGCTTGCATTGCTGGAGGCCACTAAATGAGTTTAGTTGGTGTTGGAGAATTTTTCTACTGAGCTGCTCGCATCTCATCAATGATTAGATTTTTTTTGGAAAAACACATAAAATTGGAAAGACATGCGCTGCAAACCCCCATGAACGGTGTCATCATTCAGACACTCCAGACTGATTTGAAGGATTTGATTAATCAGAAGAACTTCCAAATTTTTGATCTTAGTTGGAAGGCTCTGAAGGGCACAGATGTGGTGAGGTGGTTTGGGGTTTTTTGTTTTATTTTAAATTTTTGAAAGACACTATACCACAATAAAATATTTCCTTTGCTGAATCCTTAGAGAGAGGAAGAGTCATGTTCCTTCACACTTAGTCCTGAATGCCACTCTCTACATGCAGACTATTGTTAAATTCCTCCATTATCCCCAACCAGGTCCGACCTGTCCACTAGGTGGGCTAGGCGGCTACCTTGGGTGGCAGACCTCTGTGGGTAGCAGGCCGAAGCACATGGCCTGCTACAGACCGCCACCACCTTGCCGAACCCCCCAACCGCGCTGGTGGAATTGGCGGGGGGGGGGGGGGTTTGGCCCAGCCAGAACGTTTGCATGGGATAGCAGAAACTCTTGGGCCAGCCTTGTCCCCAACTATTGGAGATTCTGACAGTAGCAAAGACAAAAGCATCTGGCTTAGAGAATTTCATGTATTTTGGGCTAATAGGTTTCTTAAAATTTGCCACTGAGAATATGACACATGGAAATGGTATGGGATGATTTTTAATAAGACTCTGGTGACAAGTAGAATCCATAATGCAATAGGCCTGGTTCTGTTTTATTTGCTAGGACTACAAGTGGCAGACTAAACAAACCTTACCTCTGAGAACCAGTACAGTGCTGATAGAGCTCTAAAAAGGAAAAGCACTTGGCTCTGTGTTCAAATGTTAGTCAACATTTTTTTTAATGCCAGATATTCACATAATTGGTGATTCTCCATGGACAAGCAGGAATGAAGTCCTCGCATAAGGGTGATGTCATCCGAAGGAACCCACATGGGAACGCTCCCCAGCTACTATTGGAAGCTTTTGGGAAATTCCACAGTGCCTGCGTGCCCTCTTCCCACCTGCCACCATGACGCTATGTTGAACTAGTTATTCTCCAGGACCAAGCAGGAAGTCAGTCCTCACATATGGGTGACGTCGGCGCCGATGGAGCCCTCGCGGAGCAATTTCCCCAGCTTTCAAAGAAAGCCTTTGGGAATTGCAGTGCGCATGCGCGGTCCCTTTCCCGGCCAAGGGTGCCATCTTGCTCAGTCTTCTTTTTTCCGCGGAGCCCTACAGATGCTGTTTGTGTTCGCCACAGAAAAAGTTGATTTTATTTCTTATTCTTTTCTCGGTTCGACGCCGGATCCTTTTCCCGCCCGGACCCGCTATGCCAGTAACGGGTCCGTTCTTTATTTTTTGGTTTTTTGTCCTTCGTGACAAGCGTTCGCGCCATTTTTTCTTTTTCACTGGCAGCCCTGTCTTTTGACCTCGCAGGGGCCCTTTTTCCCCCGATGGCTGTCAGCGGGTTTAAAAAGTGTGATCGGTGTAAGAAACTTATGTCTCTTACCGACACACACGACTGCTGCCTCCGCTGCCTCGGACCCGATCATGACCCGATGATCTGTGGTCCGTGTGGCAAGATGTCCTCAAAAGCGTTGAGTCGGCAGCATCAAAGAGAACAAATCTTCTCTGACTCCACGTCCGGCCGGGCCCAGACCTCGTCAGAGGCTTCGATGTCCCGGGATTCCGGTCCTGAGCATCGTCGGAGTTCCTCTGAGTGGGGGTCTCCTGCCCGGGAACATCATAGGAAGAAGAAACCCACGAGGGCGGCGTCGGTGGACGCTCCTGGTTCCTCGAGGGCCAGGTCGCATAGCCCCGATAGCCGTCCCGGGTCCTCGGAGTCAGAGAGGCCTTCGAAACATCCTCGCCTCGAAATCGAGTCGCCTGGACACGTGAGTACTGTAGTCCTCCTGGACTCACCTCCGAAGGAGCCGACGTCGGGCCCGAGTCGGGGGCTGTTGGATCTCCTGAGCTCAGACTCAGGTTGACGGCCTTGGAGAACAGTTTGGCTGCCTTCATGGACCAGCAGCGGGCATTGATCGCTGGCCTCGCCAGTGCATCTGCCCCGGCCACCGGGACGTCGACGTCCAAGTCGACCGAGCCGATCCTCGAGTCCATGCGAGCTCGAGTCGATCCTCGAGTCCATGCGAGCTCGAGTCGATCCTCGGTCTCGGCCTCCCGTTCGGGACCGAGGTCGTCTACGCCGACACCCTCGGCGTCGGGGCGGAGGACACCAGTGCCCGCCCGACCGGAGCCGCTCGATTCCTCCTCCGAGGAGTCAGCCTGGGAAACGGAGGACAAAGAGTCACCTGGTACTTTTCGGACTCGGTGTGTCCCATCGGACTCACCAGAGTCCGAACCTCGGAGACGGTCCCCCCCAGAGGACAACCGGTTCTCGGACTTCGTGCGGGATATGGCCAAGGCCTTGGCATTCCCCGCGGATCCCGAGGAGGAGTCTCAAGCCGAAGAGCTCGATGCCCTCCAGTATGACTCTCCCCCAAAGGAGGCCTTTACTGTACCAGTTCCTCTGATGCTGGAACGACTTCTCTTCCGCATGTGGGAGAGCCCGGCGTCGGCGCCGGTGTTAAGCAAGCGGGTCGATTCCATTTATCGAGTCCGCAAGAGCCCCGGGTTCCAAAAGGCACAACTACCGCACCATTCCATGGTGGTGGAATCGGCCATGCATCGACTCAAGAGTCAGAAGATGCACTCCTCGGTGCCTCCCGGCCGGGAGGCCCGGAACCTGGATGCCCTCGGTAGGAAGGGCTTCCAGGGCTCTATGCTTGCTTGTCGAGTCCAGACCTACCAGCTCTATATGTGCATGTATCTCCGAGACCTGGCAAAAGAAATTGCCGGGTTCTCTGCTGGTCTCTCCGAGGAACCTTTGCAGAGGTTCCAGGCCTTGTCCACTAGTATTCGAGTGTGCTCGAAGTTTATCTGTCGAGCAGCCTACGATGGCTTTGAAGCATCGGCTCGAGTAGACGGAGCCGGCATCGGTGCCCGCCGACAGGCTTGGCTTCAGTCATCCGACCTCGAGCCATGGGTACAGGACAAGTTGGTCGATGTCCCCTGCAGAGGTGAAAACCTCTTTGGCAAGCCCATGGCTGAAAAGGCTGCACAGACCGAGACTCTGGCCAGGACTAGGCTGTCCAGAAAAATCTCTGCCCCTTCTCAGAAGAAGGGCTCGGGGAAAAAGCCCTTTTACCCGAGGAAGGCGGTTGCCTATAAACAATACCCTCATTATCAGGCCTCAGCAGCTCCCCAACAGGGTCAGCAGGCCAAGGGACGGGGTAATGGGTCCCGTAGGCAGCAGGCCCCCAAGCCCACAACACCGGCCCCTGCTCAGCAGGGTGGGGTTTTTTGACTCCATCAGCATAGCCTCCTCCCCTCCGCTGGTTTCTCTCAGCACAGGAGGCCGGCTGGTTCACTTTGCCCACAGGTGGTCAGCCATCACATCAGATACCTGGGTGCTTCATATAGTTCAAAAAGGCTATCATCTACACTTTCTCCAGGTACCTCCCTCCTACTTTCCAGGGGAGCCTCCAAGACTCCCTCTGCACAGGGACTTACTCCTTCAGGAGTTAGCAAGTCTTCTTCAGGAACAGGCTGTGGAACCGGTGCCCCACCACCTGAGGGGTCAAGGCTTTTATTCCAGGTACTTTCTGATACCAAAATGAACAGGAGGCCTCAGACCCATCCTGGACTTGCGAAACCTCAACAAATTCCTGGCAAGGGAAAAGTTCAAGATGCTTACCCTTGGAATCCTGCTGCCCTACCTCCAGCAGGGAGACTGGCTATGCTCCTTGGATCTGAAGGATGCCTATACTCACATCCTTATTCATCCAGACCACAGACAATATCTCAGGTTTGTTGTGGGAGGAAATCATTACCAGTACAGAGTACTGCCCTTTGGCCTATCCTCCGCCCCCAGGGTGTTCACTAAATGCCTAGCAGTAGTGGTGGCCTATCTAAGACTTCAAGGCCTTTTTGTGTTTCCATACCTGGATGACTGGCTCATCAGGGCCCAGTCTTCCCAAGAGGCCACTCAGGCCACTCATCGCACTGTGACTCTGCTCCAGCACTTGGGCTTTGTCATAAACTTCGCAAAGTCCACTTTGCTCCCCTCTCAAAATCTCGAATTCATCGGCGCAAGGTTGAGCACACTTCAGGCGCGGGCCTTCCTGCCTCTAGACAGAGCACACAGGCTCATGGATTTCGCCAGCCACTTTCACAGCAATTCCCTGGTCTCTGCCAGGCAATTTCTGAGACTGCTCGGCCATATGGCTTCCACGGTCCATGTGACCCCCAATGCCCGCCTGAACATGCGACCTGCTCAGTGGTGCCTTCGCACTCAATGGCATCAGGCCACGGGGAGCCTGGTGGACTCAGCACAGGTATCCGACCTGCTGGTCTCTTCTCTGCGGTGGTGGCTTCATCTGCCAACCTGCTGCTGGGAGTGGATTTTCAATTTCCTCCGCCTTCTCAGGTGCTAACAACCGATGCTTCTCTCCTGGGTTGGGGAGCACATTGCCAAGGGACATGTACTCAAGGCCTCTGGACTCCTTGGGAGTCTGCTCAGCAGATAAACTTCCTGGAGCTCAGAGCCATCCGCCTAGCTCTGAGAGCCTTCTCCCACCTCACCTCTCACCAGTCTGTGCTGGTCCAGACAGACAATCAAGTTGCAATGTTCTACGTGAACAAACAAGATGGAACAGGCTCCTTCCTTCTCTGTCAGGAGGCACAAAAACTGTGCTCTTGGGCCGTCCACCACGGCATCCTCCTCAAAGCTGTCTATCTCCCAGGTCAGGAAAATTACCTGGCAGACACGAGTGGAGATTGGATCCATTGGTGGTTCAGCGGATCTTTCTCAAGTGGGGCCTCCCCACCATGGATCTGTTTGCCAGTCCTCTGAACCGGCAACTTCCCAGATTCTGCGCTCGACAACCGCATCCTCTGAGTAGCGGCGGATGCTTTTCTGATTCCATGCTCCACAGGCCTCTTGTATGCCTTTCCTCCCATGCCGCTGGTGTCTCGGACACTCTTCAAAGTTCTCAGAGACAAAGCCTCGATGATCCTAGTGGCTCCCCGGTGGCCGAGACAACCTTGGTTCCTGCTTCTAATGCAGCTGGTGATGGACACTCCTCTTCCTCTGGGGTTTCAACCCGATCTCCTGACACAGGATCAGGAGTCTCTCCTACACCCCAACCTCCGGTCCCTTCATCTGATGGCCTGGCTGCTGAAAGGGTAGTCCTTGCTCCCCTCCAGCTGCCTCGGGAGGTGGAAGAAGTTGTCTTGGCCTCGAGGAGGCCTTCCACCCGGAAGTCCTACACTCTTAAGTGGCGTCGGTTCTCCATTTGGTGTGCTCAGCAGTCTGAGAATCCCTTCTCCTGCTTGGTGGCAGTGGTCTTGCAATTTTTGCTTTACGTCTCCAATCTGGGCCTTAAGTCCAACTCTGTCAGAGTCCACCTCAGTGCTCTCTCTGCGCATCACGCACAGGTGGATGGCAGGCCTCTTTCCAACCACCCTTTGGTGGCTCGTTTTCTCCGAGGCCTCCTTCTCCTTGAGCCTCCTTTGCGGCCTCCAGCCCCTGAATGGGATCTGAATGTGGTCTTGCAGCGGATTACCTGTCCGCCTTTTGAGCCTATGGCTACCTGCCCTCTTCGATTTCTTTCCTGGAAAACTTTGTTTTTGGTAGCCCTTACTTCTGCTAGGCGCGTTAGTGAACTGCAGGCCCTAGTGTCTGATCCCCCTTACACTAGGTTCTACAGGAATAGGGTAGTCTTGCGGACTCACCCTAAGTTTCTTCCAAAGGTGGTTTCTTCTTCGTTTCATATCAACCAGGAGGTAGTTCTCCCCACCTTCTTTCCCAGGCCCCACTCCAGCCGAGCTGAGATGGTCCTGCATACCCTGGACTGTAGGAGGGCCTTATCCTTCTACCTTGACCGTACGCGAGAACATAGGAGAGCTGTTCAGCTCTTCGTTTCTTTTGACCCCAATAAGTTGGGGCTGCCTTTCTCCAAGCATACTTTGTCCATATGGCTTGCTGACTGTATCGCTTGGGCTTATGGGGCAGCTGGCCTCTCGTTGGAGGGTCGAGTCACGGCTCATCGTGTTAGGGCGAAGGCTGCATCAGTGGCTCATCTCCGCTCTGTTCCGTTGGCAGACATCTGCCGGGCAGCTACTTGGTCTTCAAGCCAGACTTTTGCGGCCCATTACTGCCTGGAGAGGGAGTCCCGCAGGGACAATGCTTTCGGTCAGGCAGTCCTCCATAATCTCTTTGAGGTTTAGGCAACTCCTACCCTCTGGCCCTGGTGTTGGGCTACCGGTCGGGGGCGTTTTCAGAGAAGATTCCTTCCTTCTGTGCTACTGAGCTAGAGGGAGCTCATTTTTCCACTTGAGGTCTCCGGTAGCCTTAAGCTAGGGAGTCCCATATGTGAGGACTGACTTCCTGCTTGGTCCTGGAGAAAGAGTAGTTACTCACCTGTAACAGGTGTTCTCCAGGAGCAGCAGAAATCAGTCCTCACAACCCTCCCTCCTCCCCTTGGAGTTGCAGTCCTCTCATTTCGTTTTTGCTAATTTTTTGCTCTCTTTTAGCTATGTCATCAGTCTGAGCAAGATGGCACCCTTGGGCGGGAAGGGGACCGCGCATGCGCGCTGCAATTCCCAAAGGCTTTCTTTGAAAGTTGGGGAAATTGCTCCGCGAGGGCTCCGTCGGCGCCGACGTCACCCATATGTGAGGACTGATTCCTGCTGCTCCTGGAGAACACCTGTTACAGGTGAGTAACTACTCTTTCCATGGAGCTTAACAGATGCATTCTGATCTGTCTCCACTTGGTAATTGTTTCTTCCCCCCTCCAGGGATCCTACACCTTCCAGTTTTCTAATTAATTGCCTGCCGTCATGATTCTTTTCTCTTTTTCCCTTTTTTTTTTCTCCCTTTTCAGTTGTTTTATCTTTCTTTTCTTTTCCACAGCACTTCTGCCCCATTAGGCACCAGTGCACTGGCCAGACTCATCTCCCTTTAAAAAAAAAAAAAAAATTTGAGCCATTTGATTTTGCCACGGCTCTTTCCAGGTGACGTCCCAAAAACTGTCCCGCGGGTTTAGGATGTGATCCTGGTGAGAAAAAAACATACCCGCCAAGGATATCCATAATTGGTGCCTTCAGTGTCTGGGACCCAAGTATCAGCCCTCTTCTTGTAATTTGTGTTTGCAGATGACAAAAAGAGGACTCAAGGGTCGAGAGAAGCTGCACAAATCACTTTTTAGTGCACACAACTCTCACTTGGCTCGAACACCTCTATCGATGCATCACCAATGTCTGATGCAGCATTGAGACCAGTGCCATCAGTGCCAGTGTTGATGGAAGTCTGATCCATTGACATTGAGACCGGTGCCATCAATGCCACTGTCTTCAAAAACTGCATCAGACATTGGTGATGCATCGACATCAAGGAGTTCTCAAGCCCACTCTGAACAGAGCACCCATAATGCCTCAGAGTATCAGCCATCGATCAGTCTCCACCCAAAGATGGCGAAGGATTCAGCTTCATCTTCATCGATGTTGAAGGATGATCACAACAAGCACTGCCTCAAGACTGTTGCATCAGCATCTGAGCCCTTTGAGGCCTGGCGCCAAGAGCGATGAGGATCCACAAGAGCACCCTTCGAAGCTGCTGAAAAGATAGGATAGCTTATACTCCAGACCATTGGAGGAGTAGTGACAGTCTATCCTAGAGCCAAGACCAAGCTGCCAATAACCCTGTCCAGATCTCGGATACTTAGGTCAAAGTTGCTAAGGCCACGCATCTTTCAGAATCGACAGCCATGGAGAAACGCCTTCTGCCTCAGAAAATTCCAAGCTATCAAAGTCCCTGTTTAATGTACATTACCAAGTTTAAGTTAGTATAAACCGCTTTGATTAAAATGATAAAGCAGTATAAAAAAACTGTTAAATATATGATTATTGCAGAAAAAACTAAATGAGCAGCTGCTGGAATTTTCTAAAGTACTGTCAAAACTTAGATGTCATGTTTGCGTTCTCACCGATGAAGATAGAAAGGTGATGGGGTTTGTCAGCATTCAGCTAGATCAAATGTTGCATCAAAGGGCTGAGAGGAACATTTACATGCAGATGTTCCACCTTTTATGTGTAGGGAGACCCTGTGGAAGGGGCCGGTGGGACCTATACAAAATCAAGCCCATATTCTGCTCTTGAAGTCAGGACGTGATAAGGAGCAACTGGGTTTTTATCATCCAATCTTATCGTCCGATAGTTATTAAATCAAGATATTAAAATCATTGCAGTGATCTTGGCTAGCAGGCTGAACCTCTTATTACCAGAAATAATTCACGATGACCAAGTTGGCTTTGTACCTGGGTGCTTTGCTTCTAGGAATTTATTGAAAATACTTGTTGTGATTGGTGCAAGCCAAGAAGACAATGGGACTAGGAACATCTTTCTTAGCCTAAACATTAAAAAAGCATTTGACAATGCGTCATGGTCATGTTTGTTCTGGGTTATGGAGCAGTTTGGTATTGGACGAGATTTTCTATCTTGGGTTCAGACTCCTTATAAAAATCCCATGGCGCATTTACTGATAAATGGGGCACTGACACCGAGCTTTGCCCTGCAATGAGGCATGAGGCAGGGCTGCCCATTCTCCCCTTTTCTCTTCCTAATGGTTATGGAGTCTTTGGCCATGAAGTTGTGAGCCGATGGGGATTTACTGGTACAACAAGTAATCAGCAGGAATTTTGAGTTAATTTGTTGATGGCATGCTCTTTTATAGGTGCCCCCCTTCTGATTGGGCACAGGGTGTTGCAACTGCTGATCTGCTACCTGGCCTTCTCATGTCTGAAGACAAATCGAGAGAAGTTGCTGGTGTTTTGAATTTGGGTGGGCAAAAGGATTGCTGAATTATCTGGGAAATCCATCTTAGTACCACCCCTTAGTTATGTACAGGAAAAACATAGTGGACAAGCTAGAAGATGTTAAAAAAAAAAAAAAAAAAAGTATCAAAAATGGTATAATTTGCCCTTATCTTTTAATGGGGCACATGGCTTTAGTAAAAAAGATAGTGTTCCCTAAGCTGCTACATCCGTCACAGGTCTTGCCTATATGGGTGAGAGGAGGCAAGAGAAGGGGGAGTATAGGTCGATGCTGTGGAAATTTATTTTGAGAGAGTAAAAGCACCCGCATTAGCCATGCTAAGGTTAGGGCATGATATCAGGGGGTGATAAAATCTCCCTGATTTGCGCATGTACAACACAGCTGCTATGCTGAGGTGGATTCGTGAGGACCTGACTGGGATCGTGAAGTTTTCCCCATAGGGGTTTTTGGGGTGAGGTTTGCAGATCCTATTTCCTGTTAGTCATGCTCCATTGAATGAATTGAATGGGGTATGTTTGGTGCCCTCATTGGGGATGGCACAATCACTAGACAACAGATTTTGCTTCCTGAACACGTTGGGGTTGCTGATCATGAAAATCACCTTGAAAGTTTCCTATCATGCACCTTTTTTTTGCAATCACCTATTTTTGTGATTTCTTCACATATTTTAAGTCTACTCATATGTTGCCTAGAAAGTAAGCTGTTTTGTTTAGTCCAGGCATGTGCAGACTCACAACATGCAATGGAAATGCTGTTGTCAGGAATGCGTGGGCATGCATAGTCAGGATGGATGCTGGCAATACAAGCTATAAAAGCAACTTTCATACACAGATGCTATGCATGACATTGATATCAGTTTGTGTATTTAACAAATAGCATTTACATGTAAGCTTCTTGTTTAAATGATGATTTGTTACAGCAGAAATGTCTAGTCAATGTCGCAACAGCTGTGATACATTCTGTTACATTTGTGGCGAGTATACACTTAAGCCTCAAAGATGCAGCATGTCTGCACTTATTAAGAAAGCGTATGAGCTCTACATTGGTTGTAAAGTTGGCAATCAAGACAAAAGACTGGGCTCCTCATATGTGCTGTACATCTCAGAAGTACTCAGAAGTTAATGCCATTTGCAGTCCCGATGATATGGTGTGAACAGAAGTTTCACGTGACAGACTGTTGCTTCTGTCTGACCAATGTATCTGGCTTCTCTGCTAAAATTAAGAAATCTATTGAATACCCTAGTCTGCCTTCAGCCATGAGACCAGTGCTGCATGACGACAGTATGCCAATACCGTAGCCACCAGAGACATGGAGCCTAGATGAGGCAGATGAAGATGTCACAATACATTGGCCAGATGTGGAAAACTACATGGATCCAGATTTTGAGCAGTTTGTCTGGTGTGCCTCATCTGATAACACGGTCAGAATTGAATGACCTGGTGAGGGACTTAAGTTTGTCAAAAACAAAAGCTTAACTACATGGTTCAAGATTGCAAGGATGGGGTTTGCTATTGCCGGGTATGAAAATTTCTGTCTTTCGGACCCGCCAAGAAGATATGAAAAATTTTTTTGCCCAGGTTGACAACCTTTGTTTGTGCACTGATATTGATGGGTTGTTCACGACTTTGGGTTGTAAGCATTTTTATTGATTTTTCACTGTTAAGCCTGAAAGCTGTCTTGTTATACAATGGCAATATCTACCCTTCAATACCTATTGCCTATGCAGCGCACATGAAAGAAACCTAGAAAACATGGAACTGTTGAAACACATACAGTACAACTATAACTGGAACATCTGTGGTAATCTAAAAGTAGTGGCACTGCTACTAGGAATGCAGCTCGAGTATTCCACGTTCTGTTCTATTATTAATTTATTTAACATTTTTTTATACTGCTTTTCAAATTCTCAGCGCAGTTTACAATGAACAGAACTTTTTTATGTAACGTTTCATCAGTAACTGTTTACAATAGCAGTTAACAGTGGTGCATACATGCAACATTTTTAACTATTTACAGGGGCTATGTACTTATAACACTTTGAACTCTTTACAGAGGCTTGATGATTTATCTATTGAGGTGACCTGTTGGAGACAGGCTGGTCAGTGGATTTATCAATGTTACGTGACTTCTATGGTGTTGAAGTGTTCTGTAAATAGATGGGTTTTTAAGAACTTTCTGAAGTCGGCAATATCTGTAGTTGCTCTCAGATGGTATGGAAGAGAGTTCCATAGTGATGGGGTGTAATGTTCAAACACTCTGCGGATTGCATTCTGGGAGTTGCACGTAGATATCGTGGTAGTTGTGAGGGAGTTTTGGTGCTGCGTCCTCTTTGATCTGGGGTCTGGGACTTTTCTGATTCTGTCTTTTAGACAGCCAGCAGATTGGTTGTGTAATATTTTGAATGCCATCATTATTGCCTTATATTTTATACGTGATCTAATGGGGAGCCAATGGAGTGATTCTAATATGGGGGTGATATGATCTTCTTTATTTGTTCCTGTGATTAATCAGGCTGCTGCATTTTGAGCCAGTTGTAAGGCTTCGGTTGCACATTTGGGTAGGCCGCGTAGAATTAAATTGCAATAATCAAGCTGCAGGGTGATTAGTGCTTGACATACGGAGCGGAAGTGGTTGTTCGAGTAGAGGTCAAAGGGTTTGCAGAATTTTCATTTTATAGTAGACTTTGGAGGTTGTCCTGTTGATGTGGGATTGGAAATTGAATCTCTGATTGAGGTATTTTGCTAAGTATTATACCTCACTCTTCACTGGGATTGTTCGGTTTCCTATTGGTAGGTTATGTGGGGGGTTAAATGAGGAGTCTCTTGTGATTATGAGGGCCTCAGATTTATTGTAATTGATTTCCAGATTGCGTTGTGCTAACCATTCTGTGACTGCTGTCATGCAAAATGAGATGGTGGAGTAATTGGGATTCCTGATGTTAAGAGTGGAGTATATCATTAGGTCTTCTGCATATAGGTGGTAGTGCATGTTGTGTTCTTGTAAGATTTTGCAAACTGGCTGTATGTGAATGTTGAGGAGAGCAGAGAGTGCTGAGCCTTGGGGAAGACCTTGTTTTAGTGGGAAAGGTCTTGAAGTGTTCCTTTTTATCTTGACTTGGGATCTTCTATCAGATAGGTAGGAGCGAAAACATGACAATGGGGTGTCACCTATTCCTATTTCGCTTAGCCGGTCCAGAAGTATGGAGTGAATTATAGAATCGATGGTGGATGTTATAGCTATGAAAATGAGTATGAAGCCTTTCTTGATGTCTTCAATTCCTTTAAGCACCGTGTTCAGTAGGGATGTTAAAGTTTCCACCCCGTGAAGCCCTCGGAATCTGTGCTGTTGAGGGTCAAGTGGGAAGGTTGAGTCAGCGTGGTCTTGTAGTTGACGTTGGACCATCTTTGCAGTTAATTTGGATAGGAGTGGGATGCTGGATATGGGGCAATATGAGGCAGGAGAGATTGGGTCGGTTGTAGTGTTCTTTAGTAGTGGTCTTATGGAAGAGATTTTCAGTGGAAGTGGCATGATTCCTTGTGAGAGGGATAAGTGTTATTTTGCAGAGTGCTGGTGCTTTGTGCTAGTGTCTTTATGCAGAGCATTGGGCAGGGATCAAGAGGGGAAGTGGTGTGTTCAAGGATTTTAGATGTTTGGTGGAAAGGTCCTCGGTGACAGTAGAATGAAGTCCAAAATTTTGGGTGATCTTGTTCAGTCAAAGATGTGATAAATTGGTTTAGTGAAGTTTGTGAACAGGAGAGCTTGTTCCAGAGATAGGTTAATACTCTTTAAGTATTTAAAGGTCTGAACATCTCCCCTGTCCCTCCTCTCCTCCAGAGTGTACATATTTAGGTCTTAGTCTCTTCTCATAAGTCTTCTGACGCAGGCTCCAAATCATTTTGGTTGTCTTCCTCTGAACCGCTTCCAGCCTTTTTATATCCTTTGCGACATACAGTCTCCAAAACTGAACACAATATTCCAAGTGATGCCTCACCAGTGACTTGTACAGTGGCATTAGTACTTCTTGCTTTCTACTGGTAATTCCTCTCTGCATGCAACCCAGCATTCTTCTGGCTTTTGCCACCACCTTGTCACACTGTTTTGCCACCTTGAGATCATCAGAAACAGTCGCACCGAGGTCTTTCTCCTGGTCCGTACACATCAATCTCTCGCCCCCTATTACATACAATGCCCTTGGATTTCTGCTTCCCAAGTACATTACACTGCACTTCTTCACATTAAATCTTAACTGCCAAGCATTAGACCATTCTTCCAGCTTTTGTAGATATTTCCTCATGTTATCCACTCCCTCAGGAGAGTCCACTCTGTTGCAAATTTTGGTGTCATCTGCAAAAAGACAGACTATTCCATTCAGCCCTTCGGCAATATCACTCACGAATATATTGAACAGTACTGGTCCCAAGACTGAACCCTAGGGCACACCGCTAATCTTCCTTTCATCTGAGTGAGTTCCATTTACCGTCACCCTCTGTTGTGTGTCAGTCAACCAATTTCTGATCCAGTTCACCATCTTGGGACCCATCCCCAAGCTGTTGAGTTTATTGATAAGCCTCCTGTGAGGAACAATATCAAAGGCCTTGCTGAAATCCAGGTAAATCACCTCAATTGCCTGCCCTTGACTAGTTCTCTGGTCACCCAGTCAAAGAACTCAATCAGATTTGTTTGGCAAGATCGTCCTTTGGTAAAATCATGTTGCCTCTGATCATGCAACCTATTGGTTTCGAGGAAGTCCACTATTCGCTCTTTCAGGAGCACCTCCATTACTTTTCCCACCTCTGAGGTAAGGCTTACTGGCCTGTAGTTTGTCACTTCTTCCCTATTACCACTTTTGTGGAGAGGTACCACATCAGCCCTTCTCCAGTCCTGTGGAACTTCTGTCTCCAAGGATCTATTAAAAACATCCTTTAAAGGCCCTTCAAGAACTTCTCTGAGCTCTTTCAGTATCCTGGTGTATATCCTATCTGGTCCCATAGACTTGTCCACTTGCAGTTTTGCAAGCTGTTCTAACACATCGTCTTTTGTGACTGATATGGTATCTACTCCATTTCTGTTTGTATATTTGTCAGTCACAGGTGGTCCTTCTCCAGGATTTTCTCTAGTGAAAGCAGAGGAGAAGTATTTGTTTAGCATTGTCGCTTTTTCAATGTCACTTTCCACAAATCCTTTCCTAGCACTTTTGAGTCCTGCAATTCCACCTCTGATTTTCCTCTTCTCCCGAATATACCTGAAAAAAGTCTTGTCGCCACACTTCACATCTTTAGCCATCTTTTCTTTTGCCTTTGATTTTGCTATCCTTATTTCTCTTTTTGTCTCTTTTAGTTTGATCTTGTATTCTTTTCTGTGTTCCTATGTTTGTGAACTTCTGAATTTAGTGAAAGCTGGTTTTTGCCTTTATTTGTGCAACCACTTCTTTGGAGAACAAATAGGTTAACTTTTCCTTTTATTTTTATTTACTTTCCTTACGTATGTATCTGTTGCACCTTTTATTTCTTTCTTTAGTTTAGCCCATTGCAATTCCACTTCCCTTAACCCCTCCCACCCTACCAATTCCTTCTTCAGGTACTTGGCCATTTTACTGAAGTCAGCATTTTTGAAGTCTTTCAGTTTGCTGTGATTAGATTCCACCTTGGCTTTTATCTCAAACCACACTGTGTGATCACTGCTGCTCACATGGGCACCCACGTGGATATTCAACATGCTATCTCCGTTGGTGAGCACTAAATCCAGCACGGAGTTCTCCCTGGTTGGTTTCATCACCATTTGTTTAAGTAACGCATCTTGGAAGGCATCCACAATTTTTTTTACTTCTTTCTAGATTTGCAGAAGGGACACTCCAATCCACATCGGGTAGATTAAAGTCACCCAATATGATCACTTCCCCCTTCATGGCTATCATTGCAATATCAACAGTCAATTCGCTATCCATTTCTTCGGATTGAGTTGGAGGCCTGTAGACCACACCAGTGTGGATGACAGTACCATCTCCTCTTTCCAACACAATCCAGAGCGCTGCTTCTTTTCCCTACGTCCCCTGCATTTCAGCAGCTTTAATATTGCTTTTGACATACAGGGCTACTCCTCCTCCTCTTCTACCCTCTCTATCTCTTCTTAATAGATTTCTGTTCCAAGTAGCTATATATCACAAGTGTCCCTGACCAGTAGGCCTTCTATGAACTGAGGGCACACTCGAATATCTGATTTAAAGGCTATGCAAGGAATGAAGGCAGGCTGAATATCCCTAAAAACTTATATGCAGCAGGTAAAGTTTATCAAAACACAGACAATGATAAAGTTTGAAAGCCTTAACTGAGTGTGTAGTCTCTCTTGAAGTTCTGATAAGCAACAATTTGGTTTTGAGATTTAATTATTCATCTCTTCCAAACTTGAGCTGAAGATGACTTACATTTCAGATCCTAATGGTGTTTCCATACCACTGTGAGCTTGCAATCAAATTATATACCCAAAGCAATAGAGGGTAAATTGACTTGCTCCAAGGTTACAAAGTATCAGTGGGAGAAGCATTTTCACAGGTTTTTGGTCTGCTGCTTTAACCACTAGGTTATCCCTCCTCTCTAACTTCTTTATAAACCTACAGTATTGTAGGATGAGCCCAAAAGAAATGGGTGTGGAGAGGTGGGGGAGGCTGGTATAAATAAAATACAGCAAGTTTAAAAAAAAGACAGTGAAATTAAATTCCATCTCAATATAGCCAATATCGGAATAAAAAAAAATATACACTTCAGACAGCAATATTCATTCCACATAAACAACACTCAAGAGGCTCAATTCACATGGGATAAAAAAAGAGAAAAAGGATCTGACTAGCAACAACAGACCATTTTGCAATCAATGCTTTGGTTACTTCGTTGATTAATACCACATCAGCAATCCTTAAACGCCTTAAACTTTTTCAAAATTTATTAAATAGATTTAAACTATCTCCAGGAACAAGCAGGAATGAGTCTTCACATATGGGTATCGTCGGTACCGACGGAGCCTGCACGGGAACGCTCCCCAGCGTCCAGTAAGAAAGCTTTTGGGAGCATCCCACAGCGCCTGCGCGCTGCCTTCCCGCCTTTCCCAACCGCCTCTCTCCAGTTCTTCTTTTCCGCGGAGCCAGGAGGTCGTGTTCCTGTCACCACAGAAGAAGTTCTTTATTTTTTTCTTTATTTTTCTGTGTCGCATCTGCCTTCGACGTCAGACCGGTACCGCCGGTCTTTTCTTTTCTTTTCTTCTTAAGAAAAGGTTTTTTTTGTGTTTTGTTTTGAATTTCAGATGTGCATTTTTATTTTGGGCCTTAGGCCTAAATATTTTCTCCTCATGGAGAAGCCCGCTTCCGGGTTCAAAAAGTGCACAAAATGTGGCGGTACTATTTCTGTCACCGACACCCATGATTAGTGTCTGAAATGTTTGGGTCCTGACCATTCCATCACGGATTGTGTGTCCTGCACCATGATGTCTAAGAGGGGTCGGCAGAACCGAGCAGCCAAACTCAGTACCCTGTTTCCCTCTGATGCAGCCTCGGTGGCATCGACGTCTTCCAGGGCTGCTTTTTCCTCCCATGGATCTCAGGTAACCAAACATAAATCTAGCCGGTCCTCGAAGGGCAAATCTCCTAAGCATCGAGATGCCTCCGGGCTTGTCCTCGAGGATTCCGCTCCGGCAAAATTACCCCGGCGGGAAGTTCCGGCTTCCAAAGCATTGTCTATGGGGTCACAGGTTGACATCGATGGCTTGGCCTCGACCGATCACCTGTTGCCGTGTTCTAGGGTACCGGTGGCCTCCACTGGTACCGACATCCAGACTTTGGCGTCGATGGATCAGAAAATTCTGTCCATGCAGCGCACCCTTATGGCATTTATGCAGGCTTTGACGCCTCCGGTACCGCAACAATCTCCGTTGCCGGTACCGACCCCGGCACCGTTCCCGGTACCGATTGCCTCGACATTGGCTTCGGTGTCGACTGCAACGGTACCCTGTCCTATGATGCCCATCGGTACTGAACCGGTACCGCTTACTCCCGATGTCGATCCCACTCGGTACGCGTATCGGGCTTTACAAGAGCATCCAGACAGGCGATACTTCGATTCCTCCGAAGACTCTGATGAGTCGGAGGCTTCTGTCGATGCACCGGTACTACTTCCTCAGGAGTCTGCTTCTCCAAAACGAAGAATGTCTCCTCCAGAGGACTTGTCTTTTCAAGACTTCATAAGGGAAGTGGCTAGAGGCCTCTCCATCACAGTGGCCTCTGAGTCGGAGCCTAGAGCCAAGCAATTAGATATTTTGCAATATCCTAAGGCTCATAAGGAAGCAGCTACCTTACCTATTCATGAGATTCTTTATGATCTCATGTTGGGCATGTGGAAGACTCCTCTCACCACCTCTCCTCATTCTTGTAGGTTGGACACCATGTATCGTGTCCCTCCCTGTCCTGGTTTTCATAAGACTCAGCTTCCTCACCACTCTATTGTGGTTGAGTCTGCTATGAAGAAAAAAGAGACACTCATCTAACCCTCCAGGACGTCAATGTAGGACTCTAGATGCTTTTGGCCGAAGGATTTTCCAGGCCAATATGCTTGCTGCCAGAATCAACTCCTATAGTCTCTATATGGGGATGTTTCTAAAAGAAGTCACAGATCATCTGCAGACTTTAGCCCCTTTTATTTCAGAACATAAAAGGCAGGAATTTCTCACTTGGCTCAAACATGCCCAAGATGTTTCCAAATTCTCCAACCGTGCAGCCTTTGACTCTTTTGAGTGTGTAAGCAGAGCCACGGCTATTGCCATAGGTGCACGCAGAATTGCTTGGTTACAAGCCTCTGATTTGGAACTCTGGGTCCAAGATGAGTTGGGAAACCTCCTTGTACAGGTGAAAACCTGTTTGGCAGGGATTGGCAAGCAAAGGCCACTCAGAGGGATGCTGAGAACTCTGCTTTGGATCGACTTTCAAAGTCTACCTCTGCCCCTGTTAAGAAAAGATTGTTCAAAAAGACATCTTTTTTTAAAAAGGGAAGATATTATCCTGCTCATGGGCAGACATCTTCTGCAGGTCATTTTGCTGCAAAGCGTCAGCAAATACCTAAACAGGCCAAGTCAAAGGCTGCCAGGCCTACCACAACCCAGCAGCCTCAACCTCCTCAGGGCCTTTGACTTGCAACTAGAGAACTTAGCCTTTCTAGCTCTGGAAAAACCAGAGCCCCTCACCATTCCAGGAAGGTTGACTTACTTTGCTCCCAGATGGGAGCAAATCACAGCAGAGCAATGGACCCTCTCCATCATAAAGGAAGGGTACAAGCTTCATTTCTTAAGCCTTCCTCCTCACACCATGGTGAAACAGTTCAATTCTCTAATATCTCTCCTCAACCTTCTAGGTCAGGAGATTGCTACCCTTCTTGCCCGAGGGGCAATAGAAGAAGTACCTCTTGTTCAACAGGGCTCAGGGTTCTACTCCCCTTATTTTCTTATCCCAAAGAAAACAGGGGGCTACAGACCCATATTAGATCTCAGAGAATTGAACAAGTTTCTATTCAAGGAGAAATTCAAAATGATTTCTCTAGGGGCTCTGCTTCCATACCTTCAGAGTCAGGACTGGCTTTGTTCTCTAGATCTCAAGGATGCGTACACCCATGTCCTCATCCATCCAACACACAGAAGGTTCCTTTTTCAAGGAAAGCACTACCAATACAGGGTGCTTCCTTTCGGTCTGGCCTCTGCACCAAGGGTGTTCAGGAAATGCATGGCAGTAGTAGCTGCATTTCTCCGCACTCTGTGAATATTCGTATTCCCATATCTGGACGACTGGCTCATTCGAGCCCCATCCCAGTCAGAGGCCCAGACTTGCCTAACCTGCACAATGCGTATCCTTCAGTATTTGGGACTAGTAATAAACATCCCAAAATCCAATCTCACCCCTTCTCAGTCTCTGGAGTTCATAGGGGCCTTGCTGGATACCACAACTGCAAGGGCCTATCTTCCTCAGGCCCGTTGCCTACGTCTAGTGCAGTTAGCCTCCCAGATTCAGTTAAAGTCCCACTTAACTGCTCGAGAGATGTTAGAACTATTAGGCCACATGGCATCCACCGTGCATGTGGTTCCATATGCTCGCCTTCTCATGAGGGCAGCTCAATGGACTTTGTCCACCCAATGGACTCAGGCATCAGGTTGCCTGTCAGACAAAATAGCAAACTCCAGTCGCCTTTTTTGGTCTCTCCAGTGGTGGAAGTCCTCTCAAAACCTGTTGCTGGGGTCCCCTTTTCAACAACCACTACCCCAAGCAACTCTCACAACAGATGCTTCTCCAAAGGGTTGGGGAGCTCATCTACAAGATCTCTCCACCCAGGGCATATGGTCTCCACAGGAGACTTCTCTGCATATCAATCTATTGGAACTCAGAGCAATATTCTTAGCTCTCAGAGTGTTCCATACCCTGCTCAGCTACAGGACAGTCCTCATCCATACGGACAACCAAGTAGCCATGTTCTATGTGAACAAGCAGGGCGGGACTGGCTCTCTGTCGCTTTGCAACGAAGCTTTGCGACTGTGGGCCTTCGCCAGAGAGCATCACATCCATCTTCTGGCAGTATATCTTCCAGGCATTCAAAACTCTTGGGCGGACAGACTGTCGAGTTCTGCTTCCACACGAATGGTCCCTCCACATGCACCAGGTAGCCAGGATTTTTCGAATTTGGGGAACCCCGGACATAGACCTCTTCGCAAGTCCATGGAATGCCAAACCTCCCCGGTTCTGTTCCAGAATTCCGTGTCAGGGAGTTCAGGCCAAGGATGCCTTCCTCCTTCACTGGGGTCAAGACTTCCTTTATGCCTTTCCACCAATCCCCCTAGTTCCCAAAACACTATTCAAGCTTCAGAGAGATCGAGGGACCATGATCCTCATAGCACCACACTGGTCACGCCAAGTGTGGTACCCTCTACTTCTGTAACTCTCTCAAGCTCCCTCCCTGGACTTGGGCTCCACACCAGACCTTCTATCCCAGGAAGAGGGATCATTATGGCACCCAAACCCCCAGTCGCTCCATCTCAGGGCTTGGTTGCTGAGGGCTTAGACCTTCAAGATTTACATCTCTCTCAGCAAGTCAGAGATGTTATTCATGCCTCTAGAAAGCTTTCTACTAGATGTTCCTATGCTTTCAAATGGAAAGGATTTACCATTTGGTGTTCAGAGAAGGGTCTAAACCCTCTTGCAATACCTCTGAATTCTCTACTAGAGTATCTCCTGCATCTATCCCATGCAGGTCTGAAAACAAATTCAGTAAGAGTCCATTTGAGTGCTATTGCAGCGTCCCTCAAGCCTCTCAATGGACAACCTATTTCCTCTCATCCTCTTATAGCAAGATTCATGAGAGGCCTTCTTTTAACTAAACCTCCCATTAGACCACCTCCAGTGGCATGGCACATAAACCTGGTTCTTGGCCAGCTCATGAAGCCACCCTTTGAACCTTTAGCCACCACCTCCTTGAAATTTCTTTCTTGGAAGGTTATTTTGCTCATTGCAGTCACCTCAGCACGCCGCATCAGTGAGTTGCAAGCTTTGGTGGCTAATCCACCTTACACAAGGTTCCATCATGATAAGGTAGTCCTCAGGACCAATCCACACTTTATGCCTAAAGTGGTCTCGCCTTTTCATCTGAACCAAGAGGTATATTTACCTGTCTTTTTTCCAGGACCTCATGCATTAAGTGCAGAGAGGAATCTTCATACCTTGGATTGTAAGAGAGCTCTTGCTTTTTACTTACAAAGAACACAGCAACATAGAAAGTCTTCTCAACTCTTTGTTGCTTTTGATCCTTCTCATTTAGGACTTCCAGTGTCTAAAAGAACACTGTCCAACTGGATTGCTCAGTGTATTTCTTTCGCCTACCAGAGTAGAAACCTTTCTCTGGAGGGCCATGTCACAGCTCACAATGTGAGAGCCATGGCAGCCTCAATGGCTCATCTAAATTCTGTGTCCATCGACCAAATTTGTCGAGCGGCCACCTGGGCCTCGGTTCATACCTTCACAGCCCATTACTGCTTGGACAAGGACTCCCGCCGGGATGCCTTGTTTGGTCAGGCTGTTCTCAAGCACCTGTTCCATTCCTAATCAACTCCTACCCACCTACCCTGGTTGGATGTCAGAGATCCATAGCAGGAGGTAGAGTCCTTTTCAAGGACACACAACCTGGGGTTCTCCCCTGGCATCTGCAGCTAGGGAGTCCGCATATGTGAAGACTCATTCCTGCTTGTTCCTGGAGATAGCACAGTTACTTACCTGTAACAGGTGATCTCTGGGAACAGCAGGAATAAGTCTTCACAACCCACCCACCTCCCCTAGGAGTTGTATCTCTCTTTCTTTCCTTTCCTTTCCTCTCTCTCTCTCTTTGTCTCAGCTTTAAAACTCGAACTGGAGAGAGGCGGTTGTGAAAGGCGGGAAGGCAGCGCGCAGGCGCTGTGGGATGCTCCCAAAAGCTTTCTTACTGGACGCTGGGGAGCGTTCCCGCGCAGGCTCCGTCGGTACCGACGATACCCATATTTGAAGACTTATTCCTGCTGTTCCCAGAGATCACCTGTTACAGGTAAGAAACTGTGCTTTATATGAGAGTGGAGGAGTAGTCCAGTGGTTAGAGCAGCTGTCTAGTACCCAAACAATCAAGGGTTTGATTCCCACTGGCACTCCTTGTGACCTTGGGCAAGTCACTATCTCCAGGAACAAGCAGGAATGTAGTCTTCACATATGGTTATTGTCGGTACCGACGGAGCCTGCGCAGGAACGCTCCCCTGCGTCCAATAGGAAAGCTTTTTGGAGCATCCCACAGTGCCTGCGTGCTGCCTTCCCACCTTTCCCAACTGTCCCTCTCTAGTTCTTCGTTTTCCGTGGAGCCGACAGGTCGCACATACTGTCACTGCAGAAAATATTCCCGTTTATTCTTTTTTGTGGTCGCGTCTGCCTTCCTTCGACGCTACACCGGTACCGCCGGTTTCTTCTTTCCTTTTCTTAAAAAAAAAACAAAAAACCCTCTCTTCTGGAATTTCTTTCAGCTACTTTTTCCTTCAGGTGCCACGCGCCATTTTGGGCACTAGACCCAATTTTCCCTCTAACATGGAAAAACCCGCTTCGGGTTTTAAAAAGTGTTCTAAGTGTGGTGGTACCATCTCCATCACTGACACCCATGAGTGGTGCCTCAAATGTTTAGGTCCTGACCAGTCTATTTCAGAGTGTGTTGCCTGTGGGGTGATGATGATGTCAAAGAGGGTTCGGCAAAACCGAGCTGCTAAACTTAGCACCCTTTTTCCCTCCGATGCAGCGTCTGTGGCATCGACGTCTTCCAGGGCTTCGTCTTCCTCACATGGATCTCAGGTAACTAAACATAAATCTGGCCGGTCCTCAAAGGGTAGATCTCCTTCCAAGCATCGAGATGCCTCTGGCGTTGCCCTTGTGGGACTTGTACCGGCAGAATTGCCCCGGCGGGAGGCTTCGGCTTTCAAAGCACTAACGGGTCTCCAGAATGTTCTCGAGGCCCCAACCTCGGTAGAACTACTGGTGCCATGCTCTGGGGTACCAGCTGCTTCATCCGGTACCAATACCCAAGCATCGGCAGCGTCGATAGACCAGAGATTCTTGGCTATAGAACGCAGTCTGGCGGCTCTTCTCACGGTCTCGATGCCCTTGAAACCGCTTCAGACAATTCAACCGGTACCGGTACCGACTGCTTCGACATCGGCATCTACTGGGATCGAGTCAAGCTTACCCATCCGGTATCGACAAGTCGGTACCGGACCCCTCCGATACCGACTTTGATCAGTACCGGTATCGTGCCTTGCACGATCACCCAGATCAGAGATACTTTGAATCCTCGGATGAGTCTGAAGACTCTGAAAGCTCTGCCGATACCAGAGTACTTCTTCCCGAGGATGATTCTTCTCCTCAACGTAGGATGTCTCCTCCAGAGGATATGTCCTTTCAGGATTTTATCTGAGATGTGGCTCGAGGTCTTTCCATCACAGTGGCTCCTGAAAAAGAGCCTAGGGCAAAAGAATTGGAAATCCTGCAATACCCTAAAGCTCCCAAGGAGGTAGCTACTTTATCTATTCATGAGATCCTGCATGATCTCATGTTAAGGATGTGGGAAACACCTCTAACCACTTCTCCTCACTCTCGAAGGCTCGACACCATGTATCGAGTTCCTCCTTGTCCTGGGTTTCCAAAAACTCAGCTACCACACCATTCCATGGTGGTGGAATCAGCTATGAGAAGGATCAAGAGTGCAAAAAGATATGCATCTAATCCTCCAGGACGTGAGTGTAGGACTCTTGACGCCTTTGGACGTCGATCCTTCCAGGCTTCCATGCTTTCTGCCAGGATCAGTTCCTATATATTATATATGGGAATGTTCCTTAAGGAGGTCACCGGAGATTTAGAGCTTATGAGCCCTCTCCTTCATGATAAGAGACAGGATTACCTTGCACTTGTCAAACATGCTCAGGATGTTTCCAAGTTTGTAAATCGTGCAGCCTTTGACTGCTTTGAGTGCATAAGCAGAACCTCTGCTATTGCCATAGGTGCACGTAGGATTGCCTGGCTCCAGGCATCTGACTTGGAACTTTGGGTACAGAACAAACTGGGGAATATTCCTTGCACAGGAGAGAATCTCTTTGGTAAGAATTGGCAGGAAAAAGCTAATGATAGATGCTGACAATATCACCCTGGATAGATTGTCTAAATCTACAGCTGATCCTGCAAGGAAAAAATCCTACAAGAAACCATTCTTCAGTAAGATGTTTTTACCCCTCCTATATCCAACAGGGACATCGTGTAGGTCAGTCTGCCCAAAAGGGACAGCAGCAACAGCCTAGGCAAAGAAAATCAAAAGCTGCTAAGCCTCAGCCTGCTCAGCAGACTCAGCCTGCTCAGCAGACTCAGCCTGCTCAGCAGACTCAGCCTCCACAGGGGCTTTGACTTGGAAGCTTTGACTCCTATCTAGAGAACTTTGTCTTCCTGGCCCTGAACGGCCCAGAACCCTCCACCATCCCAGGAAGATTGTCATTTTGCCCCGAGATGGGGTCAGATAACAGCAGAAAATTGGACTCTGTCTATTGTAAGAGAGGGGTACAAGCTTCATTTCCTCAGCATGCCCCCTCCTACAATGGTAAGACAGTTCAATTCTCAAACCTCTCTCAATGCCCAGTTAAGTCAAGAGGTCACTTTGCTTCTTGCCCAAGGGGCAATAGAAGAGGTACCCATTCACCTACAGGGTTCTACTCCCCCTATATCCCAAAGAAGACAGGAGGACACAGACCCATTTTGGACCTCAGAGAATTGAACAAATTCCCATTCAAAGAGAAGTTCAAATGATTTCTCTGGGAACTCTGCTGCCATACCTTCAGAGTCAGGATTGGCTTTGTTCTCTAGATCTCAAGGATGTGTACACTCATGTTCTCATCCATCCAACTCACTGAAAGTTTCTTTGCTTTCTGTTTCAAGGGAAGCACTACCAATAGAGTTCTTCCTTTTGGCCTGGCCTCGGCACCAAGGGTGTTTACAAAATGCATGGCTGTGGTGGCAGCATTTCTTTGCATCCTGGGAATATTCGTCTTCCCTTACTTAGACGACAGGCTCATTCGAGCCCAGTGAGAGCCAGAGGCCAGGATTTCTCTGTCTCGCACAATGCGTATCCTTCAGTATTTGGGACTTGTCATAAACTTCCCAAAATCCAACCTAGCTCCCACTCAGTCTCTAGAGTTTATAGGAGCTCTGCTGGATACCAGACAGACAAGGGCGTATCTTCCACAGACCTGCTGCCTTCACATTGTGCAGTTAGCTTCCCAAGCAGTGTTAGAGCCTCACCAGGAAATGTTACAGTTGCTAGGCCACATGGCATCCACCGTGCATGTGGTTCCTTATGCTCACCTCCATATGAGGGCAGCCCAGTGGACTTTATCCACTCAATGGACTCAGGCATCAGGTTGCCTGTCAGACAAAATAACAAACACGGATCGTCTTTTGTCCCTCCAGTGGTGACAGTCACCCCAAAACCTTTTGGTGTGGTCCCCTTTCCAACAACCCCCACCCCAAGCCACTCTGACAACAGATGCCTCACAGGTGGGTTGGGGAGCTCACCTGCAAGGCCTCTCTACCCAGGGTACCTGGACTCCACAGGAGACCTATCTACAAATCAATCTCCTGGAACTTGGAGCAATCTTTTTTTATTTATTTTATTTATTTGTAGTCTCTTTTATACCGCGCTATTCGACATCAGTGCGGTTTACAATGAACATAAGAGTTGTACATCTCAATTTCGTGATTTGTGCTTACAGTGAAACAGGTATAATAACTTGGGTATACATTAAACAGGAAAATTAAACTTGGGTATGCATTAAGCAGGTATAACAGGTAAAATAGGGTATAAATAACCAGTCCCTTAACAAGGAGTCCCTTAATCTTCCTTGCTCTTCGGGTATTCCACACCCAGCTCAGCTACAAGACAGTCCTAGTTCAAACGGGAAATCAGGTAGCCATGTTCTATGTGAACAAGCAGGGTGGAACAGGCTCTCTGTCGCTCTGCAACGAAGCTTTGCGACTATGGGCCCTCACCAGAGAGCATCAGATTCATCTCCTTGCGGTGTATCTTCCAGGTATTCAAAACTCTTGGGCAGACAGACTCAGTCGAGTTCTGCTTCCACATGAATGGTCTCTCCATGTAGACCAGGTGGCCAAATATTTTCAAATTTGGGGAACCCTGGACATAGACCTCTTCGCAAGTCTGCTGAATGCCAAACTTTCCCAGTTTTGTTCCAGAATGAGTGGGAGCTTAAACACCTGGTGGTATCTTTATCTTTTTCTTTACCTTTATTTTGAACTTTATATACCACTTTGGCCTAGGCATAAAAGCGGTTTACAATAAATAAAAACAGTAACTACGCTGCCCAACTAGAAAAGGAACACCATAATAAAATAGGAAAGAGGGAAAAGAACAGTGTAAGACTTTTATAAGAGACAAACCAAACACAACTAACAAAACTCAGGGAGGGACATCGGGAGGCAGGTCAAAGGCTTGTCGAAATAAGAGTCAACAACTCCCTGAACTTCAAATACAAGGGTTCTAAACGGAGGGTGGGTGGTAGGGCGTTCCAAAGTGTGGGGCTGAGAAAAAAGAATGCGGAGTGACGGGTTTGTTCCACTGTTCCCTCTAAGCTGTGCGCGCGCGCACACCACGTGGAACGAGCGCACATACTTTAAAACAGAGCGCACAAAAATTACGGCTCTGATTCTGATAGAAAACAACACAGATGTCTTAAAATTTAAAAGTTATGATTGTAATTACTAGAAATTTCCTGCTTCATTTAGTAATCGTCTATTTTCATTTTATTTGATTAAAATCAGTGTGGTGTACATACTGTATTCTGATGTGTATTCAAATTTTAAAGTATATAACTCCGAGTGTCATTATGTGGCGCACAAAAATTTAACCTTCCTTCAAAAGCTGCACACAGCTGATATTTTATGCGCACACAGCCTACAGAAAATTAGAGGGAACATTGGTTTGTTCCAGATGTGCTTGCGACGGAGAAGGCAGAGACAGACGATTGGCATGTAGAGCACGAAGCTGATGATAGGGTGTATGAAGAGCAATGAGATTCGATAAGTACAAAGGGGTGGAAGTATAGATGGCTGTGTGTTAGAATGAGTAATTTATAATGGAACTGGAAACGGAGAGGTAACCAGTGAAGACTATAAAGGATGGGGGGTGACATGGTCATAGCGACGGGCTGAGGTGATAAGGCGAGCTGCGGTGTTTTGTATAAGTTGGAGACGCTGTAGTTGGTAAGCTGGCAGGTTAGCCAGCAGGACATTACAATAGTCCAACCAGCTGATAACAAGTGCCAATTCCAAAGTGACTAGGGAACTAGTGGGAAGGAGGGAATGAACAGCTCGAATCTGATGTAATATTGCAAAAGAGTGACGTGTGAGGGCAGAGATACGACTATGAAAGGAGAGGGAGGAGTCCAAGATTACCCCCAAATAGCGGAAAGAAGTAACAAGCGGAATTGGAATATAATTAATTTGGGGGGCCACTGATGGACAGGGCCCACTCAGGGAAACCCACATTGCAGTGGACTTAGAGGGATTCAGATGGAACAAATTTGAGGAGAGCCAGTGGGAAACATGGGTGAGACATTGATTTAACTGAGAGATATTTGGCGAAATTGGTAAAGTATGAAACAAGAGGATGATGTCATCTGCGTAAATATAGGATGAAACCGTGTATTGCTGAATCAGAAGGGGCAGGGGGGGAAGAAAAATATTGAATAGTAAGGGAGAAAGAACAGAGCCCTGCGGTACACCACAGATCATAGGGAAGGAGGAGGAGGATTGGTTATTAGAATGAACGGTAAAGGAGCAGGCTGTGAGAAATGAACGAAACCACTGCCACACGGTGCCACGTAATCCAAAGTCATAGAGACGAGAGAGAAGTGCTTGATGGTCAGTGAGGTCAAATGCAGCGGATAGGTCCAGAGAAACAAGAAGTGATGTCCCCACAGTCATGAGCAACGTGGATCTCATTCAGGAAGGCCGAAAGAACGGTTTATGATATCTACCTCTTCAGATGCTATGTGGAGCATTTCTTCTTGTCTCCTCTATTCCTTTAACTATCACTGTATCTCTTATTCTGTCCTATCTAATTAATGGCGTTCTTTTCATATTTTCTGTAACTTTTATGTAATATTGTAAACCGCTCTGATGCTTTGGCTTGAGCGGTATATCAAATGTAATTTATTTATTTATTACAGGCTCTTATATACCGCTCTATTCAGCATCAGCGCGGTTCACAATATAACAGACCAGAACAACAACTGTTTGGTTTTACAGAGAACAGGTCAGAGAACTTGGATGAAACAAGGGGAAGTCATTACTGCAACTATTTACATGAGTATTTACATGTATATACACAACAGGATTTCTTAGTTTGGGTAGTGTTCGAGATTGGTTGGATGGTCTAGTAATATTGGGGGAAAAGGTGGGATTTGAGGGCCTTTCTGAAAAGAGATAGATTGGTGATAGCCCGCATCTCTGAAGGTAAGGCGTTCCAGCACTTAGGGGCATAGATGCTGAAGGCCCTGTTAGATGTCGCTGATAGGCATTTTGTGGCTGCTTTAGGGATAATTAGCACATTAGTTGATATCGTTCTCCTAGATCTGTTGGGTGGAACGGTCTGGATGAGGTCTATTAGAGAGGAGGAAGTGATTCTTTTGGTGGTCTTGAAGGTGGTGAGTACTAATGTCTTGAATAATAGTCTGCCATGTATGGGGAGCCAGTGGAGTTGCTTTAGGATGGGTGTTACATGGTCCTTTCTTGATGCTCCGTATAGGACTCTAGCAGCGGTATTCATGGCGAGTTGCAAAGGGTTTAAGGTAGAGTGTGGGAGGCCTTGAAGAATGGCGTTAGCATAGTCAAGGTGGGGTAAGGTTAAGGCTTGAAATATAGTTCGGAAGTCATCAGGATCAAGCAGGGGGCGAAGATGGCGGAGTGTCCGGATCTTGAGGTAGATTGCTCTGACTACGTTGGTTATATGAAGTTTTATATCCATGCGTTGGTCCAAAGTGACCCCAAGGTATCGAATGGAAGGTTTTGATTGGAGCTCGGCTTCTTTCACCTTTATCTGGGATGGGGGGGTGAAAAGTGGGTCCCTAGTGATGAAGAGAACCTCAGTCTTCTTGTGTTGAATTCGGAGGTTCTGAGATTGAAGCCATTCAGACACTGCATCAAAACAATTGGCTAGCGGAGAAAGGTCCATATGGACTGTGGAGAAAGACATGTATAGAAGGATGTCGTCCGCGTATATCAATCATTCGACCTTGAAAGACCTGATGATATTGCAGACGGGCTGTATGTATATATTGAATAAGAGTGACGATAAGGATGATCCTTGTGGTGCGCCTTGCTTTTGGTGGTAAGGTGTGGATGTTGCGGTTCCTGAGGTCACGTACTGCCATCTCTGATCAAGGTATGACTTGCACCAATCCAGAGCAGAGTTGTTGATGCCCTTTTCTTTTAGTCGCCCTATTAAAAGATCATGATGTACAGAGTCAAAAGCCGCAGCAATGTCCAAGAAAAGAGCAAAGCCTTGGCGGATGTTGTCAATGCCTGTGATGATGTTGTTGCAGAGAGTGGTAAGGAGGGTTTCAACACCGTGGAACTCTCTGAAGCCATGTTGGCAGTGGTCCAGAGGGGAGGCGGTGTCGATGTGGTCCTGTATTTGTCTTTGAGCTTCCTTTTCAATTATTTTAGCTAGGAGGGGTATACTAGCTATTGGTCTATAAGATTCAACTTTTTGTGGGTCGAGTTTGTGGTTTTTCAAGAGGGGTCTGATGGATGTTCTCTTGAGGGCTGATGGGAAGGAACCAGTTGTAAAGGATAAATACATCATTCTAGTGATGATGGGGCTGAGATCTTGGCATAGCTCCTTTATCCAGTGGGCTGGGCAAGGGTCAGTTTGTGCAGTGGTGGTGTTTAGGGCAGCGATGGTGTTCTCAACATGTTTTCTGGATGGTGTAGAGAACATAGATAGGTTTGCTATGCATATGGTGTCTTGAGAAGGGATTGTTGCAATGTTGTTGGTTTGAAGCAGCTTGGATTGCAGATAATCGGCGAAAGCTTGGGGTTGAATGGGTTCGTGGTGTTCTGGTGATGGTTCCTTAGATAAGGTCTTGACTAAATTGAAAAGATCACGTGGTTTATTTAGTGATCTTTTCAGCGTATCGGTATGGAATTGTTTCATCTTGGTCATGACTGACTCTCGGTGCGCAGATAGGTGTACTCTGTAGGCTGCTTGGTCTTCTGGGGAGTGTGAGCGACGCCATCGTTTCTCCAGTCTTCTTAGGTGTGTGAGGGAGGCTCGTAGGTCAGGGGAGAACCAAGGAGAGGATTTTCTTTTCTTTGGGTTGTTACTCTGGATTGGTTGCAGTGCAATTGTACTGATAGTGCTGTTCCAGGTGGTGATCAGATTTTCGAGATTGAGAGAAGTGTCATGGAGGAGAGGGAGGGTTTCAGCAAGAATATGTTCTTTGTTGAAGGTTTTGAATTTCCGAGATGTTACTTTTGTTGAGTCAGTGGAGTTTTTGATGTGTGATGACTGCTTGCCTTTGATGAGGATGGGGAAGGTGATTAAGTTATGGTCTGACCAAGGTACTGGGGTTACAGATGTGTCAAGTTTATTGTTGGAATCAAGGGCTGTCAGAGGGGCAAAGATCATGTCAAGGATGTTTCCTCTCTTGTGCGTGGGAGCTTCGACAGTTTGTTTGTAGCCCAGCTCGTTGATTGCTTCAAGGAGGGCTGAGGCGTGGCTGGGGTGCAGTGTTGGGAGATTGAAGTCTCCTAGTATCCAGTTGGGAATGCTGGGCTTGCGTGTGTTGTTCTGCTAGGTCTAAAATGTTAGGAAGGTCAACTGTGGAGGGTGAGGGTGCTCTGTATATCAAATTGATGAAGCACTGCTCATTTGTGATGGTTATGACGTCCATGCTGTTTGAGCTTGTGGAGTCCACGGTGTGGAAATTTAGGTCATCCTTGGTAAGTATGAGAATGCCTCCTCCTCTCTTGCTCTCTCTATGTTGGGAATGGACGGAGAAGTTGGAGGGTATGAGTTGGTTAAGGATTACATTATCCGCATCAGATAACCAGGTTTCGGTTATCATGAGGATATCTAGATTGTAAGAAGAAATTGTGTCAGCGATAACTGGCCATTTCGTGCGGATAGACCGTGCATTTATGAGAGCACAGTTTATGCAAAGGGGTTGAGGGGGTTCCACTTGTTTATTCTTCTTGGGTTGTTGAAGAGCTATGTGTATTAGGTGAGAGTGGCGTATGGGGGCATCTATTCTTGAGTTGAGATAGGGAGCTTCTGCCCATCTTTTTCCATGACTCAGAAGTATTGGAATTTGGTGGGCTGTGTGATGTAGGGCAAGGGCTTCATTGAGCCAGCCTAGGAGAAAGCAAAGGCAGATGGCCAGGGTATTGAATGGTAGAGCCATTGGGGTTTCCGTTGAAATGGATGAGGTACCTTCTGTGGGGGATTGGAGAAGATGTTAGGTTTGCTGTTGTGAATATGCTATTGTCAAAAAGAGTAATTGGAAATGAGCTACTGTCAGTGGTGCTGAATAGTTATATAATATGGCAGGGTAATATGAGGGCAAATAAGACACTGGCAACTGTAGTAAGATTATGCAGAAAATTGAGGGGTGCTACTGGCAACCGTAATAGTTGAGTGCTACTGGCAACAGTAATAAGTGAATGCTACTGACCACAGTAAAAATCAAATGCAACAGTGATAAATGAATGCTACTGGCAACAGTAATAAGTGAATGCAACAGTGATAAATTGAATGCTACTGGCAACAGTAATAAATTGTGGGCATGCTACTGACAACAGTAATTAATATATTCCTATACAGCGTGTAACTGCTAGCACTGGTGAACCTGATCTGACGTAACAAAGTTGAGCAGAATGAAAAGAGTTATGAGGTATAGTACAATCAGATAATTAGGCTGTAGAAGGAGAGTCATTTGAGTCATGTATGTAGAGTATACTTGCTGTGGTTGAGGTTATGTGGAGAGGGTGGGGTAAGCAAGCTCAACCCTGTGGGAGCTCAGCTGTACTTGGATGTGGTTGCTGGACTCAGCATTGTATAATTCTTCGATTGTTTCCTTGTCAAGATGTGGAGATTTTAGGCGCCTGAGGCGCGGGTGCGATGAAGATCCTGGTCTCACAGGGGCTCCTTTTTGAGGACGCGTGTCTTGAGCGGGCTGCTGCTTCGGCGGCTGGTCTCCAGGCAGGCTGCAGCGGAAAGGTGACCCGGCTCCTCGGTTGGGCTACAGTGGGTGTTTGCGCTAATATCAGTGCAATTAGAGTTAGAGCTGCAGACTTGTTTTAACGGTCCGCGCCTAAGGGCCACGCCAAAGGGCCCTCTGGCGAGGCCCTCAGGCGTGGGTGCGCCCGATCGGTGCCAATTTTTAAATGCGGCACACTGCCCGATTGGGCAGCACCTCAGGAGGGGGATGGTGTCCTCTGCGTAATAAACATAAACATAAGCATGCTTTCCTCCTCCATTGGGGTCAGGACTTCCTGTATGCCTTTCCACCCATTCCCCTAATTCCCAAAACCCTGTTCAAGCTTCAGACAGACAGAGGCCATATGATTCTCATAGCTCCACATTGGCCACGGCAAGTTTGGTACCCTCTGCTTCTACATCTCTCTCAAGCTCCGTCTCTGGAGTTGGGATCTGCTCCAGATCTCCTGTCTCAGGAGGACGGGATGCTGTGGCATCCCAATCCCCAGTCTCTGCATCTCAGGGCCTGGTTGCTGAAAGCCTAGAACTTCATGGTCTTAACCTTTCTCAGCAGGTAAAGGATATCCTTTATGCTTCCAAGAAACCTTCCACAAGACGCTCTTATGCTTTCAAGTGGAAAAGGTTTATTTATTTAACAGTTTTATATACCGTCTTTCTACATATCAAGGCAGTTTACAGGGAACATAAGTCAGTATTTTCAACTAAATACATTGTAACAATAAAACATTAGAACACAGTGTAATTGAATAACAAGAAACTTACTCCTTGCGGAGGCTTAAAACTATTTACATGGTGGTTTAGGGACTATTTACATGAATACATTGTAACGTTAGAACATTGGAAGACAGAGTAAGTGATTAACAGGAACCTTACTCCTTGCGGAGGCTTAAGAGCTATTTACATGGTTACTTAGGACTATTTGCATGGATAGTTGAAGAGGAGGTTAGGTGGAGCTTATGCTAGTAGGGAGAAGTGTTCCTGGAAGAGATGAGTTTTCAGTTTCTTCCAGAATTCAGAGTGGTTGGGACAGTTCCTTAGTTCATGTGGTAAGGTGAAACTGCTAGGTACATATGACCTAGATTGGCCACTGTTGGAAACAGAATACTGGGCTTGATGGACCTTGGTCTGACCCAGTATGGCATATCTTATGTTCTTATGTTCTTAAGGTATTCCAGATAGATGGAGCGTAAAGGGAGAATGCCCGATTACAGGTGGTTTGGCTACATTTTTTCTTGGATGATGTGATAGAAGGTTTTTGATAGAGGTGCGGCATGTTCTATTGTTGGAATTGGATAGGAGTGGGGAGAGGCAGGGTGCGGATTCATTTGAAATGATTTTGTGAATGAATGTGATTGAATTTAGTTCTGGACTGAATGGGGAGCCAGTGTAAATCAAGGAGAATTGGAGTTGTGTGAGCTCCTAGGGTTATTCGTGATGAGCCCGAGCTACTGTGTTCTGTGCCATTTGGATGGGATGTAGGGTGCTTTTAGGAAGGCCATGATAGATGAGATTGCAGTAATCAAGGGTTGGGATGGTGAGAGCCTGGCAGACAGTGCGGAAGGAGTCTGGGTTTAGAAGTGGTTGGAGGTTTCGAAGAGTACGTAGTTTCATGTATATTGTGTTGGTAGGTTTTTTTTTATATGTTCATGGAATGTAAGGTTCTGATCAAGGATAAGACCGAGATATTTCACTTGGCTTTTTAAGGTAAGGGTAGATGGTGGGGTATAAGATGCGTTGGTGTGTACTTGAAGTGCTTCAGTTTTTGACTGATTGATTATGAGGTTATGGTTTGATAGCCAGGTCTTCAGGTTTGTGATGCATTCAGTTAGGTTTGAAAAGTTGTTGTTTATTTAGCATTTTTTCTATACCGCACTCTTCAACATCAGCGCGGTTCACAAATAACATAAATGTCCAGTGTGGGGGGTCTACATTGGACTTACAGTAGAACAGGGAATTTTAACTTGGTGAACAGGTAAAACTGTATACATATTGGTACAAAGTTAGGGTTTGTTAGCTTGAAAGAGGTATAACACATAATGTCGTCAGCATATAATTGGTAATAAATTCCATGGTTTTGAAAAATCTTAGACTGGTTGAAGGAATATGTTAAATAGAAGCGCAGATAAGCTGGAGCCTTGGGGAACTCCCTGTTTTAGGGTGAAAGGGAGGGATATGTCATTGCCTATACGGACCTGTTGAGTTCTATTTTCTAGATAAGAGTGGGACCATTTTAGTGTTGAATCCCTCAGTCCAATTTCATAGAGCCTATCTAGAAGTTGGTGGTGAGGAAGGGAATCAAAAGCTGAGGATAGGTCAAGAAAAATAAGGAGGCATCTTTGGGTGGGATTCTGGGTAAGATGCTACAGTGAGTCTGAGAGAGGCAAAGAGGGTTTCCACTCCATGGGTTTTTTTTTTGAAGCCATGTTGGAATAGGTCGAGAGGAGAGTGCTCATCAATGAAGTCTTGAAGCTGATTTTGAACTAGCTTTTCCGCTATTTTAGCAAGGAAGGGGATACTGGAGATAGGTCTGTAAGAGGTAGGAAAGGTAGGGTCGAGTTTTGATCCTTTTAGGATGGGACGGATAGAGGCACGTTTGAAGGATGCTGGTACAGAGCCAGTCTGGAGGGATGAATGAACAATGTGGAGTATGTAGGGGCTAATAGAGGCATTGGTGGTCTTAAGCCAGGATACAGGGCAAGGGTCCAGGGAGAGGTTGAGGCATTTAGATCTTTGATGGTGTTGGATATGTCTTTCAAGGTGAGGGGTTCAAAGTCGTTGCAGGTAATTGAGGAGGTGGGAGTGTGAGGTTGGGCACTATGGTCCTGTATTGGTTGGGGGATAGTTGTGGAGGAGGGTGGGGGGAATTTTGTGGTAAGGTGGTTGGCTATAGTTTGGGAGGTTATCTTAGGGATTGAGTCCTGTTGTTGGGGTTCCATTATTAAGGATTTAGCGATAGAAAAGAGCTCTTCCGGTTTATTGAGAGAACGTAGGATCAGGTTTTCGTTGTATTCTCTTTTATGTTTTAGAGTTTCAGAGCAGTAAGCTTGGAGTTTGCTTTTGTAGAGCTCATGTGTGTTTGGGTTAGGGGACCGTCTCCACTGATGTTCTAAGCATCTGAGTTCCCTTTTTAGGTCTCTTAGCTTCGAAGAGTACCAGGGAGTAGTTCTACGTTGGTTTTGCGAAGGTTGTTTGGGTGGTAATAGAGCAGCGGTGGAGAGAATGTTATTCCATACGTCAATGTGAGGTTCTGGTGTTTGTTATTGACTAAATCTAAGGGTGGTATTATCTGCTCAAGGAAGGTTGCAGCGTTGAATTGTTTGAATTTGCGAGCATGTTGGTGTGGAGTAATTTGAGATTTTTTATGTGGGGAGTGTGGGATTGAGAAGAGGATGAGGGCATGATCTGACCAGGGAATAGGTTGAATAGTGTGTGAGATCTGTTTAGGGGATAGAGTTTGCTGTGGGATAAATAGTAAGTCTAGGATGTTACCTTTGGAGTGTGTGGGTAGTTCTAGGATTTGAGTAAAGTGGAGGGCCTCCATTGCTTGGAGGAATGAGGATGATTGTCCTGAGGTTGTTGTGTTTAGGTTTAGGTCTCCAAGGATTATGAGTGGACGAGAGATGGGGTGGGGGGAGCAAGCTGTCTCAAGTATTGTGGAGAGATTGGTTGAGTCAGTTTGTGGTGCTCTATAAATGAGGTGCAGGGAGATGGTAGAACTAGAGACTCTAATGGAGTCCATACCTGGGGTGGAGAGGGATTCAGCTGTGGAGAGGTTTAGGTTAGCTCGTGAAATAATAGCAACACCTCCGCCTCTGCTGAATATTCTGTTGCATACGTTGATGGCATATGTATTGGGGCATAATTGTTTTAAAAGGACCGAGTCAGATTCTTGGAGCCAGGTTTCGGTGAGACAAAGGATGTCCAAGTCATGGTCAGTTATAAGGTCGGTAATTAAGGGGATTTTATTCCTAGCCGAGCGGACGTTGATTAGGGCACATTTGAGGGGAGGGTGGATGTTGTTGGAGGGAGAGTAGGGGATGAGGTTTGGGTTTGTATGGAGCAGTTTCAGCTTACAGGTGCGAGTGCGGGGGCTGGTATAGGTGTGGAATGGAGGGGAGTAATGTATGTTGGAGTGTCTAAGGGAGTGGATTATGGGGATTGGTGGATTATGATGTAATATTAGTGCATGAGAGAGGAGGAGTGATGTGATGTATAGTATGAAGAGGGTGGCACACAAGGTATAAGGATAAGATATGATTAGTTTCATTTTAGGTGATAGAGGGAGGGTAGGGGATGAGGTTTGTGTTTGGCTTGTATAGGTTGGAGAATGAAAGCTAGGAGAAAGGAAGGAAGTGTTGCGTGGTAATTAGAATAAGAGATTGCTGAGGTGGAACAATGGAGTGAGACGGTTAAGACTAGTACAACCAGTTGTGCAGTCAGGCATAAGGGATAGTAACAAGCTGGTATAATTTCTAGTGTAACTAGTATAGAAGGTTATACAATCAGGCATAAGAGATAAAACACGCAGTTTTGAATGCAATTTGTTTGGTACGAGAGGGTGATTGTAGTAAGTACCTTTTTATGAGCTGCTTGGGATCTGGACCTGGTGGCATGTGAGGTTCTCAGAAACTGTCCGATTTGAGGATTTTGAAGAGCAGATCATGTGACTGTGGAGTATTCGGTAGTTAGGCTCGTCGCTGGGTGTTCTTCCAAGAAACCTTCCACAAGACGCTCTTATGCTTTCAGGTGGAAAAGGTTTACCATATGGTGCTCTCAGAAGGGTCTTGACCCTCTTGCGATACCTCTGAAATCATTACTGGAGTATCTCCTTCATTTGTCTAATACAGGGCTTAAGACCAATTCAGTGAGAGTTCATTTGAGTGCTATTGCAGCTTCTTTCAAGCCTTGAATGGACAACCTATTTCCTCTCATCCTCTCATAGTGAGATTTATGAGAGGCCTTCTTTTAACTAAGCCTCCCATTAAGCCACCACTGGTGGCATGAGACTTAAATCTGGTTCTTGGGCAGCTCATGAAGCCGCCTTTTGAACCATTAGCTACTACTTCTTTGAAATTCCTTTCCTGGAAAGTCATCTTTCTTATTGCAATCACATCAGCATGTCGCATCAGTGAATTGCAAGCATTGGTGGCTGATCCTCCTTATACAAGGTTCCACCATGTTAAGGTAGTCCTTAGGACTCATCCACACTTTATGCCAAAGGTGGTGCCACCTTTTCATTTAAACCAAGCGGTTTACCTTCCTGTATTCTTCCCAAGGCCTCACGCCTCAAATGCAGAAAGGAATCTTCATACTTTGGATTGTAAAAGAGCTTTAGCTTTTTACTTGCAAAGAACTCAGCAACATAGAAAGTCCTCTCAAGTTTTTGTTGCTTTTGATCCCAGTCTTTTGGGACTTCCAGTCTCCAAGAGAACACTGTCCAACTGGATTGCAGAGTGTATTTCTTTTGCCTATGAGAGTAAAAACCTTCCTTTGGAAGGCCATGTCACAGCTCACAATGTGAGGGCCATGGCAGCCTCTATGGCTCATCTTCACTCTGTGTCTATCGATAACATCTGTCGAGCAGCTGCTTGGGCCTCTGTTCATACCTTCACAGCCCATTACTGCTTAGACAAGGACTCCCGCCGGGATGCCTTGTTTGGTTAGGCTGTTCAACACCTGTTCCATACTTAATCAACTCCTACCCACCATCCCTGGTAGGATGCCAAAGATCCATGGGGGGAAGTGGAGCCCTTTCACAAGGGCACACAACTCCTGGGGTTTCTCCCTGGTATCTGCAGCTAGGGAGTCCCCATATGTGAAGACTACATTCCTGCTTGTTCCTGGAGATAGCATAGTTACTCACCTGTAACAGGTGATCTCCGGGAACAGCAGGAATTTAGTCTTCACAACCCACCCACCTCCCCTAGGAGTTGTATTTCTCTCTTTCCCTCTCTGTCTCAGCTATAAACTCAACTGGAGAGGGACAGTTGGGAAAGGCAGGAAGGCAGCACGCAGGCGCTGTGGGATGCTCCCAAAAGCTTTCCTATTGGACGCTGAGGAGCGTTCCCGTGCATTTATTTATTTATTTATTTATTTAGCTGTATTTATATTCCGCTTTTCACCGGGTCAAAGCGGTCAATTGGGGGATACATTTAACATGAGGGGATATGACACACATATGTTAATACTTACAGGGAACATGGGCAATGGAGGGTTAAGTGGCTTGCCCAAGACCACAAGGAGTGCCTATAGGACTAGAAATCTCAGTCCCTCCGGCCTGAGATTGCTGTCCCCAGGTGGGACTTGAACCCCCGGCCCTCCGGCCTGAAGTACCTTGTCCTAACCACTAGACCACTCCTCCCTACCGACGATGCCCATATGTGAAGACTAAATTCCTGCTGTTCCCGGAGATCACCTGTTACAGGTGAATAACTATGCTGTACCCTCCATTGCCTCGGAAGAAAAGGCCTGGCAATCTACTTCTGGCGATACATTGCCAGGAGTCAGCACTGACTGGATGGCAGCTGGATCACCAGCACTGACTCGATGGCACTAAAAAACAAAACAAAAAAACCCCCCTTTATATATAAAACATTTTTTGTTCAATTTTATATTTTCATCCTATGCCTTTAGTCCCACAGACTTAAATAATCTCACTATAAATATCTTCAAAACACTTCTATTTCACATTGCTGTGATTCGTCACAAAGGTGTATCATCAAATATCACTTATCTGCAATAGCCGCAGTTCCCATTGCTGTCAGTGAATGCCGTTCAAGGTGTTTCATCACTTCTTCCTCAGGGGGAGCCCTATTCAGAACTGTTCTGCGAGACAGAAGGCACCATAACATCAATACCAATTCATTAAAAACGTAGCCAAACCTATCACACAATACTATGGCCCCTTTATTTAACTTTTCTTACATTTAATTCTACCTCGCACTAAATCTAAAACCCCATATCCACACACACTTATAATGATCCCATACGCATCTCACATCATCAGCTCTGCAAACTCTACTCCACAGAACCAGTCAAAAAGAAATGCCCACATACACTCACTATATACCTCTAGCAACCAATCAGCAGTTCTTACTCAACATACTACAACTCCACTGGAACGTCTTACCACTATTCCCACATCGGTAAGTTAACAGAATCCCCACTTAATCTGGGGGTTTAAACCCTTCAGCCAAATGGTATTCAAATAATAAATCCATCTCTGGAACGCACAAGAAACTGTTCCCTAGCCATACCCATTCCTCCCCACCGTACCACATTAATACAGAAATAATCCAGATCTTCAAAAGAATGCTCTATATCCAGACAGTGCTGCACCATCGGGGCCTCTCTGTGAGCGCATCAGATTCTACTTGTGTGCTCCCCCATCCTTATACGGAATGATCGAGTTGCTTTAGTGACATATACCACAAGGGCATTTCAGTACATAAATCACATAACTAGAGGTGCATGTTGTAAAGTGATAAGGATGTACTTACGTCCATTATGTGTGAAATTAGATAGCTCTAAAGGAATTCCACAAATTGAGCATTACCCACAAACACGATGATCCTTATCTGTATCTATCCCATCACTAACAGGCTTAAGATGGGATGGGTTTGGCTCAAGATCTCCTTCAAATTTTGCCCCGGGACCCAACAAACCTTGCTTTTTTTTTCTCTCTCAAAACACAGTATTACTTGCAATACTAAAAAATGTTTATGCCACAGTACTGACTAAGATGTTACTTGATTTACTATGGGACCCCATATTGATTATAACAGAAGACTTTTCATATTCTCTCTCTCAAATTCAATCAAACATTGCATAGAAAATGCAAGAAATATTCATTCTGCCTCAAGGACAAGAGCCGCCTCTTATAAATATATTGCTTCCTCTTATTCTGAGTTCTGAGTTATATAACTAATCAGTGAAAACCCAAACCTTATGATAAAAAATATTTTGAACTCAGTTATTTTTTCATAATAGAATAATCTTTCCGACTCCAAGGTATATGAAATCGGTAGAAGAGATCTTGAGACTTCATCTTCCCCAGAGACCTTTAGAAACTGAGTGAGATTTAAACTATCTAAAGAGAGCTCTGTGCGTATCAACTTGTCTCGCCTGCTTTTTTCCATGTTTTCCCAGGCAATTAATACTGCTTTGTGCTAAGCGTGGTAGCTTACAATCTAGGCTTTGACCCTGAGACAGTGGAAGGTTAAATGACTTGCCCAGTCCAAAAGAAGCAGCAGTGGGTTTGAATTCCAGTATCTCTTGTTCCCAGCTCTGACCACTAGGCTGTTTATTTCTCCAGCCTTCGCGTCTGTACCAAATTTGACATGAAGGCTGGAGAGATTAACACTTCAGTATGACTGATGAGATCTTCAGCATCCGTTTAAAACTGGGAAACCAATTGCCTTATGGTACTCACACGAAGGCTGGAGAGAGTAACAACGCTTCAGTATGACTGATCAGGTCTTCGATTTCCCAGTTTTAAACAGATGCTGAAGGCATGTTATGGCAGTAGAAGCGCTTCGAGAAATCATTCACTGTCTGAGAAGAAGAGATCATTCTTTTCATGAGATAAGTGTGGCTGGGGGTTGGCTGAATGTGTTTACCCTCAGATTTTAATTTCATTACTTGAGCGGTTATAGCTCTTAATAAAGAGAAAAAAGGAAAGTATGCCACGAGAAAGGTTTTCTCTTTCATGGTAAGCATTCCGACAATACTAAAAATTTAAATACTAGTTTTTTGAGTGTTAGAGTTAGTATCTTTAAGGGAATTCACATATAAGGTTTAGGTTATTGCTTATTCACTGAGTAGATTTTGCAGGAAACCTCAATAGTCTTTCTGTCTTAGGAATGATTATTGGCACCCTTATAAACAATTCAAATCAGTTTGAACAGAAGAATCACATTCCCATTGCAGTATTTGAGCCATCATTCACTGGTTGATCGAAGTCAGTACTCACATGACTTCAATCAACCAGTGAATGATGGCTCTAATGTTTAAAATGGCCACATTCACTCCCTGTTCCATTTTCACAATGGTGAAGACAATAGAACTGCCTGAGACTGTCAAAAAAGCCATTATCACCAAACATTAAACTTCAGAGGGGTACAAGGCCATCTCCAAAGACCTTGAGATTACTGTGTCTACAGTTCGCAATGTTGAGAAGTTTTCTGCTCATGGAACTGTTGAGAACCTCCCAGGACATGGTGGGAAGAGAAAAATTAATTCAAGATGTCTTCAAACTGCTGGAAAAATACTGTGTACAATATCTAAACAGCTTAAGGCTGACCTGGAACAATCTGGAGTGGTGGTTTCAACCGGCACCATACATGCACACTAAACAAAAGAGGAATTCATGGGCGAAGGCCAAGAAGTGACCCACTGCTCACAGACATAAAAAGGCATGCCTGATCTTTGTCCAAACCCGCCTTAAGAAACCACAATCCTTTTGGGAAAATGTTCTTTGGACAGATGAAACCAAACCTGATCTCTTTGGCAATGCAGACAAACGATACATTTACAGATGAAAAAATGAAACTTATAAGAAAAAAACACCCTTCCTACAGTTAAATATGTTGGAAGTTCCATAATGTTGTGGGGCTGTTTTGCTTCCACAGGAACTGGAGGCCTGGTACATTTTAAAGGAATCATGAAGTCATAGGACTTCCAAGGTACAGTATTTTGGAGCAAAATGTGCCACCTAATGTCAGAAAGCTAGGTCTGTTTCGAAGGTCATGGGTCCTCCAGCAGGACAATAACCCAAAACATACATCCAAAAGTACAAAAAAATGGTTTGAAAGGAACAAATGGACTGTTTTAAATTGGCTAGTAATGAATCCTGATCTCAATCCAATCGAGAACCTTTGGAACCAGCTGAAATCTGCCATTTGTAAAAGGAATCCGGGAAACATTCATGAGCTGGAACAAATCGCAGTTGAAGAGTGGGAGAAACTACCAGCAGACAAATGTATGAAACATTTATAGATGGCTACAAGAAACATTTGGAGGCTGTCATCACTGCCAAGGGTTGTGCAGCCAAATATTAGTGAAGGATGCCATTAGTGCTGTTCAGGTCATGTGGTTTTTTTTCCTCAGAAATTACTACGTTGAAGTTGCACAGATATCATTTTTTTGTATACCTTTGAAGATACTATTAAAATATTATGATGACATACTTTTTGGAATATTTCCAATTATTTCTCAAGATATTGTACACAACATACCCAAAATGCAAGGTGCTAATAATGTTGACCACAGCTGTCTGGTCTTCTGACCAAACTTTTCATTTCTAATGAGATAAAATCAAGTTTAGAAAACAGACACAAAGGTCAACATTGAAAAGTACTTAGGCAGTTGGCAGCTGTGCTAACTGCTTAAATGCTTTTAAAAAAAAAAAAAAATTAATAAAAGGAAAAAAATCCATGCCATATCTATGCATAACTTAACCAAGGTTTATGTTTTAAAAAAAAGGAAGTGGTTTGGGGCAGTGAGAGTGGACAAAAACATACATTTAATGGCTGAATTCCACCACTGAATATGTAAGTTATACATTTAAATGCCGATAGATAAACGGCAGGTGTAATCTTAAATGGATAAGAAATCCTATTTGTTAAAAGGTATGCATGGATTTTAAACATTGGTATTTATATGTATTTTGCTGCTGAAAACCTAATATCCATTAAATGGATTTCTTGCCACCACTGAAAATTGACCTGAAAATGCTCCAGATAGACTGTAGCCATATCTGTTGCTCCAATGATGAGCTTCATGCCAAAGGGAACAGAGAGCTTTTCTTCTCCATACTGATGAATTCAGTTATCCATATTCAGCTGCCACACCTCGCAAAGCTCTTCTCTTAGATTAGGTGAAGTCGCTAGCCAATACTCCCAGGTACTTCTACATTTCTCCCCTCAGGCATTCTGCTTAAACAGGAAGTCTGTAAGCGTGCTCTTCATTTGTGACATCAACCATCATTCCTGGAGTGAGTCCTAGCACTCACACAGCGAGCATTGGAAGGGTTGCTCCACCACAAGCTTCACTCTACAGGGTTTTTCCACTTGATGGTGATTCCCTGAGTAGATGGGAAGATAGTTGGATAAACCCTTATTTTACGCTTCCTTTTCACCATTATAATAGTGGAAATCGCTCTATGAAAACCATAAAAGGCCTGAATGAGGAGCCCTGAAGTACTGTGGCTGCACTATCGCCACCATCTTGGGCTCCCATAATGCTCTGCTTGATAGTTTCTGAATTAAAAAAAAAATTGACGACATTATACACAACATCCTGTATGCAATCAATTATAATACCAAAAGAGCAGTGGGGTACGCTCAGAGACAGGCCTTTGCCACGCGATCTTAAGCATGATTGCTTTCGTGATTGCTTTGCACCCTCACACCCTCCACGAATGCTGGTGGAGGACTCTGTGCAGCTTAACAGGAACATTGGTCAGACCAATGGTCCAAGCCCAGTATCCTGTTTCCAACAGGGGCTGGTCCAGGTCACAAGTACCTGTCAGGATCCCAAAAGATAGGCATATTCCATGCTGCTTATCCCGGGGTAAGCAGTGGATTTCACCAGTCCACTGTAATAATGGCTTATGGACTTTTCCTCCAGGAACTTGTCCAAACCTTTTTCAAAATCAGCTACACTTACATTTTGTATTACATCCTCTGGCAATGAATTCCAGAGTTTAGTTATGTTTGTTGGATTTGATATACTGTCCTTCACCCATGCAGCAGGGCGGTGTACAATAAAAACAAAAGATAGAAGAGTGAAAGAAAGAGCCAAATAATGAATAGGAAAGGCAGACAATCATACAGGGGGGAGAGGGGGGAGTCAGGGAGTCAAGAGGTTAAGGGAGTCAAGGTGGAGGTAGTTCAAAATCAGTCTGGAAGAAATGAGTGTTGAGTAGTGATTTGAATCTGATGTAGGATAGTTCTAGGCGGAGGTCAGAGAGGGTAGGGCGTTCCAGAGTGGTGGACCTAGAAAGTAGAAAGCAATGTTGCAGATGACTTCCAGGCATGCTCTTGAGGCAAAGAGGAGGTGAAGACGTTTAGCATGGATCATGTGGAGTACCCTATGTGGTGACTGCAGGTAAAGGAGGTCAGAGAAAGGGGTGTGCTGGGGTAGAGAGCTTTATGGACCAGAGTGAGAAGCCTGTATTGAATGTGATATTTAACTGGAATCCAGTGGAAAACAGATTAGAAGTGGAGTGACATGGTCGAAGCAGTATTTTATTTATTTAACAATTTTTCTATACCGCCTTTTCATTTAATCAAGGCAGTTTACATTAACTTCAACTTTTACATAGAACTTTCAATTGTAACAGTAACATCAAAACTTCAAAACTTAAACAGTTTCTTGTAACATCATAATTGAAGACTTAAATAACCTCATAAGAGGGGAGGGTCAGATGGGAGTTCTGAAACTAAACTTATATACATCGTAGTAAAAGTGATGGGAGGGTGAATGGTGCAGATAGCTTAACTTACCCAAATGAAGATGCACCATCCCGACCTTCCCAAAAATAAGCTCCATGTCCAATGTAATTTTCTCTCACATGATGTATATTATGTAAATACTACTATGTTTAAATATGTGTAAATAGTTAATTTTTGACTATCCAAGTTGAGCTACCTGTTATCTGTATTTTTACGGTTAACCCACCGTAAAACATAAATGTTCCATGTAAACCGCACTGATGTTGAAGAGCGCGGTATATAAGAGAAATAAATAATAATAAAAATAAAAACTTGTGTAAATCGGTTTATGGAGTGGAGTGGGCATGGTACCATGTAATTAGTGTGATTGGGGGTCGTCTTTGAATTGTTTGATGAATAGGGTGGTTTTGAGTAACTTCCGGAAATCTTTTGTCAGTTGTGGATCTTAGCTTTTCAGGGAATGCATTCCAAATAGCAGGGGCAGCAAGAGAGAAAGTCCTCATAGATGTGGATTTATTGGTTTTTGTGAATAGACTCGGGTCTGGTATGGTGTTTTTAGTGCTGTTTCTGTCCGGTCTTTTGCTTGCTTTGGTTCCGATGAGCTCTTGTAGTATTCCTGCTGACATGTTATTTTTAATCTTGAATAAGGTGAGTGCTGATTTATATTTTGCCCGTGAAGAGATTGGTAGCCAGTGCAGATCATGTAGGATGGGAATTATACGTTCTTGTAGTGAAGCTCTAGCAATAATACGGGCAGCAGTGTTCTGGACTAGTTAAAGGGGTCAAGTGGATTGTTTGGGTAGACCTTGGAAGAGGAGATTACAGTAGTCCAGCACAGGTGTAATGATGGCCTGGCATACTGTACAGAAGTGTTCTTTGAGGAGAGGTTTTAGTCTTCGGAGCATTGCTAGTTTGAAGAAGGCTGTTTTGGACGTCTTGTTGATATGCGCTTGGAGGGTAAGTTTTTGTCTAGTATCACTCCAAGATACCGGACTTCGTCTCTTATTGTGATCGGTATATTTGAGATGTTGATAGAGGTAGGAGGAGTGAATGTGGATTCCCTTTTAATGATGATCGCTTCAGATTTTTTTATGTTGATGTTTAAGTTGTTGTTAGTGAGCCAGGTCGTTATTTCTTGAATGCAGGTTGATATATTGGTATAGTCTGGGGTGTCCAGGTGAATAGGGGTATATGCTATATCATCGGCATATATGTCGTATGTTGTATTTATTAAATATTTTGCATATAGGCTGAATGTAAATATTGAAGAGGAGAGCAGATAGTGAGGAGCCTTCGGGAACTCCTTGAGTTGTGCGGAAGGGTGCTGAGGTGAGGTTATCAGATGTTGCTTTCTGTTATGCATTGAGTTAAAAAAAAAAAATTTTCTCCTAATCTTAAATGTACTACTTTGTAGCTTCATTGCATGCCCCCTAGTCTTTATACGTTTTGAATGAGTAAACAGCTGATTCACATTTACTCATTCTAGTCCACTCATTTTATAGACTTCTATCATATCTCCCATCATCCGTCTGTTCTCCAAGCTGAGGATCTTTCCTCATAGGGGTATCTTTCCACCCCCTTTATCATTTTAGTCACCCTTCTCGGTACCTTTCCCAATTCTGCTATATCTTTTTTTTTTTTTTTTTTTGCAATTTATTTTTATTAAGATTATACAGAATATCATACATAAACAAGATAATTATCACAAGAATAATAAGAAAACAAACTTAGTCCACATCACGGGGAGTATCAGGGAGCATCCAGCTGACAACCTAAATTGAAAAAACTCGAATTATTACATACAATGCTAAAGGAAAAAAAAAGAAAGGAAAAGAAAAATATATCATTACATACCTATGTATCTGCTATAACCTTTTAGAAATATTTCTAAAGATCCAACATCCATAAAAATATATTTAGTACCCCCAGAGGTGACCAGGCATTTACAAGGAAATTTTTAGAAAAAGCTTGCGCCAGCAGCAAGAACCCGTGGCTTAAGAGCCAAAAAGGCTCTGCGTCTAGCTTGAGTTTGCCTGGACACATCTGGGAACATATTAACTTTCCCACCACAGAAATCAGCGTTCTTATTACGGAAATAAAGTCGCATAACAGCATTTTTATCAATCTCTGAGGAAAAGGACACCAGAAGCGTAGATCTAGTCTCAATTAAATCACGTGAAGACTCTATAAAATTAGTAACATCCAGAGAATCTAAAGCTTCAGCCAAAGCTAAAGGTTGCTGCCCGCCAGAAGCTAAAGGTACCGTCCAGGGCAAGTAATATATTTTCGTAATTACGGGCATAGTATCTAACTGATACCCCAATATTTCTGTTAAATATTTTTCAAATAGAATTTTTGGTGACAATCTAGTACAAGGAAAATTCAAACAACGAATATTTACCGCCCGCAAACTATTCTCAAGTAACTCCTGTTGAGTATGCAACGTTAAACTATCCTTCATAAAGGACAAATTAGAAGACTGTAACAAAGAATATTGTACATCAAGTTTCTGGCATTTATTATCTAAGGCAGTAATCTGCAAATCATGTTGAGCCATCTTAGCTGCAGAGTCCTGTGAGAAACCATTAATCTGAGTAGTAACAGAGGATAAAGAACGTTCAATCCGGGATAGAACACACCAAATGTCAGATAAAGACACAGTCTGAGCAACCTCAGGAGGGGCGGATACACCTTCACATTGAACGCCTCCAGGAACCACAGGGAGCTGAAGGACTTGAGGCAGGGAAACCACCGCAATGTCTAACAGACAGCTAGATGAAACCGCTGATGGTATAGGTTCCAAGCCCCGGAGGGACACTCCCTCGACGGGTGAAGACGTCAATAGATGAGGATTCAGTAGATTAGCATGTGGGGCAGAGTTAAAACCCCCAGAAGAACCAATGGAGCTATCAAATGAGACCGAAGACTTGGGAACAGCAACAGGTACTTTCCCGTCCCCAGATACAGGTACAATATGCCTATCCATAGGACCGGAGATCTTAACAGCCTTATCTGGGTTGGAAGTACTCACGTTTAGCTTCTTCTTACGTTTACCCATACCAAGCCCTCGGTCTCACCACTCCTTACGCGCCATGTGCGCCCAAGGGGCCTATCAAACCCCTTTAAACGCACCCCTTAAAACGCAACCGCGGCCGCGCAACCGCAGTACAAACCGCGGATTTCTAGCACTGGAGGTGACGTCAGGACCAGGCACTGCGTCGCACCACTGCTCCGGAAGGTCAGACTCCCCAGACGCACAGGATAGGCGCAGGACACACTCGGGCACCAGCTGGACTCCTCACATACACACCCAAGGTGCAGAGCTCAGCCACTTCCTTTTCTAGCCCCGGAGGTGACGTCGGGACCAGGCACTGCGTCGCACCGCTGCTCCGGAGGTCAGACTCCCCAGACGCACAGGATAGGCGCAGGACACACTCGGGCACCAGCTGGACTCCTCACATACACACCCAAGGTGCAGAGCTCAGCTGCTTCCTTTTCTAGCCCCGGAGGTGACGTCGGGACCAGGCACTGCGTCGCACCGCTGCTCCGGAAGGTCAGACTCCCCAGACGCACAGGATAGGCGCAGGACACACTCGGGCACCAGCTGGACTCCTCACATACACACCCCCTGCTATATCTTTAAGATGCAGCCACTAGAGTTGCACACAATACTCGAGGTGCGGTTACAACATGGAGCGTGATTCAGCAGCATTATGATATCTTTTGTTTTATTCTCTATTCCTGTCTTTATAATTCTTAGCATTCTATTAGTATTCTTGGCTGTTGCTACTGTTAAACATTGAGTAGAGGATTATTCACGATGCCACCTAGATCCTTTTCCTGGGTGGTGGCTCCTAATGTGGGACATTGCATCTTGTAGCTATAGTTTGGATTGTTCTTCCCTAAGTTCATAACTTTCCACTCGTACACATTAAATTTTATCTGCCATTTGGATGCCCAGTCTATCAATTTCTCAAGGTCCTCTTGCAATTTTACACAGTCGTCTTCAATTTATTAACTTTGAATAATTTTGTCTCATCTGCAGATTTGATCACCTCACTTGTTTCCATTTCCAAGTCATTTATAAATGTTAAACAGTAGTGGGCACAGCACAGCACAGTCCTGCATTATTTACTTTTATTCCCTTTGAGAAAATTGTTTTTCACCTATTTCCTATCTTTTAACTAGTTTCTCATCCACAAAAGGACATTGCCTCCTTTCCCATGACTTGTCATTTTCCCCAAGTCTCTCATGAGGGACCTTCTCATAGGCTTTCTGAAAATCTAGATACATTCACACCTTCAGATTGGTGAGCAAGGCTTCCCTTTGCTAAATCATGTTGGCTTTGTTGAATTAAACCATGACTGACTATATGTTTAGTAACTTTGTTCTTTATAATGGTTTCTACCAGTTTGCCTGGCACCAACATCAGGCTCATCAGTATATTTCCTGACTCACCCATGGAACCCCATTTAAAAATTGGTGTTACATTGGCCACTCGCCAGTTTTAATGATAGTTTACAACCTACTAATATTAGGTCTATAGTTTCATTTTTTAGTTCTTTCAGCACCCTTGAATGTAAGCCATCCGATCCAGAGCAGAGTGGAGCAATGCAGGAACCAGAAGTAGTGGTGGCAAGACTGAAGCAGGAACCAGATGTGGAGCAGGAGCTGGAGAACCTGGCAAGTTTAATCCCCCTAGACTCCTAACTTCATCTACTACCTGTAACTGCCATCCACAGACAGTAGCATCTTATTCTACGAAAGCCACATATCAGTTTTATCAACATGCAAAAATTAGTGCTACAGAAGCTAAGTAGCAATCCTGTCCACTGACCTGTACCTCATTTTGATAAATCTGTATAAAAAAATAGTGAATAACTGTCGTCATGCATACATGAAGACTTCAACATGCTACATGACCACGAAGCATGACTCCAAATTGTAAATAAGTTACAATTGTAAATAAGTTATGAAAACGTACTGTTAATGATTACTTGTGAAATTTCCTGCTTGATGTGCAACTCCAGCCTCTCTATGATGTTATTATATATTCAAGTTACCAAATTGAATGTAAACCACATTACAATGTAAACCATCTTGATTTAAGGAAAACGTGGTATATAAATACTGTTAGATAAATAAAACATCAAATTTTCCCAGTAGGGGGTTCAAAACCAAGTTGAATAAAACCAGAAAGAAACCTTGAAGGATTTGCTGAGGTAAAGGACAATATTCTGGCAGACCTCCTTCCCAGGCTATAGCAATGAGATAGAAAGATACTTAAGCATTTTAACACTGTGCTCTGTATTCCAGTATTCTTCAGCTGAGAGAGATCCACATGATGTTTTACTGTTAAATGCAGCTGAGAGATCTTACTGGACACAGTGCATAAAATCTTTGATAGGCATGTACAGTAGCTTACTACATTATCAGATCCAATAGAACAGCATGATTTGTTCAAAATTCAAATTGAGTTGGATGCAGTGGCTTGGTCTGATCCAAAAAATGCAATGTTAACTACCTACTCTAATACCTTAGAAAAATAAGATGGTTTGGGTGAAAATATTAGTTTTATAGCCCTTCCTGACTGAAATCACTGCGGCCTTATTTTAAACTCACTCTGCACATCTTCACTTTCCAAAGATGGATTAATCAGATTCAATGCAAAAGATGCTGTTTGTTCGGAACATACTTGGGAATGCTATTCATCCCCTATGCAGCTGACTTCACTCCTTGTAAGATCTGAACCTCCTCCAAGACCTCTATAGGACGAAACATGTGCCAAATTAATTCTGCTTCAACCTCTGTTAGTTCAGGATTGGCTGAAACAGATTCCTCACTATTCTCAATTGTACGAGTAGTTCTTCCATGATCCTTTTCTGCATTCTTCATAACTACCTCTCTTATGGGGATATTCTCAAATGACACTGCGTCTCCTTAGATTAGCTCTACATTTAACTCCTATTCAAAAGGGTATTTCTAGGCTGAGTGCATAAAAAGTGGTGCTGTTAGTTTAGACCTTTTATAGAATGTAGGAGGGATCAGTATTTGTAAAAGTTGTTGGTTGGAAATGGATATTTTCTTGGTGGTTTTCAATTCTGTGGATATGTACAAAGCTGCTAAGTTTGGAAGAGTGTTAGTGTGTTTTTATTATGTGGGATAGGGTTGTTGTATTTGTATGTATATTACATTAAGTGTAAATCATTTTAAGTTCTTTGCAGAAAAGGTGAATTATAAGCAGAATTTAAACATAAATATGGATTTAAACAGACAGGTTTTAGTGCAGCTCAAAGGAACTCTTGTGATATCAATTCCATATTTGTTCACTTAGACTGAGCACTTCCTCAATGAGAGTGCATATTAACACAATAGCAGCCAAACGTTTGAGCCAGAAGTCATCTGTTACTGCTTAAATTAGCATTCAGATTTGAAAGAGCTGTAACAGATGAACTCCCCAGTCTGAGAATCACTTGTTCCTTGGAATCTAAAAATGGTTCTCATACAATTCATGAAATCAAACCTGTGTGCAGAATAAGTGAACTGCAGACATCAGTTTTGTGCTCCGTATCTTTGCTGCTTCCATACCAATATGGTGCAATGAATTTACCCAGCATTTCTTTCTGTGGTGGTATGGCCTTCTACATAATCAAGCCACTGTTTTACCCTCACTTTATTAAAGGCTGCATGCCCATAAGGGAGAGCAGGCCTTCACGCACTGGACTGGAAGAGGGCACTGGCTTGCTTTTTTTTTTTTTTTGAAAGAACATAGCCATAGTATAGACATCCAGCTATTTTATCTCCTTTTGACGACTACTACTACTAATCATTTATATAGTGCTACAGGGCATACACAGCGCTGTACAGATACATATAAAAAGACAGTCCCTGCTCATTAGAGATTACAATCTAACCAAGACAGACAATACAAAAGCTGAGAACAAGGGTACTAATAGGTGACACAAGGAAAACAAGGGATCAGGATCCAAAAGCAGCCACAAAGAGGTGACCAGAACAGGATGAGAACTGCAATAACCAAACACTATTCAATTGGCTAGGCAGCATTACCTACTATTATCACTTTGTAGGCCTCAAATGTATGACTTGGCATGTGAGAGCCTATGGTATTGTCTGTTACCTATCTCCACTCCATTTGAGTTGGAAGACATCTGTAGCCTGGTTTTCTGTACATAATTTACTTCATATTACTGTCTGGATAGCTTATCCCAAAGCAGCACAGCATTCAGTCATGCAGCTCTACCAGGACTATTCAGTTAATACTCAGTTACCCAACTCTTCTCCAGTTTGCCCCATAGGACTGGAACTCAGACAAATCAGGAAAACCCTCAGCTTGTGATTCCCAAGTATGTGTCTGCCTTCATCTTGCTTATCAAAGGAGAAGGCATGTCTGCTTACTTGTAACTGGGTTCTCCATAATCAGTGAGATAAATAAGAGACATGCATACCCTCGTGCTATCCCAGGAAATTTAACTCATGAGACAGGCAAACTTGTGAGGCAGCAGCAAAACAAAGCGTGCTTGGAAGAACCTTTAAATTCTGAGCTCTAGGCAAGTTGGGTTTGTGTTGGTACTCTTGGATGATGTCACCCATTGTTTGATTTATCTGCCGCCTGTGGGAAACCCCCAGTTGAAATAAGCCACTAAACTTTTTATCTTCTTGGTAAAGTTTTTTGCCCTTGTGTTCTCGGGCTGTCCAAAGTATTTACATGCTAAGTTGTTTCTACTGTAACAGTATTGTAGAATGCCAGTTGCTCAGCCAGTGAAAGTGCCTACCTAACTGGATAGCAAGTTTTAAGGCTGAATAAATGGATTTTCTGAAATTGTACTTTAAACATTGGTCTCCTACTATTACTGGGACCATTCGTCTTGTGCCAGTGGTGCTGTAATCATTGATGCCATCTTCCCCACCACCTCCCTACTTAACACTGGGAGCAGGAGTTGCTGACATTAACAGAGCAGCTCTTACCAGCACTAAAATGGAGGTGGTGTACATCAGCAGAACTCTTGCATCCAGAGTAAGACTTAAAGAGAAATAACTTTCAAATGATCTAGCCAAGCAGAGCAGTAAATTATAATCTCTAGGAACAAGCAGGAATAAGACATCACATATGGGTACGTCGGTACCGACGGAGCCTGCGCGGGAAAGCTCCCCAGCTTTTCAAATGAAAAGCTTTTGGGGCCTCCCACTGCACATGCGCGCTGCCTTCCCGCCTTCCTGACCAGCTCTCCTCAGTTCTTCTTTTTCCGCGGAGCCAGCAGGTCGTGTTCCTGTCACCGCTGAAGAATTTGTTACTTTTGTTTGTTTCTTTAGACCGCGTACCTGCCTTCCCCATACCGAAACCGGTATCGCCGGTCTTTCTTTCTTTCTATATTAAAAAAAAAAAAAAAAAAGACTTATTTTTCTTCAGCACAGCTTGGTACCCGGTGTTAGGCCTTAAGGCCTACACAATTTCTCCTCATGGAGAAGCCAGTCCCTGGTTTCAAAAAATGTACCAAATGCAGTGCTGTCATTTCTGTCACAGACACCCATGAATGGTGTCTCAAATGTTTGGGACCTGAGCACTCCATACCGGACTGCCCATCCTGCACCCAGATGTCTAAACGCGGTTTGCAGAACTGGGCTAACAAGCTCCATGTGCTGTTTCCTTCAGAAGCATCACAGTCATCCAGGTCTTCCTCTCCGGATGGATCTCAGGTAACCAAAACTTCTGTGGGCAAATCCTCTAAAAGCAAATCTCTTTCTAAAGATTGAGAGGCTCTCAGTTCTGAGTTCGAGGATTCTGCCCAGGCCAAAAAACCCCGGCGGGAGGTTCCGGCCTCCAAAGCAATCATGGGGTCACAGGTTGACATCGATGGCACGGCTTCGACAGATCACCTGTTGGACTGCTCTGGGGTACCGGCCCATACCGGTACCGACATCCAGGCAGTAGTGGCGTCTATGGGCAGTACTGTCCAGACCATGCAGCAGGCCGTTCTGGCATTCATTAAGGCTGCGACGCCCCCGGTACCGACCCCGGTTCCGGTATCCACACCGGAACCGAGACCATCAACTTCTAAACGTCGATCGGTTTCGCATGCCGGATTCCGGCTTTCGCCCGGTACCGATCCCATGCCCGATACGCCCGATGTCGATACCGATCGGTATGCGTATCGTACATTGGAAGCACAGAAAGAGTACTCAGATTCTTCTGATGAATTTAATTCCTCTGATGATTCTGCTGAGCTTACTCTTCCTGAGGAGCCCTCTTCTCCCAAGAGGAGGATGTCTCCTCCAGAGGATTTATCCTTTCAGGATTTCATTGTTGATGTAGCTAAAGCACTTTCTATTGCTACATCTTCTGAAAGAGAACCCAGATCAAAAAAATTGGACATTTTAGGATACTCAAAAGCTCCTGAAGAGGCAGTCACTCTGCCTGTCCATGAAATCCTTCAAGAACACTTGATGGATTTGTGGGAGACTCCTTTAACACTGTCTCCCCATTCCCGCAGGTTGGACACCATGTATCGGGTCCCTCCTTCGCCTGGGTTCCAGAAAACTCAGCTGCCTCACCACTCCATTGTGGTGAAGTCTGCCATGAAGAAAATAAAGAGTCCTAAAAGGCATTCTTCTACCCCTCCAGGGCGAGAATGTAAGAACCTAGACTCTTTTGGAAGAAAGATGTTCCAGGCTAGTATGCTTATAGCCAGGATCAACTCTTATAGCCTTTATATGGGCATGTATCTTGGGCAACTTGCCCTAAAAATACAGAATTTTGCCCCCTTTATCCCTGATGATCAAAGGGCGGACTTCTTTTCTATGGTGACACAACTTTCAGAGGTCTCCAAGTTCTCCAACAGGGCAGCCTTTGATTCCTTCGAGGTTGCAGGCAGAGCTTCGGGAATTGCTATTGCAGCCCGACGTCTCGCTTGGCTCCAGGCTTCTAACTTAGAACCCTGGGTTGTAGAAGGCCTCAGGAATCTGCCCTGTACCGGTGAGAACTTATTTGGGGAAGACTGGCAGATTAAAGCTGCTCAAATGGATGCAGAAAATGCCACTCTAGATAGACTTTCCAAGTCTACTTCTACCCCTACCAAAAAGAAGCCTTTTAAAAGGCCTTACTATAAAAAGACCAGATTTCCCACAAATACTGGCCAGCAATCTGCTCAGCCTCGCCTTGCGGCTAAGCGTCAACAATCTAAGCAGGTAAAGTCAAAGCCTGCAGTGTCTGCTACATCCCAGCAGGCTCAACCCCCTCAGGGGTTTTGACTTCCCTCTAGAGAACTTGCCGTTTCTAGCTCTAGCACAGCCAGAGCCCCTCACCATTCCTGGCAGGCTAGCTCACTTTGCTCCCAGATGGGAGCAAATTACATCAGAGCAATGGACCCTCTCTATTATCCGAGAAGGCTACAAACTTCATTTCTCCAGCCTTCCTCCCCATACCATGGTGAGGCAATTCAGTTCTCCCCCATCTCTTCTGACCCTGTTGGGTCAGGAAGTCTCTTCTCTTCTTGCCCTAGGGGCAATAGAGGAGGTTCCTCCTCCACAACAGGGGTTAGGTTTCTACTCCCCTTACTTTCTCATAACAAAGAAGACAGGGGGCTTCAGACCTATCCTAGATCTGAGAGAATTGAACAGGTTTCTATTCAAGGAGAAATTCAAAATGCTCTCTCTGGGCCTTCTCCTTCCATACCTTCAGAGTCAGGATTGGCTTTGTTCTCTAGATCTCAAGGATGCGTACACTCATATACTCATCCATCCATCCCACAGAAAGTATCTAAGATTTCTGTTCCAGGGAAAACATTTCCAGTACAGAGTACTACCCTTCGGTCTGGCCTCTGCTCCAAGAGTATTCACAAAATGCATGGCAGTCGTTGCCGCATTTCTCAGAGGCATGGGAATCTTTGTCTTCCCATATCTGGACGACTGGCTCATCCGAGCTCCATCTCAATCAGAAGCCCAGATTTCTCTGGACCGCACAAGGCGTATTCTTCAATATCTGGGACTTGTGGTAAACATTCCCAAGTCCCAACTCATCCCTACTCAGTCCCTGGAATTCATAGGGGCCCAATTGGACTCCACCACTGCAAGGGCCTACCTCCCTCTGGTCCGAGGCCAAAGGCTAATAAGCTTGTCCTCCCAGGCTCAGTCCAGAAGTCACTTGTCAGCCAAAGAAATGCTGCAACTTCTCGGCCACATGGCCTCCACGGTTCATGTGGTACCTTATGCTCGTCTCCATATGAGAGCAGCTCAATGGACATTGGCCACCCAGTGGTCTCAAGCATCGGGACTGCTGTCAGACCAGGTACTCACTTCAAAACGTCTGTTTTGGTCTCTCCAGTGGTGGACATCCTCCAAAAATCTGTTGTTGGGGACCCCCTTCCAACCTTCGTTGCCCCAAGCAACCCTCACAACAGATGCCTCCCAAACAGGGTGGGGAGCTCATCTTCAACATCTCTCCACTCAGGGAATCTGGTCTCCCCAAGAGACCACCCTTCATATCAATCTTTTGGAACTGCGAGCAATCTTCCTTGCCCTCACAGTCTTCCATACCCTCCTTGCCAACCTGACTGTCCTAGTTCAGACAGACAATCAGGTGGCCATGTTTTATATCAACAAACAAGGAGGGACGGGCTCTCTGTCGCTTTGCAACGAAGCTCTCAGATTATGGGCCTTCGCCAGAGAGCACCAAATTCATCTTCTGGCAGTATATCTTCCAGGAGTTCAAAACTCTCGGGCAGACAGACTCGGTCGAGTTCTGCTCCCACACGAATGGTCCCTACATATGGACCAAATACGCAGAATCTTTCAGGAATGGGGGACCCCGGACATAGACCTCTTTGCAAGTCCGTGGAATGCCAAACTTCCCCGGTTCTGTTCCAGGACTCCGTGTCAGGGAGCTCAGGCCAACGATGCCTTTCTCCTGCATTGGGGTCAGGAATTCCTGTACGCTTTTCCACCCATTCCTTTGATTCCCAAGACTCTGTTCAAACTTCAGAGGGATCACGGATCCATGATCCTCATTGCTCCACGCTGGCCACGCCAAGTGTGGTTCCCTCTCCTTCTACAGCTCTCCCAGGGCTCCTCCCTGGACCTGGGAGCTGCACCAGACCTTCTGTCTCAGGAGCAGGGGACTTTGTGGCATCCAAACCCCAAGTCCCTACATCTCCGAGCTTGGTTACTGAAGGCTTAAGCCTTCAAGAGCTTAATCTTTCTCAACCAGTGAAAGATATCCTTTATGCCTCTAGGAAACCCTCTACCAGGCGTTCCTATGCTTTCAAATGGAAACGTTTTTCCATTTGGTGTGCTCAACAGGGTCTTGACCCTCTGGCACTTCCTTTGAATTCTCTACTAGACTATCTCCTGCATCTTTCCAATGCAGGCCTCAAGACGAATTCAGTACGAGTCCATTTAAGTGCTATTACAGCATCCTTAAAACCTATAAATGGACAATCTGTTTCCTCTCATCCTCTTATTGCAAGATTCATGAGAGGCCTAACCCTCACTAAGCCTCCCATCCGGCCTCCTCCGGTAGCATGGGACTTGAATTTAGTTCTGGGTCAACTTATGAAGCCACCCTTTGAGCCATTGGTATCTACCTCCCTGAAATTTCTTTCTTGGAAGGTCCTTTTCCTTATTGCAGTCACTTCGGCTCGCCGCATCAGTGAACTGCAGGCTTTGGTGGCAAATCCACCTTATACCAGATTTCATCATGATAAGGTGGTCCTTAGGACGAATCCCCACTTTATGCCTAAAGTGGTCTCGCCTTTTCATCTTAATCAAGAGATATATCTACCTGTCTTTTTTCCGGCTCCTCATGCATCCAGTGCAGAGAGGAACCTTCATACTCTTGACTGTAAAAGAGCTCTCGCCTTTTACCTCAATAGAACTCAGCCACATCGAAAGTCTTCTCAGCTTTTCGTGGCTTTTGATCCTTCTCATTTGGGACTTCCAGTCACCAAACGCACACTTTCCAACTGGATTGCTCAGTGTATTTCCTTTGCTTACCAGAGTAAGAACATATCTCTGGAAGGCCATGTCACAGCTCACAATGTGAGAGCCATGGCCACTTCTATGGCTCATCTCCACTCTGTATCCATAGATCAGATCTGTCGAGCAGCCACTTGGGCCTCGGTACATACCTTCACAGCCCATTACTGCTTGGACAAGGACTCCCGCCGGGATGCCTTGTTTGGTCAGGCTGTCCTCAAACACCTGTTCCATACTTAAACAACTCCTGCCCACCTTCCCAGAATGGATGCCTGAGATCCATCCGAAGATGGTTACCCTTGGAGGGGGATCTCCCTGGCATCTCAGCTAGGGAGTCCCCATATGTGATGACTTATTCCTGCTTGTTCCTAGAGATAGCACAGTTACTTACCTGTAACAGGTGATCTCTGGGAACAGCAGGAATTAGTCATCACAACCCACCCGCCTCCCCTAGGAGTTGTCTCTCTATTCCTCTATCTTCCTGTCCTCTCTCTCTCTATTGTCTCAGCTTTAAACTCGAACTGAGGAGAGCTGGTCAGGAAGGCGGGAAGGCAGCGCGCATGTGCAGTGGGAGGCCCCAAAAGCTTTTCATTTGAAAAGCTGGGGAGCTTTCCCGCGCAGGCTCCGTCGGTACCGACGTACCCATATGTGATGACTAATTCCTGCTGTTCCCAGAGATCACCTGTTACAGGTAAGTAACTGTGCTTTACTGTGGCCCTTTAAGTAGCCTTTGAGAGTATCCTCTTATCACCATTGATAAAGAGCGTGGATATATGTGAAGTGAGTTATTGGTCTTCAGTAACAATGGAAGCAAATCCATCTTTTGTTAGGCTGATCGATAAGCTTTGCATCCCAGTCAGGGAAGATGCTGTATATTTGATGCTGTCTCCCCAAAGAGCAAGTCAGTCTAATGAACTGGTTTCTTATTTAGTATTTAACTGATTGTGTATACTTTTGCCAGCTTGATTAAATTAGAGAACAGAGGAGTTTTTGTAGCATTCTATTCCATTAACTGCAAAAATGAAACTTGGTGGAAGAGAGCATCTCATTTTTTCAAAGGATTCAGGTTTTTTGCTTGGTTCTGTTTCTGAACCTCGTATTCTGTGTGTCTAGTAATCATCTGGAGAAGAGCCTGCAGCTACTGATGGACCGGGTGGATGAAATGAGCCAGGACATAATTAAATACAACACCTATATGAGGAACACAAGCAAACAGCAACAGCAAAAACACCAGGTTGGTGAGAGAGGAGCTATGAGTAAATTTGTTTTAGATTAATATTTTTATCATGATCACATTTAATATCTTCTAAAAATACTACTACAACTTCATCTTTCTCTAACTCTATAAGAACTAGGAGCCAAGAAATTATATCGCAATTTAGGTGAGCACGTTCCTGTAGGTGTTTACTGCGTCCATACATCAAACTGCATTGGATGTGTAATTTCTGCGTGTACATTCTAAAAATCCTTGAACTTTTAGTGTCCATACACATTATATACCATAATTTGGATTTATAAAGTGCTGCTCTTGCTAACAGTCTATGGTGTTTAAGCTCAGTGTTTGGGAAATGCACACAGCCTCCCCTGGACTGTTGCAGCCTGGTAGCATAGTTCTGATTCTGAGCTTGCTTAGGGGGATGTTGAAAAGTTGTATTACCCCCAGCTACATTTGTGTAAACTGAAACACAGGTACATTAAATGAATTGGCCTGGACTAGGTAGAATTGGTATAATAATGAGGAGACTAAGCATCCTTATCCTAGGAGATATTTGCTGACTTGCATTTAAGTATTCAACTCATACTACTAGTTCTGTCTCTTTAGTTAGAATTTGGAATTGGAATAGAGACAGGATAGCTTGGAATGAGTGAGTTTTATTTTTTAACTCTAGAAATAAACACAAAAGAACCTTTATTTTTAAAGACACTAGTTAAATATTTCAGGCCTCAGTTCTCTACTAACTGGAATTGCTTATGTGGTAGCTCATTGTCACATAGCTGGCATCCATACTTTCAGTTTGAAAAACTGTCATTGTGATTTAAGAGCAGCAGTTCTGAAAGAAAATAGGACAGCTGCTGAGAAATGCATGTTATGCAGGCTGCATATGCATGCAGATATGGATATTTACCTCTTCCTCTTACATTACCTGGATGACAACACCACTGATCACTCACCATCCAGCTAGGCAAATCTACGCAAATGTCCAATCAATTCACATTGTACAGATGTAAATAGTTACCCCTGTTTCTTTCCAAGTTCCTATTCCTGTTATTTGTAAACACAAATCAGGTCATTTGAAATGTGTATGTAAAATGTTCCATGTAAACCGCAGTGATGGAAAATAGCGCGGTATATAAGAAAATGTAAATAAATAAATACCTGGAGTACATATTTTAAGGACAATCATCAAGTCTTTTTTTTTTGTAGCTAAGACCGTATTTTACCCTGGGTGGTGAGCTCTTTTAACATTGTCCATTATGCAGTATGTGGGTAAAATTCCACATGTTCTACAGTGCATATGATTTTACCCACATCACAGTAAGTGTTTTGTATATGGTGTTAAATTGAGGGGAAGACAACAATGTGCATAGTGTTGGATTTTTCAGAACTACATTTTCATATTGTCTTGCTAGACCAGTCCAGACAAGTGGGTTGTGTTCCTCTACTAGCAGATTGGTGGAGACAACCAATGAAAAGCCCAGGTTTCAATGACATCACTTCCATGCCTCTATTTGCCTCAGCCACCTGAGGTCTCTTCAGTGTTTCTTTGTCTCCAGCAGATGGTGGATAGATTTTCTCCACTCTGAAGAAAATCTGAAGATTTGAGAGGAAAAGATTGATTAAAAACTCACGAACAACTATGACTCTCTCACTTAAGCATGATAAGGGAGGCTCCACTAGACTGCGGTCTTTTCGGTAGCCATTGGAGGAGGGGAAATTGGTTATGCTCCACACTGTTATCATAAGAACATGCCATACTGGGTCAGACCAAGGTCCATCAAGCACAGTATCCTGTTTCCAACAGTGGCCAATCTGGGTCATAAGTACCTAGCAGTTTCCTCAAAAGACATAGGTTCCACAGTACTTGTATGATAAGAGCCTATTGGGCAGTCAGAAATTGGAAGGAACTGGAAGAGTGCAGTAGCCTCACACACCTCAATGCCTTCTCCCTCCTCGTTTTCCCCCTGCTCTCTCCTGAAGATTTAAGAAGGCTCTCAGAGAGATCTACCTGCCAACCACCTTAAACTCAGTGCTGCAAAGCCAATGAAATAGTTTCAGGGGAGTAGAGCTGAGCCCGGCACGGATTCTTTGCTTGGGGCTCTCAGGGGGTGAATACCAAGGCTTGACCTCATCATTGTCCTTGATGGGGGTCTCCCGATTCCGTCTGTCTAGGACACAATTTGGGGTGAACTGTTGAATGTAGGTGCAGTGTGGAGGTTTCCCACCATTTTGTGCACACATTGGTAGCATTTTTTCCTATTGTGTGCCTTGCAGTTGCACAGTCGATGCATGCCTTCCGCTCAAGTAGCTCCAACATTCATTCCTACGTTAGCACCTGTAATGCGCATTGCAGTAAAAGCACAATTAATGCGCATCTTCAGGCTACTGCGGCCCTAGCATGCACTGTTGTGATACTTCCTTAACTCTGTCTTTTCTTCCAGGAAGCGTTGTTTGGCCTCTGACAAGCATAGTGCCTTATCTTTGGCTTCTGGACTCTGCTCTTTTTGCATAGCAGCATCTCCAGGAACAAGCAGGAATGAGTCTTCACATATGGGTACGTCGGTACCGACGGAGTCCGTGCGGGAATGCTTCCCAGCGTCCAATCAGAAAGCTTTTGGAAGCATCCCAACACGCCTGCGTGCTGCCTTCCCGCCTTCCCAACTGCCTCTCCTCAGTTTTCGTTTTTCCGCGGAGCCGGCAGGACGTCCTCCTGTCACCGCAGAAAATTCTTCTTTTATTTTTTAGTTTTCTTGTGGTCGCGGCTGCCTTTCCCGACGTGTTTCTTTTTTCTTTTCTTGTAAAATTTTCCTTTTTAAGGAATATTTTTTCTTCCTTAGTTTCTCACGGTTTCTCAGGCCTTCTAGGCCTCTCCATTTCCTTCATGGAATCGCCAGCCACTTTCCCCAAGAAATGTGCAAACTGTGGCGGTACAACTTTATTTTTAGACACACACAATTGGTGTCTAACCTGCTTTGGGTCCTGACCATTTTCCTTTGGAGCCCTCGGGCAATAGTATTGTGAGAAGAAGTTTTCAACATCGAGTTCCCCTCGACACGCTCAGGGCACCGACCATATCTTCTTTTCCACAGGATCAGGTAACCCAAAAGCAGTCTGTTAAGACTAGCCAGTCCTCGAGCGGCAGTTCTCATGCACAGCATAGAGATGCCTCCGGCCTTGTCCTGAGAATCCACTGGTTTCAAAACCCCAGTGGGAGTCTTCGGCCTCCAAAGCCTGTGTGGGGTTTCAGGTTGTTCCTGAGGTTCACCCATCACAGAACATACCTGAGCCATGCCCGGTGGTGGAATCCGCTTTGAGCGGTACCGATACCCCGGCATCGGCACTGGTGTTGGATGAAATATTCCTCACCAAGGATCGTCATCTGGCATCCTCGGTACCCACGGGCCCGATGGATATGCTTCAGACCGACTTTCCAGTATCGGTACCGACACCGATAGTAGTACCGACGTCGGTACCCTCCAGACGTGCATCGATAGACTCGCTTCCTTCGATGCCGAGTCTGGAATCGATCTCCAGTCTGGAGGACTGGGTACCGACTCCCGTCGGTACCGAAGGCTCGGTTCCGATACTTCGGATCCGCAACTCTCGGTTCCTCCGATACCATTAGAGTTGCCACCGGCTGGCCTTCATCCACTGGTATCAGATACAGTACCGAAGTCGGTACCGATATCCACTTTACCTTTGTTGTCGGTACCTTCCATGCTTCTTTCGTCAGGCTCGCTTCCCTCGATGCCGAGTTTGGAATCGATCCCTAGCATGGACGACCTGTTACCGACTGTCGCTGGTCCTGACCTGCAGTACCAGCGACTACCATCTAAGGATCCCATACTGCACCATTCAGGATCTTCTATTCCTATATACTTAGATCCCTCGGTGCCAACGCTAGTTCTTCATCAGATCTAGCCTATCCAAGGGAAGTTCCCTCTGGGGATCCTTCTTTTCAGACTTTCCTCCTGGATATGGAAAAATCACTTGCCATTCCTATTCCTGGACAAGATCCTACACATGGGAATACAGAATACCTCTCTGTTCCTAGCAAAGCAAAGGAGAACATAATGCTTCCTTTGCATCATTCTTTGCAGGATCTCCTTCTACGAATGTGGGCAGCTCCTTTAAAGGTACCCCCACCTTCTAGAGCAACTGATCTTCTATATCAGGTTCCCCCCTCTCCAGGGTTTCAAAAGACTCAACTTTCTCATCATTCCATTGTGGTAGAATCAGCAGTGAGGCGAGTGAAGAGTAATAAAAAGCACTCTTCTTGTCCGCCAGGTCGTGAGTCTAAGACACTAGATGCCTTTGGACGTCAAACCTTCCAGACATCCATGCTTTCAGCAAGAATTCTCTCATATATTTTTTATATGGGTTTATCTCTTGAGGAGGTCACAAAGCAATTACATCTTTTGACTCCTTTTCTTCAAGAGCCCAGATGTACAGACTATTCCTCACTGGTTAGTCATACTCAAAATATCTCTAGGTTTCTTACTCGTGCTACCCTAGACTCCTTTGAGTCTGTTAGCAGGACTTCTGCTATAGCTATAGGGGCATGACGTAGAGCCTGGCTTCAAGCCTCCGACTTGGACAAATGGGCACAAGAAAGACTGGGAAATACTCCTTGCACTGGAGAAAATCTCTTCAACAAGGAGTCTTTACTTCAGGTTACTCGGTTATCCACTGACTTTCCTTTTTCCAGAGGCTGTTCTATGCCGCCTTCTTTCCCAGTAGGTAGGAAATGTCCTACCAAACTTTCTTCCCCTAGGGGGAGAAGGTTTTACCCATCATCTGCCCATCATTCAGATGTTCCCAAACAGGGGAAACATCGCCCTGGTCTGAAGAATCCACAACCTCAACAGGGTCAACAAACCCAGCAGTCTCAGGGTTTCAAATAGATCATTGTCCCTTTTGGTTGGGGGGTAGGATAGCAGTCTGCTTCTTTTCACTTGAAGTATCTGCACTAATTTTCATCCTAACCTACCTAGATATCTCTTCATGAGACATCTTTCTCTAACTCTGTCTTTATGATGATCATGCCCATAATAGATTTTCCTCTTCCTCTTGGAGGAAAGAGAGGTAGCAACTATCAATAGACAGTTTCCCTGTACTGGCATGTATCATCTCATCTGTCCGAGACCACCTCCATAGTCGGTCTCTTGCAACTCTGTCTTGCCTCCCTCTTACTACAACATTTGCTTTGTAAGAGTGGCTCTTTAAATGGGTAAGCCCCTATGGTCCTCTACCTGTTCTACCAAGGGATTCTCCCTTCTGGAGTTGTCTCCCCCCCTTGTTACCTTACAGCAGCTCATCAGACAATAGGAAGTCCTACCATGTCTGTTTACTTTTTCCCAGTCTAAAAAAGGAAGAGGGAAAAGAACTTTTCTATGCTGCTCTGGTAGTTGCTGCAGATACAGCAATTCCTAGTGGTTAAGCCATTGGTTTTGTTTCACTACAGAACCAGGGATTCCCCTCCACTAGCAATACTCTTCGCCTCAGTGCTAAGTCCCAAACAGGTTATCAACCTCCTTTGGGAAACCCTATTATCACAGTCTGGTTGGTTAACTTCTATTCTTCGCCCCCTTGTCCTTGGCAGAATAGTTGGTTACCTGCTGGCTTTTCACAGCCAGTTTTTTCTTCCAACCAACCTGCAGCATGCTCTCTGCATCTCTACAGAGTAGCTTTGCACTATGGGCCTTGCTAGAGAGCATTAGTATCTTGCCTAGCGCATAACCCCAGATGGTTAGGGGGGGTTCCCCCAGTCCTATCCATGTCTGGCAGGTATTCCCTACCCTTACCATCTCATCTTAAATCTCTTTTGAGGCATACGCCTCAGGCCTTTCATTACTTGAAAAACTTAAGGAGAGCCAAATCCCTAGCTTGGTCCAAATCTCCTTGGGTCTTCTCGTCAGAGGTAAATTTCTTCAATGGCAGCTAGAAGACGCCTAATACCCTTCTTGCCCTCATAGGCGGGTCACAAGGGTATCTTCCTCCAGAGGCGTCCTCTCTCCATTCTCCATACTGCAATTCTGAAGATACCTGGACTTCTTGTCTGCAGACTGAAGTTATCCTCTGCCATTTTCACGTAGGCCATCCTGGTTATTCAAGAGCTCAAATTCTGCAGGGAATTCAGACTTCTTGTCAGGGAGACCTCTCCTCTGACTCTGCCAGTCATAACCAGGAAAAGAGGATTCTCTATGTATCTATTCAAGCAGGTATCAACCTTCTTGCTGTCAGATCTTTCTCTCTCCCTATATCCCTAGGGGGGATGAGGTTTTATGGACATCTCTCCACCCTTATACCTGGGGACATGTGTCTCTATGCCTGCCTATTCATATAGGTATATATAGATATATATATAGATACATATATATACTTATCTATATCTATTGCTGTGTCTTCTGCCCATACATATCTCTTATAGTTATGTGACTATATACCCTCTAGGTGTATATATTTAAATATATATGTATGTATGTATGTGTGTATGTATGTGTGTGTGTGTGTGTATACATATCTTTATAGTTATGAGATATATTTTTAGATAGATCTGTATCCATCTACTTATCTATCTGTCTGTCAGGTTCAGATATCCCTACATTCCTATATAAGCCTGACAGATGGGCACTACCTCTATCAATGCTGTACCAGCATTCTTAGAGGGCTACAGCTATAACCACTTCCTGTGTTAATTAACAAATTTTTTCCTTACCATAACCTTTCAGGTTAGGTACTCCTGAAGCACTCCATGTACCTTTTTTCTTTCCTAATTGACCCCATTTAGGAAAGACATTGCGGTGCTTCAGTTCCTCTAAAGCTTAGCGCTCCTGAGTCTGTCCTTACTTTCTTATCAGATACAAGGGTCTCCATACCCTTTCTCCCCTACATGGACTGATTCCAACCCCAGTCCAGTTAGGTCAGACTCGTTTTTTCTCTTGGTCCAAGGTTTGTATTGTTTTTGGACCAAAACAGCTTAAGCTTTCTTTCATAGTACTTCTGCGTCTCCGCTGAAGCTCTACCTCTTATACTACCCCAGTTTTTCCCCTGGGGCTATTTCTCACCCTGAAGGGTTCTGACCTCCACTTGTTTTTGTTCTACTTTATTACCTCTACTTCTCTGTGAGGTACCCCTTGAGCACATTCACTGGCTCTTCTAACAGATCCATATGTAGCTCAGTGGACTTGTGCAATGCCAACAAGGGAGGCCCAGATCACAATATTATACTACTAAATGCCCTCTGTACAGGGTCTTCCCCTTTTGAAGCCCTGTTCTAGCCAGCTATTCCACAGCTCCTTTTCTGTATTCAACTCCTACCCTCCATCCCCAGGATGCCTGAAGTCCTGAGGAATAGCATGGCTCGTTCTAGACTTGCAACATGCTAGGACTCCCTCTGGGCATCTGAGCTTGGGAGTCCCCATATGTGAAGACTCATTCCTGCTTGTTCCTGGAGATAGCACAGTTACTTACCTGTAACAGGTGATCTCTGGGAACAGCAGGAATAAGTCTTCACAATCCACCCACCTCCCCTAGGAGTTGCTTTTTCTCTATCTCTATCTTTCCCTTCCTTGCTCTCTCTCTCTTTGTCTCAGCTTTAAAACTTAACTGAGGAGAGGCAGTTGGGAAGACGGGAAGGCAGCACACAGGCATGTTGGGATGCTTCCAAAAGCTTTCTGATTGGGCGCTGGGAAGCATTCCCGCGCGGACTCTGTCAGTACCGACATACCCATATGTGAAGACTTATTCCTGCTGTTCCCAGAGATCACCTGTTACAGGTAAGTAACTGTGCTTTCTGAGACGTCCCTGGAGGGCCTGTTCCCTCTCTCTCAGCTGGGGGATGCAGTTAGTCCAGCCTTGCCTGCCTCAAAGCAGGAGGTGGTGGATGGCGGTGTGGATAAAGATATCCAGCTGGCTGTAGGGTCCAGCGACCATGCTGTGAGCTGCTCCTCATCCTCTAGGGGATCTGCGGCAGTTATGCCTCATCAATGCCCGCTCAATCCGTAAGAAGTGGCCAGTGATCGCAGACATAATATCCCTCCATAATCTCGACATCCTCATGGTCACCGAAACATGGCTATCCCCTGAAGATAACGTCATACTCAACCAGCTCCTCCCCTTTAATTTCTCAGCGTATACAAGCCATAGACACAACAAAAGAGGAGGTGGAGTTCTCACCCTCAGCAGAACAAAGCTCCATTTCCAGTTAGTTGACTCCACTAGTACAAACCACTTGGAGACAGTCTCCATTTCTAACAAGGTCTGCTCTATAAATCTGCTTTATGGAGCTCCCTCAGCCTCCGCAGAGGACCTCCCAACTATTATAAACCTCACATCCAATATCCAGAATACAAATACACCAAATTGGATTCTAGGTGATTTTAACTTGCCAGCGCTTCAGGATAATCATTCTTCTACCTTTCTTGAAGCCCTCAATATCTTAGGATACAAGCAATTAGTAAACGAACCCACTCACGTGAAGGGAAATACACTAGATCTTGTATTTGCTCCGCAGACAGTTTCTGATCAATCCCATGACACAGTGTTGTCCATAACTACTGTACCATGGTCAGATCATAAATTCATCATTTTCCAGATTCCCACCCATGACAATCAATCGAAGATCAACAGAGCTCCAAGTAATCCCGCTAAACTACCTTCTAGAAGTTTCCACCCATTCAATAGAGATCTTATCCTGGCAGAAATGGGGTCGCTCCTTAATGGGACCACTCTGAACCTGGAGGAGCTGATCACTCTCTGGAACAATAACCTCAGTGCGATTGCACTTCATCTGCCACCTAACAAGTCATCAAGGAAAAGACCTACAGCCCCATGGTACACAGCTGAGCTAAAAGCATCACTCAACTTACTACGGAAGCTTGAGAAACGTTGGCGAAGATCGCACTCCATTCGAGACCAGACAGCATACAGCTATCAGCTAGCCGCTCACCGCGAAGCCATCACAGAGAAAATGAAACAGTACCACACAGACACCCTGAAACACTCACTAAATAAACCTCACGATCTGTTTAACCTTGCCAAGTCTCTATCCAAGGAGCCAACACCGGAGCACCAATGTGAAATCCATCCGCAGGAGTTTGCCACTTACCTACAATCCAAGTTATATCAGACAAATAAAATTTCAATTGGTGTCTTCTCCACAGACCAAGGGTGTACAACATGTACAACATCGTTGACGTCTTTCTCGACCCCTTCCAAGAAGTGCATCGAAGATACTATCATGAACCTCAATACCACCACTGCGCAAACAGATCCTTGTCCGGCTTTCTGGATAAAGGAACTGCGCAGTGACCTCAGTCCGATAATAACAAAGATAATGAACCTATCTTTCACAGGTGGTTACTTCCCATCTGCTCTCAAGCACACGTCGATCAGACCGCTGCTAAAAAATAGTAAACTAGACCCCCAAAAGGTAGACTCTTACAGACCCATTTCAAGTATACCTTTTCTCGCAAAGTTAATGGAAAAAGAGGTGCAAAGACAGTTACAAGACCACATCAACTCTGCTGCTCCACTTGACTCATGCCAACATGGATTCAGGGAGTCACATGGAGTGGAAACACTCCTTACTACCCTTTTCAATAATATAATCACCGGCATTGACAGCATCCGTCAGGGGTTTGCACTCATTTTCCTAGACATTGCTGCAGCCTTCGACTCAGTAAATCATGAGCTTCTCCTAGGACGGCTAAAAGAGAAGGGCATCTGCGGAACAGCACTGGAATGGTGCAGATCATACTTGTCCGGTAGATGTCAGCACGTACGATTAGGTGGAACAACATCAGAACCGTTCCATCAAGGTCAAGGAGTTCCCCAGGGGTCCTCCCTATCTGCCTTGATGTTCAACATATACATGCAACCCATTTGCAGTATCATCCGGTCTTTCAATGTCAGTTGTATGGTATATGCTGATGATGTCCTGCTCTTTATGCCGTTCTCCATAGATCAAGTTGACCTCTCCCCTTTGACCGACTGCTTCAATGCCATATCGGAATGGCTCCTGTCACAAAACCTTCGAATTCAACATAAGAAAACGGAGGTGCTATTCATTACGAGGAACCCGAATTTCAACTCACCCCAATACTTGAAGGTGAAAGAAGCTGATCTACAAGCAAAACCCACAATTCATTACCTGGGAGTTATACTGGATCAAAACCTCGACATGAAGGCACACATAGTGAACACTGTAAGAGCAATCTATTTCAAGATCCGTTCACTCAGACATCTACGCCCCTTGCTTGAACCAGAGGATTTTCGGACAATTTATCAGGCTCTGATAATACCACATTTTGATTATGCCAATGCCATATTACAAGGTCTCACTCAATCCACCTTGAACCCCTTACAGCTCACCATGAACAGTGCAGCGAGGGTTCTCCAGGGCTCATCTAAGAGAGACCATGTCACGCCCCTTCTAAAGCAGTTACACTGGCTTCCTGTACAAGCCAGGCTCTTTTTCAAAACATTGCTGCTAACATTCAAAGCGGTCAATAAGCTCTCTTCATCTTCACTATCAGACCTTATCCAAACAACAACTCCTAATAAACCAAGAAGATCCACAGCGATAAATATGCTAACAATGCCGAGCGAATTAACAAGATGCACCTCGACAACTGCAAACAGGGCCTTCAGACTCTGTGCCCCAAGATCCTGGAACTCATTACCAACAAACATTAGGGCAATCACTAACCTAATCCAGTTTAGGAAGGCCCTTAAACACTTCCTTTTCCTCAAATATTTCCCGGAGAAAAATGAATCTCATCCCCACTCAAATACTTACAACAGCTCCAACACACCCTTTCACCTAGGCGACCATACCATGCAAGGAGTCTTTGACCATTAAATCTCTTACTATGTTTTTCTATGACACCGTTGTGTAAATAGTTACCTTTTGTTATCCAAGTTGGTTCTCCTGTTAATTGTAAACTCAGGCTTATGTACCCTGTCTGATTGTTATGTTCCATGTAAACCGCGCTGATGCTGAATAGTGCGGTATAGAAGAAATGGTAAATAAATAAATAAATTATGCCCCCCTGTAACAGTAGTAGTAGTAGTGTTTGGGGTCATCTTCGAGAGGAGAGCTTCCAGACTCTGGATTGTCCTCCCTGGAATTCTTTTCTTTTTTGCCGCAGGTCTGGTCCTTCTGGCATAGAAATTCAGACCCTGCAGCCTCTGGGTTTTCCAGGGCGCAGTCTTGTGAGGGGCAAGCTGAGAGTGGAAGCCCTGTTCCAACTGCCTTTGCCACAGCATTTTCAGTGAGTGGCGCCCTCTGGGGATGAGGATCAGCTGGGACCTGCTCAAGATTTGGATGGTGACTTGGATTCAGATGTCTCTGTACTGGGCTCTGATGTGGTTGAAGAAGTACTTTGCCTTCAGAGGATTGTGAAGAGGCCGGCGTGATCTGCCTATTTCACAAAGAGGAGCTGGCAGCATTGATTCCCGGGCTCTCGTCCACCTTGACGGATGTTCCAGGAACAGAGCAGGAGACGAAGGCACTCCCACTCCTGCAAGGGGTGCAGAATTCCACTACTGTCCTGTTCTCAGACGTAATCAATGATATGATCTGGTTAGAGTGGGATTTGCCCGACTCCCCACCTAAGGGGCTAAGGGTGTATAAGAAGACGTACGCCTTCCCAGAGGAGGAGTGCATTGGGTGGTTTGATATTCCCAAGGTAGATTCGCAGGTCACAGCAATTACCAGATGGACCACCATTCCTTAGAGGATTTTCTGGACCGAAAGTCGGATTCATTGTTGAAGAACCAGTTTGCCACCTTGGCTGTTATTATTCAGTTGACAGTATGTGCAGGCCTGACATCTGGAGCCCTGCTCCAATGGTTTCAATCTCTTCCGCTGGATGACTCACATGGAGTCTTGCCATGACCTTCCTTTCTGATGCCATGTATGCTCTGCTGTGTTTGGCGGCCAGTTACAGTGCCCTGATGGACTGTCATGTCTTTGGATTTGGCTCCAGCACTGGGTGGTGGATACATCTTCCAAAGCTTGATTTGTCCAACTGGTCTTTAAAGGGAAGTTTTGTTTTTTTTTTTTTTGTTTTTTTTGAAGCTGATTTGGAGAAACTGGTGAATGACCTGGGTGAGACGAAAACGTACTGCCTTCCGGAAAACAGGTCCAGGAGACCTGTGAAGCGGGCAGGAGCCCCATTCTCTTCTTCCTCTGCCCACTCATCGCGGACACACTGGCCAGACTCCCAGGGGTCTCAGGACCCTCGTTGTTAATGACCTAGAAAGCTTTTCTTTCTCTCTGCTTTCGGACTGGGCTCATTCTCGGTCCTTTTCTGGAGCGCATGGGCCCAGGGACTCTCCTCTCAAAAGGAAGATCCTCCTGTGGCTGCACAGTGAAGTTCGGGGGCTCATACTCTGGTTCCTCTAATTGGGGAATAGGCTCGGGTCACCAAGGATCACTGGGTGCTAGATACCTTTCAGTCCAGTTATTTCTGGAACGCAAGAGTTGATCCTGGATACCTTTGTCATTTCTCCTGGGGGTCTATGATCAAAGTGCCACTGGGTGGACCACCTTGGATAAGTTGCTGCTGCTCAAGGCAGTGGTACCTGTTCCCCTGGACAAGCAGGACAAGGGCAGATGCTCCATCTGTTTCGTGGTGCCAAAAAAGGACTGTTCCTTCCGGCCCATTCTGGACCTCAAGGGTATTGATGAGCACTTGGGCATCCTGCAATTCCAGATGGAAACCTTGCGATCCATGATTCAAGCATTGTGCGCTGAGGGAGTTCTTGGCATCTCTGGATCTGGCCGAGGCTTATTTTCGACTTCAAAGCCAGACGGTTCAGCAAAAGTATCTGTATTTTGCTTGCTTGGCTCTCACTATTAGTTCTCTGCCCTCCCCTTTCGGCTTTCCACCATCCCGATGACATTCTCCAAGGTCATGGTGGCAATGGTGGTGGCATTACAACGCTGAGGGATCTGTCTGCAGCCATATCTAGATGACTGGCTCATCCAGGTCCATTCTCATAGTAACATAGTATATGACGGCAGATATAGAACAGCATGGTTCATCTAGTCTGCCCAGCAAGGTGGCAAGAGTAGGTGTGCCTGCCGCTCCATGCAGTCACCCCTCCCCATGCTTTTGTTTAGGGGTATACCCTCTGCTCCATGCAGGTCACCTACTTGTTGAGATATCAGACGGTTAAGTTTGTTTTGATTTTATCATGTTTCTATAAAGGGATCCACTGTGTCTATCCCATGCCATTTTGAATTTTGTCACTGTATTTGCCCCCCACCACTTCCATCGAGAGGGCATTCCAAGCATCCACCACCCTTTCAGTTAAAAAGTATTTCCTGATGTTGCCTTTCAGTTTACTCCCTTGCAACTTCATGTTATGCCCTCTAGTATTACAGCTTCCCTGTCTTTGAAAAAGGTTTGTTTGTTCATTAATACTCTCTAAGTATTTAAAGGTCTGTATCATATCTCCCTGTCCCTCCTCTGCTTTAGAGTACACATAATTAGGTTTTCAAGTCTCATATATCTTCTGACGCAGGCTCCAAATCATTTTGGTCACCTTACTCTGAACCATTTCCAGTCTCTTTATATCCTTTGTGAGATATGGTCTCAAACTGAATGCAATATTCCAAGTGAGGCCTCACCAGTGACTTGTTCAGTAGCATTAGTACCTCCTCCTTTCTGCTGATAATTCCTCTCTGTATACAACCCAGCATCCTTCTGGCTTTGGCCACTGCCTTGTCACGCTGTTTTGTCACTTTGAGATCCTCAGAAACAGTCACTCTGAGGCCCTTCTCCTGGTCCATGCACACCAACGTATTGCTCTTTATCTCATACAATTCCCTTGGATTTCTGCATCCCAAGTGCATTACACCGCACTACTTCACATTAAATCTTAACTGCCAAGCATTAAACCATTCTTCCAGCTTTTGTAAATCTTTCCTCATGTTATCCACTCCCTCAGAGGAGTCCACTTTATTGCAAATTTTCGTGTCATCTGCAAAAATACACTTTTCCATTCAATCCTTCAGCAATATCACTCACAAATACATTGGACAGTACCGGCCCCAGGACTGATCCCTGGGGCATGCCACTAATCGCCTTCCTTTCATCTGAGTGAGTTCCGTTTACCATTACCTTCTGTCACCTAAGTCGACCAATTTCTGATCCAGTTCACCACCTTGGGACCCATCCCCAGGCTGGTCGTTTTATTGATAAGCCTCCTATGAGGACAGTATCAAAGGCTTTGCTGAAATCTAGGTAAATCACATTCATCGCATGCCCTTCATCCTAGTTCTTTGGTCACCCAATCAAAGAACTCAATCAGATTTGTTACCTTTCTCAGCACTTTGAGTCTTGCAATTTCACCTCTGATCATCCTTTTCTCCTGAATATACCTTGGAAAAAGTTATCTCGAGGAACAAGCAGGAATGTAGTCTTCACATATGGTTATTGTCGGTACCGACGGAGCCTGCGCAGGAACGCTCCCCAGCGTCCAATAGGAAAGCTTTTGGGAGCATCCCACAGTGCTTGCGTGCTGCCTTCCCACCTTTCCCAATTGTCCCTCTCTAGTTCTTCGTTTTCCGCAGAGCCGACAGGTCGCACATCCTGTCACCGCAGAAAATAATTCCCTTCTATTCTTCTTTTTTGTGGTCGCGTCTGCCTTCGATACAGCGGTACCGCCAGTTCTTCTTTCTTTTTTTCCAAAAAAACCCCAAACCTTTCTTATGGAGTCCTTTCCAGTTATTTTCTCCTCAGGTGCCATGCGCCATTTTGGACACTAAGCCCAACTTTTTCCTTTAAAATGGAAAAACCCGCTTCGGGTTTTAAAAAGTTTTCCAAGTGTGGCGATACCATCTCCGTCACTGACACCCATGAGTAGTGCCTCAAATGTTTAGGTCCTGACCACTCTATTTCGGAGTGTGTTGCCTGTGGGATGATGTCGAAAAGGAGCCGGCAGAACCGAGCTGCTAAACTTAGCACCCTTTTTTCCTCCGATGCAGCCTCTGTGGCATCGACGTCTTCCAGGGCTTCGTCTTCCTCCCATGCATCTCAGGTAACTAAACATAAATCTAGCCGGTCCTCAAAGGGTAGAACTCCCTCTAAACATCGAGATGCCTCTGGCGTTGCCCTTGAGGGACTTCCACCGTCAAAATTGCCCCGGCAGGAGGCTTCGTCTTCCAAAGCACTAACTGGGCTCCAGGATGTTCTCGAGGCCTCAACCTCGGCAGAACTACTGGTGCCATACTCTGGGGTACCGGCTGCTTCATCCTGTACCGATACCCAAGCATCAGCAGCGTCGATAGACCAGAGATTCTTGGCTATTGAACACAGTCTGGCGGATCTTCTCACGGCCTCGATGCCCTTGAAACCACTTCAGACAATTCAACCGGTACCGACACCGACTCCAGTACCGGTACCAACTGCATCTACATCGGAAGGTATTCTACCGGGACCGAGTCATGCTTATCCATCCAGCATCAACAAGTTGGTACCGGACCCCTCCAATGCCGACTTTAATCGGTACCGGTACCGTGCCTTGCACGATCACCTGGATCGGAGATTCTCCAGGACCAAGCAGGAAGTCAGTCCTCACTTATGGGTGACGTCGGCGTCGACGGAGCCCTCGCGGAGCAATTTTCCCCAGCTTTCAAAGAAAGCCTTTGGGAATTGCAGCGCGCATGCGCGGTCCTCTTCCCGCCCGAGGGTGCCATCTTAGCCAGTCTTCTTTTTTCCGCGGAGCCCTACAGACGTCCCCGCGAAAAAGTTGATATTTCTTCATAATTTTATTTCTTTTTCCTTCGGTTCGACGCCGGTCTTTTTCCCGCCTGGACTCGCGACGCCGGTCACGAGTCCTCGTCCTTTTTTCGGTTTTTCTGACTTAGTCAGCTTTCGTTTTCGGTTTTTCCCTGGCAGCCCGGTCCTTTGACCTCGCCGGGGCCCTATTTCCCCCGATGGCTGCCAGTGGTTTTAAGCGGTGTGGTCAGTGTGACCGAAATATGTCACTAACTGACACACACGACTTTTGCCTCCGCTGCCTGGGCCCGGATCATGAAGAAATGATCTGTGGGCCCTGCGGCAAAATGTCCTCCAAAGCGTTGAGAAGTCGGCGGCATCAGCGGGATAGAATCTTCGCTGACCCCAGCCGTACCCGGACTTCGTCGGAGGCCTCCGCGTCCAAGGGTTCCAGCTCGGACCATCGCCGGAGTTCCTCCGACAGGGGTTCTCCCTCCGGGGACCATCGACGTCAGGTGAAACCCGCGAGGGCGGCGTCGGTGGACGCTCCTGGCTCCGCGAGGGCCAGGTCGCATAGCCCCGATAGCCGTCCCGGGTCCTTGGAGAAGGAGCACCTCACGAAGCAACCTCGCCTGGAGTCGGAGCTGCCGGTTCGGGTAAGTCCTGTGGTCCTCCTGGACTCCCCTCCGCGACAGCCGACGTCGGGCCCGACGCCGTCGGGGCCCGAGTCGGGGGCTGCTGGGTCACCTGAGCTCGGACTCAGGTTGACGGCCTTGGAGAGCAGACTGTCTGCCTTCATGGACCAGCAGCGGGCACTGCTCGCTGGCTTCGCTGGCGTCGCTGCCCCGACCGCCGGGACGTCGACGTCCAAGTCGACCCCGGAGACCGAGCCGATCCTCGAGTCGATGCGAACTCGAGTCGATCCTCGGTCGAGGTCACCCTCAGCCTCCCGTTCGGGACCGAGGTCGCCGACGCCTACTCCCTCGGCGTCGGGGCGGCAGGCGCCGCGCCCTGCCCGGGCCGACCCCACCGAGTCCTCGTCGGAGTCGGTCTGGGAGTCTGAAGAGGAAGAGTCGCCTGATTCTTTCCGGACTCGGTGTGTCCCCTCGGACTCACCGGAGTCCGAGCCTCGGAAGCAGTCCCCCCCGGAGGATGCCCGGTTCTCGGACTTCGTCAGGGATATGGCCAAGGCTTTGGCCTTCCCTGCGGACCCCGAGGAGGAGCCTCGAGCCGAAGAGCTCGACGCCCTCCAGTATGACTCTCCCGCAAGGGAACACTTTACTGTACCGGTTCCTCCTATGCTGGAACGACTACTCTTCCGCATGTGGGAGAGTCCGGCCTCCTCGCCGGTCCTGAGCAAGCGGGTCGATTCTATCTATCGAGTCCGCAAGAGCCCTGGCTTTCAAAAGGCACAGCTACCACACCATTCCATGGTAGTGGAATCGGCCATGCATCGTCTTAAGAGCCAGAAGATGCACTCCTCGGTGCCTCCTGGCAGGGAGGCCCGTAACCTGGATGGCCTTGGTAAGAAGTGTTTCCAGGGCTCTATGCTTGCGTGTCGTGTCCAGACCTACCAGCTATACATGGGCATGTATCTCCGAGACCTGGCTAAAGAGCTAGCCGGATTCTCCGCTGGTTTGTCCGAGGAACCCTTGCGGAGGTTCCTGGCCTTGTCCACTGGCATTCGGGAATGCTCAAAGTTCATGTCCCGAGCAGCCTATGATGGCTTTGAAGCATCGGCTCGAGTGGCCGCAGCCGGCATCGGTGCCCGCCGACAGGCTTGGCTTCAGTCGTCCGACCTTGAGCCCTGGGTGCAGGACAAGTTGGTCGATGTCCCCTGCCGAGGCGAGAACCTCTTTGGCAAGCCCATGGCGGAAAAGGCTGCACAAATTGAGACTGAGACTCTCACCAGGACCAGGCTTTCTAGGAAGACCTCCGCCCCTTCCCAGAAAAAGAAGGGCTCGGGAAAAAAGTCCTTTTACCCGAGGAAGGCGGCTGCCTACAAACAATACCCCCATTATCAGGCCCCTGCAGCTCCCCAACAGGGCCAGCAGGCCAAGGGACGGGGTAACGGGTCCCGTAGGCAGCAAGCCCCCAAGCCTGCGCCACCAGCCCCTGCTCAGCAGGGTGGGGGTTTTTGACTCACTAAGCATAGCCTCTCCCCCCCCGCTGGTTCCTCCCAGCACCGGAGGCCGGCTGGTTCACTTCGCCCACAGGTGGTCCAGCATCACCTCAGATGCCTGGGTGCTTCAAGTCGTGCGAGAAGGCTATCTTCTCCACTTCCACCAGGTCCCTCCCTCCTTTTTTCCGGGAGAACCTCCACGACCCCCTCTGCACAGGGAATTACTCCTTCAGGAGTTAGCAGGTCTTCTACAGGAACAGGCGGTGGAACCGGTCCCCCACCACCTGAAAGGTCAAGGCTTTTACTCCAGGTATTTTCTGATACCAAAGAGAACAGGAGGCCTCAGACCCATCCTGGACCTGCGCAACCTCAACAAGTTCCTCGTGCGAGAGAAGTTCAAGATGCTTACCCTTGGAATCCTTCTGCCCTACCTCCAGCAGGGAGATTGGCTATGCTCCTTGGATCTAAAGGATGCCTACACGCACATCCTCATCCACCCAAGCCACCGACAATACCTAAGGTTTGTGGTGGCAGGAAATCATTACCAGTACAGGGTACTGCCCTTTGGCCTGTCCTCCGCACCGCGGGTCTTCACAAAATGCCTCGCGGTGGTGGCGGCCTATCTCCGGCTTCACGGCCTCTATGTCTTTCCGTACCTCGACGACTGGCTCATCAGAGCAGCGTCCGCTCTGGAGGTCACCAGCGCCACGCGCCGCACGGTGACTCTTCTGCAGCACTTGGGCTTTGTTATAAACTTCGCAAAGTCCACTTTGCTCCCCTCACAGGATCTCGAGTTCATCGGCGCAAGACTGCACACTCAGGCACGAGCATACCTACCGCTCGACAGGGCTCAACGGCTCATGGACCTAGCCGACCGTTTTCGCGGCCAGCCCCTGGTCTCCGCCAGGCGCTTCCTGAGACTACTCGGCCATATGGCTTCCACCGTCCATGTGACCCCCAATGCCCGCCTGAATATGAGGCCTGCTCAATGGTGTCTCCGCCAGCAGTGGCGACAAGCCACAGGCGGCCTAGCAGACCTAATGTGGGTCTCCGAGCCGCTGATCTTGTCTCTCCGGTGGTGGCTTCAGCAGCCGAACCTGACATTCGGAATGCCTTTCCAGTCTCCTCAGCCGACCCGGGTGCTGACAACGGATGCATCCCTCCTGGGCTGGGGTGTGCATTGCCAAGGGGCACGTACTCAGGGCCTCTGGACCACGTGGGAGTCTGCTCAGCATATCAACTTCCTGGAGCTCAGGGCGATCCGCCTGGCTCTCAAGGCCTTCTCCCACCTGACTTCTCACCAGTCCGTCCTTGTCCAGACGGACAATCAAGTTGCCATGTTCTACGTGAACAAGCAAGGGGGCACGGGCTCCTTCCTCCTCTGCCGGGAGGCACAGAAGCTCTGCTCTTGGGCCGTCAGTCACGGCATTCTCCTCAAGGCAGTTTATCTCCCAGGCCAAGAGAATTACCTGGCGGACAAACTCAGCAGGATCCTCCAGCCGCACGAGTGGCGTCTGGATCCCTTGGTAGTTCAGAAGCTCTTTCTAAAGTGGGGCCTCCCCACGGTGGATCTCTTTGCCAGTCCTCACAACCGGCAACTTCCTCGCTTCTGCTCTCGTCAGCCCCACCCCTTCGGGTTGCGGCGGACGCTTTTCTACTCTCCTGGTCGGGAAGCCTTCTGTACGCTTTCCCTCCCATCCCGCTAGTCTCTCGGACTCTTTTCAAGGTTCTCCGAGACAAAGCCTTCATGATCCTGGTGGCCTCTCGCTGGCCCAGGCAGCCGTGGTTTCCACTCCTGCTGCAATTAGCGGTGGAGGATCCATTTCCTCTAGGGTTTCAACCGGATCTCCTCACTCAGGATCAGGGGTCTCTGCTACACCCCAACCTCAGGTCTCTCAACCTAATGGCCTGGCTGCTGAGAGGGTAGTCCTTGCTCCCCTTCTCCTGCCGGCAGAGGTGGAGGAGGTCGTCTTGGCTTCGCGACGGCCTTCTACCCGCAAATGCTACGCCCTTAAATGGCGTCGCTTTTCCGTTTGGTGTACCCAACAGTCTCAGGATCCCTTCTCCTGCCCGGTGTCGGTGATCTTGCAGTACTTGCTACACCTCTCTAATCTGGGACTTAAGTCCAACTCCGTCAAAGTTCACCTCAGTGCTCTTTCGGCACATCATGTGCCGGTGGACGGCAGACCTCTCTCCAGCGACCCTCTCGTAGCGAGGTTTCTCCGAGGTCTCCTTCTACTTAAACCACCTCTGCGCCCGCCAGCGCCTGACTGGGACCTGAATGTGGTTTTGCAGCGGATCACCTGTCCGCCTTTTGAACCTATGGCTACCTGTTCTCTCCGTTTTCTGTCTTGGAAAACACTGTTCTTGATAGCCCTCACTTCCGCTAGACGCGTAAGTGAATTGCAGGCCCTTGTGTCTGATCCCACTTACACTCGGTTCTACAAAAATAGGGTAGTCCTACGGACTCACCCAAAATTTCTTCCAAAAGTGGTCTCCCCTTTTCACATCAATCAGGAGGTGGTGCTTCCAACCTTCTTTCCCAGGCCACACTCCAGCCGAGCTGAAACGGTCCTCCATACCCTGGACTGTAGAAGGGCTTTGAACTTCTACCTTGACCGTACGCGGGAGCACCGTAAAGCTGCTCAGCTTTTTGTGTCTTTTGACCCCAATAAATTGGGGCTCCCGGTCTCCAAGCGTACTCTGTCCATCTGGGTCGCGGACTGTATCACTTGGGCTTATGGGGCAGCCGGACTCTCCTTGGAAGGTCGAGTCACGGCTCATTGCGTTCGGGCAAAGGCTACGTCAGTGGCTTACCTCCGCTCTGTTCCGCTGGCAGACATCTGCCGGGCCGCTACTTGGTCTTCGAGCCAGACTTTTGCGGTACATTACTGTCTCGAGAGGGAGTCCCGCAGGGACAGTGCTTTCGGACAGGCAGTCCTCCGTAATCTCTTTGAGGTCTGAGCAACTCCTACCCCCCATCCCGGATGTGGGCTACCGGTGGGTAATCATTCAGCGAAGATTCTTTCCTTCTGTGCTGCTGAGCTAGAGGGAGCTCATTTTTGTGCTTAGGGTCTCCGGTAGCCTTGAGCTTGGGAGTCCCATAAGTGAGGACTGACTTCCTGCTTGGTCCTGGAGAAAGCGTAGTTACTCACCTGTAACAGGTGTTCTCCAGGAGCAGCAGGAATCAGTCCTCACTACCCTCCCTCCTCCCCTTGGAGTTGCAATCGTCTGCTTTAGTTTTTTTGCAAATTTTTCTGCTGTCTTTTTAGCTATGTCATCTGACTGGCTAAGATGGCACCCTCGGGCGGGAAGAGGACCGCGCATTTATTTATTTATTTATTTATTTAGACAGATTTGTATACCGCCTTATCCTTCAATCAAAGCGGTCACAACACAATTGGGGGATACATTTAACACATACACTAATACTTACAGGGAACATGGGCAATGGAGGGTTAAGTGGCTTGCCCAAGACCACAAGGAGCATCTGTGGGACTAGATACCCCAGTCCTTCCGGCCCAAGGTTGCTGTCCTCTAGTGGGATTTGAACCGCCGACTTTCCGGCCTGAAGTACCTTGCCCCAACCATTAGGCTACTCCTCCGCTGCAATTCCCAAAGGCTTTCTTTGAAAGCTGGGGAAAATTGCTCCGCGAGGGCTCCGTCGGCGCCGTCGTCACCCATAAGTGAGGACTGATTCCTGCTGCTCCTGGAGAACACCTGTTACAGGTGAGTAACTACGCTTACTTTGAATCCTCGGATGAGTCTGAAAGCTCTGCCGATACCAGAGTACTTCTTCCTGAGGATTCTTCTTCTCCTCAGCGTAGGATGTCTCCACCAGAGGATATGTCCTTTCAGGATTTTATCTGAGATGTGGCTCGAGGTCTTTCCATCATAGTGGCTCCTGAAAAAGAGCCTAGGGCAAGGGTGGGCAACTCCGGTCCTGGAGAGCCACAGACCAGTCAGGTTTTCATTATGTCCCTAATGAATGTTCATGAGATCTATTTAAATCCACTGCCTTCCATTGTATGGAAATAGGTCCATGAATATTCATTGGGGACATCATGAAAACCTGAATGGTCTGCGGCTCTCCAGGACCGGAGTTGCCCACCCCTGGCCTAGGGCAAAGAAATTAGAAATTCTACAATACCCTAAAGCTCCCAAGGAGGCAGCTACCTTACCTATTCATGAGATCTTGCATGATCTCATATTAAGGATGTGGGAAACAGCTCTAACCACATCTCCTCACTCTCGAAGACTCGACACCATGTATCGAGTTCCTCCTTGTCCTGGGTTTCAGAAGACTCGGCTACCACACCATTCCATGGTGGTGGAATCAGCTATGAGAAGGATCAAGAGTGCAAAAAGGCATGCATCTAATCCTCCAGGACGTGAGTGTAGGACTCTTGACGCCTTTGGACGTTGAACCTTCCAGGTTTCCATGCTTTCTGCTAGGATCAGTTCCTATATATTATATATGGGAATGTTCCTTAAGGAGGTCATGGGAGATTTAGAGCTTATGAGCCCTCTCCTTCCTGATAAGAGGCAGGATTACCTCGCCCTTGTCAAACATGCTCAGGATGTTTCCAAGTTTGTGAATCGTGCAGCCTTTGACTGCTTTGCGTGCATAAGCAGAACCTCTGCTATTGCCATAGGTGCACGTAGGATTGCCTGGCTCCAGGCATCTGACTTGGAACTTTGGGTACAGGATAAACTACGGAATATTCCTTGCACAGGAGAGAATCTCTTTGGCAAGAATTGGCAGGAAAAAGCTAATGAGATAGATGCTGACAATATCACTTTGGATAGATTGTCCAAATCTACAGCTGATCCTGCAACGAAAAAATCCTACAAGAAACCATTCTTCAGTAAGAAGTTTTATTTATTTATTTTATTTATTTACATTCTCTTATATACCGTGCTATTCTGCATCAGTGCGGTTTACATTGAACAAACTGAAATTACATTGAACAGGGTATTATAACTTGGAGATAACTATTTTACAGGGAACATGGGCTATGGATGGTTAAGTGGCTTGCCCAAGACCACAAGGAGCACCTGTGGGACTAGAAACCCCAGTCCTTCCGGCCCAAGGTTGCTGTCCTTTAGTGGGATTTGAACCCCCGACCTTCCGGCCTGAAGTACCTTGCCCCAACCACTAGGCTACTCCTCCACTCCAATATCCCTCCTATACCGAGCAGGGGCATCGTTTAGGTCAGTCTGCCCAAAAGGGACAGCAGCAACAACCTAGGCAAAGAAAAACAAAAGCTGCTAAGCCTCAACTGGCTCAGCAGACTCCACAGGGGCTTTGACTCCTATCTACAGAACTTTGCCTTTCTGGCCCTGAATGGCCCAGAGCCTTCCACCATTCCAGGAAGGTTATGTCATTTTGCCCCCAGATGGGGTCAGATAACAGGAGGGCACAAACCCATTTTAGACCTCAGAGAATTGAACAAATTCCTGTTCAAAGAGAAGTTCAAAATGATCTCTAGGAACTCTGCTGCCATACCTTCAGAGTCAGGATTGGCTTTGTTCTCTAGATCTCAAGGATGCGTACACTCATGTTCTCATCCATCCAAGTCATCGAAAGTTCCTTCGCTTTCTATTTCAAGGGAAGCACTACCAACACAGGGTTCTTCCTTTTGGCCTGGCCTCGGCACCAAGGGTGTTCACAAAATGCATGGCTGTGGTGGCAGCATTTCTTCGCACCCTAGGAATATTCGTCTTCCCTTACTTAGACGACTGGCTCATTTGAGCCCCTTCAGAGCCAGAGGCCAGAGTTGCTCTCTCTCGCACAATGCGCTTTCTTCAGTATTTGGGACTTGTCACAAACTTCCCAAAATCCAACCTTGCTCCCACTCAGTCCCTAGAGTTTATAGGAGCTCTGCTGGATACCAGACAGACAGACAAGGGCCTACCTTCCACAGCCCCGCTGCCTTCACATTGTGCAGTTAGCTTACCAAGCAGTGCTAAAACCTCACCTCACTGCTCGGGAAATGTTACATTTGCTAGGCCACATGGCATCCACCGTACATGTGGTTCTTTATGCTCGCCTCCATATGAGGGCAGCCCAGTGGACTTTATCCACTCAATGGACTCAGGCATCGGGTTGCCTGTCAGACAAAATAGCAAACTCAGATTGCCTTATTTTGTCCCTCCAGTGGTGGCAATCACCTCAAAACCTTTTGGTGGGGTCCCCTTTTCAGCAACCTCCACCCCAAGCCACTCTAACAGATGCCTTACAGGTGGGTTGGGGAGCCCACCTGCAAGGCCTCTCTACCCAGGGTACCTGGACTCCACGAGAGCCCTATCTACATATCAATCTCCTGGAACTCAGAGCAATTTTCCTTGCTCTTCGAGTATTCCACACCCTGCTCAGCTACAAGACAGTCCTGGTTCAAACGGACAATCAAGTAGCCATGTTCTATGTGAACAAGCAGGGCGGAACAGGCTCTGTCGCTATGCAACGAAGCTTTGCGACTATGGGCCCTCGCCAGCGAGCATCAGATTCATCTCCTTGCGGTGTATCTTCCAGGCATTCAAAACTCTTGGGCAGACAGACTCAGTCGAGTTCTGCTGCCACACGAATGGTCTCTCCATGCAGACCAGGTGGCCAAAAGTTTCCAAATTTGGGAAACCCCGGACATCGACCTCTTTGCAAGTCCGCTGAATGCCAGCCTTCCCCAGTTCTGTTCCAGAATTCTGGCTCAGGGTTGTCAGGCCAGGGATGCTTTCCTCTTCCATTGGGGCCAGAACTTCCTGTATGCCTTTCCACCCATTCCCCTAATTCCCAAAACCCTGTTGAAGCTTCAGAGAGACAGAGGTCATATGAATCTCCAGGAACAATCAGGAATGAGTCTTCACATATGGGTACGTCGGTACCGACAGAGCCTGCGTGGGAATGCTCCCCAGCTTCCCAAAAAGGAAAGATATTGGGAGCATCCCACAGCGCCTGCGCGCTGCCTTCCCGCCTTTCCAAACCGCCTCTCCCCAGTTCTTCTTTTCCGCGGAGCCAGCAGGTCATGTTCCTGTCACCGCTGAAGAAGTTCTTTGTTTTATTTTATTTCTTTGGTTGCGCGTCTGCCTTCTCCGACGTCGGACCGGTACCGCCGGTCTTTCTTTTCTTAAAAAAAAAAAAAAAAAGATCATATCTTTCCCTCACTTAGTGTGTTTTTCCTCTTTTGGGCCTTAGGCCTCACGAAAAATTTTCCTCATGGAAAAGCCAGCCTCCGGGTTTAAAAAATGCACTAAGTGCAGCGGTACTATTTCTGTTACCGACACCCATGAATGGTGTCTTAAATGTTTGGGTGCTGACCACTCCATTTTGGATTGTTCGTCCTGCTCCTTGATGTCCAAATGAGGTTTACAGAACCGGGCAGCCAAGCTCCATGTGCTGTTTCCCTCTGATGCTGTTTCCCTCTGATGCAGCTTCAGTGGCATCAACGTCTTCCAGGGCTTCTTCCTCCCATGGATCTCAGGTAACCAAACATAAAACCAGCCGGTCCTCGAAGGGTAGATCTCCTTCCAAGCATCGAGATGCCTCCGGGCTTGCCCTCGAGGATCCTGCACCGGCAAAACTACCCCGGCGGGAAGCTCCGGCTTCCAAAGCTCCACCTATGGGGTTACAGGTTGACATCGATGGCACGGCCTCGACCGATCACCTGTTAGAATGCTCTGGGGTACCGGCACAACCTTCCAGTACCGAATTCCAGGCATTCATGGCGTTGATGGATCAGAATGTTCTATCCATGCAGCAGGCTATCACGGCCTTCATTCAAGCTGCGACACCGCTGATACCACAACAAACTCCGTTGTCTGTATCGGCCCAGGTACCGGCACCGACTGCATCGACATCGGCCATGGTGTCTGCAGCGGTTCCCTGCCTAGGGATGCCCATCGGTACCGAACCGGTACCGATAACGCCCGATGTCGATACGGCTCGGTACGCATATCGATCTTTGAAAGAGCACCCTGACAGTCGATACTTTGATTCCTCCGAAGATTCTGATGCATCGGAGGAGTCTGCTGAAGTATCCATAGCCCTTCCTGAAGAGCCTTCTTCTCCAAAAAGAAGAATGTCTCCTCCAGAAGACTTGGCCTTTCAAGACTTCATAAGAGAAGTGGCTAAAGGGCTTTCTATTTCAGTAACCTCTGAATCAGAGCCTAGAGCTAAAAAATTAAATATTTTAGGTTATTCTAAGGCTCCTAAAGAGGCAGTCACCTTGCCAATTCATGAGATTCTTTATGATCACATGATTGATTTATGGGAGACTCCTCTCACTATCTCTCCTCATTCTCGTAGGTTGGACACATGTACCGTGTCCCCCCTTGTCCTGGTTTTCATAAAACACAGCTTCCTCACCATTCTATTGTGGTGGAGTCAGCTATGAAAAAGATAAAGAGTGCAAAAAGACGCTCCTCCAGGAAGAGAATGCAGGACCTTGGATGCTTTTGGTAGGAAAATCTTCCAAGCCAGTATGCTCATTGCCAGAATCAACTCCTATAGTCTCTATATGGGAATGTTTCTGAAAGAAGTTGCAGATAAGCTGCACACTTTCCTCCCTTTTCTTCCAGAGGATAAAAGGGAAGAATTTCTTATTTGGCTTAAGCATACTCAAGATATCTGTTTTCCAACCGTGCAGCTTTTGACTCCTTTGAGGGTGCCAGCAGAGCTTCAGCCATTGCCATAGCTGCTCGCAGAATTGCTTGGCTCCAAGCTTCTGATCTAGAATTGTGGGTCCAGGATGGTTTGGGAAATCTTCCCTGTACAGGAGAGAACCTGTTTGGCAAAGATTGGCAAATAAAAGCCACTCAAATGGATGCAGAAAATTCTGCTTTGGATAGACTTTCAAAGTCAACCTCCATTCCTGCCAAGAAAAAACCTTTCAAGAAGTCTTTTTTCCTCAAGAAAGGCAGATTCCATCCTGCTTCTGGCCAGCAATCTTCTACAGGTCGTTTTGCTGCTAAGCGTCAGCAACCTAAGCAAGCCAGGCCTAAGCCTACAGGGGCTGCTGCAACTCAGCAGACCCAGCCTCCTCAGGGCTTTTGACTTCATGCTAGAGAACTTAGCCTTTCTGGCTCTAAAACAGCCAGAGCCTCTCACCATTCCAGGAAGGTTAGCTCATTTTGCTCCCAGATGGGGGCAAATTACAACAGAGCAGTGGACCCTCTCCATCATAAGGGAGGGGTACAAACTTCATTTCTCAAACCTTCCTCCTCACACCATGGTGAGACATTTCAATTCTCCAACATCTCTCCTCGACCACCTAGGTCAGGAGGTGGCTGCCCTTCTTGCCCAAGGGGCAATAGAAGAAGTGCCCCTTCAACAAGGGTCAGGGTTTTACTCCCCCTACTTTCTGATCCCAAAGAAAACACGGGGCTACAGACCCATATTAGATCTCAGAGAATTGAACAAATTTCTGTGCAAGGAGAAATTCAAGATGCTTTATTTATTTAACTTTCTTATATACCGCGTTCTTCTGCATCAACGCGGTTTACATTAAAACATAACCGTCCAGCACAGATGGTCTGCACTGGCTTCACAATATAACAAGGGGTATATGTACAGGTAATAACAACAGGGTAACTATGTACACATATATACAGGTAAATTGCAATATACGTTTGGAGAAGAATCAAATGTGTTCCATTAGCTCAAGTGTGTAATAGTTGATGACAGGGTGATAAGAGATGCTATTTGTCGGGGGGATCCGTGTCAGGCACGCTTGGTTCCTGGCTCATATGCTTGTAACTCACAGGTTGTTTAAGTGGGTCGCTGGGCCTGGCTTGCTGTGGGGGGTGACTCTGGTCAGTATAATATTGTAGGAAGAGAAGATGTTTAAGTGCCTTCCTAAAATGGGAAATGCTTTTGGTATCCCTGATAGCGGGGGAAGGGCATTCCAGCAGGTAGGCGCATATAGTGAAAAGGCTCTGGATCGTGTTGCTTGTGAACATTTTGTTATCTGCCTTGGTAGAATCAAAGTATTTATCGCAGCTGATCTTCTTGCTCTATTAGGGGGTGTCATCTGGATAAGGTCAATGATTGATGTAGAGGAGCAGTTAATGGCTTTGAAAGTAAGTGTCAGCACCTTGAAGGTTATCCTGCTTTGGACCGGAAGCCAGTGCAACTGTTTTAGTATTGGTGTGATATGTTCCTTCCTTGAAGCCCCCTGCAGAATTCTGGCGGCTGCATTCATGGCCAGTTGAAGCGGTGTTATGGTGGCTTTTGGGAGGCCATGCAATATGGCGTTCGCATAATCGAAATGAGGGATTGCAAGAGCTTGGTAGACCGATCGAAAATCTTCTGGTTCTAGGAGCGGTTTCAGGTGGCGAAGCGTTCTGATTTTGTTGTAGATTGCTTTTACCATGCTGCTTATCTGGGCCTTCATATTGAGCTGTTGGTCCAGAATAACTCCGAGGTACCGAATTGATGGTTTGCTAGTGAGTTCAGCATCCCGGACCTTCAGGGAGCTTGGTGGAATGAATGATGAGTTCCTTGTGATGAAAAGGACCTCTGTTTTTTTAAAGTTTATTTTTAGTTTCTGAGTGTGTAGCCAATCCGTGACCGCATCGAAACAGGCAGAGAGGGGTGCAAGGTCAGGTTTGTCCAAAAGGAAAGGCATGTAAAGGAGAACATCATCGGCGTAGATGAGGTATTTAATGTTGAAGGAGTGGATGAGATTACATAAGGGCTGCATGTAAATGTTAAATAGCAGTGCAGACAGTGACGATCCTTGGGGCACACCTTTTTCTTGGAGAAAAGGTGCGGACGTGGCAGAGCCGGAACGTACATATTGCCATCGATCCATTAGATATGATGCACACCAAGTTAATGCATTTCCCTGGATGCCCTTCTCGCTAAGGCGGGAGAGGAGTATTTCGTGACAAACCGTGTCAAAGGCTGCTGCAATATCTAGGAAGATCAGCGCAAACCCTTGTTTGATATTGTCCAATCCAATGATAAGCGTATTGAATAACGTGGTCAGGAGTGTTTCTACCCCATGCGCTTCCCGAAAGCCGTGTTGGCAAGGGTCGAGTGGTGCATTTATTTCTATATGGTGTTGAAGTTGTTGTTGCACAACCTTCTCAATTATTTCTCTGGGCACTCTCCTTCCATACCTTCAGAGTCAGGATTGGCTTTGTTCTCTAGATCTCAAGGATGCATGCACCCATGTTCTCATCCATCCATCTCACAGAAGGTTCCTCCGTTTCCTTTTCCAAGGGAAGCATTACCAATACAGGGTGCTTCCTTTCGGTCTGGCCTCTGCTCCAAGAGTGTTCACCAAATGCATGGCAGTAGTAGCTGCATTTCTATGCACTCTGGGGATGTTTGTATTCCCATACTTGGACGATTGGCTCATCCGAGCTCCATCTGTCAGAGGCCCAGACTGCCCTGGACTGCACAAGGCGCATTCTGCAGTATCTGGGACTTGTGGTAAATCTCCCCAAGTCCCAGCTCACCCCTACTCAGTCCCTAGAGTTCATAGGGGCCTGGCTAGATACTACCATTGCAAGGGCCTATCTTCCTCAGGCCCGTTGCCTACGCCTAGTGCAGTTAGCTTCCCAGATTCAGTCAAAGAGCCATTTAACTGCCCGGGAGATGCTACAACTACTAGGCCACATGGCATCCACAGTGCATGTGGTCCCCTATACTCGCCTTCACATGAGAGCGGCTCAATGGACTTTGTCCACCCAGTGGACTCAAGCTTCAGGGGGTTTGACAGACAAAATAGCAACCTCCAGGCGCCTCTTTTGGTCTCTGCAGTGGTGGAAGTCCACCCAAAATCTGTTGCTGGGGTCCCCCTTCCAACAGTTGTTGCCCCAAGCAACCCTCACAACAGATGCCTCCCCAACAGGTTGGGGAGCTCATCTACAAGACCTCTCCACTCAGGGCACTTGGTCTCCACAGGAGACCTCTACATATCAACCACTTGGAGCTCCGAGCAGTTTTCCTAGCTCTCAAGGTCTTTCATACCCTGCTCAGCTACAAGACTGTCCGTATGAATGAGGACTATCAGAAAGCCATGTTTTACATAAACAAACAAGGAGGAACTGGCTCTCTGTCGCTTTCCAACGAAGCTTTAAGATTGTGGGCCTTCGCCAGAGAGCATCAAATCCATCTTCTGGCCGTATACCTTCCAGGAATCCAAAACTCTTGGGCAGACAGACTCAGTCGAGATCTGCTTCCACATGAATGGTCCCTGCACATGGACCAGGTACTCAGAATCTTTCAAGAGTGGGGAACCCCGGACATAGACCTCTTTGCAAGTCCGTGGAATGCCAAACTTCCCCGGTTCTGTTCCAGAATTCCATGTCAGGGAGTTCAGGCCAGGGATGCCTTCCTCCTTCACTGGGGTCAAGACTTCCTGTATGCCTTTCCACCCATTCCCTTAATTCCCAAGACTCTATTCAAGCTCCAGAGGGATCAAGGATCTATGATCCTCATAGCTCCACGCTGGCCACGCCAAGTGTGGTACCCTCTACTTCTGCATCTCTCTCAAGCTCCCTCCCTAGACATGGGAGCTGCTCCAGACCTCCTGTCCCAGGAGGAGGGAACCTTGTGGCACCCAAACCCCAAGTCCCTTCACCTCAGGGCTTGGTTGCTGAAGGCTTAGACCTTCAAGATTGGAATCTTTCTCAGCAGGTGAAGGATATCCTCCATGCTTCCAGAAAACCTTCTACTAGACGTTCCTATGCTTTTAAATTTATTTATTTATTTATTACAATTTTTTATATACCGCGCTATTTACAATCAGCGCGGTTTACAGAGAACCAAAGACCAGAACAACAGGCTGCTCGGTTTTACATAAAACAGGAAGATAAACTTGGATAATATGGGGGTAAAACTATATACATAGAATGTTGGTCTGTTAATTTGATCACATGAGAGAGGTATTTACGTGAGATTGACAGTGGTGCTTGGGAAAGGAGGCAATGTGGTTAAGTTTGTAGTGAATATTTTGCATTTTATGTAGGGTAGTATTTGATGAATAGGTTATGCTTGAGAAGGGAAGCTTTATGTAGGGTAGTATTTGATGAATAAATGGAAAAGGTTTTCCATTTGGTGTGCTGAGAAGGGTCTTGACCCTCTAGCACTACCTTTGAATTCTCTATTGGAATATCTCCTGTATCTCTCCAATGCAGGCCTTAAGACAAATTCAGTAAGAGTCCATTTGAGTGCTATTGCAGCATCCCTTAAGCTTCTCAATGGACAGCCTATTTCCTCTCATCCTCTTATTGCAAGATTCATGAGAGGCCTAACTTTAACTAAACCTCCCATTAGGCCTCCTCCGGTGGCATGGAACTTAAATCTGGTTCTTGGTCAGCTTATGAAGCCACCTTTTGAACCCTTAGCCACCACCTCCTTGAAATTTCTTTCCTGGAAGGTTATTTTCCTCATTGCAGTCACATCAGCTTGCCACATCAGTGAGCTACAGGCCTTGGTGGCTAATCCTCCGTATACAAGGTTTCATTCTGATAAGGTAGTCCTCAGGACCAATCCACACTTTATGCCTAAAGTGGTCTCACTTTTTCATCTGAACCAAGAGGTGTATTTACCTGTCTTCTTTCCAGGTCCTCATGCATCAAGTGCAGAAAGGAATCTTCATACCCTGGATTGTAAAAGGGCCCTTGCCTTTTACTTACAAAGGACTCAGCAACATAGAAGGTCTTCCCAACTCTTTATTGCTTTTGATCCTTCTCATTTAGGACGTCCAGTCTCTAAAAGGACACTGTCCACTTGGATTGCTCAGTGTATTTATTTCGCCTACCAGAGTAAGAACCTTTCTCTGGAGGGCCATGTCACAGCTCATAATGTGAGGGCCATGGCAAATTCTATGGCTCATCTAAATTCTGTGTCCATCGACCAGATCTGTCGAGCAGCCACATGGGCCTCAGTTCATACCTTCACAGCCCTTTATTGTTTGGACAAGGACTCCCGCCGAGATGCCTTGTTTGGTCAGGCTGTCCTAAAACACCTGTTCCATACTTGAACAACTCCTACCCTCCTTCCCTGGATGGATGCCTGAGATCCATAGGAGGAGATAGAGCCCTTCTCAGGGTCTCCCAACCTTGGGGATCTCCCAGCCATCTTTAGCTAGGGAGTCCCCATATGTGAAGACTCATTCCTGCTTGTTCCTGGAGATAGCACAGTTACTTACCTGTAACAGGTGATCTCTGGGAACAGCAGGAATAAGTCTTCACAACCCACCCACCTCCCCTAGGAGTTGTATCTCTCTATCTATCTTTCCTTTCCTCTCTCTCTTTGTCTCAGCTTTAAAAAACTCGAACTGGGGAGAGGTGGTTAGGAAAGGTGGGAAGGCAGCGCGCAGGCGCTGTGGGATGCTCCCAAAAGCTTTCCTTTTTGGGAAGCTGGGGAGCGTTCCCACGCAGGCTCCGTCGGTACCGACGTACCCATATGTGAAGACTTATTCCTGCTGTTCCCAGAGATCACCTGTTACAGGTAAGTAACTGTGCTTTCTCATAGCTCCACATTGGCCACGGCAAATGTGGTACCCTCTGCTCCTACATCTCTCTCAAGCTCCGCCTCTGGAGTTAGGATCTGCTCCAGATCTCCTTTTTCAGGAGCACGGGATGCTGTGGCATCCCAGTCCCCAGTCTCTGCATCTCAGGGCCTGGTTGCTGAAAGCCTAGAACTTCATGGTCTTAACCTTTCTCAGCAGGTAAAGGATATCCTTTATGCTTCCAGGAAGCCTTCCACAAGACGCTCTTATGCTTTCAAGTGGAAAAGGTTTACCATATGGTGCTCACAGAAGGGTCTTAACCCTCTTGCGATACCTCTGGAATCATTACTGGAGTATCTCCTTCATTTATCTAATGCAGGGCTTAAGACCAATTCAGTGAGAGTTCATTTGAGTGCTATTGCAGCTTCTTTCAAGCCTCTAAATGGGCAACCTATTTCCTCTCATCCTCTCATAGCAAGATTTATGAGAGGCCTTCTTTTAACAAATCTCCCATTAAGCCACCACCGGTGGCATGGGACTTAAATTTCGTTCTTGGGCAGCTTATGAAACCGCCTTTTAAACCATTAGCCACTACCTCCTTGAAATTCCTTTCCTGGAAGGTCATCTCTCTTATTGCAATCACATCAGCACGTTGCATCAGTGAATTGCAAGCATTGGTGGCTGATCCTCCTTATACAAGGTTCCATCATGATAAGGTAGTCCTTAGGACTCATCCACACTTTATGCCAAAGGTGGTGTCACCTTTTCATTTAAACCAAGTGGTTTACCTTCCTGTATTCTTCCCAAGGCCTCATGCCACAAATGCAGAAAGGAATCTTCATACTTTGGATTGTAAAAGGGCTCTGGCCTTTTACTTACAAAAGGACACAGCAACATAGGAAGTCCTCTCAACTTTTTGTTGCTTTTGATCCTAGTCATTTGGGACTTCCAGTCTCCAAAAGAACACTGTCCAACTGGATTGCACAGTGTATATCTTTTGCCTATGAGAGTAAAAACCTTCCTCTGGAAGGCCATGTCACAGCTCACAATGTGAGAGCTATGGCAGCCTCTATGGCTCATCTTCACTCTGTGTCTATTGATGACATCTGCCGAGCAGCTACTTGGACTTCGGTTCATATCTTCACAGCCCATTACTGCTTAGACAAGGACTCCCACCAGGATGCCTTGTTTGGTCAGGCTGTTCTTCAACACCTGTTTCATACTTAATCAACTCCTACCCACCATCCCTGATAGATTGCCAGAGATCCATGGGGGAAGTGGAGCCCTTTCATAAGGGCACACAACTTCTGGGGTTTCTCCCTGGCATCAGCAGCTAGGGAGTCCCCATATGTGAAGACTACATTCCTGCTTGTTCCTGGAGATAGCATAGTTATTCACCTGTAACAAGTGATCTCCGGGGACAGCAGGAATTTAGTCTTCACAATCCACTCACCTCCCCTAGGAGTTGTATCTCTCTCTCTCTCTCTTTCCCTCTCTCTTTTGTCTCAGCTTTAAACTCAACTGGAGAGGACAGTTGGGAAAGGTGGGAAGGCACCACGCAGGCGCTATGGGATGCTCCCAAATGCTTTCCTTTTTGATGCTGGGGAGCGTTCCCGCGCAGGCTCCGTCTGTACTGACGATACCCATATATGAAGACTACATTCCTGCTTTTCCCAGAGATCACCTATTACAGGTGAGTAACTATGCTTTATCACCACGCTTTAGATATCTACTCATCTTTTCTTCTGTCTTTGATTTTGCTATCCTTGTTTCTCTTTTTGTCTCTTTTAGCTTTACCCTGTATTCTTTTTGGTGTTTCTCTGTTTGCAAACTTCTGACTTTTGTGACAGCCTTGTTTTTTGCCTTTATTTGTGCAGACACTTCTTTAGAAAACCAAATAGGTTTCCTTTCCCTCTTGTTGTTCTTTCCTTTCCTTACATATGTATCTGTTGCCCCTTTTATTGCCTCCTTTAGTTTAGACCATTGCAATTCCACTTCCCTTACCTTCTGCCATCCTGTCAACTCTTCCTTCAGGCACTTGGGCATCTTCCTGATGTTAGCGTTTTTGAAGTCTAGGACTTTGAGCTTGCTGTGAGGGGAGTCTGCCTTTGTGTTTGTCTCAATTCACACCGTGTGATGATCGCTGCTACTGCTCACATGGGCACCCAACCAGACATTCGACACACTTTCTGTTGGTGAGTACTAAATCCAGCAGCAAACTTTCCCTGGTCGGTTCCATCACCATTTGTCTAAGCAATGCATCTTGGAAGGCATCCACAATTTTTTTTACTTCTTTCCAGATTTGCAGAAGGAATACTCCAATCCACATTGAGTAGATTAAAGTCACCCAATATGATCACTTCCCCCTTTGTGGCTACCTTTGCAGTATCAATAATCAAGTCTCTATCCATTTCTTTGGTTTGAGTTGGAGGCTTGTAGACACCAGCATAGATGATAGTGCCATCTCTTTCCAACACAATCCACAGCGCTGCTTCTTATCCCCACATCCCCTGCATTTTAGCAGCTTTAATGTTGCTTTTGACATAAAGGGCTGCTACTCCTCCTTTTCTGCCTTCTCTCTCTTTCCTAAATAAATTATAGCCATGTTACTTGTTAAACTATATTTCTGTAATGACCACAATGTCAAAGTCCATTTCCACCATTAGATCTTTCAGGTCAGGAACTTTGTTGGCTAGGCTTCGAGCATTTGTGTTCATTGCTTTCCAGCATTTGTTGACTGGCTTGCCTGTATTTTGCATGTATTTTGTTCTACACGCCTCTTCCTGCTTGCCATTGATGTGTGGTTTAAAAGTGTGACAGTTTCCAATGTTATGCTTTTGCTTCGAGTGACGTCCTGAACTTGTCCTTCTCTGTCCCGTAACCCCCTTTCCCAAGTTTAAATGCCTGTCCACATACTACCTGAATTTTTCACGTAGGATCCTTTTCCCTGCGATATAGAGATGTAGTCCATTAGCACAGTAGAATCTCTTGTTGATCCATCTGTTTCCCCAGTCACCTATATATGCAAATCCTTCTTGTATGCACCAAATTTGGAGCCATGTATTAAAGTTTATGCAATGTAGCCTTTCTGCCTCCTTACCATTCTCATTCAGAAGCATCTAAGCACCCTTTTTGGAAGGCCTCGACTGGGTGATCAGTCGGGGAAAGAGCCAGTTGTTGCCTTTCCAGATCTTGTAGTTCCTGGGAGCACTTTTCAATACTCAAGTGGGCAGAGTCTTCCTGCTGGAGGAGAAAGTCAGAAGACTGTTGGATTGCCTGGCGTACTGTTCACAGCAGACTCCCAGAGTCCGGGATTATCTTCAACTCCTTGGACTGATGACAGCGACAATCGAGTCATTGCTGATTCTGTGGTCACCGAGTTCTCAGAAATTCGAGCACAGGCTCCTGCTCCCAATGATGGTGAAGGTCAGCCTGCAGTAGTGGCAGCAGCCCTGTCATCTGAGGAAGGACGTGCTGCTGGATGATTTCATCTGGATCCTTCTGATGACATATGCCAGTCTCTCAGGCTGGGGAGCCCATTGCCAAGACTGTAAGGCCCAGGGCTGTTGGAACTGCATGGACGTGCTGTGGTGCATCATCTGCCTTCAAGTGAAGTCCATCAGGCTGACTCTTCTGTGTTTTGTGCCCCCTGGTCAAGGCCAGGTAGTTTGAGTGTTTTCGGACAATACCATGACAGTGGCTTATGTCAATCAGCAGGATAGCACGAGGAGTGCTAGGGTAGCTCTGGAGATGGCTCTCCTGGGCAAAGAAGAACCTCCTAGCTTGGTCGGCTCAGCCCATTGCCAAGGTGGATAATGTTTGTTTGTTTATTTATTTAACATTTCTTCCATACCACCTTTCAGATTTTCAAAGCAGTTTACATTGAACTCAAAATTTAGATTTACATTGAAATAATAAAGCCGTGAAACAGTAAACAGGTTAACATGTAGCAGGGTTTATAACTATATACAATAGAGTAATGTAACCTACATCCCCATCTTATGATGATGAGATCTGTGGTGATCTGCATTAAGTGTCATGTATCAGAACCAAAGTATTTCCAGAATGTCTTTAGTTTTTTACAGAAATCTCTACAGTCTTCAGTATCTCTTAGGGTACTTGTGAGTGAATTCCATAGTGCAGGTCCATCTATTGAGAAGGATCTCTGGCAGGTTGCTTGGGTATTTTTTGCCTGATATGTTGGAAGGTTGAGTAAGCTCTGGTTTTGTTGTCGTCTTGTTCTTGAGTTTAGAGGCTTCTGGATGAGGTTGCGCAGGCATTTCACAGCTTGGTTGTGGATAGTCTTATAGGTGGTCATAATTACTTTGTATTTAATGCGTGCCTGTGTGGGGAGCCAGTGTAGATTTTTGAGCACCGGGGTGTTTGTGTCTTGGTGTCCTTGTTTATCAGTTGAGCTGCAGTGTTTTGAACCAATTGGAGGAGATGGAGGGCATTTTTTGGGAGACCTTGGAGGGACAGAGTTGCAGAAGTCCAGTTGTAGGGTGATTATGGCTTGGCAAATAGTACGAAGTGAGTGGGGTCCAGAAGTTGGCGAAGGTTATGTAGAGTCTTCATTTTGTAGTATGCAGTAGTTGTAATATTCTTTATATGTGCCTGCATGTGCAGTTGCTGGTCCAAAGTGACTCCAAGGTATTTAACTTCCAATTTAACTGGGAGGGTGATATTGTTAGTTTTGATCCTTTCTGGGGGTGAGAATGCTGGATTACGGAATATGAACATTGCTTCTGTCTTATTATAGTTGATTGATAGGTGGTTGCCGTTTAGGCATTCTGCCACAGCACTAAAGCATGATTGTATAGGAATATATTCTGGGGTGTTTATGGTGATGGAGGCATAGAACATTAGGTCGTCTGCATATATGTGGTATAGTATGTTGTTTTTCAAAGATACTGCAGGTTGGTTGAATGTAAAGATTGAAAGTACGACTGAGAGGGATGATCCTTGGGGTATTCCTCATAGTTTGAAGGGGATGGATGTCTTGCCTTTTATCTTGACTTGTTGTGAGCATTCTGTTAGGTAGGAATGGAACCATTTCAAAGGGGTGCTGCTTATGCCTAGGTCCGTCAGGCGTCCCAACAGTTTATTATGGTTTACTGACTTGAAGGCTGCCGATATGTCAAGGAATATAAGAATGAATCCTTGTTTAGAGTGTTTGATTCCTTTGAGTAGGGTGTTTGAGGTGAGCAGTGTTTCAGCATAATGGTTAGGCCTGAACCCATGTTGCTGAGGGTTGAGAGGAACAAGTACATCTACAAATTTCTGGAGCTGGAGTTGTACAACCTTTTGTACTATTTAGTCTAAGAGTGGGATGCTAGAGACTGGTCTGTAAGAGGATGGTAAATTGGTGTTAGCTGCAGATCCTTTTAAGATGGGTCTGTTTGAGGTGGTTTTTAAATTCAGGCATGTGCCATTTGGTGAGAGAGGGGGTTTATTTATGGCCATCTTGATCCATGATATGGGATATGGGTCAAGTGGGGAGGTAGTTGTGTTGATCATGTCTAGGATTTGATCAAGGCGCAGACCTGTGATTGATTCAAATGAAGTCCATCTCTGTGGGCATCCATTAGAATTTTGGGATGGCTGTTTAGTTGTATTATTTGAGCAGGACAAGAGTTTTTAATCTGCAGGTAGATGGCAAATTCATGTTGCTGTAGTTTAAACTTTTTGTATAGGTGGATCCCTTGTGAAAGATCTGACTATATCAAACAGTTCCCTGGGATGGTTTAAGAATTTGACCATGAAGTTGATGTGGTATTCTCTTTTTTTGCTTCAGGATAGGCTGTTTGTATTCTTGATTGACTGAATACTCATTCTGGTGGAGTGGGTCTCTGATTCGTCTCGATCATTGCTTAGTTTGTCTCAGTTTGAGCTTGGCTTCCTTTAATGCACCGTGCTATTCCCGGGAAATATATTTCTGAGTGGTAAGCTGCTTCTGAGGGACTTGAGCATATAATGAAATGTTGTTCCAGTTGTCCACTATTGTTATGAGGTCAGGTGCGTCTACATCTAGTATTGGTTTGATGTGGTCCAGTAGGTCTTGCCTATTGAACTCATTGAACCTGCCAGGTCTTTGTGGCTGTTTTGGAGTCATACTGTTGCTATGTATTAGGAGTAAGTTAGATGTTACCATGTGATGATCAGACCAGGGAATAGGAGTGACTTGGATAGTGATGAGAGGTACTATTATGGAATTACCTGGATATGATTAAGAGGTTGAGAGTGTTGTCCCCCTTGTGTGTGGGAACAGTTATGATTTCTGTGAGATCCAAGTCATCCATTGCTTCCGGGAAGGAGAGGATTGTAGGGACAAAGTTGAAGTTGAGATCACTGGGCAGGATGAATGGTTTATTTTTAGTCGAGTGCATGCATGCTACTTCTAGTAGTGTTGAAAGCTCCTCCGTGTTCAAGCTAGGTGTTCTGTATGTCAGACAGATAGCTTCGTGCATGTTTTCTATTACAATGTGGAAGTAGATTTAGTCAGCACTCTGTGAATCCAGGAGAGTGGGAGTTGAGTCAGAAGGCGTTTCAGTTGATTCTGTACCATTGAGGTCAAACAGAGATGGATATTGATGATGACCTGTTCCTATGCCAAACTGCTGTTTCTTTAGTCTCTGCACGGAGATGGTGGTCTGAGGATGTCGCCTTGTCCAAGTCAATGCCTGTTGTATGTGTTTCCTTCAAGGCCCCTAGTGGGGCGTGTGATTTGGCGTATAGAGTGCCACCCAGGAAGAATTATTCTGGTAGCACCAAATTGGCTGAGGAATGAATGGTTTGGAGATTTGATGCAGCTTCTGCAAGCACCACCTCTTCATTTGCCTTTGTCTCAGGGTCTCTTGCATCAGCAACTGATCATCCTGGAAGACCCTGTTCCCTTCTTGCTTATGGCTTAGCTCTTGAAAGGAGACTGCTACAAACCTGGCATACGTGTAGGTCTGGTGCCTCTTTGAGTGATGGTGCGGTGTATGGCAGCTGGCTTCTGAGGTGTCCAAGGTGCTGTCCCCGTTGGCCTTTTCTGCATGATGGTCTAGAGAAGAGCCTTTCTCTTAGCTCACTGAAGGTTTAGGTGACAGCTTTGGCCTGTTTCAGAGGTCTGGTAGCCGGTAAGTCTCTAGCCTTACGCCCAGATGTTTCGCGCTTTCTTCAGGGGGTCTGACATTTGTTCCTTCCCTCCGGTCTGTGGTCCCTTCCTGAGATCTGTGTCTGGTGCTCAGGGTCCTGGTGATGTCAGAACCCTTGGTCCTGGTGATGTCAGAACCCTTGGGCCATTGAAGTACTCTACTCTGAAGGACTTGATGCTCAAAACAGTCTTCTTGGTTGCAATTGCTCCTCAAGGTAGTTTTCTGAGCTTCAGGCTCTGTCTTGCCGAACTCCTTGCCTATCTGTTTCTGAGGAGGTTGTTTCCATTCGGCCTGTGCCTTCTTACTGAAGGTGATTTCTCCCTTTCATGTGAATCAGGTGATTTGCCTGCCCCCCTCCTCTAAGGGGCAGTGTTGCGGGAAGGATAAGAATCTTTGCCTTGTGGATGTCTGGAGGGTGCTTCTCTGATACTTTGAGGTTGCAAGCAGAAAAAAGGCGATAGTGCCTCTGTATAAGTCTTTGGTGCGACCTCATTTGGAATATTGTGTGCAATTCTGGAGACCGCACCTTCAAAAGGATATAAACAGGATGGAGTTAGTACAGAGGGTGGCTACTAAAATAATTAGTGGTCGTCTTTATAAAGCATATGAGGACAGACTTAAGGATCTTAATATGTACACCTTAGAGGAAAGGCGGAATAGAGGTGATATAATTGAGATGTTTAAATACCTCCGTGGCATAAATGCACAGGAGGAGAGCCTCTTTCGATTGAAAGCAAGTTCTGCTATGAGGGGACATGGGATGAGGGTGAAAGGGGATTGATTCAGGAGTGATATACGGAAATATTTCTGTACGGAAAGAGTGGTGAATCCGTGGAATAGTCTCCCAGTGGAGGTGGTAGAGATGAGGACAGTAACTGAATTCAAAAAAGCATGGGACAAACAGAGGATCTCTAAAGGAAAAAATGGAACGGTTGTAGTTGTTGTTATGGAAGAACAGACTAGATAGGCCATGTGGTCTTTTTCTGTCGTCATTTTTCTATGTTTCTAAGTTCTTTTTGTAAGTCCAAACATCCCTTTGTGCTGTTTTCTGGCTCATACAAGGTGTGCGGCGGCTAAGTCTCCCTTAGGGCATTGGACCTAGGAAGCCATTGCCTTGGCATTTCTGTTGTGGAACCGGCCGGATCCAGAGAGTTGCACACCCATTCTACCTGAGCACAGGCTTCTCTTGAGCAGAGCAGCGCTCAGTAGTCCTGCAGACATTTGTCAAGCAGCAGTGTGGGAATCTCCTTCCACCTTTGTCAAGCTTACCTCATGCATGTTCTCGCTCCGGCAGACATGGGCCCTTGACTCTAACTTTTTGCGAGCTGCTGTCTTCTTCCCACCCATTAGAGTTGTAGCTTTGGTATGTCCAACTTGTCTGGACTGGTCTAGCAGGATGATATGGAATGTGATGTTTTACTTAACAGATAATGTCCTTTGCTTTAGATCTGCTAGACCAGTCCAGGGCTGCCCTGTAACTGTGTTTGCTCTAGTCTTCAGTGGTGGTACCCCTGAGTCTGCTATGATTTATCTGTTTGGCTCTGCAGGTTCATCTTCTGTGAACAGTCTTATATGCACAGGGTCCCTGTGCATAGTTCTCTACAGTTTGATTGCTCCTTGTTGCCCACATTGAGGTGGTGTGAGTTGCCATGTTCTCCCATGTGCTTTGGGACAGATACTGAAGAGACTCTAGCGGCTGAGGTGTATAGAGGCATGGAAGTGATGTCGTTGAAACATGGGATTTTCATTGGTTCTTTGTTTCCACCAGTCTGCTGGTAGGAAAACATAACCCACTTGTCTGGACTGGCTCAAGGAAAGGACATTATCTAGTAACTAAAATGTCACCTTGTTTTACTAAGTAATGCTTGCAGAAAATTAGGTGCAGATTTCTGCAGATAGCTTTTCCTAGGGCAATGAAACAAAACCACCTGTATAGTTTTGTTTGTTTAATGCTGGAAGTCTGATAGCTGAAACTACCAGAGGTTTGTGCCATTGCAGGCAGTTTGATTATTGCACCCCCCTATTGCTGATGTTGAAAAGTAGATTGTGGAGTATGGTTTTAAAAATGTCCGCGTCTTTGTTAAGAAAAGAAAAAATGTGGTTTTACATAACTCTTCATTTTCTTAACATGTATTCTTGTCACCATATGTACTTATAAATTATCCCATAACTAGGGATAGGTAACTTCCAGTCCCTTTGGCTTTCAATCCACTCAGATTTTCAGGATATTCCTAATGAATAGACCTAAGAGATTTGCATGCAGACTGCTTCAGTTGTACGAAAATCTATCTCACATTCATTAGGGATATCCTGTAAACCTGAGTGAACTGATGACCACAGGGTCTGGACGTTGCATTCTCTTACCCATAATATTCTGATGCTGTTTTAACCATGTCTGATTTCATTTATGGCTTTACTCTTTCTCTGCTTTGTATTTAGTACCAGCAAAGACGTCAGCAAGAAAATATACAGCGTCAGAGTCGGGGTGAGCCATCACTGCCTGAAGAGGACATAAGCAAACTCTTTAAACCACCTCAGCCCCCTCCCAGGATGGATTCACTACTCATTGCAGGTAGTCTTTCATGCTGTGCTTTTCTCCTCATGTTCTGCATCCATGTTTGTAGTTGTGAGAAACTACATCAGTAAACAATTAAAATAAAACAAACAAATAGAATTAAAATGACAGCTGACATTTTTCTTTTGTAATACAAGTTCCAACAATCCCTTTTTGAATGACATTGTGACAAAGATGCTTGAATTGTTATTTGGCTCAGGGGATCTCTTGCTGCTTAGAATTTCTGCTTTAAGTGGTGACTGAGCATCTTTCTCCCACAGTGCACCTGAACTTTGTTTACTGAAGATGCAGATGAGATAAGGCATGCCAGCATTAGCAATGCAAACCGATTTCTACATTTATACTTAGTACAGGTTGGAAAAGGACCAGCGGCACATTTCTTAGTCCTTTTTAAACTGAAAGAAAACAATACTCTCCATAATGCTCATTTTACACATTCTTAAAGAAATACATGCAGCAAGTAGTCATAGCTACCATATATATGACGCCTAAGAAATTTGTATTGCTGAGACATTACATTTGAAACTCTAAGCAGCTCCTATGCAATTAACCTAAAACCCTGGCAGTCAAATTTGTAGTAGCGCTAAAAATAAATAACGCCCAATGGAATGTTTATGCATGTTTTATGTAATTTGTGATATTTTCCAGCATAAACCAGTCAAATCAACTAAGTGTGAGGTAATTTATTGACTCCATTGCTAACATGATTGCCTTTAGAAGGTCATAGGAAATCTCCAGGAACAAGCAGGAATGAGTCTTCACATATGGGTATCGTCGGTACCAACGGAGCCTGCGCGGGAACGCTCCCCAGCGTCCATAAAGAAAGCTTTTGGGAGCATCCCACAGCGCCTGCGCGCTGCCTTCCCGCCTTTCCCAACCGCGCCTCTCCAGTTCTTCTTCTCCGCGGAGCCAGCAGGTCGTGTTCCTGTCACCGCTGAAGAAGTTCTTTATTTTTCTTTATTTCTTTGGTCGCGCGTCTGCCTTCTTCGACGTCGGACCAGTACCGCCGGTCTTTTCTTCTTTCTTCTTTAAAAAAAAAAAACTAAAAAACTACCATTTCCCACTTCTGTGCATTTTTTCCTTTTGGGCCTTAGGCCTACAAAAATTTTCCTCATGGAAAAGCCCGCTTCCGGGTTTAAAAAGTGCACGAAGTGCAGCGGTACTCTTTCTATCACCGACACCCATGACTGGTGTCTAAAATGTTTGGGTCCTGACCACTCCATCACCAATTGTGAGTCCTGTTCCATGATGTCTAAAAGAGGTCGACAGAATCGAGCGGCCAAGCTCAGTACCCTGTTTCCCTCTGATGCAGCTTCGGTGGCATCGACATCTTCCAGGGCTGCTTCTTCCTCCCATGGATCTCAGGTAACCAAACATAAGTCCAGCCGGTCCTCGAAGGGTAGATCTCCCTCTAAGTATCGAGATGCCTCCGGGCTTGCTCTCGAGGATCCCGCACCGGCAAAGTTACCCCGGCGGGAAGCTCCGGCTTCCAAAGCTTTATCTATGGGGTCACAGGTTGACATCGATGGCTTGGCCTCGACTGATCACCTGTTGCCATGTTCTGGGGTACCGGTGGTTCCCACTGGTACCAACATCCAGACATTGGTTGCGCCGATGGATCAGAATATTCTGACCATGCAGTGTGCCATCACGGCATTCATACAAGCTGCGACGCCTCCGGTACCGCAACAAACTCCGTTGTCGGCACCGGCACCGATATCTGTTCCGGTGCCGGTACCAATTGCATAGACATTGGCTTCGGTGTCAACTGCAGCAGTACCCTGTTCTGTGATGCCCATCGGTACTGAATCGGTAGCGATCACACCCGATGTCGATACCGCTCGGTACGCGTATCGGGCTCTGCAGGAGCATCCAGACAGGCGATACTTCGATTCCTCTGAAGACTCTGATGAATCAGAGGCTTCTGTCGAAGCATCGGTACTCCTTCCTCAGGAGCCCTCTTCTCCAAAAAGAAGAATGTCTCCTCCAGAGGACTTGTCTTTTCAAGACTTCATTAGGGAAGTGGCCAGGGGCCTCTCCATTTCAGTGGCCCCTGAATCAGAGCCTAGAGCCAAGAAATTGGATATTTTACAATATCCTAAGGCTCCTAAAGAGGCAGCTACTTTACCAATTCATGAGATACTTTATGATCACATGTTGGGCATATGGGAGACACCTCTCACCACCTCCCCTCATTCTCGTAGGTTGGACACCATGTACCGTGTTCCTCCTTGTCCTGGCTTTCATAAGACTCAGCTTCCTCACCACTCTATTGTGGTGGAGTCTGCTATGAAGAAGATAAAGAGTGCAAAAAGACACTCATCTAATCCTCCAGGAAGAGAATGCAGAACCTTGGATGCTTTTGGCCGGAGAATCTTCCAGGCCAATATGCTTGCTGCCAGAATCAACTCCTATAGTCTCTATATGGGGATGTTTCTAAAGGAAGTTACAGATCATCTGCAAACTTTATCTCCTTTTATCTCAGAAGATAAAAGGGAGAAGTTTCTCACCTGGCTTAAACATGCCCAGGATATTTCCAAATTTTCCAACCGTGCAGCCTTTGACTCCTTTGAGTGTGCCAGCAGAGCCTCGGCTATTGCCATAGGTGCACGCAGAGTTGCTTGGTTACAAGCTTCTGATTTGGAACCCTGGGTCCAGGATGGATTAGGAAATCTTCCTTGTACAGGTGAAAACCTTTTTGGCAAGGATTGGAAAGCAAAGGCCACTCGGATGCTGAGAATTCTGCCTTAGATAGACTTTCACTGTCTACTGCTCCTGTTAGAAAAAGGTTATTCAAAAAGGCTTTCTATCCCAAAAAGGGGAAATATTATCCTGCTTATCGTCAGCAGGCATCTTCCACAGGTTGTTTTGCTGCAAAGCGTCAGCAACAACCTAAACAAGCCAAGCCTATGGCTGCAAGGACTGCTACGGCCCAACAGCCTCAGCCTCCTCAGGGCCTTGGACTTACAACTAGAGAACTTAGCATTTCTGGCTCTAGAAGAACCAGAGCCTCTCACCATTCCAGGAAGGTTAGCTCACTTTGCTCCCAGATGGGAACAAGTCACGGCAGAGCAATGGACCCTCTCCATCATAAGGGAGGGGTACAAGCTTCATTTCTTAAACCTTCCTCCTCACACCATGGTGAGAGAGTTCAATTCTCCAGCATCTCTCCTCGACCTTCTGGGTCAGGAGATTGCTACCCTTCTTGCCCAAAGGGCAATAGAAGAAGTACCCCTTCTTCAATAGGGCTCAGGGTTCTACTCCCCCTATTTTCTTATCACAAAGAAAACAGGGGGCTACAGACCCATATTAGATCTCAGAGAATTGAACAAGTTTCTATGCAAGGAGAAATTCAAGATGATTTCTCTCGGTGCTCTCCTTCCATACCTTCAGAGTCAGGATTGGCTTTGTTTTCTAGATCTCAAGGATGCGTACACCCATGTCCTCATCCATCCAACACACAGAAGGTTCCTTCGGTTCCTTTATCAAGGAAAGCACTACCAATACAGGGTGCTTCCTTTCGGTCTGGCCTCTGCTCCAAGAGTGTTCACAAAATGCATGGCAGTAGTAGCTGCATTTCTACGCACTCTAGGAATATTTGTATTCCCATATCTGGACGACTGGCTCATCCGAGCTCCATCCCAGTCAGAGGCCCAGACTTCCCTAGCCTGCACAAGGCGTGTTCTTCAGTATCTGGGACTTGTAATAAACATCCCAAAATCCCATCTCCCCCTACTCAGTCATTAGAGTTCATAGGGGCCTTGCTGGATACCACAACTGCAAGGGCCTATCTTCCCCAGGCCCGTTGCCTACTCTTGGTGCAGTTAGCCTCACAAATTCAGTTAAAGTCCCATTTAACTGCTCGAGAGATGTTACAACTGTTAGGTCACATGGCATCCACCGTGCATGCGGTTCCTTACGCTCGCCTTCACATGAGGGCAGCTCAGTAGACTCTGTCCACCCAATGGACCCAGGCATCAGGGTGCCTGTCAGACAAAATAGCAACCTCCAGTTGCCTCTTCTGGTCTCTCCAGTGGTGGAAGTCCACTCAAAATCTGTTGCTGGGGTCCCCCTTTCAACAGTCCCTACCCCAAGCAACCCTTACAACAGATGCCTCTCCAAGAGGTTGGGGAGCTCATCTACAAGATCTCTCCACCCAGGGCATCTGGTCTCCACAAGAGACATCTCTACATATCAACCTCTTGGAGCTCAGAGCAATTTTTCTAGCTCTCAGAGTCTTCCACACCCTGCTCAGCTACAAGCCAGTCCTCATCCACACGGACAACCAAGTAGCCATGTTCTACGTGAACAAGCAGGGGGGGACTGGCTCTCTGTCGCTTTGCAACGAAGCTCTGAGATTGTGGGCCTTCGCCAGAGAGCATCAAATTCATCTCATGGCAGTGTATCTTCCAGTGGTTCAAAACTCTTGGGCAGACAGACTCAGTCGAGTTCTGCTTCCACAAGAATGGCCCCTCCATGGGGATCAGGTAGCCAGGATCTTTCAAATTTGGGGAACCCCAGACATAGACCTGTTTGCAAGTCCGTGGAATGCCAAACTTCCCCGGTTGTGTTCCAGGATTCCATGTCACGGAGTTCAGGGCAGGGATGCCTTCCTCCTTCATTGGGGGCAAGACTTCCTCTATGCCTTCCCACCCATTCCCCTAATTCCCAAGACACTGTTCAAGCTTCAGAGAGACTAGGGGTCTATGATCCTCATAGCACCACGTTGGCCACGCCAAGTGTGGTACCCTCTACTTCTGCATCTCTCTCAAGCTCCCTCCCTGGACTTGGGATCTGCTCCAGACCTCCTGTCCCAGGAGGAGGGAACGTTGTGGCACCCAAATCCCCAGTCTCTTCATCTCAGGGCCTGGTTGCTGAAGGCCTAGACCTTCAAGATTTGCATCTTTCTCAGCAAGTGAAGGATATCCTTCATGCTTCCAGAAAGCCTTCCACAAGACGTTCCTATGCTTTTAAATGGAAGAGGTTTACCATTTGGTGTGCAGAGAAGGGTCTTAACCCTCTGGCAATACCTCTGAATTCTTTACTGGAGTATTTGCTGCATTTATCCCATGCAGTCCTTAAAACAAATTCAGTAAGAGTCCATTTGAGTGCTATTGCAGCATCCCTTAAGCCTCTCAATGGACAACCTATTTCCTCTCATCCTCTTATAGCAAGATTCATGAGAGGCCTTCTTTTGACTAAACCTCCCATTAGACCACCTCCAGTGGCATGAGACTTGAATCTGGTTCTTGGCCAGCTTATGAAGCCACCCTTTGAACCCTTAGCCACTACCTCCTTGAGATTTCTTTCCTGGAAGGTTATTTTTCTCATTGCAGTCACTTCAGCTCGCCGCATCAGTGAGCTGCAAGCCTTGGTGGCTAATCCTCCTTATACAAGGTTTCATCATGACAAGGTAGTCCTCAGGACCAATCCACACTTTATGCCTAAAGTAGTTTCACCTTTTCATCTAAATCAGGAGGTGTATTTACCTGTCTTTTTTCCAGGACCTCATGCATCAAGTGCAGGGAGGAATCTCCATACCCTGGATCGTAAGAGAGCACTTGCTTTTTACTTACAAAGGACACAGCAACATAGACAGTCTTCTCAACTCTTTGTTGCTTTTGATCCTTCTCATTTAGGACTTCCAGTCTCTAAGAGAACTCTGTCCAGTTGGATTGCTCAGTGTATTTCTTTCGCCTACCAGAGTAAGAACCTTTCTCTAGAGGGCCATGTCACAGCTCACAATGTGAGAGCCATGGCAGCCTCTATGGCTCATCTAAACTCTGTGTCCATCGACCAAATCTGTCGAGCGGCCACCTGGGCCTCGGTTCATACCTTTACAGCCCATTACTGCTTGGACAAGGACTCCCGCCGGGATGCCTTGTTTGGTCAGGCTGTTCTCAAACACCAGTTCCATACTTACACAACTCCTACCCCCCATCCCTGGTTGGATGCCCGAGATCCATGGAGGGAGGTAGAGCCCTTCTCAGGGACTCACAACCTTGGGGATCTCCCTGGCATCTCTAGCCGGGGAGTCCCCATATGTGAAGACTCATTCCTGCTTGTTCCTGGAGATAGCAAAGTTACTTACCTGTAACAGGTGATCTCTGGGAACAGCAGGAATAAGTCTTCACAACCCACCCACCTCCCCTAGGAGTTGTATCTCTCTATCTTTCCTTTCCTCTCTCTCTCTCTCTTTGTCTCAGCTTAAAACTCGAACTGGAGAGAGGCAGTTGGAAAAGGCGGGAAGGCAGCGCGCAGGCGCTGTGGGATGTTCCCAAAAGCTTTCCTTTTGGACGCTGGGGAGCGTTCCCGCGCAGGCTCCGTCAGTACTGACGATACCCATATGTGAAGACTTATTCCTGCTGTTCCCAGAGATCACCTGTTACAGGTAAGTAACTGTGCTTTACCTGGGAACAACTTAAAAAAAGATTTTTGTTATTTTGTAGTAGTTGCATTCTTAAATGTATTTATTTTTATTATTTGATTCAGGATGAACCTTGCTATGTACTTTTTGAATATTGCACAATAACAGGACAAGAAAATAACTTGTGTATCTGCTTGTAACTTGTCTTGAGCTCAGATTTAGTAAAGGCGAGTAGTTAAATCTAAAGTCCCAAATCCATTTGTTAATGTTGTGATAATTTAAATTGTTAGCTGAAAAGTGTTTAGAGAATTTTTATAGCCTGCCTTTGCTCTGTAAGAATGAAGTATCTTCATTTTCAAATGCTAACACAGCTGTTTAGAAGATCCCATGCCCATGGTTGTTAAAGTAAACAAAATAACATCACAAACTGAGAGTGTAGAAGGCCCAGAAACCATGAAATTCTCTTCATCTCACTAATTGAAGGCTTGATAAGTTGCCAGACTATTTGGGCCTTATTACCCATCTTAAAAAAAACAAAATAGTAGTAATGAAACAACTGGAAGGGTGTCCTAACCTTTGCACCTGCCATATTCACTTTTTTATTGTTTCCAATCAATTAAAATGAGCAAATAGTAATTCTGCAACAAAGAGAGAAAAATGCTGTGTTTAATTTAGTATAGTGTAAAGGTTGTATCAGCTTCTTTTCACATAGGAATTCAATGAAACATATAATTTTACCAGGGGAACTTAAACTTTTGTTCACAATTGTATTGAGATCTTACAGCCACTACTGTTCCCAGTAGGCAGATGTATACAAAAGTAATTTAAAAAACTAAAGCATTTTTCTGCAATGTTTTGAAGATGCCTCTAAATCGGTATATCTCAACTTGGTCCTCAAGGATCACCTAGCTGGTCTAATTGGCAGGACAGCCACAATGAAAGTGCATGAAGTATATTTGCATCTCCAGGAGCAAGCAGGAATGTAGTCTTCACATATGGGTATCGTCGGCACCGACGGAGCCTGCGTGGGAACGCTCCCCAGCGTCCAATTAGAAAGCCTTTGGGAGCATCCCACAGCGCCTGCGTGCTGCCTTCCTGCCTTTCCCAACTGCCTCTCTCCAGTTCTTCGTTTTCTGCGGAGCCAGCAGGTGGTTGTTCCTGTCACCGCAGAAAATTTTTCCTATTCTTCTTTTTTGTGGTCGCATCTGCCTTCCCTCGACGCTATACCGGTACCGCCGGTTCTTTCTTTTAAAAAAAAAAAAGAGATCTTTTTTTCCAAATCTTTTTTTCTTCAGGTGCACGCGCCATTTTGGGCCTTAGGACCAAACATTTTCCCTTACTATGGAAAAACCCGCCTCGGGTTTTAAGAAGTGCACCAAGTGTGGCGGTACCATCTCCATCACTGACACCCATGAGTGGTGTCTTAAATGTTTAGGTCCTAACCACTTCATTTCGGAGTGTATGGCCTGTGCCATGATGTCCAAGAGGGGTCAACAAAACCGGTCTGCTAAGCTCAGCACCATTTTCCCCTCCAATGCAGCCTCTGTGGCATCGACGTCTTCCAGGGCTTTGTCTTCCTCCCATGGATCTCAGGTAACTAAACATAAGTCCAGCCGGTCCTCAAAGGGGTAGATCTCCTTCTAAGCATCGAGATGCCTCTGGCGTTGCCCTTGAGGGTTCTGTACCGGCAAAATTGCCCCGGCGGGAGGCTTCTGCTTCCAAAGCATTATCGGGGCTCAAGGATGTTCTCGAGGCCTCAACCTCGCATAACTACTGGTGCCATGCTCTGGGGTACCGGCTGCTTTCTCCGGTACCGATACCCAGGCATCGGCAGCGTCGATAGACCAAAGGTTCCTGGCTATTGAACGCAGTCTGGCGGCTCTCCTTGCGGCATCGACACCCTCGGAACAGCGTCAGACAGTTCAACCGGCGCCGGCATCGGTACCGATAGCATAGACATCGGTGTCTGCATTTCCGGCACCCAGTCAAGCCATGCCTTCCGGTACCGATATATTGGTACCGATCTCCCCCCCCCCCCCCCGACACCGACTTCGTTCGGTACGGGTATCATGCTCTACAAGAGCATCCAGACAGAAGGTACTTTGAATCCTCGGAGGAGTCTGAGGATTCTGACAGTTCTGTCGATACCGGAGTTGTTCTCCCCGAGGAGCCTTTCTCTCCCAAATGTAGGATGTCTCCTCCAGAAGATATCTTCTTTCAGGATTTTATCAGTGAGGTGGCTCGAGGTCTTTCCATTACTGTGGCTCCTGAAACAGAGCCCAGGGCAAAGGAGTTGGAGATTCTACAATATCCCAAGGCTCCTAAGGAGGCAGCTACCTTTCCTATCCATGAGATCTTACATGATCTCATGTTAAGAATGTGGGAAACACCCCTTACCACCTCTCCTCACTCTTGTAGACTGGATACCATGTATCGAGTACCTCTGTGTCCCGGCTTCCAGAAGACTCAGCTTCCTCACCACTCTATTGTAGTGGAGTCAGCTATGAGAAGGATCAGGAGTGCAAAGAGGCATGCCTCTAATCCTCCAGGACGTGAGTGTAGAACTTTGGATGCCCTTGGACGTCGTACTTTCCAGGCTTCCATGCTTTCTGCCAGGATCAGTTCCTATATTTTATATATGGGAATGTTCCTTAAGGAAGTCATAGGAGATTTAGAGGTTTTGAGCCCTCTTCGTCCTGAAGATAAGAGGCAGGATTTTCTCACACTGGTTAAACATGCCCAGGATGTTTCTAAATGTGTCAATCGTGCAGCTTTTGACTGTTTTGAGTGCATAAGCAGAACCTCTGCCATTGCCATAGGTGCACGTAGAATTGCCTGGCTCCAGGCATCCGATTTGGAGCTCTGGGTGCAGGACAAACTGGGCAATATTCCTTGTACAGGTGAGAATCTATTCGGCAAAAATTGGCAAGAAAAGGCCAATGAGTTGGATGCTGATAACTCCACTTTGGATAGACTATATCCAAAGCCACAGCTGATCCTGCAAAGAAGAAATCTTTCAAGAAACCATTCTTCTCCAAAAAGAAGGTTTTATCCCTCTTATCAGCAGGGACGTTCTGCAGGTCAGTCTGTCCGGAAGAGTCAGCAACCACCTAAACAAAGGAAAGCAAAGATTGCTAAGCCTCAACTGTCTCAGCACTCTCAGCCTCCGCAAGGCCATCTAGAGAATTAGCCTTCCTGGCCCTCAATGGACCAGAACCTTCCACCATTCCAGGAAGGTTGTGTCACTTTGCCCCCAGGTGGGGGCAGATAACAGCAGAACATTGGACTCTGTCCATTATAGAAGAGGGGTACAAGCTTCACTTTCTCTGCATGCCCCCTCTCCCACAATGGTAAGACAGTTGAATTCTCAGATCTCTCTCATCAACCTGTTAGATCAAGAGGTCACTATGCTTCTTGCCCAAGGGGCAATAGAAGAGATACCCATTCCTCAACAGGGTACAGGGTTTTTCTCCAGGACCAAGCAGGAAGTCAGTCTTCACTTATGGGTGACATCGACGCCGATGGAGCCCCCATGCGGAAGCATTTCCCCAGCTTTCTAAGAAAGCCTTTGGGAATACTGCACACATGTGCGGTCCCCTTCCCGCCCAAAGGTGCCATCTTGCTCAGTCTTTCTTTTTCTGTGGAGCCCATTGGACGTCTGTCCGTGTCACCCGGAAAAGTTGACGTTTTTTCTTGCGATTACTTCGTGCTTTTTCTCCGGTTCGACGCCGGTTCTCCTTCCCGCCGGGTTTGGTACACCGGTATCAAGCCCATCTTCTATTTTTCGTTTTTTACCCTTTGTGGCTGGCGTTCGCACCCTTTTTTGCCTTTTCCCTGGAAAGTCAGTCCTTTGACCTCGCGGGGGCCCTTTTTTCCCCTATGGCTTCCAGTTGTTTCAAAAAGTGTGATCGGTGCAAGAAACTGATGTCTCTCACCGACACACACAACTGCTGCCTTCGGTGCCTAGGCCTAGGCCCAGATCATGATCCTATGATCTGTGGCCCATGTGGCAAAATGTCCACCAAGGCACTTCGAAGCCGTCAGCATCAGAAAGAGGATTTTCTCGGACTCTGCCTCAGGCCGGGCCAGGACCTCGTCTGAGGCCTTGACGTCTCGGGAGTCTGATCCCGAGCATCGCCGGGGTTCCTCGGACAGGGGGTCCCCCGATTGGGAACGTAAGAGGAAGAAACGGTTCGTGAGGGCGTCATCGGAAGAGGTCCGTGGTTCCTCGAGAGCCAGGTCTAAGACCCCCGACCGCCACCCCGGGCCCTTGGAGCAGGAGAAGCCGTCCTAAATGCCTCACGTGGAGCCGGAACCTATCGGACATGTAAGTCCTGTGGTCCTCGTGGACTCACCTCTGAGGGAGCAAACGTCGGGCCCGGTGCCACCGGGGCCCGAGTCCGGTGGCTGCTAAGTCTCCTGAGCTTGGACTCAGGCTGACAGCCTTGGAGTGCAGACTGTCTGCCTTCATGGATCAGCAGCGGGTACTGATGGCCAGCCTCGCTGGTGCATCTGCCCCGACCACCAGGACATCGACGTTGAAGTCGACCCCGGAGACCGAGCCGATACTTGAGACCATGAAGGCTCGAAGTCGGTCACGGTCACCCTCGACCTCCCGCTCGGAACCGAGGGCGTCGACGCCGGTGCCTTTGGCATTGGGGTGGGTGCTACCGAGAACCGTGCGGTCGGAACCCCCGACTTCTCTTCGGATGAGTCTGCGTGGGAGACGGAGGACGAGGAGTCCCCCGATACTTTTTGGACTCTGTGCGTCCCTTCGGACTCACCGCAGTCCGAGCCCCGGAGTAGGTCCCCACTGGAGGACACCAGGTTCTCGGAGTTCGTCAGGGACATGGCCAAGGTGTTGGTGATTCCCGTGGACCCCGAGGAGGAGCCTTGAGCCGAGGAGCTCAAGGCCCTCCAGTATGACTCTCCTCCGAAGGAGGCCTTTACTGTGCCGGTCCCTCCGATGCTGGAACGGCTCCTCTTCCGGATGTGGGAGGTACCGGCCTCGGCGCCGGTTTTAAGCAAGCGGATCGATTCTATCGACTCCGTAAGAGCCCTGGATTCCAGAAGGCGCAGCTGCCGCACCATTCCATGGTGGTGGAATTGACCATGCATCGTCTGAAGAGCCAGAAGATGCACTCCACGGTGCCTCCTGGCAGGGAGGCCCGGAACCTGGATGCTTTCGGCAGAAAGTGCTTCCAGGGCTCGATGCTTGCTTGCCGTGTTCAGTCCTACCAGCTGTACATGGGCATGTACTTACGAGACCTGGCGAAAGAGATTGCCAGGTTCTCTGCTGGCCTCTCCGGGGAACCTTTGCAGAGGTTCCCGACTTTGTCCTCAGGAATCTGGGACTGCTCAAAGTTCATGTCCCGAGCGGCTTACGATGGCTTCGAGGCTTCGGCTCGAGTAGCGGCAGCCGGCATCGGAGCCCGACGCCAGGCATGGCTGCAGTCATCGGACCTCGAGCCCTAAGTACAGGACAAGTTGGTCAATGTCCCTTGCCGAGGTGAAAACCTTTTTGGCAAACCCATGGCCAAGAAGGCGGCTGAGCTCGAAAATGAGCACCTGAATAGGACAAGGCTGTCCAGAAAAACGTCTGCCCCTTCTCACAAAAAGAAGGGCTCGGGTAAAAAGCCCTTTTACCCGAGGAAGGCAGCTGCCTACAAACCTTTCCCTCAGTACCAGGCCTCCCCAGCTCCCCAGCAGGGTCAGCAGGCCAAGGGGCAGGGACATGGGCCCCGTAGGCAGAAGACCCCCAAGCCTCCGGCTCCTGCTCTTACTCAGCAGGGGGAGGGGGTTTTTGACTCCCACAGCATAGCCTTTCCACCTCTGCTGCCCCATTCCTGCACAGGAGGTCATCTAGCCCTGTTTGCCCACAGGTGGCCACCCATTACAGGGGATGCTTGGGTATTGAGCATAGTCCACAGAGGCTATATGCTCCATTTCCAGCCGTTACCCCCTGCCTACTTCCCAGGAGAGCCTCTAAGGCCGCCTCTACACACATACCTCCTCCTTCAAGAACTTCAAGGTCTGCTTCTGGACAAGGCGGTGGAACCTGTACCTCCTTGCCTGCAGGGGCACGGTTTCTACTCCAGGTATTTCCTCATGCCAGAGCAAACCGGTGGCCTCAGGCCTATTCTAGACCTCAGGAACCTCAAGTTCTTGGAGAAAGAAAAGTTCAAGATGCTTACTCTTGGAACACTTCTGCCCTACCTCCAGCAGGAAGATTGGCTATGCTCCTTAGATCTCAAGGATGCGTACACTCACATCCTCATTCATCCAGACCACAGAAAGTACCTCAGGTTCATTGTGGAAGGAAGCAATTACCAGTACAGAGTGCTGCCTTTTGGCCTAACCTCCGCCCCAAGGGTCTTTACAAAGTGCCTGGCTGTGGTGGCGGCCTACTTGAGGACTCAAGGTGTTTTTGTCTTCCCCTATCTGGACGACTGGCTCATCAGGGGTCAGACTTACCAGGAGGCCAGGCAGGCCACCTTTCGAACTGTATCACTCCTTCAACACCTAGGCTTTGTCATAAACTTCGCAAAGTCCACTTTGCTCCCCTCCCAGAACCTAGAGTATATAGGGGCGCGGCTGGACTCTCTGCAAGCCAGGGCTTACTTGCCAGAAGACAGGGCTCAAAGGCTCATGGAGTTGGCATCCCGGTTTCTCAGCATGCCAAGGGTTTCTGCCCGACTCTGTCTACAGCTCCTAGGCCACATGGCGTCGACAGTACATGTGACCCCCAATGCCCACCTCCACATGAGGCCTGCACAGTGGTGCCTCAGAACTCAGTGGAAGCAAGCCACAGGGAGCCTAGCAGACAAAGTAAGGGTGTCCAAACCCTTCCTGGATTCCCTGCAGTGGTGGCTACACCCCCCCAACTTACTTCAGGGGGTGCCTTTTCAGGTGCCTGTCCCCACAGTGGTGTTGACGACAGATGCCTCCTTGCAAGGCTGGGGTGCACATTGTCTGTCTGGAACGGTGCACTCAAGGCCTATGGCCTCCATGGGAGGCCACGCAACAGATCAACCTACTAGAACTTCGGGCTTCGGGCACCCCTCCCCTTATCCTCTCTCACATAAACTTCCACTGCCCACACTGTACACACATCCATGATCACTGTACATAGCTATTCTTGTTACTATATGTATCCAATGCTATGTTACATGTATATAGTTATTCTTGTTATTATATGTATCCAATGTTATGTTCCATGTAAACAGTTGAAACACACTGCTATAAATTGTTCTATGTAAACCGTCTTGACTTGTAGAAAGACGGTATATAAAAATTGTTAAATAAAATAAATCAGTTTAGCCCTCAAGACCTTTTCTCATGCTTTGGCTCACCAGTCTGTTCTGGTTCAGACGGACAATCAAGTGGCCATGTTCTGTGTGAACAAACAGGGAGGCACCTGGTCCAGGCCCCTGTGTCAGGAGGCACAGGCCCTGTGTTCCTTTGCGCTCAAGCCCAACATGTTTCTCAAAGCTGTGTATCTCCCTGGCCAGGAGAAGTTACAGGTTAAGCAGGATTCTGCAGCCCCACGAGTGGCAACTGCACCCATTGGTGGTTCAGAAAATTTTCCTGAAATGGGGACTTCCATCCATGGATCTCTTTGCCAGTCCCCTGAATCACCAGCTACCCAGGTTCTGTTCCAGACAACCGCACCCCCTGAGGTTAGCAGCGGATGCCTTCCTGATTTCTTGGTCCCAGGACCTCCTATATGCGTTTCCTCCCACACCTCTGGTGGCCCGAACATTGTTCAAGATTCTAAGGGACAAGGCCTCGGTACTTCTGGTAGCTCCCAGATGGCCGAGGCAGCCCTGGTTCCCACTTCTTCAATTAGCAGTGGAAACACCACTATCTCTGGGATTGCAACCCGATCTTCTCTCTCAGGATCAGGGTTCCCTTCTACATCCCAATCTCAAATCTCTCAATTTGATGGCCTGGAGGCTGCAAGGGTAGTGTTGGCTCCCTGGGGCTTGCCTCAGGAAGTGGAAGAGGTGGTCTTGGCCTCTAGAAAGCAATCCACCAGGAAAACGTATGCCCTGACGTGGAGAAGGTTCTCCTTGTGGTGTCAGCAACACAAGGAAGATCCTTTCGCCTGCACTGTGCCAGTAGTGCTTCAGTACCTTCTGCACTTGTCCAATCAGGGCCTTAAGTCCAATTCTGTTCGGGTCCACCTCTCTGCTCTGGCAGCTCACCACTCTCTAGTGGAAGGACACACTTTGTCGGTTCACCCCTTTGGTGTCCAGATTTCTCAGAGGCTTGCTATTACTCAAGCCTCCTCTCCGTCCACCGGCCCCTGAGTGGGAGTTGAATGTGGTCTTGCAGCAACTGACTCACCCACCTTTTGAGCCGATGGCTACATGTCCTCTCTGCTTCCTTTCTTGGAAGACTCTCTTCCTAGTTGCCCTCACCTCGGCCAGGCGAGTGAGTGAGCTTCAAGCCCTGGTCTGTGACAGGCCATACACTCGCTTCTATAGGAACAGGGTAGTCCTTAGGACGCATCCTAAGTTCCTCCCAAAGGTTGTCTCCTCTTTCCATCTCAACCAGGAGGTGGTTCTTCCAACGTTCTTCCCTAGGCTCCATGCCAGCCGGGCTGAAACAGTCTTGCATACCCTGGACTGTAGGAGGGCCTTATCCTTCTACCTTGAACGTACGCAGGGGCATAGGAGGGCTACTCAGCTCTTCGTATCTTTTGACCCTAATAACTTGGGGTTACCTGTCTCCAAGCATACCTTGTCCATCTGGCTGACTGTATTGCCTGGGCTTACAGGGCAGCTGACCTTCCCTTGCAGGGTCGGGTCACGGACGGCCCACCATGTCAGGGCAATGGCTGCCTCATTGGCTCATCTCCACTCTGTACTGTTGGCAGACATCTGCAAGGCTGCAACTTGGTCCTCAAGCCAGACGTTTGCGGCCCATTACTGCCTGGAGAGGGAGTCCCGTAGGGACAGTGCTTTCGGTCAGGCAGTGCTCTGGAATCTCTTTGAGGTTTAGGCAACTCCTACCCTCCAGCCCTCTGGTTGGGCTACCGGTGGGGGTATGTTTCAGTGAAATTCTTTCTCTGATGCTGCGGCTAGAGGGAACTCTTTTTTCAGCTCTGGGTCCCCGGTAGCCTGAAGCTGGGGAGCCCCATAAGTGAGGACTGACTTCCTGCTTGGTCCTGGAGAAAGAGTAGTTACTCACCTGTAACAGGTGTTCTCCAGGAGCAGCAGGAATCAGTCCTCACAACCCTCCCTCCTCCCCTAGGAGTTGCAGTTGTACATAGTTCATTTTTACATTTTTGTGTGCTGTCTTTTAGCTATGTCATTAGACTGAGCAAGATGGCACCTTTAGGCGGGAAGGGGACCGCGCATGCGTGCAGTATTCCCAAAGGCTTTCTTAGAAAGCTCGGGAAATGCTTCCGCACGGGGGCTCCATCGGCGTCGATGTCACCTATAAGTGAGGACTGATTCCTGCTGCTCCTGGAGAACACCTGTTTACAGGTAAGTAACTACTCTTACTCCCTCTATTTCCTTATCCCAAAGAAAACAGGGGGAGACGGACCTATTTTAGATCTCAGAGAATTGAACAGATTCCTGTTCAAGGAGAAATTCAGGATGATTTCTCTGGGAATCCTGCTGCCGTATCTTCAGAGTCAGGATTGGCTTTGTTCTCTAGATCTCAAGGATGCGTACACTCATGTTCTCATCCATCCAGCTCACAGAAAGTTCCTTCGGTTCCTTTTTCAAGGAAAACACTACCAATGCAGGGTGCTTCCTGTTGGCTTGGCCTCAGCACCAAGGGTGTTTACGAAATGCATGGCTGTGGTAGCAGCATTTCTTCGCACTCTAGGAATATTCATCTTCTCCTATTTAGACGACTGGCTCATTCGAGCCCCATCAAAGTCAGAGGCCAGGATTTCTCTTTCTTGCACAGTGCGTATCCTTCAGTATTTGGGTCTGGTCATAAACATCCCAAATTTAGCCTAATTTCCACTCAGTCTCTAGAGTTCATAGGAGCTTTGTTGGATACCAGGAAAGCAAGGGCCTATCTCCCCCAGACCCGTTGCCTTCACATGGTGCAGTTAACTTCTCAAGCAGTGCTAAAGCCTCATCTCACTGCTTGAGAAATGTTACAACTACTAGGCCACATGGCATCTACCGTGCATGTGGTCCCTTATGCTCGCCTCCATATGAGAGCAGCCCAGTGGACTTTATCCACTCAATGGACCCCAGGCATCAGGGTGCCTGTCAGACAAAATAGCAAACACAAATCACCTTATTTTGTCCCTCCAATGGTGGCAGTCCACTCAAAACCTGTTGCTGGGGTCCCCATTTCAACAACCTTTACCCCAGGCAACTCTCACGACAGATGCTTCACCAATGGGTTGGGGAGCTCATCTGCAAGACCTCTCCACCCAAGGCACCTGGACTCCACAGGAGACTCATCTACACATCAGTCTTCTAGAGCTCAGAGCCATCTTCCTTGCTCTTCGGGTGTTCCACACTCTGCTCAGCTACAAGACAGTCCTCATTCACACGGACAATCAAGTAGCCATGTTCTATGTGAACAAGCAGGGAGGAACAGGCTCTGTCGCTTTGCAACGAAGCTTTGCGACTATGGGCCCTCGCCAGAGAGCATCAGATTCATCTACTGGAAGTATATCTTCCAGGTATCCAAAACTCTTGGGCAGACAGACTCAGTCGAGTTCTGCTTCCACACGAATGGTCTCTACATGCAGACCAGGTGGCCAAGATTTTTTCAAATTTGGGGAACCCCGAACATAGACCTCTTTGCAAGTCCGTTGAATGCCAAACTTCCCCGGTTCTGTTCCAGAATTCCGACTCAGGGCTCTCAGGCCAGGGATGCTTTCCTCCTTTATTGGGGTCAAGACTTCCTTTATGCCTTGCCATCCATTCCCCTGATTCCCAAAACCCTGTTCAAGCTTCAGAGAGACAGAGGCCGTATGATTCTCATAGCTCCACATTGGCCACGGCAAGTGTGGTACCCTCTACTTCAACATCTCTCTCAAGCTCCCTCTCTGGAGTTAGGGTCTGCTCCAGATCTCCTGTCTCAGGAGGACGGAATGTTATGGCATCCCAATCCCCAGTCTCTGCATCTCAGGGCTTGGTTGCTGAAGGCCTAGATCTCCATGATCTTAACCTTTCTCAGCAAGTAAAGGATATCCTTTATGCTTCTAGAAAACCTTCCACAAGACACTCTTATGCTTTCAAGTGGAAAAGGTTTACCATATGGTGCTCGCAGAAGGGTCTTAGCCCCCTTGCGATACATCTGGAATCATTACTGGACTATCTCCTTCATTTATCCAATGCAGGACTTAGAACTAACTCAGTAAGAGTCCATTTAAGTGCTGCTTTCAAGCCTTTAAATGGACAACCTATTTCCTCCCATCCTCTTATAACAAGATTTATGAGAGGCCTTCTTCTAACTAAGCCTCACATTAAGCCACCACCGGTGGCATGGGACTTAAACCTGGTTCTTGGCCAGCTTATGAAGCCACCTTTCGAACCCTTGGCTACTACCTCGTTGAAATTCCTTTCTTGGAAAGTTATCTTTCTCATTGCAATCACATCAGCACGTCGCATTAGTGAGTTGCAGGCACTAGTGGCTGATCCTCCTTATACATGGTTACATCATGACAGGGTAGTCCTTAGGACTCATCCACACTTTATGCCAAAGGTGGTCTCGCCTTTTCATTTGAACCAAGCGGTCTACCTGCCTGTGTTTTTTCCAAGGCCTCATGCATCAAATGCAGAAAGGAATCTTCATACTTTGGACTGTAAAAGAGCTTTAGCTTTTTACTTACAGAGAACACAGCAGCATAGAAAGTCCTCTCAACGCTTTGTTGCTTTTGATCCTTCTCATTTGGGACTTCCAGTCTCCAAGAGAACACTGTCCAACTGGATTGCACAGTGTATTTCCTTTGCCTATCAAAGTAAGAATCTTCCTCTGGAGTGCCATGTCACAGCTCACAATGTGAGAGCCATGGCAGCTTCAATGGCTCATCTGCACTCTGTGTCTACCGACGACATCTGTCGAGCAGCCACTTGGGCCTCGGTTTATACCTTCACAGCCCATTACTGCTTGGTAAGGACTCCCATTGGGATGCCTTGTTTGGCCAGGCTGTTCTCCAACACCTGTTCCATACCTAATCAACTCCTACCCACCATCCCTGGTAGGATGCCGGAGATCCATGGGGGGAAGTGGAGCCCTTTCACAGGGACACATAACTTCTGGGGTATCTCCCTGGCATCTAAAGCTAGGGAGTCCCCCATATGTGAAGACTACATTCCTGCTTGTTCCTAGAGATAGCATAGTTATTCACCTGTAACAGGTGATCTCCAGGAACAGCAGGAATTTAGTCTTCACAACCCACCCACCTCCCCTAGGAGTTGTATCTCTCTATCTCTTTCCCTTTCCCTCTCTCTCTTTGTCTCAGCTTTAAACTCAACTGGAGAGAGACAGTTGGGAAAGGCGGGAAGGTAGCACGCAGGCACTGTGGGATGCTCCCAAAAGCTTTCCTATTGGACGCTGGGGAGCATTCCCGCGCAGGCTCCATCGGTACCGACGATACCCATATGTGAAGACTAAATTCCTGCTGTTCCCGGAGATCACCTGTTACAGGTGAGTAACTATGCTTTATATGACTGACATGCAAAGATATCTGAAAGCCAGAATATTCAGAAAGGCTGGGTAGGCCTTCAAAGACCAGATGAAAAACAGTTTTTCTCATTCTGTGTAATTTGGCCAAATAAACAGTGACTTTCAACATGAAAAGGACCCTTGCACCTTTTAAGCATAGAGCATTAATGTTAATATGGTGCCAAGGATATTGTGTGCCCTAATATATGCCCCCCACCCAGTTTTATAATTAAACTCATCAATCATGATCATTCCATCACCAGCTCCCTACTAGAATCCTGTAAAGGAGCATAATTGGACAACATACTTTTATTGCTTTGTATATGTGTGCCCACTCTCCCTGTAGGTAAAAAAGTATGTGCTTATGGTTCTTTTGAGTTTGTGTGGCTGTCAGGATCTATTGGCTTTTCAATTATTTTTTTTATGACTCCTCTCTCTCCTACTCTACACACATCCATCTGATAGCTAAAACCTGCCATTTCTTTCTCTACAACAGCAACAAAATTCGCTCATTCCTTTCTAAGACACTTATCCACTCCTTAGTCATCTCCCATCTAGACTATTGTAACTACTCCTTACTGGTCTCCCTCTGAATCATCTCTCTTCCCTCTGCTGTGTGGCTAATCTTCCGCCAGCCTCGTCATAGTTTAGTGAGTCTATATTTTTTTCCCTGCCTCTGCTCTTAGTCTACCTGAGTGACTAACCCCTCCCCCCCTGCTGAGGTATTGTTCAGCCCCTCTTCCTGTCTCGTCCCATGTGTGCCTAGCTCTGTTTGCCTCTCTGTGCTCTGGGAAGAGCAGTGCCCTGGTAGTGCTCTGCTAGAGAGGTGAATTTTAGCTCCTGTGAGTGAATTTGCTGTCAGTTTTATCTGTCTGTCTCCACTTATTTATTTATTTGTCATTGTTAGTGTCCTCTCTCTTACCTCTCTGCCCTTATTTTGCACTTTTGTTCAGCTTTCTCAACTGTATAACTTATGCCCCCCTCCCCTCTCCTACCCACCCCTTGGCTCACCATCTCTTATAGCTGTCATCTGCTCAATCTCCAGGAACAAGCAGGAATGTAGTCTTCACATATGGTTATCGTCTGTACCGACGGAGCCTGCACGGGAACGCTCCCCAGCGTCCAATTGGAAAGCTTTCGTGAGCATCCCACAGCACCTGCGTGCTGCCTTTATGCCTTTCCCAACTGTCCCTCTCCAGTTCTTTGTTTTCCGCAGAGCTGACAGGTCGCACATCCTGTCACCGCAGAAAAAATTCCCTTCTTATTCTTTTTTGTGGTCGCGTCTGCCTTCCCTCGATGCTACACCGGTACCGCTGGTGGTTCTTTCTTTTTTTTTAAAAAAAAAAATAAAAAAAACCTTTTTCTGGAGTCTTTTCCAGTAATTTTCTCCTCAGGTGCCACGCGCCATTTTGGGCACTAGGCCCAACTTTTTCCTTCAGAATGGAAAAACCCGCTTCGTGTTTTAAAAAGTGTTATAAGTGTGGCGGTACCACCTCAGTCACCGACACCCATGAGTGGTGCCTCAAATGCTTAGGTCCTGACCACTCTATTTCAGAGTGTGTTGCCTGTGGGATGATGTCGAAAAGGGTCCGTCAAAACCGAGCTGCTAAACTTAGCACCCTTTTTCCCTCCGATAAAGCCTCTGTGGCATCGACGTCTTCCAGGGCTTCGTCTTCCTCCCATGGATCTCAGGTAACTAAACATAAATCTAGCAGGTCCTCAAAGGCTAGATCTCCTTCTAAACATCGGCTTCCAAAGCACTAACGGGGCTCCAGGATGTTCTCGAGGCTTCAACCTCGGCAGAACTACTGGTGCCATGCTCTGGGGTTCCGGCCGCTTCATCCGGCAGCAATACCCAAGCATCGGCAGCGTCGATAGACCAGAGATTCTTGGCTATTGAACGCAGTCTGGCGGCTCTTCTCACGGCCTCAATGCCCCCGTTTAACCGCTTCATACAATTCAACCGGTACCGGCACCGACTGCATCGACATCGGCAGTTATTCTACCGGGACCGAGTCATGCGTCTCAATCCGGCATAGACAAGTCGGTATCGGACCACTCCAATGCCGACTTCAATCGGTACGGGTACCGGTACCGTGCCTTGCACGATCACCCGGATAGGAGATACTTCGAATCCTCGGATGAGTCTGAAGACTCTGAAAGCTCTGCTGATACCAGAGTACTTCTTCCTGAGGATTCCTCTTCTCCTCAGCGTAGGATGTCTCCACCAGAGGATATGTCCTTTCAGGATTTTATCCGAGATGTGGCCCGAGGTCTTTCCATCACAGTGACTCCTGAAAAAGAGCCTAGGGCAAAGGAATTAGAAATCCTATAATACCCTAAAGCTCCCAAGGAGGCAGCTATCTTACCTATTCATGAGATCTTGCATGATCTTATGTTAAGTATGTGGGAAAACACCTCTAACCACATCTCCTCACTCTCGAAGACTCAACACCATGTATCGAGTTCCTCCTTGTCCTGGGTTTCAGAAGACTCAATTACCACAACATTCCATGGTGGTGGAATCGGCCATGAGACGAATAAAGAGTGCAAAAAGGCATGCATCTAATCCTCCAGGACGTGAGTGTAGGACTCTTGACACCTTAGGATGTCGATCCTTCCAGACGTCCATGCTTTCTGCTAGGATCAGTTCCTATATCTTGTATATGGAAATGTTCCTTAAAGAGGTCACAGGAGATTTAGAGCTTATGAGCCCTCTCCTTCCTAATGATAAAAGGCAAGATTATCTCGCTCTTGTCAAAGATGCTCAGGATGTTCCAGGCATCTGACTTGGAAATTTGGGTAGAGTACAAACTAGGGAATATATGTTGTACAGGAGAGAATTTGGCAAGAATTAGCAGGAAAAAGCTAATGAGATAGATGCTGACAGTATCACTTTGGATAGATTGTCTAAATCTACAGCTGATCCTGCGAGGAAAAAAAAGATCCTCTAAGAAACCATTCTTCAGCAAGAAGAAAAGGTTTTATCCCTCCTATACCCAGCAGGGACATCGTTTAGGTCAGTCTACCCAAAAGGGACAGCAGCAACAACCTAGGCAAAGGAAGACAAAAGCAGCTAAGCCTCAACCGGCTCAGCAGACTCAGCCTCCACAGGGGCTTTGACTCCTATCTAGAGAACTTTGCCTTCCTGACCCTAAACGGCCCAGAACCCTCCACCATACCAGGAAGGTTATGTCATTTTGCCCCCAGATGGGGTCAGATAACAGCAGAAAATTGGACTCGGTCTATTGTAAGAGAGGGGTACAAGCTTCATTTCCTCAGCATGCCCCCTCCTACAATGGTAAGACAGTTCAATTCTCAGACCTCTCTCAATGACCAGTTAGGTCAAGAGGTCACTGTGCTCCTTGCTCAAGGGGCAATAGAAGAGGTACCCATTCCCCAAGGGGGGGTACAGGGTTTTACTCCCCCTATTTCCTTATTCCAAAGAAAACAGGAGGACAAAGACCTATTTTAGACCTCAGAGAATTGAATAAATTCCTGTTCAAAGAGAAGTTCAAAATGATTTCTCTAGGAACTCTGCTGCCATACCTTCAGAGTCAGGATTGGCTTTGTTCTCTAAATCTCAAGGATGCGTACACATGTTCTCATCCATCCAACTCACCGAAAGTTCCTTCGCTTTCTGTTTCAAGGGAAGCACTACCAATACAAGGTTCTTCCTTTTGGCCTGGCCTCTGCACCAAGGGTGTTCACAAAATGCATGGCTGTGGTGGCAGCATTTCTCTGCACCCTGGGAATATTCGTCTTCCCTTACTTAGGCGACTGGCTCATTTGAGCCCCTTATGAGCCAGAGGCCAGGGTTGCCCTCTCTCACACAATCCTTCAGTGTATATGCTTCAGTATTTGGGACTTGTCATAAACTTCCCAAAATCCAACCTTGCTCCCACTCAATCCCTAGAGTTCATAGGAGATCTGCTGGATACCAGACAGACAAGGGCCTTCCTTCCACAGCCCCGCTGCCTTCTCATTGTGCAGTTAGCTTCCCAAGCAGTGCTAAAACCTCACCTCACTGCTCGGGAAATGTTAAGGTTGCTAGGCCACATGGCATCCACCGTGCATGTGGTTCCTTATGCTCGCCTCCATATGAGGGCATCCCAGTGGACTTCATCCACTCAGTGGACTGAGGCATCAGGTTGCCTTTCAGACAAAATAGCAAACTCAGATCGCCTTATTTTGTCCCTCCAATGGTGGCAGTCACCCCAAAACCTTTTGGTGGGGTCTCCTTTTCAGCAACCCCCACCCCAAGCAACTCTAACAACAGATGCTTCACAGGTGGGTTGGGGAGCCCACCTGCAAGGCCTCTCTACCCAGGGTACCTGGACTCCACAGGAGGCCTATCTCCACATCAATCTCCTGGAACTCGGAGCAATCTTCCTTGCTCTTCGAGTATTCCACACCCAGCTCAGCTACAAGACAGTCCTAGTTCAAACGGACAATCAAGTAGCCATGTTCTATGTGAACAAGCAGGGCGGAATAGGCTCTCTGTCACTGTGCAACGAAGCTTTGCGACTATGGGCCCTCACCAGCGAGCATCAGATTCATCTCCTTGCGGTTTATCTTCCAGGCATTCAAATCTCTTGGGCAGACAGACTCAGTCGAGTTCTGCTTCCACACGAATGGTGTCTCCATGCAGACCAGGTGGCCAAAATTTTTCAAATTTGGGGAACCCCGTACATAGACCTCTTTTCAAGTCCGCTGAATGCCAAACTTCCCCGGTTCTGTTCCAGAATTACGGCTCAGGGTTATCAGGCCAGGGATGCTTTTCTCCATTTATTTATTTATTTGACATGTTTTGTATACCACCTTTTCCTTCAATCAAAGCGGTTCACAACATACTACAAAGGTCATACAAAGGCAGGGAGGACATGCACCACCTTATTACATCAAAGTGGTTGGAAGTGAGACTACATTGCACAGGGAATGACAATACATACATTACAATACAATTAACTAACATAGTCATACCTTCAAACAGAGTTACGAACTATATAGCAAGGAGCAGATGTTTCTTTTGCCTCGCACGGTCCAACGCCTAAGGGCCACGCCAAAGGGCCCTCTGGCGCGGACCAGCAAGGCACCGGCACGCCCCCGCAGTAACAAAGTTCTTTCCTCGTGATCCACTTAGCAGGGGGAGGGAGCATTTACTTCCTGTATGCCTTTCCACCCATTCCCCTAATTCCCAAAACCCTGTTCAAGCTTCAGAGACAGAGGTCATATGATTCTCATAGCTCCACGTTGGCCACGGCAAATGTGGTACCCTCTGCTCCTACATCTCTCTCAAGCTCCGCCTCTGGATTAGGATCTGCTCCAGATCTCCTTTCTCAAGAGGACGGGATGCTGTGGCATCCCAATCCCCAGTCTCTGCATCTCAAGGCCTGGTTGCTGAAAGCCTAGAACTTCATGGTCTTAACCTTTCCCAGCATGTAAAGGATATTCTTTATGCTTCAGGAAGCCTTCCACAAGATGCTCTTATGCATTTAAGTAGAAAAGGTTTACCTTATGGTGCTTGCAGAAGGGTCTTAACCCTCTTGTGATACCTCTGGAATCATTACTGGAGTATCTCCTTCATTTATCAAATGCAGGGCTTAAGACCAATTCAGTGAGAGTTCATTTGAGTGCTACTGCAGCTTCTTTCAAGCCTCTAAATGGACAACCTATTTCCTCTCATCCTCTCATAGCGAGATTTATGAGAGGCCTTCTTTTAACTAAGCCTCCCATTAAGCCACCACAGGTGGCATGGGACTTAAATCTGGTTCTTGGGCAGCTCATGAAACCGCCCTTTGAACCATTTAGCCACTACCTCCTTGAAATTCCTTTCCTGGAAGGTCATCTTTCTCATTGCAATCACAGCAGCACGTCGCATCAGTGAATTGCAAGCGTTGGGGTGTTGATCCTCCTTATACAAGGTTCCATCATGATAAGGTAGTCCTTAGGACTCATCCACACTTTATGCCAAAGGTGGTGTCACCTTTTCATTTAAACCAAGTGGTTTACCTTCCTGTATTCTTTCCAAGGCCTCACGTCTCACATGCATAAAGGAATCTTCATACTTTGGACTGTAAGAGCTTTGGCCTTTTACTTGCAAAGGACACAGCAACATAGAAAGTCCTCTTAACTCTTTGTTGGTTTTGATCCTAGTCATTTGGGACTTCCAGTCTTCAAAAGAACACTGTCCAGCTGGATTGCACAGTGTATATCTTTTGCCTATGGGAGTAAAAACCTTCCTCTTGAAGACCATGTCACAGCTCACAATGTGAGAGCCATTCCAGCCTCTATGGCTCATCTTCACTCTGTGTCTATTGACATCTGTCGAGCAGCTATTTGGGCTTCGTTTCATACCTTCACAGCCCATTACTGCTTAGACAAGGACTTCCGCCGGGATGCCTTGTTTGGTCAGGCTGTTCTTCAACACCTGTTCCATACTTAATCAACTCCTACCCACTATCCCTGGTAGGATGCCAGAGATCCATGGGGGGAAGTGGAGCCCTTTCACAAGGGCACACAACTTCTGGGGCCTTCTCCCTGGCATCTGCAGCTAGGGAGTCCCCATATGTGAAGACTACATTCCTGCTTGTTCCTGGAGATAGCATAGTTACTCACCTGTAACAGGTGATCTCCGGGAACAGCAGGAATTTAGTCTTCACAACCCACCCACCTCCCCTAGGAGTTGTATCTCTCTATCTCTCTCTTTCTCTCTCTTTTGTCTCAGCTTTAAACTGAACTGGAAAGGGACAGTTGGGAAAGGCGGGAAGGTAGCACACAGTCGCTGTGGGATGCTCCCAAAAGCTTTCCTATTGGACGCTGGGGAGCGTTCCCGCGCAGGCTCCATCGGTACCAATGATACCCATATGTGAAGACTAAATTCCTGCTGTTGCCAGAGATCACCTGTTACAGGTGAGTAACTATGCTTTACCTACTTCACACACAGGTGCACCCAATCTTTGACTCTCCCTCCTTCAGTATCCTCTGGCCTTTGTTCTCTCTATTCTTCTTCTATGGCTCCTTATCACATTGTTTTCCTCTTCTTCATACTCCCTAATGGTCTCCCCTCATACCAGCACCCTCACTCCTCCCCTCCTTATCTCCCCTTTACCATCCTCACTTATCCCTCCATTCTGTCTTCTACTCTATCATCAGCTCTTGAGCTTCATCGCTTTCTCCCTCTCATTCAACCATCTTCTCTCTCTTTAAGGCAACCTCACCCTCATTTCCGCCGTACTGTCTCTTCTCTGCCTCGTACTCTGCTACTCCTTCTCTCATCTGGAGATATCAACCCCAATCCTGCCCCCCCCCCCCCCCAGACGTCTGTCTCACTTTGAGAAGAGATCTTCACGCAACATGTCTAATCTTATTCATATCCTTCTCCTTTCCCCTTCCACTCTCCCTTTCTCATGTGCCTTGTGGAACGCACACTCTGTCTCTAATAAACTTGCTTTTACTCACAATCTCTTTATCTCTAATGCTCTACATCTTCTTGCTGTAACTGAGACCTGGCCCCTCCCAGATGATACTGCATCTATTGCTGCTCTCTGTCATGGGGGCTATCAGTTCTCCCACATGCCTCGTCCCACTGGCCGTGGTGGTGGTGTTGGGCTTCTACTTTCTCCCTCCTGCCAATTCCAACCCCTCCTGCTGCCTCAGTCTCACTCCTTTCTCTGTTTTGAAGTCCACTCTATCCGCCTTTTTATTCTACTTCCTCTCCAGGTAGCTGTTTTTCGATCTCCTGACAAGTCTGCTTCTACCTTTCTCACTGACTTTGACTCGTGGCTTTCCTTCTTTCTGGATTCCTCTTCCCCCACTCTTATTCTTGGGGATTTTAACATTCATGTCGATAACCCCTCTGATCCTTATGCTTTAAAGCTCCTCTCCCTTACCTCCTCCTTTGTTCCACTGCCCCCACTCACCAACATGACCACTGCCTTGACCTGGTATTTTTCTCTAAGTGCTTACTTTCGAACGTTTGTAGCTCAGTTCTTCCCTTATCTGACAGTCACCTTTTAAGCTTTAATCTTCATCACCTGCTGCCTCAACCTCGTCCTGTCTCCTCCAACCTATTTAGAAATCTTCATGCTATTGATCCCTTGGTTCTCTCTTCCACTATTTCTTCATCTTTCTTCCACTGTCATCAAGGTCTCTTGACGAGGCAGTAACTTCCTATAATACTGCACTCTCCTCTGCTCTGGATGCTCTCGCTCCTCCCATGCCACGTCCTGTAAGACGTTCTTCACCCCAGCCCTGGCTTTCATCCTCTATCCACTATCTGCGTCCCTGTGCCCTTTCTGCTGAGCGTGCTTGGCTCAAATCCTGCTCCCTTGCAGACTTTCTACACTTCAAATTCATGCTTGTCTCTTTCCAGTCAGCCATAGCTCTTGCCAAGAAAGACTATTATGTCTATCTGACTAACTCTTGCTTCTGATCCTCGCCGTCTCTTTACTGCTCTCAGCTCTCTCCTCAAAGTGCCTCTGCCTCTGATCCCTCCCTCCCTTTCTGCCCAAACCCTAGCTGATTATTTCCATGACAAAATCCACAAGATCACCTTCCAATTCCCCAGTCAGCTACTTCCCCTCCTCCCCCTCTTTACTCCCAACTTTCCCCCTCTACCTCTGCTACCCTCTCTTCCTTTCCTGTGATCACTGAAGAGGAAACTGCACACCACCTTTCTTCCTCCAAACTCACCACCTGCTCCTCTGATCCTATCCCCACCCGTCTCCTAAGCCCCATCTCCTCCAACGTTGTTCCTTCCATCTCTCATATTCTCAACCTATCGCTCTCCACTGCAACAGTCCCTGCAGACTTCAAGCATGCTGTGGTCACACCTCTCCTCAAGAAACCCTGACTTGATCCCACCTGTCCTCCTAATTATCGACCCATCTCCCTCCTTCCCTTCATTTCTAAACTACTTGAACATGCGGTTCACCGCTGCTGCCTCGACTTCCTCTCCTCTCATGCCCTCCTGGATCCTTTACAGTCTAGCTTTCATCCTTTACACTCTGCTGAAACGGCTCTTGCCAAAGTCTCTAGTGACTTGTTCCTGGCAAAATCCAAGGGCCTTTACTCTGTCGTCATCCTTCTTGACCTCTCTGCTGCTTTTGACACTTGACCACAATCTTCTCCTGAATACCTTGTCCTTGCTTGGCTTTAAGGGCTCTGTACTATCTTGGTTCTCCTCCTATCTCTCCCATCCCTCTTTCAGTGTGTGTTCTGGTGGCTCCTTCTCCTCTGCTCTCCCGCTCCCAGTTGGTGTACCCCAAGGATCTGTCTTGGGTCCGCTCCTTTTCTCTCTCTGTACCCAGTCCCTTCGTACGCTTATCTCTTCCCATGGCTTTCAGTAACATCTGTATGCTGATGACTCCCAGATCTACCTCTCTATGCCTGAAATCTCTCAGGCAATCCAGACCCGGATCTCTGCCTGCCTTTCTGACATTGCTGCCTGGATGTCTCACCGCCACCTGAAATTGAACATGGCCAAGACTGAGCTTCTTATCTTTCCCCCTAAAACCTCCCCTCCTCTTCCTCCTTTCTCAGTCTTTGTGGATAACTCTGTATTCCTTCCTGTTTCCTCAGCCTGCAGTCTTGGAGTTGTCTTTGACACCTCTTTCTTTCTCCACACATATCCATCTGATAGCTAAGACCTGCCGTTTCTTTCTCTATAACATCAGCAAAATCTGCCCTTTCCTTTCTCAACACCCTACTAAAACGCTTATCCACTCCTTAATCACCTCCCTTCTTGACTAATGTAACCTACTCCTTGCTGGTCTCCCTTTGAATCATCTCTTTCCTCTTCAATCTATTCAACATTCTGCTGCGCGGCTAATCTTCCGCCAGCCTCATCATGCCCATATTACTCCTCTTCTCAAGTCAGTTCAGTGGCTCCCTATCCATTTCCGCATCCAGTTCAAACTCCTCGCTACCTTTATTCTCTTCTCTCTCCTTACAACCCCCCTTGGTAACTCCGCTTTTCTAGCAAACTGCTTCTATCTGTGCCCTTCTCTTCTATTGCTAACTCCAGACTTTGCTCCTTTCACCTTGCTGCACCTTACGCCTGGAACAATCTACCTGTGTCTGTATGCCAGGCACCTTCTCTAACCCTCTTCAAATCCAGGCTGAAAACTCACCTCTTCGCTGCTGCTTTTTGGATCTTGACTTACCTGATCTCCTTTGTGTTTCCTTACCATTCCCCCTAGATGTATCCCATGTCTACATTTACTGTGTTGTCTGTCTTGATTAGATTGTAAGCTCTGAGCAGGGACTGTCTTTTACATATGTCTGTGCAGTGCTGCGTACGTCTTGTAGCGCTATGCAAACATTCAATAGTAGTAGTAATAATGACAAGTGAGCAAAAACATTCACTTCCACTTACATGAATTAAAAAGATAATGTTAGGCACTATAATCTTGTTGAGGCCTTATCTGCTTAAAAAAATTCAATCTGGGAAAATGCCCCTGTCTTCCAAATATATTTCTACCCGTTGTCGTACTTTTTCTTTTCTGTCCAGTTGTCCCATCACTCATTCCCTAGGATCTAGTGTTATGATTTGACTGCTGCTGCCCCTCAGAAACTGCTGTACTAGGTAACCGTCTAGACGTGCCTGATGGTTGGACTGGCTCTGTAAGCATCGGCAAAATTGATTGAGGCTAGCACACTGATGTGTCTTCCCTGATTAACAGTGTAACTTGAGTTTTTCTTAGGGATCCTGAGTTCAATGATTTTAACTTAAAAGTACCAGAAGACATTCATAATTATGATGTTATATATGTACAAAAGATACTGCATGTTTGTTTATTCAGTCACTTGATCTGCTGAATACTTAAACTTTCAGCAAAATGTATATCATGTACATGAAAATAATTTGTGAAATTGTAGTTTCTCATAATGCTTTGTATAAAAAATCTAATTTGCTTTATGTTCTAACTATAACTACTGGACTAACAAGTTTTTAGTTGTAATTGCATCTTACAGGTATACTACTATTGATTAATAATGATTATTGCTTTGACTTTAAAAGTTTTATTATAGGCCACATAATTTACAGCTAAATTTGATTTCTCATCAGGTCAAATTAATACTTACTGCCAGAATATCAAAGAGTTTACCTCTCAGAACTTGGGCAAGCTCTTCATGGCCGAAGCTCTCCAAGGACAGAACAGTTAAGGGAATGACAGAATTACATTTTGTTTGTATCAAAAGCTCACATGCGTAGAACCGATGCACAAAAGAATTTTAAGGTTTTGTCATGAATAAAAAAGGGCATTCAAATACCAGTTTGCTCATTTTTAGAATAATCATTGTATCTGAAAAGAAAAAAATAAAATTTTATCATTTGTCCTGTATAGTGCTTTCTGTCTTTATTACCAATATTACTTTAGTTTTTAGTGTTGTCTATGAACATGTAAAGCGTTGTCAAAAGTGATTATCTAGGTTGCTCAAGAAACTGAATTTGAGCATATTTATTTTAGTTTATGGGCCATAATACTTGGCATGCTATTAAATTCACTGAGGAAAAAGCATTTGGGTTTACAAAGGTCAGATCAAATATCTAACTTTGATATTTATCTGGATACAGCTGCTGTTTTTATTTGAAACTATATCAGAATTTTAGCAACTGACAAGCCAAATAATTGTTGATGGGGGAAGAATCTAAGAAATAGGAATTCTTACTGTTTGCATTTGTCCAGATATTTCAATCTATTAAAAAGATTACACCAAAAGCATGCTTGATTTGCACTTTGTTACCTACCTAGTCTTTTATAGATAGCTTTGATACTTGAAATTGCTTTTCAGATATAGGACAAATTTGTATCTTGTAGGTCGATTGATACTGGTAAGTTTGGGAGGTTTTTAATTTGGGATGGCTATAAGAACATCCTTAGCCTGTATTCATAAAGAATGTAGCATGTAGTGGAGGAGTAGCCCAGTGGTTAGAGCACTGGCTTGGTAACCAAGAGACCAGAGTTTGATTCCCACTAGCACTCTTTGTGGCCTTAGGCAAGTTACTTAACTCTCCATTGCCTCGGAAGAAAGGCCTGGCAATCTATTTCCAGTCACACTCCCAAAAAAACCTAGTTGCTGCTGGGTCGCCAAGAGTCAAAAAGAAAAAAGCCATGACATTTCATATTAGCGCAAATGACATTGCCTAGTTGCCAGCGTAGAACAGAACAGCTGGAAGCCGTAACCATTCAGAGAACTTTAATAAGGAAATAGTGTATCTCCAGGAACAAGCAGGAATGTAGTCTTCACATATGGGTATTGTCAGTACCGACGGAGCCTGCATGGGAAGGCTCCCCAGCGTCCAATAGGTACGTTTTTGGGAGCATCCCACAGCACCTGCGTGCTGCCTTTCCAACTGTCCCTCTCCAATTCTTCATTTTCCGCAGAGCCAACAGGTCACATACCCTGTCACCACAAAAAACATTTGTCTTTAATCTTTGTTTTTGTGGTTGCATCTGCCTTCTTTCGATGCCATACTGGTACCGCCGTTTGTTTCTTCTTTCTTTAAAAAAAAAAAAATCATTATAGTTTCTGAGATGTTTTACTTTAGAAAATTTTTTTTTCCTTGGTGCTAGGCGCCATTTTATGGCACTAGGCCCAATTTTTTCCTTAAAAATGGAAAAACCTACTTCAGGTTTTAAGAAATTTTCTAAATGTGGCGGTACTATTTCCGTCACCGACACCCATGATTGGTGTCTCAAATGTTTAGGTCCTGACCACTCTATTTCAGAGTGCCACTCCTGTGGAATGATGTCAAAAAGGGGCCGGCAGAACCGAGCTGCTAAACATAGCACCCTTTTTCCCTCAGATGTGGCGTCTGTTGCATCGACATCCTCCAGGGCCTCATCTTCCTCCCATGGATCTCAGGTAACTAAACATAAATCTAGCCGATCCTCAAAGGGTAGATCTCCTAAGTATCGAGATGCCCCTGGCGTTGCCCTTGAGGAATTTTCACTGGCAAAACTGCCCTGGCGGGAGACTTCGGCTTCCAAAGCACTAACAGGGCTCCAGGATGTTCTTGAGGCCTCAACTTTGGCAGAACTACTGGCGCCATGCTCTGGGGTTCTGGCCGCTGCTACCGGTACCGACACCCAAGCATTGGCAGCATCGATAGACCAGAGATTCCTTGCTATCGAATGCAGTCTAGCGGCTCTTCTCACGGCTTCAGTACCGTTGAAACCACTTCAGACACCTCAACTGATACCTGTACCAGAACCGGTGCCGACTGCATTAGCATCGGCGGGTATGCCACCCATACCGAGTCGTGCGTATGTCTCCAGCATCGACAGATCGGTACCGGAACAACCCGATACCGACTTTGATCGATACTGGTACCGTGCTTTGCACGATCACCGGGATCGGAGGTATTTTGAATCCTCTGAGTCTGAAGACTCCGAGGACTCTGCCAATACAAGAGTACTTCTCCCCGAGGATTCCTCTTCTCCTCAGCACAGAATGTCCTTTCAGGACTTTATCCATGATGTGGCCCGAGGCCTTTCCATCACAGTAGCTCCTGAAAAAGAGCCTAGGGCAAAGGAATTGAAAATTTTCCAATACCCTAAGGCTCCCAAAGAGGCAGCTACTCTGCCTATTCATGATACTTTACATGATCCTTATGCTAAGAATGTGGGAAACACCTTTTAACCACATCTCCTCATTCTCAAAGACTCGATACCATGTATCGAGTTCCACCTTGTCCTGGCTTTCAAAAAAATTCAATTACCACACCATTCAATGATGGTGGAATCAGCCATGAGAAGGATGAAAAGTGCAAAGAAACATGCATCCAATCCTCCAGGTCGTGAATGTAGGACTCTCGATGCCTTTGGGCATCGATGCTTCCATGCTCTCAGCTAGGATCAGTTCCTATATCTTGTATATGGGAATGTTCCTTAAAGAGGTCACAGGAGACTTGGAGCTTATGAGCCCCCTCCTTCCTGATGACAAAAGGCAAGACTGTCTTACTCTAGTCAAACATGCTCAGGATGTTTCCAAGTTTGTAAATCATGCAGCCTTTGACTGTTTTGAGTGCACAAGCAGAACTTCGGCTCTTGCCATTGGTGCACGTCAGATAGCCTGGCTTCAGGCATCTGACTTGGAAATTTGGGTACGGGATAAATTAGGAAACATTCCTTGCACAGGAGAAAATCTCTTTGGCAAGAATTGGCAGGAGAAGGCTAATGAGATAGATGCAGACAATATCACCTTGGATAGATTGTCCAAATCTATAGCCGATCCTGCAAGGAAAAAATCCTCTTAAGAAACCATTTTTCAATAAGAAAAAGTAGTTTTATCCTTCCTATACCAAACAGGGACACCGTCCAGGTCAGACTGCCCAAAAGGGACAACAGCAACAACCTAGACAACAAAAGAAGCCAAAAGCTGCAAAACCTCAGCAGGCTCAGCCTCCTCAGGGGCTTTGACACCTCCCTAGATAACTTTGCCTTCCTACCTCTGAACGGTCCAGAACCCTCGACCATCCCAGGCAGGTTATGTCATTTTGAACACAGATGGTACCAAATGACAGCAGAAAATTGGACTCTGTCCATTGTACGAGAGGGGTACAAGCTTCATTTTCACAGCATGCCCCCTCCTACAATTGTAAGACAGTTCAATTCTCAGACCTCTCTCGACAGTCTCTTAGGTCAAGAAGTCACAATGCTCCTTGCTCAAGGAGGAATAGAGGAAGTACCCATTCCCCATCAGGGTACAGGGTTCTACTCCCCCTATTTCCTTATTCCAAAGAAAACAGGGGGACACAGACCCATTTTAGACCTCAGAGAATTGAACAAATATTTGTTCCAAGAGAAGTTCAAAATGGTCTCTCTAGGAACTCTGCTACCATACCTTCAAAGTCACCCTTGATTGATCAGACGCCGATCCCTCTTGTCATCTCCTTCCGTTATCTCGGAGTGATCTTAGATTCATCTTTCTCCTTTCATACTCATATTTCTACGCTTACCCGCCATTCTTTCGCAGCATTATGTCGCATCAGAGCTGTTCGTTCCTTTCTTCCCACTAGTTCCTTGATTACTTAGGTGCTGGCATTAGTCACTAGTAGACACGACTATTGTAATATCTTTCTGTCCAATCTGCCAGCTTATCAGTTGCAACGTCTCCAACTCATACAGAATACCGCTGCTCACCTTTTTACATTTTCTCGTCGTTATGACCATGTCTCCCCTATTCTTTATCTCCACTGGTTGCCCCTTCGTTTCCGGTTTCAATATAAATTTCTTATTTTGACACAAAGAGCTATCCATACATCCACCCCATTGTACTTATATAACCTCATTTCACTCCATACACCTTACCGTCATCTTCGTTCCTTGCACGCGAATCGTTTATCTCTGCCGTCACCATCTCAGGCTCATCGTGAACAAACCTGTCACGCAGCGCTTTTCTTTCTCAGCCCTGTTCTTTGGAACGCCTTCCCTACTTCCCTCCGTCTTGAACCCTCTTATACAAAGTTCAAGGAACTGCTAAAAACCCATCTATTCCAACAAGCTTTCGACCCGCCCTCTACCATCCCTTCCTGAGTTTGGTCTTGTTCTGTCCGTTGTAATTTGCTATATGTTTGCACTGTCCTTTCTCCCTCTTTCCTATTTTACTATGGCGTTCTTTTTCTATAGTTAGAGAGCGTAGTCTTTTTTTATTATTGTAAACCGCTTATATGTTTCAACCAAAGCAGTATATCAAATGTGGGAATAAAGATAAAGGATTGGCTTTGTTCTCTAGATCTCAAGGATGCGTATACTCATATTCTCATCCATCCAAATCACAGGAGATTCCTCCTATTCCTGTTTCAAGGAAAGCACTACCAATACAAGGTTCTTCCCTTTGGCCTGGCTTCTGCGCCAAGAGTGTTCACAAAATGCATGGCTGTGGTAGCAGCATTTCTCCGCACTCAGGGAATATTCGTCTTCCCTTACTTAGACGACTGGCTCATTCGAGCCCCTACAGTGCCAGAAGCCAGCTCTGCTCTGTTTCACACAATGCGAATCCTTCAGTATTTGGGACTGGTCATAAACCTCCCAAAATCCAATCTTGCTTCCACTCAGTTCCTAGAGTTCATAGGAGCTCATCTGGATACCAGGCAGACAAGGGCTTTCCTTCCGCAGCCCCAAGCAGTGCTCAAACCTTGTCTCACTGCTCGGGAAATGCTACAATTGCTAGGCCACATGGCATCCACCGTGCATGTGGTTCCTTATGCTCACCTTCCTATGCGAGCAACCCAGTGTACTTTATCCACTAAGTGGACACAGGCCTCAGGCTGCCTATCGGACAAAATAACAAACTCAAATCATCTTATTTCATCCCTCCATTGGTGGCAATCACCCAGAAACCTTCTGGTGGGGTCTCCTTTCCAGCAGCCCCTGTCCCAAGCCACCCTAACAGATGCATCACAGGTGGGATGCATCTCTCTACCCAGGGTACCTGGACTCGACAGGAGGCCCGTCTTCACATCAACCTCCTGGATCTCAGAGCAATCTTCTTTGCTCTTCGAATATTTCACGCCCAGCTCAGCTACAAGACAGTCCTAGTTCAAACGGACAATCAGGTAGCTATGTTCTATGTGAACAAGCAGGGCGGAACAGGCTCTCTGTCGCTATGCAACGAAGCTTTGCGACTATGGGCCCTCGCCAGAGAGCATCAGATTCATCTCCTTGCGGTGTATCTTCCAGGCATCCAAAACTCTTGGGCAGACAAACTCAGTCGAGTTCGGCTTCCACACGAATGGTCTTTCCACCCAGACCAGGTTGCCCAAATATTTCAGATTTAGGGAACCCCGGACATAGACCTCTTTGCAAGTCCGCTGAATGCCAAACTTCCCCGGTTCTTTTCCAGAATTCCGACTCCATGTTGTCAGGCAAGGGACGCCTTCCTCCTCCACTGGGGTCAGGACTTCCTATATGCCTTCCCACACATTCCCCTCATCCCCAAAACCCTATTCAAGCTTCAGAGAGACAGAGGTCATATGATCCTCATAGCTCCATGTTGGCCACAGCAAACGCAGTACCCTCTGCTCCTACATCTCTCTCAAGCTCCGCCTCTGGAGTTGGGATCCGCTCCAGATCTTCTCTCCCAAGAGGATGGGATGCTCTGGCATCCGAATCCCCAGTCTCTGCATCTCAGGGCCTGGTTGCTGAAAGCCTAGAACGTTAGGATCTTAACCTTTCCCAACAGGTAAAGGATATCCTTCATGCTTCTAGGAAGCCCTCCACAAGATGCTCGTATGCCTTTAAGTGGAAAAGGTTTACCATATGGTGCTCACAGAAGGGTCTTAACCCTCCTGCGATACCTCTAGAATCGATACTGGAGTATCTCCTTCATTTGTCAAATGCAGTTCTCAAGACAAATTCAGTAAGAGTCCATCTTAGTGCTATTGCAGCTTCTTACAAGCCTCTAAGTGGACAACCTATTTCCTCTCATCCTCTCATAGCGAGATTTATGAGAGGCCTTCTTTTAACAAAGCCTCCCATTAAGCCACCACTGGTGGCATGGGACTTAAATCTGGTGCTCGGGCAGCTCATGAAACCGCCCTTTGAACCATTAGCCACTACATCTCTGAAATTCCTTTTTGGAAAGTCATCTTCCTCATTTCAATCACATCAGCACGTCGCATCAGTGAATTGCAAGCGTTAGTGGCTGATCCTCCTTATACGAGGTTCCACCATGATAAGGTAGTTCTTAGTACTCATCCACACTTTATGCCAAAGGTGGTTTCGCCTTTTCATTTAAACCAAGCGGTTTACCTTCCTGTATTCTTTCCGAGGCCTCATGCCTCCAGTGCAGAAAGGAACCTTCATACCTCGGACTGTAAAAGAGCTTTGGTCTTTTACTTGCAAAGGACACAGCAACATAGAAAATCTTCTCAACTCTTTGTTGCTTTTGATCCTAGTCATTTGGCACTTCCAGTTTCCAAAAGAACTCTAACTGGATTGCTCATTGCATATCCTTTGCCTATGAGAGTAGGAACCTTCCTCTTGAAGGCCATGTCACAGCTCACAATGTGAGAGCCATGGCAGCCTCAATGGCTCATCTTCACTCTGTCTATCGACAACATCTGTCGAGCAGCTACTTGGGCTTCGGTTCATACCTTCACAGCCCACTACTGCTTAGACAAGGATTCCCGCCGGGATGCCTTGTTTGGCCAGGGTGGTGTTCAACACCTTTTTTCAGATTTAATCAACTCCTACCCACCGTCCCTGGTAGGATGCCAGAGATCGATGGGGGAAGTATGGCCCTTTCACAAGGCCTAACAACTTTCTGGGGACATCTCCCTGGCATCTGCAGCTAGGGAGTCCCCATATGTGAAGACTACATTTCTGCTTGTTCCTGGCGATAGCGTAGTTACTCACCTGTAACAGGTGATCTCCGGGAAGAGCAGGAATTTAGTCTTCATAACACACCCACCTCCCCTAGGAGTTGTATCTCTCTCTCTCTCTTTTTCTCTCCCTCTCTCTTTTGTCTCAGCTATAAACTTAACTGGAGAGGGACAGTTGGAAAGGCGGGAAGGCAGCATGCAGTCGCTGTGGATGCTCCCAAAAGCTTTCCTATTGGATGCTGGGGAGCGTTCCCGTGCAGGCTCCGTCGGTACCGACGATACCCATATGTGAAGACTAAATTCCTGCTGTTCCCGGAGATCACCTGTTACAGGTGAGTAACTACACTATACTGTATTAAGTATCTATTCACCAGAGCCATTCTGTTGGTAGCCTTTACCTGGGACACTTTCACTCTATTTATTTATTTTATTTAACAGTTTTTTTTAATACCGCTTTATCATTTCAATCAAAGCAGTTTACATTATAACTTAAACTTGGTAATGTCCATAAAACAGGGACATTGATAACTTGGATTTTTCTGAGCAATGGAGGGTTAAGCGACTTGCCCAAGGCCACAAGGAGTGTTAGTGGGAATTGAACCCTGGTCTCTTGGTTCCCAAGCCAGTGCTCTAACCATTAGGCTACTCCTCCACTCCTATGTCTCCCAAAACTGTTCAGTTTTATTTATTAACTTATCTGAGCAAGGCAGTATCAGAAGATTTGCTGAAATACTAGTACACATCTAGCACCCATGTCAAATTTAATTCTCTGCTCACTCAGCTGAAGAAATCGGATTTGTCTTACATGATCTCCCTCCGGTAAAATCATGCTGCCTTGGATACTGCAGTTCACTAGACTTAAGATATCACTATCCTTTCCCTTAGAAGAATCTGAAGTTAAACAAAACCAGTCTCTAATTTTCATCTTTCTCCGTTATCACTTTTATAGAGACATCTGCCCTTCTCCATTGCCACAGAACAATTCCCGCAGTCACAGCAGAACCACTCAGAGCCCCCTTATTTTATTTGTTATTTGCAGTCTCTTTTATACCGCGCTATTCAACATCAGTGCGGTTTACAATGAACATAAGAGTTGCACATCTCAATTTCGTGATTTGTGCTTACAGTGAAACAGGTATAATAACTTGGGTATACATTAAACAGGAAAATTAAACTTGGGTATGCATTAAGCAGGTATAACAGGTAAAATAGGGTATAAATAACCAGTCCCTTAACAAGGAGACACGATGAATAAATACATAAATTTATTTAACCAGTTTTCTATACCACCTTAGCCTTCAATCAAAGCAGTTTATGTAATCACTACAAATGGGTACTGGATACATTCCCTTGACCCCAAAGGGAACTCAATCTATGTGTACCTGAGGCAATGGAGGGTTAAATGGCTTGCCCAAGGCCACAAGGAGTGCCTATTGGCTTAGAAACCCTAGTCCCTCTGGCCTGAGATTGCTGTCCCCAGGTGGGACTTGACTCCCCAGCGCTCCGGCCTGAGGTACCATGTCCTAACCACTAGACTACTCCTTCCCCCTTAATATGGTTATGGTTGACTTTATTTGATATAGCGCAGAACATATACGATCTATGCGGTTTACAATCATGTTAAAACATAGGAAAGAAATCCATTTAATATAGACAGAAAAGATAAAAGGAATAAAATCAAAACACTACAGTATCAGGGATAACAGGGAGGGGCAGTAGGACAAGGAGGAGGAAAAGGGAAGGAAGGCTGGGTCTGCCTAGTTCCTGGCCTACAGATAAAGGCAACCTATGAGAGTGTGCATGGAAGGCTGAAGGTGGTCTAAAAAAGAAACATCTTCAGTAATTTTCTAAAACTTTTAAAGTTTAGTTCCATCCGTATCAGGGCAGGCAAGCAATTCAGAATGTGTCAGTACAAAGAAGGCCATATTATGGTTGAATTCATATTTAATGGAGACAGGAGAGGGAAGGTGTAGCTTAAAGCCATGTAATGATTGGAGCACTCTGGCAGGGGCATATAGAGAAACCAGGGAAGAAATATACTCTGGGGTGGCATCTTGGATTGCTTTATGAACAAGGGACAGCACTAAACTGAACACTGAAAGAGAAAGGTAATCAATGGTGAATAAGCAGAGGTATGTTGCAGGATTGAATCTGCAGCCTGAGTAAGGCTCATATCCCTTCTGTGTCAGTTCTTTTCCACTTTCAGTTCGTTCCCCTAAAATTTTCTTCATTAACTGGTATATAATTTTGTAGTTCTCTAGGAACAAGCAGAAAGTCAGTCATTACATATGGGTGACATCGGCGCTGATGGAGCCCTTGTGAAAGCATATCCCCAGCTTTCAAAGAAAGCCTTTGGGAGATGCCACCACGCATGTGTGGTCCCCTTCCCGCCAAAGGGTGCCATTTTGCTCAGTCTTCTTTTTTCTGCAGAGCCCAACAGACATCTGTCTTTTTTTCCCTGGAAAAAGTTGATAAATTCATGTGGGAAAAAATGCCTTTTCCTTATCTGTTTGTGACCGGTCCCTTTCCTGCCTTCAAGCACACTTGCCCAAGCATCACTTCTCAGAACTGTTCTAGGTTTTTTTCCCTGGCGCGATTCTTGTCTTTTTCCGTCCGCTGGCTACTCCTAGGGTCTTTTCCCTCACCGGGGTACTTTTCCCCCCAATGGCCAGCGGATTCAAGAAGTGTGATTGGTGTGCAAAAAATATGTCACTTACAGATACACATAATTGCTGCCTCTGATGTCTAGGGGCCGACCATGACCCGGAGGTCTGCTCCCTCTGTAAAAAGATGTCCGTGAAGGCCACCCAGCATCGTCAGCAGAAGCAGGACCGGTTCTCAGAGTCCTGTAATGTCCCCACGGCGCCTGACCGGGATTGCGGACACTCTGACAAGGGTTCTCCGGAGCAGGAACACACAAAGAAGAAATCCTCGAGGACCTTATCCTGGGACTTGGACATGGCGGAAAAGTCCTGCGCCTGATCCCACAGCCTGCAGAGGGAGCTCAAGGAATTGGAGCGGGAGCGGCCAGCTGAAGTTTCCTGAATGGACGTGGAGGCTCCCAGCGACAGGACCCAGACTCCAAAACTTGTCTCATCGAGGACTCCCACTCTTCACCAACGCCAAACCTGGTGTCTGCTTCGAAGGCTGCACCTCCTGAGTGAGAAACCAGGATGATGGAGCTGGAGCGTAGTCTCATTGCTTTCCTCGCCTCCCAGCATGCGCCGATGGCCGGCACCACCAGTACATCCGCTGATACCACAGGGACCTTGTTACCGAGGACTCCCCTGGTTGTTGAGCCGATCCTCGTGAGCCCAAAGCTTTGAGTAGATCCTCAGTGAGGGTCTCTATCTCGCTTCCACTCCTTGGGAGCAAGATCCTCTCTGGTGAGCGCTTATGACTCTGGCCACGTAGCCACTGCGGGCCCGACCTGGGTCCTACACCCCAGAACTGGTCAGCCGAGGAGTCCTCCACTGACTACTCCGACTGGGAGTCAGAGGGCAAGGCATCCCAGGAGATGTGGAAGCACCGTAATTTCCCATCAGATCCGTCTCCCCCAACGTCAAGGCGTTGGTCCCCACCAGAGGACACATCGTTCCTCAAGTTTGTCTGGGATATGTCGAAGACTTTGTCCTTCAACATGGAGTCGGAGGAAGACCCTTGTATGGAGGAACTCTAAATCCTCCAATACAAAGCCCCACCCAAGGAGGCCCTGACAGTTCCTGTCCCCGCCATCCTCGGGCGGCTTCTCCTTTGCATGTGGGAGACACCGGCGTCGGTGCCCATAGTTAGCTGATGTCTGGACACCATGTACCAAGTTCATCGGGGATCTGGCTTCTGAAAGTCACAATTGCCAAATACCTCCATGGTGGTGGAGTTGACTATATGCCGGCAGAAAAGCCAGACGACTCCTCTCCTGTGTCCCCGGGCAGGGAGTCCCATGCCCTCGATATCCTTGGCTGCAAATGCTACCAGGGTTCAATGCTGGCCTGCCGAATCCAAGCCTACCAGCTGTATGTCGGCATATATTTTTGGGACCTGACAAAGGAACTTGTAGGTTTCTCAGTAGGCCTTGAAGGGGAACACTTCCAGCAGTTCCAAACCTCAGGAAGTGAGTCGGGGAGTGCTCGAAGTATATGTCTCGAGCTGCCAATGACAGCTTCAAGTCAAATGCAATGGTAGTTGCTGAAGGTATTGGCGTTAGACGTCAGGCCTGGCTCCAGGCATCAGATCTCAAGCAGTGGGTGCAAGAGAAGCTCCTTGACATCCCCTGCCTCACTGAAAACTTATTTGGCAAAGCTGATGGAGGAGAAGATGGTGGAAATCAAGACAGAGTATCTTATGAGGGTTCAGCTCTCCAGGAAGACTTCCACACTCCCTAAAAGAAACCACTGGGAAGAGGCCTCCATTCCAGAGAAAGGGCCAACCTTACCAGGGCTACCCCCACTATCGGGCTCCCCAGACCCCGTAGCAGGGTCACGAGAGCAAAGGAGCAGGCCAACGCTCTCGCAAGCCTAAGGGCTCCAAGACCCAGACCCCAGCTCCTGGTTTTTGACTCCCTGAGCATAGCCTCTCCACCCTCGGGAGAGCAGCTACCAAAGGGGGGAGGGGGTGTCTGGTACACTTTGCTCATCGGTGGCCTGCTATCACCACAGACTCCTGGCACTCCAAGTAGTCACAGAATGCTATCTCCTTCACCTGGACCTCCCTCTTTCTTGACAGGAGAGCTCTCTCGGACTACAGGAACTCGCAGGCCCCCTCACGGACAGAGCTGTGGAACCAGTACCCCATCACCTCAAGGGTAAGGGGTTCTACTCCTGGTACTTTCTGGTCTAAAAAAGAACAGGGGGCCTAAGGCCTATCCTAGACTTGTGAAATCTGAACAAGTTCTTGGTGCAGGAGAAGTTCAAGATGCTCTCCCTTGGAACATTGCTGCCTTTCCTCCAGCAGGGAGACTGGCTATGCTCCTTAGATCTAAAGGCTGTTTATACACACGTCCTCATTCATCCCAGTCACAGGCAGTACCTAAGATTCATGGTTGGGGGCAACCACTACCAGTACAGAGTACAAACCCTTGGTCTTCACCAAATGCCTAGCAGTGGCAGCTGCCTACCTCAGTCTCCAAGGAGCCTTTGTCTTCCCATATCTGGATGACTGGCTCGTAAAGGGAGTCATGGCCACCGAGGTGCAACAGGCCATAGCCCACACCATCAGTATCCTACAGTATCTGGGGTTTGTGATAAACCACCCCAAGTCCCACTTCACTCCTACACAGGGCCTGTAGTTCATAGGGACTCGACTGGACATTCTTCAGGCCAAGGCCTTTCTCCCCGGTTCTGGCCACCAAGGTACAACACCGTCACACAGTGTCAGCGCGGTCCATGCTCCGTCTGCTGGGCCACATGGCATCCACAGTCCATGTTCCCAACGCCCACCTTCACATACGGGCAGCCCAGTGGTGCCTCTGCTCCCAGTGGACACAAGCCACAGGCTGGCTCTGGGACAAAGTTTTAGTGACCCGCAAGCTAACAGAATCACTCGACTGGTGGCAGGCCACAGCACCTGCAGGAGGGTGATCTGCTGGAGCTCAGGGCCTTTCACCACTGCCTGCAGCACCAGTCTGTGCAGGTCCAGACAGACAACCAGGTCACAGTGTTCTGCCTGAACAAACAAGGGGTCACAGTGTCCCACCATCTCTGCCAGGAGGCAGTTGCCCTCTGCTCATATGCGATCAGCCAAGGAATGCTCCTCAGAGCAGTGTACCTTCCGGGCCAGGACCGTGTCCTAGTGGACAGACTGAGCAGGCTCTTCCTGCTGCACGAATGGTGACTAGACCCCAGGGAGGCACAGCAGCTCTTCCGACTCTGGGGCACCTTGAGTCTGGACCTCTTTGCCAGCCTGACCAATGCTCAGCTCCCCCTCTCCTGCTGTCACCAGCTGCACCCATTCTGGGTAGTGGTGGGGGCCTTCTATACGCCTTCCCTCCCACGCCACTAATTGCCCAGACCCTCTTCAAGGTCCTGCGGAACAAGGCTTCTCTGATCCTGGTGGCCCAGGCAGCCTTGGTTCCCTCTGTTGCTCCACCTCTTGACGGAGCCCCCGGTCCTTCTGGGAAATGCCCCGGGACTACTTACTCAGGAGGAGGGTTCCCTTGTCCACCCCAACCTGGAGTTCCTGACATTAACAGCATGGCCCCCTTCAACCTCCCAAGGAAGTGGAGGAGGTCCTCCTGGCTTCTTGTAAGCACTCCACGAGATGGGCCTACACCCTCAAGTGGCACAGATTCTCAGTGCACTGCGCAGAGCAGCGGATTGACCCATTCTCTTGCCATGTGCACACAGTGCTGCAGTACTTGCTTCACTTCTCATAAGCTGGACTCAAGTCCATCTCCATCAGGCTTTCGGCGCATCATCATTCTATGGAGGGTAAACCACTCTCTGTTCAGCCCCTCATTACTCAGTTCATGTGGGATCTCCTGCTCTCTAAGTCTTCCATCCACCTGCCCCTGGCAGAATGGGACCTCAACATGGTCTTGACACAGCTCACCAAGCCACCATTTGAGCCTCTGGCTACCTGCTATATCAGGGGTCTCAAACACGCGGCCCGCGGGCCGCATGCGGCCCGCGAGAGACCTTTGTGCGGCCCGCGATGCCCAGGAAAAAAAAAAACCGGCTTCTGCTGCTGCTGCCGCCGCGGGAAAATTAAACTTTACAAAAAAGCTGGCTGCTGCCGCGGGCGGTAGCAGCAATATCGCAAGTCCCGCCCCCCATCCCTTCCTGCTTGCCTTGCGTGTGAGTTCTTCTCTGCTTCGCGACTCTGTTAAGCTCGCCGGGGCAGATGGTAAATTCCCCATCTGCCCCGGCGAGCTTAAAAGAGTCGCGAGGGAGAAGCTCTCCCTTCGCGGCTCTGAAAGCCGAAGCAGAGAAGAACTCACAAGCAAGGTAGGCAGGCAAGCAGGAAGGGATCTGCCGGGGGGAGGGAGGGAGGGAGGGAGTAGGACTTGATGTGGGCTGCTGGGGGGGGGAGCAGGACTTGAGGTGGGCTGCGGGGGGGGGGAGCAGGACGTGAGGTGGGCTGCTGGGGGGGGAGCAGGACTTGATGTGGGCTGCTGGGGGGGGGGAGCAGGACTTGATGTGGGCTGCTGGGGGGGGGGGAGCAGGACTTGATGTGGGCTGCGGGGGGGGGAGCAGGACTTGATGTGGGCTGCGGGGGGGGGGAGCAGGACGTGATGTGGGCTGCTGGGGGGGGAGCAGGACTTGATGTGGGCTGCTGGGGGGGGGAGCAGGACTTGATGTGGGCTGCTGGGGGGGGAGCAGGACTTGATGTGGGCTGCTGGGGGGGGGAGCAGGACTTGATGTGGGCTGCTGGGGGGGGGTAGGACTGGAAATGGGGTGATGGGGGTTAGGACTGGAGGTGGTCTGATTGGGGGGCTAAGACTGAAAATGGTGTTATGGGGGGGCTAAGAATGAAGATGGGGCGATGGAAGGGTTAGGCCTGGAAGTGGGCTGTTGGGGGGCTTAGGACCGATAATGGGCTATGGGGGGGGGGGCTAGAACTGGTAATGGACTGGGGGGGGTGCTATGACTGGAAATGGGCCGAGTAGAAGGGGGAGCTTGAACTGCAAATAGCTGATGGGGACAGGGTCTTGGAATGGTAATGGGCTGAGTGGAAGGGGGCTTGGAAAGGAAATGGGCTGGGAGGGGAGGGAGCTAGGACTGGAAATGGGCTGATGATGCGGGGACTAGAAGGGAGCGGATGCTGGGTGGGGCAGGAGCTAGAAGGGAGTTGATGTTGGGGGACGATTAGAATGGGATGAGGCTGGGAGAGTGAAATGGAGAGGGGAAATATATTTAGTGTGGGAGGGAAGAAAAATCTACAATTGGCCGGGTATTGGGAGAGTAAGTGGGGATTGAGGATGGAGGGGTAAAATTTGAGTGGATGAAATAGGAATGAGGAAAGAGCAAAAGGAGAATGATTAGTATGTTAAAGCAGATGTAGAGAGAATGGAAAAAAACTAGGAAAGAAGAAAGGACAAATGGACAGCAGACGATGGAGAGTTAGCAGAAGACACGAAGAAACCAGAAGAAAGTGGCTGGAACAATTGCAACTGAAAAAAAAATGCACAAAAGGTAGAAAAATATCTCTTTATTTTGAATTTATTAACTGAAATATGTCAGCTCTTGGAAATGTGCATCTTTAACGTCTGCACTTTATTTAATACAAGAGGAAATCAATGTATAGTTTTATTTCTACAGTGTTGTACATTCTAAGTTTGGCTTTTGGGGTTCCCAGTTTAATTGTCTTCCTGTTTCTAAATTGTGATTCCTTGTTTGGTGATGGTGTATGTTCTGCATGTGTAACTGAGCTGAGGTATTCTGTTTATGTAATTCCTATTTGACATTGCCACTTGTTCTCTTTCCCGAGTAGGTCATGTATTGTTGTTCTCTGAAATGTGTTGATTTAATATTTGCAGTGTTGCCTTTTGATAGTTAGGGTATGGTGCTTTGTGAGTCCTGGTAGTGCTGTTAGGACACGGCAGGTTTGCTATGGGTTCTAAATGAGCAGTGTTTCTAGTAGTTCCTAATGTGCCTGGTGGTTGGCACTGGTTTATAGTAATGTAGAAATCTTTTAGTCTTTCTTTATCCATACACTCATTAAGAGGCATGTTTACTAAAAGTTAGTGTATGGTAACATTATGCAAATATTTATGCAAATGTGCCCTTATGCAAATGATGCCCTTATGCAAATGAGGCCTGCGTCTTGTGCGGCCCCCGGGTTACTCTACAAGTCCTCATTTGGCCCTCAAAGCAATTTGAGTTTGAGACCCCTGTGCTATATGCATTACCTCTCACGGAAGGTTGTCTTCTTGGTGGTGCTCATCTCTGCCCACAGAGTCAGCACTATTCAGGCCTTGGTGGCTGAGCCACCCTACACCAGATTCTACAAGAACCAAGGGCATGCTTCGCATCCACTCTTCTGAAGGTGGTATCTGCATTCTACCTTAATCAGGAGGTGGTGGTCCCCACCTTCTTCCCACAGCCCCATGCCGACAAGGCGGCAGCCGTTCTCCATACTCTGGACTGTAAGAGGGCTCTGTCCTTGTACCTGCATCATACCCAGGGCTACCGCAGAGCCTCACAGATTTTCATTTCCTATGACCCCAGTTGCCTGGGGGAGGCTGTTACCAAGCGGACCCTGTCCACCTGGGTAGCGGACTGCATCGCCTTCACCTATGATCAGCCCGGGCTTTTGTTGGAGTGCCGGGTCAAGGCACACATCATCAGGGCTATGGAAACCTCTGTTGCAAGCTTGTGCTCTGTCTCTATGGCAGACATCTGCCTGGCTGCCACCTGGTCCTCAGTCCACACCTTTGCAGCTCACTACTGCCTGGGGAGGGAGTCCCGACGGGACAGAGCCTTCGGCCAGGCCATACTCCATAATCTCTTTGAGGTCTAGGCAACTCCTACCCTTCGACCCTTGTTCAGGCTACCAGACTGATGGTTCTCCCTGGACTCTGGGGTCCTTAGAGTCTCTCCTCAGACTCGCTTGCAGCTTTGCCGTATTTTTCTACAGGTTCCCAGTAGCTTGTATCTAGGGAGTCCCTTATGTGAGGACTGATTTCCTGCTTGTTCCTGGAGAAAGCGTAGTTACTCACCTGTAACAGGTGTTCTCCAAGCGCAGCAGGAATCGGTCCTCACAACCCTCCCTCCTCCCCATGGAGTTGCTGTATTTTACCATCATCTTTTGTCTACTCTAGCTATGTCATCTGACTGAGCAAGATGGAACCCTTGGGTGGGAAGGGGACCACACGTGTGGTGGCATCTCCCAAAGGCTTATTTTTTTTTTAAAGGTGGGGAGTTCTTTTGTGAGTGCTCCGTAGGCACTTATGTCACTCATGTAAGGACTGATTCCTGCTGTCCCTCGAACACCTGTTACAGATGAGTAACTACACTTTCTAATAGGATAGATCCCACACATGAACAGCTGTGTGTTTCAAACATGACTCTGCTTTTAGGCTCCTACTTAAGCAAAAGAGGTTTAACAATGAGTCTTCACATATGGTGTGTGTTCATAAACAAATTAATAATTTGAGTGGCTCTTGAAGCAATAGAGATATTACTTGTGATCTTGAGAGAAGCAGAATTCAATCTTTTTGAGTTACAGCCTGGAAAGTAAGGTCTTGGCCCAGGAACTGACCCTAGGTTTTCCTCATTGCACTAGGCAGCATTGGCACTGATTTCACTGTGATAACTCTTGAATTAGCTTAGTGAGTTGGTGACAGCCATTTATGAGGAATCAGATAAAATGCCTTGCTGAAATCTAAATAAATCACATCTAGCTTTCTCCCCTTCATAAGTGATTTTATAAATAAACCGAATGCCCCAAATATAGGCCCTAAAATGACTGGGTTAGGAACTGGTTGAGTGGGAGACAATAAAGGGTAATGGTACATGAAGTTCACTCTAAGGAAAGGAGCCTTACCAGTGGTTTGCTGCAGGGATCAGTCCTTGGTGCCATTCTTTTCTACAGTTTTGTAAGTCTTATTGCATAAGCCCTGTTGGAAAGTTGGGGAGGGGGGGTTGCAGATGACACCATAATGTGCAACAGGGCAGACACTCTGGAAGGCATGGAAAAACGCACAGAGAGATGTAGGGAAACTTGAAAAAAGGTCTAGAATGTGACGATTCAGTGCTAAAATAAAGGGTCACACTTTTGGCCTACAAAAGCTCAAGGGTGTGATACAATATAGGGAATGAAGTTCTGTGCAGAAAACAAGAGTGGGACTTGGGCGTGATCGTACCTAATCTTAAGGTGACAAAAGCCAGAAGGATGCTTGGGTGCATAGAGAGAAAAATGGCCAACAGGAAAAATTAGGCGATATTGCCTCTGACACAAGTTAGACAACACAATGTTTAAACAAAAAAAACCCTAATTTGTGGTGTGCAATATCTGAATCTTGAGGAATAATTTATTTGTGCACCTAAGAACATATAAAATGCCATACTGGGCCAGACCAAGGTCCATCAAGCCCAGTATCCTGTTTCCAACAGTGACCAATCCAGGTCACAAGTACCTGGCAGGTTCCCAAAAAGGGTATATAGGATCCACAATGCTTATCCTGGGGTAAGCATTGGATTTCCTGAGTCATCTTTAATGGTTTATGGACCTTTCCTCCAGGAACTTGTCCAAACCTTTTTTAAACCCAGCTACACTAACAGCTTTTTCTACATCCTCTGGTAACGAATTACAGAGTTTGATTATGTGTTGTCAAAAACTATTTTCTCTTATTGCTCTTAAATGGGTTATATTGTAGCTTTATTGCATGTCCCCTAGTCATTCTATATTTTGATGGAGTAAACAACTTATCTACAGTACCTGTTCCACTCCATTCATTAATCCATAGACCTATCATATCTCCCCTCAGTTGTCTCTTTTCCAAGTTGGAGCCCTAACCTTTAAGCCTCTCCTTATAGGGGTATCATTCCATCCCCTTTACCATTTTGGTGGCTCTTCTGTGCACCTTTTCTAATTCTGCTATACCCTTTTTAAGATACGGTGACCAGAATTGCACACAATATTCAAGGTGCGGTGGCATGGAATGATAGAGGCAATATAAATATTCTTGATTTTATTCTCCATTCCTTTCCTTATTATTCTATTTGCTTTCTTGTCTGCCACTGCACATTGGGTAGAGGTTTTCAATGTATTATCCACGATGATGCCTAAATATTTTTCCTTGGTGGTGGTTCCTAATGTGGAACCCTGCATCGTGTAACCATAGTTTGGGTGTTCTTTCCTAGATGCATAACTTTGCACTTGTGCACATTAAATTCATCTGCCATTTGGATGTCCAGTATTCCAATTTATCAAGGTCCTCTTGCAATTTTTCAAAATCCTCTTATGTTTTGACAACTTTGACTAATGTCTCATCTACAGATTTGGTCACCTCACTCGTTATTCCCATTTCCAGGTCATTTATAAATATATTAAAAAGCAGCAGGGCCAGCACAAATCTCTGGGGTATTCCACTATTCAGCTTTCTTCATTGAGAAAATTGGCGATTTAGCCCTACTCGCTGCTTTCTATCTTTTTAACTAGTTCCTGATCCACAATAGTACACTGCCTCCTATCCCATGACTTTTTAATTTTGCCAAGAGTCTCTCATGAGTGATCTTTTCAAAGGCTTTCTGAAAATCCAGATACAGTATATCGACCTGCTCACCTTTATCTGTTTGTTCACACCTTCAAAAAAAAAAAATAACAGATTAGTCGACAAGAATTTCCTTGGCTAAATCCATGTTGGCTTTCTCCCATTAAACCAAGGCTACATATCTATCTGTTCAGTAATTTTATTCTTTATAATGGTTTCTACCTATCAATGACAAGTTTTTCTCTTATCTACATATGAGAGAGATATGTGTATACATTGAAAATATTTGTCAATGATCTAAATATGTGATAGGGGAGACGAGAGAGATTTTAAAACTTCCAAAGTATAAATGCAGAAGAGGTAAAGCTCTTTCAATTTAAAGGAAATGCTGGTATGAGGTTATATGCTAAGGGGAAAATGGATTACTCAGAAGTAATCTGAGGAGGAGGGTTTTGTTTTTTTTTGTGGGATGCATGGAACAGCCTCCCAGGGGGATGTGGTAAAGATGAGGATGGTATCTGAATTCAAGAATGCATGGGACAAGTGTAGAGGACCTCTGAGGGATTGGAAGGGATTGTAGTGCTATTGATGATGCTGCCCCCAAAACAAAAGAAAGCTTTGAAAACCCCTCAATAAGTGGAGGAGTGGCCTAGTGGTTGGGGCAAGGTACTTCAGGCCGGAAGGTCGGGGGTTCAAATCCCACTAGAGGACAGCAACCTTGGGCCGGAAGGACTGGGGTTTCCAGTCCCACAGGTGCTCCTTGTGGTCTTGGGCAAGCCACTTAACCCTCCATAGCCCATGTTCCCTGTAAAATAGTTATCTCCAAGTTATTATAATGCCCTGTTCAATGTAATTTCAGTTTGTTCAATGTAAACCGCACTGATGCAGAATAGCGCGGTATATAAGAGAATGTAATAAAATAAATAAATAAATAAATAAAATAAATCAGGTAAATGACATGGGAAACAAAATAAAAGGGAAACTTGTGGCACGCACATCCCTACAGGATACCAGGTGTACATATGTTTTTTAAGTGAAAGAGATTCTTCATCTGGTGTGCTATAAAATGATCACAACCCCAAGCTGCACAGTTTGTTCTATATCATCTTTATCAACTACGCCTACAAACATCCTCTATCAGCATGCGGTCAACCTGTCATGTCCCCATCGATAAGCTTCCATTTCCGCAATGTTCAATTATTTCTCTATTCATGAAACAACTGTTCCATGTCAAGCCACTAAGCCACTACCTGAGCCAGTGGAGTCCATTTCACTCCCATATTGGCTGAAAAGTGTACATACTTGTTTATTTATTTATTTACATTCTCTTATATACTGTGCTATTCTGCATCAGTGCGGTTTACATTGAACAAACTGAAATTACATTGAACAGGGCATTATAACTTGGAGATAACTATTTTACAGGGAACATGGGCTATGGAGGGTTAAGTGGCTTGCCCAAGACCACAAGGAGCACCTGTGGGACTAGAAACCCCAGTCCTTCCAGCCCAAGGTTGCTGTCCTCTAGTGGGATTTGAACCCCCGACCTTCCGGCCTGAAGTACCTTGCCCCAACCACTAGGCCACTCCTCCACTCCACTTGTAAAGGTTACTTCAACTAGAAGAATGTATTTCAAACCTTGGTTACTTTTGAACTGTATGCTCTGCTTCATCTCATCAAAGCAGTCCTTTCTACTCATCCATATGACAGGTAGTTATGCCTTCTTGTGTCAATGAGGAAATAATGGTACCTGTATTTTGCTCTATACGGCATAAGAATCCACATAAGAAATCCTTTCATACTGAAAAAAAGGCTTTCTTATTATCTTAACATGACTGAATCCATTAGAAAGTCTATGCCACTGTTTTTTTTTTTCCTTTAACCCCTACATAGTTGGTATTCCAGTAGGTAAGAGAGCTTTAGCATATTGGCTAGCATCCAGATTGGTAGTGCTCTAATAGGTAAAGTGAAACCTGATTAAATCAGAACCACTGGTCTTTTTGAAAGTTGTTTCACTGGATACCATACACAAAATAATGACTTGGTCCTGTCTTTGCACAACTGCTTGGATCAGTCCACAATTGGGTAGTTGGGAATTGCCCTTCAGGGAAAATGGCTGATAACTTGGTAAGCCCCCTTCTTGCATGTTCTTGTCTGATGTTCTGGGGCACCAGCTGCGGCTCAAGTCTTACTTTAGCAATTACACTGGAAATCTTTCTTCATTGTATATAAATATGATATTGACTTTGTGGGAACAAGAATGTTACAAATACCTAAGGGCTGAAGTCGGTGGTTTTGAACCCTGTCTTCGGGGACGCCCAGGCCAGTCAGGTTTTCAGGATATCTTCAATGAATATGTATATGATAGATCTGCATACAATGGAAGCAGTGCATGCAGATCTATCACATGCATATTCATTGTGGATATCCTGTAAACCTGACTAGCCTGGGAGTCCAAGAGGACTGGGTTGATAACTACAGTTAAATGAAAACAAGAGATTTGATTGTGTGATACCCATTATTTAATTAACCTGAGGAGACTTCAGCAATTAGTGATGCTTTTAATCTTTGGAAAAGGGGCATCCACAGCTTATGTTTGCCATGCTTGGAGTGTGCATAAAAATATGAGATCAGAGCCTGCTTAAGCACTGGGTAGACAAGGATAGGTTGCCCTTGGGCACCAATGAACAGCAGCTGAGGCTGCAGAACAATATTTATATACCACCTAATCGCACAATTCAATATAACAAGACACAATAAACCTGATAAGACAGGAACAAATTAATGCATCATAGAGCATCAGCATACATCAGTGCCAGAAGTCTGGATAAATAAATGGGCTTTTAATGCTCTATGAAACTGCAATATATCTGTGCACTCTTGAATGTTCAGGTAAACAGTTCCAACTATGTAGCACGTAACTCATACCTGAGCTTTTATGCATTATTTGCAGACTGCCAGTATACAAACAATTACTACTTAACATATGTACTTGCACAAAATGCAGCAGCCAGAACCATTATGAAGGTATACCCTTTTGAACACAACACCTACATTAGCTAATCTACACTAGCTACCAATACAAAGCAGGATAAACTATAAAACACTAATAACAACCTTCAAGGCATTAAATAATATGGCTCCACCTACACTAAACAAACTCATCACTAAAGAATCAACTAAAACTCCTCACAGGAGAGGCTATACAAATAAAATAATGATCCCAAAAGACTTCACAAAGGCCAAAAAGATAACCAACAAAAAAGCTTTTTCACATGCAGCCCCTATCCTTTGGAACGCCCTCCCAGAAGAAATAAGAACATTAATTGATATTAAGGAGCTCCGAAAAAATTTGAAAACCTATCTATTTATCTCACACTATGGCCCAATGACAAACTCCCTCTCCCAATCAGAAAATGGATAACAGAATATTAGACTGATACAAGACAAAAATGGTATCAGACCAATAAGGACACTAATAAGAACAATTAAACTACTCAATTGCCACCACCCTAAGAACCCTCAATGAAATGTTATAATGAACAGATACAATTTAACATTATATATCTACCCATCTGCTTAGCTTTATCTACCCGCACAAAATTATCTAGTAATATATCCAAATTATCTTGCTAAGGTATCTAGTATTTAGTATCTGATACAACCTAATGTATATAGTTCTCAAATGTTTCATGTAAAATGATACTTTTGTTCATAGTTCACCGATGTTCCATCTAAAGTAGCTAGTTTTTAGTCTCTGATGCAACCTAATGTATATAGTTCTCAATGTTTCATGTAAAACTTTTGTCCATAGTTCATTGATGTTCCATGTAAAAACAGACTTGCCGCTCTGTTATTAACTTGTTCTTTGTAAACCGCACTTGAGCACTGGAAGGTGCTGTATATAAGTGATTGTTAAATAAATAAATAAATATGTATAGCATGATAAGACATACTCAGCGCTGTATAAATAGACATTAGAGACAGTCCCTGCACAAGAAAATTTAAAACCTAAATACAACAAACGGGACCAGTGTAAACTGAGAGGAAAAGGTTGTAACTTACAAGGGTGGTAAAGAGGAGAATAAGGGGATCAGGATCTAAAGGCAGCCTCAAAGAGGTGGGTTTTTAATTTGGATCTGAATAGGATCAGGGATGCATCCTGGCATACTAACTCAAGTAGTCTATTCCAGGCGTATAGTGCAGCAAGATGGAACAAACTGAGTCTGGAGTTAGCATTGGAAGAGATGGGCACAGATAAAAGTGATTTACCTGATAAGGATGTAGAGAGATATGAGAAGTAATGAGAAGCTGTAAATTAAATGCACTTGTAAGTCAGGAGGAGAAGTTTGAATTGGATGTGAAAATGGATAGAAAGCCAATGAAGTCACTTATGCAGAGTGAGCACAGCAACACTGGCAGAAGATTAGCTAAAAGGGTCTCTTCATGCTGTTAGTTTCTCTTTCAGCTCTTGGAAACCACTCACACTTTAGTGGGACTGATTAGCCTGTGAAAGAACTGAGGACTGCATAAAAGAATTAAGAATCTTCCAAGGCATTCCTAACAGGGTCTCCATTTCAAATTAAGGTAAAAGAGTGCATCTTTTAATTACTAGCTTTCTGCCTGAGAGCTCTTAAAAGGGTTTTGATCTTCATTTTTAGAAAGAGTTAATCTTCTTTGCTGCTTTATTTTAAAAGGGGAAATACTTGGGGTTTTTTTTAGTGGTGTAAGTTTAAAACTCTGCTGTTAGTTTCATCTCTTTCTCAGCTCTTTGAAGCCATCACACCTCATGAGGTGTTAGTTCCACCCACTACCCCCATCTCCCACCCACTCCATATGAGCATTCTTGCTTTATAGGGCCACCCCCCAATTAGCTACACACAGGAACTTAGGACAGCACGTTTAGAATACACTTAAAATAGCTTAACTGCTTTTTGTTTGAAGGGATAGCTGAGAAACAGGCTGCTACTTTAGTAGGACTCTCTTTTACTTCAACAGGTACCAAAGCTCAACCAACTGAACAATGTCTGAGAAAAATTGTATTGCCAAAGCTGTTGCCCCCATTAAGGCTTCTACCTCTGTCCAGACAGAGATCCTAATGCTAGTCAAAGGACCGGTTCCATGTACAGGATGTCTACATGCTGAAGCTTCCAGGAAATAAGTGGAGGAGCTCAGAGAAGAAGTGGCAAGGCTGAGGAGCATTCAAGACAGTGAAAGGTTCATTGATGAGATGCTCTCCAGCAGAGGTGAGGATGGGAGCCTACAGAAGGACCAAGATTGGACATGTCACCAGGGCCTGTAGAATCACCAATCCAACTCCTCAAGCCCTTGAACTGAAGAACCAGTATGCAGCCCTGGAAGTGCAGGAGGCGGAGGCATTCCAGGAAAGGAATGAACCAGAGCTCGAGCACGCCAAAGTTGCTGAATCAGTGACCACTAGGAAGCGAAGAGTAGTGGTAGTTGGTGACTCTTCTGAGGGGTACTGAGGAATCCATCTGCCGACCAGACTTGATGTCCAGAGAGGTATGCTGTCTGCCAGGTGCCAAAATCCAAGATGTTACAGAGAGTTTGCTGAGACTCATCAAGCCTTCTGACTATTACCCGATGTTGTTCATTCATGTCAGCATAAATGATATTGTTAGGTATCCCTCTGAGCATATCAAGAGTGACTTCATGGCTCTGGGACAGAGGGTGTTCTCTTCAATCCTCCCTGTTGAGGGTAAAGGCTGGGGCAGAGAAGCTTGCATCCTGGAGATAAATGCATTGTTACGTGGATGGTGTCATCGAGAGTGTTTTGGTTTCTTGGACCATGGGATGATGATCCAAGGCATCCATCTGCTTCAGTAGCAGACTGGCTAACCTATTGAAGAGGACTTTAAACTAGATTCATTGGAGATAGGTGAAGAAAGCTCCCAGGAACGTGAAACATTAAATACCTTTATAGAAATAGATTAAAGGGGCAATATCTGGAAAGCAGTGTCTATAAATGTCCGTAGCATAGGAAATAAGATCCCAGACATTTTTCAGATTTGTTAGCGAGAGGAGGAAGGGCAAAAGTGGTATTGTCGGACTCAAGGGTGAAGGGGAGGAATATGAAGAAGCTGATGAGGATAAAGTAGAATTGCTTAACAAATATTTCTGTTCTGTATTCACAGATGAAGGGCGGGAGCAGGACCTCAGAAAACACCCACAAACAGGAATAAAATTGAGGGGCATCTCAAACGATTTTTCAGAGGACTGTGTTCATGAGGAATTAGCTGAACTAAAACTGTACAAAGCAACAGGACCAGATGGGATACATCCAAGAATACTGAAGTAACTTGGGGACATTCTAGCGGTTCCACTGACTGACCTTTTCAATGCCTCTTTGGAGTTGGGGGTGGTGCCAGAGGACTGGAGAGAGGCACATGTGTTCCCTTTACACAAAAGCGGAAGTAAAGATGTGGTTGAAAACTACAGGCCGGTTAATTTAATCTCGGTGGTGAGTAAATTATTGAAAATGCTGCTGAAAGAGAAAATAGTGAGGTTTCTGGAGTCCAACGGATTGCAGGATCCGAGGCAGCATGGATTAACTAGTGGCAGGTGATGTCAGAAAAATCAGATCTTTGACTGGGTGACCAAGGAGTATGGGCCAAGGGAGAGCCCTAGATGTGATGTATTTAGATTTCGGTAAAGCATTTGACACTGTTCCGCACAGGCGATTTATAAACAAATTAAGTACCCTTGGTTCAGTGGGAGGCGGCAAAGGGTACAGGTAAATGGAGTTCACTCTGAGGAGAAGGAGGTTACCAGTGGAGTGCCGCAGGGATCTATCCTTGGTCCAATTCTTTTTAACATTTTTGTTAGTGATATTGTGGAAGGGCTGTCTGGTAAGGTTTGCCTCTTTGCAGATGATACCAAAATCTGCAACAGAGTTGACACCCAGGAAGGTGTAGATAACATGAGGAGGGATCTATCTGATCTTGAAGAATGGTCTAGAGTTTGACAGCTGAGATTTAATGCTAAAAATTGTAGGGTCATGCATTTGGGCTGCAACAGTCCAAGGGAACGGTACAGTATAGGGGGTGATGTACTTCTGTCCACAAAAGAAGAACGGGACCTAGGCGTGATTGTGTCTGATGATCTCAAAGTAGCTAAACAGGTAGAAAAGGCAACGGCAAAAGCTAGAAGGATGCTTGAGTGCATAGAGAGAGGAATGGCCAGCAGAAGAAAGGAGGTGATAGTGTCTCTGTATAAGTCTTTGGTGCGACCTCATTTTGAATGTTGTATGCAATGTAGAGACTGCACCTTCAAAAGGATATAAACAGGTTGGAGTTGGTGCAGAGGGTGGCTAGTAAACTAGTTAATAGTTTTTGTTATAAAGCATATGAGGACAGACTTAAGGACCTTAATCTGTATACTTTAGAGGAAAGGCGGGACAGAGGGGGACATAGGATGAGAGTGAAAGGGTATAGACTCAGGAGTAATATGCAGAAATATTTCTTTACGGAAAGAGTGGTAGATGTGTGGAATAGTCTCCCAGTGGAGGTGGTAGAGATGAGGACAATGTCTGAATTCAAAAAAGCATGGGACAAACACAGAGGTTCTATAAGGAAAAAAGTGGACTCTTTTAGATATGGAAAGCCAGACTTGATAGGCCATGTGGTCTTTTTATGCTATCATGTTTCTATGTGGTGGCTTTCTTTGAGGGCTGGGGAGGTGCATCCACACGGGCTCTGTTAGCACCAGCATCGCCCCATATGTGAGGACTGATTCCTGCTGTCCCTGGAGAACACCTGTTACAGGTGAGTAAGTACGCTTTTTTGGTGGTGACTCTTAACTTGAAGCCCAACATTTTTGTACCTCTAAATAGAAATATTTTTATGAATATGTTAAACAGTATAGGTCCAGTATTGACCCTTTCCAATTGGAAAACTGATCATCTATTCCTACTCTATTCATGTCCCGAAGCTAGTTCCCAGTCCATAGTAGGGCATTGCTTGTTATCACGTGACTTTGTTGATGTTCCATGGAGTCTCTGATGAGGGACTATGTCATATGCTTTCTTAAAACCCACCTTTTTATCCACATGTTTACAATTTCAATAAAATCTCATAAATTGTAAATCCCACCCTTTGTTTCTGGTGTCCTGTGATTCTGCAGAGACTGGCTAATTCTGTGTTGAGGCAATTTAATGGCAGTGGATATTTTGGGGTTTTATATTGTTGAGTTGAAACTTTTTGGATTAAATATGATCTGCTTTTTATATGCATTACCCAAACTGTACCAAGTGTGGAACTTGACGGATTTATTTATCAAATGTTTTTATCTCGCATTCTGAACCTTGTCACATTAACACAATAACAATTAGCAATGATCAATGTTTCTGAACTAGAAACAAATAAAATTTATTTAACATATTGTCTATACAAAAGAATTGAGAAGTAACAAGTCCTAGAGAAATTGAAAAATCATAACATTCTAACTTCAGAGTTTTCAGGAGATTTCAATGGACTATTTAGGAACATACTATCTTTAATATTGGAAACATCCACACTCTGAAGACAAATTAACCACGATTCAATCTGGTCCAACCTCTGCTCTACTTGTTGGATTTCTTACTTTGTGGCCTTTAACTTTATCACCGTCTCCTGTGAAAAAAAAGCCATAAGCTGTTTCATTACCCTCTTTAAAAGACCATTTGTCTAGGAAGCTATCTTCCAAATTTTCAACAAATTCAAATTATTAGGAAGAGAATCCTCTACAGATCTGCCAAATAGAAAATTAGGCAACTGTATAGTTTTTTGCATTTCACCCATGGTCAGATTTTCCAACGGGGCATTCAGTGGCGTAGTCCATTCTCCTCTACGGTATCTGACTCAGCCATTTGAACAGACAAGTGATTCCCCAGTGGATAATGAGATCTCATACTTGGAGGTAAGTGTGGAGTCCTATTTATAGGGCTTAATGTTGCCCCAGATAGAGAGGAAGAAGAGAGACCAGGAGAACTAACCAGTCACTCTTGTCCCCTTCGGCCACATGCCTGTGGCTACAAAGTGTTAAGTTTCAATTTAGAATCAGCAGCAGGGGTTCCTCTGTCATCACACAATGGGAGGGACTATCACACCGGTGCCAAACTCGCCACTGTCTCGATGTACCAGGTGTTCCCCCAGCCACCACTCTCACTATCTTGGTCTTCCTGGCTCTAAGGGGCCCTCCTCTCTCCCATGTTCTCTTCTTCTGTATTTGGCGGGAGTCTGTCGTCGTCCTGTCTGTAACATGCAGTTTTATCATAGGTCTCTATAGCAGGCTGGATTATGCTATTTTCCAAATAGGAAGAAAACTACAAATGCACAGATTGTGGTTTTCGCAATGTGTTATTGGGTATCCTTAATTTAACTTTGTAGTGTGAAAATGCCACCATATTGATTGGTGCCCTTCTGGTTAGTTTTTCACTTGATCTGATTCTTTTTTCATATTCTAGATTTAGAAATCTATTTACCTTTTATTACTACAATAAATGAAGTAGTGAAAATGGGTTGTATATATAATGCAGCATACCATTTAATCCTGACAGCCTGCTGTCATGTAAGAGTTACATTGTTAATACCATGAAACCCTCTTTATTAATTCTTATTAGCTTTAAGTTTTTAAGTACTGAAGTACCAGGAGAAAGCAATTTTTTCTCTGAACTGTGTCTGAAAAAAGAGAACATGTTGAATAATTTTAAAACAAATAAAATACAGGGGCAAAAATATATATAAAGACTTCAAAAAAAACCTCAAGGAGAAAGCAAATCATGGATGGTAAAACATAAATTTTAAGCTTTAACGTCCTCCATTTCATCATCTGTCTCCCAGATACAAGCCAAAACAGTTCATATTGCAGTCTTCACACAGTTCATTTTTTTGAAGTATGAAGCTGAGAAAAAGAATTCTTTATACTGTAATACTACAAGTCATGACCCACTTACCTTAATTGTCATAATGTTCATTAAAACAAAACAAACAGTATTACTTATCTTTTAAGGATGCTAGAAAACTACTTTTTTTGCAAAGATGATGATTTTTCAGAGTTGCCAAACTTCTTTTGCAAAGGCGGCAAGACAACTCCTCAATTACTGAAAAATGCTATGCGGCAAGACTACTTCCTTAGCTTGACATTGATGTTTCAGCATATAAACACTTTCTTCATTGGCTGAGGTTAACAGTTCTATGAGGAACTTTACAGTCTGTTTACTTCGAAGACAGAACAGCAAAACCTTCAACAAGAGCTCTGCAAAAGACTGAAAAATTGCTAAGATTTCATCAGAGTGCCAAGAAAGGGGTCATTTTCAGGGTGTGTTTGGTTATAACAACAACAACAAAAAAACAGAAGCCCTATGTATTTGTGTGTGCACCCAATTATGAAATTTGCTTCTATTCCTGGGTGTTTGTAAATTTAGGTGCTAATTTTGAAGATAGAAAAAAATTAGTGTTCATTGATGTTTGGTTTAAGTACTCAAAATACAAGGAGAAAGCACATTTTTTTGTCTCTGAACTGTCTGGAAAAGGAGAGCATGCTGAACAATTTTAAAATAAACACAAAACAAAACACTGGCAAAAATATACAAATATTTTTAAAAAGTCTAAAGGAGGCATCAAATCATGGATGTCTTATGAAGTGTTTTATCGGTGTTGATTGGTTAAGAGCTAAAGTTAGAAGTCAATTATATAAAGGAGGTGACTCACACTGATATATTTTACAGATCAACAATACAGTTGTGAAATTAAGTTATCTTTGCATTTGTAATTACAGTGAATAAGGAGACCATTGTGAAGTTTTAAATGCATCTATTAAAGATCAGTGGTTCCCAACCTGTGGTCTGTGGACCCCTACGGACCCATGAGACCATTACAAGGGTCTGTAGGAGATACAAAAAAGAGAGAGAGAGGCTAGTGAAGACTGGCTGGAGGGAAAAAAGAGAGAGACTGGAAGGAACTTGCTGGGGGCAGGAAAGAAAGTGACAGACTAGCTCAGTGGTTCTCAACCCAGTCCAGTTGGGTTTTCAGGGTATCCACAATGAATATGCATGAGAGAGATCTGTATGTACTGCTTCCATTGTATGCAGATCTATCTCATGCATATTCATTGTGGATATCCAGAAATCCAGACTGGCCTGGGGATCCCAGAGGACTGGGTTGAGAACCACTGGGCTAGAGGTAGAGAGACTGGTGGAGACGAAAAGGAAAAGAGAGAAAGAAGGCAAGTAGGGGACAGGCTTGGTGCTGCAGGAAGGGGGTTTGGGAAGTATGGTGGGTATGAACTGAGGGTTCCTGAACATTTTGGAGATTAGAGATCCACACAATCAAAAAGGTTGGGAACCTTTTATTATTTCTTAAGCTTTATTGGAAACTGTGGAATATGCAAGAGATCCACGGTATACAAGCATTGTAAATAGATACACCTCTGCTATAGTTTAGGGTGACTCCCTGTTAAATCAATCCACTTGTTTAACTTTGAATCTAAAATTTACAATAAACTGTCAGTATCTGGGTATGGATGATTTATTTTACTGTATTTTATAAATATTTATAGGTTGCACATCCAATAAAAACTTATCTGAGCAGCTAACAAATACACAATACACACTATAGAGCCGACAAACATTTAAAACAAAACAAATAAGACAAGTTACAGGCACATAAGATTTGCTTTTCACTGCCTTTCTACTCGGCTCCCATAAGCACATCAAAACATACAGTAAATACCTTAGCCTCTTCCAGGATTAGAAAAACCTCTATTCATCTCCACTGCCGGTGCAAGGATATTGGCATTCTAGGTGGACCGTCAGCCTTATGCTCTAAGATTTTGATAAGTAAACTCAACAAGCATGAGCGTCCCAACACCACTCTTCTCACAACAAGCCTGTAAATAATTCATAACTGGACTGTCTGAAGAACAAAACAGTTGGTACTAGAGGAAAACAAACCTAAGCTTTCTTTGGAAGCTCAGATGACAAGACGTCGACTTTTATACTAAGGACACATTATGTGAAAAAAGAGATCATTGGAGAAAAACACGCTTGAGAAGGTTCAATGGTCAGTGCAGTAGAGGAAGGCCAGCAATGAGATGGATCTCTACAATAGCAGCAGCGATGGATGTTACTCTGTCAACAATTAGCCTCCTGACTGAAGACCGAACACAGTTTAGGACAACTATCTAGAAGGTTGAAATCAGTCGGCACCCCCTCAATGGCACTAAACAACTTTTAAATGTTGAACTTTGCACTGTATGTATGTGCGTGTCTTCTCCTTACAGGTAAAAGAATGTGCTTGATGGTTCTTTGAGTTTGTAGAGCTGTCAGGATCTACTGTTTTGCTTTGACTGCTGCAACTCTTTGCCGCCTCGTAGAAGCTTTTATCCTAGGCAATGCCTAGTCTTGTGTCATTGTTGGGCCCACCCTGTTCATCTTTAAGGGAGACTAGCAATGCGTTCCAGATTCAGGCAGCACAGTGGAAAAAGCTGTTGCCTGTGTCAATGCAAGATGGCCTTCATGAACTGATGGCATCAACAATCTATCTAGTTATGTCTAACGAAGGGGGTGCATTGGCACATCTCTGATAGCTGAGAGATCCATCAAGTTGGGCATAAAAAACTAAACATTTTTTAAAGTGGATTTGAACATAATCAGTAGTAAATGTAGTGATAACACCGGGTCATATGAGACTTTATCAACTATCTTTGAATTTGGTAAAACTCAAAGCTGAGTCCTGGCATACATCAGATTTAGCACTGCCTTGCCTTGTTAAACCTTTGCTGGAGAAAACATTCTACCATCAAAACACCATGAAAGGGTTGTTGTTGTTAAGTGCCGTCGAGTCGAAGTCGACTCATGGCGACCCTCTGGATAGCTATCCTAAATTGTGTTCGGTCTTGAGTCAGGCGGCTCATTGTTGACAGACTGGTACCCGTAGCTGCTGTTATTGTATTGATCCATCTCATTGCTGGCCTTCCTCTTTTGCGTTGACCTTCTATCTTGCCAAGCATGATGTCTTTCTCTAATGATCTCTCTCTTCGCATGATGTGTCCAAAGTATGAAAGGCGAAGTCTTGTCATCTGAGCTTCTAAAGAAAGCTTAGGTTTGATCTCCTCTAGTACCGACTGGTTTGTTCTTCGGGCAGTCCATGGTATACACAGTATTCGCCGCCAGCACCATAATTCAAAGGCATCAATTTTCTTCCTGTCTATCTTTTTCACTGTCCAGCTTTCACATCCATATGATGATGAAAATATCATGGCTTGAACAAGTCAAATCTTTGTATGGAGAGAGAGACATCTCTGCTCTTGAGAATCTTATCTAGGTCTTTCATAGCCATTCTGCCAAGAGCAATGCGTCGTCTGATTTCTTGACTGCTTGTTGTTTCTTTATTGATAGTTGATCCAAGTAGGTTAAAATTGTTCACGATTTCAATTTTTTCTCCTTCAACGATGAACCTGTTGATTATGCCAGTTGTCATGATCTTTGTCTTCTTTACATTAAGGTGCAGGCCCATTTTGAGACTGTTCTTTGATTGTGAGAAGCAAATGCTTCAGATCTTCTTCACTTTCAGCCAGTAATGTGGTATCATCAGCATAGCGAAGGTTGTTGATGAGTCTTCCACCAATCTTCACACCTCTATTGTCTTCATACAATCCTGCTTCTCTGATGATTTGTTCTGCATATAAATTAAACAGGTAGGGGGAAAGTATACAGCCTTGTCTTACACCTTTGCTTATTTTAAACCATTGTTTCTCCTTGTTCCGTTCGAGCTGTTGCTTCTTGATCAATGTACAGACTGCAAGAGTACGATCAGGTGTTCTGGTATACCCATGCTTCTTAACGTGGCCCAGAGTTTCTCATGGTTTACACAGTCAAAAGCCTTGCTATAGTCGATAAAGCACAAATAGATATCCTTTTGGTATTCTTTAGTCTTTTCAAGGATCCATCTCACATCCGCAATGATGTCTCTCGTTCCTTGCCCTTTCCTGAACCCAGCTTGCACTTCAGGTAGTTCTTGTTCCAGGTATGGCTGTAGTCTCTTTTGAATAATCTTCAATAGAATCTTGCTGGCATGTGGGATCAGAGCGATTGTGCGATAATTTCCACAGTCAGTTGGATCACCTTTCTTTAGTATTGGTATAAACATAGATCTTTTCCAGTCAGTTGGCCATGATGTTGTCTTCCATATTTCTTGGCAGAGCCTTGTAAATACGGTAACAGCTGCATCAGATTGCTGTAATACTTCTATGGGCATGCTATCAATGCCTGGTGCTTTGTTCTTTGATAAGGCTTTCAATGCTGCTTCAACTTCTTCTTTCATCACCAATGGTTCCTGATCATAAGGTACAGGTTGAAACGGCTGTTGGTCCACTTGATCTTTATCATATAAAAACTCTGTATATTCCTTCCACCTTTTCTTGATCTTCTCAGCATCATTCAACATAGCACCTTGAGCATCTTGTAACATTCCAATGCGAGGCTGGAACTTTTTCTTTAACTCTCGTAGCTTTAGGAAAGCCGATCTTGTTCTTCCTCTAATAGTTTCCGCTTCTATTTCCTTGCATGTGTCGTTGTAGTACTTTCCCTTGTCCTGTCTTGCTGCATGTTGGAAATCTCTGTTGAGTTCTGTTATTGTCTTTCTCCTCTGGCTTTAGCTTTTCTGGGCAATTTTCAGAGTTTCTTCCGTCATCCATTTTGGCCGTTTTTGCTTTTTCACCTTTTGTAGAGACTTCTCGCTTTCTTCCAACACAACCTTTTTGATGTCATTCCATAACTCTTCTGGAGCTCTGTCATTTGTATCTAAAGCAGCAAATTGATTTTGCAGGCAGTCTTTAAATTCCAGTGGTATATTCTCAAGGTCATATTTTGCTGCATTCATGAGTGGTTTGCTCTTTTTCAACTTTAGCTTGAGTTTGCATACTAGTAGTTGATGATCTGTACCACAGTCAGCTCCAGGTTTTGTCTTTGTTGATGTTATAGAACTTTTCCGTCGTTGACTTTCACAGATGTAGTCAATTTGATTTTTATACAATCCATTGGGTGATGTCCATGTGTACAGTCGCCCCTTGTGTTGATGGAAGAAGATGTTTGAGATGAATAGGTCATTGGTCTTGCAGAATTCTATCAGTCTTGATCCAGCTTCATTTCTGTTGCCAAGTCCATATTTTCCAGCTACTTTGCCTTCTTCTTTGTTGCCAACTTTTGCGTTCCAGTCACCCATGACTATCAGGATATCCTGTTTGCATGTTCTGTCAATTTCAGCTTGTACTTGTTCTTAGAACTCTTCAATTTCATTCTCTTCTGCAGCTGTTGTTGGGGCATATACAAGCATAAATAGCTCAACCAGAGCTCTGTGATCCTCAGTCTTGAAGGACTAGAAATGGGGGCTGTTACTTCTGGAGAGAAATCTGCAATTGTGAGTATATACTTCTGGGAATTTTTCTGAAAGGAATTTTTTTTTCTTTTAAAGCTAATTAATCTGTGAACCCACTATTTTTTGTTAAATCAGTCATGGCCTAGTAGCAGCAGTTTAAGATTCAATTTAAAACACAGAAGAGAACTTTCTTGTTACCTTTCATACCCAGTAGAGAGCTGTAGTTTAAATTTCATAGTCACTCAGGGCCTAGCATCAGCAAAGTACTTTTAGATTCAATTTAAAACACAGAAGAGAGCTTTCTGGTTAAATTTAGAATCCAGAAGAGAGCTTGTAGTTTAAATTTCATAGTCACTCAGGGCCTAGCATCAGCAAAGTACTTTTAGTTTCAATTTAAAACACAGAAGAGAGCTTTCTGGTTAAATTTAGAATCCAGCAGAGAGCTTGTAGTTTAAATTTCATAATAGGTTAGAGCCTAGCAGCAGCAAAGAGCTATAATTTAAATCAAATCAGAATATAGCTTACCTCAGCAGCACAGGACAGGGTACTGTGTAGCAGCCCTCTTTTAATAAGTGTTATATTCCTCCCTCCCTTCCCACGCCCACCCACCCCTGGGATAATCACAGCTTTATAGGTACTTGCACATAAAAGACAGGAGGTGCTCTCAGGTGAATCTCGTTACCCAAATCAGTCATACACTAAGGACCTGAGATTAATTAAGCTTCAGGTGAACAAGGTATATTAAACTTATTAGGTACAGTTTTATTGGTATAAATATCCATAGCACCCTTTAGTACGTAAAGAACTTAAAGATCTAAACACAAACTTAAAACTAAGATGCAGACAGCAGTCCAGCAGCGGGATGTGGGATTTCCAGTCTTTTGCATTGAGTGTCACATGTATGATTTTCTCCCAGTTGGTGAGAGGTCTTACGTGTGCACTAGGTGCAAGGAGCTCTTTGCTCTCAGGGAACAAGTCTGTTCTCTAGAGGCTAGAGTAGCAGACTTGGAAAACATAAGACAGACAGAGAGGTACATAGACGAGACCTACAGGGATATAGTCCTGAAATCCCACCTCCAGTCTGGCAGCATCCCTGTTGCCATGAAGGGGAGAGGTCACGTGACAGGAGAGCATCAACCTGGTGTGGCAGGAAGTGATCCTGTAACTAGGACCTGTCCTCCAGGTGATGTAAACCCCTCTCGCACCGAGGAATTTCTCCAGGGCCATGTGCCCATGAGGGAAGGGTTAGGACAGCAGTTCTAGTTGGTGATTCGATCATTAGGCATGTAGATAGCTGGGTGGCTGGTGGACATGAGGATCACCTGGTAACATGCCTGCCTGGTGCGAAGGTAGCGGACCTCACGCGCCACCTAGATAAGGTCTTAGACAGTGCTGGGGAGGAGTCTGCTGTCTTGGTACATGTCGGTACCAATGACATAGGAAAATGTGGTAGGGAGGTTCTGAAAGCTAAATTTAGGCTTTTAGGTAGGAAGTTGAAATCCAGAACTTCCAGGGTAGCGTTCTCAAATGCTTCCCGTTCCACGCGCAGGACCCAAAAGGCAGGCAGAGCTCCGGAGTCTCAATGCGTGGATGAGACAATGTTGCAGAGATGAGGGGTTTGGATTTGTTAGGAACTGGGGAACATTCTGGGGAAAGGAGGGGCACTTCCGAAGGGATGGGCTTCACCTTAACCGGGATGGAACCAGGCTGCTGGCATTAACCTTTAAAAAGGAGATAGAGCAGCTTTTAAACTAGATGATAGGGGAAAGCCGACAGTCGCCCAAGAGTGCATGGTTCGGAAGAATGTATCCTTGAAGGATACTACAAAAAGCAGAGAGGTTCCAAAAAAGAGTAAAGTAGCCCAAATACCCTCAAGTATAGAGCAGACAGAGCTTAAAGATCCCAAATTACCCATGTCTACCAATAGCCAAATTAATATGAATAAAATACAGTCTCTAAAATGCTTGTATGCAAATGCTAGAAGTCTACAAAACAAGATGGGAGAGTTAGAATATATAGCACTAAACGAGAGGTTAGATATGATTGGAATATCAGAGACATGGTGGAAGGAGGACAACCAGTGGGACACTGTGATACCTGGGTACAAACTGTATCGTAATGATAGAGCTGATCAAATTGGTGGAGGGGTTGCGCTCTATGTTAGAGAGGGCATTGAGTCAGAAAGGATTAAAGTTTTGCAGGAAACAAAATTTGCTGTAGAATCTCTATGGATTGAAATTCCATGTAAAAAGGGGAAGGCGATGGCAGTGGGGGTGTACTATCGTCCGCCTGGCCAGAATGAACAAATGGAGGATGAAATGCTCAAAGAAATCAAGGAAGCTAGAAAAAGTTACAGTGCAGTAATAATAATGGGTGATTTCAATTACCCCAGTATCGACTGGGTCAGTGTCACAGCAGGACATGCTAGGGAGATAAAGTTCCTAGATGAAATAAATGACTGCTTCTTGGAGCAGCTGGTTCATGAACCAACCAGAGGGGAAGCAATATTAGACCTAGTCCTTAGTGGAACACCAGATGTAGTGCAAGAGATAAGGGTGTTGGGGCCACTTGGCAATAGTGATCATAGCATGATCCCCTTTGATTTAATTAGTGGAGGAGGGATAGTAAGGAAATCCACAGTACTACCTTTTAACTTTCGAAAGGGAGACTATGATAAAATGAGGGAAACAGTTAAGAAAAAACTACAAGGAGCAGTTGCAAAGGTTAAAGACTTACATCAAGCTTGGGTGTTGTTCAAAAATGCTATCTTGGAAGCCCAAGCCAGCTTTATTCCACGCTTTAAGAAAAGTGGAAGGAAGTCAAAAAAACTGCCAGCATGGTTTAAAGGTGAGGTCAGAGGGTCTGTTGCCAAAAAAGCATCTTTCAGGAAATGGAAAAAAGAGCCAAACGACGAAACCTGGAAACAGCACAAGCACTGGCAAGTCAAATGCAAGGCATTAATAAAGCAGGCAAAGGTAGAATTTGAGAAGAAGCTTGCTGCGGAAGCAAAAACGCGAAATAAAGATTTTTTCAAGTACATTCGCAGCAAAAAACCTGTGAGAGAGTCAGTTGGTCCATTAGATGATAGAGGCGTTAAAGGGGCACTAAGAGGTGACAAGGCGATAGCAGAGAGACTGAATGAATTCTTTGCTTCGGTCTTTACTGAGAAAGATATAGGGATGTTACCCATGACTGAAGTGGTATTTAAAGGTGCAGAAGAGTTGAAGGAAATATCGATACATAGGGAAGATGTATTACAACTATTAGATAAACTGAAGAGTAGCAAATCACCTGGGCCGGATGGTATACATCCAAGGGTGTTGAAAGAACTGAAATATGAGATTGCAGACCTGCTATTAGTAATCTCTGAACTATCATTAAAATCATCTCTAATTCCTGAAGATTGGAGGATAGCCAATGTAACACCAATTTTTAAAAAGGGTTCCAGGGGTGATCCGGGCAACTACAGACCGGTGAGCTTGACGTCAGTACCGGGAAAAATGGTAGAAACCATCATAAAGAATAAAATTATTCAGCATTTAGATAGTCATGGCCTAATGGGAGACAGCCAATATGGCTTTCGACAAGGAAGATCTTGCCTTACTAATCTTATGTTTTTTTGAAGATGTGAATAAACAGGTGGACAAAGGTGAGTCGGTTGATATAGTGTATCTGGACTTTCAGAAAGCCTTTGACAAGGTCCCTCATCAGAGACTTTTGGCAAAACTAAAGAGTCATGGGATAGGAGGCAGTGTACTACTGTGGATCAGGAACTGGTTAAAAGATAGAAAGCAGAGGGTAGGGCTAAATGGCCAATTTTCCCAATGGAGAAAGGTGAATAGTGGTGTACCCCAGGGATCTGTGCTGGGTCCTCTGCTTTTTGACATATTCATAAATGACCTGGAAAGTGGAATAACGAGTGAGATTATCAAATTTGCAGATGACACAAAACTATGTAAAGTTGTTAAAACCCAAGAGGATTGTGGAAAATTGCAAGAGGATCTTGATAAATTGGAAGACTGGGCATTAAAATGGCAGATGAAATTTAATGTGGACAAGTGCAAAACCCTCGGCCCAGTATGCAGCGGCAGCCAAGAGAGCAAATAGAATGCTAGGTATAATAAGGAAAGGAATGGAAAATAAATCAAAAGATATTATAATGCCTCTATATCGTTCCATGGTGAGACCGCACCTTGAATATTGTGTGCAATTCTGGTCGCCATATCTTAAAAAGGATATAGCGTTATTAGAAAAGGTTCAGAGAAGAGCCACCAAAATGGTAAAGGGGATGGAAGGATACTCCTATGAAGAAAGGCTAAAAAGGTTAGGGCTCTTTAACCTGGAAAGGAGACGGCTGAGGGGAGATATGATAGAAGTCTATAAATTAATGAACGGAGTGGAACGGGTAAACGTAGATTGATTGTTTACGTTATCAGAATATAGACAGACTAGGGGACATGCAATGAAGCTACAGGGTAAACTATTTAAGACTAATAAAAGAAAATATTTTTTCACTCAACGTGTAATCAAACTCTGGAATTTGTTACCGGAGGATGTAGTAAAGGCTGTTAGTGTAGCTGGGTTTAAAAAAGGTTTGGACAAGTTCCTGGAGGAAAAGTCCATAAACCATTATTAAGAAGGGACCCAGGATATCAATGCTTGACCCAGTACAAGCATTGTGGAACCTGTGTCTTTTGGGGAAACTGCTAGGTACGTATGACCGAGATTAGCCACTGTTGGAAACAGGATACTGGGCTTGATGGACCTTGGTCTGACCCAGTATGGCATATCTTATGTTCTTATGTTCTTATAGTTGTTGATAGGCATTCCTCGTAGACGAATAGAGATTAAACGTTCGCTGACAGCCTTGTATTTCATTACAGTTCTTGCAAGTTTCTTCTTTATTATAAATGGAACACCATTTCTTCTTTGTCTTTCATTTCCAGCATAGTAGACCATGTGGTCATCTGATGCAAAGTGCCCAATGCCAGTCCATTTCAGTTCGCTGACACCCAACAGATCAAGCTGTACACGTTCCATTTCATTCTTGACCACCTCCAACTTCCCTTGGTTCATGCTTCGTACGTTCCATGTTCCAATGCGTAAGACATCTTTACAGCTTCTGACTCTCATTTCATGCGCAGCTACATCATTAGTCAGACGTCCCGAGGGCTTTGATCCAACCACATCATAAATGCTGGCTTTACTCTGAAAAGTCTTCAGCTCTTCCCCAGTAGCTAGTTGAGTGCCTTCCGACCTGGGGGTCTCATCTTCCAGCACTATAGCACAATTTGTTTTGTTGTAACTATCCACTGGGTTTTCATGGCAAGATACAGAAGTAGATTGCCGGGCCTTTCTTCCGCGCATTTTAAGTTTGGTGGTGGTGCCGTTGTCACAGAAATGTGATCCTCCGCTGTCAACACTATCCCATTCTGCTACTGCCCAGATGGGTGATTTGTCTTGGTCTGGCATCTCAGCTGAGACCTGTCCATCTTGGGAGACCCTGCCAGTAGTTAAACTACCGATAGTTTAGCTCTCAGCATCACTGATGCACGCACACAAGCCCTCACAGCACGACAAGCTGCAAACCAAGTGAGGGACCATGGGAGGGAGCCCTTGATAATACTGGAGCCTGAGACAAAACAGCCAGCCGATGCCCTAATGGCATTTCAGGAGAAGGTTCTCAAAAAAAAAAAAGTTGTGGAAAATAAAAATTCAGACTATTTGTGCAGCCCTCACCAAGCAGGAAAGAAAAAGCCTGATATAACCTATTTGCTAGAAATCCCTAGTCAGAAGAAACTATATTCTTTACTGAAAGAAGCTTCAACATGTGGCTTCAGGGTTACATAAGAACTGCTATACTGGGTCAGACCAAAGGTCCATCAAGCCCAGTAGCCTTTTTCCAATATTTGTCAATCTAGGTCACAAGTATCTGGCATATCTCAAAAGTAGCCAGTTCCATGCTACTTAACCCAGGGATACACAATGGTACATAAGAACATAAGAAATGCCATACTGGGTCAGACCAAGGTCCATCAAGTCCAGTATCCTGTTTCCAACAGTGGCCAATCCAGGTTACAAGTACCTGGCAGGTTTCCAAAAGGCACAGTGGATTTCCTGGGTCCTCTTTAATAATGGTTTATGGACCTTTCCTCAAGGGACTCTTCCAATTTTTTTTTAACCCAGCTACACTAACTGCTTTTACTACATCCTCCAGTAACGAATTCCAGAGTTTGATTATGCTTTGAGTAAAAAAAATATTTTCTCTTATTAGTTTTAAATAGGTTATGTTGTAGCTTCATTTCATGTCCCCTAGTCTTTCTACTTTTTGATGGTGTAAACAACAGATCTATGTTTACCCATTCCATTCCATTCATTAATTTATAGATCTCTATCATATCTCTGCTCAGCCATCTCTTTTCCAAGTTGAAAAGCCCCAACATTTTAAGCCTGTCCTTATAGGGGTATCCTTCCATCCCCTTTACCATTTGTGTTGCTCTTCTCTATACTTTTTTTAATTCTCCTATATCCTTTTTAAGATACAATAACAAGAATTGCACACAATATTCAAGGTATGGTCGCACCATGGAATGATAAGAAGTATTATAATATCCTTGGTTTTATTCTACATTCCTTTCCTTATGATTCCTAACATTCTATTTGCTTTCCTGGCCGCCACTCCTGTGATAAGGAAGCTTATCAAAGCTCAGGGAGTAATGACAAAAGAAGAGAATTTACTCTGATTAAGGGACCTGTGCTGGCAGGGTATAGAAATAAGACAGCTTGTTTCCCTAAAAGACTACATGTTCCAGAATGCACTAGTATGCAGAAAGTCCCTAGGGGAGCTAGAGTGGAAAGGCATGAGTCTAATCAGAGAAAGCATTATGTCATCCCTAATCAAACAGCCTCTAGAAGAATGCTTAATCCACAACACCTGAAGATGGACCAAGCGAGGAGTTGCAATCTAAGACCTTTAAAACTAGAGGGGAATCTTCAGGACAGGGAGAGAAGGGGAATCAGAAGGAGAATGAGAACAGAAGGAAGAACAACCGGAACCTGAAGGTAGAAGGACAAGGAAGCAGACGGTCCAAGAGAGGAGCTCAGAGAAGTACCTATGCCTGGAAAGATACCTGGGGGAAAGGAACAGAGGACTGGAGAAAACCAGAGGTCTGTAGATCCACAGCCAGGGACCCTCAAGCAACCCCTAGGAAGAGGTCTGTTGCAGCTAAGGAGGAAAGGAGCCCAAATACCTCTTGGAGGACGTCTGGAGAAAAGATCCTGAGGTCCAGAGATACCAACTGGAGGACAGGACACAGAAGCTCTATTGCATACTGGCCAGAATACCAGAAGAAGCAGCCTGACGCTTGCCTGGATTCAGGTAGGAACTGTGAACGTTTCTCTAGCTTTGAGCAGTGCAAACAGCAGGGAAACAGTTTCTCTCCGTGTAGAGGTCAGTTCCTAAAGCCCTCTGAGTCAGACGGAGAAACTGAATCTATGCAGTTTCAAGAGCAAGGTTTAATATTATTATTATATTATTATTATTATTAGAGTCTCTTTTATACCGCGCTATTCAGCATCAGTGCAGTTTACAATGAACAATAAAATACACATTTCCGATGGTACTTTGTGTTTACAGTTGAACAGGTAATGCAACTTGGATAACAGGGTAACTAGTTACAATTTAAGACATAATTGGGAACTCTTTTTACTTCAGTCAAGGGGGTTCTGAGAGGCCATTCTCCAAGCTTCAGGTACTACAGATGATTTTAATGATAGTTCACAGATTACTAATAGATCTGCAATCTCATCTTTCTGTTCTTTCAATACCCTTGGATGTATACCACCCGGTCTAGGTGATTTACTACAGTTTATCAAATACTTGTAATACATCTTCCCGGTTTATTGATATTTCTTTCAATTCTTCTAATATATCACCTTTAAATACCATCTCAGGCACAAATAACTTCTATACGTCTTCTTCAGTAAAGATCGAAGCATATAATTCATTCAATCTGTCCGTTATGGCCTTGTCCTCCCTTAGCGCTTCTTTTACCCCTCTATCATCTAATGGTCCAACTGACTCACAGATATTTTGCTACAAATGTATTTGAAAAAGTTTTTATTATGCGTTTTTGCTTCCACGGCAAGCTTTTTTTCAAATTCTCTCTTTGCTTGCCTTATCAATGCCTTGCATCTAACTTGCCAGTGTTTGTTTCCCATTTTTGTCATTTGGCTCCTTTTTCCATTTCCTGAAAGATGCTTTTTTGGCTACAACAGCCTCTCTGAACTCACCTTTAAACCATGCTGGCTGTTTTTTGACCTTCTTTCCACTTTTCCTAAAGCGTGGTTTTAAAAACATAGAAACGTGCCAGAAGAAAAAGTCCACATGGCCTATCTAGTCTGCCCTTCCATATCAACTACAAGAGACCCCTTTTTTCCTTAAGAGATCATCTGTGTTTGTGCTGTGCTTTTTTAAAATCAGATACGGTCCTCGTTTCTACTACCTTTACTGGGAGACTATTCCACGCATCTACTACTCTTTCCGTAAAGAAATATTTCCGCATATTACTCCAGAGTCTATCCCCTTTCACCCTCATAGCAGAGCTTGCTTTCAATCGAAAGCGGTTCTCTTCTTGTGCATTTATGCCATGGAGATATTTAAACGTCTCTATATCTCCTGTATCCCGCCTTTCTTCTAACATATACATATTAAGATCTTTAAGTCTGTCCTCATATGCTTTATAATGAAGACCACTAACCATTTTAGTAGCCACTTTCTGCACGGACCACATCCTGTTCATATCCTTTTGAAGGTGTGGTCTCCAGAATTGCACACAATACTCCAAATGAGTTTGCACCTGAGACTTATACAAAGGCACTATAACCTCCTTTCTTCTGCTGGCCGTTCTTCTGCCTATGCACCCAAGCATCCTTCTTGCTTTTGCCATCGCCTTTTCTACCTGCTTAGCTGCTTTAAGATCATTGGAAACAATCATGCCCAGGTCCTGCTCTTCTTTCATGGACAGAAGTACTTTGCCCCTTACACTGTATCGCTCCCTTGGATTTTTGCAGTCCAAGTGCATTACCCTGCATTTTTTAGTATTAAATCTCAGCTGCCAAATTCTTGACCATTCTTCAAGCTTAGCTAGCTTCCTCCTCATGTTATCTACTCCTTCCTGGGTGTCTACTCTATTGCAGATTTTGGTATCATCCGTAAAGAGGCAAACCTTACCCAACAGCCCTTCCGCAATACCACTAACAAAGATGTTAAAAAGAATCGGACAAAGGACAGATCCCTGCAGCATACCACTGGTGGTAGCTTCCTTCTCCTTAGAGTGAGCTCCATTTACCTGTACCCTTTGTCGCCTCCCACTCCACCAATTTCTAACTAATTCAGTCACTTTAGGGTCCATCCCTAGGGTGCTCAGTTTGTTTATAAGTCACCTGTGCGTATCAATGTCAAAGGCTTTACCGAAATCTAAGTATACCACATCGAGGGAGTGGGAAGGCAAACCCCTCCCCGCTCGCTGGCCCAAGACCAATCAGGGCCAAGAGAAGCAACTTTTAAAAGTCTGAGTGCCATCGAGAGCGCCCATACCTGGCGGGCTTCTGCCTGAGAGCCTCGCCAGAGGGTCCTTTGGCCCTTAAGTGCAGAACTTAGGCGGCCAAGCTACATCAGAACATACTTCAATCAAGGCAGATTACCTCAAGAGCCACATGAATCCAACAAGCCACTGACCTGTACACACACAAAGGACTTTGGTAACTATCCTGCTTTATATATTTTAAATGTACAGTTCCCTATTACCAAATACATAATTCTACAACCATTGTAACAAAGCCAATCTCTATCTCTGTACATCTGTACTAATTAATTATAACAACATGTAATCCTTCTGTAACTGCATCTCCTTGTTATACATCCCATCTCTATAGATACTCTATGACTACATGTGAAGCAACCTTTAATCATCAACATCAGTGTTACCTTACTCTTTCCACTAGCCAAATATGCCTACTCACCTCTTAAAGCACTATTAGCCAGCAAGAACGCATAAACAAAACATCCTCACCAACAACATAACACATAATCAACAAAGCTAGTCGCACCACCCTCATCCCATATTAGAAATATGGAAGGGTTTCTAGCTACCCTACTCTTACTACTAACTACCATCTTAATAAAGTCAGCAGATGCAACGTGCACATGGAATAATTCACTTCCAATCCTCTACAAACCCAGGCTACAACTAGCAATCCAACCATGGTATCGCAGCTATCATAGGAAAGAACATCACCGTATACTGATACAAGCAAATGAGCCTACGCGGACACACTCGCACCCTGAGCCTCAAACCACAGCAGTCAAATGCTCCCTAATAAATGCACGCTCAGTTCGCAACAAAATACACACCATATCAAACTACATCCAAGACGACAAAGTAGACGTCATGTGTATAACAAAATCATGGCTGACTGACGCAGACAACGTACTCCTAAACCAACTCACTCCTATAACCATGGACTTCCATCACTGTCCCAGAACTTGACGCAGAAGCGGAGGAGCCCTCATCCTCTCCAACAAGCATATAAACCTGAAGATCACAGGCACACAGTCAACCCCCACACTAAGCTCTATAACCCTAGAAAACAAGAACATAATGATAACCCTAATATATACAGCACCAACCTCTGATCCTGATGACCTCTCTCACATTACCGAGCTTGCCACAAGATACTCTAACAAGGCGAAACAACCAATAATACTATGGGACTTCAACTTGAACTCCCTAGCCTCTACACAAGCCACATCATTCCTAAACTCCATGAACTTCACACAAGTCATCAACACCCAAACACATGACAGCTGGAAACACCCTTGACCTAGTGTTCATCCCCTCCACCATCCATCATCACATCAACTACAAATGCCTCATCACCATGTTAAATACAAAATGTTATAGTCTAATCCCAACGGTAAAATTTGTTATATGTATGTATATAGTTTGTATATAGTTTTACCCAGTTAACTCAAGTTTAAAAATCCTGTTTTATGTAAACGTTGACGATTTGTCCAAATATTCTGTTCATTGTAAACCGCACTGATGTGAAATAGCGCGGTATATAAAAAATGTTAAATAAATAAATAAATAAATGTATCCCCAGTCCCTGGTCCGACCATCATATGATCACCTTCAATTTACCTATCAACCCGACTCAACCAAGACACAACTGCTCCAATAACTCACGACGCTTAAAAGAATTCAACAAAGACAACCTCCTAAAGCAACTCCTTCCAACCCTAGACAACAATTCTACAGACCTCCCAGCACTTATATCTAAATGGAATAACTCCATCGCTTCAGCAGTCCTTGCATCACCCAAGAAGTACACAACCCATAGAAACAACAAAGCTCCCTGGTACTCCTCTGGGATAAGACAGGCAAAACTCACATTACAAAGACTGGAACATAAATGGAGAAGAACTAAAGATCAGACAGATAGACAAGAATACAGAGCAAAACAACAAGAATACAACAAATTGATACTGGACCACAAGAGAGAACACCATACAAACATCATAATGAAGTCACTCAACCGTCCTAGAGAGCTCTTCACAATAGTCAAAGACCTAACCAGAACACCTCATAACAACAATGCAGACCTTCTATCTCCTGAGACATATGCAACTCATATACAAAGCAAGCTCAATTGCCCACATAGCCCAATGAACCTACCTCCCCCTCAAGTACCACCATTACAAAAACAGGATACCTCAAAGAAATGGACATCATTCTACTCAATCTCCGAAGAATACTGCACCAACCTACTAAAAGCTCTCAATACAACATCACCACCTCTCGACCCCTGCCCTACTATATGGATAAAAACCATCTCACCAGAAATAGCACCAATCCTATGCAGAATAGTAAACCTTTCCCTCGCACAAGGAATTATGCCACCACAGCTCAAAACCTCTTCAATAAGACCACTCATAAAGAGCACAGCCTCTGATCAAAACTCACCATCTTCATACTGCCCAATATCAAGCATACCACTCCTCTCCAAGATAACTGAAAAAGCCGTACAGCGCTAGCTCCAGGACCATGTTGACTCAAACTTTCCCCTCGACCCACAACAGCACGGATTCTGAGAAGCGCATGGAGTAGAAACTCTTGTCACATCATTGATGAACACAGTCCTTAAGGGGATTGAAAATACCAAACATGGCTTCTTACTTATTTTCATTGACATTTCTGCTGCATTCGACTCAATAATACACTCCTCACTCCTGGACAGACTGGCAGAGATCGGAATAAGTGACACTACAATGACTTGGTTTCGTTCCTACTTAACTGATGAGAACAGCAGGGGTGAAGATAACGAACAGCAAATCAAGACCATTCAGTCTTCATCAGGGCCTACCCCAAGGCTCAGCCTTATCTGCTCTACTCTTCAACATATACATTCAACCAGTCTGTAAGATCATACAAAAACACAACATGCACTATCATCTGTACGCAGACGATGTCATGATATACTCCCCAACTGATACCACAATTCCAGACTTCTCATCCATCTACGCATGCATGATAGAAGCAACTGAATGGCTAGCACAGTGAAATTTAACAATCAACTGCAAGAAATTTGAAGCCCTCATGCTCACAAGAGAAGCTTCATTCAAACCCCCAAATAATATACTAATTGAAAGCTGTCGAATCCCAATCAAGAACGAGGTAAAATACCTGGGCATACACCTGGACCAGAGGCTCAACTTCCAAACTTATATCAACAAAACCACCTCCAAGGTCTACTACAAAATTAAGGTCCTACAGAACCTACAACCCATATTGCAACAGAACCACTTCAGAACTGTCTGCCAGGCAATTATCACTCCGCAGCTAGACTACAGCAATATGATACCCCACGGCCTACCCAAAAGCACAACTCACTCTCTGCAACTGGCACAAAATACAGCTGCCAGATTGATTACAGGATCAAAGAAACACGAGCACGTCACCCCCGCCTTAAGAGACCTCCACTGGCTACCCATCAGATCCAGAATTGAATATAAGGCCATAATGATGACATACAAGATATTAAATAATCAGAGATAATCAGAAGAGTACCAAACACATGCTCAAGGAGGACGTTCCACCAAAACACTCTATCAACAGCCTCCATACCACCTAACTCCTCACAAAGAGTTCTTCACAGAGCATTCGAATATTATACACCATCACTATGGAACTCACTTCCACACAACCTAAGAGATATTAGACATCGCCGACTTCAGAAAATACCTAAAAACATACCTCTTCAACAAACACTACAATAGATGCCTGTCTCTCTCTGTGTGATCTCTTGTATTTTATAAAGACCTCCCTCTTTTTCTTCACCTTTTCAGCTACTTCTTTTGAGAACCAAGTGTGCCTGGCCAGTAGGCCTTACATGAACTGAGGGCACACTCAGGTATCTGATTTAAGGACTACACAAGGAATGTAGGCAGTCAGAATATTTCCAAAAATGAATGTATATCCAACAGTTAAATTTTATATTAGCAAACAAAACAGGCGAAAGATAGAAAGCTTATCTGTATGGAGGCTCTGGAAGCTGTGAAGAGTTGATCAGGTACTTGTGGACAAGCTGTAAGGTAATTTAATTAGCCCCGCCCTGTGAGCAGGCTTGCAACAGACAATTCCAACAATGGAAGCAGAAATAGTCAAACTGAACTTTTTACTTCAATGTATCTGCCTACTGTACAAAGGTCCCTGTAACTTTAAATGATACCTTTGCTACTAAAGTAAGTGGGAGACTCGGTTAAAAGACCAGGTCCCTGCAAATCTAAGTATTTCTATTCCAAGTAGCTTTATATAACAAGTGTGTATATCCAGTAGGCCTTACATGAATGGAGGGCACACTCGGATATCTGATTTAAGGGCTACGCAAGGAATGTAGGCAGTCAGAATATTCCCAAAAATGAATGTATATCCAACAGTTAAATTCTATATTAGCAAACAAAACAGGCAAAAGATAGAAGGTTGAAAGCTTAGCTGCGTGTAGGCTCTGGAAGCTGTGAAGACTAGAGTGTGGGTTCTGTTACCAGTTGCCTGAATAGTTCTCCCTGTAGAGAATCTAGGATCTCCTTACTTCTAGATGACACCACAGCAGGAATATGCTAATATGTTGAGTGGTCAGTAACTATTGTGAGACTAAATGAAGCTAAGAAAAGTTTGTATAATTTTACTTGGTGAGAGCACCCTTTGGATGTTTTTGGGTGTAGAGGTTGTGCATGCTGTAGAGGAGAGTCGAGGGGAAGAGAATTATTATATTAAAAATAAAGATACTAAAATAAGATATATGTAAAATGGATAAGATAATGTAAAATGAGTTTTTTCAGGGCCGTAGATGTGTTGAGGATGAGCTAAGGCTCATATGTATGTTGTCTCTTGCCTATGCTCTAGAGCTCATTTATTCTGAGGCCCGTTTTCTCATCTCTTGAATTTTGATGGAACATATGAGCCTACAATGAAAGTCTGAACATTAGTAGAATGATTTTTACTTGATTTGAGTATTTCATTTCACTCTGGAAGTGACATTTACTAGTGCTGTGCCATTAAAGTCTATGACAGGCTAGAGGAATTTATTTATTTAACAGGTCTTTTATACCGCCTTATCATACATTCAAGGTGGTTTACATGGAACAGTTACAGCAACGAGCTTTACATAGAGCAGGGTTATACAACTTGGAGGTTAACTGGGGTATAACAAGCAATTAACAATTGCAATTATTTACAAGGAAACTGTAGCAGTATTTTATGGTCCATTTCGTTAGTGATCATAGTCATCTTGGGTATCTCTGAAGTATTCTAGGAAAAGGTGGGATTTTATTGCTTTCCTAAAGTTCGCTAGGTCTTTGATTTCACGTGTTGAGGTGGGGAGATCATTCCATAGCTGGGGTGCAAACAGGGAGAAGGCTGTATTGCAGGTGGATTGATTTGCTTTCCTGATGTTTAGTGGGGTCTCTAGGATGTTATCTGCTCCTCTTCTTGTTCTGGTTGGAGGTGTCTTCCTGATCAGTGGTTGGAGAGTTGCTGGAGAGAGGTTATTTAATGTTTTGAAGATTATTATTATGTTTTTGTATTTGGTACGTACAGCAACATGGAGCCAGTGTAGCTGATGGAGCCGTGGGGGTTATGTGTTTGTATTTTGCTGTTCCAGTGATGATTCTGGCCACAGTGTTTTGTACCAGTTGTAAGGGGAGAGTTGTTTTCTTTGGAAGTCCATGGTAAATTGCATTACAGAAATCTATTGTAGGCATTATTATGGCTTGGCATACAGTTCGGAAGTCATTGTCGGTGAGTAGTGGTTTGAGTTTGCGTAGCATTCTGAGTTTGTGGTAGGTTTATCTAGTCATCTTTTATTATGTAGCTGGAAGCTAAGTTGCTGGTCAAAGATGACTCTGAGGTAGTTGACTTTCTGTTTATTATTTATGGTGTGATCAAAGATTTTTATTGAGTCCGGTGGCAAGAATATAGTGCTCCTGGTAATGTGCATGAAGTCAGATTTCTTGTAGTTTATGAATAGGCTTTGACTGTTGAACCATTCTGACACTGATTCAAGGCATGCTGTGATATGTGTGTAATCTGGATGTTTGATGTTTATGGGGGTGAATATCATGATGTCATTTATGTATATTTTGTAATGGAGGTTTAATTGTTTTATAATGTTGCATATTGGCTGAATGTAGACATTGAATAGTAGTGCTGAAGAGAGCTGAGCCTTGTGGGACGCCTTGGTGTTGGGTGAAAGGTTCAGACTGTTGGGTTTTGCTTCTTATTTGTGTACGGTGAGATAGGTATGAGAAGAACCAATCTAACACTGTGCCGTTTATCCCTACGTCTCTGAGTCTTTGCAGTAGAGTGTTGTGATTTACTGAGTCAAAGGCAGCAGTGATGTCTATGAAGCATTATACAAAGCCACTGTGTATGTTGTCCATACCTGTTATGAGGGTATCCAAGAGAGATGTAATAAATGTTTCTATGCTGTGGTTTTGTTTAAAGCTGTATTGTTGGGGGTCCAATGGGGCATAGGTGTCTTTGTAGTCCTGTAGTTGATGATGTACACATTTTTCAATTATCTTGGTTATGAAAATGAGGCTGGATATTGGTCGGTAGGAGTTTGGTTCATTTTTGTCAAGATTATTGTTCTTAAGGATTGGTCTGATGGATGCCTTCTTGAGTTGTTGGGGGAGGTATCCTTGTGTGAGCGAGGATTCAACGATCATTTGTAGATGGGGTGTTAGGTATTCTTTTGTTTGTTTGATCCAGGTAACTGGGCATGGGTCAATAGGGGAGGTTGTGTTTATGTTGGTTATGATGGAGTCGAGTTGTTGTCTTGATGGGATGTGGAACGAGTCCCAAGTTTCATCCTTTATGTGCTGTATATTAGCTTTGGTTGGTTTCTTGAGTGGTATCTGTGTGTATTTGAGTTGTATATAGTCGGCTAGGTCTTGTGGATGAATGGAGTTTGTGTCATCTTTATTCGTCGGTTCTTTTGTGAGATTGCTTACTATAGAGAAGAGCTCCCTTGCTTTGTTGATTGATTTCATTATCAACTTTGAGTGGTATTCCTTCTTGTGATTGTTTATCATACTATGGTATGTGGTTTGCAGGGATTCCTTTAAAGTGATTGTCTAAGGCAGGAAGAAGCCCCTCGTGATGCATTAAGGTGGTTTTGTCTTAGCTGCCCTAGTGAAGTAAGATAATTTTTATTTATTTATTTTATTTATTTATTTATGCTTTTCTTCTATACCGCTTTTTCCAAAGATCAAAGGCGGTTTACATTTAACATATAATGAACATGGTTTTTACATGGAACAGTGTTATATGATAATGTCTTGTAAAATTTAATTCTGAACCATCCTTTTAGGAAAAAATAAAATTGAAGTGAAGATTTTGAAGTCCTGGGGTTCAAAAAATTCTGGTTGCTAAGGATCTACTTTGTAGGCAGTGGGGGAAGTGTCCTGGAGAGCAAGAGAGAAAAGAACATGGGTAACTGTTTTTCTCCAGGAACAAGCAGGAAGTCAGTCCTTACATATGTGTGACTCGGCACCGACGGAGCCTTCGTGGAAGCATCTCCCCAGCTTTCAAAGAAAGCCTTTGGGAGATGCCACCACGCATGTGTGGTCCCCTTCCCACCCAAAAGTGCCATCTTGCTCAGTCTCCTTTTTACTGCGGAGCCCAATGGGCGTATGTCCTGTTTCGCCAGAAAAATCCTTGACAAAACGTTTCCTAAAAGTTAGTTTTCTGGTAGGCATATCAGTTCCTCTTCTCGCCTCAAGTCTGCGCCCTTTTCGGCCCTTTTTTTCTTGATGTCTCCCTCCCCCGATGTTCGTGCCATTTTTTGCCTGGAGGTCGTAGGCCTTGTTTGGGTGTTTCCCACCATGTCTTCCGGTGGATTCAAAAAAGTGTGATTGCTGCAGTCAAACCATGTCTATTACTGACACCCATGACTGCTGCTTGCGCTGCCTGGGCCCAGACATGACAGCACCTCCTGCGACCTGTGCCAGGCCATGTCAGCCAAAACCAACAAGAAAAGGTTGGAGTTGCAGGAAAAATTGATCCCTAGGTCCAAGTTGGCATCCGCCTCCCCGGCAACGAGCTCCAAACGCAGCACATCCTGCGATGCGCGGGCATCCTCAGAGTCCCGCGGCCACAATTTCTCTGAGAAGACCCTAGAGCCAGAAAGAAGAAGTCTTCAAAGTCAACAAACTCTGTTTTGTTAACTGTTGTTAATTGTACACCGCAACTGATCGCTGGAAGATGCGGTATATAAATAAGTGTTAAATAAATAAAATAAATAAACCGAGGCTGCACCAGAGAAACCTGGTAAAACTCCACGGAGAGACTTGGGCGACTCCAGGAAGCATCCCACCAAGGTCCTCAAAAAGGATTCCTCAGCCAGCAGAGACCATGTAAGGTTCTTCGAGGCCATGGTCCTTGTCGAGGATGCACTTCCTGAAGTGCCGGTGCCAGGCCTGAAACCCTTGGTGCCCGCGCTGAAGGTTGCGGAGCCTTCTGCCTTGGAAACCAGAATATATCAAAAATACCCACATTACCAATATACCCTCCCAAAATAACAAAACTAAGCAATTCTCATTTGTCGGATAAGGCCAAGGGAGGTTAGAAAGTGCACTAACCACTCCAGATGACCCCCATCCATTTTATTAAAGTAGTAAATCATACGTTTTTTTTAGTTAATGATTTACTACTTCACCTGCAGCACATTCCACCCAGGTTCTTTCCCGGAGAGCTGGTACGGCCCCTCCTTCACCAGACCCTGCTCCTCACAGAGCTCTCAGGTCTTTTCAGGGACAAAGCTGTAGAACCTGTGCCTACATATCTGTGGGGCAAGGGCTTCTACTCCAGATACTTCCTTGGTCCAAAGAGAACTGGGGGCCTCAGGCCCATCCTAGACCTGCAAAGCTTAAACAGGTTTTTGGTGAGGGAGAAGTTCAAGATGCTCTCCTTTGGAACACTGCTGCCCTACCTCCGCCAGGGAGACTGGCTTTTCTCCTTGGACACATCCTGATCCACCCCTCCCCCAGGCAGGACCAAAGGTTCATGGTAGAAGGAGGACACTACTAGTACAGGATGCTACCCTTCAGCCTGGCCTCTTTGCCAAGGGTTTCACAAAATGCCTAGCAGTGGTCACTGCCCACCTGCCTCTGCAAAGGGGCCTTTGTCTTCCTCTACCTAGATGACTGGCTCATCAGGGGCAGCATGGCCACAGAGGCCCATCAGGCCACAGGACGTACAACCCTCCTGCTGCAGCACCTGGGGTTTTTCATTTCACTCCAGCCCAGAGCCTGGAATTCACAGGGGCACAGCTGGACACCCTACAAGCCAAAGCCTTTCTTCCCAGAGAAAGGGCAGACTGCCTCAGGGAGCTAGCAGCAGAGGTGCAGCGCCGTCGCTCGGTGCCAGTCCATCTCCTTCTTCGCCTTCTGGGCCGCATGGCCTCCATGGTCCACATGATCCTGCTAGCCCGCTTACACATGCAGGCAGCTCAGTGGTGCCTCCTCTCTCAGAGGAAGCAAGCCATGGGCATACTGCGGGACAGGATCAGAGTAACCCCTACCAGCTTGCGGAATCCCTCAACTAGTGGAAACTTCTCTGCCACCTCTGAGCCAGGATGCCTTTCCAGGCACCCATGCCCCAGAGGCTCCTGACCACAGACGTCTCCCTTATTGGTTGAGAGCACATAGTGAGGACCGTCGCACCCAAGGCAGCTGGTCCCAGGCAGAATTCCTGCTGCAGAGCAATCTTCTGGAACTCAGGTTTCAATTGCAGCTCGCAACAATATGCTTCTGCAGGTGGTCTACCTTCCAGGCCAGGACTACTTCCTGGTGGACAGACTGAGCAGAGTGCTCCAACCGCACAAGTGGCGCCTGAATCCCAGAGTGGCCTCACGGCTCTTCTACCTCTGGGGGATGCCCGTGATGGATCTCTTTGCCACACCGAACAATGCGCAGCTGCCTCGCCTTTGCTTGCAGCAACTGGATGGAAGGCCCCCCTCTATGCCTTTCTGCCTATTCCTCTGGTCACCAAGATCCCCTTCAAGGTTCAGCGCGAGGGGGCAGCACTAATACTAATTGCCCCAGGTGGCTCAGAAAGACTTGGTGACCACTGCTGTTCTTTCTGTCAGCGACACTCCCAGTCCCGTTGGGCCATGCCCCAGACCTCCTATCTTAACAGGAGGGCTCCTTCCTGCACCCCAATCTGGAGTCTCTAATGCTAACAGCATGGCTGCTGAAAGCGTAGCTTTGGCCCCCTTCAACCTTCCACGAGAAGTCAAGGAGGTCAATCCCTCCACGAGGCAAGTTTATGCCTTTAAGGGGTATGTTTACTAAATGGTCCTAATGTTACCGGCGCTAGTTGCAGCAATAACGTGAGGAATGCCATATAAGGTGGTGGGCGTTCTGGCATAAAGGAAGCAATGGCGGGGTATCGTGTGACAGAGGGTACCCTGGCCAACATTGCGCGATAGACGCGCCGTGGCACATCATCACGCGGTAACCCTAAGTTCACACGCTGAGCTGTGATCAAAGGACTAGAGGTGTAGCACACTGGTTAATACAATGTCCGCTGATACAGAGGTCATGAGTTCGATTCCACAGTGGTGATATGTGATTAGGCTGTCTGAGCCAATCCCTTTTCCTGCCTGTAACAGTCAGACACATCTCAACAATCTGCAGTGTCCCCCAAAAAAACGCTCATCCCTTTGCCCTAACTTAAAGCACCTTTTAGTGCGCACCATAAGGCATATCATTAAGTGCCATGGCAACCAAGGTGGGTCAGAATGTGGCCCAGAGGGCGGCATGAATGGGTGGTACCCTCCAAGGCATCATATAAGGCGCTCCAGAAGCTGGCCGAGCCCAAGGTGGTGCTAAAGATGCTCCAAGGATGTTAAGGTGACCAAAGAAATGTTGGCCAAGGGCAGTAAGGTGCACCAACCTCACAAGCATGAAATGTATGGGTCAAACACAGATGTAACCCTAACACTGCATAGAGCAGTAACGAAAGCCAATGAAGTGATGTAAGGAAGTAGATGTCTGAGGTGATGGACCTGCCAAATCTGCGAGCAGTCCATGTGGCAGCTGGTAAAGTGGACAAATATATCAGGGGCAGCTGTACCGATGCACAGGGTGATGGTACTGTAAAGTGCAAAAATGACAGTGTGTGGCAGAGGATGGCAATACGTGTCCAGCAGAGGAGCCAGAGGTGGCAGGAGAAGTGCAATGACAGGAGGACAGAGGAGTAGCAGTGCCATGCAGAGCAGACACAGGAGAGGCAAGAATGAAGAGCAGTGATGCAGAAAAGGGTGCCAGTGCAGGACATGGGGTAGCAGCCTGCACAGTAGGGCAGGACGCCACAGAGCTTGCAGACACAGATAGACTGATAGAAGGATGTTTGGCAACAGTGATGAGGGTATAATGTGCCAGCAGCACAGATCGTCACAGATAGGACTGTGACAGGAATGCAAAGTACGTGTGGACGAGAGGCATAAACAAATTAGAACAGAGAGGAATCAAACCCATGACCACTAGCACAAATGGCAATGCACAAACCAGTAGGCTACAACATCAACGTGAGTACCACAGCAAAGGCTGCATACAAAAACACTGGAGGGCACCACACCAAAACACATCTGGCTGCCAGGATAGGGCAACCCCAACAGTAACGAAGATGCAATGCATATGTAGAACCGGTGTGTACAGCTCATATCACAATCAGTAATTGGGACGACAGCCACATATAAACATATGCACATACACACAATGAAATGTTGGCTCAGTGGTTAGGACAGGTTACCTCAGGCCGGAAGGCCGGGGGTTCAATTCCCGCATGGGGACAAGCAACCTCAGGCTGGAGGGACTGGGGTCTCTAGTCCCATGGCCACTCCTTGTGGCCTTGGGCAAGCCACTTAACCCTCCATTGCCTCAGGTACACTTCGATTGTGAGCCCTTCGGGGACAAGGGAATAATAAGTACCTGTTAGTATACATGTAAACCACACTGATTCTAAAGAGCGCGGTATAAAAAAAGAAATAAAATAAATAATGTTATGCAGTGGACACAGCATGCAAAAGAGCAAAGAACCTAAACCCAATGGGTGGCAGGGGATGCTCTGTGGAGCAGGGCAAAATGGGGAACAGAACGGAAAAGGAGCATGTGAGACATGAACCTACAAACAGACATGGACCAAATCAGATCAACAACAGCAATGCCAATCCCCCAAGCCGACATGAACAGTACAAAGAAAGAGCCATATGTAACAGCTAATATGCGACGGATAGGCTGCATCGAGGGCATACTGTGGTATAAAGTGAAGAGATGGAAGGGTGTGTGGAGAGGTGACTAATTGTCAGGCAGGTCCTGGTCAGGTTAGCACAAAACAAGGACAAAAAGAAGGAACATGTGGGACTCGAACCTGCAACCTATGGTGCGCCAACACATGTCCGCAACTACTATCCCAAACAACCACAGCAAGCACAACCCAAATATGTCCCCTCAAAGGGAATGTTGGTATGGAAACTCTTAGCACCCTGTGATGTGTCAGATGGCTGCCACATAGCCAGCCACCGTACAAGGATGTGAGCACAGATGGGCCATGTACATTACCAGCACATAACGAAAGACATGTGTCAGTGTGGTCAAGCAGCAGCAGAGAGAAATGCGGGTCAAACACCTACTTTTATTGTGGGCAATCAGTAGACTTATCGTATATACCGCCTGTCATCATATCAAGGTGGTTGGTTTACAGTGAACAAACTGAAAACACATTGAGCATGCCAGCTACCCACATGTCACCACAAAGTCACTGGCACATCTGCAGATGATGGGCAGGAGAGATAATGTGCAGTAGCTGCATGGTGTTCACTATGCAGTATCCCCCCACCTCCCACATGCTGCTGCACGTCCCAGATGCCCTAGTCACATGTAGACACTAGGCGGTGCATGATGAGGGACCAACACACATCATTTATTTATTTAACAGGTTTTATATACCGCTTTATCATTTCAATCAAAGCAGTTTACATTGAAACTTAAGTCATGAATTGTCCCCAAAAACATATCCGTCTGCCAATACAGGTGGCAAAAGCCTGAAAAAGCATAAGTAGCAACATGTAAGCAAGTGTACACATAGATATAGATATATATGTCACAGCTGCCCCATAATGCCTGATATAGCAATGAAAGTGTCACCAATGTAACCCAAAACAAAGGCCAAATGCAAAATGAGGATAAGGTAACAGGTACAAGAGGCACATGATCCCAGAGAAGACCAAAAAAGGAACCTCACAGACATGCAGAGATATCACCATGCAGCAGGTCCCCTGCAATGGGTGGTGTGGATACATGAACCGTACACATAGATCATGGTACATGGGATGCACAAATGAAGGATGAAAATGGACAATCACACTGCCACACTGCAAATGACATGGGTGGAGGTGAGTAGCGGAACATCAGGGGATAAAGAGGACTATGCAGACATGTAATGCTATGTTTGTAAATTAATGTATAGCAGCACGTCTGTACAGTGGCCAAACACAATGACCTGTATATGGAGTGTGAAAGAAAGGTCAAACATGGGCCAGTACCCCACACAGAAGCCACATGCTCTGGTGTATCAACATATTCAGTCATATGCACATGCACCATGTACGGTGAACCATGACACAGTGATGCCCCAGATGCACTGTAACTCCCTTGGTGAGGGCAAACATCAATCCAAAATGTTGGCGGCCATTAAACTGGTGTGGTGGTAACAACTGTGTCATGTCCAAGTGCAGGGTAGGCTGACATATACAAGAGTATATATACAATGTTGCCCCTGTGCCACACGCATGGCTGTATGCCCCTGTGACCTCAGCAGATGAGGATATCATGCGGTGCATGTTACACACATGGCCAACACACACTAACACAATGTCAGATGGTGTAGAACATATAGCGACTATTCCAGTCCGTGATGCACACATAGGGACCAGTACACAGTGTCCACAGTGCAAAGGGCGTCTGCAACCCCACATATCCCGTTAAGACTGTCCGTGAATCACTGGGCGTGCATAGTCAAGTGTGATATCTCAATGTGCCACAGTACTCTAACAATCATGTGTGTCTTGTGCAATCAACAGGATACCCAGCCAGACCATGGTAGCAACGGTGTGTTGGACAGGCCTGTTACATGGAAAGTAGCAGTCCAACAGTAATGTTCATCATAGGCATGTGTCCCACTCGCAGAGGTCAAACATCCTATGGCACCATCCCCAGGGACAGTTGAATGGTGGTGTTGTGTCCTCCAACAGGTGGGTGATATCGCCCGCAGATGCACTTAAGTGCTGTGTGTGTCCGCTGCCTTGTGTCAGAATAAGGACAGACACTGTCTTGGTATGCTGGACGCAACATCAGGGCACATTGCAGGGAGTCAAACATCAGTATCGACGTAATTAAACGTCACACAGGCAAACATAACATGATCACAACACACAACACTGTGCATGTTGTGGACATTTGGAAATGCAACCGCAGACGAGCGCATCCCATGGATATGGTCATGTCCATGCACAAGTAACACAGGCGTATCACAGCTGCACCACATGTCCATCAGCGTTGGTGCACAGAGACCCAACAGAAAAGGTCCATGAAATAAACAGCAAAACACAAACATATAAAGGCTGATGTTACACCCAAACGATCCAAGGTGAGAACTACTGTGTGTCTGCAGAAAATGTCTGTTTGGGATCCTCACAGGCAGGCAAAGTCCACAACACGTCTCAGTAAAGGCAGAAGACGTCATCAACATGTGTCGAATAACCATGTCCCCAAGTCCAGCCACCGTTGCCGCATGTCCAAATTATGGTGATATCTGGGATACATAAATGCTGTTGTACAGTGGTCTGTCAACACACATGAGATAGGTCAACCCACAACCCACAACACACACGCACACTGTGCACAAGGCTAACACCAGTAAGGTAGAGATAGCACACTCACCACCTCTCCACAGGTGTGCAGACCCTGCCCACCACATGATAATGCAAACTGCATGCACACTGTATCATAACAGAGCCACCCCCAAACATACGGCCTGTATGTGCACAATTGGAGAATAGTGGAGATAAATGTCTTGCAAATGCTATGATACACTGCTGTCGGCCGATGCTACAATGTCAGGGAAGGGTGCAAGTGCGGCCCACCACCAGAACACCTAGGACCTGTAGACACACGCAGCCCTGTTGGATGTGTCCCAGAGACAGTGCTGGAGAAGACAAACTGGGCACAAACACATGTGGATATGTGTGGCCAACATCAACATATGGGATATGGGGGAGCACGCTAAATAGGTCATCCACAACATATGTGCATTAGACAGATAACCTCTGACATGTGCTGCTCCTGACTGTCCACACAGACAAATTACCTCTATGTCCACCTAACCCAGTGTCCTGCATGTTGAATGAGGTACACACAGCTGCCAGTGCACTACAGCACCAGGAGCATCACCAAGCATGTCCTGTGGATTGAGAAACACAAGGGAAACATACATATGTAATGTTGGAGCTGTGCAACAAACATACCAGCTTCACGTCCTCATCTCTCATAACCCCCTAGATCCATCACAGTCTGGCAGTTTGTCATGACACTATACCTAATTGCCCCCATCCAAACCCGCCACTGACGTGTTCCTGGCCAAGTCCAAGGGCCTGTAGCCTGTCCGTCCCCTTTGTGACCTCTCTGCTGCCCTCGAGACCTTTGACCACAACTGTCACAGTGCTACCCTGTACATGCTCGTCCCAAAGGTCTTGGTACAATCCTGCTTCCCCCATATGTCTCCCATAGCACCTTCATTGTGTGTTCCTGTGGGTCCAACTCCCCTGCTAACCCGCTCCCAGGTGCTGTACGAAAGGGATATATGCAGGGGCTGCTACATTCCCCTGGCCCCATACCCAGTTCCCTGGTGCAGCAGGCACATCCCCTGGCTATCAGTAACAGCTGTATGCTGATGTGTCCCAAAGATATCTCTCCACGCCTGAACTATGTTTGGCAATCCACACCCCGATCTCAGCTTGTTCCCTGACATTGCTGGCTGCAGGTTCCCCCGCTGCATGAATTGAGCATGGCCAAGACTGAACATCTGGGCAGCGCCCCTAAACCCTCTTCAGCCTTTACAGTGAACATAAGAACATAACATAAGAAATGCCATACTGGGTCAGACCGAGGTCCATCAAGCCCAGTATCCTGTTTCCAACAGTGGCCAATCTAGGTCATATGTACCTAGCAGTTTCCCCAAAAGACACAGGTTCTGCAGTGCTTGTACTAGGTCAAGCATTGATATCCTGGGTCCCTTTTTAATAGCGGTTTATGGACCTTTCCTCCAGGAACTTGTCCAAACCTTTTTTAAACCCAGCTATACTAACAGCCCTTACTACATCCTCCGGTAACAGATTCCAGAGTTTGATTACACGTTGAGTGAAGAAATATTTTCTCTTATTTGTCTTAAATAGTTTACCCCGTAGCTTCATTACATGTCCCCTAGTCCTTCTATATTCTGATAGCATAAACAATTGATCCACGTTTATCCGTTCCACTCCATTCATTAATTTATAGACCTCTATCATATCTCCCCTCAGCCGTCTCTTTTCCAGGTTAAAGAGCCCTAACCTTTTTAGCCTCTCTTCATAGGAGTAGCCTTCCATCCCCTTCACCAATTTGGTGGCTCTTCTCTGTACTTTTTCTAATAACTCTATGTCCTTTTTAAGATACGGTGACCAGAATTGCACACAATATTCAAGGTGCGGTCGTACCATGGAGCGATACAGAGGCATTATAATATCCTTTGTTTTATTCTCCATCCCTTTCCTTATGATACCTAGCATTCTATTTGCTTTCTTGGCCGCCGCTGCACACTGGGCGGAGGGTTTTAACATGTTATCCACGATGACTCCTAAATCTTTTTCCTGGGTGGTGGTTTCTAATGTGGAGCCTTGCATCGTGTAACTATAGTGTGGGTTGTTCTTTCCTAGGTGCATAACTTTGCACTTGTCCACATTAAATTTCATCTGCCATTTGGATGCCCAGTCTTCCAATTTATCCAGATCCTCCTGCAGTTTTCCACAATCCTCTTGGGTTTTAACAACTTTAAACCGTTTTGTGTCATCTGCAAATTTGATAACCTCACTAGTTATTCCCTTTTCCAGGTCATTTATGAATATGTCAAAAAGTAGCGGACCCAGTACAGATCCCTGGGGTACTCCACTATTCACCTTTTTCCATTGGGAATATTGGCCATTTAGCCCTACCCTCTGCTTTCTATCTTTTAACCAGTTCCCGATCCACAATAGTACACTGCCTCCTATCCCATGACTTTTTAGCTTTGCCAAAAGTCTCTGATGGGGGACCTTGTCAAAAGCTTTCTGAAAGCTTTTGTCCGTGTATAGGTTGGTACACCCTCTGTCGACCTGGTCATCAAGGTAGCAGTTCTCTACGACCCCTCGCTCCCCTTCCCCACACATACCCATCATGTAGCTAAGGCCTGCAGTGTCCCCCTAGATAACATCAGCAAGATTCCTGCCGTCACCCCTGAACACACAAAACGCTAATGCCCCCTTCATCACCCGCCATCCTGGTTACTGTAACCTACACTTTGCTGGTCTGCCTCAAAATCATCTCTGTCCGCCGCAATGTATACAACACTGCACTGCATGGCTAATCTGCCGACAGCCTCAGCATGACAATAATACTCCACCTGTCAGGACACCTCACAGGCTCCAGGCGAGGTCAAGACGCACCTGCTGAGCTATACATGCAGTCACACTGTGGTTGCACTGTACCTTGACTCGCATAACCCAAGTACTACAAATATTACTACTACTACTGAGCATGTAAACAGTGCTACCACCTGTATGCATCGCCATACCGAAAAATGTAACACACAGTCCCTGCTCATCAGAGCATACAATCCAATCAATCCCCTCACATCCCCCAAATGTCATCCCCACACATCAAGGCAACTGGTCCTATCTATGGGCCGCTCTCCCACTGTTAACGTGGGACCACACACCTGTCACCTTGCAGCACCCAATGCCTGGAACTAACTACCTGTGGCTTCAGGGCAGCCACCCTCACCAACCATCTCAAAACCCTGTGTGACAGCCTACCACATCGCCTAAGCCTAATAAGCCTGACTACATTAATCACCGCCACCCGCTGTTGTCCCCTGCCCACACCTTCTATGTTATCGGTTAGACTACATTGTAAGCTCAGATGGCCAGGCATTGTGTCAGCAATGTCAGTGCAGTGCTGCGTATGACTGGTAGTGCAATATCAATGCTCAGTAGTAGTAGTAGTAGTAGTACATATATCTAGCCAAATGTTATTTCCAAAACATCCAGTACTCACATGAAAATAGCTCCTCAATCAGCTGCCGCCTGAGTGTTGCGCCCTCACCTGTGTCACCACGGGCACGTATAGGAGGGCACATTGGATCTTCTTCCAGATCCTCATTAATTTGGACATCGATATTGTGCCTGAGAGCAATGTTATGCAGGATGCAACAGGCAATAATGATCTCTGCCACTGTCATGGGTTGGTATTGTAAGGCCCCGCCGGTCCTATCCAGACACCTGAAGCGACTTTTCAAAACGCCAAAGGTGCGCTCGATGATGGAGCGACTGGAGGCATTGGCCTCATTGTACCTCAGCTCTGCACGTGTCCATGGTAGACACACAGGGGTTAGCAACCAGGGCCGACACCCATATCCTGCATCACCTGCAGAAAGAAATGTTGAATGTTAAACCAGGACCTGATGTCCACACACATGCACACATGAATGTACGTGCAAACCCACAGCATGTACAGGTCATACAGAAACATAGGGGAACACATGATGGGACACAACAACTATGCGCCAGTGTCTGGAAGTGTGAGATACAGAGCACAGGGGAGGTAGAAGGAGTGCAAACAAAGTTATCCTGAACCACAGCAGACACATGGACAGACAACAGAGGCCGAAAGGTAGTAGTGCCAGCCCTGAACACATCAGAGAGACACATGCAATGCACCCTGGACAAGGGCAGAGATGCACACATGTGCAAGCATGTGACAGTCATGCTACTGTCCACACACAGATGGTGAGACAGGAACACGTACCCCACTGTGGCAGGCAGAATGGCATAGACAACACCACACTGTTGATAAACATGAAGCATACATGTGTGTCGTACTGTGCCAACCTAAACACACAGTCAAATGGCATGAAACGTCAAATGTCAGTGTGCCACCAACACACAGCACCGCAGCACAGAAGACCTGGAGTGACACCCCCCCCCCCCCGCATCAGCTCTCACACACACAGATGACACACACACACAACTCGGGACACATGTCAAAGACAGACATGTGTGCAGACAGTTAGCAGGGGTATACGATGTGCATGTCAGAGATGACAAATATCCACCCAGCAGTATACAGTCCTCAAATTGACCGGCCTCAAATTGTCTGTACAGTGCCGAATGATGCAGGATATAGGAGTCATGGGTGGACCCTGCAAACCGCGGGACCACATTCAGAATACGCATACCTGCATCACATGCAACCTGAACATTCAGGGAGTGGTAGTGTTTGTAGTTGTGGAACACTGCCTCCCTGTCTCTGGGTGGGACCAGGGCAACATGTGTGCAATCAATAGCTCCCATCACGTGTGGTAACCAAGCAAATGCCTCAAAGGCCTGGGTCAGGGTCCCCCACTGTTGCCTAGTGTTGGGAAATGCAATGTAATTCCCAACCCAGCTGATCATGGCACGCAGTACTTGGTGGAGACAGCGTGAGAAGGTGGGGCGGCTCATGCCACCAACTGCGGCCACAGATGACTGGAAACAGCCAGAGGCAAAGAAATGTAGGGCACCAAGGAGCTTGACCAAACCTGGTATGGCATGTGACCGACCAGTCGGGGGCTCGAGGTCAGGTTTCAGATCCTCATAGAGCTCCCTAATAGCCCCTGTGCTCAGGCGGTACAGGGAGATGACCTGGTCCTCATGCATGTCCTGGAGCCAGGCCCTGGGCCTGTAGAGGCGAGGCTGGTGAGCCTGCACCTCGGCAAGCCTCCTGCGCCATGCCAGCACAGCCCCTGCCTGGCCTGCCCCCCACAGCTGCAGGTCGGTGTTGCAGCGGGACTGCACCCCTGCCCCAGCCCCATGGACACCATCTCCCTTGTCAGGCAACCGCAAGCCCTGCACATCTCCCAGTGCACATGAAGCAACCACAAAGCCCGCCATAGTGGACACTATCAACCCAATCCCCCTCACCTCCTCCACCTCACGCTCACCCTGCCACTTACCTCCCCACCACTCACCTCCCCAGCCATACACCACACCCCACCACCGACCAACCTTGCCACACACCACACCCACTACCCACCAACCATGCCACCTACCTCCCCCACCACCCACCAACCCTGCCACCTACCTCACCCACCATCCACCAACTGTGTCACCTACCTCCCCCACCACTCACCAACCCAGCCACACACCTCCCCCAGCACTCACCAAGCCTGCTGCTCACCTCTCCCACCACTCACCAACCAAGCCACCTACCTTCCCCACCACTCACCAACCCTGCCACTCTCCACGCCTAACCTGCCCTGACTCTCCGTTCGCTTCACCACCAATAAATGCACGCCTTCAAACTCGCTCGCTTGCACTAACCCCTCAGCATTTACCAGGTATTGACATTAATTTATGGTATGTTTGGCCGTCTGCGCGTGTTTGCGTGCGTTGCGCATGTGCAGAGGCAGTGTGTAGGGTGCATATGCAGAACCGTGTGCCGCATATGTGCAGACACGTACATGTCTTGCTCATGTGCAGAGCCTGGTTCTGCGCCCATCCCACAGGTGACAGGGGTTAGAGGAACCGTGCACTGCACATGCGCAAGACATGTATGTGTGTGTGCATGTGCTGCGCCAGGATACACGCAAGCCATAATGGAAGGTATGGTGGGAGCTGCCGCTGCACATGCGTATGCCTCCCATGCAAATACATAGTCTGCATGCGCATGTGTGGCACCTGGTTTGCGGCCGTCCCACACACGACAGGGGCTAGTGGAACCATGCACCACACATGCGCGAGACATGTACGTGTCTGCGTATGTGCGGCACATGATGTGGAGAGGAAGAGGGCCATACGATTCAGCCAGCAGGAAAATCACAACCTGCTGGCAAGTGTCCTCGAACACTATAAGGAGCTGTATGGGCGCATGAGCTCACACACAGCTATGAGCGTAAGGACCCAGGTGTGGGAGGAGATGCAGGGGGCCGTGGCACAGGCTGGTGGGCCACCAAGGGACCTTGACAGCCTCCGTAAGAGGTTCAATGATATCAGGCTGGGGGTCCATGCGCACATGACTGCAGAATGCCAACATGCTAGCTGCACTGGCGGGGGTGGCCCCTACATCCCAAGCCTCACGCCCCTGGAGCAGCAGCTTGCTGAGCGCCTAGGTCCGATCTACATGTATGGCCTCTCCCCGGCGCTGGACATGGCTGACCCACAAGCAGGTATGTTTGAGACATGCAGCACGCATATAGCTATCTACCATGCACACGCTGGGCATGCCATGGGGTGGTGCAGGCACATGTCCTGGGAGCAGGTGTGGCCGACCAGACACAGAGGAGGCCACCGGGGCAGCAACAGGTTGCAACGTGTCCCCAGGGGGGCCACGACAGGTACCGGGGGCGTGTACCAGACATGCACAGCGGTGGATATGATACCGCACTGAACAGGTGTCCCGAATGAGGAGGGGGGGCACACAGTCGGCCAGGTGGAATGACACCCCTCCTCCACCGCGCACACGTCAACACACTGCTCCCAAGACAGGGACGGCCTACCACCCCCACCGGAAACATAACCGCCCATACCGGGTGTACCCTGTAGAAATGGACAGGTAAAGGGGTACCAGAATAATTGAAGATGGATGAATTTCTTGATGCAGAATGTGTTTAGAAGTTTGGCTTTTCACCTACTTCCTCTTAAATAGAATAGGATATCATGATCATGAGTTCTGTGTAACTGTTTTTAAAATAGTCTGGAACATTGTTAACGCAAGCATAAAGAGTAAACATAGGCTATGAACTGCGCAACCATAGTTCATTGTACAGTCAATGCTGACACAACATAATTTTTGCAACTTTGCAATTATAAATAATTTTGTCATAATCAAGTAAATTTCATCTAATACACTGTAATCAACTCTTACTCTGTAAAAAGAACTTCGGTGACACCTTGTGTTATTCCACGTTTATAATAAATGACTGTTACTTCCCCTTTTTCTTTAATAAAAAGAGCTTTTCAGGAGGAAGAATTTGAATCCGTCAGGCGTGGAACTGTGTGTGTCCACAGACCGTCTGTCGTTTTCCCCTCTGAGCTCAAAGAAAGTAGAACTTTGTGTGTGATTGTATTCTGTGTTACTCTCTGCCTGTTTCTCACTGCTTGAGGCCGAAAGAGCCGTGGTATTGTGGCCAGATCACGGGGTTTTCTTCAGTTGGTGCCGTTCTCAGATCTCTGTGTTTCTTCAGCAATTGGAAACAGCAGACAAGTCTCCAGTGAGTGAGTATACTAAAGTCTTGACAGATATCTGTGTGTATATTGTGATTGTAATGTAGAGCCGGTAAGGTTAAACAGAGATCTCAGTTAGATCAATGGAGCGGGAAGGCTCGTGAGATAGGGCAAAAGAAAGGAAGCCCTAATTATGAAATGAGGCGCAGGTTTGGTGACAGTGCCTTAGAATATGTGGTCAAGTGGCATTCATTGACTGCCAGTAATCCCAATTTGCAGTTTCCCCTTGGGGGAACATTTCAGGAGGGCAAATTGAGGTTACAGTATGAAATGGCTTTTGAAGATTTAAGTAAATCTCATACCAATCATGAATGGGTCATGTATAGTTGGTGGCAGTTTGAGGCTGCTAAAAAGTGCAGCAAGCCACTGACTCTGTGTTTTGAAAAATTTAAAAATCAAGTGTTTTTGATGGATAGTGTGAATATGAAAGAAACTGAAACTTACAGGGAAAAACTTAAATCATTGCTCTATGACAAAATAGAATTAATCAAGCAAAGTTTTGAAGGACTGATTTTCATGTCATAATTGTAGTATGAAGTTTGTTTTCTCTAATTTAGTGGTTAGGGAAGTGTGCTGTGTAGTGTACTGCAGTAATAATTTGGAGGTTTCCGGCACAGATAACAGCTTGGCATGACTGCAGTATTAGCAGGAAGAAAGTCTTGAGCAACCGTGGTAAGATTTTTTTTTTTTAGTTAGACTAACCATAAGCCTTATTGGGGAAGTTAAAAAAACCTCCCAATGTGATTAATCATTTCTTTTACTTGTGTATGTATAGTAAATAAGTTTTGTTTTCTAAGTCATGGATTTGAACTTATTTTGGGTTATGAGAATTTATCTACTAATTCCATTCTATGTATAATGCAAATGCTGAAAAATATTATTAGAAACACTACTCCTCGGTGCTTCTTATGTCTCTGGATACTTTGGTTAAAAATGATTGGTGATATATTCTCCAAATTGTATTTTTAGTTATAATTGATGTGAATGAATGGGAAGATCTTCCATGCTTTGATGTATAATGTTTTATCTTTCTTTTGTGATAGTAGACTGGTTGAAAATTACAACTATGATAGTGTATGAGTAACAATGTCTGCAGAAAAAAAAAATTGCTGATGTTTTTCCCATTTTCTTTGCAGGAGTCGATTGGAGGAGTGATCTTAAATTCTCATGTCGTATATGTTTAGTTATTATGGAAAGACCTCTGCAGAATTGATGTTGTTAATTGCAAGTGTGCTTTTCTACTATGCGACCTCTTCTATTACTGCTGTTTGTGTTTTTGCTCAGAAATTTCCACTGGACTTAGGCCACTGGGCTATTTTTCAGACTTTTGTTGCCCTGTTGTAGCAGGAATGCCTCCTTGTTTTCAGTTTCTGGCAGCAGTAGTCTTTGCAATCCAAATTACTGATTTTCTAGTACTATAACATGCCTCTCATTTAGTTTTCATATCTTTTATACTTGGAAAATCCAGCTTTCTTCCAGCTCTAGATTGTTACTGTTTGACCTCACTATGTACTGATGGTTCTGCTTTGCGCAATGAATAAGGAAAACTGATGCAATTATAAGAGTTGATTCTGTGCAGAGTCGGCTGCTCGTTATTTGCTAGTGCTCAACCAGCTGAAGTGTTCGCTCTTTCTGTAGCTCTTATCTGCTCATTTGATCATCAAATTGTTGCTCAGGCTTCTTGCATGGGGAGCTCTATATGCTGATACTTTACTACTATGCTGTTTGTTCTGAAAACAGTGTAACAAAGATAAAACTGTTAAGCCATTAAGAAGTGGCAATTGACTTTCTAATTGGTTCAAATTTGGTGTTAAAAAGTTTTACCCTTATGTAAATGTTCCTTCTTTGCGAGCTTAGTTGTCTATACGAATTAGAATGGAATAGAGAAGTAGTCTAATGACTAGAGTACTAGCACTCCTTGTGACCTTGGACAAGTCACTTAACCCCTCATGGCCTTACAAAGAAAAATCCAAGTTATCAACGTTCCTGTTTTGTGTGTTGTACCAAGTTTTAGTTGCAATGTGAACTGCTGTGATTAGTGGGAAAAGTGGTATTAAAATAATAACATAAAAAGGAAAAGGGTATATTACTGATAATGTTTAAAGTAATGTGAGTTGAACCATCACCTAAGATAAGACAGCCTTCCTAATAATTGTTGACAAACAATTGAAATGAGTTTAAATTATTTGTCATAAACTGCTAGTTATGTTTTAATGTTTGTTACCCCTTGAATAACCAGATTGACTATATCTTGTATATTGTTATAACTGGAGAGTACATCACAAATATAGTTAGTGATATGATTTTACAAATTATATATTGTATGCACTGAATCCTATGGGCCAAAGAGGAAAACGACTGAATGAAATGCTACTGGATATTGAGACACCTAATAAAGATCAGCGATTCCAGCGAAACTACTCATGTATGCGCAGCAGTGAAGCCTGGGTTGACAGTCACTGAAAAAGATTGATCTAAGATGTGCATAGCACAGCCCATGGTGAGAAAGGATGCTGCTGAAGAATCTGGAGTGATGACTGGTGTCATGATATGAGGAACTAACCTCTGAATTATTGCTAGATCTATGAGAAGCAGTTGGCCTCTGCTAGAAGAGGTAGTGCTTACAAGAATTGGTAAAGTCTTGCTCTCTGTACACATTCTTTTTGAGGCTAAGCGAAGGCAAACAATGTCATATGATTTTGTATAACGATTTCTGCCAATGAACAAGATGGAGCTCACCTATGGACCAGATGTGCCTGGGACTCTGAAGGAACATCTGCCACATATGTCGCACACATCTGACACACGCATGGATGCAGCATCACGAACCCTTGTTGCAGGGGCAGACACACACATCATGCAAATCAAGCGACAGCAAAACCGAGTGTCCTGGGGGATCCACTCCACACCCACCGATCAGAGCCAGACAACATCAAGATATGTCTTTTCACTGGGCAGATCACAGCACATTGACAAGGAATTTACACAGCCGAGCCCTGAGATGAGCTGGGGTGTATGTCACACAGACATCGCACACGTATGACACACACCACTGCTGGCATACTGTGGGAATCTGCAGGTCAACATCTCAAGGGCATGAGGTGTACAGCACAAGCACAGTAACAGAACTGTCATGTTACATTGTGAAATTTGCAACAGACCCATTGTAGCCCCTGCCCCTGCCATGCATCTGTCGTTCACGCTCACACATCCCATTGCCCTGTCAGCTCTGCACACCCTGTACGCCGCAGATCTGTGGTCCCTTATGGCCCTGTGTTTACACCGTAATGCATGTCATCATTTATCTATAACATGTCAACTGAACACCTACCCTACCAACCACCGTCACACCGTGGCTATGTTTCCAGTAACTACCTCCATGGAACAGCGGGTATAGATGTTGTAGTAGCCTCCAGAGCATGTAGGAGTGACACGTGACCCTTATACCCATGGGGCCCCCATCTACATGATGTTGCCAGGAGCTGACCATAGATATTGCATTGTCCCCTGCCTGGGCAGTGGGAGGTGTACAGGTCCAGTGATAGGTGTGTGACACCGCGGAGTATGTTGTACATCCTGTATCTAACGGTGAGGGATATGCCATGGGCAATGTACTGTGCACAAGCATAGGTGAACCACACACACCAGGCCCCCCCACCCCGTGCCACCGCCACCAGCATAGGTGTGGCCCCAGTCAGCCAGGCCTTGTACTGACCACCCCAGGACACCCAACCCATGGCCATATGTGCAGACACGCCCCCACAGACAGTGTATACACCCTCCTGCCCCCATGTCATGTCCCAGCACCAGTCCCAGAGACCTCTGGAACAGATGCACTTGCCCCAACACTGACACCACCCTGGGTCGAACCCCGAACATGCACCATGGTGCTGGGTGACACTGTTCCAAGGCCACCCCCCCAGTGCAACCTGTCGCCTAGGGCCCCGAGGTTGGAGTTGCCTTGCTATCTTCTAGTGGTCAAAAATAGCCTCAAGTCGAGTGGTTGAGGCAAAACAAAACAAGGGCTTTATTCCCCTTCCCCCAAGGATATCATGTGCATAACCAAAAACAGGGAAAACAAAACAGTTTCTCTCAAAGAAATATATCTTCTTTTTCTTTGCTCTTTTTACAGGGCTTTAGCACAAAGATTCAATATCATCCGCAAGACATAATGTACAATCCATAGGAGCCTGTTCTGGAACCCTGGTGTTACTTTCCCATTGCATCTCTTCACCTTCAGCATACGTTGTGCTTGGGTTTAAACCTTCACAGCTGTTTTTATGAAAACCCCTCTCTGAAAGTTCAGATAGCGTACAGGGACACAGTTCTGTACAAGTATGTTTAAGAGTACCTGTATCTGTAGGGTTGCCTCTCCAGCTCTCCTTTTCCACCCTCCAGTTGTTAGGGATTGTTTTATAGCTTCCTGCAGATATTTCTGGTCTGGAGCACTGTTCTGACCCGAATGGAGCTTCTAGCCTTCCCTCTCACAGTGCTAGACTCCCACCTGTATAATTGTTGAGGTCTTTCCTCTGGCAGTGAGGACTGGGGACTTTCCTGCTCACTCGGTCTAGGCAGCCTCCTAGCCCCAGGTTGTGCCCTCCTTCTCTCTGGAGCACTGGCTTCTCTCCCTGGGCTGTAAACAGGTTCCTCGTAGGACCTCCAGCTACCGGCAGTCTGAGCACTTCCCCTGCCACGTTCCTCTGAAGCCTTGCCTCTGCTGCTTCCTGTTCCAGTGACATGCCCAGTGCTTCCTCTGTTCAGCAGGCTTCTCCCTCTGTGACCTCTGCCTCCCTGGTTGCTGACCTCTGCTCTCTCCTTCTGCTTCTCTTCCTCTTCCTCCTCCTTCTCCCTTGCTGGATCTACCAACCAGCTTTTATCTCCCTGTTCGCTGTAAGCTGACTGTGCTTTCTTGGACAGGTGATCATAATCAATCCCCAAGCTTTCTGCTATGTCATAGCTTGGGTGTGGTAGTTCTGCTCCTCTGTTCCTTTGCTTCTCCTGAGCTGCACATGCTGGCTGCCTAACAGATTCTAAGGTAAATTTATCCTTTCTATCTATCTGCATAGGCTCTGTGTGAGCTTCTACGTCACAAACCTCATGCATGCCAGGGCCCCCCATCCCCTGGAACCCGCACCACAGGGTGCACAGACTAGCATAGCTCCCCACCCACAACACACATTGGACAGCCCTCTCCCAGTCCCCACACACATCTGGCTGACCGCCACGCCCGCAGCAACATCTACCGTCCACACTTGTACCCCACAGTGCATACATGATGCTCACACACACTGTGACAGGCCCCACACTCCTTGCAAGGCCTCACACACACACCGGCCACAGGTAGCTCTGTGGTCAGAGCTCATGTATCACACACAGTGTGCACCTGGTGCTGCGCATTGTGTGTGCAGCACTCGCCACACTAACCCCCAGGTCAGACATGACAATGTGGCGCTGCACCCCACAATGTACTGCCCCCCCTCCCAGGTACAGCACAGCTGACACACATGTGCTGCCCCAGTAGAGGCGCTGTGACATCACATACAGGCGGTACACACATTGTCCACGATGGTGATGTTACAATGTGCTCTATGTATGTGTCTCTGTCAACCCCATATCTACTGTTCCATCCCCCCCAGGTAACATCCAGGCCATCGAGGCAGCCGAGGAGGACAATGGAAGTGAGCCCGAGACAGCGGAGGTCAAAGAGGCGTCGCATGCAGAGGCTGCCGCCAGCGATGCCCCAGACACCCCATGGGCCAATGTGATGCCTGAGGAGGTGGCCGCCCAAGAGGACGAACAGTCACCACAGCGGAGTGGGTACACAGGCATCATTGTGGCTGGGGAGGGGCCTGAGGATGTGGGGGTCAGCCTCACGTTGCCACCGCCAGGGCCATTGACTGCAACAACGGGCGCTATGCATGTCGTCCTCCAGGAGCTGCGGGCACATACGGCGTCGGCATGCAGGGATGCTGCAGGTGGGTGACTGGCAGGATGGTTGCATGTGCTGGTGTGGCACACCAATCCCCAGACACAGTGGTGGGGGCCACACACATGCACAATGAGAGTGGGCCTCCACACATACATATGTCCCCCTGGCCATGTCTGGGGAGGTTGGTGTGGCACAGTGGGGAATGGGCAGGTCATACACACTGGGGTGTAGGCAACAGATGTCTCACAGGTCACTCTGTTCCCCTCCCACAGGCACTCGCCAGATGCTGATAGCTATCTGGGTGGAAATGCGTGGCCAGCAGCAGGTACAGCGTGCCCAATGCCAGGCGGGGTGGACCCTCACGCGGGCGGTGTGTGGACTCTGCAGGGATGTCAGAGAGCACACCCTGGAGACACGGCAGCTGCGAGGGACTGCTGTGGAGATCGCAACTGGAATAGGCCAGCTGGCAGATGCCCTCGAGGCCGTGGCGGGACATATCCTGCAGCCAGCAGCAGTGCAAGATGCAGCTGCAGCAGTGGAAAGGGGTGTGGGGGGTTGTGGGAGGGGGCGAGAGCATGGGCGTGGGTGGTCACGCAAGCCATAGGTCTGTGATTATATGTTGGACTGACCACCGCATTAAAGACCGCTTTACCTTTGGTCACCGATGTGCATGTGTCCATTGTTTGTGTTGGGGGTTCCATTAATGGGCCGTCCCAATTGGGGTTACCATGGTCACATGTGCCCTACCATGTCACAGGCTGGCAGGGTGTCTGCATCAGCAGCAGTCATGACAGGGAGGTCCACACATGCCCTGTATGCCATGCACCGTGCCATGTGTTCACAGCCATACATATGCCTGGGGTTACACCCTCCCTCCCCTACCACCTGCTGTATATGTCTGCTTGTTCACCAACATTGTGGGGTATAGCTCCCCTCTGTCCCCACATATCATCCACATCAGGCTATCTACATGGCTGACCCGTCTGTCAGACACACACCAGGGTCACCGTGGTATGCTAACTGCACATGCTTGGTGGACAGACATGATGTACAGATATACCTAGCTGCTGTCAGTTGTTTACCCCCCTCCAGCACTTGTAGTGAGCCGCTCCTCCTCCACCCCACCAGACCCCATCGTGGTGAGCCGCACCAACTAACACCCTGTCAGACATGTGGATCCCCGCATACATCACATCTGGGCTGCATCATGGGTACCACATCCACACCTCTTCACCGTCCTATCATGTGGTGCATCCCTGCTACAGACTGACTATCGGTGACAATGTGAATGTGTCCATGTCTGCTGGATGGTACAGCACATGGTTTCAACACGGTGTAATCAGGGGATACATCCGGCAGCGCACATGGTGCTCCACACAGCTTATTGTGGGGTAGGGGCAATGTATGTGGCACACATACACACTGGGACATGCACACAGGTGTCACACTCACTGCTACAGCATGTATGTACAGAGGACACATGACCACTGCAAGAGCTGGCTGCCTACACAATGTTGTAATACAAATATGTGTCAGTAGGTGCCATACAAATGTTAAAAGGTACAACAAAACAACACCCTCCCACAGGCGGGTTAACATTAGAACTAGTTCACATTTGGCATTAGCACAGCATGTACATCCATCTCACACGTTAGTGGGGATACATTTGGCTATTAGGGTTGCCACCTTTGCCATCTGTGCAATCCAATTAACTACCTTGCAGACACTGGGAGATGGCCACAGCTATATATGTGGATCACACACCCAAGGGCCCGCCGTGGGGGTATGGCTGGGGATGCGCCGTGAACATGCCATGATAATGCTGGCGGCGCATCACCTCAGCCATACCCTGAACAGCAGCTGTCAGCTGCCTGATGGCATGGCCATGGTCGCTCAGGGTCCACATAACGGTGCCCATCGCCACACACAGGAGACCCACACATTTGCCACCGCATCCACACCATGTGGCTGTGGTCTGGGTGATGGCATCTGCATGGGCCCTGTGTGTGTCAATGTGTGGGGGTCCCAAACCCGGCCTGACACCTTGGCCATGCACATGGGGCAGGTGGCAGGGGCCTCCAGTGCCCTGTGGTGACCTGCGGGCGCCCTCAGGCACAGGCTCTCCCTCCCCACCCTCCCCACCCTCCAAGGCCCCCTGCCCTGGCCAGTCTCCTCACTCTCCCTGCCACCCTCCCCCTCCCCCTTCTCACCTTCCCACTCCACCTCCCCAGCACCCTCTGCCACCCCCTCCTCCCACCCCTCCCCACCCTCCATGTATTCCTCCCCCACATCCATGGCATCCTCCGCAGCTGCAAGTACATCCTCCACATCGGTACTTCCAGTGGTTGCGGGGGGGGGGGGCTGCCACCAGGTGGTGTGGGCACAGAGGTCCCCTCCCCAGCATCTACAGCCTCTGTGGAGAAGGCAGAAATGAACAGGGTGTCATGCGTTTGTTACAGCACAGACACATTGTATGTGGCATCACATGCTGCTGTACCACTGGGACATGGTGTGGCACAATGCAAAGGCTGGGACACTCAGACACCCCCAGCCATTGCCTCCCACTGCATGCGGCGGAGGTATCCAGGGCAGTGTAGCCGCATCTCTCTGCCCTTCTTCCGTAGGTCCTCTACCTGGGGGGATAAGCAATGTTTGCAACCATTAGGGACCTGTATCCCTCCCCATGGCGAACCACATGGCACACATGTCTGCATGCAATGGGGGCCGCTCCTGCTATGGGCAGTGGGTCCCATACTAGCTGTTGGCACCACCGCCTGCATGTGTGGGCGTGAGGCTGGGCATGTGTGGTGTGACACCTACATGCTCTGTGTGCTGCCTCACAGCCATCCCATGCCATGTCCCTGCCATCTCCTGGCATGACATGACAGCAACATGGCATGTGCGGTGTTCCACTTCTGATCTCCAGGGGGTGTGACTCCATACCCTCAGTGCAGTCCAGCACATACCTCGGTATTGGGCAGCCCGTCCCACATCAACAGGAGCCATCACCATGATGCCTAGATGCTGATCCAGCCTCTGTGGTGTGGGCTCGGACACCTGGGGGTGTGGGGGAGCTGGGTACCTGCACCAACATCAGCTTCCATTAACACCAGGATGCTTGGTGGACCACTGGAATCTGGTGTGCTGCCTCCTGGGGATGTGGCGGAGCTGGGAGAATGCAACAGCAGCAGCAGCAGCCATAACACCAGGGTGACTGATTAGACCTCTGTGTTGTAGGCTGGGGCCCTCTGGGGGTGGGCCACATCTGGGAGACGGCAACTGCAGCAACCACCATGACCCCAGGATGTGTACTACACCTCTGTCATAAGGTCTGGTGGCCTTCTGGGGATAGGGTGATGTTCCACACATACACAGCAGCACCTGCCATAACACCAGGATGTAGAGTAGACCTGTGTCAGCTGGTCTGATGCCTCCTGGGGATAGGGCAGGGCTGGGAACCTGCAACAACAGCAAACACCATAACACCAGGATGTAGAGTAGACCTGTGTCAGCTGGTCTGATGCCTCCTGGGGATAAGGCAGACCTGTGACACTGCAACTGGAGCAACCACCTTGACACCAGGATGTTTGATACACCTCTGTACGCAGGTCTGGGAGCCTTCGGGGCCAAGGGTGATGTTCCACACATAAACAGCAGCAACTACCACACCACCAGGATGACTGCTGGACCTCTGTCATCAGATCTGATGCCTCCTGGGGATGGGGCAGGGCTGTGATACTTCAACTGCAGTAGCTACCAGTGCACCATGATAACTACTTGACCTCTGTGATCAGGTCAGTTGTCTCCTGGGGATTGTCCAGAGCTGGTAATGTGTCATAGCAGCAGCCATCATGGCACAGGGATGACTAATAGAGCTCTGTCATGGGGGCTGCAACTCCTGGGGGTTGGGCAGGGGTGTGCACGCCAACAGGAGCAGCTTACATCACACCGTGCTAACCTCTGCACCTCTGCTTTCATGTCTGTGGCTCCTGGGGATTGGGCATACGTGCACACAGCAACATACGCATATAGCTTGATCACAAGGTTGCCCACATACAGGTGTGTCACCCATGTGGTGCATGTCTTATGTGTTTTGATTGCTGGATATTGTGTTGCACACCTTCCATTTTGTGACCTGTCCCCATACACTTACCTGACGTGGGTAGTCTGCTACTCGGTTGAAGTGCCTTGTGATGCGCACCCACGCCCTCCTGACGCGTTCCAGATCCTGGCATTTCTGAGGTGCCTGGGAAGAGGCATGGCTGCCTGGTGCAGATTAAAGCTACCAGCTGTCGTAGGTTGGGGCGGCTAAATGCTGGCTTGCGGGATCGCGTCGCCATTTTGGGGGATGCCCATGTGTTGATGATGCACACAGGTACGCCACGCATGCACTGTATCGCGCTTATGCCGTGCCGCACCCTACTACGCCACACACGCCACATGGCAAACTATCTCTGGGGCTGCATGAATACATGTCGGATACAGCGATTGGCGGCCACGGTGGCTGGCTTTAGTTTACAGCATCGCATGCCTCACGCCATTTGACCTGGACCGCATCTGGTGCGCCTTAGCTTTCGGTGCCTTATGATGCTGTTTCGGCGACGCAACACCACGCCTCTCTTTAGCAGCACGGGACAAATGTTATAGTGTATTAGGCTTGTGTCACTGATTGTAGAGATGTGTCTGACTGTTACTAACACTCATCTTGCTGTTGGTGCAGTGGGGATTCAAACCCATAAGCAGTGACTCTGAGGGCATCATATTAACCAGTATGCTATGCCTTTTCTCATAAAGTCCCAACCAAAATCTCTGAAACAATCCCCAGTGAATCACTTATTTTTTCTTGTCGGATCACACCGAGGGAGGATAAGAATGGCATCTTAACCCCACCAGACAGATGAAATCCATTTTATTCATTTAAACGTTCTTTGGTCAATCAATTAACTATTTAAAAAGCACCAACTTATCTCAAATGGTGTAGAAGAGAAACCAAACTCATTCCCGTGTAATAAACATCCAAATCCAGAGGCACCCTGAGGCACGACGTGCACGTTGCGGGACCCCAATCCCTGTATCAAGTGCTCCGACGTAAATCAAATGAAAGGCATTCGTCTTCTTCCAACAACAGTCAAGTGAATGGCGTTCCCCCACTTTCAACTACCGGTTATTCGCCGGCATCCAATCACTGGAAAGGACCAGTTAACTTACAATTGGCCAGCAAGAAACTGTCCATCAATGAGGATAACCACTCACAAGCAAGGAGCGGTCCCGTATCAAATCCCCTCGCTGGTTGGATGAAGTCTCTCCGTGATGTAATGACCAAACAATTAAGGAAAACTAACTCCCACCTGCCAAAGAACCACCAGTCATAAAGGGGATATCCCATTGCAATGGGAAACCCCTTACCCGATTAGTTCCCCTTACAGTAGGCTTAACCACTCAATTTCACGGTTCAAACCCATTGGATGTACTGTCCCCAATTCGTAGATCCACCTCTGCTCACACCACTGTAGGCGAGCCGCCCGATCACCCCCTCTAGGATCAGTAGGAATACGATCAATGACCGTCCAACAGAGATTCTCAAATGAATGACCATATTCCATGCAATGTTCCACTATCGGGGCGGAAATAATCTGTTGGCGAATCCGGGAGGCATGCTCCCCCATTCTAACCTTGATGGAACGTATCGTGCGACCCACATAAACCAAAGAACAATTGCACTGGATCAAATAGACAACGAAAGTGGAGGAACAGGTGGTCAGCCATCTCCGCTGATAAGTGTGGTTAGTCTTAGGATGGATCCACGAAATCCCAGAAAGGGTGTTAAAACAAAAATTACAGTTCTTACAAGGGGAATGACCCCTAAACTCACCTGGGATCATGGGTCTGTCCAGTAAAGTGGTAGATTTTACTAACATGTCACAAAGACTTGAAGCTTTAGTGAAAGCAGGCATGAATGGATGAGCCAAACAGGAGTGCACTGAATCGACCAGTGTTTGCGAAGGATCCCTATGACAGCATTACTCCGAACCATGTAGGGAAAACCCCCCACTATCCATTTGTCAGCAGAGGTATTAGAACTTGAGGGAGTGGAAAGCATTAGCCAATCCCGATGCGTATATCGGGCCCGTCTATATGCTTGATCCACAACTCGAGGGGGATACCCCCTAGCTGCCAGACGTTTCCTTAAATTCCGAGCATGATGTTTAAAATCAGAAAGAGAGGAACATAGGTGACGTAATCGCAAAAACTGACCATACAGCAGCCCTTTCCAAAGAGAGGCTGGGTGAAAGCTTTCGTAATTCAACAAACTGTTTCTTTGCACCGGCTTACGAAATAATGTGTAGGGAACTGCCCGTTCTGTAAACCAACATATCTAGAAACTCAATCTTCTGCGAATCCATATGTGCCGTAAATTTGATGTTTGGTTTCAAACCATTCAGCCAGGAAAGAAAATTTTGTAAATCCCCAAAACTGGCCGTCCACACATAAAAGATGTCATCTAAAAACCGCCTCCAGAATGGCACATGGACAAAAACGTTCCCTCAAACACAAAATAATTCTTAGTCAAAACCAAGGTGACCAAATCCAACAAAAAAGATTTAGGTAGTCTTGACAGGGCCGTAGTGAATAAAGTTTGTAATAAATCTAAAGCTTCTAAAGTTTTTTCAGCAAACGTTCGGTATTGCTATGGGTGCGACAGTGGACCCTTCCATTGCCACTTTATATCTGGCCCAGCTGGAAGAAAGTCAGATATATCCATCGGCTTTTTTTGTCCATATGCCATTCTGAGGCTGTTTTTAAACATCATGCTCGGGATTTAAGGAAATGTCTGGCAGCTAGGGGGTATCCCCCTCGAGTTGTGGATCAAGCATATAGACGGGCCCAATATACGCATCGGGATTGGCTAATGCTTTCCACTCCCTCAAGTTCTAACACCTCTGCTGACAAACGGATAGTGGGGGGTTTTCCCTACATGGTTTGGAGTAATGCTGTCATAGGGATCCTTCGCAAACACTGGTTGATTCTTTCAGTGCACTCCTGTTTGGCTCATCCATTCATGCCTGCTTTCACTAAAGCTTCAAGTCTTCGTGACATGTTAGTAAAATCTACCACTTTACTGGACAGACCCATGATCCCGGGTGAGTTTAGGGGTCAGTCCCCTTGTAAGAACTGTAATTTTTGTTTTAACACCCTTTCCAGGATTTCTTGGATCCATCCTAAGACTAACCACACTTATCAGCGGAGATGTCTGACCACCTGTTCCTCCACTTTCGTTGTCTATTTGATCCAGTGCAATTGTTCTTTGGTTTATGTGGGTCGCACGATACGTTCCATCAAGGTTAGAATGGGGGAGCATGCCTCCCGGATTCGCCAACAGATTATTTCCGCCCCGATAGTGGAACATTGCATGGAATATGGTCATTCATTTGAGGATCTCTGTTGAACAGTCATTGATCATATTCCTACTGATCCTAGAGGGGGTGATCGGGCGGCTCGCCTACAGTGGTGTGAGCAGAGGTGGATCTACGAATTGGGGACAGTACATCCAATGGGTTTGAACCATGAAATTGAGTGGTTAAGCCTACTGTAAGGGGAGCTAATCGGGTAAAGGGTTTCCCATTGCAGTGGGATATCCCCTTTATGATTGGTGGTCCTTTGGCAGGTGGGAGTTAGTTTTCCTTAATTGTTTGGCCATTACATCACGGAGAGACTTCATCCAACCAGCGAGGGGATTTGATACGGGACCGCCCCTTGCTTGTGAGTGGTTATCCTCGTTGATGGACAGTTTCTTGCTGGCCAATTGTAAGTTAACTGGTCCTTTCCAGTGATTGGATGCCGGCGAATAACCGGTAGTTGAAAGTGGGGGAACTCCATTCACTTGACTGTTGTTGGAAGAAGACTAATGCCTTTCATTTGATTTATGTCGGCGCACTTGATACAGGGATTGGGGTCCCGAAACGTGCATGTCGTGCCTCAAGGTGCCTCTGGATTTGGATGTTTATTACACAGGAATGAGTTTGGTTTCTCTTCTACACCATTTGAGATAAATTGGTGCTTTTTAAATAGTTAATTGATTGACCAAAAAACTTTTATATGAATAAAATGGATTTCATCTGTCTGGTGGGGTTAAAATGCCATTCTTATCCTCCCTCGGTGTGATCTGACAAGAAAAAATAAGTGATTCACTGGGGATTGTTTCAGAGATTTTGGTTGGGACTTTATGTATCTCTGAATTAGGGATTATTTTATTAGTGATGCCTTTTCTCATAGCACGGGCTGACTACACAACAACTGCAGGTCACCCAGTAAATGTCAGCTATGCTTACCGGGATCGGGGAGACCCCCAGCTAAGGCACTTTACATTGTACGTTAGGTTTTCCATTTGAGGTGATGGTTTATTTTTGGTGGACACACTGATATTTGCTATGGGGTCTGTGTACTACACCGTCCTAATGTTACAGGCGAAACTCCCTGCGTCAATGTGAGCAATGCCATATAGAGAGGTGGGTGTGCCGGCGTCTACGTAGCATGCACTGTGTATCGCCCGATAGGGGGTGCGTTGGCTGTTTACGCGCGGTAACCTTAACTTCGTGACAGCGCTGTGAGCATATGTATAGGGCTGTAGCCCACTGGTTAATACAATGACCACCAAGCCAGAGTTCATGGGTTCGATCCCTCAGAGGTCTCATCTGATATGGCTGTCTGAGGCAATCTCTTTTGTTGCCTCAGACAGCCACCTCATTGCCATCACCTACTGCGCCCTATAGGGCAGGAGGGGTGTCGAGACCCACATGTGGATTAAGGGGCACTGCCTACCAACCCGCCCTCTCGGGGCCAGGGTGGGGGGACAGGATCTGCCACCAACAGTCCCACACTCTACATCTTTGCAATGGCGGCAGTGGAGGGACATGATGAAGGACTGTGGGACCAGCAACTCTGGTCCTGGAGTGGTAGGGGCGCCCTCCAAGGCAGTCAATGCAGATCTGTTTCCATCACACAGGGCACTGGCAGACAGGCAGTAGGCCTCTAAACGCTCAGATGCCCCCCACCACCATCTGACATTCACCAGCAGAGGGCACTGTCAGTCTTCACCCTGCAAGGTGCTCCAGCCATACACACGCTAACTGCAGACGGTCTGCTAGCTAGTACATAGTGCATGTTCCTGGTGAAACTGTGTGCATCCAGAGGTGGTATGTCAGTGATTGGGCCCCAACCAGGGAAACTCCCAGATATCACTTGAGAGAAACACTGTATAGCACTATGTGGGGACCTAGACATGCCATGGTCACTGCTCAGTCAGAGTGAGAGTGACCCCCCCAGCATGATATGCTGTGGTCACCCTGTCCGTGCAGGTGGTGGTCAGCCAATACAATGTCCCAGTCATTGCCCTATGCCCTGTGCAGATGCATCCTGCCCAGGCTGCCCTGTCCGGTCCATACCCACAGTACCTTGCTCCTTATTATGCACATCGGCAAGCTAACACTGGAAACAGTGCAAGCATTGTGGGCTCATTAAGGTGTGGGCAGCCACAAAACACTGGATAGACATACACACACTCTTACACCTATTTCAGCATTGTGCAAATATAGAGGTGGTTAGCAGCCCTGGCTGCCACACCAGTCCTGGGCACAGCGCAGGCGTTGCTATGGTACTCAGTACTGTTGGGGTCACTCTCCGGGGTGGTAAACACTGTCAGAAACATAAACTGAGAAACACACCACAGATATCAGACAGGTTGCTCTGATGGATCTCTGTTAAGAAATTGTGTTTAATTTTGGACTTATCTGACATTAATCATAGCAACCGCTCGATATATGTGGAACGTGTTTCAAAGTTTCTGACAGCATTGCTAAGGTATGCGGGTTCTAGTATTGGTAGATGCTGCTCCGCGCAGGGCCCAACAGCCTGACTCTCCATGAGGCTTTGGATAGTGGAGCTGGCTGATGCTCTGGGGCAGAGGTTCCCAACTCCGGTCCTGGTGGGCCCAACACGATTCAGGTTTTCATGCTGACCCTGATGAATATGCAGGGAATACATTTGCATACAATGGGGGCGGTACATACAAATGCATCTCAGGCATATTTCTTAGGGACAGCATGAAACCTGAATGGTGTTTGGCCCTCCGGGACTGCAGTTGGGAACCTCTGCTCTAGGGACTGCACATGTCTATGGTGAATGTGCTCTGCAGGGTAGAGTATAGACGTTTATGGCGTGTTTGTTTTATCTGCAAAAAGGTTCCTTCTTTATTACCACGGTTTAGTACTGGGTAATATATAGGGACATGGTCTGCAGGAGCCACAGCTGGGACTTGAACCTATGACCTTCTGCCCCTGAACACACTGGCTGGGTATACTGCACCAAACTGTTGCCACAGAGGCAGGTCATTCCCTAGGTATACCATTACTGTTCGTCAGACGGTCAAACGTCTTTTGCAGTGCACGGCACCCACCAAGACAGAACTTGGCCTTGGTCTGCGGTGGGCAGATGCCACTGCCCCCACCACCACGGGCACCCCTCCGCCACCATGCTGACATGCCCTTATGCCGGTGGTGCGCATTCCCAGGCCATCCAGTGTGCCAGTAGGCGGCTGCCTATGGTGTGTAATCTGGGGTAGGGGTGTCTGCATGGACATCCATGCTTCCCCCTGGCACCGCCTGCCAATGTTCTGTGCCCTTTGGGGTATTTGCTGGGTACTGTCCCCTGGGACACTGTGGGACACAGACACTCGTGGGCATGTTTGACCTTGATCAGTTGCTGATATTGTGTTTCTGTTTTTCTATGTGTCACCTAGGCACCTGCCTAGCCTGCCCTATGCCCCAGCTGCCCCACTGCATGTTACGCCTGCAGCCCCCTGTACCCCATTTGCAGCCACACCATAGTGCCCTTTCGTACTTAGGTACTATCTGGTTGTGCTGCACATGTATCACTACTATCACTGTTCTTGGTATCCCTGCCTTTGCTGTACATTGCTGACTGAAATGGTTTCTCTCTCCTTCACTTTTGTCTCTAACGCCAGGTTTTCACTCGCACTATTTTTTCGGACCTTCATTTCACAGCGCTAGTGTGCCTGGAGCCTCTCCCTGCCCACCCCCCGCCCATTGACCGCTTCTCCCCACCCTCTGGAGAGCCTTACTCCACCTTTTCTGTGTCTTAGCGCCGCCAGGGACATTGTCGGGCGAAATGGCACGTTATCGCACGAACAAATTGATTTATCATATGATAACGTCACGTATCGCGTGATAACATTACGTCTCGCGCGATAAGTGCGCTGCTGCTACGTTATCGCCGTTTAGTAAACATACCCCTAAGTGGTGAAAATTCTCAGTATGGTGTGCAGAGAGGCGGGAGAACCCGTTTTCCTGCCTAGTGCAACTAGTGCTCCACTACCTACTACATCTGTTGCATGCTGGACTAAAGTCAAACTCAGTGAGGGTGCACTTGAGTGCAATTGCCACATACCACCACCCTATCTAGGGGAAGCCCCTCTCGAGTCAGCCCCTAGTCTCTCGGTTCCTCAGGGACCTGCTGTTGACTAAGCCCTGCATCTGCCCCCGCGCGGTGGAATGGGACCACAACGTGATGCTCTCACAGCTCACCAGACCATCATTCGAGCCTCTAGCCACTTGCCATCTGTGGTATCTTTCATGGAAGGTTCCTTCCTAGTTGCAGAGTGAGCGAACTTCAGAACCTGGTGGCAGAGCCGCCATATACAAGATTCTACAAGAACAGGGTGGTGCTCCGCACTCACCCCAAATTCCTCCCAAAGGTGGGTATCTCTTTTCCACCTCAACCAGGAGGTGGTCCATCCCACCTTTTTCCCGCAGCCTCACGCTGGTTGGGAGGAAACTATACTCCATACACTGGACTTCAAACAGGCCCTGTCCTACCTACAGCAGACTCAGGGCTATCGCAAAGCTCCTTAGCTTTTCGTTTCCTACAATCCCAGCAACCTGGGGCTTCCTGTGACTAAGCAAATTCTGTCTACTTGGATGGCGGGCTGTATTGCCCTCACCTATGAGTGAGTTGGGTTCTCTCTGGAACACCAAATCACAGCGCATCACGTGAGAGTGATGGCCATACATGTGGTGAACCTGCACTCAGTGCAGTGATGGAGATCTGCAAAGCTGCCTCATGGTCCTTGATTCACACCTCACAGCTCACTACTGCTTGGAGAGCAAGTCCCGTCGGGACAGCACCTTTGACCAGGCGCTACTCCATAATCTTTTCGGGGTGTAGGCAACTCCTGCCCTCCGACCCTTCTGTGTTCAGGCTACTGGAGTGATAGTGCTGCTGGATGCCAGGGTCTTGCAGAGTCTCTCAGTTGGGGACTCATCTTTTGCAACTCATGGCTACCTGACTTGGTTGCTGTTGGTGCTGTCGTGGTTCGGTCCTCGGCAGCCTGGAGCTAGGGAATCCCATATGTGAGGACTGACTTCCTACTTTTCCTGGAGAAAGCGTATTTACTCACCTGTAACTGGTGTTCTCCAGGGACAGCAGGAATCAGTCCTCACAACTCCTTTGGGAGCTGCCTCCCTACCTTGTTTTATTTTTACTATCGTCCTAGCTATGTCTGACTGAGCAAGATGGCACCCTAGAGCGGGAAGGGGGCCACACATGGCATCTCCCAAAGGCTTTCTTTGAAAGTTGGGGAGATGCTTCCATGGGGGCTCCATCGGCGCTGACATCATCCATATGTTTGGACTGATTCCTACTGTCCTGGAGAACATCTATTACAGGTGAGTAGCTACGCTTTCCCTCTCTCTGGCAATTGAGGCTGAAGAAAGCAAACCATGGTAGGATGTCTGCATGTGGGGGGTCATTAAAGTGAATTTTAAGCTTAAAGTGAAGCACTTGATTGGAAATATAGCAGAGCTTGATTAACTTGTTGGTTTCTGTACATTTGGAGAAGATGAAGATTATTTGGAAGCTCTTTTGAAGTACTCTGGTGAGCACAGCTGTGATTTATCAGTCACTGCTATTGTTGTGAGTTTAAAACTAATCACAGTAGCAGCTGAAGCAAAAATTTGGATTTGTTACTGAGTCAAATCTCTCTTTTTGTAAAGACTCTGAATTGAGGTAATGTGTATGCCATCCAGTTTTAAAATCCTGTGAAGTCTGGTGTAATTTGGAGGAAGGGGTGGGGGGGGGGGGGGGAAGTGATTCTACTTGTAATCTTGTGCAACTTTATAAAAGGATAAGGAAACAGGCTTGAGATTCCAAGGATTTAAGGGTCCTAAGAAAAGGAATAAAAACCCTTTGTACTTCCTTTGTGGTAAAGGGTTCCCCTTGCAATGGTGAATCACAGGAACTAATTAAACTCAGAGATAATCCAGAAGAATATACCTTTGAGGAGAGGAAAGGTTCAAACTAAATCAGTTTATCAATGATTGAGTTGTGCTCTAACTGGGTTAACTCTGGGTTATTAGGATGTTGAAGCAGTGCTAACATTAACTTTTATTAAAGCAAGAATTACTAGTGAACTGGTCTGAGTATGTCTGCTGAACTGAAAGGGGAAAATGTTAAATAGGGATTTATTAATTATCATTTGTTTTCTTAGCACAGGGACAGTAAATAGAAATGATTCAGTCTTTCCCTTAATTCAAACCAGACTAAATAGCCTCAACTGATTAGACTTAGATTGTCTCTTTTTGAGTTATTAAAGTTAGGTTAGTAGGAAAGAAGCAAATGGACATTGCTGGACTGGCTGCCAGGAGGAAAAAGGAACCTGAAACTTGAGAAACTTCTGTCGCAGACTGCACTGGGCCCCAACTCTAGAGAAGAACTTGGAAGATTAAAGATTGAGATACCACCACCATCTCTCACACCCAAAAAGAACTGTAAGGGGAAACTGATGAGCTCATTCTTTTACACAGAGTACTCTGAGGTCTGAAACTTTACTTGTTAAAGTGTACAGTTTATGTAAACCCTGAACACTAAAGCTGAGTGAAATACTGATGTTGGACAGAAATGTAAATTCAGAATACGAATAATAATAAAAGTTATTTGTCTTAATGATATGTTAAACTGAAGTTCTGAAATGTTGGAGATTGCTAACCTGAACGTCCTTGGACCACCATTGTTATTTGAAAGAAAACGTTTATTTGTTGTACTCTCTGGAACCAATCTTCTCAACTGATTGGCTCTAATTTATTTAGTTACCAATAAATTCCATTTACAATTTCAACCTCTATGGTAAATGTGATTATTTGCTTTTGTGCCGACATCACCTCCAGAATAAATCAATTGTAACATCATACTGGTATACTAACCAAATCTATTTAGTTTATTTTCCTCTCTTCTCTGATTCCTGTATGGGAAAAGTGAGAAGATATGTGGGTAGTTAAGATTCCTGTATGCCTTCACCAGAAGGACTACTAGACTCAGAGGTAACCGCTGGGCCTAGACTACTGGAACAACATCTCAGGGGTAAGAGTCTGGTAGCTTTCTCTTGGGTGGGGCTACACTTCTCAACCTTTTTCATTTTGAGGCAGACGTCTGAATTCATTCAATCCTCACGGCACACCAAACCAAATTTCGCATGATCCTTAAATCCCATTCCCTCCAACTGGTCAAAAGACAGCAACATTTGTACATGTGTTCCTCATTCTGCTGTTTTCAATCTAATGCCTGAACATATGAGGCCAGCGGGTCCTGCAAAATCAAAGAATCCCATGCTTGGTTAGATTGAAGCCAGGAGAGGAGGCATACACCTCGAATGGGATGTTCTCCTTCTATCAGTGGGAACGAAGGAGGGAAGGTAAGATTACTTGTTTTTGGTGGGTAAATCTGAGATTTGTTCCCTGTGATGCTGGTAGTGAGTGAGTAGCTATTTTTTTTGAGTGGAGAAGGGAGCCCAATGGACTGTCTCCATGGAAAATTATAGAATCTGCTCTCAAATCATACTTACAACACATTCTTTTCATTTTGTTGGTTACCACAAAATACTTTTGAGCCAAATACATCCTGCCTACAAGAGAAATAAGTATGTACTAGAAAAATAATCAAATTATCCAACATGATCCAACTATTTTGAACAAGCAGATTCTGTGTAGGAGTTACATCCAGATTAGAGGTTTTCAACTAGGTTCTAATACTCTGTTCATCTCAGCAGCTGTAGCGCTAATAGATCATTGCCACAATTTCTAATCACTATACTGAAAGCAAAATGCTTTTTACCACTGGGATAAGCAGCATGGAATATGTCTAACCTTTGGGAACCTGACAGGTACTAGTGACCTTGACTGGCCAGTGTTGGAAAGAGGATACTGGGCTTGATGGACCTTTGGCTGACCCAGTATGGTATATCTTATGTTCTATCATTATCAGCTGTTGAGATCTTTTTCCTAATTGTGTTGGTCCCAGTCTTTTTTTTTTTTTTTTTGCTTCCTTCTTGTCTGTTTTCTAACAGCTCCTTCTCCAGACTCTCGGTTCAATTTTACTTTCCTTCTTTGGTTTGTCTTCATCATTTCCTCCCCTACCCCTCTCTCTGAGTATCTTTTTCCTCTTCTGTACCTCTAAATCGTTTCCTTACAGCATCATCTCTTTAAACTCTATGCAATCACAACAGGATTTCACCTCTTTTCTCCTTCTTGTCTTTCCTTTACCGAATTTCACCCTCCAGGTCTCCCTGTTCAACACTTCATCCTCTCAGATCTCACTCTACCTCTAACTAGCATGCTTCTCCATCAATCTCTTTCTGGTCCCTTTCTTCCCTAGTAGCTATCTTTAATGGCTGCATTTTGACTCTAGGAGAAAAAGGGGCTAAAGCAACATTCTCCTTCTTGAATGACAGGAAGGAAGAGGTACTTCTTTGCTTTGTTTACTCCAAGCTCACTTTCACCTCTCCTGTTCCTACATACTGCCTGGGAGAAAAGGGTTGCAGTAGGAAGCAGATAACTTCTCTCTGGGGCACTTTCAAAAAAGATGGAGCAAGAGACCATAGAGTCCATAGAGACCATAGAGTCCATGGCCATGACTGCCATCATGAAGGCACACCATGAACCTTCCCAAGGCACCCCAATGTGCCCCAGCACACTGGTTGAGAAGGACTGCTCTAGGAGAAGGGAATGCTCCTGGGGACTTGGGGGTGAGGTCTCAAGGGTAGAATGTGTCTGGGGCTGCATGAGGGAACTGTCAAAAAAACCTTTTCACAACATCATCAAACAAGTCATCCTCTAAAGTATGCAACCCCCACCTCTACCCCCAAAGCCTTGATAAGCATGAAATCAAATGTTTTTGATTGATAACACAAAAATTGAACTGTTTGGCCATAACCACACAAGATACATTTGGACAAAAAAGAGTGAAGCATTTGAAGAAAAGAATAACTTGTCAACTGTAAAGTGTGGAGGTGGATCTATTATGTTTTGGAATTGTGTGGCAGCCAGTGGCACAAGAAGTATGGTGAGAATGGAAGGAAGAATGGATTCAGCTAAATATCAACGTACCCTAGAAGAGGGGTCTCCAACTCCAGTCCTGGAGTGCACCAAACCAGTCAAGTTTTTGTGACATCTCTAATGAATATGCACTGCCCCCATTGTATTCAAATTTATTAGAGATGTCCCAAAAACCTGACTGGTTTGGTGCCCTCCAGGACTGGAGTTGGAGACCCCTGCTCTAGAAGCTGGTCCAACAGCTCCTGCCCTCTTGCAAATAGAAATTTGGCATCATGAATCAGAGGGGGCCGAAGCACATACGGCATGGCAGCCTGGCAGTTTTGGTAAGCACTTCAGTGCTGTTTGAAGTATTTGCCATCTCTGCGGATCCTGGAGAGGGGTAACAGTGGCAACAATGGGCCACTCTTGGACCACTGGTGCTCTAGATGACCACCTAGTTCATCTAATGGTAGCTCCAGCCCTGCCCCTTTGCCAGTGAAGAAATTAAAGGTGAAAGGTTGTTGCATATTGTAGCAAGACAACAATTGGAAACATACCACAAAATTAACCATGAATCAGGAAGGAAACGAAAGGGAATTGGAGTTGGCTTATGCATTTCTCAGAAATTCAAGGCAAATTACACACAGGAAAGAAAGATGAAGGTTTTGAAATGGTCTTCACAGTCCCCACGTTTGACTTTTATTGCAAACCTGTGGGGAGATCTCGAACGTGCTGTGCATGCAAGCAGATCTAAGAATATTTCTGAGCTAGAACAATTCTGCAAAGCAGAATGAGGGAAGATTTACATCAACAAGAGCAGACTCTTAGCTGGCTACAGGAGATATTTGGAAGCAATTATTTCTGCCTAAGGAGGTGTTAAAGTCTTATAGGGTGCCAAACGTTTTGCACCTGTCATATTCACTATTTTCTTATTTTGAATCAGTGAAAAAAAATTGCAGAAAGATGATGTGTTTAACTTTATACATGTGGCGGTTGTGTTGATTTCTGCTGACTTAGGGATTAATTGAAATATACAATTTCACTAGGCTTGCCTAAGCTTTTGCAAACAACTTTGTGTGTATAAGAGAGAGAGGGGGAGGGAATCGGTACCACAGGTATGCATGAATAGAGGAAACTGGCACCAGAGATGTGTGTTACTAGAAGGCACCAGACTGGGGTTAAAAAAGAAAGAGAGAATGGGGTTAGTGAGGCGGAGAGGACAACTTTTTCCATAGACAGTGGAATAGGCTAAATCACTGGGGGTCATGGGCAAACTAATATTTTGCCCAACACAGCATCAGCAATTAGAGAGCTTGGGGGCAGGGCTGGCGATTGGTTAGATCGGCCCTCCAATCAAAACACTGCCTTTGTCTTTCTCTTCCCCAATCCTGATGCTCCCTTCTCGCTGCTTCTGTCTCCTGCTCTGAAATTTAGATTCCATTTGTCCTTAATGAAAGAATAGCTTTGAATCATGAATTTACTGAAGTCTTTTTGCAATAAACATATTAATTTAATTCCAACATTATGGGGGTCATTTAGAATCTCTATTTATGTTTTGGATGACTGAAAACAAGCACATAGACGTACAAAGTCATTTTAGAAGGCAAGCCTGTGGATGTCCCCAGCATGAGGATGTCCACGTCTGAACAAAGGCATGGTGGAGGCATGACTGGGGCATACCCAGGAACCTGATCTCCGAAACCTCCAGAGTCACGTCTAAAAATTCAAGTTCTTTGAGACTGCTTTGGGATCCTCATCCCCTTAGTCTTCCGTTCACTTCCTATGTGTTTCCTTATCATTCCTCTAGATATATCCTAGTCCCCAGTTGTCTGTCTTGACTAGACTGTAAGCACTTAGGAGCAGGGACTCTCTCTTACATGTTTCTGTACAGTGAAGTGTACACCTTGGAGCGCTATACAAATGATAAGCCGTAGTAGTCTAAGTTTAGACCTGCTCCAGGCAGGAACAGGCATCTGAAAAGTGCTTGCTTTAGCTGAAAAACATCCAGAGGGTGTAGAAAAGAAAGCACTCTATCATCCTGCGGTACTCAGCACAATTTCAATGACAGCAACAATAAGATTTGAATGCTGACTTCCCTAACCCACTACTCTAACCATGAGGTTATTCCAAGATGTCCAGAATCTGAAATGCTATTTTGGGGATGTCTATGTAGACGCACCGCAGACATCCATATCGGGCATGCCAAAGTCTGTGAAATCATGTCTGTTCCTGAACATGCCTGCTTTTTTGCTTTTCAGACATTCTGGTTTAGCTGTCCCCGATTGCGTTTTGATGTTCTTTCTAAAATTCCCCTTCACACATATGATGTGATGTTAGAAAATCAACTGTTTAAACTCCTTTGCAGTTTTAGAGCATTGCAAACAAAAGAACAGAGGAAATAAAATTTATAATCTGAGAATTTTGGCCACTGAGAAAATATGGAGAGAAACTAAGGGTTCTCTTTACTAAGCGGCGCTAGTGGCTTCTGTGGAGGCCACTAGCGCTACTTAGTAAACAGACCCCTAAATAAAAATTCTCATTTCGCTTTATTTGGAAGACCCTGGTTTGAAAAAAGTATGCAGACCAACTTTCACTGGAAAGGGCAGGATTCTGTGGGTATTTGTTTTGTGCATCAGCATTTTCTGCAGAATGATCAAAAATCATTTTTGTGAAGCATGATAATAAATAAATCCCTGCCTTACATAATCCAGATTTATTTTGATTAACAGAATATATAAATCTGTAATAATAATATTGGATGCTAGAGGGCGATCTTCACCACAGAATGTGTTCCTAATAAAATAACAAGTTAATCAATAGAAATTCCAAATTCAAATCCAAACAGCAAAATTCTGCCTTTATAAAGGTGTCTGCTCATAATATTATCTGATGTTATTTAAGGGTGAACAAGGCAAAGTGGAGTCTCCCGCTTTGGAATTGTGTGACAGCCAATGGCACAAGAGGTATGGTGTGGAAGGAAGGAAGGAAGGAAGAATTCTAACTTCTTGTCTGTTCATTTAGTTTTGATGCATATGTATCTTGCGACTGGTGTTCATGTTTTGGTGCCAGATCGGGGCAGAATATCTTCACTGGGGAAAACTGACTGCACAACATTGAAATCTTAATGATCTTCATTCTAAAGTATCTCATCTTTTTTTCTTTAACAGCAAAGCTTTGACACCTTTTTTTTAAATAGATGCCAAAATGAATTTGGAATGCACTGTAATGTATTTTTAACATTGCCTTATAAAGGTTTTTAGCATATCCATGCCCAATATGTAGACTTTGCAGCATGCTATTTGCCATACATATAAATTTCATAATTTCTGCTGTTTCTGTTGAGTTATCTTCAGCATATTGTTGTAAATGCTCGACATATTGTTGGTTGATTTAGCTCAGCTTAGTTGTCCTTTATCTGGACATATGTAACTGTCAATCTTATCTTCAACTCTTTTGTTTTTCAGCCCAGGCACAGTCTTTTTCAGTATCAAATTCAATAAATAAATACAAGAATTCAATTATTCCCTCAATGCTCTACCTCTGGAACTCCAGACAGAATGTGTCTTACATAGAAATGATTTTTTGAAATGCTTCCAGACTAACTTCAACTTTAATTTTATAATCCCATCTTTATTGGTCAAGTGAAATCTGGGAACACAGTGAAATAATAGCTAAGAGGGTGAAAATGTGTTATTTGAAGAAAGATTTCCCTTTTGTTTATTTCCATTTTTTGTTTGTTTCTTCATTCCATCTTTTAGCTTCATTTCCATTTCCTATTATGCTTTAGTGTAAAATATTTCATGTTAGCAGTAAAATGACTATACACTGATGTTGAAAGATGCTGTTTAATGTAGTGTGCACCAAAAATAAAAAATAATGCACATATGTAATTTGTGGACTAAACCCATTGGCAAGAAATACTTCTTTGGAGAGAACTTCATTGGTTAAAGCTTCCTGGTAAAAGTATGTAAGATTTAGCCTTTTCGCTACTGAATTGTAATTTTATTTTATTTTTTACATTTTTTATTTATGCATTTCTTCATTACATCCAGAATAAAATCATGAATGAACAGTAATACAGCAACAAAAAGAAAATAACACAATTATTCATAACCACTATCATAACTTTTGATAGATCACAAGTGGGCAAGATCAGGAATAAAGTATTCAGGATATGCCTTAAAGAGAATAGAACAATCATCAAAACAATGGGTAATCAATGCTACAGAAAACAGTCGGCCCTTAACTGCCTCATTTATGGGATGCGTCAAAGCTACAATACTATTTTGTAACAGAATAAATTGTCCAAGGCCCTTTTCCTTAGGGTCAAGAACTCCCTACCCTTCTTTTGTGTATCTTGTAAGACATCTGGAAAAACATAAATTTTTGAGCCGAGGAATAAAGCAGACATATTACAGTAAAATAGACATAAGATGGAATTCCTATTTGATTTAAAAGCAAAACATGCTACCAAGATAGTCTATTCTGTGTTATTTATTTTATTTAACATTTTTTATATACCATCTTTCTACAAATCAAGACGGTTTACATAGACTTCTAGGAATGTCTCCAAGAAAGCAGTTAAATTCCCGGCTTCCGATGCCTGGCCTGACCCAAAAGCTCTTGCCCTATCTTGACCCATGATGTTAAGGGACAAGTACTGAGACCAGACCAATGGGGGAACTGCATCTGCCGGTTTCTTCAAAACGTCAGTCAGATATTTCTGCAACATATCCATAGATGAAATAAGAGGACATATAGGGAAATTGAGAAACATTAAATTGTTCTTTCAAACCTGATTCTCCAGGAACAGTACCTTTCTATTCAAGCTCTCCCTTTCCCTTATCTGTGCCGTACTCACAGCCTGAAGAGACTCCAAAGCAGCCTCTATCTTCTCCATTCATGTAGCATGTTGTGCCAGAGTAGAATTGTATTGTTCCATCTTAGTCTGGACACTCTGCAACTGAACATCCAAGTTACCAGCATATCCTGCCAGAGTAGACTCCACAGCCTTAATTGCATCCCATCACGCATCACCATTTCTTTCTCTATAACATTAGCAAAATCTGCCCTCTCCTTTCTGAACACACTACTAAAACGCTTATCCACTCCTTTTTCACCTCCCGTCTTGACTACTGTAACCACCTACTCCTTGCTGGTCTCCCTTTGAATCATCTCTCTCCCCTTCAATCTGTTCAACACTCCGCTGCATGGCTAATCTTCTGCCAGCCTCGTCTTGCCCATATTACTCCTCTTCTCAAGTCACTCCATTGGCTTCCTATCCATTTCTGCATCCAGTTCAAACTTCTCCTGCTGACCTATAAATGCATTCTCTCTGCGGCTCCTCACTACCTTTCTTCTGTTATCTCTCCTTACAACCCCCCTCGGGAACTCTGCTCTTCTGGCCAACTGCTTCTATCTGTGCCCTTCTCTCCTACTGCCAACTCCAGACTTTGCTCCTTTCACCTTGCTGCACCTTACGCCTGGAACAAACTAACTGTGTCAGTACGCCAGGCACCTTCTCTAACCCTCTTCAAATCCAGGCTGAAAACTCACCTCTTCACTGCTGCTTTTGGATCTTGACTCACCTGATCTCCTTTTCCCTCCCCTTGTTTTACCCCTGCCTACACCTTCTGTGTTTTGTCTTGTGTTTTGTCATGACTAGATTGTAAGCTCTGATGAGAAGGGACTGTCTCTTGCATGTCTGTACAACACTGCTTACGACTGGTAGCGCTATAAAAATGCTCAGTAGTAGTAGTAGGGGTCCAGTTCCAGCCTCTCCTAGATCTTTTGAAATAAATTATTCTTGCTTTGGGGACCCTTTCAGAATCTGTTGCTTTGGGGCCTTAATTTGAACATCTACCACTGTGCCCCATATTAAAGGGAAATGCCGAAGACCACTCAGACTTGAACAAGTTTTGTCCAGTGTCCTTGTTGCCATTTTTAGAGATCATTTTTTGAGTGGTGTTTAGTGAATTGGGAGAGTTTGTGGAAGAGATTTGTTTCTTTCACAATATGGATATGGTGATATGGGATTCTGCCAGATTAATACTGGATAAAGAGCTTGATTTGTATGATTACCTTGGATCTGTCAACAGCATATGACACTGCGCCTCACGATTTGTTGTTAACTATAATTAGAAATGATGGGTGTTTGTGGTAAGGCGTCTTGACTAAATTCTCTTTTGAGGGACCATATTCAAAGGGTGTTGTTGAAAGTCAGTATGCAGATAAATGACAAGTAACAATTGGAATTTCTCAAGGGTAGGTTTTATCACTGCTTTTGTTTAATATTTATTTAGTGTCCTTGAGGAGTTTAATAGAACATTTGGAGATGATGTGTCTTCTGTATGCAGATGACATAACGTTGGTTGCGCATATGGATACGACCAGAAATTTAATACAGGATTGTGGTAGTGTGGCGTGTGAAGGGAAGGGGTTTTCTTTTCAACATAGGCCAGTCAGCAGTTCAGGGAAAACAAAAGCAGCTTTACTTCTGTCCCAGCTTGTTAGACCTCCACAAGCTGGTTCTCCTGACCCTTCTACAGCCCCAGTTAAAAGTTCTTACCTCAGAACTCCTTTGTACGGTTTGCCTCTGGAGGACCTGGCTCCAAGGGCCTCTCTCCCTCCTGCAGCCTGCTGGGTTTTTAACCGCTCCCTCCCAGTCTGAACTCTGGGCTGCAGGCTCTCTTAAAGGGGACTGCTGATAATCTCTGTCTTTGGCACACAACCACTAGACTATGTAGGCGTAAGCTCTTTTCTCTTAAGGGGCAGATGAAGGGTGGCTATTCCCCAACTCCAAATGCCATCCTGAGAGAACAGATGGGAAGGTGACCGTGCAAACCTGCCAGCACACCCACTGACTTTTAGGAGAGAGTTCCTGCCTGTGACGGGAATAGGGGAGCCATGTTCTTTGGAAGTGAAGGAGAGGATTCCAAGAAGCACATTCAAGTACAACTGACCAGCCAAGAGCAACTGCAGAACAGTATCATGGGCTTACAGCCTCAGAAGCCACCGGCTCTAGAGAAAAAGAGGAATCCAGAAGCTCACCAGTAACCAGTGACACCAAAGTCAAGAGTGAGACCCAGAACAGTATTGGGAACTATACCTGCATCACCACCAGCTCCAGGTACATTGAGACATTTTAGTTCAGGGAAAAAGGGTTCCCACTCAGGAAAACCACAAGAGGCAATGCAAGTATGGCAGTAAATAGAAAGAGTTGGATTTTCTCATCCAGTCTAAGAGAAAGAGTACTTAAACCATACTGAGTAATATCACACACTTAGAGGAGGAAATGTTTTTTCTGCTTGTAACCAATTTTGCAGTAAAAAGGAGGGATTTACTGCTTGTTATATAGTTACAATTTTACAGTATTTGCCAGTGGCTATTGCTATTATATCATTGATCTAAAGTTTAAGGGGTATGTTTACTAAACTGCGGTAACATAGCAGCGGCTGTGTTACTGCTTGTTAGGTAACGTTAACGCGCATTAACGTTATCTAACGAGCGTTAGCATTACTGGCTGCGGTAAACCGCAGATGGTGGAGAGAGGGCGGAGAGAAGGGGGTCAATGGGCGGGGAGAGACTCCTTTTACACTAACGCAGGGAACTGAAGGGCTGAAAAGTACTGCGAATGAAAACCTGTCGTTAGATGTACATTTGCAGGAGAGAGAAACCATTTCAGTGTCAGCAATGTACAGCATAGGCAGGGAGCCCAAGGCAAGTGATAGTAATGCTCCATTTGCAGCAACAGCATAGTGCCCAAGTATGAAAGGCCACTATGGCGATGGCGCAAATGAAGCTGGGGTATAGGGTGGATTAGGCGGGTGCCTAGGTAGCACATAGGAACATAGAAACCGGAGGTCAGCAAGACAGCAGCTGACAAAGGCCAAACACAATCCACCTACTTCTACCTGGTCCACCCAAGCCAACAGATGCCAGGGCACTGACCTGACATCCCCAGCCAACCCTCCCCCAAGCGGAAGGGACATACTATTGGTAGGCGGTGATGAGGGGGATGTGAGGATGCTTATGTATGACCCCCGCCCCGGACCCTGCTCCCTAGGTGACTGCCTACCCACACAGTGGATGGCCTGGGATTGCGTACTATCAGCACCGACAGCATATGGTCATGTCAGCATGGCGGGGGGGGGGGGTGCCCATGCTGGAGGGGGCAGTGGCACCTGCCTGCAGTGGACCTAGGCCATGCCCTGTACCAGTACGTGGTGTGTAGTGCAACATAAAAGGTCTGGCTGAGGAAAAGTACAGGTAGCTCCAGGGACTCCATGCATCTGTGGCAACAGTGTGGTGCGGTACACCCAGCCAGTGTGTCCAGAAGCAGAGGGTCACAGGTTCAAGTCCTAGCTATGGTTCCTGCAGAGCATGTCCCTATATTTTACCCTACAATGCAGATACAACAGCAGCATGTGCAAAGCCCAAAGCAGCGGCGAACAGGTGTACAAACACCCACTCACACAGGTTCCACAATCCAAAGCTGCATGGAGAGTCAGGCTGTTGGCCCCAGCACTGAGCTACAGTTAACACCAGAGTGCTACTACTACCTCCTACACAGTTTATCAATGTCGGCACTGTGATCAGGACCAGTGTGGCAGGCAGGGTTTCCAATCACCCCTATCTTTGCATAATGCTGTCATAGGAGTGTGTGTGTGTCTATCCATTGTTCTGTGGCTGCCCACACCTCACTGGGCCCACAATATCCCACTGTTACCAGTGTTAGCCTGAATATGTGCATAAATGAGGAGCAAGGTATTGTGGGTATTGCCCGGACAGGGCGGATTGGCCAGGATGCATCTTCACAGGGTGTGGGGCAATGGCTGGGACACTGTAGTGCCCGACCACCACCTACATGGACAGGGTGGCCACAGCATGGCATGCTGGGAGGGCACTCACTCTGACCGAGCAGTGACCATGGCATGTCTAGGTTCCTACATAGCGCTCTACACTATCTGCCTCCAGTGATTCTTTTGTGTTCCTAGTGCTGGGGTTCTAATCACTGAGATACCTGCTTGGTGCACATAGTTCCTCTGTGAATATGTACTATGGACTGGCTAGTGGACAGTCTGCAGTTAGACTGTGCATGGTTGGAACACCTATAAGGTACTACAGGTGCAGTCTGACTGTGCTGTCTGCTGGTAACTGACAGACAGTAGTGTGAGATAGTTGAGGTTTTCCAGCCCTAACCCCAGTCACAGGTATGGCTCTGGCCCACCAACCCTGGAGGGCTGTCTTATGCCAGCAGGATGGAGGTTGCTTCACTGGGGCTCAGGCACCTGTTCTTTACCTATAAAAAGGGTGATTGTTGGCCCTTTGGGGTATATAGAGTATACCACTTTGACCTGTAAAGGCACTGCTACACAAACCTCATGCAAGTCTAGAAACCCCTCTGCTCTGATAACAGGTGCCCCTGTCTGCCAGACCCTAACACAGGGTACGCACTAATCTGGGTGATGTCCGGTACCAGAGGGCCACATGTGACTGCAGAATACAGATGGACACCAAATTATCTTCGGATGCACTGCAAGGAACACCTGTCACACACTGGTAGTGATGGGGATGTACAGCAGGACCTAGCACCACATGTACTGCAGACCTAGTGCTGGGCACCCATCCTATCCCTCAGGGTGAACACAGAACCTGCACACTGGAATGGTCTGTAGCTACTCTGTGCCAGTATCACGCACTGTCAGTTCGTCTTTCCAAGCTGAGGTACTGGAGAGGTGCAGACCCCATTTGGTGATCAGCTGTAGACAACTATTCAGCATGTGCATTGCATCATGGGTACTGGTGGGGTTACCCTATCTTGGCACTCAGAGCAGACAGTTTGTGCGGTGACCTGCAGTCCTTCTGTACCCAACCATTGCTGTGAGATACACCACGGAGGTATAGCCTACTGGTTAGTACAATGCCGTTCATGGGTTCAATTCCTCATTGTTCCCTCCTTTCATGCCTGTCCTACTCAAAGAGTTTGCATGCCTGTAACAGTCATATTTTTGCAAATCTGTGCTGCCAGCCCATAATACCCTCGCCACAATTGCCAACATTCCTTCGGTCCGTCTATCTGCGTCTGTCAGCTGTGTAGAGTCCTGTCTGCCTGTGCAGGCTGCCACCCCATGTCCTGCACTGCTACCCTTTCCTGCATTGCGCCTCATCGTGCTTGCCTAGCCTGTGCCTGATCTGCATGGCACCACCACTCCTCTGTCCACCCATCATTGTAACTATCCTGCCACCTCCGTCTCCACTGGGGGACACGTATTCCCATCGTCTGCCACCAACTGTCTTTCCAGTACTTTACATTGCCAACACCCTGTGCTGTGGTACAGTTGCCCTCACCATGTTTGTCAACAGTACTGGCAGCCACATGGGATGCCCTCAGATATGGCAGGTCCAGCGGCTTCCAGCTGTCCCTCCTTCACTAGCCTGTTCATTACCTTTCCTCAGTGCTCTATCTAGTGTTAGGGCTACATCTGTCTCTGTGCCTCACAGGTCATGCATGTCATCCTGAAGCACCTTGCAGCCTTTAGGGCACCGTAACCTTGTTAGGCCACCTTAACCTATGGTTCCATAGTCCAGGGTGCCTTCTACGGTGCCTTGTCCAGGGGTGCCTAATACGACGCTTAGCCTAAGGAGCCCTATAGGGCGCCTTATGAGGCACCTAACAAGGCACCTTATAATGAACCTTACAAGGCACCTTATAAAGCACTTTACAAGGCGAGTGGCCTAGTGGTTGGGGCAAGGTACTTTAGGCCAGAAGGTCAGGGGTTCAAATCCCACTAGAGGACAGCAACCTTGGGCCGGAAGGACTGGGGTTTCTAGTTCTACAGGTGCTCCTTGTGGTCTTGGGCAAGCCACGTAACCCTCCATAGCCCATGTTCCCTGTAAAATAGTTATCTCCAAGTTATAATGCCCTGTTCAATGTAATTTCAGTTTGTTCAATGTAAACTGCACTGATGCAGAATAGCGCAGTATATAAGAGAATGTAAATAAATAAAATAAGGCACCTTGTAACACATGTTAGTCTAAGGTGCCTTGTAATGTGCATTAGCTGATATAGCTTGCTGTAACAATGCACCACCCATGCCTTTATATGGGCATCTGTACCTTTACCGCGGAACCTAATGTGGGTGACATTACCGCAGTTTAGTAAATATACCCCTAAGTAAACCCTTGGTTCAGAACACAAACTCTGAACTGAATTTAGTTATCTGAGAAGGAAAGAAGTGTGAGTGGAGTGCAAGTCCAAGGGCCTCCCAGTGGATCCTGGTTCCCATTAAATGAACCCTGAACAATAAAATTCCCAAGAGTAGAGACTGAAACTTAAGAAAACTCTTGGATTGGTGTGACCTTTTTCTGCCAGACAGTGAAAAGAAAAGTGCTATACATTCTACATACAAAAGGTAGGCTACACTCAGGTGGAATGACCTAGTGGTCAGAGCAATGGACTGAGAACCAGGGAAGCCGGGCAAGTCATTTTGACCCTCTATGACAGCGGTTCTCAACCTGTGGGTCATGACCCCCATGGGGGTCACCACAGGATTTAGCGGGGGTCGCCTCGCTCCACCGTTAAAAAAAAAAAAAAAAAAAAAGCGCTCAAGTTGCTACCGCTGCCGAGTCCGCTTCTCGGCAGCAGCAAACTCAGCGCCTCCCTTCTAATGCAGCCGTGGCTCCCTGCCTCTTAGGGAAACGTGGCTGTGCCTGTGAAACCATTGCCGGCCCCCTCCTCCCCTCTCCCTGTCTGCCTGCTACTGTGCCCTGCTGTTCTTCTACAGCTGCGGCTCCCTGTCTCTTAGGGAACCGCGGCTCTGCCTGTAAAACCGTTGCGGAGCCTTTCTGTCTCTCGATGGGCGGGCTCCGTGCAGCATTGTCCCGCCTCCAAAGGAAGTTGGAGGCGGGACAATACTGCACGGAGCCCGCCCATCGACAGACAGAAAGGCTCCGCAACGATTTTAAAGGAACAGCCGCGGTTCCCTAAGAGACAGGGAGCCGCGGCTGTAGAAGAACAGCAGGGCACAGTAGCAGGCAGACAGGGAGAGTGGAGGAGGGAGCAGGGAACCTGCAATGGGGCTGACATGAGGGGATGGATGGAGGGATGGGGGCTGACATGGACAGGGGGGCTGACATGGAGGGAGGGCTGACATGGACAGAGGGGGACTGACATGGATGGATGGAGGGAGGGAGGGAGGGGGGCTGACATGGATGGATGGATGGAGGGAGGGATGGGGGCTGACATGCGCAGGGAGGGAGGGGGGCTGACATGGAGGGCTGACATGGACAGAGGGGGGGACTGACATGGAGGAATTGATGGAGGGAGGGAGGGCTGACATGGAGAGAGGGGGGCTGACATGGAGGGAGGGAGGGGGCTGACATGGACAGGGGGAGAGGGGGCTGACATGGAGGGAGGGGGGGAGAGAGGGGGGCTGACTTGGAGGGAGGGAGGGAGGGCTGACATGGAGAGAGGGGGGCTGACATGGAGGGAGGGAGGAAGGGCTGACATGGACAGAGGGGGGACTGACATGGAGGGATGGATGGAGGGATGGAGGGAGGGGGGACTGACATGGAGGAATTGATGGAGGGAGGGGGGGGCTGACATGGACAGGGGGGCTGACATGGAGGGAGGGGGGAGAGAGGGGGGCTGACTTGGAGGGAGGGAGGGAGGGCTGACATGGAGAGAGGGGGGGCTGACACGGAGGGAGGCAGGAAGGGCTGACTTGGACCGAGGGGGGACTGACATGGAGGGATGGATGGAGGGAGGGAGGGAGGGAGGGGGGCTGACATGGACAGGGAGGGAGGCTGACATGGAGGGAGGGAGGGCTGACATGGACAGAGGGGGGACTGACCTAGAGGGATGGATGGATGGAGGGAGGGAGGGGGCTTGCATGGACAGAGGGGGGCTGACATGGAGGGAGGGAGGGGGCTGACATGGAGGTAGGGGGCTGACATGGGGGAGAGGGGCTGACATGGAGGGAGGGAGGGCTGACATGGAGAGGGGGGCTGACACGGAGGGAGGGAGGGGGGCTGACATGGACAGAGGGGGGACTGACATGGAGGGATGGATGGAGGGAGGGAGGGGGGCTGACATGGAGGGAGGGAGGGCTGACATGGACAGGGGGGCTGGCATGGAGAGAGGGCTGGTATGGAGGGAGGGAGGGAGGGCTGACATGGAGGGAGGGAGGAGGGGCTGACATGGACAGAGGGGGGCTGACATGGACAGAGGGGGGACTGACATGGAGGGATGGATGGAGGGAGAGAGGGGGGCTGACATGGAGGGAGGGGGCTGACATGGAGAGAGGGGGGCTGACATGGACACAGGGAAGATACAGGGGGACATAGTGGACAGACGGGGATAAATGCTGGACAGAGGGGAGAGACAGTGTGGGTTAGGATTATAATGGGCAGATGGGGGGTTGGCTAGGACTGGTAATGGGTTGATTAGGGAAGGCTAGGACTGGGAATGGACTGATCAAGGGGGGTTGGGACTGGTAATGTGCTGATAGGGAGGTAGGACTGGTAATGGACTGATGGGGGGCTAGCACTGAAAATGAGCTGATCGGGGAGTAGGACTAGAAATGGGCTGATTAGAGGAGGCTAGGACTGGTAATGGGCTGATGGGGGAGGGGGGTAGGACTGGTAATGGGCTGATTAGGGGAGCCTAGCACTGGTAATGGGGTTGAGGAGGGACTAGCACTGAAATGAGCTGATTAGGGAGGCTAGCACTGGTAATGGGGTTGAGGGGGACTAGCACTGGAAGCGAGCTGATTGGGGGGGCTTCGACTGGTAATGGGCTGATGGGGGGGTAGGAATGGTATTGGGCTGATTAGGGGAGGCTAGCACTGGTAATGGGGTTGAGGGGGGACTAGCACTGGAAGCAAGCTGATTGGGGGGCTTCGACTGGGAATGGGCTGATTGTGGGGAGGGGAGGATAGAGCTGCTGGCCCTGGAAGAAAACTGGGGGCTAAGGCTACAAATGGGCTGATACGAGGGGATGGGAGAATGGAACTGGAAAGAAGTGGATTTGAGAGGGGCTGCCATGGTATTTGTACTAGAAGGAGGGGGACTGGAAGGGAATGGACACCAGTGGCAGTCATAGGAATGCAAGTTGACATTGGAAGGTACTGAGAGTGAAGACTGGAAAGGGGCTGATACTGGGGAGGGTTACTGGGACTGGAAATAGACTGATGGAAAGAAGTGAAGAAAATGAAAGAAGAGATAAGAAATGGCAGACAGAAAGAGACCACAGAAAGAGAGCTAAGAGAAGACAGGAAAGCAGAAGCCTCAGATTGGGACCAGCATGATCAGAGAATAAATTGGCCAGACAACAAAGGTAGAAAAAATAATTTTATTTCATATTAGTGATTTGACTACAAAATCATAATTTTGAAACCAAATATTGTTACTTGTTATTGTGATTAATTAATGTGGTTTAAATAAGTAAATTTTATAAATAAAAACATAAGAACATAAGATATGCCATACTGGGTCAGACCAAGGTCCATCAAGCCCAGTATCCTGTTTCCAACAGTGGCCAATCTAGGTCATACGTACCTAGCAGTTTCCCCAAAAGACACAGGTTCCGCAATGCCTGTACTGGGTCAAGCATTGATATCTTGGGTCCCTTCTTTTTTTTTTTTAACTTGATCTTTATTAATTTTCCAATATAATCCAGAACAAACTGAATATGGATGAATTCAGAAATACAATACACACTACAATTTAAGGGAATAACAACCAACTGGTATAGACCCCAAAATAGAAAAACCACAATATGGTCCTAAGAAAAAGAAAAAGAAAAGAAATAGACAAAGATCATATAAGAACATAAGATATGCCATACTGGGTCAGACCAAGGTCCATCAAGCCCAGTATTCTGTTTCCAACAGTGGCCAATCTAGGTCATATGTACCTAGCAGTTTCCCCAAGAGACACAAGTTCCACAATGCTTGTACTGGGTCAAGCATTGATATCTTCGGTCACTTCTTAATAATGGTTTATGGACCTTTCCTCCAGGAACTTGTCCAAACCTTTTTTAAACCCAGCTACACTAACAGCCTTTACTACATCCTCCGGTAACATATATAGACCTTATCAAGAGCACAGATGTTAATAAATGGCAGCCGGTACGGGACTCACACCCCAGCCCGATCCATTCCCTGAAGAAATACACTCAATTGTTGGGGCTCAAAAAAAAGAAATTGCTTAGTATTATGTAACACAACACATTTACATGGATACTTCAACTTAAATTGCACACCCAAATCGAGAGCCCTCTGGCGTAATGCCAAGAATTCTCTCCTTCTTTTTTGGGTATCCCTCAATAAATCGTAAAAAATCAATATTTTTGACCCCATAAATTGGGAAACAGACATTTTAAGGAAATATAATCTTAAGACAGAATTTCGATCGGACTCAAATGCAAATGAAACCAGAAGAGTAGCACGACTGGTCACTACCTCCAAGGAGCTTTCCAAAAAGCCTGAAAGATCTAACTGGTCATTCACTGCAGCTCCTTCAGAGCCCTTCTCCCTGCTCTCCAAACCAGAAGAAATAGATACATATTGGGCACGAACAATGGGAGGTATTGAGTCAGAGGGCATGAGAAGTACCTCAGTAAGATATTTGCGGAGCAGTACCATAGAATCCAGAAGAGGAGATCTAGGGAAATTTATAAACCTCAAGTTGTTCTTCCTAAGTTGATTATCCAGAAACTCCATACGCCGAACTGCAATCAGACGATCCTTGGCCTGAGTGTCTCCCAAGTTCTTTAGCTCTTCCACTTGGGCTTCCAGCCGTGTCACTCTGGTGGTCTGATCCGCCAAATTAGAGTCCAAAACTCCACTCTGTACTTTTAACACAGACACTTCCTTAAATAAAACCCCCACAACAGGCAGCAGGGACTTCTGTAGGGCTGAGATAGCTTCCCTTAAGCTATCTAATCTAACAATTGCTGGTTTTTCCAAGCACGTCAGCACTGGAGCTCCCAGAGCTGCAGGGGACCCAACAGACACCGGGTTAACCCCTCCGCCTGTTCCATCTGTCTGCACCGCTTCTCCTCCTCCAGATGGAACGCCAGGACAACTCGAGCTCCGTTTTGCGGAGACGCCCCCACCTGCATCCGAATCCCGGACCACCAGGGAATCCCCTGCAGGCAGCCTCTCCACAAAACTCTTTCCGGGCTGCGGCGGCAAATCCTGTGAGGGGCTCAACACCACCCCATTGCTCAGATCCGCCGAGGGACTCGTCGGATCCGCCAAAGCCAAAGACACCGCCATAGCAGAGAAGAACGCCGGAATCGAAGCCTGAATCAGACCAGCTACAGGTGAAGAAGCCTCAGGGGGCTTTGCTGCTCGTTGTTTCCTTTTCTTCCCCATTTAGTCAGACCAGGCTCGCGGAGCTCAGACCTCTTATTTCGGCGTCTGCTCCTTCGCCACCATCTTGGGACCTTGGGTCCCTTCTTAATAATGGTTTATGGACCTTTCCTCCAGGAACTTGTCCAAACCTTTTTTAAACCCAGCTACACTAACAGCCTTTACTACATCCTCCGGTAACAAATTCCAGAGTTTGATTACACGTTGAGTGAAAAAATATTTTCTTTTATTCGTCTTAAATAGTTTACCCTGTAGTTTCATTGCATGTCCCCTAGTCTTTCTATATTCTGATAACGTAAACAATCAATCTACGTTCACCCGTTCCACTCCGTTCATTAATTTATAGACTTCTATCATATCTCCCCTCAGCCTTCTCTTTTCCAGGTTAAAGAGCTCTAACCTTTTTAGCCATTCTTCATAGGAGTATCCTTCCATCCCCTTTACCATTTTGGTGGCTTTTCTCTGAACCTTTTCTAATAACGCTATATCCTTTTTAAGATATGGCGACCAGAATTGCACACAATATTCAAGGTGCGGTCTCACCATGGAACGATATAGAGGCATTATAATATCTTTTGTTTTATTTTCCATTCCTTTCCTTATGATACCTAGCATTCTATTTGCTCTCTTGGTTGCCGCTGCACACTGGGCCGAGGGTTTTAACATGTTATCCACAATGACGCCTAAATCATTTTCCTGGGTGGTGGTTCCTAATGTGGAACCTTGCATCGTGTAACCATAGTTTGGGTTGTTCTTCCCTAGGTGCATAACTTTTCACTTGTCCACATTAAATTTCATCTGCCATTTTGATGCCCAGTCTTCCAATTTATCAAGATCCTCTTGCAATTTTCCTAACCCTTCCTTTATGGGCACATGCCCCTGAAGAAACCTTCTCGGTGTGAGAGGGTTTTACATCTCGTAGTGGGCAGGTACTTGCTACAGGATCACTTCCTGCCTCACCAAGGTGGACTCTTTGGTGAAATGGTATGCAAAGAGATTTGTAAAAATTAGAAGAAGAATATTTTCACAAGAAAAACAGCCAAAAGCAACTGATACAAACTTAGGATCTCTAATTTTACAAATTAAAAGTAAACTACTACTACAAATCATCTGTATAGCACTATAAGGCGTACACAGCATCATACATATAGATGTAAGACAGTCCCTGTTCATCAGAGCTTACAATCTAATCAAGACAAAACACATAGCAAAACTGGGGACTAGATTATGGTAAGATACACATAAGTAGTGGACAAGATTTGAGTGAGGCGTATCAGGATCCAAAAGTGGCTTCAAAGAGGAGGGTTTTTTGCCTTGATATGAATAGGGCTAGAGAAGAAGCCGGACTTGGGTAGTTTGTTCCAGACATATGAAGCAGCACGATGGAATGAATGAAGTCTGGAGTTGGCAGTGGCAGAGAAAGCATAGTTACTCACCTGTAACAGGTGTTCTCCGGGGACAGCAGGAATCAGTCCTCACATATGGGTGACGTCGGCACCGGAGCCCTCGCGGAAGCATTGCAAAGGCCTATAATATATTAATAATTCAACAAATGATTACAGCGACAATGCGTTAATGGTAAAGGAAGAGAGACGCATTTGATTTTATCATTGGGGGTCACCACAAGTTGACTAATGGTAAAAGGGGTCACGGTACAAAAAAGGTTGAGAACCACTGCTCTATGACCTATGTTACAAAGAACACCCCAGACAAGGCAATTTATAGGCGATGTGTTTGAAGTATAAATATAGAAAGACTAAGTGCCAACAATGCTTCATAATAGAAGAAGTAACAGAAATTTTGCTTTCTTTGGTGTCTTTGAAAGGATATAGAATGAACGCAGTAACAAAATAATTCCCGAGATAAATTCCCGGGACTGAAAACCTTCTACCACCTAGTATCCACATGAGTACATTTGTACCAGTTGACTTTTCCACCCCAGTCCAAATTTTCAAAGGGAAACTCTTCAGTACATATATATAACACTCTTCACACCAAAGAAAGACATAAAAACATCCATGCATGTCTAATATTGTGCCGCTGCCTACTGAGAGTATGCTCACTCAATGAGTGCCTCCCAACCAACCCATCAGCACTGCTCATCATCATTTCAAGCTCTTACAGCTGCTGCCAGGATCTTTTCCTCTCAAAATTCCTCCCTTCTCAACCCTTCTCATCACAACCCACTTCTCCCTGGCACTCACCATTATCCACTGGCTCTCTTCAAGGGAACTTCACTGGCCCTTGCAGAGCTCAGAAGCCCCACTTTATGCCATAGCCTCACTTACACAGCAAAAGAACTTCCCCCAGCTCACTCCTTCAACTCCCATTGCTTTCCCTTGGCTGGATCCTATCCATAGCCTCTGTTTCTTGTCTTGAGTCCTTCTTGCATGGATTCATCAGTGGAACTGGGAGCATCAACAACACGTTGGTTGACTTGCCATTGCTGCTAGTAACACTGGAAGCAGGCAAGGTAGGCTCAAGCAGGCAGGGGAAGGATTGTAGGGCTAAAGATAGAGGTCTAAATTTTGAACGTTTTTCAGATACTTTAGTCATCTTTCTGGCTTCTGGATATTAATGGAAAACTCTGCTTCTGGCTTCTGGATATTAATGGAAAAGTCTTGAAAAAAACCCAAACAATTGGCAACTCTAGCCTCCTGAGTCATGAGCACATCTGACAAGGCCCTTGACATGTGCCTAGTTTGTCCTTGCTTTAATCTAGCACTAGCCCTGTGTATTCTTTTCAATGAAGCTCTTACTTGTAGATAACTAGAGGTTCAGATTTTTGGTTTTAACCAAAAAACCCTGATTAAAAAAATATAACCAAAGGGTAATTTGGGACATTTGGCTATAACTGAATACCCCTGAAAAATTGTTCCTTCCTCTGGTGCTCTGAAGACATTACCCAGAAGCTGCCATTGCAGACAGGTGACATCAGAGCCAGCCACTACTACATAATCCCTGAGTGGGCAGGAGGAGCTAAACATAAGAACATAAGATATGCCATACTGGGTCAGACCAAGGTCCATCATGCCCAGTATCCTTTTACCACAGGTATCTAGCAGGTTCCCAAAAGGCACATAGGATCCACAGTGCCTGTATTGGGGAAAGCAGTGGATTTCCAGGATCCTCTTTAATAATGGTTTATGGATCTTTGATAAATTGGAAGACTGGGCATCCAAATGGTAGATGAAATTTAATGTGAACAAGTGCAAAGTTATGCATCTAGGTAAGAACCACCAAAACATTGGTACACGATGCAAGGTTCCACAATAGGAACCACCACTCAGGAAAAAGATTGAGGCATCATCATGAATAATATGTTGAAAGCAATGTGCGGCGTTGGCCTAGAAAGCAAATATAATGCCAGGAATGATAAGGAAAAGAATGGAGAATAAATGGAGAATAAAACTAAGGATCTTATAATGGTACGACCGCACCTTGACTATTATGTGCAATTCTGGTCACTGTAACTTAAAAAGGATATAGCGGAATTAGAAAAGGTACAGAGAAGAGTCACCAAAATGGTAAAGGAAATGGAAGGATACCCCTTTGAAGAAAGGCTTAAAAGGTTAGGGCTCTTCAACTTAGAAAAGCGAAGGCTGAGGGGAGATAAGATAGAAGTCTATAAATTAAAGAATGGAGTGGAATGGGTTAATGTAGATCGGTTACTTATGCCATCAAAAATTAGAAAGACTAGAGAACACACAATGAAGCTACAATGTAGCCCATTTAAGACTAATAAGAGAAAATATTTTTTCACTCAATTCTTAATCAAACTCTGGAATTCGTTACCAGAGGATGTAGTAAAAGCTGTTAGTGTTGCTGGATTTAAAAAAGGTTTAGACAAGTTCCTGGCAGAAAGGTCCATAAACCGTTATTAAAGAGGACCCAGGAAATCTACTGCTTACCCCAGGATGAGCATTAAGGAAGCTGTGGACTTTGGTACCTGCCAGGTACTTGTGACCTGAATTGGCCACTGTTGGAAAGAGGATACTGGTCTTGATGGACCTTGGTCTGAAACAGTATGGCATTTCTTATGTTCCCCAGCGCTATCTAAAACCTTGTCTTGGTGGTGCATGTGGTCCGCTACATTTGACCAGGCACACATGTTACAAGGCGTTCCTCGCGTCCACCAGCCACCCAAATATCTGCCTACTTAATGATTGAATCACCAACTATAACAGCTGTCCTAATGACCCTTCCCTCATGGGTACATGGCCCTGGAGAATCCTCCTCGGCAGATCCCCTTTTCTAAGTAGCAAGGCTCATTCACCAGGAATCAATCCACATTGGATTATCAAGGCTATTCTCTCCCCAGACTTGCTGAGCCTGATTTGTGCAACAGGCATCCAATAGTGTGTACAATGTTAGAAAAATACCATTTGTTCCATGGCTCATTGCAGCTACAAGAATATCAGGGTTTGTTCTACAGCTATCAATAGCTATCTATCCCTGTGGGACCATCAGGTTTGATATATTCTGGTCAGCATTGGGTGTACATACTATGCTAGTGATTCTCAACCTTGTCCTGGTGTACCCCCAGTCCAATCATAAGGCAAGATTAGGCAGTCACCCGGGGGGGGGGGGGGGGCAACAAAGAGCAGTAGCATTCAAAGCAAAAACACTAAATCATGGAAAGCACACAAACTCAAGGAGCCATCCTCACATTCTTTTACCTGCAGAAAGAGAGGATACACACGTATATGCAAAGCAAAGTTTAATATTTCAAAGGATGATATTCAATTATGCATTTGTACAGGATTGTTGTTGGAAGGGTGGTGTTCATTGTTGAGTTTAGTTATCAAACTCTCAGGCGGAGGGGGAAGAGTGTGGCTGTAAGCTTGCAGGTTTGCCTAGCTAGGGCATTGTGCCTGGGGCAGGTCTTCTTCCTAACCAATCAGGGTTTTAGGATATCTACAATGAATATGCGTCATACAGATCTGCAGGTGCTGTGTCCATTACATGCAAATCTGTCTCATGCATATTCATTGTGGATATTCTGAAAACCTGAACAGAACAGGGTTGAGAACCTTTGCTCTATTCTAACGTCTATTGGCAGATTTACAAATTATATTATGATGAAGGAAGCGATTCAAATGCTACAAATCTGAAGGGACATTATAGATGCAGCAATTGTTCTGCCAGCATTTTCTGCCTTTACTCTTCCAGCTGGTTTAGTGACCCTCCCTGAAACAGCTTTAAATAGCACAGCATGGTCAAGGGTGGAGATACCATCATAATTGTACTGCCTGAGAGGAGTATTTATTTTTAATAATGACACAGCAACTTGGATGTGATTGCTTCAGTTTTTGCATTGCAGATAGATTTAGTGAGATATGTTTTTCAAACTTCTTTCACTATCTCCAGTACAAAGGAATTTTAGGAAGACATACAGTATGAACCTGTGAATAATGTTGTGTTTATTTGAAAGATGATAGTGATGGTGCAGAAGAGCTGCTACATTTAGGGGTATGTTTACTAAAGTACTGTCAGACGGCTGCCTGGGTGAGAATCTTCACAGTCTTGGCAAGTGCATATATCTATATGATTTGCAAGGGATTGTGGGCAATGCAGTTCATTCACACCAGACACAGCTGCTCACAATAATTAGTTGTGCTTTTGGGTAAAGCTAATAAGATATTTATTTATGGGGTTATTTCTCCCAACACAGATATGCTTGGTAGCACATAAATCAGGTTACTTGCTTTCAGTGTTAAACTTGGAAAAACAAAATCAGGAAAAACAACATTTGAACTTGTCAGGCACTCAAAGCAAAAGAAATAAGACCTGGTTGATAACAAACTGGTCTTTTCTGTAGGCTTAGCTAATATTCTCTTAGCAAGTATCAAACAACAAACCAAAAGCCACAAAGAAAGAAAAAACCTGTTCTTTTCAGGTTAACTTCTTATATCTTCCCACATAGATTCAGAAGTGATTCTCTCCTAGCTCACAAGCAATTAGGTAAGGCTCAATTGCTAGCAGTTATCCAGCTGAAACCCCTTAGCTGGCTTGCTTTCTACTGCGTGGCTAAAAATCCTACCCAGGAGCTTTTCTGAGTAGATTAAAGAACAAGTTTGTATTTCTTTGTGATGGTTGCTGTACTTTATAACAGAAAATCACCAAAGGAGTTTAGACAGAGAGCAGTCCATGTAAACAGATTCTTCATCTGCTATCACCTCCTCTTCTTCAACAAGCATGGGTTCAATATCATGGATTGGCACAGATGAATCTCCCAATGGAGCACTTTCAGGAGAATACTTGTTTCCCTGCTGTCTTTCAAGGTTATAGCTGGGCATAGATCAGTGTTCATACCTGAGCTTCCATTGCTGTTAGAGTTCCTCTCTATATAGCCTGGCCAGTATGTAGTCCAGTTCTTATGTCCAGCCTTCCAATCCAGATCCCTGGACACTGGATCTCTCTTCACATACCTTCTGGCACGGGTCTTAGGGTCCCTTCCACGTGCAGCCGTCTCCCTCACAGGTACCGTCTGGAAATTCCTAGCTCTGCAGCACCATTCCTCTGGCTTTCCCCAGTCCAATGGTGTATGCTGGCCCTTGGAATGCCTCCCAGTATACGTACTGCTCTGGACTCTTCTAGACCTCTCAAAGGCTTTTCTCCTCTTTCTTCCAAAGGGTTTCTTTCCCTCTCTGTCCGTCCGGTTTGGCTTCTGCTTCTCTTGATCCTCCTGATGATGAAGATGATCAAGCTCAAGCTTTTTCTCTGTAGAATAAACTCTACCTTTATTCTGCTTAGATGAGTGCTCCTCCCTAACACAGCGCAGCTGTGCTGAATCAGGCCCTGCCCTTTGAGATGAGTGCTTAGGGATTACCTCATAGCCCTCCTAATTGAACACACGTTTCCCCACTTCAGCTCCTCTAATGGCTGTTGGAAACCTGGTGCATTCTGGGACTGGTAGTTTTTTATGGGAAAATTCTGTTTTCTTATTCCTACCAGAACTGACAGGTTGCTTGTTCAGAGTCACTTCACCTTTTCTATAGCTCCTTCCTGAGCTATGATAAGCTTCCTTATCACATACCCCCCTACTTAAGTTATTACGGACTGGTGTCACTGGTGAAACTTCTTCTCTACAGTCCGTAATACGGGAAAGGGCATCCGCATTCTTGTGTAACTTCCCAGCATGATGTTCAACTTGAAAATCAAATGCCTGTAAGGCCATGTACCAGCGTGTCAACCTGGCATTGTGGTTCTTCATTTGCTGCAACCACTTAAGTGGGGCATGGTCTGTGACCAACTGGAACTTTCTCCCTGTAAGGTAAAACCTTAACGCCTCCACTGACCACTTAATAGCTAAACATTCTTTTTCTATTGTGGAATACTTTTGTTCAGCTGGTGACAACTTCCTGCTCAGGTGCATCACAGGATGCTCCTCCCCTTCATGACACTGGGATAGAACCGCTCCTAGCCCTACATCCGATGCATCCGTTTGAACCAGAAAGGGTTTCTTGAAGTCCACCCCTTTCAGTACCGGTCCTGTACACAATTTTCCTTTTAGGACTGAAAACGTTTTTTCAGCTTCAGGTGTCCACTTTAGCTGGTTTGGACAATTCTTCCGCAGCATATCCGTGAAAATTGCACTTTTCTCTGCAAATTGCGGTATAAATCTGCGGTAGTATCCAATAAGTCCCAAGAAACTTCTTAGTTGTTTCTTTGTTGTTGGAGGGGGAAAATTCCTGATGCTATCTACTTTGCAGGCAGTCTTTAAATTCCAGTGGTATATTCTCAAGGTCATATTTTGCTGCATTCATGAGTGGTTTGCTCTTTTTCAACTTTAGCTTGAGTTTGCATACTAGTAGTTGATGATCTGTACCACAGTCAGCTCCAGGTTTTGTCTTTGTTGATGTTACAGAGCTTTTCCATCGTTGACTTCCACATATGTAGTCAATTTGATTTTTATATAATCCATTGGGTGAAGTCCATGTGTACAGTTGCCGCTTGTGTTGCTGGAAGAAGGTGTTTGAGATGAATAGATCATTGGTCTTGCAGAATTCTATCAGTCTTTCTCCAGCTTCATTTCTGTTGCCAAGTCCATATTTTCCAACTACTTTGCCTTCTTCTTTGTTGCCAACCTTTGCGTTCCAGTCACCCATGACTATCAGGATATCCTGTTTGCATGTTCTGTCAATTTCAGCTTGTATTTTGTTCATAGAACTCTTCAATTTGGTACTAGAGGAGATCAAACCTAAGCTTTCTTTAGAAGCTCAGATGACAAGACTTCAACTTTCATACTTTGGACACATCATGCGAAGAGAGAGATCATTAGAGAAAGACATTATGCTTGGCAAGATAGAAGGTCAACGCAAAAGAGGAAGGCCAGCAATGAGATGGATCGATACAATAACAGCAGCTACGGGTACCAGTCTGTCAACAATGAGCCGCCTGACTGAAGACCGAACACAGTTTAGGATAGCTATCCAGAGGGTCGCCATGAGTCGACTCCGACTCGACGGCACTTAACAACAACAACATCTACTTTACTCATTAGAGGTTTCATTTTTCCTCTTCCCACTAGGTGGCCCAGGTATTTTACCTCCCTATTTGCAAAGGCACACTTCTTCGGGTTTAAAGTGATTCCCTCTTGCTTCATGGAGCACAAGACTGCCCTGATCCTCTTTAGATGCTCCGCCCAGGTGTTACTATGGATTATGACATCATCCATATATGCAAAAGCATAATTTTGGTGGGGTCGAAGTACCTGATCCACTAACCTTTGGCAGGTAGCCGCTGCTCCATGCAGTCCGAAAGGCATCCTCTTGAACTGGAAAAGGCCAACGGGGGTGCTGAACGCAGTCTTCGGCTTCGACTCCCTGGTTAGAGGGATTTGCCAATATCCTTTTGTCATATCAAGGGTGGTTAAGTATTGAGCCTGTCCCAGCTGGTCCAACAGCTCTTCAATTCTTGGCATTGGATATGCATCAAAAACTGATATGGCGTTTACCTGCCGGAAGTCAATACAAAATCTTAAAGATCCATCAGGCTTCGGCACCAGGACTATGGGGCTATTCCAGGGACTCTTTGACTCCTCTATTACTCCCATGTCCAACATCTCCTGGACTTGTGCCACTACTTCCTGTCTCTTGGCTTCAGGCAAGCGGTATGGCCTTTGACGAACTAATTTCCCAGGTGGAGTTATTATTTCATGGGCAACCAAATGTGTCTCCCCAGGTATGGGTGTCAACACATCTGGGAATTCTTTAAGCAATTTCCTAATTTCTTCCTGTTGTACCACTGTCAGGTCCTCACCTATTTGGGGCTCTGATTTTTCTTTACAATCAGATACCTGGGGTCCCAAATCTTCCTCTTCATTCACCTCCCTCTCTCGGGCACAGGTGACAGCTAGGCTTTTAACCCCTTTGACGTCAGTAGAACCAAAGCCTTTGGTTCCACGCTCAGAATTTTCCAGGGATGTGACCTCCTCCACAGGTGGAAAACCCAGCCTCTCACAGATCAATTGGGCAATTCTGTCTCCTGTCTTCACGTGATAATCATTCTGTCCAAAGTTAAATAACAGAACTTTAATATTGCCCCTGTAATCGGGATCAATTACTCCCACACCCACATCGATGAAATATTTAAGGGCTAATCCGGACCTTGGGGCTACTCTCCCATAGCATCCAATAGGTATTTCCACTTGGAGACCGGTGTCAACCAGGGCTCTCCCTTGGCTAGGTACAGTCACATTTTCTATGCTGCACAGGTCAAACCCAGCAGCTTGAGGGGTTGCCCGCTTAGGAGCCTGGGCCTTCTCTGTGACCCTATGGTACTTTAGGACGAATGTCTGCTTTGGGGTAGCTTGGTCTTCTGGACGCTTAACCATCTTTTTAGCTGGGGTCTGAGGACTTCCAAATAAAGGCCCGGGAGCTATTACCATTAAACCTTCTCCCTCCTTCTTTCCTAGTCCTTCCACTAGACCCTGCTTAAATCTTGGCCAGTCTCTTCCTAGAACCAAATCAAAGGGTAGCCTAAGCACCACTGCTAACAGGACTTCCTCTTGTTCCCCCAGGCACTTAACCTTTAGCCTATAGGTGGGATATGATGTTGCAGCACCATGAATGCATCTGATGTGAACTTGGCTTTCAGGGGTTCTAGGCACAAATCCTTCTTGGGCCTCTATCCTCTTCCAAAGCCTTTTTGACATCATACTCTGGTCTGCCCCAGAGTCTAACAAAGCATTTGTGGTAATTCCTTGCACATCAACCATCAAAAGAAATCCTTCTTTGGGCTGTTTTAAATCCACACCCATTAAGCTAGTGTGTGTCTGGCATCCCTTTTTTAAATGTCCCCATTTTCCACATTTGAAACATTTCTTTCTATTCCACTGTGTCATCTGGTTTGATACAGTACATTCATTTTCAGAAACATTTTTAATTATTTTCTTTTCTGATACAGCACATCTTGCCTCAGCACCAATCTTCAGAGGGCCACCCATTCTATGGCAAGCCTGCGTGGCTTCCAAGAATCTCTCTGCTAGCATGGTTGCCTCTCCAAGATTTTGGCAATTTTGCTGTATAAGGAAAGTGTGCAAATCTTTAGGGACCGCAGACATAAATTGTTCAAGCATTATAATGTCTAATAACATTTCTACCGTCTTTTGCTCAGGCTCCAGCTATACCTCTGATTCTCTGACTCAGAGCCCTGGGTGTTTCACCCACTCTCAATGTAGTAGCTCTAAACATTCGCCTATACTCTGAAATAGACAACCCTAGGCAATCTCTAATAGCAGCCTTTACATCCTTATAATTCAAAGCCTGGGCTACTGGCATTGCTCTATAAGCTGCAAGCGCCTTTCCAGTTAATGAGGCTGCCAGCCTTACTGCCCACTGGGTCTCTGGCCATGCTAATGCTTGTGCCACTCTTTCAAAAGACTCTAGAAAATCATCAACATTATCATCTGGAGTTAGCTTCCCAAAACTAAATGCCCCAATTCCTTGATTGAGTCCCACACTGTCCACATGTGGTGTACCAGTATTTACTGCTGGTCTTGCATCTGTTCCACTTTGGTTTTGCAGCTTAACTAGGGCTTGCACCAGATCAAGCACTGGCTTCTGCTGGTCCATTAAGGCTTTCATAGCAGTGTCCTGAGCTTGCTGTGCTAGCTCCTGTTGCCTGCTAAACTGGGCTGCCATCCAGCTAGCCATCTCCCTCGGATCCATCTTGATCCCTGCAAGAAACAAAGAAAAAAACCAAAGTGCACCACCTTCCAAACAGGTGTTTTTTTTTCCCAATTATCCCTGTGCCTTACTCCCATCCACCACTAGACATGCCCAGGTACTTATTACCTTGTGTCAGTGATGAATCCAGCTCTGCACAGGATCTTTTCCTCCTGGGACAGCTGCCTGGAACATCCACTTCTCGTCCAAAGTGCAGTTGAGGGAAAATCTTTTTTTCCAGCTTTAAACTTGAACTTTAGTTGTAATCCTCAGCAAGTAAATCCCCTTTGTGCAAAAGCAATCCGAAAAACTACGCCATTTGTCAGACGGCTGCCTGGGTGAGAATCTTCACAGTCTTGGCAAGTGCATATATCTATATGATTTGCAAGGGATTGTGGGCAATGCAGTTCATTCACACCAGACACAGCTGCTCACAATAATTAGTTGTGCTTTTGGGTAAAGCTAATAAGATATTTATTTATGGGGTTATTTCTCCCAACACAGATATGCTTGGTAGCACATAAATCAGGTTCTTTTCAGGTTAACTTCATATATCTTCCCACATAGATTCAGAAGTGATTCTCTCCTAGCTCACAAGCAATTAGGTAAGGCTCAATTGCTAGCAGTTATCCAGCTGAAACCCCTTAGCTGGCTTGCTTTCTACTGCGTGGCTAAAAATCCTACCCAGGAGCTTTTCTGAGTAGATTAAAGAACAAGTTTGTATTTCTTTGTGATGGTTGCTGTACTTTATAACAGAAAATCACCAAAGGAGTTTAGACAGAGAGCAGTCCATGTAAACAGATTCTTCATCTGCTATCACCCCCTCTTCTTCAACAAGCATGGGTTCAATATCATGGATTGGCACAGATGAATCTCCCAATGGAGCACTTTCAGGAGAACACTTGTTTCCCTGCTGTCTTTATTTATTTATTTATTTATTTATTAACAATTCTTATATACCGCACTATTAGACATCAGCGCGGTTTACATTGAACATAAAAACATCCGACAGTTTACATATGTCTGGTCGTTACATTTAACAGGAAGTATAACTTGGCGAAATAGGGGAAACTAAATACAATGCAGGGTTATCTGATAAAGGATATCCTGGTTAACAAGGTTATAGCTAGGGCATAGATCAGTGTTCATACCTGAGCTTCCATTGCTGTTAGAGTTCCTCTCTATATAGCCTGGCCAGTATGTAGTCCAGTTCTTATGTCCAGCCTTCCAATCCAGATCCCTGGACACTGGATCTCTCTTCACATACCTTCTGGCACGGGTCTTAGGGTCCCTTCCACGTGCAGCCGTCTCCCTCACAGGTACCGTCTGGAAATTCCTAGCTCTGCAGCACCATTCCTCTGGCTTTCCCCAGTCCAATGGTGTATGCTGGCCCTTGGAATGCCTCCCAGTATACGTACTGCTCTGGACTCTTCTAGACCTCTCAAAGGCTTTTTTCCTCTTTCTTCCAAAGGGTTTCTTTCCCTCTCTTTCCGTCCGGTTTGGCTTCTGCTTCTCTTGATCCTCCTGATGATGAAGATGATCAAGCTCAAGCTGATTCTCTGTAGAATAAACTCTACCTTTATTCTGCTTAGATGAGTGCTCCTCCCTAACACAGCGCAGCTGTGCTGAATCAGGCCCTGCCCTTTGAGATGAGTGCTTAGGGATTACCTCATAGCCCTCCTGATTGAACACACGTTTCCCCACTTCAGCTCCTCTAATGGCTGTTGGAAACCTGGTGCATTCTGGGACTGGTAGTTTTTTATGGGAAAATTCTGTTTTCTTATTCCTACCAGAACTGACAGGTTGCTTGTTCAGAGTCACTTCACCTTTTCTATAGCTCCTTCCTGAGCTATGATAAGCTTCCTTATCACAGTACACAAACTGTTTGTGAGGAATTTGCCACGCGGTTAGTGGACCAAGCAAACAGCATTGATAAAAGCACACCACGCTGATAAAAATCCATCGCTAACTGGTAGCATTTAACTGGACAGGGAGTGGGCAGATTGGGGCAGAACGTGTCAATGGCTCAGTACAGTTACTGTGGGTGTTATGGGTGCAGGCTAAGCATAAATGTTGCCATTAGTGTGAATGCAGGTAACGCAGGTGCAATGCGAGGTTTTAGCAACGTGCTAATGGCAGAGGGACACATGAGCTCCCACCCTAAATTTAGCGTGGGCCTTTGCGCTAGCTTCCTGGCTCTAATGTGCACTACCAGCACGCCCTTCAGTAAACATTGCCTAAGTTTGAGAAGTAAACAAGATGAGTCTTATGGTCTTACTAGGTATATAAGGGGGCAAGAGATAAAAGCATTGGGGGCCACTTGGCAATAGTGATCATATCATGATCACGTTTGATTTAATAAATGGAAGAAGGATGGCAAGGAAATTCACAGTACTACCTTTTAACTTTCAAAAGGGAGACTATGATAAAATGAGGAACATAGTTAAGAAAAAACTAAAAGGAGCCATTGCAAAGGTTAAAGATTTACATCAAGCATGAGTGTTGTTTAAAAATACTATCTTGAAAGCCCAGACCAGCTGTATTCCACGCTTTAAGAAAAGTGGAAGGAAGTCCAAAAATCTGCCAGCATGGTTTAAAGAGGAAGTCAGAGAAGCTGTTGTTGCCAAAAAAACATCTTTCAGAAAATAGAAAAAGGAGCCAAACGACAAAAACTGGAAACAATATAAGCACTAGCAAATAAGATGCAAGGCATTGATAATGCAGGCAAAGAGAGAATTTGAGAAGAAGCTTGCTGTGGAAGCAAAAACGTGTAATAAAGACGTTTTCAAGTACATTCATAGCAAAAAACCCTTGAGAGTCAGTTGGACCATTAGATGATTGAGGGGTAAAAGGGGCACTAAGAAGGTACAAGACCATAGCGGAGAGACTGAATGAATTCTTTGCTTCAGTCTTTACTGAGGAAAATGTAGGAATGTTGCCAATGATTGAAATGGTATTTAAAGGTGATGCCACAGAAGAATTGTAAGAAATAGCGATACACCGGGAAGATATATTACAACTATTTGATAATCTGAAGAGTAGCAAATCACCTGGACCGGATGATATACATCCAAGGGTGTTAAAAGAACTGAAATACGAGAATGCAGACTGAAATATGAGATTGCATACCTACTATTATTAATCTGTGAACTATCATTAAAATCATTTTTAATACCTGAAGATTGGAGGATGGCCGATGTAATGCCAATTTTTAAAAAGGGTTCCAGGGTTGATCCGGGAAAACTACAGACCAGTGAGTCTGTCGTCAGTACTGGGAAAAATGATAGAAACCATTGTTGTCGTTAAGTGCCATCGAGCAGCCAAGAGAGCAAATAGAATGCTAGGTATCATAAGGAAAGGAATGGAAAATAAAACAAAGGATATTATAATGCTTCTGTATCATTCCATGGTGCGACCATACCTTGAGTATTGTGTGCAATTCTGGTCGCCATATCTTAAAAAGGATATAGCGTTATTAGAAAAGGTACAGAGAAGAGCCACCAAAATGGTAAAGAGGATGGAAGGATATCCCTTTGAAGAAAGGCTAAAAAGGTTAGGACTCTTTAACCTGGAAAAGAGACTGCTGAGGGGAGATATGATAGAGGTCTATAAATTAATGAATGGAGTGGAACGGGTAAACATAGACTGATTGTATACACCATCAAAATATAGAAAGACTATGGGGCATGCAATGAAGTTACAGTGTAACCTATTTAAGACTCAACATGTAATCAAACTCTGGAAGTCATTACTGGAAGATGTAGTAAAAGCTATTAGTGTAGCTGGGTTTAAAAAAGATTTGGACAAGTTCCTGGAGGAAAGGTTCATAAACCATTATTAAAGGGGACCTGGGAAATCCACTGTTGTCCCAATACAAGGAATGTGGAACCTGTGTCTTCTGGGGAAGCTGCTAGGTACTTGTGACCTAGATTGGCCACTGTTGGAAACAGCATACTGGGCTTGATGGATCTTGGTCTGACCCACTATATTCTTTATCTTATGTTCCCTAATGCCATTAAACTCCCTAATGCTAACTACATAGCATTGGCTCATTCTGAGGGTGGCACTTGAGATAACCGGTCACTTTAAAAGCTGCTATTTTAGCTAATTGGGCAATGGCTAGATATCACTGTTGCCCAGGCACAAAGGACATTCAATGCTGGTGCCTGCATATGACCGTGGCATTGAATATCCGGTCTTAAATTAAAGCAATGATGGCCCGCCGCTTTAAGTTGGCTGCCGCTGATGAATATCAGCCCCATAATTTTTTGCATACAACTGAAGTATGAGTTCTCCTCTCCAGAAATAATTTATTTACATATTCAGTGTGTTTGGAGCATAGGACTAATGAAATAATGGTATTATAGCAAAGGTTATGAAAATATGATACAGTATTTTGAACTTTTTTGAACACTTGGAAGTGTCTTTGATTATGGTGTTTCATTAGGTGCTAATTAATTCCAGTTCTAATATGCTAAAAAGATGCTTCAATTAATTTTGCACCGTTAATATCTTATGGGTCTGATTACTATCTGGGTATGTCTGGCCCATCCAGATGTCGAAAATCTGGACAGGCCGGATTGGCACCCAATTCTGAACCCGTGGGAGCTATACGTTCCCGCAGGATCAGAATTGGGTGCAACGGGCCTGGACATGTAGGACATGCCCTGATTCCAGCCTGTTTCCCATACAACCCACCCAAGGCTCCTTCATGGAGCTTCAGTGCCATGGTGTCCCATCACCATGGCACCAGAATGCCATGCAAGAACCCCAATGCACTGCCAATGAACCTACAATCCTTTCCCCACCGCCCGACCCCCTCGAGGGGCCTGCCACAGCCCAGATCAGGCAGCGGGGCATCTCCTCCTGCATCTCACATCCTCGGGTCAGTTCACCAGTGCAGGTCGCTGCCCTTGACAGGGGGGGGGGGGGGAACTTGTTCCACCTCTGAGCTGGAATAAGTTCCATGTGCATTCCTGCAGCCCCGGACGTACAGGACCGAGACCGGAATTGACCCTGTACATCTAGGATCAGGGTCACACCTCTGGCCTGCTCTCGCTCCTCCTCCAGCCCTCCCCCTCCTGTCCAGAGCTCCCCGCACAACACCAATGTACATGCTGGAGCCTGATGTTTGCCATTCGCTCCCTGCAAATAGGAGGGGTTAGGCGTCCAAAGCAGATGCCCGCTCCTGCTAGTCGCAGTTCGCAATGATCCCCTATAAGACTATTTTTTGTTTTTGCACTATTTTGTATTTATAAGAACATTTTTTGCCCTTTTCTTGTTCAGGAATTGTTCTGTGGTGTAGCCTACTAGTTGGTGCAATGTCTCCATGGTCAAAGATCCAGGGTTACATTCCCACTTATTCATTGAGGAGTAGCCTAGTGTTTAGAGCAGCTATCGACTATCCAGAAGATCAAGGGTTCAATTCCCACTGGCACTTCTTGTGACCTTCAGCAAGTTGCTTTACCCTCCATTGCTTTGGAAGAAAAGGCCTGGCAATCTACTTTTGGTGATACATAATCAAGAAAACCTAGAGGCAGCTGGGTCACCAGGAGAAGGCTGTGACTTGATGTACACCCCAGCTCTCTATACAACATTTTTCTAATTGCCATTCTCAGATCATGGGTTTACCTTATACAATGCCCTTGCATTCCTTATGATTGGATAAAGCAAGCATTTGGTGAAGACCAGAATAATTGTACTTATTTTATGTGCCTGTATAAAATAAGCATCCAGAACACATGTAAATGCAAACATACAGCTTCATACTTGCCTCAAAACTAGTGTAGATGTAACTTCATTCTTACTCTACTTCCAGGAAAGCCTATGTGCAGTGAAATGTATAAGTGCACATGTTATTGGCAGCGCACTTGTTTATACAAGCGTATACAGCCACAAAAGTTTAGCTAAGCCAACAGACAACACAATCCAATACAATCACTAACAGGTCTGCTCTTCTTTCGTCCATTGAAGTACTTCAGCCACTATACTGTACCGCTCCCTCATGTTTTTGCAGCCCAAATGTATGACCTTGTATTTTTTAGCATGAAATCTTTGCTGCCAAATTCTTGATCATTCTTCAAGCCTTAAAGATCCCTCCTCAAGTTATCCACACTTTCCATGGTCTCAACCCTTTTACAGGTTTTAGTATCATCTACAAAGTGACAAACCTTTCCCAACACACCTTTGGCAATATCATTTATAAAAATGTTAAAATGAACAGGCCCAAGGACAGATCTCTGGGGCACACCACTGGTAACGCCCCTATCCTTAGCGTGAATTCCATTTACCATTATACTCTGTCACCTAAGTTGAATCCCAATATGATCCAGTATCTCCATTTATTTGAAACTTATGCCTGGACAAAGGATCCCCAGGTAAAGTCAGTTGACCTATTCCAACTGGGGACACCACCTGCTGGGCCAGGGGCTGTAATAAGCTTTCAGAGGGTGACATGGTAATCATTTCACTAAGATGATTCATTATTTATTTATTATTTCACTTTATTAAAATTTTATACCGTGTTTTCCAAAAGATTACGTGCGGTTTACAAATAACAACATTTTGAATTGTACAGGTAACAAGTAGATATTCAGTTATTGCCTTTCTATGATAACCCACAAAATAGAAGCCCACTAAATTCTCTGGCTCCTTGGATTCTATGACCACATCTCCTCAAAGTGAGATGCCCACTGTGTCTCTCATTTCAAGAAAATAATATACAAGTTGTTTGAGATCAAGCCATTTGCAGACTAATGGCCAGACTGAAAGGTTCAATCAGATACCTGAGCAATGCATTTCAAATTACCAGCAAGATGTACTGAGTCAAGATGTCACCACTCAGTGCCTCCAAACTCACCAGTTCATGTAGACACAGACACTGCACCAGATCTAGTAGAAGTTGGAGAGTTGGAAGCTGACAAAGTGGCTGATAAAACCCAGGCTGATTGCAAGAAATGGTAATCTGACACATGTGGCAAGCCAGAAAGTGTGATTAGTGGAACCCCCCCCCCCCTAAAGCCAATACTGCAAACTAAACCAGCAATACCTGGGTCCTTATCCTGTCATGCAACAAATAAACTTGGGTCTAGAGTTTCCCTGATCTCTCCAGATACACCTGGTGTTTCACATGTCTCTTTTGAAACCGTTCACAGATGATCTCTTTCTGGATGAGATCCAGGTATTCCACCCTAATTCATATCAGGGCTGGTACAAAGGTATTAAATACCAAGGTGAACTTTCAGCCTAGCACCCTCTTGCAGTTAATTTTTAGACCCCTAGCACCCCTCCCTCCAAGATTTTGATAATCAAACTTGATCATAATCATCTCAGCATCATACCTCCAAGAACAATTCTATAAAACTGCATATTTGGACATCATGCTTTTAAATATTAAACTTGGTTTTATCAATATACACATAATGAGGGACATTTCCAAAAGCCACTTAGAGTACAAAGGTAAATTACCTATTCTTCCTCACTGTTGAGTATGAGTTTGTGTGAACATTTTGATCTAATGTTTTGCTTTGACTGTAGCTGCTTTTTCCTGACCCCAGAAACTGCTGCCCTCGGTGACCCCTAGTTTGCCTGATGGTGGGGCTGGCCCTGACCCAGATCCAATATCATGAATGCTCAATGAAGATTCTCATGGATTTCAGAATAATCTGTTATAACAGTGTACTTAGTAGGACTGGGCCCAAACAGCATTTCTGGGAGCCTGCAAAGAACATCAAAAGCCTGAGTAAAGATAACTCCCATACCACTATATTTATTATGGATATCCTGAAAAACAGATTGACTGGGTGAATCCTGAGAAATGGGCTGAGAGCCGTTACGCTAAGATGATATTTTGATTGCATGATTACTAAGAAAGTGTGGCCAAATTTGGTAATATACAAGCATATTTTAGCTATTTATAAAATTGTCATGCCAGCTTCTGTTTCCAAAAGGTAGACCAAGGTTGTGGTTAAAAGTAATATATAAAATACAGTCAGTACAGAATATAATAAAAAATATACAAAATAATAAAATAAAATTAAACAAAAACTAACTATTAAAACTAGACTACTGCTTTTTGCTCCAGACCCTGGAACAGGGGTGGCCAACTGTGGTCCTAGTGTACCACAATCCAGCCTGTTTTTTAGGCTGTCCCTAATGAATATGCATGAGGCATATTTACATCCACTGCCTCCCATTTTATGCAAACATATCTCATGAATATTCATTAGGGACATCCTGAAAATCAGGCTAGATCATGGTGCACCAGAGCCAGAGTTGGCCATCCCTGCCCTAGGGCAATGCTTAATGTATACTCTGAATGACAGAATTATTACAAGTTGGAAAAAAAAAGGCTTTCAATTTCTTTCACAAGTTCAAAATATTTAATTTCTTTCTTATTCTCAAAGAAGAGAGCTCCACAGCTAGGGTGCAGCTACTGAAAAAGCCCAAGATCTCCATCTTTCTGTGCTTATTGTAACCTGAGGGTTAAAATAAAATAAAATAAATTTTGCCTGGCTAGACTGGGGAAGTGAAATGTTTCTTTCCTCTCCAGGGAAGTTTTGCAGCCTCCAGAGCTATGTGTTTATGTGGGGGAGGTGCAGGGATCTCTGCAGGAATCTAATGAGTGAACAGCCTTTCTGGAGGGAAACTGCAGAGCTGAGGCAGGGAATTAAAACTGAAAGCAGCAGTTGGAGCTTGCTCGTGGAGAAGGTAAGATGTCTGAGGTCACTAAGTGAAAAGACAGCTGAAAAGAGTGTTTTTGAAGGGTGCTAAGTAAAGAAGGGTTAAACTGGTGATTGGTGACTGTGGAAGTGTGGTTTAATTCTTTGGAAACAATTCGGTGACTATTTGGAACTTTGGGTGAGTGGCTCTGAGAGAAGTACTGGCTGACAGGTTGAGAGTCTTACTGAGTAAAGAATATTTCTTAAAGGAAATTAAATTCTCCTTGGAATCCTGTCTAAGGTCTGGAGGAGCCATTCATACTCAGAGCTGGAAATGTAATTCTGAATCTGACTTTAAGCTCTTAAATGTGGATGCGAGGATTGATTTTATAAGAAATATCCTCTTGGACTAGAGGAAGAAAGACTGAATTTCCTGAAGTGGGTAATTTCTGGTAGAAGTGACTGACAAGTACTCTGTAAAAAGAAGGGAAAATTCAAATCTAAGCTGGGACTGAACTGTTTGTGTGCAACTGAAGCAGAACACAGTTTAAACATTCTGCTGGGCTCTGTGCTTAGTTAATTGAGACTAACCCTTAATGGGCCTGAGAAGGTAGTCTCATTCCTGGAATGAAGTATAAAGCAGTCCCTAAATGGCTCAGTTAAGGGAAGTGTGTTTGGGAGATTGCTGGTTGTGGTTGTGGTTGGGTTGCAGTCCAGAGCATGGAGGTGTTGAGTGGATATATTCAAAGAAACAAAGGAAGACAGGGTGTATCAATTATCCTTTTATTTAATTAGATAGGGAAAGTGTTATAGTTGCTGAAAAAAAACACAATATTCTTTCTTAAAGAGAAAGACATTTTGCCCAACTTATTGAACAGACAGGGTTTTCCCTTGTTGATTTGTTAAAGTTAGGGAGTAGGATTCATCGCAGAAGAGGACATCTGAAGAACCTGGGAAGATCTTCAATCCAGTAGCAGAAAGATCCAGAGTCCTGAGTCCCTTCACAAGAAAGAGAACTGGAAGAGGAACATAAGATATGCCATACTGGGTCAGACCAAGGTCCATCAAGCCCAGTATCCTGTTTCCAACAGTGGCCAATCTAGGTCATACGTACCTAGCAGTTTCCCCAAGAGACACAGGTTCCACAATGCTTGTATTGGGTCAAGCATTGATATCCTGGGTCCCTTTTTAATAATGGTTCTTTGCTTCGGAAGCGGTATCGATGGCGTCCACTTCATCGAGGGCTCATCATCCTCCTATGGATTTCAGGTATCTTCGAAGTCCAAGAACAAGGCTGCATCGAAGTCAGACAATACCTCCAGGGGAAGATCTCCCTCAAGGCATTGAGACCCTCTTGGGTGTTGCCTCGGAGGAGGATTGGCCTGCTAACCAACCCCGATGGGAGGCCCTATCCCCCAAAGCCATTGAGTGGCGCCAGGATGCTCCTGAGGCCTTGATCTCCAGAGAGCTACTGGTGCCATGCTCTGGGACGGTAGTGCAAATACCCATCACTGACACCCAAGCATCGACAACCTCGATGCACCCTACACAGAGACAAACAAGGAAACATTGAGCTCAAATAAAACAGACACTGGGAAAAAACACACAAGGAACATTAGGAATTCCAAAAAGGAAAATGTACCTGTTAGAGGGAGAAAGGTTTGAAGGTTTTGATAAGGAAAATAAGAATTCCTTAGTAGGAATTGACCTAGAAATTTCTGTGTAAAGGTTTCACCAGCAGATCAAAAGAATAACTTGTATTGCCTGTTACTTGATGTGACTGAATACACTTACCTGAGTTATTGTTGTGTTGATATGATGTGGGTTAAGAAGAATATTTTTAATGATTACACTATTGTAGTATTTAATAAATTGCACTAAAAATCCTATTCCTGAAAGTAAATGTCTTCTGTGTAGTCCATTATTACAAACCACTACCTAGCTGCAATTAATACCTCCAACATCACCTTGATAGTGGCTTATCCACGCCAGTTTATTTTCCTCTTGCTCTCTACTTGCCTCATAGTAAAGGGAGAGTAAAATGAGGTTAGTGAAATCTGTCATCTTCCACCTGAAGAAATTGCCAGACTCCGACCATTTGAGCAATCTGACTACATTTAAACATCTTTGCTGCTGTTGCAAGTGAGCCTGATGGTTAGCACTTTGGAGTAAGGGGGAGTTACATTATGATCAATCAAGATGGAATTACCAATTGACAACCCTGGCTCAACTGTATTGATCTAGCTGGAACATACATTACCAATCTAATTTATAAGAGATATGGGTTGGAACACTTTTTCCAAAGCTTTAAAAACCAAGACCAGCACTTAAATTTTATCCTCTCTTACCACAATTGCCAGCAGTGGTCTACCACTATTGCATCTTTTCTTAAAATCAGAATCCTTGCTGCAGAATTCTGAATTAGTTGTAGTCACCTCACCATCTTTTGAGGCAGATCTATATACCATGCATTACAGTAATCCAAAGTACTTTGTACTAGTGTCTGCATGGCAGATTGAATAACTGAAAACTGAATTAGGGGTTTCAGCTGTTTCACTATTCTTAGCTTAAGATATGCAATCCAAGATACTGACATAATTTGAACCTCCAAAGGGCTGACCATGTCCAATTTTACCCACAGATCCATCATTGTTCCTTCAAAGGAATAGGCTTACCATCTAATGATGATCCTTTATCCAAGACCAATCCAAATATCCAATACACAATGACTTGGTCTTCTTGGAATTAAGAACAAGTCCACTATTACTCAACCATTTTGCCACCTCAGATAAGAATAAAGCAGTCCCTAAATGGCTCAGTTAAGGGAAGTGTGTTTGGGAGATTGCTGCATGTGGTTGTGGTTGGGTTACAAGTAATATAAGGAGATAAGCAGACATTTAAATTCTTAATACTCTCATCGAGATTTGCATTTATTTATTTATTACGAGTATTTTATACCTTGCTTATGATCCACAGATCCCAAAGCAGCTTATAGTTTAAAACAGAATACATAGAAATCATAAAAACATAAAATACAGTATAATAATCCTTTCCATCCCCTTCCCACCCCTCCCTCAGTGCTCTGACTGCTCACCCCCCAAACCTCTTATGGAACCCCTATGTCTTAACCCCCTTGTGAAACCACCTATAATTTGCTTCACTCTGTTCCTCCTCTGGGAGGCTATTTCACAGCTCCAGTGCAAAATAACGAAAGCTGCCCTACTAAGTCAAATGAAGCTGCTGTAATCGGGGCACCTCCAAGGCCCCGCGTTGACTCATTCACAAGGAACGTATAGTCCTAAAGGAGTACAACAGCACAGTTAAATACACTGGAACCGCCATCTGCAGATATTTAAATACCGCACATAGAACCAGGACCAGCCCCAGGGCTGGTGCAAGGTACTAGGCATCCTACGCAATTCGTCAGCCTTATCCCCCTCCCCCTCCGCCCTTAGATTTTGATAATTAAACTCAACAATCATGATCAGCTGAGCACTACCCTTTCAAAAACAACCATGTAAAAATGCATGATTGGACATCATACCTTAAAATATTGCACTTTGCTCTGTACGTACAGTATGTTTGTGGATGCTCTTTCTGCAGATAAAAGAATGTATTGATGGCTCTTTGAGTCTATAGGGATGTCAAGATATATTGTTTTGCTTTAAATGCTGCTGTTCTTTGCTGATCCCTTCCCTCGAAGCTGATAACCTTGTCTTGCTTAATGGTTGAAGCAGTCCTGGAAAGAATTTTAAATTTAACCCTTTGTCCGACTGGCAACCAATGTTTCCACTAAGCTGAGCTGAGTCCTCCGCCGGCATTCCTGCCAGTGGGGGGGAGGTGCAAAGCGATCGCACTTAGGATCGCACAGCATCAGCAGGCCCTCAGGACCTGCCTAGGCTGCATGATCCTAAGCATGATCGCTTTTGCGATTGCTTTGCACTTCCCCCCACCAGCAAGAATGCCAGCGGAGGACTTAGTGGAGCTTAGTGGAAGCATTGCTGGCAACTGATGTAAATCCTGCAACAAGGGGATTACATGTTCATGCTTCCCCTTAGCATAAACCACCTACTGAAGTCTCTATATCCAATTATCTGGCAGGTCAACATATGCCCCATTGCAATAAGCAGTGTTACCAAGGCATGCATCACTACAGTCAGATCTGCAAATCTGTGATAATGCTCCAAAAACACCCTTCATATGCCCACAATCTGTATGTTCAGTTGTAAATTGATTATCTAACTGTACACACAGCACCCAGACTATCTTCTAAGACTCCACTACCAATCCCTCTACCACTGATTTCACACTCCATTCATGACTATCCCTCCTAACCACATTTCACACTTATTTGGGGGTTCCGCTTCAATGGATGCATCCACAATCAACAAGCAATTTCCCATAGTCTATTATTCAATGACAATACATCCTTGTAATGAGGTATATAGAATGCTACCTGTCCCTTTCCGGTGGCTTGTATATGATTTGGATTTTCCCTCCCAGAGGAGTCTCCTCCCAGAATGATGTAACTGGGCAGAAGAATCTTCCCTGTTCTGAAAAATGCCAGTTCTTCGCCAGCTTATATGGTAGTACTCGAATAGATACACTGGATGACATACGTTGCTCAAAGCAATGAAATCCAAGCAGCCTCTACATGAGCAATACACTTACACAGTCTCCATGCTCACTCATAACCCATAATTGCTGTCGCACCCAGAGCTATGTTCTGATGCTACTTCTGGAGAGGTAGCACACATGGGAAGACAATGAATGAAGATTCCAGGGTGAGGTTGGGGATGAAAATGAAAGAGTGACTATGAAGCTCTGGGGGAGGCAGATTAAGAAAATAAGTAAAAAGGTGATTCCTGATAGGGGTCTACAAAGGTATATTTACCTAGGGTCCAATATAGCATTATGACATTCCTACACAGGTATGCAGATCCTGGCAGAGACTCCACTGTTGAGAAAGGGCAGCTTCCAAGGCCACATTTGAAGCATCTTCTTTCACCCCAAACAGGAGTGTGAAGTCCTCATAGACCAAAAGAGAAGTGAATGGAAAGGCCACGTTTAGCTGGTCAAAGGTTTGCTGCACATCTGTGATCCTTTGGAATTTTACCTATTTCTTCACAGGGGCAGCGGAACGACATTTGCTATGTGAGGGCCATGTTTTGCCCCTAGGCCTGCCGATCTGCATGCGGCTGTGATCGCTGGCCTTCCTCTCCCATCTACCCATGGGGAACTTATCTCTCATGGGCAGAGAAGAGGGGAAGGCCGGTGATCACAGCAATCTTCTGCCCAGTCACAGTTTTCCCCTACTTCTGCCTGCAGGAGATCAGATCCCCATGGGCAGAAGTAGGGGAAGGCTGCAATCGTATCAGCAAAGTTTTGGTGGGGTCAGAGCCTGTATGACCTACCCTTTCCGACGCCTATGTTTCTCCAGCAAGAACATCAATGGAGCCACATGAACTCCTCCTTGCCTATGAAGTAATTTACAAGACTCAGTGTATACCAAGACTATACATCCTTAGAGCTGAAGGGGGGCTAGGCTTCATAGAGATTGTTTATACATACAGAGCTTCTACCATAGGCCTCCAGGCCTACCTAACTGCATCATTGGATCCAAATATGCAAAAAGTGCTGACATATGAAAGTAACAACACAAAACAAAACCCAGTGATAGTAAATAACCAATTAGAACAATTTTTTGTCGGAATGGCCAGCTTGGTGTAGAGGAAAACACCTCTCACCTCCGTAGCCTGTCCATTTTAATTAAAGAATTTTTGGAAACTTTTGAAAACAGCTGATACTTAGCTGTGTACGGTTAAAATAGGCTGCTTCTTCACTGTAACCAACAGTAGTTCCAGATACGACGTGGCATGTTTCAGGGACACCACCGTAAGCCCCCTGCTTCAGGTCAGACCACTGTTTGATGAAAATTTCAGCCTTGAAAACTTTTCTGAATTAAACGGTTTTTATAACCCAGCCAACACAGCAGAAAACAAGACAAACATAAAATAGAACACTTTGGGCCAAATGATATTACATAAGCGTTTATACAATAATCACCAATGATCCATTAACTCAAACATAACCCCATAAATAACTCCAAGTTGTATACCCCCTGTTTATTGTAAAACATATCTCCAGAGATTATGTATTGTTGTTTACTGTAAACCGCTTTGGCATAAAAGCAGTATATAAAAAACTGTTAAAATAAAATAAAATCAATAAAATCAATCATAAAATAACATTTTACTTCAAGAACATAGCAGTTCTCCAAATGCCTGAGTTAAATAATATCATTCAACTTGCTTTGTAAAATCCATCAAATCAAAATGCAATCTTATATCAAGGGCAAAGTATTCCAAATGCTCAGTCCCACTATACTAAACATTCGAGCACAAGATCTAGCAATTTGTAATGATCGAACATCCACCTGTCCTTATGAGTGCAATGAAGGATTTGGACAATAACAAGTTAAAGGCAGATAGCTAGATAATCTTAAAACATTAAATATCCATAAAGCAAAATGAATATGCCAAGCTATCGGAAGCCAGTACAATGAATATAAAACAGAGGAGATATGTTTTCACTTCTTTATGCTAGTGAGCATTCTAGTGGCTATATTTTACACTGCCTGAAGGGCTTTTGGAGAAGTTGCAAGACCTAACAAAATTGAGGGGGTATGTTTACTAATGTATGCTAGCCACTAGCATAGAGTTTAGCATGTGATAAGAGCTCCATGCTAAAAGCATAGGGCCCTGTGTTAAAACTCCCATGCTCTGATTGGGCAAGGACTGGATTGGTTAAGGACGTAACATGGGCATGCACTTACTGCATTAGTATGGGTGCATTTAACTCCTACCTCAATGGGAGATGTTAAGTGCACCCATGTAGCAGTTACTGTGGTACCTTTGCATTAGCAATGCACTAAGGGCAGGAGGATGGATACACATGCCCCCTAAAGTTAATGCAGGCGCCATGCTAGTTTTGCATTTCAGAAACGCACTGTTGGCACACTTTTTAGAAATATGCCCATGAATTGCAATAATCATGTGGTGCCTAAACTAATTGTTTGAATCACACTCAAAAATTATTAGGTCTAAATAAGATCTCAGTCTTCAAAGAAGTCTAAATTTGTATAAGGACTTCCGCACCAAGGGACATATTTGCTAAAGGTTAACATGCATTAAGTGCCACTGTGGTCCTTTTATTTCAATGGGAGCAGTTTTAATGTAAACCTACACCAAAATTAGCAACATATGCTTTAAAATTCAAATGTTCATCTGATATCACAGCTGGAAATTGGAATAATGCATTTATCAAAAAATTATTTCCAGATATGGAGTTTTTCTATATTTTTTAAAATGATCTTGAGGATTGGAATACCACTGGTTTAGGAATTCAGTGGTTTCCTGGTGGAACGAGTACTTCTGAGCCTTGGTATAGAGTCTATGTTCTATGAGTCACATGTTGGTCATGAAGTGTGGAGGTATCTGAGCATATCCTCCAAATACACCCCTATTAAAGTTTAAAATGTCCTTGAAAATATCATTACCCAGCACTTTATCTTTATTGAGGATTTAATATACCGCTCTTACCGTAGGCAATAGAGCGGTTTACAAACAAATTATGAGTCTGCTGGGAAATAGAAAGGAACACCAAATAAAATAGACAGGAAAGTAAGAGCAGAGACAGATAGGGAAATTTAGGGAGCCAAGGTGGAGGAGAGACAGCAAGTATCAACGAGGAGGTGGAGAGAGGGGAGAAGTGGGGGGAGGGAGGTCATAGGCGTTACAGAATAGGTGAGTTTTGAGCCTTGTTTTAAATGTTTTGTGGGAGGGTTCTAGGCGGAGGGCAAGGTGGAGCAAATTCCAGAACCGGGGACCCAGAAAGAAAAAGGCAGAAGAGCGTGTTGATTCAATATGAGCCTGGGATGGGGAGGGGAAATATAAGCGGTTAGCATGGATGGACCTAAGGAGACGATGAGGAGTGTGGAGGTGAATCAGGTCTGCTAAATAAAGTGGGGAATCAGAGTGAATAGACTTGTGAATGAGAAGGAGTATTTTATAATGAATTCTGTATGGGACTGGTAGCCAATGGAGATGAATCAAAATGGGGGTGATATGGTCAAAACATGTGGCATTGGTCAAAATACGGGCAGCGATGTGATGAACAAGTTGTAGCCTTCGTAATTGGGATTGGGGAAGGCTGGCAAGGGAGGCATTGCAATAATCTAAACGTGATACTACTAATGACAAGAGGAGGGTGGTCATGGACGGGACTGAGAGGAAAGGGCGGACCGCACGAAGCTGTCTTAAAGTGAGAAAGGACCGTTTCACCACCGAGGAGATGTGCTCTTTAAAGGACAGAGAAGAATCCAAGGTAACCCCAAGATAGAGCTGATATGGAACAACTGGGATAGGAGCAGAAGAGAAGAGGGGAACAAGGGGAGGGGGGAACTGGGTTTCCAAAAGTAAACCAGATGGCAAAGGTTTTAGAAAGATTGATATTTAGAAAATTAGAAACAAGCCAGGATGTGACAGAAGCTAAGCAGGAATTAAGAGGAGTGATATTGGGGGGTGGTAGAGTCTGTTTGATAGAGAAGAAAAATATCATCAGCGTAGAAGTAAGCTGAGACACTGTGCTGCTGAATTAAAAGTGCAAGAGGTGCTAAAAAGATGTTAAATAAGAGAGGGGCAAGGACAGAGCTTTGGGGTACCCCACAGAGAAGGGGGATAGAGGGAGAAGAGGAAGAACCAGAGAGGACAGAGAAGGATCTAGAAGAGAGAAAGAATGAAACCACTGCAGGACACTTGTAACACTGTAACATGGTGACTGCGTTATAGAGGGTTAAAGAGCATGACTCAGTATTCAAACTGCCCATGGTGGATCCAAAAGGGTGCCTTCAGTCATTCCCATAATTTGGGCAAGATTGTAGGCACCTGTAAATCTAGTTTTGAGAAGCTATGCACCTAGGAGTTTTGAGTTCAGGGCAGTGGGCATCAATTCTGAACTAATTCAGTCTATGAGGATGCTAAGAATCTGTTCTTTTTTTTGCAAAAAGACCTAAGACTTCCTCTAAGGAGATAGCCTGATGAAGTCCTCCTTTAGATACTTTTAGAAGTACTTCCAGGGGGCTGTGAGTTATCGCTCTGCCATAAACTCACCCAACAGATGCCCTGCCTCAGTTTATCATCTTCTAGAACTAGGACATACAGTATGATGTAGAATTCTGAAGGGATTGTCACTTTCCCACTGGGCCAATCAGAGAATTGTGTTTTTTTTAGCCAAGTGATTGATAAGATGACTAGCAGGTGGGGGAACTGGATAAGTCCAATGTTGTAAGTTCCTTATGTACCTCACTGCACATCTTCAGGCCAGAGTATATTTTCCTGAAAGCTCTGCAGCACTCCATCAGGAATGGAAACTGATGGGCCTACTGAAGGTCTTTATCTTACATCATATTCTATGTTTCTGGGTTACAATGTTTAAATTCTGTGTTTCAGCAGTTTGCTTCCATTTTGATTTAGAAAAGCCCACTTTTTCCTTACAGAATTCATCTAACCCCAAATGATTTTCAGCTCAGAAACAAAACCATCTTTATTGTCTCATCCACTGAATTTGACCAATTTATTTGTGAATAATCGATGATAGACATAATTGTAGCTGCCACACATAAACATTGTAAAACTTAATCTATTGGTCAACGGTAAGCATCAAGACTTCAAAAGGCAAGTGTTCAGTTATTAATATTCACTTTGTCTTAGGTTTGCTTTGTCAACCCATTTATTTAAAAAACATTTTCTGTACTAGTAATGCTGATTTGAGGCCTGAACAGCATTTTGTATCATGAACTTGATCTACTTTTATAAGAACATAAGAAATGCCTTATTGGGTCAGACCAAGGTCCATCAAGTCTAGTATCCTGTTTCCAATGGTGGCCAATCCAGGTCATAAGTACTTGACAGTTCCCAAAAAGGTACACAGATGCTACAGTGCTTATCCTGGGTTAAGCAGTATACTCCTGGGTCCTCTTTAATGATGGTTTATGGACCTTTCCTCCAGGAACTTGTCCAAACCATTTTTAAACTCAGCTATACTTTCACTACATTCTCCAGTAACAAATTCCAGATAGAAACCCCTCCGTTACCCTTATCTTCTACAAACAGAGTCCACTGCTATCCACCAACTTACCCTGCATCTTCCGCCACAGTCCACAATTATTCCTGATAAGTAGATAGTCAACCCTTACCCTACTCGCACTTCTCCTACCCGCCGACAACTCCCTTAGATCCTGCTGAGCTGCAGCCCACTCCATCACAACACACTGCTCCCCCTTAATTCCTTTCCAATTCACTATACCCTGCACCTGGGCTACCCGGTAGTACCCTACAAAATCAGGGACTCCTATATCCCCTTCATCTCACTTCAAGCGCATCACTCGCCGGTAACCCCAGGTGGCCCCTGCTGCCAGATGAAACCCAAATATTTTCCTCTGGAACCTCTTTAAAACCAGCTCCGGAACCTCTATGGGCTGCATCATAAACAAAAAAGCAATGTTGGAAGGATATTCATCTTAATAACTGCTACCCTTCCCAATGACAAATTTGGCCTATCCCACCCTTCCAAGTGCCCGCTGAGTCTTACCAACAATAGGTTATAATTCAAATGAAACAACTCCCCTATATCCCTCATGATCTGCACTCTCAAATACCTAATAGAGTCCTTTCCCCATTTGAATGGAAAAGCTGCCCTCAGTCTTTCCTCCAAAGGCGCACCCAACACCAACTTCAATACGTCCATTTTGGTCAAATTCAGTTTATATCCTGACACCAGGCTATAGGCCTCTATCACCTTCAGGAGGTTTAGCAAAGTCAGCAATGGCCTCTCCACCACAAAAATCACATCATCGGCATAGAGGGCCAATTTATACACCCGTTCCCCTATCATTATCCCTCTAATATCTCACCACTGCTGTAAGTGGCTCTATAAACATAGCAGACAGCAGTGATGATAGAGAACACCCCTACTCGTGCTTCTCCCCATACTAACCTCCCCAGAGTGCCATCCATTATATGTACCCTGACTTTGGGATTCTGATTTATAGCCAGAATCCACTCTATAAACAGATCTCTTACGCCTATTTTCCTCAGCACCTCAACCATAAAAGGGCCACTCAACCCTGTCAAATGCCTTTTTGACATCCACCGCAACCAGCATCAAGAGAGTCTGGCACTGCTGAACAGTCCAGATAAGATTCAGCAGCTTTCTGACATTATTCCTGGCATGATGCACTCGTATAAAGCCAGACTGATCCTCCCCAATCAGCTGGGGCGAGAATCCCTGTATTCTGGCCACCAACACCTTAGCCAAAATTTTGGCATCTAAATTAATCAAGGATATCGGACAATACGATCTACGGCTTAAGTAGCACAGTGATCCTTGCCACAATTCTGAGCAGTTCCTCTCCCTGCACTACTTAATTGAACAACCCCTACCAAGAATCTTAAAAAGAATCTAGGGCACTCCCACACAATTGGAAACTCATTTTTGAATGTATGCATCTGCTTCTCCATTAATAGCTTTCAGAATGACCGCAGATATTCTGAATAAGGAAAACAAGCTGCTGTTGCTTTTTTAATATGAATTTCAAATAGAAGTGAAAAACAGCAGGATGGAATCTGGACCATGTTTGGACAGTTATATGAGTCTCATTTCTGAGGCATTTATTTTATGGTTAAAATGAGCACGCTGTACAGAATCCTTCAGTTTCCACACGAATGTGCTCTGTTCTAGGTTTCACGAAAATATTGGGTGTTACTGAGGTGTTACTGCATTCAGGAACTGCACTCAAGGCAGTGACTTAAATGTATCTTTATTTTAATAACTTTATTTAGACATGGCACATAATAACATATTGCAGAGCCACGTTAAGAAATAAATCACATCTGTCAAGCATATCAATATTGCTACTACAGTTAATAAATCAAAGGAGGAAAGAGTGAAAATACACAAATGTTACACTGTGCCAGAAATTATTAGGTGGCACCATATCAAGCAAGGCTAGCTAAAATGGGAAAAAGTACTGTCAAAGTGTTAAAGAATCTTTTCCGAGACCAATAAGGCTTCCAAATTAAATTATACCTGTCAGCTTCTCTTTTCAGGGAACATGTTGGTTTTTTTTATTTTTCAATCAAGGCAAGCTCTGCAAACTGATTCTGCCAGAAATCGATCCGTGATATTCCCTTCCAGAAAGAAGCTACAGAAAATATAGAAATAGTAAATCCAGCTTCCTAGGTTTGTGTTCATACAAATCTCATTCCATAATCCTAGATGGTACAGAGATGGAGTTAGAGAGAGAGAGAGAGAGAGAGAGAGAGAGAGAGAGAGAGAGAGAGAGAGAGAGAGAGAGAGAGAGAGAGAGAGAGATGTATTAAAGGTATTGTAAAATCCATCTTCCCCCACAAATTCCTGAATGAACTGACATGGCCACCATTAAATTTGTCCTTGGTATCACATTTATTAAAGAAGAAAATTCAATGCATGGTATCTAACAATTAAAATAATCCTAGGGCATGATAGTCAATGGCAGTGGTTAGCTGTGTTGACTTTATGAAATAGGCTTTAAAAAGTCATCTCTTTGGACTTCTCACATATAAAATCAGGCCCCCTGGGGTTTAAACCACTACAAAAATTCCTCCAGCTCCTTGAATGGCTGAATCTGGATGTTCAGTTTTGTAAAATTCTGTACTTACACACATAAAGGCACATTTTAGAAAGGCCGTATGAGCGCAATGCACGTGTTTTATTTATTTATTTATCATGCTCTTATATAACGCCCCTTCCGGAGATCAAGGACGGCTTGCATTGAACTCATAAAACAAACTTTACAGAACTTGCAAACGTATGTACGAAGAACTATCTTACAACTAACTGGATACAATGTTAGGGTAACTATATACAATATTGCAGTATGAAACAAAGTTATGGGAATCATATACAGTTTTACAGTGGGAGTGGATTCAGGATCATCATTGCTTCTGTGGTCACATGTATAAAGGGCAGGAATAGTAGGGAGTTTTTATTCAGATTGATCTTGGGGCATATCATGGGAGTTCCCATAGTACTCTTTAAACAAATGTGTCTTTAGTTCCTTGCAGAACTGTAGCAGGTCTCTCAGTGCTCTTAGATTGTCGGGGAGGGCATTCCATAGCATTGGTGCAGTGTATGAAAAGACCTTTGTACTAGAATAATGAGTAGTATTGCGGATATGGTTGGGAGTGGTGTAGGTATTTTGAGAGCAGTGTCTTCGTGTTTTTGAATTTGTTGGGGTGCTGAGGAGGGAGAACAGGGGAGATGTGGCTATTTTATTGTGGTGTTTGAATACGATCATCAAGTATTTGTATTTTTTTCTTGAGATAACTGGGAGCCAGTGGAGGTTGTAGAGAATTGGGGTGATGTGATCCTTGTGTTGTGCTTTATATAGAATGCATGCTGCTAGATTTTGGGCAAGTTGTAATTGGTATATGGCTTTCTTTGGAAGTCCCTGAAGGATGTTATTGCAGTAATCTATATGTGGTGTTATTAGGGCCTGAAGTACCATTCTGAAGTCCCTATGAGTTTATCTAGAAATGATAGCATCAGAGTCTTGACACTATGATGGGGTCTGATCCCATGCTAATGTTCACCTAGTGATGCATTTAGGACAATAAAATCCTGTAGCTGAATCTGTACAACCTTTTCTATGATCTTAGCTAGAAAAGGTATGCTCGATATAGGTCTGTAGGAATTTGGTTGGTTCTTGTCAGAATTGGTTGATTTTAATATTGGCCAAATTATTGCCTGTTTTAAGGCAATTGGCATGTATTCTTGCCCTAAAGAAGAGTTTACTGTTTCTAAAATGGTTGTGGAGAACTCATCTTTAGACGCTTTTAGCCAGGAGACTGGGCGATGTGGTTGTATTGATAGTTATTATGGTTTTCAGATTCTTTGGTCGATAAGGTGAAATGTTTGCCATGTGATTTGGTTATGATACCTAGAGCTTTTGGGTTGTAGGACAGGTAGGCTCATAGATATGTTTGCAGGGCTGCAGGTACCATCATAAGTTGCTGGGTTAAGTTTCTCTATGTAAACGTTTGCAAGTAGTTGTGGATGTATGTTCACTTTTTCTTCATCAGGTGTGGGAGTTTTTGTCAGAGATTTAACAATGGAAAATAGTTCTCTTGGCCTGTTGATAGTGTTCGTTAGAAGAGTAGTGTGATAATCTTTCTTTCTATTGTTTATGGCTTCTTTATATGATTTTAGTGTCAGCATGTATAATTTGTTGTTGTTTTCTGATCTTGTGCGTTGCCATTTGTGTTCTATAGCGTGCAATTTTTTCTTTAGATTCCTAAGTTCGGCTGTATACCACATTTTAGAGGTATACTTTTTTGTGATTTTGGATGAGTGTGGTGCTAGAGCAGCATTTGTTATGGTGGAATTCCAGTTATGAATGATATCATCCTGGTCAGTGAGAGAGTGATCAATGTGTGGGAGTGTGTTTTTCAGGAAGGTATCCTTGTCATATGTTTTGAATTTTCTGAGTATTGATGGGGTGCTTTCTTGTGTATGTAAGATTGGTGAGATGGGGAGTATGAATTCTAACAGATAATGGTCTGTCCATGGTAATGGGAGTGTAATTGGACAGGTGTAGTGTATACTCTGGATGATATTATTTTGAATGAAAATGAGGTCTAAAATGTTACCTCTTCCATGTGTGGGGTCTGAACCACTTGTTGAAAGCCAATGTCTGAGTTGGCATTTATGAGGTGTGATGCGTATGTGTTATGGCATGTTGGGAGGTTGAAGTCCCCAAGGATGATATGAGATTTGCCTGGTGTTGTATTGCATGCTGTTTCCATTATGGATGCAAGGTTGTCCGGAGAGGCTGGGGGTGGGGGGGGGGGGGTGTCTGTAAATTAAGCTAATCATTATATTTTTGTTTTTGATGGTTAAAATATCCATTTCAACAATGTTTTCTTTCGAATGGAGTGTAGTGTTTAGTTCTTTCTTTGCTAATATTAGAACACCTTCACCACGTTTAGCTGATCTCGAGCAATGATATATTTTGTAGTTTGGGAGTGCTAGCTAGTTAAACAGTATTGAATCAGCATCTGTTAGCCAGGTTTCTGTTAAACACAGTTTATCAGGAGCACTATCTTTTATAAGATCCAGGATAACTCAGATTTTTTTCCTTACGGATCTTACATTCAGGAGGAGGCATTTTATAGAGAAGGCAGCTGATGCTGGTAATGTAGATTGATGTGATACTAGTGAATTAATGTATATTAGTCTGTTATTCTGATGTTTGTGGGGCTTATAGGTATGGTGGTGGTGGTGGCTATGGGCTGATTCCTGTAGAAGTGGTGGATGATGGGGATGTAGGAGTGTTGAGGCTGAGTTGTGAGGAGAGGATATGTGTAAGGTGTCAGAAGAAGAATTAGCAGGTATAGGCAGCAGGCTAGATTTTATTTCTGCATTGAGTGAGCTGGTTGAGATAGGTTTGGGAGCAGGTAATTGATGTGGTTCTTGGTCACAGTAAATACTTCTTGGGAAAAATTATATGTACCTAAAATGTTAAGTTATGGATTAATCTTGCAGTTTCAGTTAGGATTGGAATACTGATACGAGGGTTGCTATTTATATTTCTGGCCTTAGCAACAGTAAGTGTTGCCAGGCACCATCCAATGGTTCCATTGGAACACTGACATTGTTGAACATAACCTTATTCATAACATTTTATCATTTGAGCGTGATTTGCTGTTTACAGTAACTTGAAAAATTCATCTCAGGCGAATAATGGAATTAACTCGTGAACATTTTTGTGCGATTATTTTTCATAACTTTCGACGTGGATTATCAAGACAAGAGTGCATCAATGAACTTAAAAAACTGGTATAACGAATTCAATCGTGGCCGACGTTCAAACGAATTCAAACGAATTCAATCGTGGCCGACGTTCGCTCCAGGACGAATTCCGTCAGGGTCGTCCAAAATCGGTTGTTGTGCCAGAAAATATCGATGCTGTGTGTGAACTGATAAAGCAAGATCATCATGTGACATACCGTGAGATTGAGGCATCTTTGGGCATTAGTATGACAAGCATCAATAAGATATTGCATGATCATTTGGCTGTAAAAAAGATTTGTTCGCGTTGGATCCCGCATAACTGACAAATGCTCAAAAGAAGGCTCGTGTCGATTGGTGCAAGGAAATGTTGAAAAAATATGTTCAAGGTGCATCAAAGACTCTGTATAACATCTACACAGGTGATGAATCATGGATCTATGCATATGAGCCCGAAACAAAACAGCAATCGACTGTATGGGTCTTCCAAGACGAGCCAAATCCAACAAAAGTTGTTCGCGGAAGAAACACATTGAAGCAAATGGTTGCCTGTTTCTTCGGCATTACCGGTCACGTGGCGACAGTGCCATTAGAGCAACGTAGGACGGTCAATTCTGAATGGTACACGACCATTTGTTTACCAGAAGTCTTCAGAGAAATTCGGAAAAAGTCGAAGAAGAGGCGAATAATAATGACAATGCGAGCTCTCACACATCGGCTCAAACAAAGGAATTTTTGACCGGCCAAAACATCGAATTGATGGGTCATCCACCGTACAGCCCTGATTTGGCACCCAATGACTTCTTTTTATTCCTGCACATCAAAAACAAATTACATGGTCAATGATTTTCAACACCCGAAGATGCGGTTGATGCATTCAAAACACATGTTTTGGAGTTACCTCAATCGGAGTGGAAAAAGTGCTTTGAAAATTGGTTCAAACGCATGCAAAAGTGTATTGATCTTCATGGAGAATATTTTGAAAAACAATAAAACCAATTTCGATCATAAATATTTGTTTTTTCATTATTAGGCCAGAAATATAAATAGCAACCGTCGTATGCCTGCAGATTCAGTAGGGATGATTATAGATGAATCCTGCAGCTTCTGTGCTTTAAGTTGCAAGAACAGACCTGTATTCTCTAAATTCAGTCAGGGCATATAATACAATTTACATTTAAGTAAAACATAGTAAAATTTAAGTAAAACATAGGGGCATGTTTACTAAAAACCGCTAATTAGCGCGCCGCAAAATAGCGCTCTAAAAGCGGTACTTAAGAGCGCTTAAATGCCCCGCAAATGTGCGATGAAGCCCCGCACACTTGCGTGTCACAGTAATGGGTGCCGCACAAGTACGTGCCCGCAAATGTCCGATAGAGGCGTGGAAAGGCTAACAGAGGGCGGAGGAAGGCCCCGGAGGGGCGGAGAGAAGGGGTTAATGGGCGGGTTAGGGGAGGGGAGAGGCGCCCCGCACATTATCGGGGCTGAATTTCCAAAAAAAAAAATAGCGCGAGTGAATCACTCGCGTTAGAATGCATTTAAAGGGAAGAGAAACCATTTCCGTCAGCAATGTACAGCAAAACCGGGGAAACCTGAAAAACGTGAGCAGTGTGATACATGTGCACAGCACAAAAGTGCAATTATAAATAGAAAATGACCACCACAAAAATATGAAAAATAGTAATTCAGTTGGGGAACAGTTATAGTGATGGGCAAAACTAGATAACACACCCAGGAAAGCTCCAAAAAAAAGGAAATGATTTATGGAAAGGTGTACGGAGCGGAGACTCGTCCAAAAAACATTTCCCTTTTTCTGGAGCTGTCCTGGGAGTGTTATCTAGGGTTGCCCATTAATATCACTGTTGCCCAGCTTGGGTATATGTGTTCCCCCTTTGTTCCGTGGTCATTCCCGGGTTTTATTTGCACGTTTGTCACCACACAGGGTGAAGGAGCCCACAGTAAAAATGCATACAGCAGGGTTTGTGACTCCATCCTGCCAGGTTTACTACCTCCAGGGGCTGCACTGTCTCTGTGGCCATAGTGTGGTGCAGAGGACATAGCCATGACCTCTAGGACTAGAAGGCCAGAGGTTCAAATCCCAGCTGGGGCACTTGCCAGCCCCATCCATATATTATACCCACCACTAAACAAAGATAGAGCAGACACCCCTGTATTGCAGGGAACATAAGCATGGGGGAAACACCCATATGTTACCCAACACCGCACACACACCACAACAATGGGCATACCTACAGCCAAGTCCCCCAAATGCAGTCCCGTACTGCCACATTGCAATCAGGTCATCTGCTTTTTCTGAGAGAAGCTCATGCCAGCATGTTGGCGCACGAGTACATGTGGTGCAGGGGGCAGTGGCAGCTAGCCACAGAGGACAGAGGCCAAGCCATGTGCAGGCTGGCACAGTCCACTGCAACACACAGGCCCTGCCAGATCCACAGGCATGGATGTTCCAGGGAATCCAGCCAATCTGTGGCTACAAGGTGGTGCAGTGCACACAGACAGTGCATACAAGAACAGAAGGTCACAGGTTCAAAGCCCAGCTGGGGCTACTGCCAATCCTTCCCACATATTTTTCCCACAGCTACACAGTGATAGTAAGGACAAACCTTTCGTGGCGAGGACATATGCAATGGTACTACGTCTATCTTTTACCCCACTGAGCACAGACACCATGTACAGGGGCAGTACCTAGAGCAGAATCTCCCAAATGCAGTCCTGGTGGGCCACACACCAGTCAGGGTCCATGCTGCCACTCATACAAATGCCTGTGCTGTATATCTATGCACCACCCCCATGGCATGTAGATGTAGCTCATGCATATTCATGAGGAACAGCAGGTAAACCCGATCAGTGTGTTGCACACCTGGACTGGAGTTGGGAATCCCTGCCGTAAAGCAGCAGCCAACAGGGGCAGACACACCCACACCCACACCCACAGGCCCCATTGGCCAATGTCTCCTGGAGAGGCAGAACATTGGACCCTGCGTGCATCTCCCAATACTAGCACCTGCATACCCTAGCAATGGAACCCTACACCTGAGGTATACGGTACACAGCTCTGAGACGCTTGCTAGGAGTACTGGCAGATAGATATCCATATGATACGCACATACTGCTAGTTGACCCCATCCGAACAATCTGTTTGGTGTTTGCGGTGCGTGCTCCAGCCCTTGCCTCTGACGGTGTTTACCACCCTGGGGAGTGACCCCCAGCAGTACTGCGTAGCATATCCATGCCTTGCCATGCCCAGCACCGGTTTGGTGGGCAAGGCTAATTACCTCCTCAATAGTAGCACCATAATGGCATAGGTGTGGAATTGTGTGTCTGTCTATACAGTGGGTGTTGGCTGCATGCCCCTTCCACAGCCCACACTGCCAACACTGTTGCCAGTATTGGCCTGCCAATGTGCATAATGAGTAGCAAGGGACCATGGGTATATCTCAGACAGAGTGGACTGACCAGGATGCAGCTGCACAGGGCATAGGGCACTGGCAGGGGCATGGTAGTGCCCGGCCACCACCTACACAGACAGGGTGACCTCTGTATGTGCTGCTGGGGGATCACTCTCACCCTGAGTGTGCAGTGACGGCAGCATGGCTAGGTGCCCCCATAGTGCTATATTGTGATTCTCCCATGTGATATGTATGGGTGTCCTGTGGGGGCCTCTTCATGGACTTATCTGTCTGTGTGTGCTGCCACCCCAGTTGTGGGTGCATGCATGTCCATCAAGATCAGCCAGCAGACTGTTCACAGCTGATATGTGTTGTGATGGAGTGCCTTGCAGGGTGCAGTGGCTGATGGCTTACTGCAGGTGAATATTAGACAGTGGTGGGGTGCATCTTTGAATATCCAGGCCTAATGTCTGTCTGATATTGTGTTATGGATGTGTGTGGAGCTGCTTGGACTGCCCTGTAGGGTGTCTGTTCCCTAGCAGGACTGGGGTTGATGGTCTACTCTACTGCCATGGGGGGGGGGGGGGGGAAAAAAAGCCCTGGTTTATCCACCTGGGGGTGGGGGTCCCCACTAACTGAGCCAGACAGAGATCTCCAAAATGTTTATGCAGCACCTACCTATTCCACAGGTTATTGCTGCTTTGGAGCTCTGTCATGGCCGCATTCAGCCATGGCTGGTGTTGTGGACCTGGTCCTGGGCGCAACATCTCACACTCAGGGTGAGCACAGTAACCGCACAATGTGATGGTGTTTAGCTACTCTTTGCCGTTTGTCCACCCACTCAGGACACCCTACCAGGCCGAGGTGCTGTGTGGGTGCACACGGACACTTCCCCCTACCAGGCCGGGGAGCTTTAGGGGTGCATTTCCCATCCTGTGTTCAATCGTGGACAGCTGATTTGCATGTGCAGTGCATCATGGGTACGGGTGGTTCACAACAGCAGACTGTCAGTGAGGTGACGTACAGGCTATCTGCAGCCAGCCAGGGGCTGCTTACAGCTATAGAGCTGTAGCCCAATGGTTACGTCACTGCCTATGCAGTCAGATATCATGGGTTCAAACCCACAGTGGGGTTATGTGATAGGGGTGTCCACAGATTTATTTTAATTTACTGTACATATGTTGCTGCCAGCAATACCACCCTCAGCGTACTGTACCCATAAGGTGCCTCTGAGGGTGCTTTATGGGGCGCCCTATAGGGCACGTTACGGTTGCCAGCCATATAGGGTGCACTATACATTATCCTGTGTCGCAACATACATGCTGCCCTATAGGGGACATTCTAGGGTGCCTTGGCGGACGGTGCACTGTAACATGTGCCTTATGGGCCGCCTTATATTAATATGCTGTGAGAGTGCGTTTGCTAGTAGTTATCACAAAATAAAATTAAAAAGCCTCCTACAGCACTCCACAACATATAACATACTGCCTCAGCTAGCCTTTTTCACTGGGCATTGTGAGGGATTGAACCCCTGGTCCCTGCACCATTGGTCAGTGTCTTAACCATTGTGCTGTGGCTGTGTTCCTTTGCTGTGGCATCAGCGTGCCACCTTATGCCCATCAGCGCGCCACCTCCTGCTGCCCACAATTAGTGCGCCGCCTTGTGCCGCCCAAAATGAACAGTGCGCCGCCTTGTGCCACCCAAAAAGAACAGTGCGCCGCCTTGTGCTGCCCAGATAGTACAGTGCGCCGCCTTATGCCGTACAAAACGAACAGTGTGCTGCCTTATGCCGTACAAAAGTACTTTGCCTCCTGAACCACTTTTACACATTCAAGGTGTTGTCTCAGCTGGCCTTTTTGTTGCGCACAATGGGGGATTGAACCTGTGGCCCCTGCACCATTGGTTAGTGTGTTCGCCGTTTTGCTACAGCTCTGTTCTGATATGTGCTCAGCAGCGCCCCGCTTAGCCTTCCCACGCGCTAATGTGGGCCCCGCAAATTAGCGCGACGCGCACACGTACGGTCGGGTTTTTTTCTTCTTTCTGCCTGAACCGCCCACTCCTTATATGGCACACGCACACTACCGCGGCCCCGCACATTAGGAATGTTTAGTAAACATACCCCATAGTGTAGCAAAAACAGTCACTTCCAGAGATCACTTTGCAGTCACGGTTGGCTAGGAAGAGGCGTTATGGTAGTAGTTGTGCAGTAAAGAGAACTTAATAGAAGACACAGTATCTTGTTTAAGAGAACTTAGACAATTACCAGCTGTAGGTAGTAGGATACAAAGATCAAGTTTGAAATATGGCAGAGTAAGATATGTTATTGCTGGGTATATATCATTATGAACATGAATGTAAAAGTGGATTAGTTTGTCTAGGTTACATGTATGCTTGCAGAGCCTAGGTATATGAACTTATAGAGCTTATCTGCGTTAGCGCCTGGATCGGGTGTTCAGCGCGGCTAGGCTTGCACTTTTCCACGATTATAGTCAATGTTAGTTGCCTGTAAGGATATTTCAGTTGTTCAGAGTTCTGGTTGGTAACTTACTTGATCGGATTTTGATGTTTTTATCCTGTTTGGTCAGAGATTGCTCGATTAGTGCTCTTTTCTTGTCCTCGCCTCGCATTCCTTGCCGGCCCGCCAGGCGCGGGTGTGTCTGCAGCACGTCTCAATTTAAAGGTGCTCTCTGGAGCCCAGTGATGATGCTGCTAGGTGGAGCTGATAAAGCATGTGCTGCAGGGCGCATACGCCCCTACTGGCACAGAATTGCCCTATTTATGGCCGACCTCCTTGGACAACCTGTTCACTGGGATGCGGCCTTGATCGTCTTGGATCTCCTGGGTCTCACCTCTCCAAAGGGGAAATGGAGTCGCTGGCTGGTGCGGAAGGCATGTCTGGTGGGTAAGGGCCCAATCCTACGTGGGTGGAGGGACAGCCACCCTCCCTCTTTTTGGGAGTGGCGGAACTCCTTCCATCAACTTATGCTCCTGGAGTGTCGGGCTGCGCGAGGTCATGTGAAGCGATGGTCTGCTTTCTGGTTACTGTGGGAGCCCTATATTCAAAAATTGAGTCCTCGGACACGTAATGTAACCCTGCAATTAGGCTGTTGATAGCCCTGTTTGTATGTGGAGACCTACTGAGGTTCGGTAATGTTATATATATGCTGGTCCGGGTGGGTACTGCTTTCGGGAGGAGGGGGGGGGGAAGGGTTTATTGGGGGGGAGGTTGGGTGGGGGAGGGGGGAAGTAGGGGTACTATCCTAAAAACTATGTAACCATCTATGTATCTCGCACCTTGAGGATCAGAGTCCACCCCAGGGAGCGATTGTCTTCTGTTCTGTATTTGATGTTTTGTTTGATGGTTCAAAATAAAATATTGAAAAAAAAAAAAAGCATGTGCTGCAGAGAGAGTCTATAGCAGATGTAGGAGCAGGAAAGGTTACAGTAGGTCGTAGCTCACCTCTCTCCAAGATGTTGCAGGCTGGATCAGCAGAGCGTGCTTTGTTTCCCTTGGGGCTGCTCTGATGTTGCTGCTGCCCTGGTGCCAAGAGAAGGGGGTTTTCCTGCAGCACGTCTCAATTTAAAGGTATTTAATTTTTTCTAAAATTGCCCATCTCCATCAGATTGAAAAGACATGGACATGCAGAATTATATCTAGACAGGTATAAATTTTGAGGCGATTTTAGAAACTTGCACATTTCCTATATGAATGACTGCAAGCCTGACAACATAGACGTGTCCATGATGGCTTTCTGGAACATTATGTGCATCTCTCATCACATACATGTCCCAGCCTGCCAGTTTGCAAGCAAATACATGCAGAGGTGCGGCAGCCAAGAAAAAGGTCCGTTTATTTACCTGTATGCTTTTATGGATTGGTGAAAATTACTGGGTGAGTGAGAGGGTTTTCTCCTCTTCTCTATACAGGTCTTTGGTTGCCTAAACAAGCACTTTTCACATGTGTATTTGTGTCTAGGGGCAGGTATAGACCTGGACATGTCCACTGCGAAATCCAAACGTGAACCGCCGTTCTACAATCAGGCACACACATATATCTTGGGAACACGGCAGGCGCACCTCCAGCATGCCCCCATGCAATATAGACGTAACTGAGCCAGAAATGTGTAAACTTGGGGCATTCTAAAATGGCTCTTGGGATGTTGATGTAAATCGCAAGTCTGAATGGGGTTTTTCAAATGTAGGAATCACAAATAGCGCTTCTAAAATGACACTCATAGATTGAAAAATTGGCACTTACGTGGTCAAAACCCTGAGTGAGGCCACTCTTTTTTTGGAATATGTTTGTTATTAAAGGGGCTCTTCTTACTACACTTGTACGCCCATGTGCCCTTATATGTGCTTTACATATGACTTTATGTTCAACAAATGTTTTGTAAAACACCCAGGAAATTGACTTGGATGTCCCATTTCCCACCCAGACATCCTGTGCAAAGTAAGGCTTGTGGAGGGTCATTCTAAAATAGGGTGCTTGGAGAAGACAGGAAGTGGGCACCTATTTTAAACCTAATTTATAAAGACATATCGGTGCCTATTTGACTTTATAAAATATTAAATGTGAGGAATTGTGCCTTAAAAGTAGCCATGGAAATGAGCAACTGCTTTGTAGCAGGTACAAATGAACATGCATTACATACACAAGCATGTGCATAAATTAAGGTATTTTACAAGCAATGCACATACTTGCAAATTCTGCCTAGTCCGCACCCTTTACTATGCTACTGGCAAAGTGCACACATTCATGTCAACACATGTACTTTTACACCAGATGGTATTTTATAAGAGACCATTATCATGCATAAACTGTGAAAATGACTTTGCAAGATTACTCCATAGGAGGTCATTCCAGAACACAAATAAGGGGTTTGTACTTGTGGTGGGGACGTTTATGTGCCAAAAACATCCCTGACCATATTCTGAAACACTACAGTCATACATGTCCATGGCGCTAGCATGAGGATCTCAGAATGTGCCCAGAAGGGGCGGAACGGTGACATGATCAGCCGCGGGGACATATAAAGTGTATTCAGGAAAGGCCTGTGTACTTTAGGATTTTATGGGGGGCATTTTCAGCAGCAGTGGCTGGCCTTAATTGCTTTAATTTAAACCAGAGTTTAAAGCAGGGTTGTTTCATTAGTTGATTAGCTAACTGGTCAGCGGTGATAATTGGCCGCTAGCTGGATAGCTAAACTGGCTAAAGTTAAGACAGCCATTCAGCTGTCCTAACTTTAGCTGGTTAGGGTTAGCCGGCCAATGGCCCAATATTGCCACTGACCAGTTAACCCCCGGTGCTGCCCCATGCCATCCAGACGCTAGCCAGCTAGCATTGGGGCGTACAAACCAGGTAGCAGAGGATACTACTAAATGGTTTAGTGCAAATGAATATCCTGCTGACTGCAGTTTAACCAGTTTGCAGGTCTGCTAAGCCGTTAAATCGCTTTGAATATGTTCCCTATGAGTCCCATTTCAAGCGGGGCATGTCCAGGACGTCGGCCGATCCAAAAACAGGACAGGCCGAATGTGTACCTGATTCTGCACCCACAGGAGCTAGACGTTCCCATGGGTGCAGAATCAGGCACATAGACAGGCCGGACATTTCCCAGTTCTGCTGTGGGGGATGTCAAAATACATCCCCATACAGCCCTACCTAGGAGGTGCCCTGTTGGAGTTCCTGTGCTGTGGCGTCCTATTGCCATGGCACCAGGATGCCCAGCACGAACACAGTCATCCTGTCACCACTGCCACTCTTTGTTCCCTGCCGCCCGTCCCTCTGTGGGGGCAGCCACAGCTGGGATCGGGCGATGGGGGTCCTCCTGAAGTTGCTCCTCCGTTTCTGTGGGGCCACCCGGGCCAATGCCCTCTGGTGATGGGAGTTATTCCGCCTCCGAGATGGAATAAGACCCTGTCCATTGTGGCCTTGCCAGACATACAGGTCCGGGACCAGAATAGGCCTTGTACGTCTGGGGTCACGGGCTTGCCTCCGATCTGTCCCCTCTCCACCTCTGGCTCTCCCCCTCTCGCCCCCGATCATCTGTGCTTGCGGGGAGCCTGGGGCTTGGAATCTGCTCTCTGCAAATAGCGTGGGTTGGACGTCCCAGCCAGATGTCCATCCCCACTATTCGCGTCTCTGCATGATCCCCTTTATGCATGAGAGGGGCTTTTGAACATGGCCCAACAGATTTATCTATTAATTCATTCATGCTTATTTACTGCTCACCCTTTGCACACTGAGACTAATGCATATACATTAAAGTTAAAGTGAAATAAAATTCATAAAGTAGATACATGTGCATGCAGGGACAGGGTTGCGGCAGAGAATACAATTATATGTTCAGCTTTATTGCTCCAAAAGTATGAATGTAAGTTTTCATGGAGAAAGTACTCACAAAAATAGCTGTTGCAAATCTGTGTGCATACTGTTTTGAGTCAACTTTCAAGGGGAACTTTTTCCCTTTGAAAATTAATGTAAAGTCTGCAGGCAAATGTAGTAGTAATACTAATAATAAAATTTTTTACTATTGTTAATCATTTTATAGTGCATACCAGATGTATGTAGTACTGTAAAGAGACACATAACAGACAGTCCCTACACCCTAGAGCTTGCAATCTAGTTACGATATACTGCACTGACAAGACACACCAACAAAAACATGAGAACAGATGTGGGATGGTGGAGCAATTGTGGGGGATTGTCCATTGGGTTGAGGGCAGTTTGCAGTGTGGTGAGGCAATTGTGGGAATGGGGCAGTTTGCAGGGTGGTGAGGCATTTGCAGATGGTTGTTTTTTGGGATGGGGATAACAGTATGGCAGGGCAATTGTGGGGATGTAGTTTTTGGGTGTGGGGCATTTTGTAGGGTGGTGAGACAGTTGTGTGGGAGTGTTTTTTTTGTGGTAACAGCATTTAACAGGTTGTAGGGCAGTTGTGTGGTAGTATCTTTTGGGAGTGGGGCAGTGTGCCTGGTGCTGAGGCAATTGTGGGAGGAACAGTTTTTGGAGGGGGGCATTTTGGGGGTTGAGAGTAGAGAACAGGGAGAGAGAGAGTTTGAAAGGAACAATTCCCTAACTGTTAGGATTCACTATGGGGGTCATTCAGTGGCACGTATAGCGGGGATGGACGTTTGGACTGGACATCCATCCCTGCTATTCACTCCCCTGACATCCCTGGCTAGTGCTTCCCCATACGAACAGCTCGTTCATATGGGGAGGATTAGATAGGGTCGGGAGGGAGCATGTCCAAGGCGGGGCATGGGTGGGCTGCAACCTCAGATGTACAGGGCCGATTCTGAAGTTGGCCCTGTACATCCGGGGTCATAAACATGGATAGGGGACTTATTCCACCGCAGAGGTGGAATAAGTCCCTCTGGACATTGGGGGATCATGCCACCTGGCCATGTCAAAAAGGTAGGGGAGTGCAGTAAGATCCTTGCAGCCAGATCCTGGCCATGGGTGGCTGGATCAAGGGTCCAGCTGCGGAGAAAGAAGAGGGTCAGTGGCGGCTGGCATTTGTGGCTCCTGAATGGAGCCGCGGTGCCATGGTGACTGTACGCTTGGGCTGTAGACCCAATTCTGATCCTGCAAGCACATCTAGCCCCCATTGGATCAGAATCGGGTCTAACTTCGGGCGTCCCGCTTCTGGTTGGCCGCACAGGGGGATGGACGGCCAATTCAGAATGTGCCTCTGTATGTATGTTTCTATGCTACAGAAGCTGGAACTCCTTCTCCCATAGAAATACATTGGGCTAGTTTTTTGGGGAGGCTTATTTCTTACATGCCAACCTTCATCCCATTCCATTAAATTTTTGGAGTGTTATTTTGTTCTCATACAGATGGACATTCTCCACCCCTTTTTGTATAAATCTTTCCAACTTCCATTGAGTTGGAAACAATAATAATGATCAATTTACATCCAAACAAGCCTTCAAGGCTCTATAATAAATGATGACTGACATGGTATTAAGGAAGTCTAAAGCCAACATCAGCAAATAATCTGCAGTTATATGGCACCTACGCCTTGTACTGCATCACAGAGAGTGAGCTCCTGCATTTTGAGCTCTACTGATAGTAGTCTCTAGAGGGAAGTTGTCAGATTAAAGCTGGATTTTGGTTTGCCAAGTAGTGTTTATGTGCAGCTTCAGTGAAGCAAGTTGAGAGAGAGAATCTATAGGAAGAATAGCTGGAACCAGAATAACAAGCTCCTGGTCAATCTCTAAGCTCCTCGAGAAGCATGCAACTTTGCCCATGGGAATGTCCAGGTGGTAAGAAAAAGGAACAACGAGTATCAAGGGATCTTTCTAACACATACACTTTAAGGGAATTGAAATCCACAGTAAATTTGCCTATAAGCAGGACAAACCCTAAGAAGAAGGAGTGAAAGTATACATTACCGATGCATGCTTTTGTGGAAGGAGAGTGTACGCATTCCCAGAGGCAGAGTTTAGGTGGAGTTGAGAGACATGCAAATACATTATAAAATACACAGGTTTCTGCTCTAACTTAGGTGGATTGTTTCCACTGGCCTTAGAGGATGTGGCAATGTCTGTGCCTGCTTTTCAAATGACTATTTTATAGAGGCACGTAGGTAGATATGTTGCCTTTATGAAATAGATGAAGCATGTGTGCCTAGATGCCTTCACAGCCTTGGAACCCTCCTAAAAAATTACCCTCTTTGGAGATTATTTTGGAAACCCTATTCATGCGTTGGACATCTGAAAATGGGCATAGAGATGTCCAAAGCACAAGACTTCTCCAGAGCCATTTAAGAAGCTGGGTCTGTGGACGTCCCCAACACGAGGATGTCCAAGTCCGAATAGAAGTGTGGCAGAAGTGTGGCTGGGGCATTCCAAAGAACCTGGACGTCTCTGCCTGAACTCAGAAACATCCTGGACGTCTGGAGATGCGCCTAAGGTTATACCTATTCCAGACATGAACAGGCATCTGGACAATGTGGAAAAAGAGCTACACTAACACCCTCGTTGTTTTACAATATGATAATGAACACTGATGAGGAATGGAGGCTCATATTTTTGTTTTGCTACACCGCTGGATGTCCCCTTATGCCACCTTGCATGAGATGGATGTCCTGCCCCATGCTTTCCTATGGGAGATATCTATTTGGCCGCCGGCATGGATGTCCATGTCAGGGATGTCTATATTCCTGAAATCAGCTGTAAACATAGACACTCCTGGCGTTTTTCTGCACATTCTGCCCTGGACGTCCCCAATTTGACTTAGAATTCCTTTCTAAAATGCCACTTTTATGCATTTTGGAAGGAATTCCCAACTTTATTTGTATCATATTTTTCTCTTTACTGCCATTTTCAGAGATCATCACTCTCCACATTTTCCATTTATATCATGATCATTGCACCAGTAAATGCTAGCCTACTTTTTTGGGAGGAGGTTTTAGGAAACTCCTTCTGAGACCAGATTCATTAATCTCTGATATGAATTTTCAACCTTCTGAGCTTATTTTATGGTATGCATACTCTGCAAAGACAAGTTTCAAAGTAACTTACATGGGTAAAAAACATTTTGTGTACATTAATTGCTGTCTCAAAACTGCCCTCTTCAAGTGTGCATGTTTAGCTGCATTGAGAGAAGGCATTCTCAGTGTATGTAGGGTTGGTCCAAGAGTATATGATGCCCTGGGCAAACTTTAGCTCTGCGTGGCCGCCATAGTCCAGCGTCTTTTTATTTATTTATTTAGATAGATTTGTATATCACCTTATCCTTCAATCTCTTCCCCTTCTCTGATTCCCCCCCCACCAGGTATCCAACATTTCACCTTCCGTATTCTCCCTTCCCTCCCCCCCTGTAATGCTGCTGTCCTACCTCCATCTTCCTTTTGAGCTGCGCCTGTATCTAAAGTAGACACAGCACAGTGGCAAGCCTTGAGCACTTGTGTACACCAAAGACCCACCCTCTCTGACAGGATGTTTGCATGAGAGAGGGTAGACTTTAAGTGAATGTGAGTGCTTTAAGACCTGCTGCATATGCTGAGTTGACATTAGATGATGTTGGGAGGAGGATGGAGGTAGGGTGGTGATGGCAAGAGGAAAGGATGAGGGTCAATGCTGAACACCTGGTGGGTGGTTCAGGGACGGGAAGAAGAGTTGCCACTGCTTAGTGGCAAGGCTGGGGGAAGAAATATGTGCATGGCAGTTGCATTTTTAACACTGCTTGCACAACTTCTCTGTAACAATTGAAGTTATAATGTAAATCGCCTTGATTAAAAGATAAGGTGGTATAGAAAAATTCTTAAATAAATAAAATTCCCAGAAAAAATCTGTCGGTAAAAAACCCCCCAAGCATGAGTAACCATGGCAAGTATTAAAGGACAACACATATGTGCTTTCACTTTGAGAATTGGTGCAAAGTCTGCGGGTGAAAAGAATGTGCCGAAGGTGGCCCAAGGCAGACAGTTTGAATGCTGCTCTATTTAAAACCCATACAATTGATGTGCAGTATAATGTATGGGAAGTATGTTTATTCTGTGGATATGCTTTGCTTTTGTGGTTTATGACATCACTAGACACCTTCCATGAAATCTCTTGGTTTTGTAACTTACTAAAACCCGTTCGCTGTCATATGTATGACCAAAAACATTCTCTGCCTGAAAAAGAAATAATTATCATGGCAAAGCGCTAGGCTCCTTTTATAGTTTTTCCACCAGTTGGCAGTGGTACAGTGTTGATCAGAATTGTCTGTGCTTTGATGGTCAATGAATGGAAACAGCTAAAACTAAACAGACCAAGAAAAGGAAAGTCTGAAATGCATAGCCAAGATAGCAAAAAAACTCTATTTGCTGTACATTCTGCAGATGCTGTCTAATGACCGCAATACTGCATTAAAAATGTTGGTGGTCATATCTGTGTCTCTGTGAGATGCTAAAGAAGAATGCTATTCTTTGTAACTTGTCTGCTGAAAGCAGAGAGAGGATCAAACATTTAGTCAGTAGTTGAACATACTAATCAGTGAACTAGTCTAGTGGTTAAAGGAGAGTACTGTGAGTCACAAGCAGTCTATATAACATGAGCTCAAAGTTCTCCTCTGCTGTTGACTTTCAGTGGGGGATTGAACCCTCTGGCTATCTTTAGGCATTGGGAAAGCCAGCTGTCTTCTCTTGCCAGGGTGAATTGTCCCTCCTCGGTGTCAAGTCAGTTGGCTGACATCAAATAAAGATGGAGCCCTGCAGGATCATCACTTCCAGTGATGGGTGGATTTCCAGTGATAGAATGCCTGTGTTTATTTATTTAACAGGCTTTTTATACTGCTTTATCATTTTTAGCCAGAGCAGTTTACATTGTAACTTAAACTTGGTAATGTACATTAAATAGGGACACTGATAACTTGGATTGGTTAATTGAGGGTTAAGTGACTTGCCCAAGGCCACAAGGAGTGCTAATGGGAATTGAACCCTTGTCTCTTGGTTCCCAAGCCAGTGCTCTAACCATTAGACTACTCCTCCACTCTGTATAGTAAGTTGATATGCAGTCAGTTGCTTATTTGCCTTTTGGAAAGTTTGCCCCTGATGACCTTACTAAAGTCAATTGATCTCTTTTTACCTCTAAAAATCCCATGGAAAAGAAGTCCTCTGTCTCAGTCCAACTATCCTGGTTAATACAATCTAAATTAGAAATATATAAGATGATGGGAGAAAGTGACCATACAGTCCATCCATAGCAACTGCTCAGCTCTGCTCAGCCCTTCCTATCCCTCAGAGGAGCTCTGTGCTTGTCCCATGCTTTCTTGAATTCAGATACTGTCCTTGGCTCCACTAACTCTGCTGGAGCCTGTTCCAAGCATCCACCACCCTTTCTGTAAAAAATATTCCTCTGCTTACTCCTGAGTCTATCCCTTATCACCCACCTCCTATGATGTCTCGATGAGATCTCCCCCATCCTGCTTTCCTCCTTCAGGGGTTAGAGCTAGTAATGTGTGCTATCACATTAGCACACGCTAATACTGTAACTGGGTAGCTGGACCCGGTGCTCTACCCCTCCCTTCTATCCACCATTTTCCTCCTCCAAGCCAACCCCTCATTCCCACAAATTTCACACACATGGTTATTGGAAGTAACAGGTCGCAACTTTATTGACAAATAACATATTGAACATTCTGAACATACAATCCTCAAACCAACCCAAGCAGAGCGATACCCCACCAGCCATGCTATTAGCAAGGTGACCTCGCTCCGCCCCTGCCGTGGTCAAACCACCGTCAAATGACTACCCCCCCTGCCCGACTTCGCCATATCACTAGCAAAAGTCTGCTAGGGGTTGTCCGGGTCGGGGGCACCCCGCCCCCGCCCCAAGTAGCCTAAGGCTCCAGATCCCAGAGACCTCCGGGATCCCGCCCCCCCCCCGCTGCGACAACCCAATCCCCCCACTGTACAATGTGTGGGAGCGGTGGGAAGCCAGCCGCCAACCTCCTCGCATGTGTTCGGGCCACCGCCGCCAGTGCCCGAGCACGCGCCTGCACCTCATTGATTGGCTCCCCCCGCGTGTGTCCCCGTGGGCGGAGCCAATCAATTTAAATAATGACTCCAGCGTCTCCCCTCCCCCTGCGCTCCCCCCTCCTCACGAATGCGAGCAGGGTCCCGCACTGGGCCGCGCACCCGGTTACTCTCGGGCGCCGGGACCCTGCCCGCTTCCTCACTTTAACCGGGTAGCTGGACCCGGTGCTCTACCCCTCCCTTTTATCCACCCTTTTCCACCTCCAAGCCAATCCCTCATTCCCACAAATTTCACACACACGGTTATTGGAAGTAACAGGTTGCAGATTTATTGCCAAATAACATATTGAACATTCTGAACATACAATCCTCAAACCAACCCGAGCAGAGCGATGCCCCACCAGCCATGCTACTAGCAAGGTGACCTCGCTCCGCCCCTGCCGTGGTCAAACTGCCATCAAATGACTACCCCCCCTGCCCGACTTCACCATATCACTAGCAAAAGTCTGCTAGGGGTTGTCCGGGTCGGGGGCACCCTGCCCCCGCCCCAAGTAGCCTAAGGCGCTGGACCCCGGAAACCTCCGGGATCCCGCCACTGGTGCAGGTCCAATGAGGCACCTGTGCCACCCCCCCCCCAAGCTCAAGCTGTGACCTGTCAGTGTCTTCTTGTACCACTCATTCCAGTGCTTCCTGCCAATCGTTCAAGAGTAAATCCACCCCCACCGGGGATAGATATACCCCGTCACTCCTATACAAGCCAGCACATGCCACCTCCGCCCATGCATGCTGTATCTGAAGCCCGCCATGCTCACCTACCCATTTCCCAATCTGCCGATTAATTTTTGTCAGCCCAGCACGCTGGCCTCGGAATAATGTCTGACCATAGCAAAACCAGCCCCAGAACATCTGAAGTACCACAGCAAAGTCCCTCTTTGCCGCATTGATCAGCTGCTTGCATGTCCAGGAAGTTAAATCGTTGCCTCCTAAGTCCAACAGCACAGACCAACCCCCTCCGAGCAGCACTGAACACCACAGCAAGAATCATCCAGAGAGCAAAGAAAACCGACCACATCACCCCAATACTCAAAGACCTTCACATACTTCCCCTGGAAGTGAGTACTAAATACAAAGCCATCCTACTCACCTACAAAGCCATCCATCAAACATAGAACACCCAACTTCGCACCCTACTGTCTCGTCCAGCCCATGGCAGAACTACCAGGCAAGCCTCCAGCAATTCCCTCACAGTCCCCCACAAAAGAACTAAATGCTCGCAACGGACCTGCAACCGAGCCTTTGAACTTTATGCTCCATCCTTATGGAATTCCCTACCAAGCTGTCTCAGAAACAATGCCGACCTACTATCCTTCAGAAAACAGCTAAAAACCTTCCTTTTCCAGGAATACTTCATCACGACTCCCACCGAAAAGCGCACTAACCACTGATCTCGCACACCATGAACCTCTGAATCAAAGCTACACTATCTTGTCAATGTACAAAGTTTGTCCCATGTCCAAAGTCTGTCCTATGTCAAAATCATCAATGTTGCCTCCTTGGTGATGGCCCCGCCCTATACTTAACTTCCCCACCCCTCTATGTAACGCCGCTTTGACCCGGTGAAAAGCAGGATATAAATACAGCTAAATAACAGCAGAAATGACGGTGGCTCCCTTAAGCGCTCGTGGTATCGAAGCAAAGGCATCGACTGCATCCACCGGAAACCCCGCTCGCCCAGCCATGAAATCGACACCACAGCAGGATCCAGACCCAAGTGCAACCCGATCGGCCACACTGCTGCTCGCTGGCCAGCCCACAACACAAAGGAATGCCCCAGCATCCAACATCCCCGCGCCCACCTTCCCCCATCTGTAAAAGAAAAGATCATTTAAATATCACTGTGACCGGCATGCGTGCCCCCCTCATAATCGAACATAGCCCCAAAAAGCCTTGGACCTCCATCTACCTATCATTTGAATCTGCAAGCCCGGCAGCCCCGCCCCGGCAGCACTTGTCGCTGCACCAATGTGAAAAGAATGCGCGGAGAAAAGGCTCGTGTCCTCGCCCATTCTACTCAAAACCATCCTCAAAACTGCCGACACCTGGAAACGGGTCACCCTTGCATCACTGTGGACAAAGAGCCCACCCTCCACCATCAAGCGACAGCATAAGTAGTCACGCATTACAGCCACCGGGCACGTAATGCCCCCGATCTCCTGCAGGACCACCCATAAGCCCCTTCCTTGCTGGTCTGTTTTAGATCTTTGAAGGAGTACCCGTAACTGCCTACCGTCTATCCGAACGTGCTGGACCCGCAAACTATTCCCCACACCTGACTTCCTTGAATTCGCCACCAATTCCCCCACCCTAAATGCCCCGAAGAAGGCCAATGTGAATATGGCCCAGAAGAGTGTCGCTTCGTATGGTGAATCCGCAACATCAGCTAAGCCCTCACATAATCCACAGAGTAAGTCATGCGTAATCGTCTGCCGCTGATCACACGGTGTCGGATGCAAGCGCTCCCACCCCTGAAGCAACCTACGCACAAGGAAACCCCCCCCCACGGAACCCCATCCCACCACCCTTGCAAAAAAGGCAAAGCCCGCAATATGCTCATGCATCGATGACCTTGCCACCCCCTGCCCTTTTGCCCTAATTACATACTGCCCTAACACATGATCTGACACTGCTCCCCCCGCCACCCCTGCTCCTGCAAGAATTCTGTCACTCTCTCACAACCTCTGCGATAAGCATCCCATGTCCACTCCGCCACCGAGCTCTGCAGCAGGTTCGTCATGTCAGCAGGTCACAGCTCCATAATCTCCAAGGGACCCTTCGCCCCTCCGCTTCTACCTCTGGGGCCAACCTGCGAAAACAGTCCAGCTGTAAGCGGGAAAGAGCATCAGCAATTGAATTAGTATGTCCCGGAATATGGCGAGCCTTCAGTGCAACATTCAAACGCAAACAGGACAATACCACCTCTCTCATCAATGATGCTACTTGCACACATTGTGGAGTGTAATAATTGATGACACTCACTACCGCTTCATTATCACACCACCATACCACCCTCCGATTGCTCAACCTGTCGGGCCACAACTCCAGGGCCACTAAGATAGGAAACAGTTCCAAGAAAGTGATATTACTCAACAATCCCACATCCCGCCAGGCCTGTGGCCAGCTATCCGCACACCAAGCACCTCCAAAATAGATTCCCAGACCCACACCTCCTGCTGTATCCGTGTAAAGCTGCAAATCCTCGCTAGGTACCTCGGCTTCCATTAACACCGATGTCCCATTAAAGTTTCTCAAAAATTCGTCCCACACCTGCAAGTCTTCTCGGATAGACTTTGAAATCCGAATGCGGTAATACAGCTTACCTACCCCCGCAGTCGATGCTGCCAACCGTCGAATGAATACTCGCCCCATTGGTATCACTCTGCATGCAAAGTTCAACGACCCTATCAACATCTGCATTTCAGCCAACTTCAACTTAGTGGAGACTAACTCATTCGCCACTAAAACCTGCAACTTCACCACCTTCTCGCTCGGCAAGCAAGCTACCATGACCTCGGAATCCAACTCGACCCCTAAGAAGGTGATCCATGTTGTCGGGCCCTCAGTCTTCCCTTCTGCCAAAGGCACTCCCAAAGTCACAAAACCGTCCAAAAGCGCCCTACACTGCCCATCCTGTGCTGCGCCCATGAACAGAAAATCATCCAGGTAGTGCACCACATTCAGGCAACCTACTCTGAGCTCCACCGCCCACTGCGGAAAAGTACTAAATTTTCCAAGTAGGTGCACGAAACCGCACAACCCATGGTCCATAAAAATGAATTCCTGAATTCCTTTGCTCCTTGGCCTGATTCTGGTTCCATTTAGATAGAAAACACTGTGTACAAAGTTTGAAGCCAATCAAATAATATTTAGGGGTGGCTCAACAAGTCTTGAGATTTCCCACTGGGAGCAGATGACGAAATGTTGCATCATCTTGTATCATCCACTCAGTTCCACGCTGATTACATTTGATTGCGTCATATTTGAACTAATCTCGTCTCTGAGAGGTGGCAAAGACATTGTACTATTATCTTTGTATCTTTATTCTTTTCAGATGGCGAAAAAAACGTGGTTTTTATCTCATTGAAGAAATGTCCACTACAATTCTGGGGGCCAAGCTCCCCAGCAAGGAGCAAGTGTTAAGTGTATTTTTACATCACCATATGACATTAAACAAAGGCGTTAGTGAAAGTGCATCTATTGTAACAAGTGAAGTTGAAGCTTACTGGGAAAAGGCCAGGCTTCCTGTTCAAAGAAATGACAAAATTCAAGAAAAAGTAAAGAAATTGTTCAATCAGTGGAAACCTTTGAAGAAAAACAAAGGGAGAGGAGGGAAACAAGAGGCAAATGAAAAAGAATTCCAGGTTGCAATGAAAAACCTATTTGATGTGGCGCATGCCAATGCAATGTCTTTAATTCATATTCAAGAAGACAAAGAATTCTTAGCGCAATGAGAACCAGGGCGCCGCGGCTCAATGTGCGCGATGGACAAGAAACTGGCCAACACGGAAGCAAGATCGCAACAGCGAGAAGAAGAACTGAAAAGGCACAGACAAAAACATGTTGCCGAAGCCGAGGCAACTACAAGCCAAGTTCAGCTGGAAGGATCATCTTCCTCAGCAGAGTCAGGTGAAGACTCGTCGACATCTGCGGATTCAGATAACGGACAGAAGAAAGCAACTCCACAAACGAAGCAGTTTCGACCTAACAATGTCTGGACCCCAGAGCTTACAGCAGCCCTGGATCGGACAGGGACAACGGATCGCAATGCTCTGTTTGTGGTAGCTGAAACCGCCAGAAGTCTGGGACATTATCCTGGGGAGCTCAATATCAGCCGCTCCAGCGTCAAGCGCCATAGAGAAAAGCACCGTCAGCAACAATGAACGGACCTGCACAACGCATTCAAAGCCGAAGGCAAAACATGCATTGTGCATTGGGATAGCAAGTTATTGCCATCTCTCCTCTGTTCAACCACATCCGTTGACCGCCTTCCAGTTTTGATAACGGCTGTCTCCACTGGAGAAACACAACTTCTTGGTGTACCAAAACTGACATCAGGAACGGGCGAGAATCAAGCTGCAGCAGTTTATGAACTGTTACAGGAATGGTGTTTGGATGAAAAGGTTGCAGGCTTCTGCTTTGATACAACTGCATCGAACACTGGACGTCGATCAGGAGCGTGCATTCTTCTAGAACAGAGACTCCGTCGCACAGTCCTTCATTTGGCATGCCGCCATCACATTTACGAAATAATTCTTGGTGCAGTATTCTCTACATGCTCTGGAGCTTCATCGGGTCCCGATGTCCAACTCTTTCGCCGGTTCCAAAAGAATTGGGGCTCCCTTGACAAGTCCAACTATCAAACTGGAAAAGACTTGGAGGTGCTGCAACCTGACAGGGATCGCATCATGAAGTTTGCGGAATCCAAGTTGGCACAGGGCAATCACCGAGATGATTACCTGGAATTCTTGGAGTTAACGATTGTCTGCCTTGGAGGGAATCTTCCTAGTTTCAATTTCAAGAAACCCGGAGCTTTCCATCATGCCAGATGGATGGCAAAAGTCTTGTACTGTCTCAAGATTTGGATGTTCCGAGGACAACTCAAAGATCTCACCCAACAGGAGGAGTCCTGTGTTTGTGATGTGAGCATTTTCTCCATCCTGATTCATGTGGAAGCCTGGTTTTCTGCTCCTGATGCCGCAGTTGCTCCTCGAACAGATTTGGAGATGCTGAAGAAACTACACTCTTACCACAATGACCGTGTTGGAAGAGCGGCCAGAGACAAACTGCAACAGCATCTGTGGTATGTGTCAGAGGAGCTTGTGGCACTGTCACTGTTCGATGAAGCTGTTTCAGCACCGACAAAGCGGGCCATAGTGTTGGCCATGATCCCGGCAGAATCAGATGAAAGCGATGAGGATGATGACGAAGACGAAGATCCCCCACAGTGGGCCGAATTGAAAAGTTCCATGATTCCACCACTTGAATCTTTTGCAACTCTCAAGTCAATCCGTTTCCTGAAACACCTCGACATCAACAGTGATTTTCTTAATGCAGACCCAGAAGACTGGGAAGAGAATGCATCATTTAAAGACGGTCTGAAGAAAGTAAAAAATCTTCCAGTGATCAACGATGTGGCTGAGCGAGGGGTCAAACTCATTGAGGAGTTCAACGGCCGACACACCACAAAAGAAGAGCAACTCCATTTCCTTCTGGGTGTTGTCTCGCAACACCGTAAGATGTTCCCCACATTGTCAAAGTCCTTACTAGCATCTGGACCACATTGAGTGCTTGGCAAGCATGATACCCCCGTCTATGAGCGGATAATACCCAGTGGTCTGACGAACCTTGGGGGGGATGCAGGGGCCTGATAGATAGGGACCTTGAGCCACCCCTAAATATTATTTGATTGGCTTCAAACTTTGCACACATTGTTGTCTTCATAAATGTAACCAGAATCAGGCCAGGGAGCAAAGAAATTCCTACTTTTAGTTTTTCCCCTATGGCAGTGGACCACCCTAATGGGCATGCATTTATCAAAATAAAATTCCCCCGCAAATTGGAAACCCAACAAACGAAAGGCTGAGGGGTGCATCAGCAACAAGCGAAACACAGATTCAATATCCACTTTTGCCATCAATGCCCCTCAGCCAGATTTCTTGACTAACTCTACCGCCTTGTCAAACAAGGCGTACCGCACCGTAGAACACTCGCGCGGGATGTGGTCATTAACTGATTCTTCTAACGGGAAGGACAGATTACACAGGTCTGCAAAAATTTTTTTTTCGAGAGCTGTTTTGGTTATTCCACGTAATCTTTATGTTTTTTGGTGTGCTGAATCTGAAAATGACCTCCATTTTGTCATAGGACATCACGTTTCCTGACAATTTAGGTAACTATGTTAAATAAGGCAATACCTCAAATAAATGGAAATAGACTTATAAAATTAAAGTTTTATTACAATATTTTCATGAAAATCCTTTTTTGAACTGAAATGAGCTCACCTAACACACCAAACTCGACATTTCTTCCTTGTGAGGCTCCTCTTGGTGCGTTTACGCTTGTGAGTAGCATCTGGAATGTCTCTCTGAAGCATCCAACAGTAGTCTGCTATCATTGTAATGCTCCATTTTCCCTGGTATCTCCTTTCCATCTCTTTAATGTCTTGGTGGAATCATTCACCTTGTTCCTCACTCACAGCTCCCAAATTTTCAGGAAAGTAGTCAAGGTGGGACTGGAGGAAATGCACTTTCAAATGCATCAGGCAACCTCAAGCTTGAAATGCTTTCAGCATTCGTCCGACGATCTTTTTGTAGTGAGGATCTTTGTTATTGCCTAAAAATTTCTGTACGACTTCTTTAAATGCAATCCACCCTTCTTTTTGAGGATCTGTCATGGTATTGACAAACTCTTGATCAACTATAAGCCTTCTAATGTCTGGTCCGACGAACACACCTTCCTTCAATTTTGCCTCCGACAGGCCTGGAAACTTGGTGACCAAGTATTTGAAGCATTCTTCATCTCTTGGAAGTGATTTTACGAATTGCTTCATCAATCCCAATTTTATGTGCAGAGGTGGTAGAAGAACTTTATGGGAAGGTAATAAAGTTTCTCGGAGGACATTTTTTTCACCGACTGTTAGCACCCTCGGCTGCCAACTCTTCTTGGTCCAGTGATTTTGTCGGTCTCGACTGTCCCATAGACACAGAAAACAAGGATATTTGGTATACTCAGCTTGTTGCCCAAGCAGTATGCACAAGACCTTCAAGTCCCCAAACACTTGCCGACCATGGTCTTCATATTTAAGTTTACGAAGAACCAATTCCAAGTTCTCATAGGTTTCCTTCAAGTGTACGGAATGACCTACAGGTATGGAAGCGTAAAAACCGTTGTGGAATAAAACTGCTTTGAGACTTCTTTTTGAAGAATCTATAAAAAGACGCCATTGCTCTGAATCATATTGGATTTTAAATTGACCCATCAGACCTTCGACATCAATGCAATAAACCAACTTGTCTTCCTGGGCGAAGTAAGGAACGAACTCCTTTTCAAGATTGTCTGAACCATGAAGATGACACTCCTGGCAACAATAAATTCCTGCTTTTCAACCTTGATCCGAGTAACTCAGCAGCATCTTTGGGAAGATTCAAGTCTCTTACCAAATCATTCATCTCCTCCTGAGAAAACAATTTTGGTCTTGTATCATCTTCAAAGTCAGAACTTGATTCGTCATCTGATTCAGGTATGACTTCACCTTCATTGGAGCTAGGTATTTCTTCCAAGGTAGCAGGGGGCTTGGGTACTGGAATATCTATGCCATGGGGGATGGGACAAATTGCCAAGTGAAGATTGGGGTATGAAATGGAATGCTTCCATTTGGAATTAAACCCTTTCACATCGCATGAACAAAAGTAACAGTTGTCACTATGGTTCTTTTGCTCTCGCCATACCATAGGAATCCCATAACGTAAAGATTTTTTCTTACCCTTGAACCAGTTTCGGAGGTCCTCAACACACCATTTGCACACCATTTGCACACTTTATCTTGATCTCCAATTTTTAGTCCAAAGTATGCAAAGAATACTTTTTTCACAAAGTCTGTAATATTCTGCTGTTGCTTCAACACTGTATATTCACCACAGATGAAACAGAAACTGTCTGGCGAATTTTTACACTTTCACGGAGCCATAACATAACGGTTGAAGAATGACGAGCTAACACGAATTGCGATGAAAAAGTGTGAACAGCCTAGAACCAAGAACCTGATGATGATTCGTGCACAAGTGTGGCATGCAGGAGAGAGTAGCTCTGTGTCTGTACACGAGACGTCACAGTGCTGGCCACGCCCCCTGCACTGACCGGAGTTGCTGCTATCTGCCCTGTGTCTCCCTCCCACTTGATTCTTCAGGAAAGATTAACCCCTTCTACCATTAGAAGCATGGACTTAAAACTTGCTTAGCTTATGTATATATTGCTGACCATCAGATTTACAGTGCTATATTTTTTTTTACATAACTCGGTCAACCCCTTTAAGGTTTTTTTGGCATTTTATATCTTAAATGCACTTATGTGAATTAATTAATAGTAATTTGAATTAATTAATAGTAATTTGAAAAAATTTGATAAATTTGAAGACAATTTTGCATGTTGTGGCAAATCATGACGTCTAGGAGTTTTTTCAATATTTTATTTGTTTTCAGCACACCAAAATACATGGAAATTAGATGAAAATAATCAAACAGCTTTTTAGTCGCAGACCTGTGTTATGTATCAGCCGAAACTTCCCAGGCTCTTTCTTCGGTATGATGCCCAACGGGGACACTACAAAATCCTTGAACGGTGGCTTCGCAAATGGACCCTCTATTCTCCCTATCATCAACTCGACCGCCAACTTCTCCTGCGCTACCGACTCAAAGCGTCTCACCGATGGGGAGTTCCTTGCCGTCGCAACTGCTACCTCACCTTGAACCGGAATAACAAAACCCAACTGGAACCCCCGTAGCAAAACATCCCTATCCCCTGCCCTTGGGTAGTGGCGCAACCAGATGCTTAACACCCCCGTCCAGATCGGCGAGGGGACCAATCCCCACACCACCCTACTGCTTGGGGGCCGATAAGGAGGGCAATTGGGCACCTTTTAAAGACATTTTGATGCCGCATTCGCTCCGCCACAGACTGAACAAACATGCCGAAACTTGCAGTCCGGGAATGGGCAGGAGGATCTATTGAACCTCCAGCACATGTCCCCAATCCTGATTGCAGCCTGCTTGGGCTGTACTGGTGCCCCTCCCCCATGAAAGGAACGGTTCACCCCTGCATTGGTGCCGCACCTGCCCTCCTCCGCCACCGGCATTCACTCTGCCCGACATCTGCGTGAGCCACAAATTAATATCCTGCACGCCCCACATCAATAACTTGTTCCCCTCCATTTTATCATAAAATGTTTCATCATAATTTAGCCACGACCACCCCTCATGGGTCTGTGATGCTTCTAAAATCGAGTCCGCATATGCAAGCATCATCCCCTGCTGCTCCGGATAGCGCTGACCCCAAACACTCGCCAAACGCAAGAAAGCTCGCACCCAGTTCACCACATTCCTAGAGACCTTTCTCAGCCTCCCGGCTTTCTCATCCTCCTTGTGCTTTTTCCTACTTTCCCTGGAACGCTTCCGCCCTTCCAGCAAGTGGAAGATATCGATGTATCTCTGCTTCCAAATTTTTTGTCGCAACTTCTTCGGAACCCCCTCCCACAACTCCAATAAAGTTGTAAACGAGGGAGTCCCACCCCCCGACTTGCCCTCCGTCATCGTACCGCCCTTCACCCCTACCCTCTCCCTTTCGTCCCACATGGACGCCGCTGACAAACTCGAGGAGGAGGAGGAGGACGATGACTCAGAACTACGCCTTCACCTGCAAGCATGCTTCCTCTTCCAGCTCACTTTCCCCAGCCGTTCGGCAGCCAAGTAATGTCCTTCCCCCCCCCCCCCCCCCGCCACCTGCTCCCCTGGTAACTCACCCGTCTCCGCGATGGCCGCCGTCCCCATCACTGTCGAGCGAAGCACTTCTGCATGAGGATCCACCACCAACTGTTGTGGGTCAGCTCCACGCTTCGATGAGCCACGCTCCGATGAGCCCTCTGACGCTACTCATCACGTAGCCGTGGATCGCTGGTCCATATTCTCTGCCCTCGCGTGCCCCTGCATCCCGTGCACTGCTCCTGGTGATGTCGTATACGGCACCTGTGGAGACACAAACTTACTTCAACGAGCTCAAAATATCTGTGCTCGAGTAACAGCAAAAGCCCGCCTCACTGACCACATAACTCCCATCCTCGCTGAACTACACTGGCTTCCCATAAATAGTAGAATATCATATAAAATACTCTTAACCACATTTAAACTTATCAACGGCATATCACTCTCACATCTAACCACTCTAATACATGCTCCAAAAGAACATAGAACCCACAGACAAAACGCAACCCACTCACTAGACATAAAAAAATCCATTCGAAAAACAAAAAAACCCACAAGCTCAAGAGCATTCACATATGCAGCCCCTACCCTATGGAATAAACTCCCACTAAGCCTCCGCAAAATAAAGGATCTCCAGACATTCCAGAAAGAACTAAAAACATATCTGTTTAAAGAACACTTTATAAATCTTAATGAACCCCCCCCATCCCCCTCACCACACCTCCATAAAAATCCTCCTTAACCACAGATCAAAAAGCCACAAACCTCAACACACTTAGGAAAAAACAACCCTTAAACACCACGATTAATATTTGACTAATGTAAATATTTGACTAATGTAAATAATTACAGCATTTGTATAATTATATGTTCCATGTTATTGTTCACGAAAAGTTAATTGTACATAGTTTGAAAAAATACGATGTTCCATGTAAAACCATGTTCATTATGTTAATTGTAAACCGCCTTTGATCTTGGGAAAAAGCAGTATAGAAGAAAAGCATAAATAAATAAATAAATAAATAAATAAAAACCGGGGGAGGGAACACCGAAGACCATGCCGGTTGCCAAGCCCCCACCCACTTGGCCCTAGAGGGACCTTGCCCTCCCCTGCTCCACTGATCCCAAGCAGTCTGATGCCCTACAGGTCCATAACCCATCTGAACAGCCGGCCCACCCCCCAGGAAAAAAGCTCCCCTACCCCCTTCATCCCAACCACCATATCTGGGCATGATCCCTGTCCCCCAAGCTCCAGCCCCTCGCCCGTGATCCTCCCTCACAGAATCCATCCCTGCCCACCCAGCCATATCCCCCCAGCCCCCCTTGCCATGTCTGCTCCAATCCCCTCAGCCGTATCGGCCCACACACCCCCAGCCATGTCTGTGAGCCCCTCACCAGCCAAGTCTGCCCCACACCATGAACCGTCCCGCTCTGCCTGCCACCGCCCCCTCCCTGAATGGGCTCAACTATCAACAGCCCCCCCCTTGAATTCTGCCCCCCCCGCTCCCCACCCTCGAGCTCTGTGACCAGCCCCTATCCCCCTACTCACAGCTGGGGACCGCTTGCACTCCCCTGCTGCTCTCCTATGGCTCCCCACACCTTGACCAGATGCACGCCTCAACCCATCCGGCTGACCTCCTTGCCTCCCCCTGCCCCCCCTCTGCCTCTCTGTCCTGTGGCCAGCCCCTTGTACTGCCTTCCTTTGCCCCCTGGCATCCTTCCACCCAATAAGAGCCTGCACAGCTCTTTCTTCTGTTTGTATTTATTTCTATATTTTCCTCACTTCTTTTTTTTTTTTTTTTATTCACCGCCGCCTGAACTGCCCTGCGAAATCCAGCCCGCACTCGCCTGCTGCTGCTGCCAGTAGCGCCCCGCCTCAGTCGCCGCCTCTTCCCATGCTGCAACAGGTCCTCTCCTCGGCCGGTCCCGCAGTCCAGCACTCTGCCCCCTCGCAGAATCCGCGGGCTCAGCTCTCGTCAAGGCCTTCGACCACCTCGTGTCCCTCCAAGGCCTGCTCCTCCAGACCTCAAAACAGGACAAGCCAGCCGCCGACCTCCTCGCATGTGCTCGGGCCACCGCCGCCAGTGCCTGAGCACGCGCCTTCACCTCATTGATTGGCTCCCCCCGTGCGCGTCCCCGTGGGCGGAGCCAATCAATTTTAATAATGCCTCCGGCGTCTCCCCTCCCCCTGTGCTCCCCCCCTCCTCACCAATGTGAGCAGGGTCCCGCACTGGGCCGCGCACCCAGTTACTCTCGGGCGCCGGGACCCTGACCGCTTCCTCACTTTTAGCACACATTATTTTGAAGCAGGTCCCATTTCATCTCTTTACTAATCCCTTTACTAACAACACATGTTAACAGTGTTAACATGTACTTATGTGGTAGTACATGTTAATAACTCTAACCTTAAGTCTGTCCCCATTTCCTTTATGATGGACATTATTGACCATTTTAGTAGATGCCCTCTGACTCAACTCCATTTGGCTTTGATCCTTTTTAAGGTGTGATCTTCAGAATTCCCTATAGTACTCCAAATGACACTTATGCAGTGGCAATATCACATCCTCTTTTCTGATGGCCATTCCTCTTCCTATACACCCAAACATCCTTCTGTTCTTTGCTGTTGCCTTATCCATTTGTTTGGCTGTCTTTTGATTACTAGATACGATAAACCCCCAAATCCCACTCTCTTGTGCACTGTATATCTGCCTTGGAGTTTTGAAGCCCAATTGCATGACCCTGTATTTTTTAGCAAAAAACCTTAGCTGCTAAATTCTAGACCATTCCTGTTTTCCACATTAGCCTGGGGCTAGAATAAACTATAAGCAATAACACAGACATGTCATTTCTATAAATGGCCCTAAATACCTTCATTAAAGCATGACGTGGCTGGTAAATCAGCCACTTGGATAAAGAACAGAAAAGTGGAAACTAGAGAACTAAACTGAAATTCCACCATTCATAGAAAATTATGTATGTTCAAAGTAGGATTTTAAACTTTTTGGGCAGGAATACTGCCACTATGCAGTTTAGCTTGTTCAACAGCTGCATTCATATACCGCAGACAAAGATATAGTGGTGTCCATAGTTAGCAGGAGCTAGTTTCCTTGGCTTTTACCTTAGATCAGTGGTTCTCAACCTAGTCCTCTGGGATCCCCAAGCCAGTCAGGTTTTCAGGATATCCACAATGAATATGCATGAGAGAGATCTGCATGCACTGCTTCTATTGTATGCAGATCTATCTCATGCATATTCATTGTGGATATCCTGAAAACCTGACTGGCCTAGGGGTCCTAGAGGACTGGGTTGAGAACCACTGCACTAGGATGCAGAACGTTAGAGGCTGAAAACCTATTTAATTGTTGAGTTTCCTAGCATTACTTGAGAATCCTGATACTCTTATTCTCCTGTTTACAACCTATGTGAATTTTTACCATTCCCCTTGATTTACCCTAGTCCCCAGTTGTGTCATCTATCATGATTTAAACTTGGATGAGCAGGGACTCTCTGACACGGGTCTGTACAGCATTGCGTATGCCTTCACAGACGATAAGAAGTAGTAATAGAATATCAGCAGTAGTAATAGAATATCAATATCTTATGGTTGACATATTAGAAAATGGTCAGCAAAGCATTGGAATATACAATGTGTTTTGTTTTAGAGTCGGGACAAACACAAATATAATTTTTCAGTTCCCACTCTTGAGCATGCTATATAAAATTGGCCATGAAAAAAGCAAGAAATGTCTAGGTTAATACCTGCCACCTTTACACTTTATTGATAGACAGTCACAAAGACAAAAGTCAGAGGGAGAATGTGTGTGTTTCTCAGAGTATGTGTGTTTTACATAGAGAGAGAGAGTGTGTGTTTCTGCAATCTATTGGACTCCAGAAACCTCAATATATCCTCTGCTTTAGCAGTTTTTCCAATAATTTACTCACCATAGAGTTCAGACTAACCGGCCTGTAGTTCCCTACCTCATCCTTACTTCTACTTTTGTGTAAAGGGACCACATATGTCTTTCTCCAGTCCTCTGGGACCACTCCCAACTCTAAAGCATTGAAAAGGTCAGTCAGTGGAGCTAGAACGTTCCCAAGTTCCTTCAATATTCTCAGATGTATCCCATCCAGTCCCATCGCTTTGTCTACTTTTAGTTTAGCTAGTTCCTCATGAACACAGTCTTCTGAAAATTGTTTAAGATCCCTGTCAGTTCTCTTCCTATTTGTGGGTGTTTTCTGAGGTCCTGCTCCTGGCCCTTCATCTGTGTCATTTGTTAAGCAATTCTGCTTTATCCTCATCAGCTTCTACATATTCCTCCCCTACACCCTTGAGTCTGACAATAGCACTTTTACACTTCCTCCTCTCATTAACATATTTGAAAAATGTGTTGCCCATCATTTTTCTTTGGAATAGGTCTATTGAGTATCATGCATATGAGTTGCTTTTAAGATGAGCAGACTGTTAGCCACCATTACTGAAATAAACGATATATTCTAAAATGCCTATAATTATCAGAAAGGGTGTGAGTGAAACTCCGACTCCCAGAAGTTTATTATCAATGTGTAGAAAGGTCCCAGAATGTTCCTCTACCTTTAGAGTGAGGAGATTTACTACCACTATTACTACTACTCGTACTCCTACTTCTTTTTTTCAGTTGTGTATCGCTACTAGGCATACTCAGCACTGTGCACATGCATGTAAGAGATAGACTGTAAGCTCTATTGAATAGGGGCTATCCTGGACAAACACAAAAAACAGGGTACTAGGATAGTTTATGGTTTTATTTGACTTGATATACCGCTTTTATAATGAAAAGCAAAACGGTTCACAAACTAAAGGGAAATGGTTATAACACATGTGTGGTGAACAGGAATAATAATGTGATATAATGGAAGTTGGACCAAGATGTCTTTCATTGGTAGTGGGAGTTCCCAGTCTGTAGTTTGGAGGGAAAAATAAAAAGCACTGCCTGATAAGATTTGGTGGGGATGGGATGGTGTCAGTGATTGGTTGGGAGTGCTATTCAGGCCTTAGTAGCTCAGGGCTGCTAAATAGCTCCAAGGAGCTCTCTCTCTTTATGGCCGTCTAGGTCTTGAAACAAAGAGAGGAGTTTGCAAGGCCATCATGGCCTAACCTGTAAAAGAAGAGCTGAGATGACAAACAGAACATAGGAGTCTGGAAGAGATTTTGTGGACACCCAGCTACTATAACATTTATAAAGCACTTGTCCCATCTGGTACCTAATAAGATATTTCTTTGCAATGTGCTGACGTTCGGAGTATCATATCTCTGATATGTGAATGTTCTACCATGCTGTCTACTAGGTACATATCATATTATATTTCTGTTATATGAATGTTTTATGATGCTGTTTTATACATGCTGTTTTATTATGTTCACTGTTTATTGTAAACCGCGCTGAAGCTGAATAGCGCGGTATAAAAGAGACTTTAAATAAATAAATACGAGGGGTGTCTGATATTAAAGGTACAGGCCAAAATTACACTAACATTTGTATTTAAAGAAATTATTCAATACATTCCACCAAAAACTACATACTTTTGTTTACTTCTCCACATAATCGCCATAAAGATTGAGAAATTTATCCCAGCGTCACATTAGTTTAAACATCCCTTTACGGTACAGTTGCGTGTCAAGTTGTTTGAAGTAGTCCATAACGGTGTCTTGCAATTCCTCCTGATCCGCAAAGCGTTTCCCTGCCAAGAATTTCTTCAAAGGTCCGAATAAATGAAAATCCGAAGGGGCTAAGTCCGGACTATATGTATTGCGTATGCGGAGTCGGTATGATTGCCACCTGTACCTTTAATATCGGACACCCCTCATATTAATGACACTGTGCAGTGCTGTCTAGATTACTAATTGCTATTACTAGGATTTAACTTGTCCATCTTCAAGCTTATAGCCTTGCTCTAACTGGGGTATGTTTACTATAGTGTGTGCTGACTGCTAGCATGGGGTTCAGTGCATGGTAAGGTACCATGCTAAAGGTGAATGTGGGACCCCACACTAACAGGATAGCACACGAATGGGCTGAGACAGGGTGGGGTAGGACAGAACGTGGGATTTGGTGGCTCATGATGGTTGGCATGGGAGGCATTAGGTGCCCCGGCATGCTGGATTACTGCAGTGTTGCGTGTTAGCAAAGTGCCTACAGCAGGGGGACATAAGCACATGCCCCCTGAAATTCACGCAGGCCTCTGCTCTGCCCGACCATGTGCTACCAGTGCAATTTTTAGCAACTGTGCCACATTGTGTACTATGCTGACATTGGGCCATTTTACTGTTGTTAGGCCGTTTCTACAATGCAAGTTGTTTATCTCAAGTTACATCTGTTGTACGCCACTTTGGGTCAATTTCTTCATAAAGGTGGTTAGTGAACAAACAAAGGAAAAATAAATAAATAAGAGCCTGAAGGAACCCAACTATGGTCTGCCTAAGATTTCAAGCTGCAATAGCATTTGGTGTACTTGAGGAGGTTTGAATGACCAAGAAGGTGTATCCCAGCAGCACTCTTGGAAGTCCATGCTGAAGCAAACCCCGGCGCATCCTGAGTAGACAGTGAGGTGGAGTATTGAAAGAGTCTGGGATATTTTAAACGTTTGGGAAATCTTGGGGAGGGGGGGGGATATTCGGTGGTGGCAGCTAACGCAGTTTCAGTGGTTAGCCATCACCGTTGAAACTTAAACCTAGATATTCAGTACTGAAGTCATATCCGGCCACCGGCAGTGAATATACGGATCGGCTGGATAGGAAGGAAGCTAACAAGGCAGGGGCGATTCTGAGCTGCTGTTGAGTTAGCTTCTGCGACATAACTTAGGCCATCCTTTAATGTGCCTAACTTTCGCTGCTTTGTGATAACCGGGCAGCGGCTCAATATCACCATTGCCCGGTTATTGCCAGTTGCCACTCCTGCTCGCCGCCGAATATCCTGGTCAGTGCAATTAACGCAGTTAGCAGGTTTGGCAACTGCATTAATTGCTTTGAATATCCAACCTTTGTATTTTCTCTGTGCTCTAACTCCACAATGTGGAATTAGAAGAAAGTGTGGAAAGCATATTCAAAAGTATTAACACGGTTATCAGAGCAGTTAACTGCGTTAATCCCAATGAGTGGGATATTCACCAGTACATAGCCATTTTGTATCGCTGAATATCCTCTCCTAGTGCCCTGCATGCCCCATTGCTTATCAAATAGCATCGGGGTATTTCTTGGGGTGGCATTCCAGTTAACCAGGCTGTGCTGATATTTAGGCGCTGGCTAGTTAACTAAATTGGCTAATGTTAGGCACATAAAAAGCTGACTTAAAGTTAGCTGATTTAGCTAACCAGGCAGCAAATATCGCCACTAAACAGTTAGCTAAAATGCTGTCTGGGCATACTGGCTATTCATTGCTGGTGGCTGGATATGATCTCAGTATTGAATATCCAGGACTAATTTAAAATATAAATGGCTGGCTAACGTCGTTGGATATTATCCTTTGTATTTTTTGAGATTTTTCAGAAGAAGTCTAGAGGGCACAGATAGCTAGGTACTTAGCCTAAATACGGTGAAGGTGTTTGAGGTGATTGTAGAAGGGTATCTGTTTTTAATAATTTAAAGAATGAGATCAAGGAGTCTGGGTATCTACCCTGGACCCAAGAAAAGAAGCAAGACAGTGTTCTTGATGTTATAATAAGTTATTTGTTCTATGTAAAGTTAAAGTTATCGGTTCTATGTAAACCGCTTTTATTCCCTGAATAAGCGGTATAGAAAAATAGACAAATAAATAAATAAGAAGTTTTAAAGAATGGAGGGAGGAACTAGTCTGTACTGCATCTCGCCAAAGGAACCAGGGGATACCTTGCTTGCAGAGAACTATTTGTTACAGAGGAGATTTACGTTACCATCAGAAAGGGCAGGTGGTGATCCCATAGATAGAGGTGGAGAAGAAAGCAGAAACGTGGAAAAGGACTTTCGCAGCATTCGCTCCAATTCTTTGAACGAGCTACCAGGGAATTTGCAGTTAAGAGTATGACTATTCTCTCTTTCATAAAACTTGAAAGACTGGCTCTTCCCGGTTTGAACAGGGTAGTGAGAATGCTGAGAGGGGGGGAGGGGGGAACGGGAAGATAGTTGAGTCCTGTAGGTTTTGCAGCTGGATTGGAAAGAGGATGCTGTGAGAGTGTTTGTGGAATGTGTCTGTTTGCTCTTTGTATTTGATTGTAGCATTGTAAACTGCTTTGAGTGACCTATACCTGGTAAAGCAGTATCTAAGATTTCTAATATAAAAAAAACAAAATAAGCATTGTTACGTCTAATTTTTCCATCTTTTTTTTCAGTTTTATGCTGTGGTGGTGTTTTTGTTTTGCTGATTTTATTTTGCCTCTGTATCCTTTGCTTTGGGGAAGCTCTAAGAAAAGGGATTTTTATGAAAAAACACTCAAAGCTGCAGGGTGATTTCTTAGGAGAGCTTGGAGACACTGCAGTGAATGGCCATCAGGCAATGATGTCCTAGAGGCAGTGGGGAAACTGCTAGGTACGTATGACCTAGATTGGCCACTGTTGGAAACAGAATACTGGGCTTGATGGACCTTGGTCTGACCCAGTATGGCATATCTTATGTTCTTATGTTCTTATGCTTCCCTCTGCCCCCCAGGACCCATATTTTCTACAAGATTGAGCCCCCGCAGAGTGGCCCAGATAACCACTGATGAGACCATGGTTGCATATTTTATAATTTTGTTTACTGCTACATTGAAATTGACCAATTTGTAAGAAAATGTGAAGAAATAACATTGTGGCAAGGTGGAACGCGATGAATGTGAATGATAAAAGTCTGGCTTTCTATCATTTTCTACAGCATCTTCTGAGTTTAATTTTCCATGGCACATGAAATACATGATGGCCAGAGGATAATTACTGAGCAGGACAAATCCTTCATGTGAAATGCAATTTTGAACTTGAGGCTGAGTTTCCTGTTGCTACATCTGTATTTTATTTTTACCTGATCACAGGGGACAGTGCAATACAGCCATGTTGCAATGAATTACTGTGTGTCCACTGCCTAGTTCAGGGGTGCATTTAGGTCAGTGGAGAACAATAATGGCATTTCAAACACACACATGCCATTTTACTGTTGCACGCTTCTTGTCCTTCGGCACATCTAGCATGATCTTTTGCACAATTTTCAAAGAGAAACTTGAAAACTGCCAGAAACTAAGGGGCATATTTTCTAAACTGTGCTACCGGGTAATGGAGGGTTCAGCACATGACAAATCTGCCGTGGTAAACTTTACTGCATGCCAAAAATAAGGCCATGCTAAAAATCCCATGCTCGCCGAATAGCATGGGTTTGGCTGGCGACTGGGAGGTTCACGGCTGGAGTATGCACATTGCAGTTAGTTCTGGTGTCATTAGTGTGCGCACATTGGTGATGTTGCACCTTGCATGGGTGTACTTACCACCACCTAAATGGTATACAGTAGGTACATTGATGACATTTTCCTTATGTGGGGTGGTGCATATGAGCAGTTTGCGGCGTTTTTTGATTATTTGAACCAATGTGATCCTCATATTCAATTTCAGATGAAGAGTCTTGAAAATAGTATTCATTTTTTAGATGTAAAAGTTCACAAGACTCCTGTGGGATTTTTTACAACTATTTTTTCGAAACCAACTGATAAAAATACATTGTTGCATTTTTTGTGTTACCATCCTCAGCATTTAAAACAGTCTTCTGAATTCACAGTTGTTGAAATGTAAGCATATTTGTTCATCTGAGGGAGAATTCAAATTACAAGCTAAGATAACGCTGGATAAATTTTGGGACTGGGGTTACCTGGAAGATATATTGCATAATGCATATAAAAGGACACCTTTTAATCATAGAGAATGGCTACTGTCATCAGCAACTAAAGGACAATCATAGAAACATAGAAACATGATGACAGAAAAAGACCACATGGCCTATCTAGTCTGTCCTTCCATAACAACAACTACAACAGTCCACTTTTTACCTTTAGAGATCCTCTGTGTTGGTCCCATGCTTTTTTGAATTCAGTTACTGTCCTCATCTCTACCACCTCCACTGGGAAACTATTCCATGGATCCACTACTCTTTCTGTAAAGAAATATTTCCGCATATCACTCCTGAATCTATCTCCCTTCACCCTCATCCCATGTCCCCTCATAGCAGAACTTGCTTTCAATTGAAAGAGGCTCTCTCCCTGAACATTTATGCCACGGAGGTATTTAAACATCTCAATCATATCACCTCTATCCTGCCTTTCCTCTAAGGTGTACATATTAAGATCCTTAAGTCTGTCCTCATATGCTTTATAATGAAGCCCATTAATCATTTTAGTAGCAACCCTCTGCACCGACTCCATCCTGTTCACATCCTTTTGAAGGTGCGGTCTCCAGAATTGCACACCATACTCCAAATGAGGTCGCACCAAAGACTTATATAGAGGCATTATCACCTCCTTTTTTCTGCTAGCCATTCCTCTCCGTATGCACCCAAGCATCCTTCTAGCTTTTGCCATCGCCTTTTCTACCTGTTTAGCTACTTTAAGATCATCAGACACAACCACGCCTAGGTCCCGCTCTTCTTTAGTGGACAAAAGTACTTCACCTCCTATACTATATTGCTCCCTTGGATTGCTGCAGCCCAAATGCATGACCTTACATTTTTTAACATTAAATCCCAGCTGCCAAATTCTAGACCATTCTTCAAGCTTAGCTAGATCCCTCCTCATGACAGCATGAGTCTTCTGAAAAGATGGTGACGTGTGTGATTCAACATTCCAGTTTGTCAAGACAATTGGCTAAGTCGGTTAAAAGACGATAGAAGATCTTTTCAGTTCATCCAATATTGACTAACTTTCAGTTTCATATTGCATATAGTAGAGAACGTAATTTGAAAGATTTGTTATGCCCTATGATTTAGAGAATACCTAAATTTACTGGAGAAATAGGGTATTTTAAGTGTGACAAATGCGTATATTGTGACATTATGGAAGACGGCAATATGTTAATTTTGGGGAATAAAACATACTTTTTAAATGTGCTTTCTACATGTGTGACCGATCATGTAATATATGTCCTTAAATGCCCGTGTTCAAAATTGTATATTGGAAAAAATACTCAACCTTTAAAGACTCATCTGTCAGAGCATAAATATAGTCTTTCGAAGATACAAGTAGAGACATCTTTAGTGAAACATTGAATAGCTTTGTGCCATAAGTTTGAAGATCTAAGCTGTCAGGTTATTGATCATGTGCAACAAAATATACAGAGGGGAGATAGAGGTAAATTGCTATTGCAACAAGAGCAACATTGGATTTTTCGATGGAACACCTTGGCGCCTAATGGACTTAATGATAAGATCGTGTGGAACTTATTTTTTGAGAATGTGTGCCTCTGAGAAATCATCAATTAGTAATTTTGCATTTGTTTATTTATTGTTCGACCTCGGTGTGCTGTGGAGCTCTAACACATGCTTTAAGTCCATATTTGGATTTTATAAGTGGTAGATTAGATTGAAGATATTGCTATTTTTTCACACTTCTTTAGGTATTATGTTTGTGACGTGGGACGTTTTGATAGGTGGATGAGTATTTAAAATAGTTGACCTCAGATGCTGGAGTACTCTCCTGGAGTTGTCGTCTATGGTTGAAGAGAACCCCTGATGTAGTCTTTTTGAAGGAGAAACAAAGATCTTTGTTGGGTGAATGAGTGGAGTGCAGGCGATGATGTTTGAAGAACTTGGGAGTGAAGTCTGTGAGATAAGTAGAATTGGTGCTTAAAGCTGTACATCTAAATGGCTGATGGTCATTAGAATTTTCTGTTTTTTTGCAGAACTTTGTTAAAGAAATGTTGGAGGTTGGTGTACCTAAATATGGAAAAAGTGCTGAAATAATGAAAAAATAATAGTATATAGAGTATTAGCTCTTTTAAAAAAATAGATTATTTAAAATAAAAAAGTACTTTTTTTGAAGGAAATTAATAAATTAATTAGTTGTTTAGTAAGGGGAGTTTTCTGAAATCGGTGATGTGAGAAATATTTATTCCCCTCTGGTGGTTAAGTTTGCCACATAGTGGGATTTTGTGAGTTACCTGGAGGTCTCTTTCTCCCATATAATCGAGTGTGGTGTAGGTGAATAGGTTTTAGTGGAGTGTGTGAAGATATAGATATAAAATATAATTTTGTTTGTTGGTCTAAGGGTGAGGTTGTATGTGTATAGTGGCATTGAGTTCACCCATGCTAATCACACTAAACAGCATAGCATAGCATAGGGTGGCATGGAACCCATGCTAGCTACATAGGGACATGCCGGGCAGGCCTCCATTTTTTAACATGGGTTGAGCACCACCCCTCTGCTTGTTTTTGAGGCTGAACATATAGTAAACACCCACGTTTTTGTGAACATGCCCCTGGAGGCGCTCCTGAAAGAGCAAATAGTGGACTTTCTCAAAACCAACAGGTTGCAGGATCCGAGGCAGCATGGTTTTACCAAAGGACAATCTTGCCAAACGAATCTGATTGAGTTCTTTACTGGGTTACCAGAGAACTAGATCAAGGGCATGCAATGGATGTGATCTAACTAGATTTCAGCGAAGCCTTTGATACTCTTCCTCATAGGAGGCTATCAATAAACTCAACAGCTTCAGGATGGGTCCCAAGGTGGTAAACTGGATCAGAAATTGGTTGACCGACAGATGACAGAAAGTAATGGTAAACAGAACTTACTTGGATGAAAGGAAGGTGATTAGCGGTGTGCCCAAGGATTCGGTCCTGGGACTAGTACTGTTCAATGGATTTGTGAGTGATATTGCTGAAGGACTGAATGGAAAGTCTGTCTTTTTGCAGATGACACAAAACGTTGCAACAGAGTGGACTCTCCCGAGGGAGTGGATAACATGAGGAAAGATCTACAAAAGCTGGAAGAATGGTCTAATGCTTGGCAGTTAAGATTTAATGTGAAGAGGTACAGTGTCATGCACGTGGGTAGAAATCCAAGGGAAGTGTACGCAATAGGGGGCGAGAGGTTAGTGTGCATGGACCAGGAGAAGGACCTCGGAGTGATTGTTTCTAAGGATGTCAAGGAGGCGAAACAGTATGACAAGGCAGCGGCAAAAGCCAGAAGGATGCTGGGTTACATACAAAGAGGAACTACTAGCAGAAAGAAAGAGGTACTAATGCCACTCTACAAATCGCTGGTGAGGCCTCACTTGGAATATTGTGTTCAGTTTTGGAGGCCATATCTCACAAAGGATATAAAAAGACTGGAAATGGTTCAGAGGAATGCGACCAAAATGATTTGGAGCCTGCATCAGAAGGATTAATGAGAAGAGACTTGAAGACCTAACTATATATACTCTGGAGGAGAGGAGGGACAGGGGAGATATGATTCAGACCTTTAAATACTTAAAGAGTATTAATGAACAAACAAACCTCTTCCAAAGGTGAGGAAGCTGTAAAACTAGAGGGCATAACATGAAGCTGCAAGGGGGATAAACTGAAAGGCAATGTCAGGAAATACTTTTTCCTGAAAGGGTGGTAGATGCTTGGAATACCCTCCCAATGGATGTGCTGGGGGCAAAAACAGTGAGAGAATTCAAAATGGCATGGGACAGACACAGTGGATCCCTTTATAGCAACAGAATAAAATAAAAATAAACGTAACTATCTCTTAAATCTCAACAAATGGGGGTGACCTACATGGAGTGGTGGGTTTACCCCTAAACAAAGATATGGGGAGGAGTGACCTGCACGGAGCGGCAGGTGCACTTGCTCTTGCTGCCTTGCTGGGCAGACTAGATGGACCATACTGGTCTTTATCTGCCATCATATACTATGTTATGTTACATGTGCTTCCGCCCCCATGCAAACAAGAAGTCTGTGTTGGGGAGGGCGAAAGCAGCAGGTTACAGAAAGCAGGAAGAGTTTGGGTAAGCACTGTGTTGCCATTTAAATGGCATTGCCACCACTGCAGGTCCCAGAGAGGGGTGGCAACAATGGCAGTGATGCCCTGTGAATGTTGCTGCTCTAGGCGATTGCCTAGTTCACCTATTGGGTTGCACCAACCCCAAAGTGCAGGGCCAAAATAAAGTTCAGTTAGTCTTCATTTAAAATGATTTTTTTATGATTTGCATGTGTGTTTTTCTGGTTTTCATGCATATTTGTCTTAAATGTGCACTACAGCTTTTTTCTGCATGTAAATTGGTTGTACATATGTTAATTCATATGTATATGCACACACAAGTGATTTGCATGTGCTTTTATTTTTCTAGCACACAGAGAAATGCCCAAATGAACCTGAAATGCACATCCCTAGAGCATTATCTGCATATAGAAATAGGAGAAAATGCCATTGCTCAATGGCAGCAAGAAAAATCTAAGCAGGGGAGATAAGGAGGATCCTTGAAGCAGCCCTCAAGATAGGGATTTAGCAGAGGAACAAGTTTCTCCAAATCTAACTTGAAACTTTCCGCCTTTATAGAAAGAGTTGATCAAAGTCAACACCTTTCCTGACAGATCCAAATGTTCAGGAATGGTATATGGAGTCCATAAGTGCATTTAGCAATTGGTCCTCTTTATCCTGCTTGTCTGTTGTCAAAAACATTATTTTCTTAAAGGAAACACTAGTCTGAGAGACAGCTTCCTTCTCAATCAATCCAGCTATAAAGTGCAGGTTAGAGATTGGTCTATAACTAGCACATGTAAGTACATCTTATATTTTTGCAAATTCTCTTCCTTAGTAAATGATTAAACACAAGGCATTCAGCCATGGAATAAGCCTCAATCCACCTTCTCCTGCTTAACTATTCTTGCAATCTCCAATAACCCCCTCACAATCACACATTTCCCTGGGTCTATTTGATGCACCCTCAATCATCAACATAGAAAAGGAGGATTTCTTTCAGCTTTATGTCGCCGCGCCGCAGGGCAGGGTCCCGAGGCCGGTTCGTAACCGGGTTCCGGGGCCCAGTTATCCCTTGCGGTAGCAGCATGTAGGGAGGGGGGGGGGCGCGAGGGAGCACAGTGACGCCGGCACCAGCTCCCACGAAGGAGAAGTCGGTTCAAGATGATTGGAGCTGGTGCCGGTTGGGGGCGTGTCCGCAGGGTGCAAGGGAGATCGTTGGCATGCGATCTCCCTCTTTTGCGCCGGATCGCCGTCGGAAATGGTTTGTGCTCAGGAGGGGTGCGGCGATTTTGTTTCAGGGGTGGTTTTCTGTGCGGCATTTGGATGGTCTGCGGGTAGTACGGTGGGGGTGCACGTGGTGCGGCAGTGTGGGCTTTGGGCCTACAACACGTGGGCTGGGGCCTAGAGTTTGGCGGTTTCCGGGCACCAGTGCAGGCGGGCAGGGTGAGTCCCTGGGCGATTGGAGGAGTTTCCCTCCTTGATTGTTTGTGTGGGGGGGGGGGCTGGTGGACGAAGGGAAACTTTGTTTTCTTGTTTAATTTAAAAAAAAAAAAAAAAAAAAGGAACTAACAGCTTAACATCAATTAAAAGAGTTCTTCGCTAAATGTCTGGGGGTCCTACCCTCGTGCCGGGGGCGCCATGGCTCGGCGGTATGGCAAGAGAGCGGCCAAAAAAGGGGCGAGGGCTGCGGGGGCAGCTGCCAGAGCGCAAAGAGCAGTCCAGGTCGGGTGCGTGGTCCCCACAGGGGCTGGTGAGCCAGAAGGTCCAGGGGCAGCCAGAGCATCTTGGGGTACCCGACGGGGGCGTGGGAAGGGGAGGGCCAAGGGGACAGGTTCTAGGGGCAGCGCGGTTGGGGCAGAGCGTGCTAGTGTTGGCACTGCCCCTATGGAGGGACCTGGTGGCAGGGTGCCTGGCCCCCTGCCGCCGGTGGTAGGTGTTGGCGAGTCAAGTGGTGCAGGGGCTGGGTCCGGCGCTGAGGGTTTATTTGGGGGTGGGGGGGGGAGTCAGCAGAGCCAGCAGTCAGTCCCGGGGCGGGAGCGACAGCTCAGGTTCTCCGGCCTGCGGACGCCATGCTGGGAGTGTTCTATGGTGTTTCCTCCCCCCCCTGTGGCGGCTGGACCGTCTGCACCTGGATTTGGGGGGGGGCATTTTCCGCACGCTGGATGTTTTGGGGCTCTGGGTCCGTGGACACTTGGGGCTGGTCCATGGGGGGGATTGGGTCATTGGGGCGGGGGGTGGGGTGACTGGAGTGGGGGCGGGTCAGGTGGTGTGGGGAACTCTTTGGGCAGGGGTGTGGCGGCCTGGGAGGCTGGCGGACTTAGCTCCTCGGCATGGTTTTGGGGTGGGGGGTCGGGTGTTGCGACAAGCACCTTGCGGGCGGTTCCTGCTGGTTTTTCTCCTTCTCCTCCTTTTCAGGTCCCGCTGATAGAAAGGCCCAGGATGGACTCGGAAGGAAATGGTCGAGCCGGAGGTTCGGGGCTGGCAACTGCTGCGGAGGAGCTGCCCGGTGCGCTGGCGGATGGTACAACTGCCCCAGCGTTGGGGGAGCCTTTACACGCAGCTGGTGAGTATGCGGGGGAGGTGGGTGGCGCGGAGGGGGGTATACAGTCCCCGCGTACGGATCTCATGGCTGGGGGCAAAGCAAAGGCGAAGCGTAAGCGTGGGCACCGTTGCCGATGGGCTTTCTCTTCATCCTCGTCGTCGACTTCATCGGCGGTCTCTTCAGTTGACTCAGCGGCGGGGGCGGGGGAGAAGGGGGAGGGTGGTGTGTCCGCAGTGGTGTGCCGTGCTGAGTTATGGGAGAGTGTGCCGCGGAAACTGTGTCACCGGATAAAACGCCGCAGATATATCGACATTTTCTGTCTGTTGGAGGGGAGGAAGCGGTCCGGGGAAAGCAGGAAGAAGAGAAAGGAGGACAAAAGAGTGGGTAGAGTACGGAAGGCCTCCCGCAACACCCTTAACTGGACCAGGGCTTTCTTGAGATTGGCCAGTGTATGGGGCCATTGTTTTCCTGACCAGTACGGTGCATTGCTGGCTTATGGTGATACAATTTTGGCGGCGTCACAAGCTCATGATGGGTGGGCTTGGTTAAACTATGATGAGGAGTTCAGGGACATGATGGAAGAAAATAAGCAGTTATCATGGGGGACTAAGGACGTTAATCTATGGTTAACGCAGATGTCCATGAGGAGCCGTGGTGGGGGCGGCAGAGGGGGTGGTAGTAAGGCGGCACCTGCCACTTCGACGGGGGGACTGCGGTCCTTTCGGGCCTCAGTTCCCCAGGTATCTCTATCAAAAGGGGGCACAGCGGTCGCAGACGTCTGTTGGCGTTTCAACAAGTCGTCTTGCCCGTTCCCCGACTGCAAATTCAAGCACGTCTGCTCCTTGTGTGGGATTGGACATGCTGCCACTAAGTGTAGTTGCAAAGGAGTGGTGGGAGTGGCAGGGGGTGGCAAGTGAGGTGGCTCTCTTGGCATTGGCTCCTACGCCGGTGAGAGTCGGCGCTATGCGCCCGTGGTTGCTGAAGTATGGGCAGTCAAAACCGGGGGGAGCAGGGAGTCTGTTATTGGAGGGTTTTTCGGAGGGTTTTCGGATTCCGTGTTTGGGTTCGCCGGCGGAGGGTGGGTCGCGTAACGCTGGTTCGGTGAGTTTATTTGCCGAGGTTGTCAGGAGGAAGATTGTGGAGGAGTGCGAGCTAGGCCGGGTCGCCGGCCCCTTTTGCGATCCCCCGTTTTCTCCGTTCACGGTGTCCCCTTTGGGAATGCTTCCCAAGAAGGAGCCGGGTAAGTTCAGGTTGATCCATAACTTGTCTTGTCCTATTGGAGACTCCGTGAACGATCACATTCCTCGCGAGCAATGCACGGTGCGTTATGCTTCCTTCGACGCGGCTGTGGTCTTAGTGCGGCAGTGTGGAGCTGGCGCTCTGTTGGCGAAGGTGGACATCGAATCTGTGTTTCGATTGTTGCCTGTGCACCCTTCGGCTTTCCCCTTATTAGGCTTCCGTTTCGAGTCGCGGTATTATTTTGATAAGTGTATGCCTATAGGGTGCGCAATTTCCTGTGCTTATTTTGAAGCCTTTAGCACCTTCTTGCACTGGGTGTTGGAGAGGCTATCGGGCGTCCGGACCATCGTGCATTACCTGGATGATTTTTTGTTTGTCGGGCCTGGTCAGGTGCACGCTTGCGCTACCCTGCTGGGGACGTTTTTGCGCCTGGCGGAGGACTTCGGTATTCCAATAGCGGCTAACAAAACTGTCGGGCCTGTTACTCACCTTACGTTTTTAGGGATCGACATAGATACCGAGTCTATGGTGGTGCGCTTGCCGGAGCAGAAGGTCGAGCGTCTCAGGCAGTTGGTGGCCTCCGTCGGATCATCGGGCAAGACCACCCTGCGGGTCATGCAGTCGCTGGTTGGGCACCTTAATTTTGCTTGCAGGGTGTTGCCCATGGGCCGTCCATTTGCGCGGTGGCTGTCGCTCGCCATGGCGGGGGTGCAGCTCCCGCATCATCGGATTCGAGTGTCGGCGGGTATGAGTGAGGATTTGCGTGTGTGGGATGCTTTTTTGCGTGATTTCAATGGGCGCTCGGTTATACTGCTGCCGGAGCTTTCGAACGTGGACCTGCATTTGTTTACGGACGCGGCGGGCAGTTCCGGGTTCGGTGCCTATTGCCAAGGGGCTTGGGGCGCTGAGCCGTGGCCTCCGGATTGGGTCCAGTCTTGCTTGATTCGTAACATCACTTTCCTGGAGCTCTTCCCCATAGTTGTCGCTTTGTGGGTTTGGCCTGAGCACCTGAGGGATCGGCGGGTCGTGTTTTGGTGTGACAATGCCGCAGTGGTGGAGGTTATCAACCGGCATGCGCCTCGGTGCCTGAAGGTGGCTTCTTTGATGAGAATTTTCGTGTTAGCTTGCCTCTGCTTGAATGTCATTGCGAGGGCGCGGCATGTGCCGGGCTGTCAGAATTCCATTGCTGATGCTTTGTCCCATTTCCAGTGGGCGCAATTCCGGTTATTGGCTCCGGAGGCAGAACAGGCGGCTTCGTCGGTCCCGGAGCATCTTTGGAGGGTTGGGACGATGACTTGATGGCTCTGTTGTCCTCATCAGTGGCGCGCGGAACTTGGTCCGTGCATTGGCGAGGATACTCCCAGGTGAGTGCGTTTGTGGGCGCGTTGGGCTGGAGCGGTGGGAGGGTCCCTGACAGGCTGGTGGGGCAATTTGTGCTTTGGGTGAAGAGGGAGGGCTGGGCCCAATCGGCAGTCGCGTCAGCGGTAGCCGGGGTCTCCTTCTTTTGCAAGGCGGCCGGATGGGGGAACCCCCGGGTATCCTTTTTAGTTAAGCGCCTGTTGGCGGGTTGGGCCAGGTCGCATCCCAAAGTGTGAGACTGCCGGCTCCCGGTTTCCCATGACCTTTTACTGCGGATTTGCGAGGCATTACCTCGTGTCGCGACCTCTGGTTTCGAGTCCATTTTGTTCCACGCGCTGTTTGTGATTGCATTTTTTGGTGCTTTTCGCGTGTCTGAGCTTGTGCCTCGGTCCGCATGGCTGGGCGCGTTGGGCGGTCTTGACTTCACGCACGTGACGGTCGAGGCGTCTCTGGCCCGTATTTTTCTCCCGCGGTCCAAGACTGATCAGGCGGGTAAGGGTGGTTGGGTGGTACTGAGCACCATCTTTCCCCTCCCATCGTGTCCGGTACAGGCCTTGCGGAATTATTTGCGAGTGCGCTCTGGTTCTCCTGGCCCGTTTTTTATCCATGAGGATGGTAGGCCGGTTACGCAGTTCCAGTTTACGGCTGTGTTGCGCTTGGCGTTGCGGTTCTTGGGCTATGATGAGAGGAGCTACGCTTCGCACTCATTCCGGATCGGAGCGGCCACGAGTGCGGCTGCAGCAGGTCTCGAAGGGCGGGTTATTCAGCGTATAGGGAGGTGGCGCTCAGACGCCTACGAAGGATATGTTCGCCCTTAGGAGGGTGTCCTGGGGCCGGTGGGTGGGCCCCGGGAGGGTGCTGGCATTTACCTGTGTGCGGTGGGGGTGGGGGGGGTGGACTAACAGTTTTCTTTCCTATTCCAGAGTTGCGTGCTGGTGGCAGTCCGTTTTGTCCTTTCAGATGGCGCGTGTTCTGGCGACTGGTGGATCATCGGTCATTCCTTCGTCTATTGGGCTGAGCGGAGGGCTGCAACGCGGCCATTGGGCCTACACCTCGGGCTGGCAGACTCTGGAGTATGGCTGTGTTGGATGGGACAACATGGCATGCGGTGGTGGCAACTTGTGGCCTTTGTCCAGCAGCAGATTGCGCAGCGGCGGCGGCCTGTCGGGCTCATGATCCATTTGGGTGGCAACGATTTGGAGAGCTGGTCCTGTCGGCAGCTCATCAGAACTGTTCAGAGGGACATTGGGCTGGTGCGGGAGTTGCTTCTGGGTGTTGCCATTATTTGATTGGATATCGTCCCACGTCCTGCCTGTTGGATACAGCGACGGTGGTCGCGGGGGCTGGTCAAGATTAATAGGCAGATAGGACGCTGGGTTCAGCAAACAGGCGGGTTACAGGTGTTGCACCCTTGGGCGGAGGTCAGGTGCGTTGGTTTGTACCGCTTAGACAGGGTGCACCTGGCCCCTGTCGGTCAAGATCTTTTGTTGAATGACTGGCAGGAAGCCCTGGATGGTTGGTGTTGGTCGCAGCTTTCTTTGGTGGGGGGGGGGGCACAAGGATAGTATTCTACCTTGCGCCGGTGGCGGGGTAGCGAGCTGGCACTCGCCAACCCGGTAGGGCATTGGAGGCTGATGCCACTTGGCAGGGGAGCGGCAGTGCCCCTTAGGTTGGGAGAGACATCACGGTTGTGATCTCTGCCCGGTGGAAGACAACTTGCAGGCCTTTGCTAATAACATGGCGAGGCGGGCGGTAGGGGAGTGGGGGGTGGATGATGCACCACTTTGCTAAAAATGGCTGGTGGGGGGCATCAACCGGAAATGGGGTCGGGGGGGGGGGGGGCGGTAATCTTGGACTTAAGAATGTTCAGTTGGCTCATGTTGGGCCGGTTTTGAATTCAGTTAATAAAGCTGCGACCAAGTTATTGTTTACCAAATTTCTGGTGTGCGAGTGTTTTGTATTGAAATAAGGGGTGAAAGGGTCGGGTGACAAAAGGGGAGGGAGGGGGTGTGGGGGTGTAGAGAGTCAAGGCTGCTGGTAGGCAAGGGAAGGGGCATCCGGATACCTCGGTTACTGAATCACAATCAAGTACTTACTGGTTTCCCTTTTCCATCCCCTTTTATCTAGCTCCAATCCAATGGTATATTTTAACTGCTTTAGAGAACCAGGGGATCAGTTCCCACTAGAAGCTGAAGAAACAGAGATAGTGCTGGCCAGAGAAGTCTATCTAGCAGATTTCCCTCCCAAACCCAATCTTCCACTTGACTGTCTTGGAATATATAGTCCTCATATTCTCCTCTATCCCTTCAAAAATGGGACTGTCAATTTTGCCTCTGATATACCTTAATGTCTACCACTTTCTCTTTCTCCACTTCCCACCAAGACTAAAATCCAAAAGGCACCAAAAAATGATCAGTCCAAGATCCAGTAAGCCCATTCTGTACCTTGATGTTATTCTCGGTCATAGAAGTTTTGGTAGTAAAAATTAAATCTAAGTTATGACCCAGCCAATAGGTAGACATCTGCACCATCTGAATCAACTTGGGTATTTATTTCCAAAGAGGGCAGAAAAGACTTTCCTTATTACATGACACATTATCAACATGGAAATTAAAATATCCCAGTACCAATAGATCTGAAAATATAAGCAACCCCGTTTGCATTTTATTTTGATTTTCATCTTTGTTCTCTTGAAACCGTGTGATGCTACCTTGTAGAGGTCTCTGTCCAGAGGAGACTGATAGGTGGTATTCTCCTCTCATACATCAGTTCTTTTAAAGGGCCGTACTAAGGCTAGCATGGCAGTATCATTGTGAAGGCCTACCCATGCAAGCTGTTCAAAATCATGGCTATGCTTTCTGTGTCTTAAGTGTTGGGAATGGAACCTCAAAGAGCAGCACTTTAGCTCATGCCTTTTTCATGTCACCCTTATCATAAAATCTTTGACTTGTATTCTGTTTTTGTTGCCTCACATATGAAAGCAACCATTAAATTCAAAAACGTATGGCCTACTTTTCCTCATTCATGCAGAAAATGGCATGCGCTTTCCTCCTAATTGTATATTGGTATCTACTTATTACATGTTCCATGTCACCGAGGGCTGTTCACAAATTAGATAGGAAGGCACATGTATGTTTTCTTAGTGCATGGATAACTAGTCTGTGGACCACTCCCTGCATCTTTGTCCCCTGTATGATACAGCTACCCTTCCTGGCTATGCATCCCACACTGCCTCTCAAGCTGAGTCTGTCAAGTTAGTGCAATATATTCAATGCACTTAACAAGAAAGTGCATGTCAGAGCAAGGGCTGGAGAGAAGTCTTATTATGAACATTTTATTGTAATTCATTTAAAAATTTATGATAGGCAAGCCATAAGTGCATTTTAATTAAATTTAATAAGCCTAATTGATCATGTTTATGTTTATTATAAAATTTGATATATCACTTTACATAAAGCTATTAACAATGTAAAAATCCAATTAAAATTGAAAGGAAAAGAACACCATCATGTCGCAGGAAAGAGAAGAAAATCAATTCTGTAAGCAAGGTAATTCTGTGGTTTTCACTACAAGTTCTCTGCCTGTGAGTTCCTAAAAAGGGGAGCTATTTTTATGCTATGACATTGTCTCTGCTTAAGTTATTGGTTTATTTTTTTGTAGCTGCTTGCAGAAAGGGATTTTTCTGTTTAAGGCAAAGCATTTTTGCTGCTGTTTTTTTCCCTTTCCTCTAGCCTTCAAGTTCAAAAAGGAAGGAAGCCACTCTTTGAAATCACTGCACTGCTGAGTTGTTAGTGTCTGTATTCACTTGCCTAAGAGTCAGATTGTGTAGTGTTGTAAAAAATGTCTACATTACCTTGCAAGCACTCCCAGTCCCATAGGGGCTTTGTTTCAAGCAAGGTAATTCTGTGGCTTTTACTATAAATTCTCTACCTACGAGTTCTTAAAAAGAGGCTATTTTTACTAGATAACATTTTTTGCTGCGTAAGTTATGGTTTATATTTTTTGCATCTGTTTGTAGAAGGGGATTTTTCTGTGTTAGACACAGCATTTTTGTTGATGGGTTTTTTCTTTCCTCTAACCTTCAGGATCAAAGAGGAGGGAAGCTATTGTACTGCTGAGGTGTAAGATTCCTTCTCACCCCAACTCCCACCTATCCCCTTGTGAGAACTCTTACTATATAGATTCACTCCCCAGTTACCTTGTTAAGATAGAAGTGTTTGGTTTTGGTTGGAAGGAAAAATCTAGGAAGTAAATATCCATGTATGGATTTCTCCTAAAAGTAAAAAGTAAACAATTAGTTATATTTCAAGGAGCTTTGATTAGGTAATTCTACAAAGGGAACACATTAGACTATATGTGTCAGGCACATAAATCAAATTTTAGTAGCTTGAAACTGCTTCGTATGCCAATAACAGGTGAGCAAGCAAGCAGTTCTGCACACAGGGAATCAGAACAGAGGTGTTAGATCTCACATAAAAGAGGATTGCTGCTTTTTGTCTTGAAGTGGAGCTAAGGAAAAACTAGGGACTTTGGTAAGTTTTTTTCTCATTTTAACAGGTACCAAAACTCCTACAACTAAACTTTGGCTGGGAAAAATCCTGTCAGCAAAGCTGTTGTCCCCAGTTCAGATGGGCACCCTGATCCCTGTCGAGGGACTGGTTCCATATGCAAGAAGCCTGCTATTTGAATCCCTCATGAAACATGTGGACGTATTGAGAGAGGAGTGGCGAGGCTGAGAAGCATCCATGATAATGAGACTACATTGATGAAATGCTCTTTGAGGTGTCAAAAATCTCCAACAGAGGTGAAGATGGTATGGTACAGAAGGAAGACAGATGGACACATGTCACCAAAACCTGCAGAACTGACACTCCAACTCCACCCATCCCTTGAAATGAAGAACTAGTATGCAGCCCTTGAAATGGAGGATGCAAGAATATCCCAAGAATTTATTTATTTAGACAGATTTGTATGCCACCTTATCCTTCAATCAAGGTGGTCATGTCACATCACAATTGGAGGGTTATATTTAACATTAGGATACGTGTAAACATTTAGGGGCATGTTTACTAAAACCCCGCTAATGTGCGGGCCGCGCTAGTGTGTGGGTGCCATATAAGGAGTGGGCGTTTCTTTCTGAAAAAGAAAAACCGGGATTTAAATATGCGCTAAGGTGCGCTGCGCCCATGTGCGCCCCGCACATTAGTGCATGAGAAAGATGCGCGGGAGGCATAAGTGGCGCCCTGATGTGCAAGCAGAAGAGCAGAGCCACAGCACAATGGTTAAGACACTGACCAATGGTGCAAGGATCAGGGGTTCAATCTCCCACAGTGCCCAATGAAGATGGCTGACTGAGGCATTACTTTAGGAGCCGGTTTAATATTGGGCAGCCTAAGGCGGGGTGCTGATGGGCATAAGGCGGCACGCTATTGCTTTAGGAGGCATTTTAATACTGGGAGGCATAAGGCGGCGCGCTGATGTGCAAGCACAAGAACAGACACTGACCAATGGTGCAGGGATCAGGGGTTCAATCCCCACAGTGCCCAATGAACAAGGCTGGCTGAGGCATTACATATTATGGGGAAGATTGCTTTAGGAGGCATTTTATTTCTATTTAAATTATCACTACTAGCAAACGCACTCTCAAAGCGTGTTAACATAAGGCGCCCCATAAGGCACATTTTAAAGTGCACTATCCGCCAAGGCACCCTAGAATGTTGCTTATAGGGCGCTTTATAGGGTGCCATATGAGGTACCGCAAGGTCAGAGTACTGTTTTTGATGGCAGCACTGTGCAGTGTAAGGAATGAAAAGCATAAGTAGGTGCGCTGACATGCAAGCAGGAGCAGCAGTGGAGCACAATGGTTAAGGCACTGACTGCTGATACAGGGGTCATGAGTTTGCTCCCCAGGGTGCCTAATATGTAAGGCTGGCTGAGGCATCAGCTATGCAATGTATGTTTTGTTTCTTGCAGCACTTTATTTCTATTTTACTAATTGCTGCCAGCAAACACGCCCTCACGTGCCGTAATTGAAAATGCCGTATAAGGCACCCTATAAGGCACTCCATAGGGCCCATTATAAAGTGCACTGTCCGCCACGACACCCTAAAATGTCCCCTATAGGGCACCCTATAAGTTGCATCACAGGATAATGTATAGTGCACCTTATATGGACAGGAACCATAAGGTGCCCTATAGGGCGCCCTATAAAGCGCCCTCAGAGGCACCTTATGGGTACAGTACGCTGAGGGTGTTTTTGCTGGCAGCAAAAATGTACATTAAAAAGAGATAATGCTTTGGGCAGCCCTATCAAATAACCCTACTGTGGGTTTGAACCCATGACCTCTGGTTTCACAGGCAGTGAAGTAACCATTGGGCTACAGCTCTATAGCTGCTAACAAGCCCCTGGCTGGCTGCAGAGAGCCTGCATGTCACCACACAGACAGTCTGCTGTGGTCACCAGGATAGGGTTAGCCCACCCGTACCCATGATGCACTGCACATGCAAATCAGCTGTCCACAGATAAACACAAGATGGGGTATGCACCCCCACAGCACCTCGGCTTGGTAGGGGGAAGTGACCATGTGCACCCCCACAGCACCTCGGCCTGGTAGGGGGTACAGACCGTGTGTTTTACTGGCACAGAGTAGCTAAACACCGTCACATTGTGCAGGTATTGTGCTCACCCTGAGGGTGCGGTGAGGCGCCCAGCACCAGGTCCACAGCACTTTCCATGGCTGAAAGAGGTCATGATGCAGATACAAAGCAGTGTTAATGTGTGTGATAAGTAGTTTCTGCAGAAACACCTTGGATATGTCTGTCTCAGTCAGGTGTTGCCCCCATGGAACCCCAGGAGGATCACCACCCTCCTCCTCCAGGGCTGAGGTTCACAAACAGGGTCTCCCATCAACAGATCCACATTCTACCACCCTGCAATGGTGGCAGTAGAGGGGACCATCAACCCCAGTCCTGCTGGAGAAAAGACACCCTTCAGGGCAGTCAATGCAGCTCTGCACATAACCATAACACAATAGCAGACAGACATTAGGCCTGCATATGCTAAACTGTACCCCACCACTATCTGATATTCTCCTTCAGCAAGCCTTCAGCTGCTACACCCTGCAAGGCACTCCATCAAGACACATACCAGCTGCAAACAGTCTGCTAGTTAGTCCATAGTGCATGTTCCTGGTGGAAATTCATGCACCCAGAACTGGGATGGCAGCACACACAAGCAGATAAGTCAGTGACTGGGCCCCAAAAGGAAACCCATAAATATCACATGAGAAAAATACTATATAGCACTATGGGGTTGCCTAGCCATGCTGTCATCACTGCACAGTCATGGTGAGAGTGATCTCCCAGCAGGACATACTGAGGTCACCCTGTCTGTGTAGGTGATGTCCGGGCATTAAAATGTCCCAGTCAGTGCCCTATGCCCTGTGCAGATGCACCCTGGCCAGGCCACCCTGTCCGGGCTATACCCATGGTACCTTGCTCCTCATTATGCACATTGGCATGCCAATACTGGCAACAGTGCTGGCAGTGTGGGCTGTGGAAGGTGTTTGCAGCTAGACAGACACACACTCCGACACCTATGCCAGCATTGTGCTACTATAGAGGAGTTTAGCAGCCATGCCCACCACACCAGTCCTGGGCACAGTACAGGCATGGATATGGTATGCAATACTGTTGGGGGTCCCTCCCCAGGGTGGTAAACACTGTCAGAGACCAGACCTGAAGCACAAACCGCAGACATCAGAATGATTGTTATGATGGAGCTCAATCAGCAAACTGTGCTTAACGTTGGAATTTCTATCTGTCAGTACTCATAGCAAACGTTTGAGAGCTGTGTACTGTATACCCAGGTGTAGGGTTGCATTGCTAAGGTATGCAAGTGGTAGTATTGGGAGATGCACGCAGGGCCCAATGTCCTGCCTCTCCAGGAGGCATTGGCCAATGGGGCCTGTGGGTGTGGGTGTGGGTGTGTCTGCCCCTGTTGGCTGCTGCTTTACGGCAGAGGTTCCCAACTCCAGTCCTGGTGTGCCAAACACTGTTCGGGTTTTCATGCTGTCCCTCATGAATATGCATGAGCTACATCTGCATACCATGGGGGTGGTGCATAGATATGCAGCACAGGCATCTTTATTAGAGGCAGCATGGAACCTGAATGGTGTGTGGCCCTCCAGGACTGCATTTGGGAGACTCTGCTCTAGGTAATGCGCCTGTTTATGGTGTCTGTGCTCGGTGGGGTAAAATGTAGGCGTATTAACCATGCGTATGTTCTCAGCAATAAAGGTTTGTCCTTACTATCACGGTTTAGTTGTGGGAAAAATATGTGGACTGGATTGGCAGTAGCCCCAGCTGGGCTTTGAGCCTGTGACCTTCTGTTCTTGCACACACTGTCTGTGTGCACTGCACCACCGTGTTGCCACAGATGAGTTGCATTCCCTGGGGAGTCCATGACTGTACATCTGACAGAGCCTGTCTGTTGCAGTGGACGTGCCAGCCTGCACAGGGCTAGGCCACTGTCTGCTGTGGCTTGCAGCCACTGCCCCCTCCACCACCTGTACCCTTCTGCCAACATGCTGACATGTCCTTATCTTGGAAAAAGCATATGACCTGATTGAGGTGTGGCACTCCAGGACTGCATTTGGGGGACTCGGCTGTAGGTAATGCCCATTGTTATGGTGTGTGTGCGGAGTAGGGTAAAATATAGGTGTTTGAACCATGCTTCTGTTCTCTGCAAAAAATGGGTGTCTTTACTATCTCTGTTTAGTGGTGGGTAAAATATGGGGACTGGGTTGGCAGGAGCACCAGCTGGAATGTGATCTTCTTGTCCTACAGGCACTGGCTGTGTCCGCTGCACCACACTGTGGCCACAGAGACAGTGCAGTCCCTGGTGATAGGAAACCTGGCCGAACGGGTCAGAAACCCTGCTCTGCAAAGTTTTACTGGTGGCTCGTTCGCCTTGTATGAAGACAAAAGGGCAAATAAACCTCAAAAATGACCTCGAGAAAAGGGAAATAAAATATAACCAAGCTGGGCAACAGTGATATCAATGGGCAACATTAAAAAAACACTCCCAGCGTAGACCCTTCCAAAAATCATTTCTTTTTTTTGGAGCTTTCCTGGGAGTGTTTTTTAATGTTGCCCATTGATATCACTATTGGCCTGCTGGATTATAATTTTTTAGAATTTTGTTGTGGTCATTTTTAATTTTTATTTGCTATTTTGTTCTGTGCACATGTATTACACTGCTCACGTTTTGTAGGTTTCCCCGGTTTTGCTGTACATTGCTGACGGAAATGGTTTCTCTTCCCTTTAAATCGGCTCTAACGCGAGGTTTTCACTCGCGGTATTTTTTTGATCGAATTTCAGCCCCGCTCCTGTGCAGGGAGCCTTTCCCCTCCCACTCTACACCCATTGACCCCGTCCCCCCGCCCCTCGGGAGCCTTCCTCCACCCTCGGAATGCCTTTCCACGCCTCTATCGCACTTCAACACGCCACGCACTTGTGTGGGCCCATTAGTGCAGCGCGCACGTGTGCGGGGCACAAAAATGCACTATTAGCGTGCGCTAAGGTACCTTAGTGCACGCTCAAGTGCGCCCCGCACAATTGCGCGGTTTAGTAAACATACCCCTTAGACATTACAGTTACTTATCAGCATTTAGATAGTACAATTGAAGGTAACATTTAACATGAGGGTATTTAATAACGCAGTATGATAAACTTGTGTGTGTGGATAGGATGGGTGCATGCTTAGTTGGCGGTGGAAGTAGTATTTCAGTATGGGTATGGGATGTTGCCTGGATGCTCATATGTTTCTATAAATAAAAATGTTTTGAGGTCTTTGCGAAAGTCTGTGAGGTCATCTAATGCCCTCAGGCTCGTTGGGAGGGAGTTCCATAGTGTGGATGCCAATAGTGATGGTGCTCTTTTTGAAGTTGTTTGTTTGGTTTTGTGATAGCCTGCAGGTGTGCCGATCATGTTGTCATTATTGGTTCTTCTTGGTCTGTTGCTGATATCCCTTGTTATAACGTTTTGGAGTACGTCTGCTGAGAGATGGTAAATGACTTTGAAGATGATCATGATTGTTTTGTATTTAGCTCTTACTACCATTGGGAAAATAGGAGAAACCAGAGATCTGCCCAATCTCATCTGACCTTGAAAGCCAAGCAAGATAGGGTACTGGTTAGTACTTAGAAGGGCGACCTCCTGGGAATACCAGGTGCTATAAAATGTTTACTGGGATGTTCCTGCTGCAGTGTTGCCTAGAAGTAAGGAGATTCTGCAACTGATGACGGAACACCTGGTGCTTATGAATGGGGAAAGTATTTCTGATGTCATAGTAGGTGATCATCTGACATCCAATGATCAATGAATGGTGTGCTTCAGTATTAAGAGTGGAGGAACAGCCTAATGGTTAGACCACTGGCTTGGGAACCCAGAGACCAGGGTTTAGATTCACACTAGTACTCCCTGTGACCTTGGGCAAGTCACTTAACCCTCCATTGCCTCAGAAAAATCCAAGTTATCAATGTAACCGTTTAATGTACATTACCAATTTTAAGTTGCAATGTAAACTGCTTTGACTGAAATGATAAAGTGGTATAAAAACCAGTTAAATAAATAAATTAGGACAAGGGCAGAGAAGTTTCATTCAAAAGTGAGGGCTCTAACTAAATTTGTCAAAATGGGGGAATACCTCAAGGCAGTGGTGTTCCCAGCCCCCTGGGTACCCAGGGTGGGCACCGCCCCTTGCGGCTGGCAGCACCCTCCCCCCTTGCAGCCCAGTACAGTGCACCCCCCACCAGTCTCACACGGTAGAGCCAACATGGCAAACTTAAACTGTGGGTGGCTTTCCACGATGCCTCCACTCCAGGCTCAGTGGATGTTTCCTCCCAGCTGAAATCTCATGGTTCCCAAGACTTCAGCCAGGAGGGAACAAATGCCAGGCCTGGAGCAGAGGCAGCACGGCAAGCCACCCATTGCTTTAAGATACGTTTGCTGCACTGGCTCCGCCATGTGGGCCTGGCGGGAATGCACCCTCCTTTTGGCTGGCACCCAGGGCAGGCTGCACCCACCTCCACATCTTGGGAGGAATATGTAGATGCTGATAAGGATAAAGTAGAATTCCGCTTTATCCTTATCAGCATCTACATATTCCTCCCCTTTAACCTTAATTCTGGTAATACCACTTCTGCACGTCCTTCTGTCACTAACATATCTAAAAAATGTCTTGTCCTCCCTTTTTACTGTATTGGCTATTTTTATTTCATTTGCATCTTTGCTTTCCTGACTACTTTCCAAGTATCTCTTAGATTTTTCCAAATTGTTGCTTGTTGTCCTCTTTCTCGGTTCCTTTGCATTTTTTGAAAACCATCCTATTTTTCCTTACCTAGCTGTTCTGTGTTCACAAATGAAGGGCTGGGAGTGGGAACTAAAAAAAAAAACCAAATAAGAACTTTAACACCAGATACTAAATCCAAGGCCATATCTGGGCACCGGAATTGAATATCCGGGTCTTCTACCATGTGCAAAAATGTTCCACATGCTGCAAAAGCTAACTGGGCAGCAATGATATTGAGCCGCTGCCCGGTTAGCTCCCCCGGGTAAATATAGTTAAGGTTTTCCTATGCCTATTTTTACCTGTGGGTTGCTAACCGGGCAGTGCCTCAATATCGCCGCTGCCTGGTTAGCAATGGTGCTGCCTCTGCTCTGCCCCGGAACACCCTGATTCAATGCGGATAGCATCACAATGTGTAGTGGCAGAACTTGGGGATATTCATCAGCACTAACCGTGTTAGTGCTAATGAATATCTCAGTATAGTGGCATTTACATGGTTTACAGAGTTTTAAATTGTGTAAATGTCATTGAATATTGGGCCCATAGAAACATGATGGCAGAAAAAGACCATATGGTTTATCCAGCCCGCCCTTTCATACTAACTGCTATAGTCCCTTTTTTTTTCTTTAGAGATCTTCTATGTTGGTCCCATGCTTTCTTAAATTCAGATACTGTCCTGGTCTCTACTTCCTCCACTGGAAGACTGTTCCATGCATCTACCACTCTTTCCGTAAAGAAATATTTCCGCATATTACTCCTGAGTATATCCCCTTTGACCTTCATTCTATGCCTCCTTTTGAAGAGCTTACTTTCAATTGAAAGGTGCTCTCCTCTAGTGCGTTTATGCCATGGACGTATTTTAATGTCTCTATCTTATCTCCTCTCTCCCACCTTTCTTTCAAAGTATACATACTGAGATTTTTATGTCTGTCCCCATATACCTAATGACAAAGTCCACTGACCATTTAGGTAGCCACTGAGTCACTAAGGGGTACGTTTACTAAAACCCCAGTAATGTGCGGGCCGCGCTAGTGTGCGGATGCCATATAAGGAGTGGGCGTTTCTGTCTGAAAAAAGCAAAACCGGGATTAATCATGCACTAATGTGCGAGGGGCTCAAGTGCGCCCCACACATTAGCGCATGAGAAAGCTGCGCGGGAAGCATAAGTGGCGAGCTGATGCACAAGCACAGGAACAGAGCCACAGTACAATGGTTAAGACACTGACCAAAAGTGCAGGGATCATGGGTTCAATCCCCCTCTGTGCCCAATGGAGAAGGCTGGCTGAGGCAGTACCTATTATGGGGAATATTGCTTTAGGAGGCAATATATTTTTATTTTAAGTACTACTACTAGCAAATGCACTCTCAAAGCGTGTTAACATAAGGCGCCCCATAAGGCACATTTTAAAGTGCCCTGTCCGCCAAGGCACCCTAGAATGTTGCTGATAGGGCGCTTTATAGGGTGCCGTATGAGTTTCCGCAAGGTCACAGCACTATTTTTGATGGCAGCACTGTGCAGTTTAAGGAATGAAAATCATAAGTAGGTGTGCTGACATGCAAGAAGGAGCAGCAGTGGAGCACAATGGTTAAGACACTGACCAATAACACAGGAGTCATGGGTTTAATCCCCCACTGTGCCTAATGAAGAAGGCTGGCTGAGGCATTGCCTGTTATAGGTAATAGTGCTGTGGGGGGCATTTTTGTTATTTTAATTAGTGCTGTCAGCAAACACACCCTCAAAGTATTGTAACATAAGGTGCTGCATAAGGCGCCTCATAGGGTACCCCAGAGGGCATATTTTAAAGTGCACTGATCGCCACGTCACCCTACAATGTTGCTGAAAGGGTGGCCTATAGGGCGCCATATAGGGTGCCCTATGAGGCACAGCAAGGTCATAGCACTGTGTTTGATGGCAGCACTGTGCATTTAAACGCATGGAAATCTTAAGTAGGTGCACTGATATGTAAGGAGGAGCAGCAGTGTAGCACAACGGTTAAGGCACTGACTACTGATACAGGGGTCATGAGTTTGCTCCCCAGTGTGCCTAATACATAAGGCTGGCTGAGGCATCAGCTTTGCAATGTACATATTGTTTCCTGCAGCACTTTATTTGTATTTTATTAATTACTGCCATCAAACATGCCCTCACGTGCCGTAATTGAAGGTGCCGCATAAGGCACCTTATAAGGCACTCCATAGGGCACATTATAAAGTGCACTGTCTGCCACGGCACCCTAAAATGTCCCCTATAGGGCACCCTATAAGTTGCTCCACAGGATAACGTATAGTGCAACTTATATGGACGGTAACCATAAGGTGCCTTATAGGGCGCCCTATAAAGCGCCCTCTGAGGCACCTTATGGGTACAGTACGCTGTGGGTGTTTTTGCTGGCAGCAATAATGTACATTAAAAATAAATAATGCTTTGGGCAGCCCTATCAAATAAACCCACTGTGGGTTTGAACCCATGACCTCTGGCTTCACAGGCATTGAAGTAACCATTGTGCTACAGCTGTAGAGTTACTAGCAAGTACCTGGCTGGCTGCAGAGGGAGTGCACGTCACCAGACAGTCTGCTGTGGTCACAAGGATAGGGTTAGCACACCCGTACCCATGATGCATTGCACATGCAAATCAGCTGTCCACAGATAAACACAAGATGGGGTATGCACCCCCACAGCACCTCGGCCTGGTAGGGGGAACTGACCATGTCCACCCCCACAGCACCGCGGCCTGGTAGGGGGTACTGACCATGTGTTTTACTGGCACAGAGTAGCTACACACCGTCACATTGTGCAGGTACTGTGCTCACCCTGAGGGTGCGGTGAGGCGCCCAGCACCAGGTCCACAGCACCTTCCATGGCAGACATAGGCCATGCTAGATGTCCAAAGCAGTGGTAATGTGTGAGATAGGTAGTTTTTGCAGAAACACCTTGGATATATCTGTCTGTCTCAGTCAGATGTAGCCCCTAGGACAGAGGTGTCCAAACCTGTCCTGGAGGGCCACAATCCTGCCAGGTTTTGGGATAGCCCTAATGAATATGCATGAGGTATATATGCATTAGAGATAGCCTGCCAACCTGATTGGTTTGTGGCCCTCCAGGATTGGATTTGGAGACCCCTGCCTTATACCTCCATCATTTAAGATTGTGAGTGGGCAAGGTGCAGATGTCCAAGACATCAAAAAGGTTAGATAGAATTTGTCACATTCCTCCTCACTTCTTACCACCACCAAAATATTGTCCATTAGACATCTTTTTGGTGGTGGTGAGAATCGAGGATGAATGTGACACATTCTAGCTACCCTTTTGATGTCTAGGACATCTGTACCTTGCCCACTCACCATCCTAAATGACAGAGGTGTAAAGCAGGGGTCTCCAAATCCAGTCCTGGAGGGCCACAAACCAGTCAGGTTGGCAGGATATCCCTAATGCATATATATCTCATGCATATTCATTAGGGCTATCCCAAAAACCTGGCAGGATTGCGGCCCTCCAGGACAGGTTTGGACACCCCTGCCCTAGGAGGATTATGTACCACCACCCTCCTCCCCCTCTACAGCTGAGGGTGGCAAACAGGGTCTCCCACCAACAGATCCACATTCTACCTCCCTGCAATGGTGGCAGTAGAGGGGACCATCAACCCCGGTCCTGCTGGGGAACAGACACCCTACAGGGCAGTCAATGCAGTTCTGTACACATCCATAACACAATAGCAGACAGACATTAGGCCTGGATATGCTAAGCAGCACCCCACCACTATCTGATATTTTCCTGCAGCAAGCCTTCAGCCACTGCACCCTGCAAGACACTCCATCAAGACACATACCAGCTGCAAAAAGTCTGCTAGCTAGTCCATAGTGCATGTTTCTGGTGGAAATGCATGCACCCAGAACAGGGATGTCAGTATACACAACAAGCAGATAAGCGACTGGCCCCCAAAAGGAAACCCATAAATATCACATGAAAAATATACTATATAGCACTATGGGGTTGCCGAGCCATGCTGTGGTCACTGCACAGTCAGGGTGAGAGTGATCTCCCAGCAGGACATTCTGAGGTCACCCTGTCTGTGTAGGTGGTGGCTGGGCACTAAAATGTCCCAGCCAGTGCCCTATGCCCTGTGCCGATGCATCCTGGCCAGGCCACCCTGTCTGGCCTATACCCATGGTACCTTGCTCCTCATTATGCACATTGGCAGGCCAATACTGGCAACAGTGCTGGTAGTGTGGACTGTGGAAGGTGTTTGCAGCCACCACACACTGTATAGACAGACACACACTCCCACACCTATGCCAGCATTGTGCTACTATAGAGGAGTTTAGCAGCCCTGCCCACCACACCAGTCCTGGGTACAGTACAGGCATGGATATGGTACGCTATTCTGTTCGGGGTCCCTCCCCAGGGTGGTAAACACTGTCAGAGACCAGACCTGAAGCACACACCGCAGACATCAGAAAGATTGTTATGATGGAGCTCAATCAGCAAACTGTGCTTAACGTAGGAATTTCTATCTGCCAGTACTCATAGCAAACGTTTGATAGCTGTGTACCGTATACCCAGGTGTAGGGTGGCATTGCTAAGGTATGCAAGTGCTAGTATTGGGAAATGCACGCAGGGCCCAATGTCCTGCCCCTCCAGGAGGCATTGGCCAATGGGGCCTGTGGGTGTGTCTGTCCCTGTTGGCTGCTGCTTTATGGCAGAGGTTCCCAACTCCAGTCCTGGTTTGCCAAACACTGTTCGGGTTTTCATGCTGTCCCTCATGAATATGCATGAGATACATCTGCATACCATGGGGGTGGTGCATAGATATGCAGCACAGGCATCTTTATTAGAGGCAGCATGGAACCTGACTGGTGTGGGGCCCTCCAGGACTGCATTTGGGAGACTCTGCTCTAGGTAATGTGCCTGTTTATGGTGTCTGTGCTCGGTGGGGTAAAATATAGGCGTATTAACCATGCGTATGTTCTCAGCATTAAAGGTTTATCCTTACCATCATGGTTTAGTTTTGGGAAAAATACATGGACTGGATTGGCAGGAGCCCCAGCTGGGCATTGAACCTGTGACCTTCTGTTCTTGCACACACTGTCTGTGTGCACTGCACCACCATGTTGCCACAGATATGCTGCATTCCCTGGGGAGTCCATGACTGTACATCTGACAGGGCCTGTTTGTTGCAGTGCATGGCACCCACCTGGACAGGGCTAGGCCATGGTCTGCTGTGGCCACCAGCTGCTGCCACCTCCAACACCAGTACCGCTCCATCCTTAGATTGAAGACAGCATAAACCCTGAAGGATTTGTGGCCCTCCAAGACTGCATTTGGGGTAATCTGTTCTAGGTAATGTGCATGTTTCTGGTGTCTGTGATCTGTAGGGTAAAATAGAGGTCTTTGAGCCATGCTTATGTTCTCTGCAATAAAGGTTCGTCTTTACTATCACGATATAGTTGTCGGTAAAATATGGGGACTGGATTGCTGGGAGCCCCAGCTGGGGCTTGAACCCATGACTTTCTGTCTCCAAACACACTGGTTGTGTGCACTGCACCACCGTGTTGCCACAGAGACAATGCATTCCCTGATGATACCATGACTGCTTGTCCGGCAGGGCCTGTCTGTTGCAGTGCATTGCACCCACCTACACAGGGCTAGGCCATGGTCTGCTCTGGGCAGCTGCCACTGCCCCCCTCCACCTCCAGTACCTCTGTGCCACCATGCTGACATGCCCTTCTGCTGGTGGTGCTGGCGGTATGCAGTCTCAGGCCATCCTGTGTGCGGGTAGGCGGCTGCCTTTGGTGTGGGTTCTGGGGTAGGGGTACCTGCATATCTGTCCGCACGTCCCCCAATCACCGCCTGCCAATGTTCCGTGCCCTTGGGGGTACCTGCTGGGTACTATCCCCTGTGACACTGTGCTACACACTCTCGTGCCCATGTTGGGCACTCATCAGTTGCTGACTGGCTGCTGTTCAGTTTCAGCATTCCTAGGTGCCATCTAGGCATCTGCCTAGTCCGCACTGTGCCCCAGCTGCACCACAGCATGTGCCGCCTGCAGCCCTCTGTATCCCCTTTCCCAGCATCTGCCCAGTTGCCTATTCCGACCTGCCCGCGCTGCTGTTGTGGAAATGTGCATACCATAGGTAACCTGTCCAATGGAGAGGGAAACCCTGATCAGTGCTATTTCACTGTGGGATCATTTACCTTGTATGGGGACAGAGCGTAAACCCTTCTAAAATTCATATTTATTTTTTGGGGCATTTTTGGTAGTGTTTGTTGATGTTCCCCATTACTATCACTATTGCCCAGCTTGATTATAATTTTTTTATAATTTGTTGGGGTCATTTTTAATGTTTATTTGCCCTTTTGTTCCGTGCACATGTATCACACTGCTCACGTTTTGTAGGTTTCCCTGGTTTTGCTGTACATTGCTGACAGAAATGGTTTCTCTTCCCTTTAAATCGGCTCTAACGCGAGGTTTTCACTCGCGGTATTTTTTTACTCAAAATTCAGCCCCACTCCTGTGCGGGGAGCCTCTCCCCTCCCACTCTCCACCCATTAACCCTGTCTCTCCGCCCCTGGGGAGCCTTCCTCCGCCCTCCCGGAGCCTTTCCACGCCTCTATTGCACAGTAGCGCGCCGCGCACCTGAGCGGGCCCATTAGTGCGGCGCGCACGTGTGCGGGGCACAAAAACGCATCATTAGCGTGCGCTAAGGTACCTTAGTGCACGCTATTGTGCGCCGTTTAGTAAACATACCCCTAAGTGTGTGAATAAAGATAGGGAATAAAGATTATTGGGCCAATTGGCCTTTATTTACCTGAAAGAAGTTTGAGGCTGCAGGCCTGCATAAGCCTTACTCTAATGAGACAGGACAGCCTCAAAGGGACAGTAGGTCATACAAAAAAATGCTGATTTTTGGCAATTTTAAAAAGTTGGTTTTCAAATGTTTTGGTGGTTGGGTTCAGGTGTAGGAGCTATGCCCACCCTGATAATATATTTATTTTAATTTTTAATTGTTTAGTGTAGAAAAATGATCTGTTTTCCCCAGGGGGGGGGGAGTGGGGTGTTTGTATCCCAAAGTTTAAAAACAGCTTTAAAAGCTGGAAACTGTTCTAATTAGAGACACCCAGGGGCATGTTTACTAAACAGGGCACTTTTGCGGGGCGCACCTGAGCGCCCTAAAATGATGCATTTAAGTGCTCTTAAGCACCCCGTACGCGTGCGCGGCACATTAACGGGTCCCGCACGCGTGCGCCAAAAATGCGCACGTTTGCGGGGCGCACATGTGCGATAGAGGCGTGGAAAGGCGAAATGAGGGCGGAGGAAGGCCCCCGAGGGGCGGAGAGATGGGGTCAATGGGTGGAATGTGGGAGGGGAGAGACTCCCCGCACAGGAGCGTGCCCGAATTTAGAAGAAAAAATACCGCCAGTGAAACACACGCGTTAGAGGTGATTTAAAGGGAAGAGAAACCATTTCCGTCAGCAATGTACAGCAACATCGTGGAAACCCAAAACACGTGAGCAGTGTGAAACATGTGCACAGAACAAACTCGCAAATATAACATGAAAATAACCACAACCAAGTATGCGAAAATCTTAAGTCTGCTGGGCAACACTGCTATTAATGGGCAACAATAATAAACACACCCAGGAAAGCTCCAAAGAATTTAAATGAATATTGGAAGGGTCCATGGTCCGTGGACACATTCAAAAGCACTGCAATGTAATGGAACTGTCCTGGGAGTGCATATCAGGTCATCCAGTGATATCACTGATGCACTGTTCGGTTTATTTCTGTGACTGCACCTATTTGGAGGGCATATTTGTGTGTGTCCTGCACCTCTGTCCCCATACAAAGAAAACGTGCCCACAGTAAAGCTATGCAGAGCAGGGTGTCAGGCTTGTGCAGCCAGGTTTCCTATCTCCAGATACTGCACAGTCTCTGTGGGCACAGTGTGGTGCAGCGGACACTGCCAGTGACTGTATGACGAGAGGTTCACAGGTTCAAATCACAGCTGAGGTTCCTGGCAACCCAGTACCCATATTTTTAACCACCACTGAACAGTGAGAGTTCACACACTGCTATACTGCAGAGAACATAAGCATGGGCTCAACACCTACATTTTACCCCACACCGCACACAAACCAGAGCAATGGCCATTATGTACAGGCGAGTCCCTCAAATTCCGTCCTGGAGTGCCACAACGCAATCAGGTTATATGGGTTTGCCAGATAAGGACTGCAAGCCACAGCAGACAGTGCCGTAGGCGTGTGTAGCCTGGCACCGTACACAACAACAGACAGGCACTGTCAGATGTAAAGTCATGGACGTCCCTCGGAATGCAGAATATATGTTTAGAAACAGTGGTGCAGTGTACACAGACAGTGTGTGCAACAACAGAAGGTCACAGGTTCAAATCCTGTCTGTGGCTCCTTGCAACTAGTGCACATAAGTGTACCCTGAAAAAACCAGGCATTAAAGACTGATACTTTTCTGCTGAGAACCCAAGATATTTTGGCATATGTTTATGTTATCATCAACAGTACCCACCACATAAACATGTGCATCACCTACAGCAGACTCAAACAAAAGCAGTCCTGGAGTGCCCCACATCATTAAAGGGCAATGCAGACTCCAATATAAGGCCATGTGAACATGTTGACGGCAGGGGAACTGGTGACACCTGTCCACATCACACCATGGCCTATCTGTTTTTAGGTGGGTGCTGTGTATTGCAACAGACAGGGTTAGTCTGACAAACAGACATGGATGTACCTGGAAATGCACTGTCTCTGTGTCAAGAAGGTGGTGCAAAGCACACAGGCACTGCCTGCAGGAGGTGAAGGTCACAAGTTCAAATCACGTGTGTCAGGTCTGCCGAACCAATCCCCGCAATTGTCACATCCCCTAATTTTTCTCAAAAAAAAAACCACCTGTAGTGGGAAAAGTGCAAACAGGGACAGTACATGTATATTGTCTCTCAAGGTGGACATATAAGAGAGAAATGTGCATCACATAGATCAGATATCCTCAAATGCAGTCCTGTAGGGACACAATTTATTCACATGTTATGATGTTGTAAATAAAGATGTCTCTGTTCATCTGCATGTGCCGGTCCATGGTATGCAGATATATCTCATGCATATATCTGAGGCACATTTGTGAAAATGTAGCAGTGTCTGTTACAACAGGACTGGAGTTGGGGACCTGTGCCAGAGATTACCGATCAACAGGAGGCGAAATGACCAGACACACAGGCTTCAGGACCCAAAGCCAATTGGACAGTCATGATAGTGTGCGTTGCGGCCATCTCATAAAACTAGTATGTGTGCACTGTAGCACTGTCACCATAAACCTTGAAATACACCACACATATAGCAACATGTTGATCTGATCAGTGGCAGATATCAATGTCTACGTACACCACAATATGGTTATTGAGTGGTATCACACCAATATGTCTGATGTATGTGGAGTGTGTCTCAGGTCTGTTGTTTGACGATGTTCCCCACCATGGGGTGTGACAGTAGCACTATTTCATAGCCTAGCCATGCATGCACTGTGTCCACGACTGCTGATTTGGCATAGACTGGAAAACGGTCTATAGTAGCACAGTGATGGCATAGCTGTGGGATTGTGTGGCTGTACATCCAGTGTGTGATGTATGCAACACCTTACTCAGCGCACAATGTTTGTACTGTGTGCAGTGGTAGCTTGCCATTGTGCATAATGAGGTGCTAGGTATTGTGGTCATACCCCCGACAGACTGGTCTCGGCAGGATGCATGAGGACAGAACGTAGGGCAATGTAAGTGAAATTGCAGTGTGTGGTCATCAGTAGCATGGACAAGGTAGCCCAAGCATGTCCTCCTGGAAGGTCAGTCTCACCCTGACTGAGTAGTTACCATAGCATGGCTAGGTCAGCTGTAGTGGCAACAACATCTTTTGCAAGTGATATCTATGGGTTGCCTTTTGGAGCCCAATCACGAACGTAACTGCTCGGTGAGTGTGCAGACGTCCCAGTTTGGGTTGCACACATTGTCACCAGTAGTATGCAGTATGGATTAGCTATCAGACTGCTTGCACCTAGTATGTGTAAGGGTGCCACACTTTGAAGGGTGTAGCAGCTGCAGCTTATCTGTGTTTGCTGCTGGACAATGTCAGATAGTGGTGGTGGGCTGCTGAGCATGTCCAGGCATGACCATCTGTCTGCTGTCACCTTATTGATGTTCACATAAATGCATGCCCCATGCTGTAAGTTGTATTTACCTCTGTCGGACAGAGGTTATCACTTCCCACCAGCAGCACCATTGCAGTGATGAGTCTGAATGTTACGTTTGGGTGTTGTCACATAATCCGTCTGTCTAACACACTTCTCCCCCTCCCATAACTAATGTGGCGATGACAATGGCCACCACACAGGATATGACTGATGTGGTTGCAGCAAATTGCTTAAAGGGCTACACATCACAGGGAAATAACAGATGCACAGAAGTGTATGTGCATGTGCATCAACAAGTGCTACTCATCAGACACTGTGACTGATGTGGACTCACACCATAGGCTATCTTAGCTGAGCCAGGTGCTGTGGTCATGGTTTCTGGGTCTCCCCTCTCACATTCAGGGTGAGCACAGGAGCCGCACAATGTGATGTCCAAGGACTAACTCTGTGTCATTAACCTACACGCTCATTAATCATGTTCATACGTAGGTGTTGCAGTGGCTGCATAAACCATAGTGCTTATATTTGTAGACTGCTCATTTACATGTGCAGTGCATCATGGGTATGTGTGATTGAAGTCTATCTTGGTAAAGAAAGCAAACAGGTCATGTGTTGGCCCATACTCAAACTGTAGCCAGCCAGGGGTGTGTTAGCAGCTATGGCAGTGGTTCTGAAGCAGTCCTCCGTGAAAGTCTAGCCATGACATGTGTTTATGTTAGTACAAATGAAGATGCATGAGATATATATGCATTACAGATGTCTTGCCAAACGGAGTGGAGTGTGGCCCTCCAGGGCTGGCCATCAACAACCCTGACAAACATCTCTGTCATTAACGTTTGTAAGTGGGCAAGGTGCTGATGTGCAAGACATCAAAATGTTCACATAAACTGTGTAACATGCTTCTCAGCCTCTCACCACCACCAACATCTTATAGATTATAGAACTGCATGGTGGGCATGAGAATTGAGGAAGTATGTCACAGTGAGTATATATGCTTTTCATGTCACTGACATCTGCACTTTGTACAGTCACACACCTAAATGACAGAGGTGTAAGACAGGGGTCTAAAAATACTGACCTGTAGGGCCACAAATCTGTGAGGTTGCCAGGGTAGCTCTGATGCCTATAGATCTCATGCATATTAATTAGGGCTATACTGATCAGCAGACTGGCCTAGGGGTTCAAGGAGGAGTGTCACTCATACACAGAGCTATGGAGATTTCGCCCCCTGTGACGTCACAACGTGTACAGACATAGGTAATGCCTCTGATTCTACAGTGGTCTAATCTAATATGGCTCTCTGAGGCCTCTTCCCTTTGTAATGTCATTTGGTGGTGCCACCAACAACACCCTCAATGCTGTAGCATGAAGGTCCCTCAAAAGTACCTTACAAGGTTCTGTTATTTGAACATTAGAAGGTGCTGTTGTGGACACTGCACCTCATATTGTCCTCTCTGAAGTGACTCATAGGGTACCTGATGTGCCACACTAGGTTATTGCAATGTCACAGTGTGTTTGTTCAAAAAACAAATCCAAAACGCAAAGGCCACACAAACCACTGTTGATAGTAGATAGTAATGTGCCAGCAAGTTATATAGATTAGGCTGATGGTGTGAAGGCAAACACGACGTCTGTAACATAGGTAGGTATGACAGTGAATGTGTCGCACACCCCAGCCACTCACTCTGTATGTCAGCACATCCACCTAACATCTACATCCATGTCCATCGCATGGCAATCTCAATAAGCTCAGTATGTGTGCTATGCAACCTAATGTGGATGTAGCATGTGCAGATGCAACCCCCCCCCATGCCATCACATACATAATTTATGTGTTGACATTGAGATGGAGTAGTGAATATCATCTATTGCGACACATATCCCCATATCACCAGGGTGCCTGATAGGCCAATCTGATGGTCCCTCAAAACACCTTGTTGAAGTAGCAGTTGTAGTGGCAGTCAGTGCAATGTGAAAGGCGTAGCACATCACATCAAACAAATGCCTAAGAACCAGTGTGCAAGTGATGATAAGTTCAAGTCCCAAATGTGTCAACACCATGAGGTCATGAAATAGTTATGTGTTTTATATAAGAGACACACAGCACTGTATATTGCAGTTGTTGTGCGCATGTGCGCAACTCGTTCCGCAAAACAATGTGCGGGGCGCAGTTGAACGTCATATGTGTATAAATTGCGCCAGTTGCGGGACGCTGTGGGACAAAATATTTATAAAACATGCAGCAGATGCGGAGCGCAATGAGACGTGTTACGTCGCCAAAGTGCGCCAATCTTTGGGGCGCAGTTGGACGTCATACGTCGCTAAACTGCGCCACTTGCGGGGCACAGTTGCACGTAAAACATTGGAAATGTGTGGCATTTGCGGGGCGCATGCGCGTCAATGACGCTGCGTGCAATCAGGTGATAATATCTCAAAATGGCGTCCAGAACAAGAAAGCCTGCATTCACTCCTCGGGAGCTCCGCACCCTGTCTCGCCTGATTGCCACAAGGCAGGAGAAGCTGTTCCCCGGGCAAAACAGGTACAGGGACAGCAGAAAGGTCCGCAGGGCCTGGGAACGGCTACAGAGACGCTTCAATAGAGAAGCTGACTTCCCAAGGGAGGTAAGTGGATGGGGACAGGTCATTAGAAATAGACATATATATCTAGAGGCTGTGTGCATTGCAGATCCTCATGCTGTTGGGGTCAGGTATTGTGTGTCAGTAATGTGCTGCAGCTGAACATACATCCCATATTGTCTTTGTATAATATGTGACAGGTTTGACCTGTACCCAGGTGGTGATGGATATGGTCACACAGGTCATGATGCTAGCCCTATTACCTGGCATTTGCTGCTGTGGACGTGCCAACACATACTGTAAGAAAGCAAACCAATAGATCAGCTTAATTATATCCAAATCACATCATATGAATATGGTGAAATGTGTAGCTGCAGAAAATAACCTTTCCGTCCACAGAAAGGGTATGTGAAGCAAAGCATTAATGGTATGTCAATCACCCAGGTGATCTGGTTGTTTTTGCCAATGTTGTGCAATATGCCCCCCTATCCCCAGTGGTCCTGAGAGCTCACCACAGTGGTCTATCAGTCACCCTGGAGATACGGTTGTGTGTGCTCAAGCACTGTAATACATACACCCTATCACCAGGGGACTAGAGAGGCCATCACACTGGCTCACCTGTCATCATGGTGATATTGGTCTGTGTGCTGTCAAAGTACAAAACAATATCCCTATCCCAGGGGTGCTGTAAGATCATCACAGTGGCCTGTCATGTATCCTGGCGATATGGTTAAGTGTGCTGAAACAGTTCATTACATCTTCCCTATTTCCAGGAGTCCTGAAAGGCCATCCCAGTGGCCTGTCATGTATCCTGGCGATATGGTTAAGTGTGCTGAAACAGTTCATTACATCTTCCCTATTTCCAGGAGTCCTGAAAGGCCATCCCAGTGGCCTTTCATGTATCCTGGAGATATGGTTCTGTGTGCTGAAACAGTTTAAAACATCTCCCCTAGTTCCAGGAGTCCTGAAAGGCCATCCCAGTGGCCTTTCATATATCCTGGAGCTATGGTTCTGTGTGCTGAAACAGTTTAAAACATCTCCCCTGTTTCCAGGAGTCCTGAAAGGCCATCCCAGTGGCCTTTCATGTATCCTGGAGATATGGTTCTGTGTGCTGAAACAGTTTAAAACATCTCCCCTAGTTCCAGGAGTCCTGAAAGGCCATCCCAGTGGCCTTTCATGTATCCTGGAGATATGGTTCTGTGTGCTGAAACAGTTTAAAACATCTCCCCTAGTTCCAGGAGTCCTGAAAGGCCATCCCAGTGGCCTTTCATGTATCCTGGAGCTATGGTTCTGTGTGCTGAAACAGTTTAAAACATCTCCCCTAGTTCCAGGAGTCCTGAAAGGCCATCCCAGTGGCCTTTCATGTATCCTGGAGATATGGTTCTGTGTGCTGAAACAGTTTAAAACATCTCCCCTAGTTCCAGGAGTCCTGAAAGGCCATCCCAGTGGCCTTTCATGTATCCTGGAGCTATGGTTCTGTGTGCTGAAACAGTTTAAAACATCTCCCCTAGTTCCAGGAGTCCTGAAAGGCCATCCCAGTGGCCTTTCATGTATCCTGGAGCTATGGTTTAGTGTGCTGAAACAGTTCATTACATCTTCCCTATTTCCAGGAGTCCTGAAAGGCCATCCCAGTGGCCTTTCATGTATCCTGGAGATATGGTTCTGTGTGCTGAAACAGTTTAAAACATCTCCCCTAGTTCCAGGAGTCCTGAAAGGCCATCCCAGTGGCCTTTCATGTATCCTGGAGATATGGTTCTGTGTGCTGAAACAGTTTAAAACATCTCCCCTAGTTCCAGGAGTCCTGAAAGGCCATCCCAGTGGCCTTTCATGTATCCTGGAGATATGGTTCTGTGTGCTGAAACAATTTAAAACATCTCCCCTAGTTCCAGGAGTCCTGAAAGGCCATCCCAGTGGCCTTTCATGTATCCTGGAGCTATGGTTATGTGTGCTCAAACAGTTTAAAACATCTCCCCTAGTTCCAGGAGTCCTGAAAGGCCATCCCAGTGGCCTTTCATGTATCCTGGAGCTATGGTACTGTGTGCTCAAACAGTTCATTACATCATCCCTATTTCCAGGAGTCCTGAAAGGCCATCCCAGTGGCCTTTCATGTATCCTGGAGCTATGGTTCTGTGTGCTGAAACAGTTTAAAACATCTCCCCTAGTTCCAGGAGTCCTGAAAGGCCATCCCAGTGGCCTTTCATATATCCTGGAGCTATGGTTCTGTGTGCTGAAACAGTTTAAAACATCTCCCCTAGTTCCAGGAGTCCTGAAAGGCCATCCCAGTGGCCTTTCATGTATCCTGGAGATATGGTTCTGTGTGCTGAAACAGTTTAAAACATCTCCCCTAGTTCCAGGAGTCCTGAAAGGCCATCCCAGTGGCCTTTCATGTATCCTGGAGCTATGGTTCTGTGTGCTGAAACAGTTTAAAACATCTCCCCTAGTTCCAGGAGTCCTGAAAGGCCATCCCAGTGGCCTTTCATGTATCCTGGAGCTATGGTTTAGTGTGCTGAAACAGTTCATTACATCTTCCCTATTTCCAGGAGTCCTGAAAGGCCATCCCAGTGGCCTTTCATGTATCCTGGAGATATGGTTCTGTGTGCTGAAACAGTTTAAAACATCTCCCCTAGTTCCAGGAGTCCTGAAAGGCCATCCCAGTGGCCTTTCATGTATCCTGGAGATATGGTTCTGTGTGCTGAAACAGTTTAAAACATCTCCCCTAGTTCCAGGAGTCCTGAAAGGCCATCCCAGTGGCCTTTCATGTATCCTGGAGATATGGTTCTGTGTGCTGAAACAATTTAAAACATCTCCCCTAGTTCCAGGAGTCCTGAAAGGCCATCCCAGTGGCCTTTCATGTATCCTGGAGCTATGGTTATGTGTGCTCAAACAGTTAAATACATCAACCCTAGTTCCAGGAGTCCTGAAAGGCCATCCCAGTGGCCTTTCATGTATCCTGGAGCTATGGGTATGTGTGCTCAAACAGTTCATTACATCATCCCTATTTCCAGGAGTCCTGAAAGGCCATCCCAGTGGCCTTTCATGTATCCTGGAGCTATGGTTCTGTGTGCTGAAACAGTTTAAAAACATCTTCCCTATTTCCAGGAGTCCTGAAAGGCCATCCCAGTGGCCTTTCATGTATCCTGGAGATATGGTTCTGTGTGCTGAAACAGTTTAAAACATCTTCCCTATTTCCAGGAGTCCTGAAAGGCCATCCCAGTGGCTTTCATGTATCCTGGAGCTATGGTTCTGTGTGCTCAAACAGTTTAAAACATCTCCCCTAGTTCCAGGAGTCCTGAAAGGCCATCCCAGTGGCCTTTCATGTATCCTGGAGCTATGGTTATGTGTGCTCAAAACAGTTCATTACATCTACCCTATTTCCAGGAGCCCTCAAAGGCCATCCCAGTGGCCTTTCACTCATCCTGGAGATATGGTTGTGTGTGCATAAAGAGTGTAAGAGATCCTCCCTTTCCCCAGGAGTTATGTGAGGCCATCACAGTCGGCTATCACGTACCCTGGTGATATGGTTGTGTGTGAATAAAGAGTTAAATAGATCCTCCCGTTCCCCAGGAGTTAAGTGAAGCCACCACACTTGGCAATCACGTACCCTGTTGATATGGTTGTGTGTGAATAAAGAGTTTAATAGAGCATCCCTTTCCCCAGGAGTTAAGTGAGGCCATCACAGTGGTCTATCACGCACCCTGGTGATATGGTTGTGTGTGCCTAACCAGTTCAATACATTCTCCCTATCTCCAGGAGTCCTATGACCTGTGTAAGGTCACTTGTCTATGATCCCACTGCAATGGGATATGCAGCTGATGATGTGTGGCACAACACGCAACCCCCATGGGGCCGTACGCCACATTGCATTGGTGGGTATAGCAGTCACATGTTGTGGTAGTTTATGACAGGTAAGTTGCACCTCTCACATAGTCTGTGAGGTCACTATCTCATCACACATGTCTGTGATGTATCACGATGAAAAGCTATGTGCACATGTTGATGTGTGTATAGGTACAACATCCCCATGACCTAGGCAAAGATATTCCCAAAGGCCGTAACAGAGCCATAGTCCCCTCACTTTATGCATAGTTAGGTTACCCATCCTCACACCTCCTACAAATCCATTACCTTGTAGCAGGTGAACAGAACTGATGTTGTAGGAAAGCTACAGTCACCTCTTGTGGTTGGACACCACAGACACAAGCAGCCACATGAGCACAGGTGGCAATTGCGTAGTGTGTTTGTTTGGTGTCTGTCCATGGTTTATCAAAATACACCTGCTGTCATCATACAGGTCATAGGTCATAGTGCCATTTCTACAAGATATAGGCCAGCCTACATGGGCACGGTAAGCTCAGATATGGGCACCTGCAGTTGTTGTATGTTTGTTTAGGCTGCTCTACCAAACATACCCCATACATACTACACCCCAACCTGACTCTCACACAGGATGGCCAGCCAACATGGGTGGAGGTACAGACCCTCCACAGCACATGATCCGTTTTGTAACCCTTTCCTGCCCTCCTCATCCCACTGTTTCCCACATGTGTGACTTAGCCATGTTGTTAGCTGCTGATAGCATAGTTCATTGCCTGTAACAGGTGGTCGCCAGACACAGCAGGATGCACAAATTAACAAACATCCCTGTCCCCCTTGGGTTCTGTCGCATTCAACAACTGCTCCAATGTATCCCTTCACCCGCTCCTGGTGTGCAAAACATACACAACAAGAGATGCAAATATTGGACAGCAAGTAGCATCACGCAAGCACCATGGCATGGCTCCAGAGACTGACATATGTGACGATGACCAACATTGGTGAGTAGGCTCAGTTGGTAATGGTGTTGTCCACATGTGATAACACATTCCATGTGCCCATGATGATCCCCTGTGACAGGTGTTGAACTATGCTATACATGAAACACACATCAGTGTAGCTGAAGTGTCCAGACCCAGGACACACTGTTCTATGTTTCTGTTGCCCACCCACCAGACGTAAGTGCTCACTCATGCTCCCACCCATATTTTCTCACACACACAGGTCGAGGATCTGAGAAAGAAAGGGAGGGAGCTGCGCATGCACCATGGCGCATACCTTGAGCGCGTGAGGAATGCTGAATCATCACATGGTGATGGTGCGTATTGATGACATGGCTGCCCACCATCAGAGGTCACAGTGGCCCATCAGTGTGCATGGTACCTGCATGGGTACATGTGATGTGTCACACACATCTACGTGTGCTGATGACTGTCATCTTCCACAGATCATGATGACAGTGACGAAGACCCCCGTACCTCTGCCTATGCCCTCCGAAGGCCCACCTCCCGCGCTGCCGTGGAGGTGGTAGTCCTGGACACCAGTGGGGAGGAGGCAGAGGGTCCTGCAGACGACACAGCGGAGGGCTTCATGGGGGATGCTGGGACGGAAGGTGTGGGTGCCAGGGTCACAAGGGGGGGTGAGGGCGCAGGTGATGTGGGTGGGGGGGAGGTGGTGGGGGGTGTTGGGGAGGAGTCAGGGGGGGAAGAGTGGCCACAGGGTGTCTGGGAGAGTGACATAGAGGACAGTGCAGCACAGGGCACTGTTGGCTCCCGCCATCAAGGGCAGGTGGCTCCAACATCCAGGGCCCCACACACAGTGCATGCAGATGCCACCACACAAACACCAGGAACAATGTGTGTGTGTGGTGGCAGATGTGTTGTACATCTGTGTGAGGCTCTGGATGCACTGGAGCAGCGGGTGCACCGGTTGGTGCACCTGCAGGAATGGATGGCGGGAGCCATGGAGAGGGTGGTTGCTGACAGTGAGCATCTGCCATGTCGGCAGCCACCCCCTGAAGGGCGTCACAGGCATCATTGATGGTGCCTGTGACGTCCACACATGTGCCCTGTGCTGCCCTGTCCGCCATCACGGGGCAGGCTGAGGGAGGGGGGGGTCATGTGGGGGTTCGGGGTTAGTGTGTGGGAGTGTGTTTATTGCGGGTGTGTGTGTGCGGGGGTGGGGAGGGTTTGTTTGGGGGGGTGGGTGATGGCATTTTCCCCCTACCCTAGATATGTATATAGTTGATTTTTGTTTGTACATATTAAAGTATTTTTTCTGAACCCTGTAATGGTCACGTGTCTCACGTAGCATATGACTATAGATGCCAGCATGTCATATGTGTGCAGCCACATACATTCCTGACGGGTAAACATGCGTGTGATACCTCAATTGGCACCACATGCAGTGTGTCGGGAAACTCATGTGTGTAGGTGTGTGATAGCAGGGTGCTGCATTACATGTTACCATGTAGTGGCTGCCCCACAGACGTACTTGCCACAGGGATGCATATACATGACCCACATGTTCTCACATATATGAGCCGGCAAAATATGCGGCTCACAAATGTCTGCCTCTGTAACATGCATCCCTATGGTGGGTTGGGGTGCATGTGACCACTTATAGAGGTGAGGGCACAGGTCACACATATGGCACCAATGTGTCGTGTATGACGGGTTGCAGAAGGTGATGTGTATGGAACATAAACAGGCCATTTATAACACAGTACCCCTGTGTCCACATCAAGGGTGGTGGACCGTGGTTCTGTAGAGCCGCAGGGCAGTCAGGTGTTCGAAATTTCCTAATGAGTGTGGCAGAGATATATATGAATTTTGATATCCTGTCAGCGTGACTGAATTTTCGGCCCTCCAGGGCTCTCTTTTGAGAGACCCGGATTACACCTCTGCCATTTTGGAATGTGAGTGGGCAAGGCGCAGATGTCCCCGACATCAACACATGTTACCTAGAGTGTGTCATATTCCTCCTCACCTCTCCCCACCACCACCTGATTGCCATTGCCACCACCCGTTATTGCTGGTGAGAAACAGGGAGCTATGTTACGCATTCCAAATAACCATCCGATGTCTGTGACATCTGCACCCAGCCCAAAATAAATCGTACATGACAGAGGTGTAAGGCAGCGCTCTCAAAATACCGTCTTGGAGGGACACAAACCAGTAAGGTGGTCATGATAATTGTAATGGTGAGATATATATCGCCAGCATATACATTAGGGATATGCTCAGAACCTGACTGGTCTGCGGCTCCACAGTATCACGGTTCCACACCCATGTCGTACATGATGTCTGTGCACACTGTGCCGCTGCAGCGCAGAGGCTGTGGTGACACATTGTGCTAGTGAAACATCACATCTGTGTGGGATCATGGAAATAGTATATGTGTGTGGCAAAGTAGCTTATGCAGTGGACATGGTTGCAGATCCTATGGTCCTCCCACCCACTCTCAGAGATACACATGGGACCAAATGGACACTCTTGGAAAGAGACAATGTATCTATTTTTGGACAGCTGGTTATTATCACAGCAATTCTCTCATATAAAACTAGTTGTTACAAAACATGTGTGTAAGACATATCAAAGATCCCCCCAAGCCAATTACATAACACACACACAACATACTAAATACATATGTCTACTTTCACATATAACCCAAACCAAGCCGCAATTAAAGAAAATACTATGTACATAGTTGCTAACAATGAACAGTGCAACAGAGAGTATCCTTTGGTTTCGTGCTGTTCATCTCTATATTATCATAGGTTACTGACGGCGTGGTCGGCCATGCCTGCCACGTCGGGCCCCTCTCCCTGGCAAGGCTATATCCTCCTCGGATACATTGGTGGTGCGGTGCAAGCTCGGATCAGAAGATCAAGTTTGCCCTCAAGTGCCTGACTGATGCTAGTTAGTGGCATGGCTACGACCCCCTCATGTAATGTCCGGAGCGCAGCAAAACATCCTGGTGTTCCGCTCCACAGCACAGCGAATCCGCTCCAGAACACGTCGATTGGCTGGTGAAATGGGACCCAGGGTGGGTCACAATGAACTACCTCTCCACGGGAAAAACGCGACCTTCATAAAGCAACATGTCATACACATATAAACGCAAGGCTAATGTGATAGCATGGCTGAGTTCATATGGGAAACATGGTGAGGGGTATAACACATAGATCGCAGTGTAATACAACTAATAGGCATAAACAGAGCAAACACTATTACAGGAAGAAGATGTGGGAGGACAACACAACAACAGTCATACAATGCCTTCTGCATACACAACACCCTCACATACTACTGACGTCAGGGGGCAAACAGAATTGCGGCACAGGACAGTCATCTCATATCAATTATTTTTTTTAGGTCAGCGTTTGCAGCATTGCAGCAGCCATAAACACACCTCAGATCGGCCAGAAGCATTGGTGTGATACCGCGGTGTGTTTTGGGACTGTCTGCCACAGTTTCATGTATGGGTCCAGGGGTTGTTGCTATATGTGGCATAGCCGAGGCAAATGAGCTGTTGGGGCACATGTTGTTATGACAGGAACTGTGTGTTATGTGGTTTAGGGTAAATTTTGCTATTCTCCATGAGATGTTTGTAATGAGGATGTAGCCATCATGGGAATTGCCATATATCTTGTGTAAGAATGTGTGACGGCAAACTTCGGTTTGGACCTGACCCTAATGATGGTTTTATGACATGGAGCAATGTAGGTTATCGTATGGGTTACATGTCAGTATAAGGGTCTGGATGTGGGGATGTACAACATTATCCGCATGTGCCTGGTCCTTGGGAATTGCCTGGGGCAAGCGATAACCTACACTGATATGTATGCTTGGTGGCGTACACAATGTAACGTGAGCTGATTGTTGGGGAATGACTAGAATGTGAGGGTTGCTTGGACAGACGTTAATCCCGTGAAGCATTTACGTGTTTTGTGGGAGTGGGGTTGAATACTTATGAACATAGATGATTATGTGAGTGTAGTTGAAGGATAGACATTGGCATGATGGAATACGTCATTGATAGTGTGGGA